>MU279345.1:0-1344158 GCA_022385695.1 Xylaria arbuscula
AAAATACCATTGGATTCCTCTTCAAATAAGGATTCCAAATATACTAATTATTAGTTTGTAGACCCACTTTTCGTCAAGTTATTAAAAGGGGGGGCAAGTAGTACCCCATATAAAATTACCGGTGCCATACATGTCACGTAAATGGCCAGCTCAATTGGGTGTCCAGCTCAAGTGGGAGATGCGTTAAATAATTTAATAATAACTTTAAGCTTAAAAAAATTAATATTTATTAAATTATTTAATAATTAAAATTTTTTTTTTTTATTTAAATTTATTTTAAATAACTTTATTTTAAATAATAATTTATTATATTAATTAATTATTAATAACTATTAAAATAAATAATAAAAATATTAAGTTTTTAATTAATTTTAAAAGGCTTATAATATATAAGTTGTTTATTAATTATTTTAAATTTAAAAAAAATATAAAAAACTATATATAAATTATAAACTTTGCAAAATATTTTTTTAAAAAAAACAAAAAAAAAGCATTTATTAAAATTTTTAATTTGTTAATTAACATAAACTTATATAAAGCAAAAAAAACTTAAAAAATGTTTTAAAAAAAAGTTATAAATTATATATATAACTGTTATAAAAAAACATGTAAAATATAATAAAGCAATAATAAACCAACTTTAAAGCTTAAAATAAAGTGTTTATAATAATTAACGTTTAAAATTTTATTAAATAATATTTTAAACTTATTAAAAGTTTAACTTTTTAAAACTTACTATATAAATAAAACAACATTTTTTTAATTATTAAAAGTTTAATTTTTTTACTTGTTATTAAATTTTATTTTATTTGTTTTAACTTAAAAAAATTAAACTTTAATATTTATATTTTAAAAAAACCTTTTTTATTAATAAAAATTTTTTTAACCTTTAAAAAAAAATATTTTACTTTTATTTTTACTTTTTTTTAAACTAATTATATTATTACTATTAAATAAACTTTTAAAAAAAAATAATAAAAAGTATAACTTTTAATTTAATTTTAATAAAAGCTTAATAAAAAACAATTAAAAAAAATAACTGTTTAAAATAACACTAAAGCTTTGCTATTTATAAAATAACATTAAAAAAACAACCTTTGAAATAATAATAACAATTGCTTTAAAAAGCGCAGTTAAAACTATAGCTTTAGCTATTAGTATTATATTTTTACTGGCTAAAAAATAATAAATTATTTAAAAAACAAATGCTTTTTTAAATATTTAAAAAAAGCTTGCTAACAAAAAGCTAAAATTAAATAATAATAATATTAAAACTATAGCAGCTTTATTTGCTATTAATAAATTAATAATAAATACTTTAAATTTAATATTTTTAGCAGTTTATAATAACATTAATAAAATAAAAAAGCAATTAAAATAAAAACTAAGTATTTTTAGCAAAATATTTAGCAATTTTAAACATTAAAAAAATTATTATTTATCGATAATAAAAACGCTTATATTAAAAAGCTTAATAGTTAATATTTTATTAAACTTAAACTTATAAAAAACTTTAATGAAAATAAGCTTTTTAAACCTATTTAAATTTAAATTAAAAAATTTAATAAAATAGCTAATAAGCTATATAATTTTAATAATAAGTTTTTATTTATTAAGCTTAAACTTTATTAAAAATTATTAATTTATAGCATAAAAAGCGCAATTATTACTTTAAAATAAATAAATACTATTAAGTTTTTTGCTATTATAAAAAAAAATTAAAATAGTTATTATTATAAATGTTATATATTATTTATAAATAAAAGCTAATTTAATGTTTATTTTATAATTAGTTAAAAAAAGCGCTAAATTTTTATTTTATTAAAATAAAGCTTAAGCTGCTATAAAAAAGCACACTTTTTTTATAATAAAAAAATTTAGCAAATTATATATAATTAAACAATTAAATAAAAACTTTTAAATAATTGCTTTAAATTTTACTTTTTAATTTTACTTTATTAACTTTATATTAAAAATATAACATAAATAACTTAAAAATATAAATAATAAAAAAATGAAAAACTTAATAATAATAATTAAAAACTTAAATTTATAAATTAAATATTATTTATACAAAGCTTATATTAATAAAAAAATGCAAACTAAATTATATAAAACAAATTACTTAAAAAAACCTATTTTTTAAAATTTATATACTTTAATAAAGTTAACATGCTTTATAATACACTTAAAAGTTATAATAACTTTATAAAATAAATAATTATTATTTATAGCTTTAATAATTAAATATAAGCTATACTACTGCAAAATTTATTATTTTAGTTTTTAAAATTTAAATTATTTTTATTTAAATAACAGCTTATATTAAAAATAAAAAATAGTTTAAAAAAACAAGCTTAACGTTTTATTAAAATTAATATGGCAAAAAACCTAACGTTAACAATATAATAATTTTTAATAAGCGTGGCAAATATATGCTGTAAAGCAAACTAAATATATTAAAAAATAAAATTATTTTTTATATTATAATTAATTATAAAAGCAATAAAATTTATAATTATACCGTTTATAAGCTTAATAATTATATTGTTATTAATGTTAATAATATTTTTTTTATTAAAAAATACTTATATATATTTATAAAAAAAGCAAAAAACTATTTAAAAAAACGCTTTAAATTATTATTATTATTTAGCAAACAAAAACAAAGAAAAATTGTAAAAAAAAACAAAAAAAAGCTTATATTATAAAAAACAGCTTTTTTAAACTTATTTTTAATAAAACCTTTAAATTTATATATATTTACCGCTTATATAAAATAATTATACAATAATTTTAAAAAACCATTTATATTTAAAAAAAACTAGCATTTATTAGCGTTATTATAATTAACGCAATTAAATGTTAATTTAAAAAGCTTTATAAAAATATATATTAAAAAGTTATTATAACTTATATTATTAATAATTAATATAAAGCTTAAAAGTTATAATTAAGCAAAAAACAATGTTAAATAGTTTAAATAACGCAAAGCTATAAAATTAAAATATAAATCTTTTATTAATAATTGCATTTAAACTTTTTATAAATTATTTATTAATAAAAATATAATAATTAGCAAATAAATATATAAAATTAAAAAAAGCGTTTATAGCAAAATTATTAAATATAAAGCATAATAAATAATTAAAAGCTTTAAATAAATTGCTATAAAAAATTATAATAAAATATTTGCATTAATAATTAAATTTATAAATTATAAAGCTATTTTTGCTATTGCTATAGCTTTAAATCTTAAAATTAAACAAATAAACGTTAAAATTATTTTTTTATATAAAAAAAAACATATATATATAATAACCATTTAAATTTAATAATAGCATTAATAAAGTTTATAAATTAAATAAAGCATTATATAAATTTAAACAAGCTTTGAAAATATAATATTAAACATTGGCAAACTTTTTATATATATTAAACTTTAAACCATTAAATTTAAACGTTAGTATTTTTGCTAAAATATATATATATATATAGCTATTTATATAAATAATTTATTTCTTGCTAAATTATTAAAAACAAAAATTAGCAAAATTAAAAAAGCGTTATTTATTAAGTTTAAAATGTAAAATTTAAGCTTTTGTTTTTTTTATTTAAATATAATAATTATATAAAATTAAATAAATCACCATTTTTTTTTAGCTAAAAAGCTTACTTAAAAAAATAATTAAAAATTTTAGCTAATAAAATATATACATTATTATTATTTTAATAAATATAAATCAAATTTTAAAGCTAGCAAATAATTATAAAGCTTTTAAAAAAAACACATAATAATATGCTAAAGTTATAAACTGTTTAATATATATTATATTAAATATTAAACCAAATATAATTTATATAATGTTTTATTTAAATAGGTATATAAAAAACCTTATGTTAATATATAGCAAAGCTGCTAAAAAAATGTTATAATATTTTCATAACATTATTAATTTAAAATTATGCTATAAAAAAATTGCAAAACTTGGTAAAATAAATTAACGTTAATTAAGCTAGCTATATATAAATTAAAAAATTTATTATTAAATATATTTTTAATATAAACAGCAATATTATTAGCTAAAGCTTAAAACAATAGCAAAATTGTCACGATTTAAATAAACAAGCTAGGTACACTTGCGAAAAAAGGTTAGATTAAATATAAAATAAAATAAAAAAGTTAATAACTTAAGAAAAAAAATAACCTAAATAGCTTACGATAATTAAGTTAGCACTTTATATATATATTAACGTATAATTTTAACTTAGCTAATGTTTTTAATTTATTTTTAAAGGTGAGAGCTTTAAAAATATAATAATTTTTTTTTTCTTAATGAAATTAACTTTGATTTAAATAGGTTAAAAGCAAACGGAGGCTTTTTAAAGCTTATTTAATTGCTTTTGCGATTTAAAAATTATACGTTTTTATACGTATAAAGCAGTTTTTAGCTTGGCTTTTTAACGCTAAAGGTTTTAATTATTTTTATATGCACTTTAAGTTAAATTTATTATCGATTACTAATTAATTAACTAAATTAATAAAGCTAAAGCTAAGGTATAAAATATTTAATTAAGCTTTAAAATAATAATTTTTAGCTTTTATAAAAAATATTAAACAGCTATAAGCTTAATATTAATATAAATAGCTTATATAAATAATATATATTTATAAAATAAAGCTTAAATAATATAAAAAATTAACTATTATATAATAATTATAATAATTTTAAATTTTTTATAAAAACAAATTAAAATAATAATAATATAAACTATATACAAGCTTATAATAAAACAAAAATAATAACAACAATTAAAACAATATAAATATAATTTTATAAAAACCAAATAAATAATAAAGCATTTAGCGTGTATTTACCAAAGTTTTAACTGCTTTATTTAAAAAGAAAACTTTGTTTTTTAAAAGGAAAACCTTTAAAATGTTTTTATAATAAAATTAAATAACATATAAAACAAAACTTTAAGTGCTATTTTTTTTAAAACACTTTATATTTTAATACGTTTAATTTTTACAATGTTTACACGTTATAATTTTGCTTTAATAATTACATTAGGTATTATTTTTTAAAGGTATAAATAAATTAAAGTCTTTAATAATAAAGGTTATTAAAACCGAAAAAATTAAAAAAAACTAAAAAATTAAAAATTAAAATTATATTTAATTTAATTATATTTTTTAAACAATTTACCAAAAAATTTATAATTAATAAAAAATTAGCAAGATTTATTAGCTTATAATAACGAATAATTAATTAAATTATGCTTTTATAAGTTTTCGGCAAAAATATTATTTAAGTTTTAAGTGTAATATATAAAAAATTTATTAACTTTGCATAATAAAATTATATGCTTGTTATAAATGTTTTTTATACGTTTTAATTTTTTAAAAATTAAAAGTAATTATTAAAATTTTTTAAAATGTTAACTTTTTTTTTATTTTGTAAATTTTAACTGTTTTATAATATAAATGTTTTAATAATTAACATTTTTAATAATAATAAAAATTTATTAAATAAATAAAAGCTAATTTTTATAAATTTAAATGGCTTTTTTAAAGGTTTTAGCTTTAAATTATTAAATTTTACAATTTTAAAAAAGTTTATATTAATTGTTTATTTTTAAAACTATAAAATTAATTTAACAAAAGCTTTTGCAATATTTTTTTAATATATTTTTAAAAGCTTATTAAAAGTTAAATAATTATTTATTTTATTGCTAAAAGTTAAATTGCAAAATAAAAAATTTAATAAATTTTTTTAAATTAATATTATAATTTAAACCTAAGTTAAAATTATAGCGCTTTTGTTATTATTTTATTAACGTTTTATTTTCTTATATTTTAATTAATTATTTTTTTAAAGCTTTTATTTATTTAGTTAATTTAATTTATTGCTAAAAAAACTAAATATTAACTTTTATAAAGTTTAAAAAGTTATTAATGTTAAACAAAGTTATAATAAATAAATAAGCTAATAATATAAATAGCTTAAAAAAATTATTAAAGTTATTATAATTTAAATAAATAAGCTAAATATATTTGCAAAAAAAGGTTAAATTAAATATAAAATAAAATAAAAAAGTTAATAATTTAAGGAAAAAAATAACCTAAACAGCTTATAATAACTAGGTTAACAATTTATATATATATTAACGTATAATTTTAACTTAGCTAATGTTTTTAACTTATTTTTAAAAGTGAAAGCTTTGAAAATATAATAAAATATTGCTTTATTTTTTTATAAATTAAAATTTATAAAATAAACGCAAGCTATTAAAAAAGCTATTAAAAAAGCTATATAATTATAATAACTTTTTATAAAGTTAAATGTTATTAAAAAAAGCATATTTGCTATTATTATTTTTAAAAATAATTAAAAAGCTATAGCTATAGCAAAAAATCCTTAGTTTTATAGCAAAATAAAACATATACTAATATAGCAAGCTTTTTATAAAAAAGCAATATAATAAAGCAACGTTAATCTTTTATAAGTTTATATATTTAAATAAATAATTAATAGCTTTATAAAGCTATTATTAAAAACAAGTTTAATATTTTTAAAAATGCTTTAAATTTATACTTATAAAATAAGTAAAAAAAACTTTATAACATTTTATAAATATTTAATATAAAAAAGCCATTTAATACATTTAATATAAAAAAACTATTTAAATAGTAATTTATAAACATTTAATATAAAAAAACCATTTAATATATATAATTATTTTATTTTTTAAGCAATATTATTAATTTATATATTATTAAAATTTATGCTTTTTAGCAAGTTTATTTATATTATTTACAGTTATTTTAATTATTATTATTATTAAAAAATTATATAAACTTTATAAAAATTACTTTATAAATAACTTTTAATAATATTAAAACAATTATTTTAAATTTTACTTATAAAAAAAATGTTTTTTATATTTAATAATAATAATAATACGTAAAACAATTGTTATATTTATTAAAAACCTTTTTTTATTTTTTATTATTTATATTATAGCTAAAATATTTATTAACTTTAATAAATCTTTTATAAACTTAAAAACTTTTATAATAAAAGTTAAAATATATTTATAATAATTTAGTTTTTAATTAATACTATTAATTTTAAATCATTTTAAATTAAAGTAATTAAATAGCTTTTATATTTATTTATAATTTATTATTTATTATAATAAACAAAATAAAGTAAATTAGCTAAATTATATATTAAACGCAGTAGTAAAAAATATTTTTAGTTATTTTTTTAAACTTTTAAATATAATTTTTAAAAACGTTAAAATAAAAATATTTAACATATTAAACGGCTTTATTATAAAAAACTTATAAAACGCCTACAATTAATATATTTCTGCTATAATTATTATTAAAAATAAAAAAGTAAAAAAAAAACAAATTTTAATATAAAATTGTAATTTAATAAAAATAAGCAAATTAAAATGCTATAAAATATTTTTATTTAAAAAATAACGCTTATTTATTAATTATTTAAAAAAAAAAAAATAAGCAAAGCGTAAATATAATATAATATTAACAACAGCAAAAAAGGCTAAAAAAAAAGCTTACTTAACATATTATTAAAAGTTGCTAAATAGTTTAAAATAAATAATTTACTTTATTAAAAAATTAAAAACATATAATTTTAAAATTATATATAACTTTAAGCATAATATAAAACAGTTAAAAAGTAAAAATAATAATAGCTTTATATAAATAAATATAGTTTAAATAAAAGTATTAAAAACAAAAGGCTAATAATGCCGGTGGCTGGTATTTACAACCCATATACATTTACTATATATTTAAAAAATATCTCCAACTTTACTATAACTAGACTTACTTTTGAGATAATCAATACTGTATACTTACATTCTCAACTTTTATGAGTATTTTCATCTGTGAAATGGAAGAGCATAGTATTTTTATCGAAGAAAATACGCAATACCGTATCTGCTCGTTCCTCGACCTCCTAGGTCTCGGAAAGACGGCAGAGGGGAGTTACACAAAATAAGCGCTTGCTTGACTGACTGCAATTGATGCAAAGTTACGGCTGCATGGTCCTGAACAAAAGGTGATATTTATCTCTTAAGAAAGCTTATAATCGCATATTTACTATATCTAATAGCATTAGTCAAGACTTGGTGGAGGCGAGCAGCTCTTTCACCTTGACAGGACCTTTATACATGCTATTCTTAGCATAGTACACTGTTTTCTCTTATTTAAAATAATAGCGATGAGCATTACCACGTAATTTATGATCTTCGCAATACATCGACGACAATGGTTTCCTTATTTACACTTGTTTTGATGCGAAGCTTTTATGTCCGCATCCGCATCGGCTGAGATTGTTTGCTGCCTCTCCAGAAACATCCAACTTAATTGATCGAGTCTCTATATTCCCACACAGAGCCTCTAGCACAAGAAACCACAAGACTCGTCATGGAACTATACGAGACCGAACATCAGGTATGGCATGGGCGGCGAAGTAGGCTTTATATACTACTAAAATAAATTCGCCAGCGTGCATCATCTTTCCTTATGAGATAACTATAGTCAATAATGGGTAAATCAGAAGTAGAAAACTGTGATAAGACTTCGATGAATACTCAGGGGCAGATCTGACAATCGTCGCATCCAAAGCCACTGTCGGGACGCATGCAGCGTGTCTCGACGAAATGGCATATGGTAGCCATTGTAATTACCCCTAAACTCTCTGCAATCTCAACACACCACTGCAGTATATGTTTAAAACCAGGGCCGAGGTCGATCTTGCCATCCTATCTAAATGTCACGCTAGTGAATCTACATTATAAATGCTTATTCACTGGGCTAGAAGCAGCTCAGTTGGCATTATATATCTGCCGCTTTAGCTGACCATAGATACTACGGGTTGAAATAGTGATGAGAAGGAGGCAATCGATACAGGCAACATCCCAAAGAGTCGACATCGTACTAACAAATTATCTGGCGAGGTGTCCTAGAGTAAATATTAATTGCTATGAAGAAATCACATAGCAGGTAGGTAAAAAGAGGTTAGTAGCCGGTAGCCGGTAGGCAAAGTGGCCATTTGGCCCCTGAATCCTCTTACATCAAAGGGGAGAAATCTAGTACATATATAACAAGCAAAGCCTATGGGGTGGACGTCTGGCATGGGCCAAAAGAAGGGGCTATCAAAACCCGGGGTTGTAAGGAAGTAAAAGGATCTCTGAAACCTGGAATTAATAGTATTATTTCTACATACAAGACCTGTTTCCCCTCCTATCAGAGAAAGAAAGTTCTGACAGAGCATAAGAATTACCTAATAATATTGAGCCTTTATCGACGGAGAATTAAGTTTTGCCGAAGACGAAAGGTCGGAGTAAAGAATGCGTATACACGTTCCGCATTAGGCGTAGAGACAAATAAATGATCTTATGTATGGGACCGATGGCGCGGTCATCAGAATCGTCTTGCTATTGCTGTTTCAGGTAAGCAAGCCACGTGGTGCCTGAAGTTGATATTCTCCACATGGATCCCCCGGTCTCCGTCTTGTCTGTTCCCGTTTTGGTAGCGGTTCGCTTCAAAAGTCTGGGGTTGATGCCAAGCCCAAGTTGTTACTCGCGGAATCTTGCGGCTTTCGGAAATACTGCTCTTAGATCTCGAAATGGCAAGGCTATCCAGGTGCCATTGGTTGCAACATGGTAGCTTGGATAGATAATAGGGGTTGGAATATAATGTTTCCTTTGTTACCGCAACATTCATTCCACCTTCGTTCATCTTTCTAAGTCTTAACTTCCTACTCCAATACTTCATCATGAAGGCTAGTGTATTCTTCGCCCTTCTGCCGTCCGCGGCCATGAGCGCCAGCCTCTACAACTCGCCTCTAGTTGCGCCAACCAAAACCCTAGGTCGCCGAGACTCTTGGGGAGGCGCTGTATCTCTGGGTCCGACTAAGTCACGAATCACAAAGGCCGTGACAACAATTACTCCAGGTACTGCGCCCTCCACGCAGAACGGCGAACTTTTCTTGTGGCCTGGAATGTCGAATGGAACTGGAGATTTGGTGCAAACGACCCTCGAATCCTGGCCTGACAATTCGTGGTGCGGTGCCGCGACTGGAGAGTGGTGCATTCGATGTTCGCTCTTTGGCTCCTTTGGTCAACTAGATGGGACTGCCTCTCCGGTCTCTGGCTCCCAGTCTGTAGAGATCTTGTATGAGCTGCAGAGTGATGGAACGACCTGGCTACAGACAGCGACGGACGTCTCTACAGGAAGTCAACTGAGCACATTCTCATATGATAGTGGTCCGTATATGGTAAGCATCGGCCGTCGCCTCTATTTTGTGGTGGAGAGACACTAACAATCAAACAGACTGGATACGGTACTGGCACCGAATGCGACAGCGACTGTTCGGGCACCATCGCGGCCCAAACATACACTAACACCGTCATTACTCTAGCGGAAGCTGACTCTACCTTTGGCGACACCATCACCAGTTCGGCCGGTGCTACATACTCGGGTTTCTCAAGCAGCGATAACATAGTTTGGACCATCCAGACCATAAACATTCCGGCTATGGTTTAATGCTTAGTCCTCTGACGAAAAGACTACAGAGGTTGCATAGCCAGGGGAGCAACAGGGCTTCGGAACCTACTTCTATTATACTCTCAGCTGAATTATACCTCTCGCTCCCTTAACTTCATCATCAAGTCATATAATTCATTTTGGCCTCTACTTATAAAGCCTGATGCCCACCTGATGTACCTTGCAGGTAAAACTGGTGGATGTTTATGAAAAAGCTACGAGAAGTATTCGGTATAGAGTGTACAGCTCAATGGTTTTCTATTAGTTGACATGCAGAATTAAAACGACTGATCCCATTTTTGCTTGAGGGTAGAACGGCTCTAAAATGCAGAGGAAGAATTCATAGCATAGCATAGCAAACGCGATGCGCCTAAGTGTGTAAATGTCAACTAAGAGCGTATAGTAATACTATAACAGTTACGGCCCAGGTTTTCACCGTTTGTTGAGCCAAACTAAAGGTCGCGTCAGATATAAAGGCATATCAAGTTAAGTTATGATATCGACTAAATAGGTAGTTTATAAAAAACCTATGTAAAAAAAAGAAAAGGTTATATGAATTTGCTTAACCTGCTGAAAGTAGCTATATAACTAATGTATATTACTATTAACTATTTATGTTTAATAATCAAAAGTACTGCTATTATAAACTATTCTTAAAGGCTAGTTGTCTTGATTCAATAATTAACTCATGAGGTCCGTGGCGCGCATTATACCATGATTGGACCAAACATGTTGCTACATTCTCAAAAACACTGATCTTCACATTGCACGCAAGGAATATATGAAAATTTATGTCAAGTACTAGCATAACAAGGGGTGGGAAGCAACGTCTAGGTTCTAGACTTACATATAAGCCCTAAAGTCTCGTAGATTAAACATAGGAGCAATATAAATGCCTTGGTCGTACAAGCATCTAAGTCCCTTCGCCTTGTAGTGCTTTGAATACTGAAATGAGCCAAGTTAATGAGATGTCAAATACTGAAATGGAGTGATAGGAAGGCGGTTGAGTTTGGAGTTACCCAATAGGAGGGGAAAGGAGGAAATAAAGAAAACTACCAACGTTAGCTTTCGGAGATCATCGTGTTGTATTAACTATTTAATATTACATGTTGCGTTTCTCTTGATCGCTAAGTTCTCTAAGTGGCAATTATTCTGGTAAGAGCAAGCACTGGGCTATCTCAACGGAGAAGATCCCCCATTGAGACCACGTTCAAAATATTCTCTTTCATAGAATTCCTTAACTGTCGGTATAGGAGAAATGTAAGTGGGCAAAGCTAACGAATTCATCAAGATGATAATGAAAATTATTATATATGAAGATAGGCCGAACCTTAATTTATAGATTAATGATAATCGAACCTCTTTAACGACACGCTTCTCGATCAGGTTGGTAGACGTGAATATGTAGATCTCGCCTCAGTCTCTGGCACTATCTCACGTCAGTAGTTAGGAAAATGTCGGACAACTGCCAAGCTACCAAGGTAATCTATAGCTACTTCAGCAATATTTACCTGTATCTGCGGTCGCTGCCGAAACTTCCAGTGTCTCCGACGGTAGATTTTTAATGCTCAAAACCGGCTCCTCATCTTAATGAAGGGTGCATACCATCTTGTTCGGGAGAGATTTTTCAATCCGATCCCCAATGAAAGGGGATATTGACCAGTTGCGTCAATGTTGCGTAACCAGTTCCATCAATTACCCAACAAATGTCGCCAAACACATTTTTACGAATTTCCAGGGAGTTCAATACACGATATCGAAAGTGGCCGGGTCTCTCCCACGATCGGACCAGATACTCTATAGACATTGGCCGATATATTATATCGACCGGTGAAACATTGCACCGAGGAAGAAAAAAAAACCTCCTTGATAAATTACGTCAACTTTACCGAAGAGCCCATTCGGTGTTCCGGACGGACCGTAACTAGTTCCCATAGTTTCTGTCAACCTCTTCCCTCGCCCGCCTTCGTATCGTGAATGGAGTATATAGTCCGGAACCCATGTGTACCTGTGCTAATGATGCCAAGATTTTCCATTTTAATGGGACTCCGAAGGGTATTGTGTGCTTGAAGTCTAATAGGGCCTATGAGTACATTTCTCCTACTACAGTACCTAGGTATCCATATCTCGCGATGATCGGCACCAGATGAACCGACGGACCTTAGCCTACGCTTGCGTATTGATTACTGTATAACATTCCTTAACACACAATATCGCAACCTAAACCTAAGTATACACACTCCAACTATATACTAGAACGACTTTCAACACTGAAAAGTCATCAAGATGGCGAAACGAGTTCACCTACGTCGTCATCTTGCCGTACATGGGAATCGCGGGTTGCTAACGCCGATTTGAGGTGATTTTTAGAAAGTGGAGTTGAGGAACTGTCTTTGAAAGATTCGATGCGATTCGGTGGGCTAGGAGCTGGTATAGAAAAAGAGTTAAGTAGGCTGAAACCATCAACTCTAGTGTAAATCTTAAAGCGGTAGCGGCAATTGTAAACTAACTCCTCATGCTCGGTGACGTCACGGGCGCATAAGCGAACGAAGATTTTTGGATATTAACTGTTACTTAGTAAGATCTTCATATACGCTCTACAAAGTAATTGGCGAACTTGATCAATCAGTATAACGAGTATTTTCATAGCATTTAAGATTTATTTGTATTTTTTTCTTGATGTAAGTATTTTCTTTCATAGACCCGCGAACTAGAGGAATGCCCACGGCCGTTTGTAAGGGTATGAACAGAGATTTTGTGATGCCAACCGAACCCGATGACCTGATGTAGTTCCACCGTACATCTTTCTCTTTAACTCATGTCTAAAATCATGCAAACCATCAACCCATTTCCCAAGAGAAATACTATCGTCATCATCAAAATAGCCAGTTATGAACCAGCTTGTATCTGCCTCGGCGTCACTGCCGACAGTGGGGCAGGCGTGGATGTAAAAAAGAATTACTCCCAAAATAAATAATTAAAAAAAAATCATAATCCAACAGGGCTACAGTGCCGGCCAAGTATTGGTCAAATACGTAAAATGACCGGCGACTGAACATATGATGTCGAATAGCCCATGCGCATGTTTTGATATACCACAACGCCTGTATGCATCCGACGCTGGCCGATTACGCAACCCTAATAGGTGACAAGATGATCGTGAAATGGTATCTCTGGGATGAAGTATGGAAATTCATTAATAACGTTAACAAATAGTCAGTGGCCTTAAAGCCCATAATGATATGCGTATGAAGTTTGGTAGGCAGCCGTATACGGCTTGGATTATTGCTCAGTGTCAAAATCGACGAATGACTCCCAGGCTTCGATTCCCGGGCCAGGACCACCGCAGCCAGGGGCACCGAAGTGGGCGAAGTTGTTCGGAGGCAATTCACTGAAATCTGCCTGGGCGTCGAGAGATGGGAAATACGACTCATAAAACTGGTTTGAGGACTTCTGGCGGTCGTGACTGTCTGATTCTTGAACATTGAGCTGAGACATAGATAGAACACCACCATATTCATCGGGCATACTGAAAGATGGCGACATATTATCTCCCAATAAGTGCATCGCCATTGGGTCACTCATGTCGATATTAGCCATCATCTTGACTTCAGTTGGAAGTTCTGATGTGAAACTCGAGCCAGGCTGCTGGGCAAGCTGCGGATCAAGTGGAAGACTCGGAAAGGCGGATTGAGTCATCTGGTATGGCGTATCAACTAATTCAGTCGCATCGGTAGACGTGGTAGCAGGACTGAGATCCGGCGTTGGGACGGAAATAGCGGAAGGGGTATGATCCGGGGATAAGCTCGGTATCGAATTATCCGCCATCGAAGAGCGGTGAGAGTGCGCGGACATGGAGTGGTGCCGACTGGTTGATGGTGCTACCGAATCCTGATGAGATGAAGAACGATGACTGTTTACAAGCGGAGACATGTAGAGTGAATTCTGTGTTTGCTGTGAATAATTGGCAGCTTGGGGAAAGGCCTCGCTGAACATCTTGTTGATTTCATTGTATTTCGCCATCGTGGCCATAGCTGTCTGGCTTGCGATATATGCGCTGACTCGATGATTTAACTCGGGCGATTCGGTCTGGATGTGAGCAGCTACTAGATTCTTGTAAGAGCGTGGCATATCATCCTCCATTTCTTCGTACATCTCTTCCTTGAGAACAATTTCCTCGCTAACTTTCAGAGCACGACCTGTTCTTTTGCGGTGGATATCGGATGCCATCCGGGCTGATTGCACTCTGGCCTCGAGGCTGCGGTCTGCTCGTCGTGATGCAGCAATATATGCCCTTTCCTGATTTTCCTCGTGCGACCTTTCGGTCTGTATACAAAGTGTTAGAGAGCTGAAAATTAGAGAGCAAAAGATTGACGAACCTTTTGGATTTTGGCAGGCAGATATTTCACATCAGTCGACATATCTGCCAAAATGTCGTAAGATCGTTTGGGCATGAACACAAGTTATGCAGGTTACGATTGGTGAGTTTAAGGGGGCGGGCGAATAAGCACCAGATCACTCTAGCAAGTGGCGGTGCCGATGTTGTTGTGGCTGAAGGTAGATTGCTCCTGGCAGAGCTCTTCAGACAAGTGGTCAACGGCTGGAGGGGATTATATGAGCCCTCCGGGTAAGATTAATGCCGCGAATAGGAGGGAAGTCCTCGATGACAAGGAGGTGCGCTGATGATGCGTCGGGGGGTAGTGTCCAGGCCTACCAGCATGTGCAGCCGTAGGGGCTGTACGAATTAGGTAGAAATTGCAGGTGTTCTGAAGTCAAAAGCAGCTCAATAATTGTTGGTCTGGCCCGGAATCACGAGCGCTGAGGAGCTTGCTGTCGAGGAAGCTGCATATACCGGACGAATGAAGCTGATGGGATGTGCTGCTCTAGTCAAAGGCAGGTGAGATGAGCAAAGTGTTTGTTACAGGTACTGATAGCTTTGCTTGTTTTTTCGTTGTCTGGACGGATTGGATGGGATAGGTAAGAGTTGAGTTACAAAGAGCGAGGGAACAAGGCGAAGGGGAAGACATGTCAACAAGCTGTGGCACTACGGTGATGTACCTACACCTATATACAGATACCTCGGTCACCTCCCTACCAGCCTGAAGAACCGGGCAGGCTACAAGCCGTGTGCAGGTACCTACGGATGGGGAATGGGAAACAGATGGAGCATGGAGAATGGAGAATGCCATGGATGCGCTGTTACACTACGGAGCAATAGCTCAGGACCACAGCTCACAATTGCGTATGCCGGCCGTAACACGCTGCTTAAAGATCGCTTGGAGATCGCTTGCCTGTCGGAGCTGATCCGCAGGGGCGGCGGCTGCTACTGCTGCTGCTGTATGTACATATACCGTAGTACGATCCCACTACAGGGCAGAATACAGGGATCCCAAGCAGCATGTCTGGCGTTTGGTACTGCTCTGGTGTGGGATGGGAGGACACTACCGCGTTTCTGTGTGGTTCAAAGTGGTATAGATGACCGTTGGTCGGGATGGGGACAACTCGATCGCGATCAGCAGCCTGGGCTCCAATAAAACGAACGGGCAAGCTGTTGAGACAACAGGGATGCATGAGGCGGCACGTCACAGCCGATAGTGAGTCGCGTACCGCTCTACTCTCAAAGCAGCTTAGCAAACCGGCGCTGGCTCCTTGTATATTCCTGTCAGGATCTTCTTCTCCCTACCTCTATGGTACCCCTACATGTATTCTCCGCACTACACCCAACACTACCTAGTATATTCTTTCGGCTTTCAACTTTGAAGTCAACGGCCAGACACGGCTTCTTTTTGTATGTATATACGCGTGCACACTGCACACTGCGCATGTACATATCATTCGATTCATATGCAGGAAGATATAGGTATGTGGTGTACGTGACAATTAAACTGGTTTTACCTGCGTGTGACGTTGTGACTCAGACTATTATGAGGAAAATAAAAAGATTGATAACCCAGAGTCCACTACCGAATATCATAACATAACCTGAAGTAAACCAAAAGAAGTAGATGCCCAGGCTAGGTGATATCTCGTCGGCGTTTACATACTCTGAGCCGTCTCCCAAGTGCATACATAGGAGCTTGTGCTTGTCATCCCATAATCCGCCACCATCTTTGGAAGCCTGGCTTATGGGATAAGCAGCCAGCCCAAGCCCAAAGCCTGGTGTGCCGGGTTTGTTTTTCAGTTGTTAACCATACTTCCCCCGGGCGTTCCCAAGGACCTCGCAAGTGTACTTAGCTTATTGTAATTCCGAAACGGGCCTGCACCTAATGTATGGATGTAGGTACTACTGGTGCAAGCTCTCTGCATACTGTACATTATTACATACACGCACTGAAGGCTAATGATTGGTGGGCATCGTACCAATAGCGCATTGCCAAGGCATTCGTTCAGAAGCAATGCGGGGATTCTGCTCGTGGGTTATCAAACTACTCTACGATCATCGGATGACTGTGCAAGCCAATTAAGGCACCGGTGGGTACCTATCTACTATGGTCAGATTTGTTGTTCAACATACAGTACTCTGGCAGATGCTCTAGGTATGTGATTGAACAAATGTAGTTGTTCAGTAAGTAGGCACTCGAGATACTGTAGGTAACTAACTGATCGCATGAGCTTGGCTGGTGCCGCATCAACGTCCCCATTTCTTTTTTCTCTCCGAGATGTCCGCCGTTCCCAAGTGAACGTCCATCCCACATTATCTTGAGCTATCTATCTACATACATATGCTGCAGGCGGCCGTGGCACGATTCATCCTACCCGAATGCGATATGTTTGGCTGAAGTCGCAGTAGGCGTAATTTAATTCCGGTGGAACAACAAGCTACAGGTCATGAGAACATCGGACCTGAAACCTGCTCAGTACCTGCTGTTCGTCGGTTCTCCGAGCTTCTCGAAAAACACCAGCTGCAACTGTCAGCAGTATGTATTATCTGTCTGTACATGTAAATACCTTGTAACCTTGCCTACTGTCTGCTCGGGAAGGTGTATTGTAGCTCTTAGCCTGACCCAAGTAGCTTCAACTAGGTACCTAGTGTTAATCATGGACGGCACGAGCCCATTTCATACCGGCCTACTGTACTTAGTAGGTCTTCGTTTCCCGCCAGTCTAGTACAGCATCTCCGCGTGTAGCGAGGATAATTACCGACGAGAATGGCCACCTCTAGAAAGAGCGAGCGGACAGACGACGAGACAGCTAGCGTCAAGAGGATTCGAAGCTATCGCGTTCCTATCTGCCCCCTCTGTACCTCCCGCTTGCAGAACTGGGCCAAGGCTAGCAGATAGGTACGCCGTTGGCGAGGGCAGCGTGAGCGAAGCGCGGTCTGGACGTGGGAACTCGTCCGGATACGGTTTCTTAGCGGACACGTGGAGATCCATCAAGTGGGAAAACATCGATTCACGTCATATTCCTCGATCGCATGGGGATCTTCTTTGCGAGCCACCTTGTCTGAGCCGAGCGCCCGTTTTCCTGTTTCGGGGCTGACAGTTTGAGTCTGGGTACTGCTTGGGTGGGTTAGGAGCCAGGGCCGCGGAGCAAAACATCCGCCGTGGCTGCGGTGTCTGAGGGTAGCGGCCCAAAAGGCAGCGGTACTTCCTCCCTTAACAATTTCTTCGGCGCTCGCCACGCTCTGCTGGTCCAATCAGCCACCCGAATTGAACTGACCCCACGCGCCACGCACTTTTGTGCCGCGTTTTGCCACAGTGTGGCTTGACGCTTATCGCTGAGAATCCCACCCTATGACGACAAATGACGCAAATGTCGGCATGGGATTTCTCACTTTCTCGTAATTCGCCGTCACAAATCCCATCTTCGCGGAAATTTTGCCATCCCCGGCTATGCCCACCTTTCCCGTCCACTGCCACCACCATACTCCTGACTACCTGGCTCGCCTGGTGATCGATACCCAATCACGGCGACACTTGGATCTTCCAAAGACGCTTCTCCGGCCAGATGCTGAATTCTCGGATTCTTGTCCTGAATCGACTCGGAACTAAGTCTCCTACCAAGAGCGTGCCTACTGATCTCGCTTAACGATCTCGCCAAGCAATAGCATCTCCATTTACTGTCCATTCAAGCCAGGTGACGTGGAATGATATGGCATATGTGCTTTTGATCCTCCGGAAAGCATTTCTGAGTCCCAACTTCATCCTTTTCTCTTTTCCCGAGTCCAAGATGCTAACTAGGTGGTCAGTGTAACGTCACGCTTGGTAGAGCATAGACACGTTCTCGCGATCCTAGTACACTGACGGGATCGTGTGCCTTTAGTGTTCGAAGTTCGTTTAATAATTAACTTAGGCGAGGAACACTGAATGGAAATGCGCCAAGCCTAACGCAACTCTGTTTGCCGGCATCTCCCTCAACGAGTCAGCATATGCGCGCAATGGACTAAAAAGCTGGCTCCGATTAAACTCTCCAAGATGCGGCTCAGTTCGGCGCAAAGGGCTTGTTGCATGATTGTACTGACTGGCCCATGTCGCGAGTTACCAGCTATCAAGCAATAGCAATTAACATCTGTAAAAAGCTATCTTTAGGGGATAGGTGTGTCTCAAGTCGAGCCATTGTGTGGAATGAGGGAGCTGTAGTGCTGATACCGGAGTCCGCATCATTCTCAAATGGTTGTGTCACTCTCGATCCAGGCAGCAGTATGCGAGATTGGCTTCGAATTCGATGTACGCTCAGCCGCCCAGAAGCAGAGAGTTTCAGGGTAAGACAGATGGAATAGTCTCAATCGGACATTCTGCTTCCTTGTCTTCCGAAGCATAGGTATGTCGTTAGTCCGACCACTGATCTTTAGCGACTTCTTTTTGACGCGACATTAAGTCCGCTTAAAAGAAAACTTGTGCATCCATTGACAGGCAAGCACCTAGCTGCATACTAAAAAAGTTTAGGTTTACGCCAACCCCTACCTAAATTCATGTGCAGATTCAAGGCTCAGCGCCCCTCAACCTTGCCGGTTGTGCTTTTTGGAGTCTGATGGGAATGGCTGACCCTGTCAATATGCTTACCCACAACCAAAATCCCGTCTCAAGAGATTATCTCACGGCGACTGCCTCTCGCCATTGTTTAGTGCCATATATTCGCCCAAGCCTTAGGAAGCCTCCTTCTGCCACTCCCTTTCATCATAGATGGACTGGGTGGGGTAGTAAAGGCTGCTTCACAGGAACAATCAACATCTCTCCCAACGACGAGATCAGAAATAGGGCGCCACGGCTGAAAGCGCGATATAAAATATGGTCTAGTCTCGAGCTCGGATTGGAGTTTACGGCCCAGCTGAGACAGGTCGGAACTCAGATCTTCACTACCTGACTTTGCTCTAATTTGGATAGAGGAAATCTGAAGCTGGAGCTTAACTCCCAATAATTTAAGTCATAAAAAATGGAGGTTAGTTTTCAAAGAAAAGAAAAGAAAAAAAACTGATACATTAGAGAAATGTGAAGAATGAACCTTGCGTGAGCTAATAGGAAGCTAGACCGGCTCTACCTCTGGTAAAATGGGTGCCTTTGAAACTGAGCACCTCAGTCGATCGCGAGAGGCGAGTTC
This sequence comes from Xylaria arbuscula, assembly GCA_022385695.1. Lineage (NCBI taxonomy): Eukaryota > Fungi > Ascomycota > Sordariomycetes > Xylariales > Xylariaceae > Xylaria > Xylaria arbuscula. The sequence continues at coordinate 20,129 of MU279345.1, forward strand.
TCAAATGGGGACGATATGTATTACAGGCCTGTCGCCAACTCAGCTTATCGGCACCCCATTCCGGCCGTACCTCCCATCTCTAACGTGACTGCCCGTCACTCATCTTGACCACCCTTTTTGACCACGAGTTTCCGACAACCTTCGTGAACTTGAATTGTTGGCGCACACCTAACACTTAACCTCAATCTCTCTCAACTATCCCTGACTGAAGCTGCAATGTTCATTCTACCTCAACTTCTCTTCCTCGAAGCTCATATTTAACTACATACACTTATGTCTACTTTCTTCTGTCTGTGATCAACTCGGTCATTCACAAACATGCTGACTCGAAATGAGGCAATTGAAGCCTTTCTGGCACGACTCTTCGTAGCGGCCCAACAACCGGACCGAGAGAACCGGGGGGCGTCTAGTCATTTTTGACAAGTCTTTCAACGAGTGCAAGCTCAAATCATTGTCTAACAAATCGGGCTGACGACCACTAATCCTTGTAGATGGGCGACTGTCCGAGCGTGCGCCATGATAGATCGAGTCGGCCTCAACATAGTATTACGTTTTAGCTAGCTGAAACCGTTCTGCTCGTTAGATCGGGATTATGGTAACGGACGAAATTAAGCCCATGCGATACTCTAGCGCCGATGGCGCTGAAGAGAAACCGCCAAACAAATAACACTCGAAGCATCCTTGAACTCAGTCGCTTCTCATGGCATGTAAGGTAAGACCACAATTTCAAGATACAAGTGAAAGAACGAAGAAGACATAACCGCCTTATACTTCGGCAACATGGATATAAACGTCAATGTAGTCCCGGAGTTAATGATTACTGTACAAACCCGAGATATGAACGCCATGCCGGATCTGGTAGGAGTCGATCACTGTGACCAAGCATTTTTTAACTTGCTGTTATACTCACCGCATCTTTAATTTTGAATAGAACTTCATGTTAACTCGGTACTAGGACAGCTGAAATAAAAACGCGTCTCAAATTAGATGTAGGCATTGCTTCTCATTCAGACATGATGCGCTCGTTGACAGCGCTTGTGGCTACGGGCCTCTGCTTGGCCCCTTCAGTGCTCAGCTCTAGCTACCAAAAACGTCCAAACATCGTCTTTATTCTCACAGATGACCAAGATCTGGAGATGGGCTCCATTGACTACATGCCCCTTCTCAGAAAGCATCTGAAGGCGAAAGGCACAACTTATGAGAGGCACTACTGCACAACAGCGCTCTGTTGCCCTGCACGGGCTAGCATCTTAACAGGCAAGATGGCGCATAATCACAATATCACAGACGTTGTCCCGCCGTTCGGTAAGTCCGCCGCAATCTTCAAATTCTAGCACGTAGGCTAATCGTGTTAAAGGCGGTTACGCCAAGGTCGCTCAAGAAGGGATCAATGACGACTACCTTCCTCTCTGGCTTCAAGAAGCCGGATGGGACACATATTATGTCGGAAAGCTGTGGAACGCACACAGCACGGACAACTACAATAGCCCTAGATCTAGAGGCTGGAACGGGAGCGTAGGTTTCCCATCTCAAGAATGTTACGCTGTGGTGAAGTCTGAACCATAGTGAAAGGACTTCTTGCTTGACCCGTATACGTATGACTACTACAACCCGACATTCGTCCGAAACTTTGAAGAGCCAATTCATCATGCAAACGAGTATTCCACGGACCTTGTGTCTAACAAGGCGCTCGGCTTCATAGATGACGCTTCGAAGAATGCGCGCCCGTTCTTTCTCGGCGTTGCGCCGGTTGCACCCCATAGCGAAACACAATACGTGGACGTCAATGGGACGTCTAAGCCAGTGACAAGCGCACCACTTCCAGCTAAAAGACACGAGGACCTTTTCCCAGACGTCGTTGTACCGCGAACGCCGCATTTCAACCCGCAAACAGTAAGCATATTCACTTAAGAGTGGCAAGACAATAAACAATGCAGTGAGAGCAAGCAGAGCTGACAATGAGTTGCCAGCCTTCTAGCGTCTACTGGGTCTCCGATCTTCCGAGGTGGAATCAGACTCACATCGATGGCAACGACCTGTACTACCGACAACGTCTTCGGTCTCTGCAGGCTGTGGATGAGATGATAGAGGCCATCATACGAAAGCTGGAAGAGCACAGCCTGCTCGATGACACATACATCCTTTTTACAAGTGATAATGGTTTCCATGTCGGGCAGCATCGACTAGAGCCTGGCAAGTTCTGCCCCTTTGAGGAAGATGTGCACATCCCGCTATTCATACGCGGACCCGGTGTGCCGGAGAACGAACGAGCACCCATCGTGACAACACACACGGACTTGGCACCAACTTTCCTCTCGATTGTCGGAGCGTCATTGCGTGGAGACATGGATGGAGAGGCGATTCCGCTAACGAGACGCGCCATCGATGCATCTGTCGGAAATCGATACGAGCATGTACAGGTTGAATATTGGGGCTACGCCGTATCTGAGGGAGACTATGCATACCAGGGTAAGATTTCACACGCATAGCTATGTGATTAGTGAGCCTAATGTTCTGCTTTTAAGGGTACCTGATTCCCAACAACACATATAAAGCTTTACGGATCGTCAGCGATGAGTACAGCTTTTACTACTCCGTCTGGTGCACCAATGAGCATGAACTTTACGACATGAAGGTACGCAACCCAGCAACCATAACGTTCTTCAATACTTTGAAGTTGATATTGATAATTCGGTATTTTAGGACGACCCGTATCAATTGAAGAATCTATACCCGACATACCCTGTCGATGGGGATGAAAATGTTTTCTTTAATCGCCCTCTCTCCCAAGTTCTCAATCGTTTTGACGCCTTGACTTTGGTTCTCAAAACATGCAAGTCCGAAGGCTGTGTCAAACCGTGGAAACTGCTGCACCCGGCGGGCGACGTGACAAACCTGAAGGACGCTGTGAATTCGAAGTTCGATGACTTCTACGAGAATGATGTGCCGGACGTGAAGTACGATCACTGTGCTCAAGGATACTTCAAAGAGCTTGAGGGACCAATATACAACCAATCTGTCGCATTTATTCCGGGCTAACCGGGGACAAGACCCAGGACTACCATTTGAGAAAGCGTTGTTGAATCTTTTTGAGGAAAGTATCCTCTGTATTATGATGCATGTATTCACCAATTCACTATCGACATAGCAGTCAATACATACACTATCTGTCAGGGTCATAGTTACTATGGACCCCTAGAGTGGAGATAGTGGCCTTGGGTATATATAAGGGGGGTTTCCCCCCCTTAGATATTGAAAGGCCAGGGGCCAATTGACCAACTTCACCTACCCTATGGCTACTGACCCCTTATACCTACCTGCTATGTGACTGCTTCAAGGCTTCTATTCACTCTGGAACTAATACTCCTGACAGGAGCCGAGGTGTCAGGATCCTCATACTTTAGGGTGAGTAGAGATAATTGTTGTTGCAAAAAGGTCAGGAAACCTTCGTGGGCAATTATCTGACATACAAGTGTTTCTTTGTGCCTCGTGGCAAGAGGAGAAAGTAAGCTAAAGCCGGAATTTGATCGTGGGATGTGAGTGGAACCTGACATTGGAATCAAGTCCATAAATCAGTAGGCATCTGTCAAGGAGGAATATGACCAAGCTTGTTGAGTAAAGGGGGCATTTCACCTCAAACAAAAATGACCAGAGCCGTGAGATTGCCTTCAGTGATTCGGCCAATACCGGGTACCGGAAACGTGGCGAACGGTTTCCTACTCTGCAGTTTCACATTAGCCAATCGGGGACAGGTCGCCACTGTCAAGTATTCAAACGCAGGACGGGAACGACGGTAGACTGCACTCTTCTCTTCCCGATGGTCACTTCATTGGGGCGGGAGCAAATGGAGAAAAATAAGAGGACCTGAAGTATCCGGTCGAATAATATACTGTGTAAATTGGGTACCCAAGTAGCCTTGTCTAGGTTGGAAGGTGATGGTGATCTGTAGTGGTATTGACTTAAGTGGGTTGCTTGGAAAACAAGGAAAGAAAAGAAAACACGGCGCTTACGCAGATGCTCTGATTAGGAAAAAGACCAGCTCAAATCAAAGGATTTGGTGCCCATGGTTGACAGCCTGACGTATTGGGATTGGTTTGTGATGCGCATCGTATATGGTGATGCCAAAATGGAATACAACGAAGTGAGAAGCACCACGTCATATAAGGCTTTCTCTTAGGGGTGTATCTTAATTATAATACTGTAGATACGAAGCTAAGCAGAAAGTCATCACCACATGTACGGCGATGTTCCGACTTCTGCTAAAATGGTCGCGCTTTGGGCATACAAACAGAAACAAACGGAATTCGAATGCTCGATACAAACGGTTCAAATGTTGTGAAACCATCCTAATTGAACAGATATGATGCGAATGCAACCCAGTTGAATCTGCAAGACGCGTGTTACCTAGGCATTGGTTAATATATTGCTACTGCCTAGTGATCCATAGGATGGAGGGGGTCAAACTGATTGATACGTTGTGCTTTGCACAACGCAGCCTCCCTCGTTCCCAAGTCTACGATTGGGGGGCGTTGAGTTCTCAGGAAACTCGGGCAAGCCAAAGACAAAGTCTTCAGTAATTCATAAGCGCTTCGCATCAAGTTCTGTTTGTCCCCAGAATCTTCCTGACCTGTCACTGATTCTTCACTTTTGTCACACGACTGCCTGGTTGCATTTGATAGCTAATGGTGAGGAACTATTTATCCTACACCATTGCAAATTTCTGGGAATCAACTATCCCTTTCATTGATGTCCACGGAGATCTAAACAGTCCGACTCAAGGACTCCCACCACGCTGACCTTGGCAGCCATCAGTTAACCCTACATCTTTCTCTACTGCTAGGATAGTATCTGCTCAACGAAACCATGGATGCCCTCGAAGCGAGGATGGGCAACATTCGGGTTGACCCAAGAGCTTTATGCTGTAACCATCAATCCGACTCACCTTGCACTAATGTAGGCTCATTGGCCTGCAAGAGTTGTCTTATGGTTGCAGTGCGTTTACACATGCCCCTGTCTATGTTATTTGATTCTACCGTATACTAACCAGTCCTACGAAAAAGTATTGCGGCAAACGGTGCCAGACCGCACACTGGCCTACCCATCGCAAGGACTGTCAATCCCCTATCATGAAAGGAACCTGGACGCCTCGCTGGGCCGCTGAGAACCGAATGCCCACGTTCATGGGCCACGGGGTTCCTGATCAAGCAAAGTTCGGGGTGGTCAAATACCTTTGGGGTAATGTACCAGCCTTCGATGTAATCCAGCTGGGCCAGAATGAGGGCATCGACTTCCAGGAGGCCATGAACTTACTTTTCGCTGGTGAGTTGCTCTGTTGAGGTTTGATGCGGATAATACACCATCATGCCCATGCTGATTGTTTATATTATAACATCGGGAGATCTACGAAACGTCGTTCTCTCTGTTGCAAACTTGCCACAGAACTACCGATCCCCTCTCCACCTCGTTATCAATGACCATGACATCGACATTGTCGCCCGAAACCTGATATTCCTCTTAATCATGCTTGTGGAAGAAGATCCTAACATAGCGGCTAATTCTATGCTGCACGTCTGGTACTCAGCCCTGATAACGGAACCATGCTACAATCTGCTTCAGAAGAAGATCAAGCCGCTTATCGAAGAAGTATGCAGCAAGATAGCAGGAAAAGACAGCCGGACACTCCTCGGCAAGACTTGGGTCTTCGGAAGTAACTCTCTCCGGCTTATCCTGACTCACGAATCGTGGATGAAGCTCCCCTTATACTTCGACGTGCCTAGCGGCATGACCAAGGAGACAGCGCACGGCATCCGCCAGGCCGTCGTGAACGCCCCCTCGCGTGTCGACTTCGTCGACAGGGCGCTCTTGATCAGATCGCCAGCCATGGGTCTCGGGATGATCAAATATCGCAATGACGGAGTTCTTATACCATTCGGACAAGCTTGCGACGCTTTCGTCATACCAAATCCGTACGTTTCCCTCATCTCGAGGTGGCGCCTGAAGATAATTATTGTAGCCCATCATCTGACATTCTCAGGACCGTCTTTGATTCATCAGAAATTTGGCCAATGATGGATAATGCCGATCCAACAGATGGGTGGTCGGCTAAGACCTTCCTCGCAACGAAGGCCGGGCCTGCCAAGAAAGATGCGTACGGCCAGCTGCACCACTACTTGAAACACCTGTTCACGAATTTTCATCATCGTCTGCGCTCAAAGGTAGTATACTTTGAGCTCCATCATGTCGATGCAAAGGTTTTGAACAAGCGCCTTGCTGGGAGGAAGTTCGACCGCGTTGAGGTGAGCAATATCTGCGACTCAGCTTACCTCGGCATCGAAACAACCCTCAAGGCCTTCGGTCCCCTCCTGCGCCGCCCATCTGCGAACCCGCACGCCACTCTTATCACGGCCTATCTGAACGCTGTTTTCGAGGTCAAGCATGTGTTACGGATCCTGGACCCTCTTGCCGCGGATATCATCGCCAGGTCCGATGCGAGCACTATCTTGAAGTATATCGGGTCCGATCTCCTCATAGTGTCGACGGGACCACGCGCAGGAATGTTACAGCATCTCCAGAATTGTGTTTTCAAGATGGGCTGTGCCGCCAATCTAGTCGGTGATATGGATGAGTACTTCAATCTGTGCGTCTGAACCAATGCAACCCCCCACCACAGGCCATGTGATCATCTTACGAAATACATCATTAGCTAACGCTTGTATACCGGTCCCAACTCTATAGGTACATGTCCCAGAATGACTTCGCACAAGCAGCTTCATCCGCTGGGGTGAAGATGAAAAAGAATCACACGATCATCCCGCCCTGGCCGTTGAGGGTAGACGGCGGTCTGCATCCCACGCAGAAAGACAAGGACGACTTTAAGCTCTTGCTTGGTAGTGCACACGTTGGCCACGAGAGATATGTGGAGTGGAAGGTTGGAGCCGTGAAAGAGGCGGCGGACACACAGCTGGAGAGTGAAGACGCGCAGCTAGGGGGATCCTGTATGCCGTCCTGAAGGATTAGATAATGATGTTTTCTTCGCAGGCCTCTTTTCCCTGTTTGCTGCTAATAACTAGATTTGGATTTCTGTTTAGTGCTCTCAAGACGGCAGTGTAACGCTCCAGGAATCTGCCTTGTCAAGTAGGTGCCTCGCTCCCCATATTGCTGGCCGGCCTTTATGTTACCAGGGAGAAAATAGTCTGTTTGAGTAAAACAATATGTTTTAAGAGCCTTCGATTTTTATCATGTACCGCGCTAGATAATAGGATGCTTACATAGTTGCCAACCCGGAAGGTCATCGGCCCCCTTGCCCATACGTGAGCTCGCCGCTAAGGCCGAGCCCACCCACAACGCACGCAGTATCTTTGACCTTTTTCGCTACATATAGTTCAGCCCCAGATAATCCAGTAGCCCGAAAATGCAGTACTCAACGCCCTGAATAACATCTACCTCCTTTATATGTTTTATAGGACCTCCTTCTCGACCTCGCCGAACATTACGAGCTGACTAAAATTAGATAATAGGTGACCAACAGATGACATGCTAATAACATTGCTCCTTTTTATGAACTAACCCCCTAGGGTTTATTTCATAGTGTTAGCACTATATCATTTCATGCGATTACTAGATCTCGATCGAACTATGCACCTGTGTTTTATGAAGCCCAGCCATATTGTTTAATGACTATGTGACTCGATAAAAGTGAGGATAATATCACTACATCGGGTGTGGGGACATTGTTAGGACGCCATAGTCTTGGACAGGTATGAATACAACTCTTGTTGTGCGAAGGTTCTGAAATACTCTTTCGGAACCAAGTGATACATAATTACGACGACTTTATTTTGCGTAGCCTAATAATCAACACTGTAAACAACTGCACAATCATTAGATTCAACGAATGCAAGCCATAACTCACATTGCCTTTTATCATTGTGCCCTTTTATGTTGTAATCAGCGTATTTATCAAGCCAGATTCTTTCAATCCTAACCATAGACAATGAGAGTAATAATGGCATATATATTGTTTATAGATAAACAGTACTTATATATAACTGTAAAAAGAATGTAGCAAAGACCCTTAAGAGAATAAAAGATAAGAAAATAAGAGTAAGTAAGGGAAGATAGGAGAAAAGTTGGTTGGATATCTGTATAAAGAGAGGCATTAGGAATCGCAGCGATACCGAAGGGCTCGGTAAAATCAGCTCTGCTACGAAGGACCGGAAGCTACGCAAGAGTGATGTCGCGGAGGAAACTGAGGACGAGGAAGAGGCTGAAGCCGAAAAAGACGATCTTGTCGGTACCCATTTACCGGTAAATGATGACAAAGCTACTGCTAAGGAGGAGGATGATATCCTTGACCAAGAGCTAGGCCTTACTGCAGAACATAGTTACCCTTCTTTAAAAACGAAGGCGTATTAGGTGGATCTATGGGGTACTACCTGCCCAGTACGTAACCACAAGTAAGTCTATTTCTCCACTCTAGGACCCATTTCTGTGCTAAGGATCCAATGACTTAGAATAGTAGTAGAAATGCCGAGAATAGACGCAACTGCTTTTGTATTACGAAAGGGGATAAAGTGAAGGACGGAGTAGGTAGTATTAGTTTTATTGAGTGCAAAGTTGCGTGGTATATTCAATTATGGAAGAGGGTAGGGGTAGGTGGTAGTGCTGTGCGTGTTATGCTTGTTAGGTTGCAATTTTCCTTCTGAAAGTGTCCAATTAATGAAGAGACGTGGCATTGGTTATGGAGAACGACAATCTAGAGCTGATTCAAACCCGCAGACGCAACACAAACACTCACGGATTAGAGCGCTTAGGAATATGATTCTTACAATTGGGAGAGTTTTGCCTCGTGGAATTAGCCTAGATAGCAGTTGATCACCATCATCTCCGCAGCGTCTTCACACGGATAGGCAAGGACCTGAAATATGTAGCCCGTCATGAGCCAATTGGCTGTTCAGACATCTCCTCAACACGTCATCAAGCGTAGAAAGGAGCCATCTTAAGTTAAGTTTTCAAAACCGTCGATTCGGAATAGGGTTTCTTTCTTTTCTCTTTGCTACATTCAGTATTCTATTTAAATATAATACTAGATATAGTTATCCTCGCAGTATACTCCTTTTATTACTATTGTTGTGTTTGCTTCCATAGAACTTAAGGCTCTGGAATTAAAGCCAGATTTGAACAGAAATCAAGTCAGAAAGCTACCTTATTCTGTGCGTCATAGGCACGAAGCGTTGAGGCCATCATACCATAACTCTAATACAAAGGGTTTATGCTTTAAAGTTGGAAATCATAGAAACTCCATCGCGAAAAATTGTCTGGTCCTTATGGAGAATGTCTTCAGTGTGCCTAGTGAGGCAACAGAAATACCCCTATTAGCTTTTTTTAAATGGTATAGGGCCCCCAAAACCTTGACGCGTACAACTAGTTTTGCAGTTGCAGACTCTTTTAGGACTTTCTAATTCGGAAGCACGAGGCAGCGCCAATAAATTCAAGATAAGGAGAGCAACCAGAGTCATTGCCTGTTCTGCGGCGGTCTGGTTCATGTGGCTAATCTAAGAAGCGCTCCTATCAAGCGATAAAGTGACTGAATCCGATTTCACAGCCTGCATGACATAGCTTGAACCCTGTTGTGACCGAAGCTGGAAAGGGATAAATGTTCGGAAATCTTCCGCGTTTATCTTTGTCAGAGAGTCGGACGATAATAGAACGAGGCTACAGCCGGGTAGCAATTTGAAAATAAGACCAATCGTAGCTATGTTATTTAGCATCAAGCTGTATTAGTAGCGAGGCAGATTTTAAGACCGGTTTAAGACCTAGGAAGTGGACTTGTTAAGGCAGAGTTTACATGGCGTTGGTATTAGTCAGAAAAAACATGGGTGTTTTGTTAAGCGATACAACTCGATGGCTACAATGGGTGGGAAGTAATAGAAACCTCGTATAAAATCTTTGGTTGGGTTTTGTTGGTCCAATGATAGCCTCCCTTTCTACTCCGACAACGCTCGATAAGCAAACACAATTCTAGTTTACTTTTGTAGTCACATTTAGCCGATACAACAGAAACATCGAAGTGCCAATATCCAGTTACAATTTCACGTTATATTTATCCGTCATTCTCTATCACACTTGAGTGGATCCGGGAGCGGGACAACCTAAACGCGGAACATCTCCTATATAAAGAGAACACTTCACATATGTATTATAGGTTAGAACTTAGACCAATAGAGCGCTTGTGCGCGTAGGTGGGCTTAGCCCCACCTAAGTGTGAGATTCTCTGTATCGGCAGGCAATTCAATAGACAAGACACCCGAGCAGGTTCAAATGGGGTATTAGGAAGACCTCCGCACCTTAAGGCAATATTCTGACCCTAACTGCTACACAGCAGGATGTAGCATCCAGCATAGTTCGCGACCCTGTTTTTATTTCACTAGCCGTTACAAGTGGATGGACGTTAACTTACCAATCCTAAATACCACGCCGAAGTCGTTGCAAGTAAGCAAGGGCTTGATCAGCTGAGTCGGGCATTCCGAATGGAACCCATAGGCGACATCTTAAATAACCTGGCTTACCGAAACGGCTAGGAATCTCATACTATAATGATATGTCGCATAAATAATGTCGGTAATTATTAACCGTATATATTGTTATAAAGATAGCATTGCCACGGCTTAGGCATATAGTATACCCAATACTTGCTGTTGCCAACAGCCTAACGCCATATCAAAGAGGTGGTTATGTATGCTATATGCTGTATGCTTGCTCTGTTTTAGATATTGTAGTATCCCCACTGGGTCATGGTCCTAGCAGGTTCGTGTGTGTGATGTGTGGTGCCTGTGACATGAATTTTATCTCCAAAGGTGAATGTATTACGGAATAGAACTAGTAGTGAGTCACAACACCATCAACAAATAGGGTGGCATGACGGTATTATCTCGGCGATTTGGATATCTGTACTACTTATATATACAGAACCGTGACAGAAGGTATGTAGGTCTACGATAAATGCCACCCTACCTAGATGACCTCCTATCTTGAAAGCCGTAATATACTCAGGAAAGTTGGAACTAGCAGACACTCATACGCCAATACAACTAGCTAGCAGGTACTGGGGGCCTGGTATCTTGCCCTGGTGCTATATTCTTCTAGGAATCAGATAATGTTCGGAAGCTTTGAAAGCTCTTCGGTAATAAGAGAGACACACTACCAATGGCATATTTAATCATGGCTGGAAAGGGCGTAAGTATCTAGTTTTCCCGTTAGCATAGTTTCTATTCTTGTGTGCTTGGCCGTCCAAACTTGGGCTGTGACTTGAATGATTGTTGCGCAAGGGCTCAGAATCATATCCGTACTCAAGGCTGAGCCGAATACGAGAAGCCACCATTTGTGTGGTTTCATTTTCATGTAACGGTCTTCTGCAACATAAAAGTGATAGGCTCTACAAGCAAAATAGAAGTATGATTTAAGCATAGCAAGTATCAACTATTTATGTGGCTGCTACATCCTCATATATTTCTGGCATTTCCAGATTTTTTAAGCAACCACTCCTCACTCTTCAATTTTTAACTACGCTTAATTCCCGTTTCATTACCCATCTCCCAGTTTCGATCCCCCGACTTCACAGATTATAGTATCGATATGGCTACGCCAAGGCAAACTCCACAGGACTTGCCCAGCCCAGATCATTCTTCAGAATCAGTCGAAAATGATCAGAGAGTATCCGAGATTCCCGATATCGAGGAACTTATACGGCAACCATCAGCGTCGGATAGCCTTACTGCCACAGATGTCAATGCATTAGACTCACCACAGGCTACAGTAGAGCCGTCAGGAGCTATCTCCATGTCTAATGCAACATATCCAGAAGATCCGGAAATTGCCTCGGAGCCGCGACCATCAAGCCCAAGGGAGCAATCCAAACCCCCTTTCACCAGTCGATTGCCATTGAAAGAGTCTATTGACCGTACTGAGCTCGCAATTATACTCGGGGGTTTAATCATCCTCTTTGCCTGTATTGCTTTTCTCTCCTTTCTTTGGTTTGGATATGGCAGTGAGCTCGAAGCCGCTGCCGCTACGCGGATTTGGAGGAAGGTTGCATTGGAAAATTGGACTACTAGATCTAGTAAGCAATTCTTTGAATGATCCCCCCCTGTCTCACACCGTTACCGAGAATGTTGTGAGAATGTTTTCATAGGTCAAAACAATCCAAATACTTGACAAGATATCTTTAACTGACACTGAAAATTGAAGTTACTATTACTGCATTGGTATTGCGATCTGTTGTCTCACTTCAGGTGGCATTATGCACATCTATGACAGCAGCTCTGATACTCGAAAAACGTGTCGCTCGCAAGTCAGATGTGGCTTATCTTTCAATTGTACGGAGCGTCAACGACGGGCCCAGAAAGGTAATACAATTGCTTGCCTCCTACGGGATAAGCTATTTCGAATTCTGGTTGATTTCCCTTCTCGCGTTGGTGATGCTTGCCTTGCAGTTCTCCTCAACGCTGTTGCTCTCAGACCTTCATAACTTCGTTATTGTCGGTAACGTGGAGACTCAGATGGTTGGGGTCGCCGGCTCCTTTCCGTTGCCCCCCAGCACCGTTTTTAGCGTGCAGCCAGCCCTGCTCAGTGGCCCTATATATCCAGTATTTGGTGAAGAGAACTCAAATTCGAATATAACGCCAGCTACATCTGGCTTTAGCGACACTGGCACCATAAAGAGAGGCTACCTGCCGTTTCAAGGGAGCGAGAACCGAACTTCAGTCAGGCGATACCGTGGGTCGACGCTAGTTACTAATTCTCGCACCGTTTGCGTACCACCTCTTTGGGCGGTCATTTTCTTCCCTCAAATGGAAACATCCCGTTTAGTGGCGTAGGTCATATTGTTGGAACTGTTGATTATGGCCAAAGCCTTCGGCAAGCTTATAAGGGAATAGATCATTTGTGTGTTGATCCTGAGTGCGAGTCCGCGCCTTTCGATTGTAGGTAAGTGATCTAATAACTATTACAATTTTCTTTGTTGTTTATGTATAATTTGCACAAATTTTGAGATTTATTCAAGCCCTTACTCAAAGAACAGTTTTCAGGATAAAATACAGTTACTAATAGTCCTTGATAAAGTGTTCCAGGGACCGTATATTCGACTTCCGATCAGTCAAATTACTGTTTTCTCGACACTGTGGGACGCACTTCAAAGTCTATTTATGCGTTGAATGTGACTGAATTGTATAAAGTGATCAACATGGAGGGCGAACCTTGGTCGATTAACTCTACCATGTTCCTGGTATTCCGGTCCAATGTGAATGCGTCATATTGGAATGCGATAGTCAATCCACTCCCCGTTCCACCAGCTACCGTGGCCGATGAATGGAATAGGTTTCAAATGGTGGACGGTGGATCAGTGGACGTCTCTTTATGTTTCGCACGATTTTTTATTGAGCATCAATACGTGTCCATGGTAGCGCGGAAACCTACACACGAACCAGATGGTAAGCAATGTTTGAAGTTATTTCCTTCTTTTGTGTTTTTTGCGTGACTTTCAGAGCACCAAAGGTCCTTTCAAGCTGAACCTACGCACTAGAAGATGCTCAAAATAGCGATAACTAACTCTTAGTGCTATAGTGTTGTGGGACGGAGTTTCTTTGAAACATAATACCACTGCGGTTGCTACTTATATCGGACTCGGTGGCCCCCTGGAAACTCCAACTGATAGAGGACTCATGGACATGGACATACTCAAGAATCCTAATATTAACACACCAAATGTTGAGCCACAATGGGGGCTGGACGCTATTACGCTGACTGCGGCACTGCTGGAGAGAGCTGTTACAGGAGAGGTGACTGATGACCTGATCCAGATCTCGATCTCAGGCTGCGTCTTTTGCAGTGACTATAGTTTCCGAATCTCACCCGAATATTCGCTACTGTTTACTGATATTATTCAATCCTCTGGAAGAGCTGCTCTAGCAATTCATAGCATCACTGCCCTTGTCGCCGCCTCAGCTTATGACACACTGCTGAAGGGATTCAATATTATTGAAGCAGTTGAGTTATCTACCACAACCTCGGTCCGTACGCCTGGGCCTTGCTCGGAGCACCAATGCTATGGATTTATCTCAGTCATAGTGCTCCTCGGCGTCCATATCCTCCTCTCCGCAATTATAATCATCTTATATGTATGTCAAGTGAGATACTCGCGGTTGTCAAATACATGGCATGCTGTATCTCAGTTGATGTGTGAGGAATTAAAGGATGTCCTGGTCCAGGGTAACAACGCCAAAGACAAGTCGATTACTAAGATGCTCAAATCCGATGGGACGAACGATTTTGTGCGCCTAGGATTGGCGGACGGGGGTAATCAGGTGGAAGTTATTAAGTACACCGAAGAACACCAAACACCGAATAAGCAAAAGAAGAGCCACGGGTAGGTCATGAACAGAGATATCACCGAGGGTTAATGAAGATCGCAGACGGAATCGAATCGGATTAAACCGCTTTGAAGAAAGCGATGAGCTTAGATGATCTCCCATCCAGCAAGCCACCCAACCCCTTTCCCGCATCTCGGACGTCGTATTGCCTTGCAAGTGCATTTCTAAGACTCGCGTTTCGTGTCATCTCCTTCATCGCATTTCGCGCCGAGAAACTGGTGATGGCCTCGCTGCGGTCATCGCGCAGGTCGGAACCGCCCGTCGTCTGGAAGTCGACCAGCTTGTCCACATCAGAATACAGGGGGTAACTATTAGTCTTAGGGTAGCGCGTCCGCGTGCGTTGAGGAATTTGTGCTAGGGATTTGTTGGCGGGCCGCTAGAGCGATACCCGTGGCAGTGGGGAGGGATACTAGTCTCTTACTGTTGAATTTAGAAGGGTGTTGCTGGAGCCATTGTCTGAGGAGATTGTCGGGCAGTGCAATGGCAGGTTACAGCGCTGAGCCCAAATACCTAGCATCTCTATCATGAACTTGCGGGAAGCGAGTGTATTTAGTACTACGACTGAGTATACGAATGAGACCAGATAAGCTGGCACATGACCTATTTGTTTTCCAACGAACGAAGCAACGGGTAAAGCTGGTGTCGACCTACAAACTGTACCGGACTGACTAATTTCCCCCAGCCAGTACCACCGAGGTTAAACGAAACAGAGGTGAGCCTTTTCAGGACTGAGCCTCCACTTCCTTTACCTGCAGCCTGCAGAAGCAGCCCTTAGCCGCGACATCCTTTTGCAGATCGACCATCCTCTTCTGATCTCCCGTCGGATCCTGCGAATCGCCTCCGAGCTTCCAGCCCAAGAACTCATTCGTGTAGTTGGGCTCGAAGTTAACGTCGAGAACTGCTAATCTCTTGCCGTATGCCGTGACCTTGTCCCAGTCACGCTTGACGTTCTTCAAATCCTGGGAGAAGTAGGCGTAGCTTCGCTCGAATATCTTCCGGTTGAGGGGAGTGTTCATGACGGGTTTGAAATCGACATACTCAGCCCACGCCTCCTCAGGCTGCGCGATGACGAAATCGGTCGCCTTCTTCACTGCGCGCATGAAGGCGCGGACTTTGTCTGGGTTTTGCTCGATGAACTTCTCGTTTCCAATGTACAGGATGGAGCAGAAGCAGCAACAGCCCAGCTCGGCTAGCTCGTCGATGCGCAGCATTTGCACATCTGTCTTTGGACGGCCCTGCGAAGCGAGCCACTCTTCGAGCTCGACCATCTGGACGTTCTCCAGCCCGATGCCGGCATCGATCTCGCCTCTGATGATGGCCTTGCTGACATTCATACCACAGCGGACGGCCGTGTAGTCCGACGGGCTCATGCCATAGTGCGACGTCAGCTCGTCGATCTGGATCTTGCCGAACTCGCCGACGTAGCCGATGCGTTTGCCCTTGAGCGTATGGAAGTCGGGAGTGATACCGGAGGATTTCAAGTAGACGACGCCGGTAAAGGGCTCGTCGAGAAGGCTGCCGATGGAAAGGACCGGAAAGTTACGGGCTTTGGCCTGCACCGTGAACATTAGTATGTGTTGTGTAACATTTCGGTAGGTGAAAGTGTAATACCGCGAGAGTGTGGATCATGGCTTTAAACCCAAGATCAACTTTGCCGGTGCCGATGATTTCCGTAACATCCTGCTTAGGCGTAAGCGTCTTCTGTTTGGAGTTATCTCAAGCTGCTAGCCACATACGCTGGGATCATTTGGTTCAAGCAGGGCAACCTTGATGCCTTCCTCTTTGAAGAAGCCCTTCGATTGGGCTAGGAAAAGGGGGGCGTGGTATGGCGTAGCGTGCCTAGCCTATGTCAACAACATATGCTCCTGCATTATGAAAACTGCTGCGTGATTCCTACCAGTTGGTCAGAAAGGTGATCTTGTCAGTAGACATAGCGACAGATTGATCACGGTGCTATCCAGTGTCAGCACGACTTTGACAGAGTCTCACAGGGGGGAGGGAGGTAAAAGAAGCACGTCCTTTCGCTGGTATTATCCAGATCAAGTTCGCCGGTATTTCTCAGACCAACTGTCCGCCATGATCTACCTTTCTGGCCTACACATCGCTCAACCCGTCGGATTGGGCGATGGTAGGCCGGTAGAAACACGACAAAGACAAGTCGACCACCCGGGTGCATCATTTTGTATAGTTACCTTGATCTGCAGATAGCTCCATTGCGAGAGGCGCCATGGTTCTTTTGCATGTGCATCGTACCGATAGAATGTTTATAGTAGATAATCAGATGTCTTAAGATTCGAACTGGGTGAAAGGTGACGATGATAAACAACATAGACAAGAGTTCATTTAAATGCTCTTCATATATATATATATATATATATCCCGCGTGCGGGGTGGAAGGCAGACTAAGTTCATTTTGGCGTCATCGGTTACATTGGTTGTCCGCGATCGGACTTGTCACCGGCACTCAACAGTAGATCAACAGCGAATCGGCGTCAGAATACTGGGTTGTTCACATCATTCGTCTTCTTTGGCACTCTATGAGGCCATTTTCCTCATCAATCGCTACGTTCTAAACCTAGTTGTAATGAGAGAATGCAGTCGATGGAAATATGTTGGATATTTGTTGGATAGTAACTGATTTAGTTCGTGACTAACTAAATGACAACATTCTCAGTAGCTGCTGTTGACACACCATAACAGTTATCCAGAAGCAAGGGATACACTAATACAAAGTATTTAAAAGCTAGTATGTCCTCCCAATGTGGATATTTTCGTATGAGTGGATGAAGGCTTTCGGCTTTCATAAATTGAAATACTGGTATGTTGGGGAGTCAATACCTGTTTTGACTGTCAACCACCAGGGTGAGGTTAAATTGTCTTTCGCGGTGCATTTAATCCTTTGAAAATCTAATCTGTGTTAGTGATATGACAGGTTTGGTCTAGTGGGATAAGATGTAGTCTCTTTAGGCCGACCATTCTTGCGCGAAGGAAGAGAGCAAGGCAATTAGGTGGGTACGTGTCGTGAGCCGCCGATGGCAGCGCGCCCCTAAACAATAACAAAGTCCGTCTAATCGGCCGTCGTCCTTGCGGCTGTTCAAATCTCATGAAATAACGAGACATACTTGATATCGGGTGTGAAGGTCAGATTCGCACTAGAATTCGCTTCTTTTGCTTGGATTCTGTAGTCATCTTGCACTCAATCGAGCTCGGAGATCGGAGATGAAGAGGTACAACATCTCCTTGAAATGCACGTCTGGTGGCATTACTTGGCTCCGTAGGTGCGAAGCTTTGTTGGGTTGATATGCCCCATTTATGAAAGAAGAGAAATATGATAGCGTAGGGAAAATAGAGATGGAGGGAGGGTTAGTATCTACTAATAGTGATACCCGGCCGCGATGGGTTATTTGTCACTAATTACCTGGGTGAAAATGAGAGGTTTTAGTGAAATGTTCTTGTATGCGTCGGGGAATAAGGTAAGCTGGAAGAGATAGTGTCCAGTTTATTGGAGAAATTCTATGTGCAAGAATATGAGGGCGCCAGGAAGGAGTTCCTAGCTGATCTATCGTCTATCTATAATATGCGAGCGTGCTCATTTCCGCTACGGAGAAGTAAGTTCTTTCCCAACTTCACTAAGTGCTTTCACAAGACCCTCGACGGTAGTTTTCCTCGTCTGGCAATTTACCACGACTCTGAAGAAGCTTCCCTTCTCGCCCGGCGCATAATCTACCATGAAACCCCTGCCGACGAGCTTCCGCACCATGGCCTTCGTCCGCGCGGTGTTGGTCTCAGCGTTCGAGTCTAGGACTCCGCCCGGCGCGTGGTAGAAACAGACCTGTAGACAGGGCGGTGGATTACTCGAGAGCAGGACGAAGTCGTCCGCTTTCTCGACCAGCGAGGACAGCTGCGTGGCTATATCGAAGGCGTGGTCGATTTTCTCCTCGAAACCCGCGGCGCCGTAGTAGATCCACGCCAGCGCCAGCTTCAGGCTATCTCCTCGGCGACCGCATTGTAGCGTTAGATCTGCGAGATCCCAATACTCTTTCTCCGTCGCTACCGCAGTATCAGCGTCGTCATCATCACTGTGGAATAGATAACCGGCTGGTAGTGTGTTGGCGTGGTGAAACACGGCGAGATCGTTCGTCAGCAGGAAGGAGCACGTTATAGGGACGTTCATCATCTTGTGCGGGTTGACCGTGATGGAGTTTGCGCGCTCGACCCCGGCAAGCTTGTGTCGCTGAGCGAAGGAGAAAGCCACCGGCCCGCCCCACGAGGCATCCACGTGCATCCAGAGCCCGAACTCGGCGCACACATCCGCGATCTCGTGGAACGGATCGAAGGATCCCAGCACCGTGGTCCCGGCCGTGGCATTGACGTACAGTGGCGTCAAGCCCTTCTCCTTGGCAGCCACGACGGCGGACCGGAGCGCGGTGGGGATTATGCGGCCATCGGCGTCGACGGGCACGGTGATGACGTTCTGAGACCCGATGCCGGCCGTCGTTGCAGCCTTTTCCACGCTGTAGTGCCCGTGGGCGCTGGTGAAGAGGGCAAAGATGAAACCGGCATTTCCTTGAGTTTTGGTCGTGGGAAAGAGAGTGTTACGTGCGATAATGAGTGATGTCAGGTTTGACGAACTCCCGCCTTGGCATGTCACACCCCCTGCCCGCGGCCCCGTAAGTCCGAACAGAGATGCGAGTGCGCGAGATGTGGTCTTCTCTATTACCGTAAGAGATGGCGAGGTTTGGTAGATGTGAACCTGTTCACAATCAGTATGAGACCGGAAGTATCACAGCTAAAGTGACAGATGAGTGAGACGAGGAGATGAGTGGATAAGCACCGTGGTGGTATACATAACTGATTTGGACTTACATTCGTATTTAACACAGAAAGCAGCAGTTCTGATATCACCCCGACCTACGGATACCATTGCATATCAGCGCCTATCGCCAACCCCTGACAGAGCCATGTCTTGGAGCCGACACCCTCAGCACGTGGCGACTCACAGCATTCGTGCTTGAATATAGCTTGTCGAGGAACCCCTGGTCCCAAGTATTGACGCTGTACCTCAAGACATCCTGGACAGTGTCTAGCAGGCCGTCTTTTCCTCTGCCCTGTCCCTCGGGCAAAGAGAATTGCAGACGCTTTACGAGATCCTCGGGGCGATAAGAATCAACAAGAACGTTTCGCGATGATGGGCCATCACCTATGTGACCTTCGGCTCGGAGGGGAGCGGCCTCATCTGCCGCCCGGATGTAGGGCACGACGAGAGATTTCACGGCATTTATTAACTAATTGCACAGCTCACAGATTAGCGAGAAGGCAAACAGAGATCGCATTGCTCAGAAAATAATATGAGATTCTCGAAGTGGGGCGCGGGGTCCATGATCCATCTAGCCGGGAGGATGGATTTTCGCAGAGAATGGGCGAGGGGTTCGTGAACTGCTGATCGATCTTAACTCACATCTTCAACTTCATCGGCTCTGTTTAACTGCGGCGCGCCGTTTCCATTGGACAGGAACGACGGCATATTAATATTGGATTGGAAACACCAAAAATAAATATAATAAATAGTTAATTTACAGATAGTCATATGAAAGAAAAATATCTCTCTCCAACATGACTCTACGAAAACAGCAACTCTTAGCGCATCTGCCGAGACTTTACCGACGATTGCACCATTTTGGCCCGAATTTGGTAGCCTCTTATAAGTTTGTTGCCGGCGCTTTTCGGCCTTTATACTACGGATAAGCTAGCTTTTAGTACAAATAAGGTGGAGCGGGTTTACTTGGAGACATAAAAGGCGTATCACCAATGTATACCAACTTTACGGGAGCTGGGCAATGGCAATGCCGCATATACCCTATCGTTGACAATTGAGGCTATTCCAGGAAAGTTCTTAACTTGGTCCTCATCTCTGAGAACTGAAACGTATATTTTTCTGCAAATATAAACTCCTCCTTCCATCTAAGCGTCCCTCGCACCTGGCGCATCCCGTGATATCGTCAGTCGTCTAATTGGTACACAAATAGTATGTTTTCTAGTGATTTGACCTGCAAGTTTTGCCCAGACCTTTCATGTCGCATCAATGCTCCCAAGACGCCCAAAGAGAAAGGAACAGACAAGAATCAAAGTTAAAAATAGATTGCATTCCGCCTACCAATTCCGTTTTGCTCGCTCTTTAGCTTATGTTTCCTGACGAGTACCAACGAATCAAGGCTCAATCGGCTCGTTTCTTGCTACTTGGGCTTGCGCCTTCGCCTCCATTCGACTCACCCGTTTGGATTTTGTCGCTTGTGCCTATATCTCCTTGAGGCTCATCATCCTCATCCCAGTTGTCTTCGGCATTTTCATCCCAGTTATCGACCTCTTCTTCTAACGTTGTTGCCCGGCCGTCAACATCGGCTCCTAAAATGCCTTCCTCTTGGTGGCCGAGTCCTTCACCAAGCTCCAAATCGCCCGGCTCATCGCCTGGGACGGTAGTATAACGGCGCTGTCGCTTACGCTCCAGCATCCTTTGGTGGTACCACGAACATAGGCCCAGACCCGCTAAGCTTCCCACGATGTTGGCAATGATATCATTGAGGTCGAAATTGCGACCGTTGGGGAGGAAGCCTTGGAGGAACTCGGAGCCGATACCTAGGCCGAGAGTGCACACGACGAGGGTTAGATTGAGTGTGCGACGACGGCTCGTGTCGATGACCCAGTAGAAGACGACAGTCAGGGTGAAGAAGGTGATCGCATGCAGGACTTTGTCGTTGACGATGCCGTCGAGCTGGAGGGAAGACAGGCCGGCGTAGCCTGCAATGAGGCAGAGCACGAAGAAGCCGCCTAGTGAACGCAAATTGTGAGCTCGTCATTGATTGTTTTACCAGTTCGCTTTCTAGCTTGCTTGTGGGAAGTGACATATGGCAAAGAACAGCCAAGAGAGAAGGGATTCAAGGTAGAGCGAAGGTGGAGTGGAGGCTGGGCTACATAGTGGGCGATAGCAAGACAAGAGAGCTACGGACCTGCGAAAGGCAGTCGAATACGCATATTCGTAGGTAATGTTCGATCAGACACGGAATAGAGAGGACAGACGGCAAGGCTAGGTAGACATGGTTTCGCGGACTCGTGGTGCTGGAGGATTGTGTACTGATGGCCGTGGGCTTGTCGGAGCCTTGGTGATCGGATCGTGTGGGCGACCAATTTACGCAGCCAAGAAGTTGGAAAGCTTGCAAAGGTGAGGTAGCGGAGAAAGCTGGGGCAGCGGCTGGAGCTCACAAAAGACAAGCCTCAGGTTGTCTCGGAGCCACGCGGCGGGAGCTAACCTTTAAGAATAAGAATACCCAGGTAAATACAGCAGGTAGGTACATGTAGGTTTTGAGATGAAAGGTGGCCGGGACGCCGTGGAACGACATCCTTCCATTCTGGACATGCCACCGTACCAACAGCTACACTTTACTGCCTGAGGTACTTAAGTCCACCTGCCAGTCGCCTACTGCAGCCTGCCTGCACTGTGCGGCACAGCCTGCAGAACTGGTGGCACCTATGCGCCCCGCCTGTCCAATTAGGTCATCACGTCCATTTTAGGAAATGGGCTGGAAGTGGCATAGGTATCTTGTCAGGCGGCGTTGATGTGTTGAAGAATCATGTACAGACGGATTGACGGATAGTTCTAAGTACTATTGTTTTATTTATACACAGTAAGCATGATTGTTTCTGTTTGTATATGGATTCATGGTCTATGTAGGACCCTTTTTATGGTTCTATTCCTAGTATTTGTGAGTATTCATCACATATGCAAGGCCCTCGAACTGCTAAGAATCATCTATCAAGCCATAAAAGAGCAAGGCATATATATCGTACTGTCATTTTCTGTACATATAAGCGGTGGAGTTAGAGAAGAAAAAAACCATGGAACTAAAAGACGAACTTGGCCTGGGGGTGTTAGAAGGGAAAAAGCGAGATGTCCAATGAGACTAAACAAGTATGAATTTCCATTGAAATTTGAACATTTAGGCGAAAATTGTGTACACGTTTCTATATCTCTCAAAGCAGCAGAGACATATACATATCAGAACGTATTTACTTGATAGATCAATGGATGCACTTTGTATCAAACAACTTTACCTTCCATTAATCCCGGAAAAAGATCCACGTGATCGGCTTATATGTACTTGGGATATGAATGGTCATCTTATGTAAGCACATCTGGACATGTTCTAACTTGAATGTGAAGAAATAGAAAGCACGAAACGATGAAACAATTATGAGGTTACCTAGATCCTTTTTTCTTTTCATCCAAGTAGTTTAATTCAATCATACTCGCTAGAATAAACATCTTGTATTCAGATATATACTTTACTGTATGCTCTCCGTCCACAAGCACTTGGCTTTTAGTTAACCTACCGGTATTCTACTGAGAAATAGGCTAGATGGTGATTGAATACAGCCGACTGCTGCATGGGTGTTCTAGTCTCCACAGGTACTTACCTGACCCACTATCGTCTACAGGCACATTTAGCGGTAGCCGCAGTGGGAGAGCCTTGTAAGGCTTCTATAACTCTGGGGCGATCACTCTAGCTAGCGCGCTGAAGTAGCGCCCCGTTCGGCCACGGCACCCCGTCCCCCAGGTACTGTCCCAGGCATTGCGAAGGGTGTGTACGGGAGACAGGGGATCCACTCCAAACCTCACTTCGTCCTCATACTGCCAATCTACGCGCCTCGGGCTCAACTTCAATCCATCAAAACATCATCCAGTCCCATCCGCCTTACCCCCAAACTTGCGCCGTCATCTCCTTCGATGCCGTTCACGCCCCGTCCGTGATTTTCGGCGCGCCTCCCGCCCTGCTGCCCGCCCGACGCGACCCTGCGTATCCCACGCATGGCGACCAGCAACTGCCCGCTGCCCTGTTTCTGCATTCGCCGCCGCGACGGCCATCATGTCTATCACGAACGGCCAGCCCGCCTGGCCGCCCCCTGCGCCGCTCCCGCACGCGAGCGTCAACGGAATCCGGGCCTTTGACGATGCCCTGGCCGCCCGGTCGCACGACTCGGCTGACCACTCCGCGACGTCGCTGCCTGAGGCATCCGATCTCGAGGACGAGCGTCAACGCGCGCGTTTTGCCGATCTGTATCGCCGCACCGAGGCGCGCATCTCGCTCCTGTTCGCCGACGACGGCTCCTACAACTACGATGCCATCAACTCTCTGCGTCGCCCCCTACATCTCCCCGTCTCTCTCCCTCCCGCCACCGACCACACCCCTATAGAAGAGCGCCCTGCCAAGAGGGTGAAGCGAGTCATCAATGAAGATGACTACGGCGACGATGATGACGACGATGACGACGAAAGCATCGACGGCACTTCGCGCCCCGGGCCCATCAGCGTATCCCCCCTCAAGTCCAAGTCCGCTTCCGCATCCAAGGGTCTCCTGTCGCCCTCAAAATCAGGGAGCTCGCCTGTGCCGTCCATCACATCCCCCGGCAAGCTCAAGGAAGAAGCGTCCCAAGCATCACAGACACATATGCAGTCGAGCAATACCGAAGATGCGCGCAAGCAGCTAGAAGAAGCTCGCAAAGACACGGAAGAAGCCGCCAAGCGCAGCTTTCACACCATGTTCTATACCCTCGAAACTGATCACACAGCCATGCTGGAACAGCAGCAGCTGGAAGAATCTGAGAAGGCCCTCCAGGCTGAGATGGATAAGAATAGTCACAGCCACACGAGCGGAAATGCGCCTGGTGAGAATCACGGTTCGCTTAGCAGCGCGAACTTGGGCGCATCCAGCCTCACCTTGAAACACCTTATTGCACGTATAGATATGAAACGCGATATGGTCCGCGCATCGGATGCCGAGTTGCGTTCCTTAATGAACGAGGTCCGCAAGAATAGGAGCAAATGGGCTAGCGAGGAAAATGTCAACCAGGAAGAACTATACGACGCGCTGGAGAGGGTACTGACCGAGCTGAAAGCCCATACTGAATATTCCACGCCGTTCCTGCAACGTGTGAATAAAAGGGACGCTCCTGACTATTATAACTGTGAGCATTTTGATAAGTGGCGCTTTCAGAGCAATTAGACTAACTTCAGCACAAGTTATCAAGCAACCTATGGATCTCGGAACTATGACGAAGAAGCTTAAGTCGCTCAACTTTAAGTCAAAGGCAGATTTTGTTGCCGATCTTAATCTCATATGGGATAATTGCCTGCGATACAACCAGGACATGGCTCACCCGCTCAGGAGAATGGCTAATGGCATGCGAAAAGAAGCTGAGAAGCTCATCCCCCTAATCCCAGACCTGGTCATCCGACCTCGAGCTGAAGTCGAAGCAGAAGAACGACGGAAGCAGAATGGCGGTGACGATGATGGCGGCGACGATTCGGACGACGAACCGATCATGTCGTCTCGCGGTCGCGTTGCCGGCGGAGCCAAAGGTACCAAATCGAGGAAAGCACCGAGCGATCAAAAGGAAGGGACACCAAATAATGATCTAAAGCCGACGCTACAGCTAAACGGATTGCTAGCAAAGGCAAATCGTGAGGGCTCAGAACTTGACGGTAGTAACGGCTTTGGAACGCCACCAGTAGGTGGTTCTATGACTCCTAGCGGCCTCAACGGACACTCGGGGATAGCAAGTAACGTCGATGCCATGGACATAGATGTCCCATCAATAAACGGAATGGCACTGGGCCAGGCCTTAAATGATGCCGCACAGCAGGCCTATGAAGATGAGGAGTACAAAGTCTGGAAACAAGTCACCAAGAAAGACCGCGCACTCATTACCAAGCAACGTTTTGATCTCTTTAATGGCAAACGACTCAATGTTGAAGAACCCGCGCTGCTGAGAACCAAAGCAGGTATGCGCCGATATCTTCGCAGTCTTCAACAGGCAGATGCGAGTGGTGTCATGGGTTATGCGCAAGGTGACGTAGCGGGAGAGGCTGGTAACGAAACCACAAAGGCAACGGAAACCTTGGCCGAGGGTATGGAGGAAGATGAAGAGAAAGTCATTCCAGACTACTATGAACCTCAGACTATGGTGCCAGATATTCCAACCAAACTGCAATGGATCGAGGATAGCGAGGGCCAGGTTATCAACCAGCACGAAGAATTCCTACGCACAGTACCCCCCGGATACTTCACTGCTCCCAAAGGCCTCTTGTCTCAAAAGATAGATGCCAATCTCCGACAAATGCAGGAAACCAGGAAGGTTTGCTCCAAGATAGGGGTCATCAAACAAATGCAACTTCAGACACAGGCAAGTCATAAACGACTCCCTTATCGATTCCTTGAAATACTGACCGTTGCAGGTGTACGCGAATCAATTTCCCAAGTACAACCCTGACCCTTTCTGCGAAGCTGATATCGAACCGCATGTCACATGTGGTGATGACCTGGTGATGGCGCCGGAAGTTTGCCGTGCAGCATTGCAGCGATCCGTTGCTAAGCTCTTTTATCACGCTGGCTTCGAGGAGTACCAACCATCGGCACTGGAGACCATTACCGACATCGCCGCTGATTATTTCGGCAAGGTAGTACAAACCTTCAAGACCTACAACGAGTGTGAGAAGACAGATTCTATATTAGTCAACAACGTAAGAAAATCTGTTGTTCAACCCAGGTATAGTACGGAGGAAGCCGTGCTTCACACGCTTGTTGAAAACGGCTATTCGATCGAGGCGTTAGAGAGCTATGCAAAAGATGAAGTGGATCGGTTGAGCAATAAGCTAAGCGGAATTCACGAGCGTATGAAGCTACATCTTGGCGATCTGCTTCGCCCCGCCGTTAGTGAAAATGGGAATGATGGGGCTTCTGCCTTTAATGATGGTAGTGAACAGTTCATTGCAGGGGATTTCGCTGAAGAGCTCGGAGAAGATTTCTTTGGCTTTAAAGAACTTGGTCTAGCGGGCGAACTAGGTGGAGTTCTGTCTGTCCCTCTACATCTTCTCCAATCCAGAGTCAGAAACCAGTACCAGGCTCAAAATCAGACACAAGGCGGCCCAACCGATGCCGTTCTCTTTGAAGAGTTGCAGACTCCAGAGCCTGTCACCAAAGAGAATATCCAAGAACAACTTGGTCTGGTCAAGAACTTCTTCCTCGCGAAACTGCACGCTAATGGCGACCTACCGTTGGTGGAAGATAAAGATCTACCTGTGAAGCAGAGACGACCTCAGCCTCGACTTGGTGCGACAGGCAAGATTGTGTCACCACAGAAACGACCACCTAAGGAACAAAATGCTATCAACAAGAAGAAGAAGAAGCTAGAACAGCAAGCCGCAGAAGCGAAAAAGGCCAAGATAGAAGCTGAGAAAGCTGCCGCGTCAAAAAAGAATACAGCCCCCCTCAATGGATCTACTTCTAGAGCCACCACTCTTGCTGGTCCGCCGTCTATGGAACGTATGGAGAGCATGCAAAGTCTAGGAAACAATAGTCAAACCGACAAAGACGACACTGCCATTCCCATGAGCCCCGAAAGTATCGAGCGCTAATCCCTACATTTTTTTCTTGGCCCAATCCTTGCACGCGCCTTTTACTGCTACTGAACAGCATATTGATCATTTCTCCTGTCATATCTTCATTTTAGGTTTATACCCATTTGGTGGGAATTTTATCATAGAAGGGCATGGGTGCCTTAGGTTGGCCGCTCGGCGTTTTGGCTCTACTTCTTTACTGCAAAGCATCGAACCTCTCTTGGTATCCTGGCATAACCTGGTTACGAGGGCTTCTCACTAAAATTCCATCTTGGCGCGTGGCATGCATCGAGCTAGCCTTTGATCACTTGAACAACTTGCATATACTAGAGGGGAACATAGTGGATGATGATGAGGAATGGACGGAAGATGATGATCACCAGATGTGTTGATGGGGGTGCTACGAATAGGGCCAACGATGTCATCTATAGCCTTCTAACTAACGAAGCCAAAATCATGCTTTGCTATTAGATTTATGGATACAGTTTAGTAAACCACTATTATTCTTGTGACGCTCGACTTATTGTTTATACGGCTAGCGAATTGTTAAGAGATACAGCTTAAATATGCACCCCTGGCCGTGGAAACGTGCCTTTTATTTCTGTAAATTCCCTTGCGTGCAGAGAATTATCGAGTTGCTGGTGGTAGAATAAAAAAACTATGCATTAATTGGGTCCCTCCATAATACAATATTTCAGCAGCTGGTACTTGACTGCCTGGTCCTTTCGTTATTCTCGCTTGATGCGAAGCATCTCTAGCCCGATAATTTACACGATAATCTTCTATATCTCATTTATTCTTGTTTATATCTCTATGGACGAGTACCAGAGCTGTTCCCGGATTGTCCAATATTTAAGTACCACAAGACCATCCACTATATAAGCTATAAGAACTTTCTTGAGAATCTGAACACTCTTATCGCATCATAAAACGTAAACGAACTCATCATTCTCGCGGTCCGTCATGTCAGTGAAGGCGTTCTGACCGATGCGATTCGACTGCCCAGCAGCGCCCTGCTCGGCCACCGCCGCATCCCCGGAGGCACCGTCGACGCCGTCAGAGGATTCATCCGCGGCCAGATCCTGGTACGTATCCGACATGCTCGTGTCTTTTATCTTGGCGGGCTTGCCGTTCTGCACGCGCCGACGCTCCTGCATCTTGTTGAGGAAGGCGAGGTTGACGGCTTGCAGGACGGCGCACGCGCCTGTCGCGACGAAGAATCCCAGCAGCACGCGCAAGCCGGGGAAGTAGTTGGGTGCGTCTTTGGAGTTGAAGATTATGGGACCGATAATGTTGCCTGTGGACGACGCTGCGTTATATACCGCTGGCGAGAAGAGGGTGGGTTAGTGACTAGGAAGATTGAAAAAGCGGTGGTGGTGGTGGTGGCGCTCTTTACTTACACAATATTGCGGACCTTTTCGTCGCGCCGGCTGTGTTTGCTACCACCCAGGCTACTACTACGGGTACATGTCCGAATAAGAAGGCGAGGAGGTAGTAGCCGACCAACAGAGGTGCGCTGTGACCTGGCGTGCGCGGGACCGTGTATAGGATGGTCAGGCCGGCGATGACGGGGAGCACGAGAACTACCACGACGGCCGACTTTATGCGGAAGCGCTGGACAACCCACGATATGAACAGGATGATAATCCACTGCACGAAGCCGAAGGGGATGTTAAGCAGTGAGGTTACGTATCTAGCGTTCGGGTTGTTAATTATCTTGCTATTTTTTGAGCGTGCAGGGTTATACTTACTTGTCAAAGCCGAGGCCATTCAGGATCAGAGGTCCGAAGGTGTTTGTCACGGACGCGCCGGCGTTTATGAACAGGGAGAGGGCTACCCAGAGGTAAGTCTTCGGCTCGAGGAACATCTCGAAGACCTGTCGCCATTTGAACTCTCCGTTAGCCGTTCCGGCCTGGTTGGCTCGCAGCCTCTCGAGTGCCTTCGGCTTATCTTCTTCGGATATGAAGCGCGCCGAAGGAATGTCGTTGTCTAACTTCCAGTATATAAATGGTGCTGTGACGATAGTTACGAGTCCGACGAAGAGAAAGATACTGTGAGATTCAGTATTAGAAAACATGGACTTGTATAGTGTTGGAAAACATCGGGACTGAGACTTACATCTGCCATGACTCCAGAAGAGGAGACTTGATGTGCCCCAGTCCGTATGACAGGGCCGCTGCCACGATAGTCGCAAGACCGTTCGTGCCGTACCATGCCGCCACGCGCAGGGGCTGCTCGGCTCGTCGATACCATTGGCCCGTGATGACCGAGAACAGCGGTAAACACCCGGCTTCAAACAAGCCGAGGAAGAAGCGAGTAACGAGGAGCGTCTGGAAGTTGTGGCAAGCCGCGAGCGCAGCGGACGCGATGCCCCAGCCGAGAACCAACGACGGCATCAAGATGCGGTGTGGCACCCTCACGATCAGCACGGTCGAGAACGGCTGCCACGCCAACTGGGCGATGGGCGCGATGGACCCGATGAGCGAGTATTGGCTCCCGGTCAACCCCGTCGACTCCTGCAGCCCGAACGTCGCGGCAAAGCCCAGCACCGACTTGTCCAGGATCTGGAGGAAGTACACCCAGACTAGTATGGCCAGGATCACTTTGTCGGTTTTTCGCCTGATGCGTTTGTTCTGATCTCGTGTATCAGCAGACGTATACGGGGAAATGGGAGTCAGTATGGGAGGGAAAGGCAACCGACATCTTCTTCTGTAAGGACCACCCGGTCGCTCTCTATGGCCTTCATCGAACTGTCGCCGTGTCTCGCGACCTCAGATATGGTTTCCTGCTCGCCGATCGACATTTTTGCAAATTCGTCGTGGTGGGAGTCGCCGCGTGTGTCCTTGGCTGTACTCATCGTGCTTTAAACCCGATGCTTTCAGATCCCTGCTTTTATTATCGTTATCTGCCTCCGCTCTCTGTCGAACTTTCTTGCTCTCACCCGGGGTAGAATGCAACTTTATGTACCGGATATGTATGTGGCCCACCTACATTGGCCATGGAAGACCCCTGCATCGGTATACAATCGGCCTGTTACCTTGCTTTGATCTTTTCTAAACCTTGAAGTATGCAACGATAATCACTCCCTGGTTTTCGTACATATTGTAATAGCTTATAACTCGAATTCTCCGTGTGGAATAAGTGTCGCTATGCTACCCCTCCTTGAGAAAAAGAATATCTATGGATATCGCTAAGAGCTGGAGGGCTGGATGAGGAAGAGCAGCAGTCCCCTGCGTGCTATAATGAGAACATAGATAACCTTAGGTTTCAGGAAGCTTTGATAAACCTAATACTTTTTTGTATAGGTAGCTACTTAGTAACTAACACTTACAACACCAGTATATATCGCATCACACCAGATCTCTCGAACTACCTACACACAACCCAACATGAAGATGTCCAATCTAGGGATTCGTCACGGCGAAGCTAGGCAACTTGATCTCCGCGTTTCCCATACGCGTTCCCCCACGTTTCCCCGTTTCACCTCCACATCTTTACCAACCCCCATCAGCCCCCATGGGGGAGCGGGGGTCTTGCAGGTTCGGGATAAATGCACCAAGAGCAGACTACGAGGTCACTATCCACTTACTTATCCCACCGCGGATAGTGGTCTAACCATCTTGAGTGGTCCGCATTTTATATGCCAAGTAAAGAAATACAACTCGAAATGCATTGGGACTATCGGTATCATCTTCCTAAGTTTAGCTGTGAAGGTAAAGAATTTTATACATTCAGTAGTGTTGGTAAACCAATTGAAGGGTTGTGCTTTGTTGACGAGAGCAGCTCCGCACGAATAACTAGCAGATCACAGACCGATCACCGGGTACTTGCTCGGTGTAATTTTGGAGACTAACAACCAAGTTGTCTGGGGGGGGCTATGCGGGGAATAGGTCTCGGTATGCATCCGTGTCTCGGGCTTTCCCCTATTTAATCTTCAGCTGAGCTAATCTAACTGTCTCCCCACAAACCCCAAAGTCTAATGGCGTTATATGTTTAGGAGCTATCCGGCCCTTGGCATCTTGCCAGGTGCTCTGAAGATTACGTGGTGGCTTGGGACTAGTTACATCACTACACCCGTTGACCCCCATCTTGTGTTACTAACGGGGGTCACGGAGGAACGTCCGGTCGTCCTCCATGCAATTTACAGGTACCGGTATCCATTACCGACCGATCTTGCAGACTTCAGTCTATTCTTATTCAAACCATAGATACCGAGCTAGGGCTCACGCTCACCCCAACATACGCGTTGAAACAACTCTCTACTACTCGCTAGGCCAAGTGATAGGTTGTAGATCGGAGGGAAGTATAATCGTGCTCGTTTCTGTTTAAATTCAGCTGGCTAGCCAATAAGTATCGCAGCCTTCGATAGGATACCCTTATCCTTTGTTGCGCATGCTCATCGTCATTGCGTGATGATTGAACTTTCGTACAAACTGTTTGGAAGAAGAGCATGTTGTTGCAATCATAGTTATTAGGTCCATGCATAACGACCCTAGTTATGTTTACCCCCAAATCAGCCCCAGGATCTACTCCTTACCTGCCAGCCAAACACCTCCCTTTAAACCCTCAATAATACTTTCCCTGAGCCAGCCGTCACCTGACCATCTGCTCTGTCCCTCTGTGTTCTCCCCAGCATTTTGCTGTTCTTGTGTCCTTTCCGCTCTCCACTCAGCCCATTCAAATAGGCCTCTTAGCCCTAGCATATCCTCCCGGTTGGGGTTTTTGATATTCTCTTCGAGAACAAGCCTGGCGTCGACAACGGTTCCTGCAGCATCACTGACGTCTGGCCCTCCCACACTACGGTCGAGGACTAGGTCGCGTTCGGCGTGTGCCAGCTTTTGAAGAGTTGGTACATGGTCGAATAACCAGTCAAGAGGTTGAGAGGCATTCTCGGCGGGGCTATTACTTGAAGCACCGTCCTCGCGACTAAGAGCAACCATAGTTGCGGCGAAAGGGCTGTCGCTAACAGGCCGCCGCCGTAGATAGAGGGTTTGCGTGTGTTTGAACGATTCTATATATTCTGGATGAGCGTTGAAATCTAACTCTATATTCCAGAATTCAGATGACGTTGTTCGTAAACTTGATATGTCGCTGAGAGGAGGCAGGAGACATGGTGTTGTGCGAATTTCGTTGTCCGCCGGATTTTTCGAGCTCCTCAAATTGATCGCTATCGGTACGCTTACAGGCGTATTTGTAGCCACATCGTTGGTGATTAAGCATCGTGGATCAGTGGCCAAAACCCAGAAGTGGCGGAATGCCTGAAGATGACTCTTGTTATCCTGGACGTTATCCGGGAAAACTGGATAAAAGGCCACCAGAAGTGAAGCGATGGCCAAATTGGACGTATTGAAAGTCTGTGTTCCGCAACCGAGTGAGAGAACACCGATTGCCATGTGAGCTGCCATATGCGAGCCATATGTCGTATCAGAGTCATTCCGCCCGTGAAGAGATCTCAGAACGCGGAGCACTTTCAGGTCGCACGTGCCCGCCATAACAGTTGCGCAAGATAGAGCTACAACATCGAGACACATGCGAGCTGCGACTTGGACACACCTATAGTCAAAAGTAGCGTTGGGTTGGGGGTTTCTGCATTGTGCGTAAAAACGGTGGAAATAGGACAGTAACAAATCCCTAACGACAATATTGCTAGAACCAGCATAGCGTAATGCTAATGAAAAGCAGAGCCCCGCTAGAATAGTGAGGAAAGGGAGGTGAGTTGAGTTCAGCGGTCCACGTGATTCATGGTCAAATGACTGGGCCGTCGGCGTTTGTACTCTGTGGTGATACCGGCGAGGCAGATTCTTGCGAATCCATTCATGACTTGGCTCCATCTCCGACCAAAGTATGAGGTGTTTGGCCACGGTGCGTAATAAGAGTATATCGGGCCGGATATAATCAAATTGTAAGGTTGCATCTGGCACGTCGATTTTTCGGGCCACTATGTGATCTTCTGACTTCATGTATATGAGAGCAATAGCCACAACAGCTGCAGCGCTAGATCTATCGAGAATATGGACTTGCTCCACTTTCTTTGTTACCGAAGCCAAGGTGAGTAACTTCTCCGTGATGCGCATGTCGTGGAGTCCTTTCAAATCTGCTCCTTTGCCTAAGTTGATGAAACCTAGAGCAAATCCGGCTGCTAATCGATAACACTCGGTGCGCAAGGGTTCTTCATCATCCTCTGTTTCAACATGCTCAATTTCCGACATCATGATTTCACTCATGCGGCGATGTTGACTACTGCAGTATAACAAGCCAATACCCATAATGCCCGTTGTTTGTGTGAGAGGTGAGAGATTAAGCTCAGCCGCACCTCTCGGTAGCATCCGAGTAACATGTACAGACAATAAACGAGTGATGAGTGAGTCCATTGTGCCAATGTAGGATGCTGCGAGGCCTAAGAGTAGGCCAATAGAAGTCATAGTGTGTTTCGGCGTTAGATATTTGAAGGCCACCCATTTGGCCACATCCTTGAGATGCCCATTGAGACCCAACGCCAATAAAAAGCCAGCATGTCGATTATTGAGATCATTGCCTGGTTTGTTGTAGAGTATCCACGAGGTGTCGATACCTTTGGCGTCACGAGAGATCGATAAGCCAGCAGCCACACCGGAATGGAAGAAAGCCCAAGCAATCTTCTCCTCTGTGAATAGCGACTTGTCAACGCCTACAGTTACATTCTGAGGCTTGACTATACAGTTCAAGACGAAACCATGCATATGAAATTTCTGCGTCAGGAGCGGGAACCGGAGGCCATAGTACATGAGTCCACGTCCAGTCGGGATAGATAGAGTATTGGTGGCAAATCGCGTGACTATTTCCTTTTGCTGCTCAAGGTAGAATGGCTCACTCCATTCTGGAAGCGGGTCTAGTCGCACAGAACGTGGCTTCGTTGTGTTGAGCATCATCTTAGTCTCGTCTAGACGGCGGTCATCCTTGAAAATAGCTCGAATGACGGCTTGTTTATCACTTTCAGTAACATCGTCTGCTGGTGTGTCGTTAAACTCCATGACGTTTTGACATAGGGAATTGAAGTCCCAGGAAGCATTATGAGTCGGAGTCTGGACATATGTTAGCAGCAGTAAATATATATATTGAGAAAGGCCTTACCAGTACGTTGGCTGAATAATTGCGATGGTGATTTAATGGTAAAAGTATCGAATCAACATCAGCTCTGTCGACCAGTTCGAGCATTTCTGTAGACCACCCGGGCGGTGGATTCGGTTGACACTGGGCGATGGCGTCTCGAAGAGGAACGAGTATAGCTTCAGGGAGTGATTCCAAAACAAGGTTCGTAATTTTGCTTTGATGTATTGCCTCGACGAAACGGGTAGGCAACTGCTTTTGCCATTGAAGTTTTCGGAACAAATCATCAAACATTTTTATTCGAGGCAGGTACGGTAACAAAAGATTCGTGCTGATGGCGGGTATTGCTACTTGAAATTTCTCGTCTTGGGACAGCCCTTTCTCGATCCATTCTAATACACTCCAGTACGTAGGTGCGGGAGGCAGTGTAGTGAGGGGAACGGTTTCGGTCACGCTTGGATGGTCTGGCCAGTCAAATGGCATCTCAAGATCATACAATTGTACCCATTGGGACCAGCCCATCCAGTTAGCTATTTGGAGCAAAACGGCTCGGAGGTCAACCAAGCCAGGCGAGCCTGTCCGGGGAACCGTGATATTGAGCTTCTGCTCCTCATGGAAAAGATGTAAGCCCATGAATATTTCTTGGGCATGAGTAAACCTAATATGTTCGTCTACTGACAGAGCTGTTGGTAGATACTCATGAGGCCTGCGAGTGCCGTTCACGCGATGCGAAGACATATATGCACTGGCAGCTTTTATTTGTAAAGTAAGTGAGTCTGTATCGGCGGTGTCAAGACTCGGCTTGAAAAATGCATGGGGCGAGTCATCTTCTTCCATCATCCACTGCCATGAATTCGTCTCCATCCAGGGTGGATGGGTCGATGAACCCGAAGTCTCACTACTACACATCGCATCCCAGTCGGAAAGGTCGATTCCTGCTCCACTGCTGGATCTCAGGAAACTTCGCGACCTCTTGCGTAACGGTTGATCAGGAGTATCGGGTTTAATGCGCACCCCTAATACGAGGTACATCATGAGGATCTGGATCATAAGGGCAGACCATTCGTAATCAACGACTTCGGTATTCTGGTCACGGATCCATGCAATGATATCCCACCAACCGGCAAGGAGGTAGTCTTTGTATGGCGGCGGTAGAACAGAACGAAGAATTCCGAGTATTTTACGAACATGAGGAGATACAGGTTCGAGTTGTATTCGTATTTGATGGAGTTGGTTTTGGACTAGGATATCGACTAGTCCACGTAGTTTTGGGTGACGCATACCCGCAATTTCCCCTTTGACTGGTGTGATGGCTCTCTTAATACCTACCTCCCTACTTATTAGGCTACCACGATAGGCTAGGGTCCGTATGTTCATAAGTGACAACTTGTTCGGCAGCACAATAGGAGTGAGATGACTCCAAGGCGCCTGTATACTCAGAATTCGTTGGCCATCATTAGCTTGTGACAGC
This sequence comes from Xylaria arbuscula, assembly GCA_022385695.1. NCBI lineage: Eukaryota > Fungi > Ascomycota > Sordariomycetes > Xylariales > Xylariaceae > Xylaria > Xylaria arbuscula. The sequence continues at coordinate 55,560 of MU279345.1, forward strand.
ATGAGAATCATAGACACGTTGCCGTCAACAATTTTGCAAGAGTCGACAACATCGCGTGCCTTTTCGAGGCGCCCAAATGTGAAGACTGGCTTGCTAGGCTCAGATATGTTAGATGAGAGTGCTTTATGGAATTGCAAATGTAGTGTCAGGAGTTGGAGGCGTTTCTCCATTGGGTCTTGTAAACCGACCAAAACTTGCTGACGAGCTGATCCATTGACGATAACTTGAGGCCCAGCGACGCAGAAAACTTTGGATTGCTTGCGGGCTGGATCTTTTGAAAGGGAATAGCGCACATTGCTATTATCGATGGGTGTAGTATGAATTTTCGTAAACAGCATTTCCTGTGCTAGACCATCGAATTCATGGTCATCAAGCCCCATGTTATGGAAGCCCTCAAAATCTCCTCCCGCTCGCAGTTCCTCTAGCAGGGTATCGACAGGTGCCTCCAAAGAATTTCCGAGCGCATGAGCACCGTGGGTATAACTTGCATTTAAACCTGGTCCGGCAAAGAAGCCGCTTGTACGATTTCGCTGACTGCCATATGATGTATCTCTTCTAGAATGGGGGTGATTCTGTGTCTGCGTTTGGTCGGAGAAGCCTGCTCTATCATGGGATGCAGATAGATCGGCCCTAGCGAGCATTGAGCTTACACGGCGTGATGTTCGACGTGTGACACCAGATTCTTTGTCCAGACCCAAAGATGACTCCAATTTCTCCAAGGCCCGGTCATTTTTCTCAATTCGCTCGCTTTTCCTTGGCCGTTTCCCAGGGAGCGGTGCACCAAAGCTTTCTTTGAAATTAGGCTGCAAGGGAGTAGTAGCACCACTTGGAAGGCCTGGCTGCATAGAACTGCGGCGAGGTCCTGACTTCCTTCGCTTAGGTTTGCGGGGAGCAATGAAAGAATCGTGATGTGGAAGATAGGAGAGCCGCCAAACCGTATACATTGACGTATCCCTGTTGGCTGTCACGGCAAGAATTATCTTATCGTCGCGACTTTGCGCAGGTCTCTCAGTCCGGATCTCCTCCACATGAATAATCTCTTCAGCTCGGTCGAGAAACTGCGGCGACCTATCAGACTTTCTTCGAGATTTGCTCTTGGTAGAGCGGTCTGGCTCAGTGACGATCAACCCTAAGTCTAGTAAAGGGTCGGTCAAGGTAACGAGACGAGGCCATTGAGAATCGCTCTTGTCATCAGGTACTTCCCAGGAGTGGTCCGGTTGTGAGCTGAGCCTCAATGGTAGAGTCTTTGGCTTGCCTAATCCCCCGATGTTGAAGGTAGACTGCTGTGAGGCTCGGGCGGACAGAGGGGAAAGCTGGTTGGAGAAGAAAGAATTTGGAGGGACGCGTGGAAACCTGAGGCTAGCAGCAACAGAAGCATCAGCTCGATACTTGCGCTGGATGACGACGCCCTGGGGAGCAGCACATGCAGATTCGACCTCGAAGGGCATGTGAACAACATGGCTCGCTCCATCCAGAAAGTAAATGTGAGCCTGGGTCTTGAGAAAAACGACCAGAGCCCTCGACAGCGTCTGACTCTTCCCGCCGTTGTCTGCGGCAGTCTTTGCGGGAGGACCGTGCTCAGCCACGGGGAAATATGTCAGCAACACCTGGGTGATGGGTTCTTTCTCGAGCTTGAAGCCAAAGCATTTGCGAAAAACACAGCCACGGGACCATATCACGGCATGTTTAGTCACCAGCAGCTCGTCCTCGACACTGTTGCCCGAGGTGTGATCAATCGTGATATCCCACTCGTAAGACGAGGGCGGTGGGTTCTCGGGCAAGAGCTGTTCCTGGATGGCATAATCAAGGGCCGTGGGTTGGTGCAGCCCCAGGGATGTCACCGAAGCCATATTGGCCGGGTCGAAGCCATCGAGTGTTGCTTTTCAACTGAGCCCGGAGGAGCAGACCTTGAATGCAGAGATGTCCACGGCTAGAAAGTGTGATATGCGCCGTAACGGATTGCCGGGAGCAGTCTTCACTGTTGACGCTGGTAAGATCGTCGTTGAAGAGTCGCGCGTACCGTCGCTGTTTACTGATTCCCTCTTCACCTCTGTATGTACCTAAGTGGTACGGACTTCCAACCTAAGGACCTGTCATCCAGAGTAGCCCCACTCTGTACAGGTGTTAACCTTTTACAGTGTGTACTTATACAGTCAATACATATACGCACTGTAATCACTGTAATTATCCTACTGTACATATTATATGCGTACCGGGTATCCACAGAGGACTTGTCGGTCGGCCCCCTGCTCTGACGTAGCGTAGGTAGCTCTCCCCGAAGTGCTGGACGATGGCGAGTTCATGATATCTCCAAGATCGACTTCCTATCCCTGTAAACACCCCCCCCAACCCCAAGCAATAAAGCGCGCCTTTGTTGCTTAATTGTTGCAGCATGCTGCTAGTCTGCCCATTTGATCGCTCGTCATGACAGAGGCACAGCCCAACGTGGGCCACAGCGAGCATCTACACCCATCTGACGCGACCTCACAACCCGAGCGTGCTGACAACGGTGGTCGCATCGGGAATGCTCCTACAACCGACAAAGGTGCACTACAAGGAGCCACGAAGAGTGCCAGTATTGAGACAAAGGGCGATGAGCGAAAAGCAGACGCAGAAACCAATGACGAAGATGAAGTAGACGACGTGCAGCGGGAGGATGAAGACGAAGACGAGGACGACGATCAAGACAAGGATGAAGAGGAGGATGACGATGACGAGGAAGAAGAGGATGACGAAGACGAAGACGAAGACGAAGATGACGAACCGAGGCTCAAATATGCTCGTCTCACACCGCACCTGGGGCCTGTGTATAGGAATGGCGACTCCACGAGTGCTTTTCTTGTTGCTGGCGACAAGATGATCGTGGGCACACACAAAGGAAACATCGTACGCTATGAAGCCCTGGATATCGCTCGGCATCTGCATCTGACTGGACCTCAATACACTGACACTCTTCTAGCATGTCATCCAGCTCCCTACATTTCAGTCTTTAATCGCCTACCATGCCCACGATGCTTCCGTCACAAGTATATCCATCTCACCCTATCCTCCTCCTGCGCTGCCGCCCACCCTGAAACCCGAGGCTATAGCCAGAGCTACGGCGCAAGCTGCGAGCCGGCCCCCTTCGCAGCACACAGATTCCTCGCCTGCTCGTCAGCCCCGGAAGATGCGAGAACTTCCCCAAATACCCAATCTTCCGTCGAATAATATCTTCATTGCGACGTCATCTATGGATGGACTTGTCCGTGTACAGTCCCTAGTCGACCTCAAAGACTGTCAATTGAGAAACTTTGCGCGCCCGGTCCAAGGTGTCGCTATCTCACCGGAATACAAGAGTGATAGAACATATCTCTCGGGTGGTCGTGCTGGAAACCTGGTGTTGACGGTTGGCGCCCCGCAAGGCCGGACTACTTCGACAACTGTTGGCACAGCTGCCGCCGCCGCCTCGGGATGGCTTGGTAGTATGGGCCTAGGCAACAATACCGGAAGAGATTCGATTCTCCACTCCGGAGAAGGGGCCATCAGTACAATCAAGTGGTCCTTATCCGGCAAATATGTGGTCTGGCTCAATGAGCATGGTATGAAGATAATGCGCACAAAAGCTCATCTTGAGACCGCCGATGCCGAAGACGCTTGGAAGCGTATTGGCCATATCGATCGTCCTCAAACAGATGAATGGGAGGAGATGGCCAGCTTTTGGGAAGGGCGGGCTGAGTGGATTGATGATCAGGCTATCGGTAGTGGCGATGACGAAACAAAAGGTGGCTTGTCGACGACCTTATCGCCTGCTGCTGCAAGACTCGCCCTTCAAGCCAAAAACTACGATAAGACCGTCGAGCGGCTCATAGTGGGCTGGGGTGGCACGATTTGGATCATTCATGTTCATCCTGGCAGTGCGAACTCGAACAATAACGAGACACAGAGATCGGCCGGGCGGGCGGAGATTGCGAAAATGTGAGTATCTGGCTCTATTTCACTATGCCTTACAAATTTGCTGACGTTGTAGATTGCGCATGGATTGTATTATTTCGGGCATTTCGTTATATACCCAGAACTTGCTTTTAGTTCTTGCTTATTGTAACCCAGAAGAAGGAAATGACGATAAAGATGTCAACAAAAATAAAATACTGACAACTGGCCTCACATCAGGCGATGCAGCCAACCTTGCGACTACATCTAGCAGTGGTGGGCCTTCCAGTGGGATTAAGCACCGGCGAAACGCTCTTCAGCCCGAACTTAGACTCATTGATCTCGTCTCTCAAGCCGAAGTGGATAAAAGCAGCGTACCAGTCAACAACTTCCAGGGTCTATCCTCAAATGATTATCACTTAGGTGTGCTGCCTGCTAGTAGAGCCGCTTCGGTAGCTGCTTCTAGAGGCGCTCTGGAGGCGTTGGCAGGATTTGGTAGTGAGATGTGGAGTGCTGCAATCAATCCAATTTCGCTCTTCAGCTCTGGTGCCAGCGTCAGGAGCAAAAATAGCAATGATGCAGGCTCAAGGAGTCAGCTGGGTAGTACACCCAACAATGCGCGACCTGGAGCATACTCCACATCGGAAACAGCGCATCCGAATCTAGTGAAACCAGGGGCCAAGCTCTTCATTCACAGCCCCTACGACTGCATATTGGCCACTAAGAGAGACCTGAGCGATCATCTTGCCTGGCTCTTACAGCATGATAGGTACGAGGATGCATGGGAACTTCTAGACGAGCATCCTGAAGTTCTGGCAGTATCTGAGAAGTCGGATACTGGTTTTGTACCTACTCCAGACCGAAAATCCTCGACTGTCGATGAATTTGGTGACGATATATTTTCAGTGATTGAGCCACAAAAAGTACCGAATTCGCCCGTTGAGAAAGAGAAGCAGCGAATAGGCGAACTCTGGATCCAAGAGCTCTTGGATGACGGCGATTGGGGCAAAGCGGCTAGAATCGTAGGTATGGTAGTGAAAACTCCGGACCGATGGGAAAAATGGGTATATACGTTTGCAGGTGCGAAGAAATTCGATGAGATCGTCAACTACATCCCATCAGAACCAATGCACCCCCCTATTCCCGGCACAATATACGAAATTGTCCTTGGCCATTATTTACGGACGGACAAGCCCCGATTTAAGGAACTACATGAACGCTGGGGTCCAGAGCTTTTCAGTAGTCAAGAAATTGCCACGGCAATCGAGAATCAGCTCAAGTTCCGTGACGTCCGCGAAGACAGTATCGAGGATGGTGAGAAAGGCCGTGACTGGCGTATTGTTATGGAAAGTCTAGCGCATCTTCACGAAGTCAACGGGAAATATCGAGATGCATTGAAATGCTACATCAAACTGCAAGATGCGGACTCAGCAATGAGGCTAATAAGAGACAATCACCTTGCCGATGCCGTAGCTGACGACGTAGCGAGCTTCATTGCGCTTAGAGTGCCTGAAGCCTACTTAAGTCGTATGAGCATCGAGGAGCTTGCTGAAGCTACTTCGGAAGCAATAACGTTACTCGTGGATGAAACTCAAAGAGGGCTCATTCGACTTGAGACCGTGGTATCCCAGCTGGAGAAGAAAAACCTGAATCTCTATCTCTATTTTTACTTTCGAGGGCTTTGGTATGAATACCGAGAACGGCCAGCCGATGAGACTATATCTCTTATCGACGATTTTGCAGACTTAGCTGTTCGCATATTCGCCCTCCATGACCGTGAACTCCTCATGGACTTTTTAAAGGTATCGACATCCTACACGTTTGAGAAGGCTGTTCAGGAATGTGAGCATGCCAACTACATTCCAGAGCTTGTGTATCTCTATTCCAAAACTGGGCAGATGAAACGAGCACTGTATCTTATCATTGATCGACTTGGAGATGTTTCTCGAGCCATTGCTTTCGCAAAAGAGCAAGACGATCCCGATCTGTGGGAGGATCTCTTAGAATATAGTATGGACAAACCACGCTTTATCCGCGGTTTGTTGGAGGAAGTTGGGACTTCAATCAATCCCATCACCCTCGTTCGACGCATTCCGGAGGGTCTTGAGATCCCTGGTCTTCGTGAGGGGCTCAAGCATATCATGAAGGAACACGAGATACAATATAGTATCTCGTCTGGAGTGGCACGTGTCCTCAGATCGGAAGTTGTAGCTGCGCAAAGTCAACTCCGCAGTGGCCAACGCAAGGGAATTAAATTCGACGTTGCAATTCGATCCCCTGGCCACGTGGATATCGAGGCCAAAGATATTCACACCGGTCCAACTATGGAGATATCATCACAAAACGGCACGCCACGGACGAACGGCTCCGGCACGCCAAATCTCCCTACTACAAAACCCGCCTCGACAGCCTTACCATCTATGGCTGAAATTGGTCAGCAACCCGACCACGACCACAGGGAGTCTCAACCCGGTCATTGTGCCAAGTGCCACGAGCCATTTTCCGAATGGGAAACAGAAACTTTGCTGGGATTTGCATGTGGCCACGTATTCCATATAACGCATTTGCTCGAGGCGTTGCACCCGGGACAAGATATCGACCCAGCCATCATTGGCAACGGGGACTCGAGGCGGTCACGAGGAGGGAGATTTGTTCGGAGCAAGGTCACACATGCGCGCCTCCTGCGAGATCGCGTCGAGAGCGGCTGTCCCGTTTGCAAATCAAGGAGGGAAGCAGTCGGGCAGGAAAATCATATATAAGCGTTCGAAATAGCATTTGTCGGCGTTAGTAGGCTCGAACAATGATATCACCAGCATTTAAGTTTAAATAGTCACTACTAATATAATAGCATCACAAGTCATACGACGAGGCTGGAGAGGCAGGTACCACTGTTGAAGCACTATGGTACCTTGAATATTGATTCCTAGCCCTCCTGGATATTGAAGGGCGACTCTAGATTCTGTATATAATCATATTTACCTACCCTGGTAATTAAGACGTACCGCTAAGAAGCGAGAGAGTAGATAGTCAACTTTTAACAGGTCAGCTTTTTGACCTGTCCGTTTGCAAACCTTGGCATCATACAAATACAAAGTTCATAATACACAAACTTAGATGATGTGAAAACGCGACTCATTTAATCTGACCCGTCAAAACGATTAATATCTTCATGATGAATTCCTACAGTGTGTTCCCCCGCTACTTTCTATCCATGTCTATATTAATACACGAGAGTAAAGGAATTCACAGCCCCAAATAAGCATTCTATCCCGTGAGCGCACACGGGCGGGTCGCCGCATCGCAACAAACGGAGCCAACCACTCATATCTGAGCCGCAGTCTCTCTGTCCTCCGCGAAACGGGAGTTTACGGAAAACCCCACGTTGCACTCCAGACACAGACACGTCAGATCTTGACCCAGGACGGGTTTATGCGGCGGTCTCGATTCTAGGCATGCGCGCAAACAATCCCGTTCGAGCAGTACAGTACAGATGTATCGGGATGCTGCCTCTCGGGTGCCGCTTCGTGCTCCTCTAACGGCGTCCTATTGGGCTGTAACCATGTCGAATCCCATGTGGATCTACAGGACAATACTCGGCTGCGCCGTCACAGTGTCCTTGAAAGATGAGTGATTGCATGGGCTAGGTGAGGCTCGCACGCACACAGCGTCTCGTCATCTTTGTCTCGGAAGTCAGAAATTCGCAATGTACACAAACCCATTATCCCTCCTGTTTTCTCTGTCTTGTCTTTCCCCATGTGAGACACAAACGGCACCGGTTCGGAACGACCTACCATGTCTCAAGTCACAGCAGTAGCGACATCGCTCGGGGTCCGAACCATGACACAACGCGCGCTGGCGGGACTGCAGGACACGACGACGCTCCTCACGCAAACCGTGACACGCTCTTCGGGCGTCCAGGTGACGACCATCGAGCTAGGCAACGGAAGCCGTGGAACGGCCGCTGTGGTATTAGCCAACCCGCCGACAGATACCGTTACGCCTGCCCCGCCGCCGCCCACCGATACGGGGGGGTCCGACGGCACCACGATAATAGTGGTCGTAGTGCTCTTCATCCTCTTCTTTCTCTTCACGGTCTGTTGCGTGTGCCGGGCTCGCCGGAAGGGCGGTGGGGGTGGCTATCTTGACTTTTGCGGCTCATCGCCTGGTCGGCGTGGACCGAGGGGAGTTCCGGGGACACCAGTATGTTTTACCGCTAATGGGGATATCCGTCAAGTTAAGCTCACGTCGCGGTGTTGAGTAGGGCATCGCTGGGCCGGAGGGACCGCAAGGTGCCCAAGGCGTACCTGGGATTCAGGGGTTCAGGGGCGAACTAGGACCACAAGGCGTCATAGGGCCGGCTGGAGGTAAAGTATTTGAGAGGAGACCGATGAATCTCATCTCGAATATGTGGCTTGATTGAATATTATGCTAATATGATGATGTCCAGCTAGGGGAGCCGCCGGCCCGAGAGGAGAAATAGGTAAATTTGCCAACTTCATGGGTATTGTAGCAGTTTGATATGGATATGTAATATACGGGCACTGACGGCAGCGGGTCATTCTTAGGCGCAGCTGGACCTCAAGGTCGTTCTGGGCCACAGGGTGCCGAAGGGCAAGCTGGCCGTGCTGGGTATGGAAATTCTTGCCCCTACGGTGTCTTTATATTTCTGCAAAGGTCATCTAGCCTTCTTTTACTTTCTTGACTGACTTGAGCAAAGTCCGGCTGGTGCAAATGGCCCTGCCGGCCCAACAGGCCCAACCGGTAGGGACGGTCGCGATGGCCGCGATGGCAGAGATGGCAGAGATGGCCGCGACGGCCAAGGCGGCCGCGACGGCCACGACGGCCACGACGGCCACGACGGCCAAGACGGGGAGGACGGCCACGACGGCCAAGACGGGGAGGAAGGAAAGGAAGGAAAGGAAGGAAAGGAAGGAAAGGAAGGAAAGGAAGGGAAGGAAGGAAGGGAAGGGAAGGAAGGAAGGGAAGGGAAGGAGGGCAAGAAAGGCGCAGCTGGTATGAATGGCCGCAATGGTGAAAAAGGCGAGCGTGGTGAGAAAGGCGAGCGTGGTGGGAAAGGTGAGAAAGGTGAAAGAGGTGAAAGGGGCGAGCGAGGTGAAGAAGGTGTCAAGGGGTAGGCATTCTATCACAGTGTGGAAAAACTAAAACCTGACATGATGTTGACAGGAGAGACGGTACCATTGGGTCATCTGGATTAAGGAGGCCTCAGCATGAGAGAGGATTGAGAAGCGGCGCAGGGTAAGTAATAAAAGTGATTAGTGGCCTAACTAACAATACCTCGCAGACCTCGAGACGATAGTGAAATTCAAGGGGATGAAGGACCACGATGTCAGCAGAGCGATCGTTCTATCAACCAACACGTAAACGTGCATGTCGATGGCTGTGCTTGCCAATGTACTCGCAAGGGCAGCAGAGGGTGTAAATGTGGGAGGAAATGTGTTGAAAGCTCGAGCTGTCGTATGGCAAAGGGCTGCGGAGACAGTAAATGTTGCTGTGATAGTGAATAGGTCACTACCTACCCTCCCTGTCGCTAAACAGAAACGTATATCGGTATCAAGACATGTTTTAGAATGGATGTTGATTGTATATAATAGACAAGGATGGCGGGATATGGCGATTCATTTTATCTAGACGTGGAGCAGAGTCGAGCTGCCATTCTTATAAATAGCTCATGGAATACTACATACTAATACGCACAGTATACACTGCTTTCATCTCGAGAAGTGAAACATACCTAGTCTTTGGTGGATATTCTTTATCAAGAAAAAAAAAGAATATAAGTCGAACACAAAAACCCAGCTCCGCATTACCATCGGTCATGCTACATTGATCGCATGTCGATTGTATGACAGGGTTGTCTACACTATGCCAGAGTACGATGTACGTAAGGGAAGGCATTGTCTCACCCGCACTTCGTACATGATGTATGCCAACAGAACAACGCTACTAACGGAATCAGTACATCCTAGGTAGCTGTATAACCCAAGCAATGGTGACGGATGTTGATAGTTGGGGTGGTGTCGAGGCTTATAGGCGGAGGAGATATTGCAGGTACGTACCTCTTGATCCTCCCGTACCTAGCGCAAGACTGTGATTCGTGGCATTACGAGATCGGGCGAAATCCCCTCAAAAGCCATCCGACAAATGCGGGCCGCGCGCCCGGCAAACTGTATTTGAAATCGGCGTGGGGGCGTCGGGGAAGGTGGGGAATTTCTCCCTGGACCTTGCGACTTCCTCAGCCTCCTCAACGTCCATCGTGTTATCGCCGCCGCCCGCGCTCACGGGGGACCACGCCGGCACTAGCAGACTCCCTAAGCCGTCTTGGGAACGCTCTGGTCCGTGGTGGCCTGCTCTGGACATCGGAGGAACCAGAAAAGAAAAGGGAAAAAAGAAAAAGAAATAAATAGAAAATGTCATCCTCGTCGATCCACATTAACCCGGATGCGCGGGGTTGGACCCACGAGCGCTCCCGGGCGAAGAGCGAGGGCAAGGTGCTGGCCTTCCACGAGACGCTGCCCGATTACAACAAGACGCCGCTGCACTCGCTGCCCGACGTGGCGCGCGAGCTGGGGCTCGGCCATGTCCTGGTCAAGGACGAGTCGAACCGCTTCGGCCTGCCAGCCTTCAAGATCCTCGGCGCATCGTGGGCCGTCTATCGGGCTGTTGGCTGGCACCTCGGCATCCCCGTGGCTGAGGGCCAGATCTCCATCGCCGAGCTCGGTGCCAAGGCCCGCAAGGCCGAAGTCGAGCTTGTGACTGCCAGCGAGGGGAACTGCGGGCGCGCCGTTGCTCGCATGGCCAAATACATGGGCATCCCCGTGCGCGTGTTTGTGCCCAGCTTCATGCCCGAGGCCACGCGCGAGCTGATCCGCGGCGAGGACGCCGAGGTCATTGTGGTTGATGGCAGCTATGATGATCTGATACCTATTATCTCCGAAGAGGCCGAGGACAGGGACACGATCCTCATACTTGATGTCAGTTTTGAGGGATTTACAGACGTACCGAAGGTAGGAGAGAAATCCATTCTCGCGACTTCCAGATATTGGCTAACTATGCTTCGCAGTATTTCGTACAAGGCTATGGCACAATGCTCGCAGAGGCCGATCAACAAGTTCTCGACGCGACGGGCCAGCTGGCGGCGACTCATGCCATTGTGCCCTGTGGTGCGGGCTCGGTGGCCGAAGCCGTCACTGCACACTACAAGGCTCCGGGGCGAGAGTCTAGGGCCGCGGTATTAGCCGTGGAGGCAACGAATGCGGCTTGTCTACAAGAATCGCTCAAGGCGGACCAGTCAGTTACTGTCCAGACTAGCGATACGATCATGAACGGCTTAAACTGCGGGACACTATCGACAACAGCATGGCCCGTGCTCAGAGCAGGAATCGATGTCAGTGTCATTGTCTCCGATGCCGAATCACATGCCGCAGTTCGGGATTTGAAGGCTGCACAGATCCTAGGTGGGCCTTGCGGTGCTGCTACTCTGGCCGCTCTAAGGAAAGTGTGCGCCGAGGCCGATATCAGGGAGAAGCAGGGCCTAGATGAGAGCTCTGTTGTAGTTCTATACTGCACAGAAGGCTTAAGGGATTACACAATCCCGACATAGACGCTGTTGTGGCCTTACAGGAGGATGGACTGGGTTTAGGTAGGGTTTCAAGGCGCAACAAAAAAACCGTGGATTGGGACATTTCACATAAAAGGAGGAAACTTGGGACCAGGAACACGGACGATTAAAGACGGCATCTAGAAGAGGATACAAAAGTTGGATCAGAGTCACCTTCGTGTCTCATTTGCGTAGTTAGCGGGCGAATTTCTTCTTTTTTTTACTTCATTTTTCCCCTTCACTTTACCCCCCCCATTTCTCTATTCTGCTTCTTGTACATTGGCGAGCCGTCTTGTGAGCTCGCATTTAGAGATATAATACATCCTTCTCATATAGATGACCTTGTTCCAAGTCGGGATATATCGCGAAGGGGCTGGTCGTTGGGTTGGGTCGTCTTGGTGGATGGCATATTCATACAATTGTCCTCGGCAGGGAAACACTCTTGAAGAGGCTCTCTCTTGTGTAGCCCGAGCCCCATCCTAGATTCAAGTCGTTTTCGGCGCTTTCCAATATTCAAAAGCCCATTGTGTACAAGAAGTTGACGACTTCGTCCCGCTTATGGCCCTGGAGCGACGTGGTCAGCATGATGATACCCAGCCAGCACGAGAACCTAGCCAAGAACTTTCAACAAGTTCACTCCGTATCCATTGATGTGGAATATATGACATACTTTTATGACTATGTGTTTCGTCGTGCTGTTTATAGCTACTTCGCTATCGGATAGGCGCAAGACGGTCTTGATGTCTTGTTTTAGAGCGGTTAGGTCACCTTCACCGTATTTGAGAAGGGTGAGTTTGTAGTTCCCGCCGCGCCTCCTCTTCTGATACACGCCAAGGTTATTGAGATTGTTGCGGCCGACAAAGTAGGGCAGTTGTCGAGTTTCGCTTGTTTCTGAGGGAATCGGGATCGTGCTGGATTCGGAAGCGGTCCCATCTGCGCTATGTGCGAGTGTCCGGAAGCTTAAGGGTCCAAGTAATGCGCTCGGCCGGGCGGGATTTATCGTGAGACTCGTGGCCCGCGCCGTCAGCGGCCGCAGAGATCTTGACAGCATTGTGTTGTGGAGAAATGAGCGATGCAAGAGGCAATGGCTGGTCGGGTTGGCTAACGAGACCGGGATGCTTTAACCAAGAAACATTTCAATTGTACTGTACCCTTCACAGTGTATTATAAGCAGATTACTGTCTTAATGCATTAGCGATAAGGCGGGGGATTATCAGTCAAGCCACACTTATCAAAGCCTCAATCGCTAAGTTTTCCGGCATGCATCTAGCAGGGGCGGCATTAGCGGATCTCTAGCGGTTACAAAGCCACAGCTGGGGCCGGTTGGTCGCGCATCCCACAATGTGGAAACCACCAAAACCATATTGAGATTCATCTGCCCCTCCAACCAGCCCAGAATTTTCTGCGTCCTGCCCTCGCACCCGCACCCGCACCGCCAGCCAGATCGCACCGGCGCCTACATCTCTACAACCCAGCCCACAACCACCACTGGCCCTTGTTTTCTTACATCCTCCGACCGGCACGTGCGAGCGAGCACCCAGCAGAACAATATGGCGAACTACGATCTCTTGCCGAAGCTTCTCCCCTACCTCGACCGTCACCTCATCTTCCCTCTCCTCGAGCACTCGGCCAGCCGCCTCCCCGAAGATGCCGACGATGCTGAGCTTCGGCCCATCACCAAGGCCAAATATGAGCTTCTCAAGGCGACAAACATGACCGACTTTGTCGGAAACTTACAAGCTGAGCTCGAGGGCCTCGATCAACCCCCCGCCGAATTCGAGGAGAAGCGCCAGAAGGTCATCGAGCGTCTGGAGAAGTTCGAGGAGAGCACCACCAAGCTCACCGACTTACTGGGCCGAGAAGACGTTGTTGGAAATCTTCGTAGTGACAAGGTCGCCAACTTGGAGTTTCTGAAGAACGATCATGACGTGCGAAGCCCACCCTTTAGCTTGCCGACGCCGTTCGTCCTGCTAACTTGCAATAGGTGACGATCGAGATGGTCAACGCACTGTATGAATTTGGCAACTTCCAGTACAGCTGTGGCAACTACGGCGCCGCCGCCGACCTCCTGTACCAGTTCCGTGTGCTTTCCACAGATAACGACAAGGTTGCCGCCGCCACATGGGGAAAGTTTGCATCCGAGATCCTGACCACCAACTGGGAGGCGAGTGTCGAGGAGCTCAACAAGGTCAAGGAGAGCATCGATACAAAGCTGTTTAACAACCCATTAGCCCAGCTTCAGCAGCGCACTTGGCTGATTCACTGGGGCCTTTTCCCTCTCTTCAATGACGACAAGGCTCGCGACCAGCTCCTCGAGCTTTTCTTCAGCCCCGCATACATCAACACTATCCAGACGAGCAGCCCGTGGATTCTGCGGTACCTAACAGCTGCTGTCATCACTGGCCGGAACCGCACACGGAACTCTGGCCAGCATCAAAAACAGCTCAAAGATATCATCCGCATCGTGAAACAGGAGGCGTACGAGTACACGGACCCCATTACCGATTTTGTGCGCGCCCTCTACGTTGATTTTGATTTCGAGGAGGCCCAGAGACAGCTTTCGCTTGCCGAAGAGATATGCCGATCGGACTTCTTCCTCGTCGCTGCTGCTGACGCTTTCGTCGATTGTGCGCGGCATTTGATCTCGGAGAGTTACTGCAAGATCCATGCACGCATAGATATCAAAGATCTCAGCACGCGGCTGGGTCTTGGACAGGATGAGGGTGAGAAATGGATTGTGAACCTGATCCGCGACACGCGAGTCGATGCCAAAATCGACTACAAGGAGGGCACAGTGGTTATGAACCACCCTCCGAGCTCTGTATACCAACAAGTTATCGAACGAACAAAGGGTGGATTTTTCCGAACCCAAGTCCTCAGCGCTGCCGTTGCACGTTAGAGGAGTGCTCGGCAAGCAACTCGAGGAGCTTTCGATACCCATTGAGTAAAGCAGAGATGGTTGCGTGAAATACGAACATGCAGCGACAGCGCGGGAAAATCTTGGGTTCTCAATAACATGCATGTGCGGCGTCCGGGGTTATGGTACAATTCAATGCGGTAGACATGTATGGTATACTTGGTTTCTAAAATCGTTTTTAATACGAGCTGGAGCGTTGGGCTCTCAGATTCACACGTAAACTATACGGCATTCCTATGTCATTCGGCAACTCACCGCAGCTTCTCGAACTAGCGGAGCGGTTGCCGACTCATTATGATATATCACGAAAGCATGCAGAACCAGTCTTCCTACTAGTCATCGATTACAGCTCAACGGAGCCACGGGATGTCGCTACAAACCAACTTTACAATAGCGGTGTATAATTCTCATCCTACACGACCGCAAGGATTAACTGATGGGGTGTGACTGTAAGAGAACAGACAGGAAGAAGGGAAAGACTACTCTGCTAAACGGACTACCTGCGACTTATCATCCGGATTAGGTGGCATTTACTTTTTTGTCAACAACAGGGACGAGAAGCTCTGCATATTCGCGAGTCAGGAAGGCAATGGATGAGTGTTTCGCCCGGGTAAAAACATATCGTAAATACATTACAAGCGTGAAATAAACTAAACTTACCATAATCCACTTCCTCCTTACGTGACACTCTTATCAAACGGGTTGAGAGTACTATCACCGATAAAGAGTAGCAACCTTCTTTGACGAATCTTCGTGTTGCAGCTTCAAGTTATCCCAGGCCTCTTTAGCCGGTTTACCCGGCTTCGTGATCATTCTCCTCTCGGGATCCTGTATCACAGGGGGCCAGAGTGGACTTGAATGTGAGCTTCCTATCGTGATGGAAATTACCCCTATAACCACCATCATTGTCTTTCACCCCGATACCAGCGTATAAGCCCACGTGATGGGATCGGCTGAAGTCGCCGCATTGCTCAGATCGGCAACAACCCGCAAACGGCGTCATTAGGTGCGCCGCGTCGCCCGGCAGCGTGACGCCGGTACGGTGCGGCCATCAGCTCGTTCACGAGGCGCATATGCAAGCCCCTCATACGTCGCCTCCCCTATCGCGAGGCCCTCGAGAGCGATGAAGACGAGATCTTGTAAATGTCTTGCCCTACGTACTGAAGTTGCTCTGATTACACTTCCCCTCATTCGGAGAGTGATTGGGCGCGCCGAAGCGTGTCTATGGCCATGCCGCAAGTGAACTGAAGTGGCTTGATAAAATGATCAGCCGCGGTGTAGGCACCTCATGTATTAGAAGCAGGAATCTCTCGGGTGCCCTTACATAGCGGATCATATTGGTCTCACAGGTACAGCGGGCCACTTGCCGGAGCTCGAGCTCGCTACGCATTAAGATGTCATATTGTATGAGTGGATCCAGGCGCCTTCTCCCAGTATCATGGCCGCACCCACCGAGCCTATATCAGTAACATCCAGTCGGATAGCTGAGACGATTTTCTTCAAGTTGTGATCTGCTGAGAAAGCCTGTATAGCCACTTCGCTACTGCGCCCTTCAGGCTTCGGCTTCGCGACGCAGGTCGTAAGACGGCATCAATCATACCAGAGTGAATGTCTGCGCCTGTAACCCCATATCTAGAGCCTCACCCCCCATGATCCCTCGAACATAAGTCTCTCCGACAAGTTTGAACCTTTCAGACGTTGGTATTTGCCGGAGAAGGAATGGCGTCTTGCCCCCATCAAGTACAGCGATGACATCTCCGACTTTCGCGTTCCATGGCCCCAGGCCCATATACCCCTTCTCGGTGATATAGAGCGCACGATGCCCCGAAGCCTTGAAGATGCGTCTCGCCACATCAGGATACCGCTTATGATCATGTGCTTTGAACCATTTCTTGATCGACTTTGTCGAGAGTTCCTCGGATGAAAGTTCCCTGGCAGCAACTCTTCTTTCGAACTCGGAGCCTAATAAGTCTATAAAGTGGTTGTGCATTTGTTGGCCCACGTGCGTGTACTCGGTATCAATCCATGCCGTCTTCCACAAACCCTTGCCTCTTAAGTCTTCATAGGTCGGTCTTTTCATCGCCCAGCCTATTCGATCGTACCAGCACTCGACGAGCCACCGGTCTTCAGGCGGCGATGCCCCCGAGCCGGGCGCGTCAGCTAGATGAGTTCGCCAAAGAGCTTCCATTCTGCCCAAAATGCCTCCATATGGGCAATTTTCTACATCTTTTAGCGCCAGGTTCTCCCAGTCCCACAACACGGCGATGCCTTTCCGCGACATCGGTGGAAAGTCGTTTTCAGGATGCCATGGCTTGGCTAGCTGTGTAATGCGATCAAATCTGACTCCGCTGAGACTTAACAAATCCTCATTCAGATTGTTCAAGATCAAGATCTTATTTTTACCACCTGCGTAGAAGCGAGGCTCCTTTCCACCGCCCAAGAGAGGCAGAGGATCCATGTGAGTCGGCTTTGACCAGTTGGGGACCCAAGTCGGTAATTTGAACTTCTGAAGGATTGGAGTTTCCACGCTCTCAGGCGGTTCTTGCAAGCTGTTAAACACACGGTGTCGGCCCTGGCTATCCCACTTCTTGTTCCAGCCAGGCGGACAGATCTTCTGTTCCTCGACATGCTGCGCGAGAGAAGGCGGCTCCCCTTGAAGAGGACTTGATGGATATTCATTTCTCTCCGCCCAGTTGTAGTAGTATGCTTTCTTATCCTTTTCTCTCCGTTCCCAGCCGTCTGGAAGTCTGGCCCAAGCTTTTCTGGGCTTTGCGCCAACAGAGTCGACGACATTTGCGAGGGTGTCGTGGTATTTCGCTTGATCCAACATGCTGAATGCACATATTGGCTCCACCGGGCTGCGGACATCTTTCCATTCTCGCTTATAGTTCAGTACGTCTAGTGAGCCAGAGTGGTTGATCAGTGCGAGGGCGAATCCACTGTACACCTGTTTGGTCGAGTGGTTATAGTTAGGCTTGAAGTTCAGTTCGTTTGACAAAGATGTGATACCAAGAAAAGCGTAGATCCTGTCCCGTTTGTTGGCGAAGCCGAGATGACGAAATTGATACAGGAGCTCCAAGACGGGCATGTCCCAGTTCTTTTCTTGCCACTTCTCCCTGGAGTCCGAAAGGGTTTGGTAGAACTGGTCGAAGATCTCGTGCTCCGGCGGAGTGTCCAGCCCGAAGGGGCTCGCTGTTTCAAAGCCTGCAACCACCTGTCTTGATCGCTTCTTCCATTGAGCCAGGTCGGCCCAATCGAAGACCTCGTCTCCGACAAAGAAGACCGGTCGCCGACCCACGATGACTTCTTGAACGATCCAGCCGCGACCCCACCACGGCCGAGACATCAACTCGCGGATCTCGCCATTTTGAAACTCGTTTGCTCGATTGGCAGCGTCTTGCCAGGAGTCATACATGTTTCGAATTGGCAACATCAGCTTTCCGTGCTTTCTCCCCGTCCTCCAGAGATGCATGTTTGCTCTGAAGGTCTGGTTAGTGTGCTTCAACCGGTCTACCGCCAGCATGGCACCTTCAGTCGTTTCGCCAAGCCAGATGACCACTCTTTGAGCCTTATCGTATATCTGAGTCATCATTGGTAGCTGCAGGGCCTTCTCCTCATTGTCATTCTGGTTGATACAAATAGCATCCATCCAGATGCGTCGATCTTGGCTGCTCGACCTTAGGCGTTGGAGCGCGGCTTCTGCATTCTCTCGCACCATGAACCCCTTTCCATCTACAATCACAGCCTTCATGTTCTTACGATCGCCCCATGTGTACGAGAGGGCCTCGTACTCAAAGGGCGCGGCAAGCGACATATGCTGGAGAGAGCATCGAATAGCATCGTCGGCATTTCGTCCAGGATGAATGACGAGGATCCTGATCTCTCCGGCTGCGAGTGCGCTGTATTGGAACCCCACGTTGTCGCGAATCTGTTGATAGCTTATGTCCTCTGTGTCAGTGGGCTCGTCTTCTAAGCCTGTCTCCTCATTGATAAACTCTGCTATAGTACTCTGTTGAGTATCCTGTCCTGAAACTGTTATCGGAGTGTGAACGGCGTCCGGATTCCGGAGGCCCAAGTTTGCGAATCCCTCTGTCAAGTTCATATGTGCTTCGGGCGGCGGGCCATCCGGCAGCGTGACGTTGTACGAAGCATAACTTGGAGGTTCAGGCCGCTGACGAGGGTCACATTCAAGATATGATTCTGTGTTTTTGTCGACAAACATCATACTTCCATCTGCTCGTTGAATCTTGAGCCAGCCAGTTGGGAGCGGCCCTAGTCCGTCGTCGGGTTTCGTCATTGATGCATGTGTCGTCATATACAGAGGTGAAGCAGGCCAAAATGTTGTTCTATTGACATTGTCGATTATAAAATACCGGAAATTCGGCGCCATACGGACTTCAATTCCTTCGCCAAAGGGGCCGAGCATCGAAGCCAATCTCTCGGACTCGCCAGGAAGTAGCCACTGTGTCGTACCAGAAGGCCCATGAGAAAAGTAACGAACTCCGTTGACGTCCACGTACGATAACATGTTGCTCATATGCATGAGGGCGCCCAGGTCGACTGTTCTTGATTCCTCTGGGTGGTTTCTTTGCACCGTTTTGTTGCGGTGATCAATGAAAAGGAGTTCGTCGTTTTCGGCAACCTCGACACTCCAACTCTCTGGTAATGTGCCCACTACTAGCTCAACGGCAGCGACATGATATGGATGTTGCCAATTAGTAGCATCGACGATACTTTCGGTTGAAGAGGGGTTGGAATTATCGACACCACTGCTGTGCGAGTTGGCATATTGGCGCAAGCGACGAGGATCCACGAAGAAACCTCTCCTGCTTGAACCGTAGTAGAAAAATGGGCGACCGTCGTTCCGCCATCTGAGCTCCCAGCCATTGGGAAGAGGACCGAGCTCAGCGATGTGATCACCTGTTTCGTACAGATTCCACCAAGGATCTGTGTTCGATGTTCTGCCATTCGCGTCGATGAAGATCATGTGACTGTATACATCGTAGCCGTGGCGCCACCCATGAGGGAGATCGGAACCTGCGTGGCTCCCGGAAGCCATCATGTTTTGACGCAAGTTTCCTCTGTCAGGTAGGCCACGCTTGAATTGATGAATCCGGTAGAAAATGACTATCGTTGACGCGAACACATCCTACACCAATAATAATATTAATCAGAAGTCGAAGTACAATTGCTAGGTGATACTACAAGCCAAAAGACTAATAATCTCTTAGAATCAGCGGCATCATTTGTCGTTTATATACTTGGTGCAACTCCAAGCTTCAACAAAAACCTGGACTCTAAGCTGAACCCCAAAGCTGAAATATGTCTTGAGCTACACACATCTTGGCATTTCATCACATGCTTAAAACAGCATTTAGATCCAACAGGCTAGAATAAGTTGGTGTTAAAGCTTACGTACTTGGTGCGGCTAGACTCTAAGCTGAAACTTCAAAGCTGAAATGCGTCGTTAGGCTACGCACGGCTTGGCATTTTGCCACATACCTGTGATAGTCTTTGGATTCAATAGGCTCGACTCAGGTAGTGTAAAGTGTATATCAGGGAGTTAGATTGAGTAAAGGCAACATTGTGAGGAACAGGAAGAGTAGCACGTCGCAAAACGGGAGCCTGACAGCTACGGACCGAGGGCGGCCAGATGATCACGCGATGTCTACGCCCGCGCTACGACTGGACGTTTCCCGACGACAGCTGTCAATGGTGTTGCCGTATCTTCCAAGAAATTTTCGGATGCCAGTATCTGACTGGCCTATAGCGATCAAGCTGCGCAGCAGAACGTCTAAAAACTATGGCGCACCTTCGTAAACTTGGGCTAGTGTGGACAGTCTTATCTTTCTGCGTTTTGCCGTCGCGTGGTCCGCATTCACAGTTTTAGCCTCGGCAGCACAGCAAAATACAGTATCTGCAGAATCTTGACGCTCTATGAATTACTCTGGGCGTGTCCGGGCCGTTTTATTTTCTTCTCTGTAAACACCTTGGTATGATGCCGTCTCCAGTTATCCGAAGCAGTGTGCAACAGAAGTGTCTTGTAGCCTCCCGGAGTATATATGCTTCGTACGGCCCGTTAGATGGGTCAGTCACAGCACTGTAACCGATGTTGAGAGTGTCCCAAAGTTTGGGCTCTAAGTCGACGAGAGTGGATTTAAGTGTAATCAGTGTGAATCTGACTGGAGAGAATTTAAAGGCTGGGAATAACTCTTAATAAACAGTAATAATGTTCTTCTTTTCTACTGTTTATAGCTAGCCTATCAGCGAAGTAACACTTTATTCTTGTCACTATCTAGGGACATGTTATTACGGGTAGCATGGGTTAAAGGGGGCTTATTGTCAGGCCTCAGTAGATCTCATTACTCGTGTCGAGCTTGTTCTACTCAACAATCTCAAAAACTAATGGCGCGTATGAAGTTCTTTCAAAAGAAATTCGCTTACTGCCTTCACTAAACTTCCAATTCTCTTCCTCGGGAAGGGTATCCCGTCGTCCGGAGCTTCCCTCGGATGAAACTTCATATCCTTCAGATCCGACTCGAGGTCTCCCCAACACCACCAAATAATATCGCGACCTCTCCTCTCGCTAATATGGAACTGAAACCTCTCGCCTGGAACAAGGCCCTCCTTGGTCCGTCTCTTCTCGTATCGAAAGATGCGATTCCAGTCCAGCTCATGCACAAGCGTGACCGAAGCACCCGACTCCAAGGAAGGAAGAGTGACGAAGCTGTAGTCTCGCTCTCGCAGATCCAAAGGTGGGTTATTTTCGAAACTAATGTGGAAAAATCCCAAAGTGATGCGCTTTGCGGGATCTTCGTCTTCGCTTATAAGTGACATGGCCCCTCGTGCAAACATGTCTAATCCGCCCCAGTCGGCAGGATGAGCATCGAAGATGCTCGACCATGTACATAATGTGAGGGGCTCCGCTTCGTGGCCGGGAGCTACCCACGCGATAGAAAGCGTGAGAGATAGTTGGATCTTTGCTGTCGGGTCGCTCAATGACAATGTTGGCGATACAGATGGCTCGAAGTTAACAGTGGCTAGCCTTTAGCTGAGCCATTTATTTGCGACATTACTGTATCTCTTTTTGGGCAGAAAATAGACGACGATTAAGTGAGTGTGTAAGTTGGAGTTTGGTATAAGTTGTTTAGAAGAGAGATGACTACGGGACCTCAGAAAACAGCATCGATCCGTGTAAAGAACTTGTTCTAAAGCAGTGACGTCACGTCTGACTGCCTGTTGGGACAAGTTTGGTGGCGCGATCACCGTGTTATATGCAAGTTGACTCGCACCGCACTGCCGCAGAAGACTTGTGATCAGCTGCATGTGATTGCAAAAACCAACAACCACGGAGGGGTACTCCAAGTCAGCGTTTACCCCTTTCATTATCTGGTATACAACAGAACTAGGAAACAGAATGCATATTCTCTTAAACGCATCAATGCTATTACGGAGTCCCCTTGCTTGCACATTCAGATGATAGATTTTAACATATTATGGGCAGGACTTAGTCGGGTGCTGTTCAATAGAACAGATGTGTATGAAATATCTGTTCCATACTAAAAGCGCAAGATCATTTTAACTCTCTGCCCGCCAGTCCAGTCAATAACCGTTTCAGATTTCCCGTGTCTTCGCTCACTCATGAAATCACTGCCTCCCAACAAAGCTATGGATTATTTTGTCACCTGCCCCTCTTCCCTAGAATAGAAACTGCTAGTTTCAGCCTTTTGTCTGCATATGGAGGCTGTTTGAGTAATTATTAGGTATATGAGACTTTCTTGACTGGATTTAACGAATATGTGAACGAGGTGGGAATACTTCCTTATATTAATAGATTCACCTACGAAGTCCTGTAACCTGAAATGTACGCATTACATTTATGTGACCACTGTTTTAAAATAGGCATCACCAAGGCTGATTCCAGTGGCTCGTGGCCAACGTCGTATCTGATAACATTTACTAACTTGGCTCCATGTCACTCATCATGTGCGCTCTGTCGGGTCAGCCCATCAAGCGAATACAATCTGCCTCCAGCATGACCTCTTATTTCTGTCGTGTTATTTCTCAGGTTGTAAATATAGTAAAAGGATGCAAGTCGAAGTAACAACAATGTGAATATTTATAGAAGATGAGGCGTAGTTACATTTCATAGAGAGTGAAAACGCCTCTATAAAAACTATCTCAATACCTCATAATGAATCTTCTTCGTCTTGAGCAGCACAAATATTACCACTATATTCATGAACCGTTACGAGAAAAAATCACTCTTTAGTCTTGATTTCTCAACATACATTCTGGGTTCGTTTACCACGATGCCATCATATCTCAAACTTGTGTCTGCTGTCCTTGCAGCTACTCCTTCGATTCTTGCTTCACCGGTCAATAGCTTTATCGGCAACACGACCTTGAAT
The DNA here is from genome assembly GCA_022385695.1 of Xylaria arbuscula. Classification (NCBI taxonomy): domain Eukaryota; kingdom Fungi; phylum Ascomycota; class Sordariomycetes; order Xylariales; family Xylariaceae; genus Xylaria; species Xylaria arbuscula. Next base: position 78,415 of record MU279345.1, read on the forward strand.
GCTCGAGATATTTCGCTCATTACAGACTGTGATGTAAAACAGACGGCGAAGCTGCTGCAGGATCTTTCTGATGTGATCGATATTGCAATCGAGGCTGGAAAAATGGACCCATCGAGCACTATGTGAGCGATACCTATGGACAGAAAATTCAGAACTCTATGTCGTTGTATGGCTCTCTACTAATCACTTGTACGACGTTTCGGAGCATAGCTTTGATAATTACTTTCGAATTGATGACTTAGATAGCGCTATGCACATGTAGTATTCTCTCAGCTTAGCTGAGCATGAAACTTATCACTTATCCTTTCTATGCGCCCCGTCTAACGATAAAGAATGTATGCGGTAAGTTATCACCCATATCACTACTGTTTTGGTTTTTCTAATAGGCAATGGTATAGAGGTGGACGGTCTTATGCCATCACGGATTCACAGCCGGAAGAAGACGGCCAGCCCCGTCAGATCAAGATCTGCCCTACATACGGGACGAATGACTATTCAAAATTGTCATCAAACAGTAAGCAATACGACGACAGTCGCAAGGGCTGGTGCACTATTTCCGCACCGTACAAATTCATAGATGTCTCTATCGGAGCAGTGGTGCTCATGCATGAGATGACGCACCTGGATGTGGTGGGTTTGACCGCTGATTTTCCCTTGGTTAAGTGAGTGATTCTATTCCTATAATACTATTTTGCAACTTTGATGTCAGATCTTCATTTCATCCACCTTGGTAGGTGCATGAGGTCTTGAACAAATGTTTGATTGTCTACAACTTTGTCTAATGTAGCATGATGGATTTAGAAGTCAAAACAAGATCATACTGCAAATTAAACAACTTGCTAACAGCTTTTCTAAAGAGATCCGAGCGGCATGGCGAGCCATGGTACTGACGACCCTACCGGTTTTGAAGGCGCCAAAAATGCACCTGATCAAGCTCGAATGCTGCGGGACTTGTATCGTGATGGCCAAGACCACGAAGGTGCCCTCGCTCCTTACCGGGCTGCAGAAAATATTGCAGCCGCAGCTCTTGGTATGTACCCCATCTTTCCCATAAATACTCCAACAGGCAAACGACCTTTGTTCTATCAAGTGAAATGTCTGCTGATTCTCTCATATCCGTTGAACAGAATGGTGGGTCAAGACTAAATGTAATTACCCGGATGACATCGACTTTCAAGTCTAAGATTCGACGGATCTTGCAAGGGAGTTGTACAGGGTAAAATAACGAGAGCAAAGATGAGGATATGTCTTGTAATTTAGTGTTAATTCGGTGGCTGCAGCTCGGCTTAAACATTTGGAGATCAACAGAACATTAGAGAGTCGAGAGTTTGTATTTCCCTGACTTATGGAATTCTATGGAATTATGTATTACAAGAGGACTTGTAGGAGGCGTCGAGGTATCTCATTAGGTCTATATACATCCCAATTTTCAAATTGTAGGAAGACACGCAAGTGGGCTGATCCATATAGCATTGTTCTTACAGACCCTCATATAGAAGCTTTTGAGAGTCAGCCGCGGCATGGCTTTAGTGATAATTAATCACCTTCGGAAACCTGCAACCCTCGGGTATAAACAAGCGTGGCAGACGAGAAGAAGGCAACACGGAATCTTGAAAGAAAGACGGCCAAGTACATCTCCAGTGATACTGTCTTTTTCTCCTTCTTTTTCTCTATATCACGTGAATTTATCACCCGCGTGTTTAAGGAGGTACCTAAAAGGCTATGAGTAAGGCGCGTTGTTATCTGATTTCTATCTGTTCAACCCATGCGTCTTGCCAGGTTGTGTAGCGCTAAGGTATGCACCTCAGGCACACAGCAGCTAACATGCATTTACAGTAAACTGTGAGAGATTCCAGACATGTATTGACACCGTACTCAATGAAGCAACCCTACATCTACAGAGTCTCTCTGTCGAAGTCGTAGTTATTATCATCGTGGTCATCATTGTCGCTATAATCACCATGGCGTGGCTTGGTAGTCTCTTATGGGCCATCGCCCTGCTGGTGAGTAGCGTTACAGCCTACTCAATGTCATAACTAGTCCAAAACTATCTTTCAGCACGTAAGGTAGGCCTTCCCATCCGCGTGATTCCCATCAGTCATACAAGCCCATTTTGGATGCTCGTTGATAGACGCGTTCTTCACGTAATCAAGCAAATACCCTTTTTTGGCAACAGCGGCTTTACGAGATACAATTACCGAGCTTGGGAGCTAGCTGATCGATACTACTCTCATGCTGAGATGGGAGATGCGTTCATTCTGGTGACGCCGGGGAGAAACTGGCTCTATGTTGCTGACCCGGAGGCACTGATGGATATTTTCCGGAGGAGGACTGACTTTCCACGCTGCTTGGAGCTCACGGGTATGCTCATTCCCTTTCATTTTCCAGACTAGTAGCTGTAAGCTTTATAATGACCAACAGCTTCACAGAGGTAATTAACGTATTTGGTCCAAACATATCGACAGTTGATGGGCCACAATGGAAGATGCAGCGCAAAATGACGGCAAGCTGTTTTAATGAGCCAAACAATGGGATAGTGTGGTCCGAGACTCTGATCTTGGCAAACAACATGCTCAACTCTTAGATTTCTAAGAAATCTGTCGATTCTGTTGCTCAAGATACAAGGACATTGTCACTCCACGTCTTATCTCGAGCCGGATTTGGTAAATCTTTCAAATTCTAAGGCTAAGACGAAAGGTCCGAAGGTAACCCATCGATTAGCTACAAGGACTCACTGCAGCCGATTTTGGAAAACTGCGTCTTAATAATGGCTCTCGGTCCAAAGATTCGAGAGAGAGCGTGGTGGCTTCTTCGTTATTTGCGAAACCTGTGTTCTTCCTTTCAAGCATACATGACAACTCAGTATGAAGAGGAAAAGCGAGCATTCTCCCAAGGCAGTGGACTCGCAGACCGCAACCTAATGAAATCTCTCGTCCGTGCATCGCAAGAGGAGGCAGCAGCCGGCAGCTCTGGTCTAACAGAGAACGAGATTTACGGTAATATGTTTGTTCTTAACTTCGCCGGCCACGACACGACGGCTCATACCTTCACGTTCGCCATTTTCTTCCTTGCTGCTAACCCCTAAGTCTAGGATTGGGTGCATGAGGAAGTACGCTAAGTGCTAGGCGATCGAGAGTCTAGTCAGTGGCACTACAATGCGGATTTCCCTCGTCTCAAGCGTTGTTTGTCAATCATGCTCGAGACTCTTCGTCTTTACACGCCTGTGCCTGTGGCAAAGTGGACGGATAAAGAGGCTCGGCAGCTTAATGTGGGAGACAAGACTGTCGTCATCCCACCAAGCACCATGGTTATTCCTAGTTATGCTTCAGTACATACCGATCCAAAGTACTGAAGCCCAGACTCTCTCACTTGGCATCCTTCACGATGGATCACCGCTTCCGAGTCGACTGCCACGGAACATGGCTCGGAGGACCTTATAATTCCCCGGAGAGGGACGTTTCTAGGATGGTCGGAGGGCTCTCGCGACTGTCCTGGCCGCAAGTTCTCTCAAGTGGAGTTTGTAGCAACCATAGCAACCCTACCCAGAGACTAGCGTTTCAACCCCGTGACTGAGCCCGGTGAGACTATTGACGATGCTATACAAAGGACTTTGCATCAAATAGAGACGGACTCGGCTCCGGTCCTTCTCTTGCAAATGTTACACCCAGAACGAGCACCACTTGTATGGAGCAGGAGGTAATACTACCATCACCAACTGTAAAGCATTTCCTTCTCAAAACTAGGAGAGATCAAATGGCAAAGAGGGGCCTAGCTTCGTCATGTCGGCAATACACACTCACCCCTAGATATCTACGAGAATAGGAGCCAAGTCGGTGAGCCTTCTTTTCATGCCTGCTAGCGTTCACCTTAGCACAGGTAATGCCTGGTTCGATTGACAGCTTAGACCCTACTAAGACAAGTCTTTAGTTTCCAAGTTAAATAAATATTTAAACTAGATGAGGTATTTACAGTTAATTATGAATAGTTTTTCTCTTTTTAATTCCTTTAAGGGACGTTTACCAAAAAAAGGGCACATGGCTTACAGTAGATACATAATAATCCATAATAATTATTTAGTTTCAATATATAATAAGTAGCAGCCAGGAGCCGGTCCTTACCACCCATTAATAGGAGTAGCGTGCACATACATACCCTTCCTGGGCCGCGCCGTGACCTCAGTCTGGATATCAACCTTGCTCATATCCGCCTCCTCCTTATTTTTCAGTTTAAAAGCGAAGCGGCCTACCCATCCGGCCAACAGACATAGAAATTCGCCCTTCGCGAAGTTAGATCCGATACAACTGCGTGGCCCGTGTGAAAAGGTCAACAACGCGAAGTTGCTTGCGGCACCGCCACTGGCCGTGTGCTTATCGTCGAGGCCGCCACCATTTACCGTTGGCGTCGTCGTCAGCCACCGCTCTGGCACGAATTCGTTGGCGTCGGGTCCCCAGAGCTCCTTGTCGAAGTTGGTTGCCCAGGGGCTTAGCATGATGCGCGTGCCTTTGGGGATCACGTGGCCAACTACGGTTGTATCTCGGGCCGCATCGCGCAACATCATTGGCACGGGGGCGTAGAAACGTAGTACCTCGTTGCAGACAGCGTTTAGATACGGCATGTGGTCGATGCCGAGACTGGTGATGCTAGCGTCGGAGTCAACTGACGGCAGTCTCTCGCGTATCTCGGCCCGGAGCTTTTCTTGAATTTCTGGCCGCTTGGCCAATTCGTAGATGGCCCATGTCATGCCAGACGCCGTCGTTTCATGCCCAGCGGCGAGGAAAGTCATCAATTGGTCTACTAGCTCTTCGTCTGAGAAGCCGCCGGATTCAAGGGCAATGGAGAGAATGTCGTGTTCGACGGGCTCTTCTCCGCCCGCCTTCTTTCGGACAAGCTTCTCCTTCTTGTCGATGATGAGGGACCGACATACTTGGCGGATAAAATCAGCTGCGGCATTGATGTCGTCATTTGCAGATACGGGGATCAAGGAAACCAGCCATTGACCAAAAATCAAGGAGAGAAGTCCCAATCTTTGCGCTTGTGGGGTTGGAGACATGATTCGCCGGTAAACCTGAACCAGTTCGGAGTTGTGGTTTTGTATAGCACCAAAGTCACGACCCAAGCCGGCGACACCGATGATATCGAGCGTGACACGGCTGGCCCATTCACCAACCTCAATCACAGCAGACGCGGATTGGTTGGTGGCAAGTTCGGCGTTTATGTGTTCTGTCATGGCCACTACGACCTCGCGAGTCTTCTCCCAGAATAGGGGATAGAGATCTTTGACGTGCCGGAAGGAAAAGGCGGGCATCAAGTTCTTACGCTGGACCTTGTGCTCCTCGCCTTCGGCCAAGAGAACGCCCACTCCAAGGACACGGGCGAGGTTGAAGCTGAGAGCTGCGGGTTTCTCGAAGTCATAGCATTTGGTCACCAAAACCTCGGACAACGCCTTGGGACTGAGGACTAGCAAACGTTCCTGATTGAGAAAGCCCTTGTACCTCATTATACCGTCGTTGGGAATAGTGGCGGCCCAGTCTCTCATGGGTACTCCGGACGGCTCCTTACGAATTCGTGTGAAATGGCCATTCCACCACGAACCACCCTGTGGCTCGGGCAAGTGCCGGAGCGACGAGAAATAATGGGGATACAGCAACACGACCCAGACAACCCATGCGACCAGCTGGAGAACCCAGGCAGAAAAGAAGGTGCCGACGTAATGAAGCCTCCACCAATGCGACTGGTGAGCGACAAGGATATAAGAGCATGCGATGGATGCGGCGGTGATGCGCCGCAGTGGAAAACTCATCTTATGGGTCGAGAGCGGAGCGGCACGGAGCGCTGTAATAAAGCAAAACAATTGAGATGTCGAGGCTAATTGACTGGAGATGTGATCAAGTGTTGGTATTGTAGTGTAGAGACTTGTAGGTGTAGATGAGCACTTTACAGGAAGAGGGCAGTGGTAGCTCGCGGCAGCGTGTTTCAGGATACTATTCGAGACAATTCCGGTGTGAGCATACGTCTCGCTATGAGCAGGATTTTAGCTATTGGTTGACGTGCCACTTGCAATCTCAATATGCCAGATTCGAACAAGAAAAGGTTTATTGTTTCCAACAATCAACTTACTTGTATTAATCAATGATTGATCAATGATTCAATATTGAATCGGGGAGGTGGCTCGGAGCCGGGACGATTAGGATACATGGTATTTAACGGCAAGTGGAGCTACACTATGCTGTGGCCTAGAGGACACCGAGACTTTTCCCTGGCTCCGCTGTTGCGCGGATCCCGAGATCCTGCTTTCCCTTCTCCACGTCTGCGAGGATCGCATCTACCAGCGGCTGTTGAATGCGGTGTGGGAATTCGTGGCCTTAATTCTTGAGGACAACAAGGGTGGCCCATTCTGGTGAAATATTATGTTATGGAGAGACCTAAGTAATGCATAGTTTTTTATTTTACCACATGCAACGTCATCTCTCAGAGCTTCCGCATGCTGATTGCGCAGAGTTGATCCTTTCGCGGCGTGGATGATAATAGTCGAATAGCGGATCTGCTTTGGCGATTCGCGCGGCCATCTGGGGCCCGATTGCGCCTAAATGTTTTGTTTGGTCCATATCGTGCCACCTTCCCTCTCGCGCCGATATGTCAGCCCGAACTTCCGTCGAGCTCCAGCCTTTTCCGCTTCCGTCCGATGCTGAGTCTCCAGAGCGCGGCGTATGGTGATGTATACTTGGATCCAAGCCTCATCGTCGTCTAAACTCTCTGGCATACTGGCGTCTCGCCCAGCAACCATTGGCCTCCAAACTGAGGGATAGTATCTTATCGCAAAGATCCATCTGGCGTCCGGTTGGACTCGTCAGAGCAAGGGCCATGCTTCGAGTGAGTCCTGGTAGCCAGGCGGCAACCTGTCGTGCAATGGGCCCGCCTAAACTGGCACAGCGAGATGGAATCTCTTGAGGTTGAGGTGCTTGGTGAGGCCCACGGCATTGTTGGCTGTGGTTAAATGTATAGACGGGTGAGCTATCGGAGCTCGGATTGAAAGACGTTGAGCGGCCGGTGTCCCGTTGGTCGTAGCGGATGAGATAGTGGGGGTCAACTCATGGCCTGAGAAGTCTAACAATCTCATCCCATCTCAATGTCACAGCACAACTATGTCCTGGCATGGTGTGTATTGCAGGATCCGAAGGATCGCCAAAGGTCTGAAAGCAAATCCGACAACCTGATTGCAGTGTGTCGCAAAGAGCTCCGCAGCCATCAACTAACACAGGTACCTAAGCTCAATGGTTTTCGAAAGCAACTTTCCTCGTGTGCTGGCTATGCATGGGTATAGGTATAGAGAGGTAGGTGAAGTGGCTCCCACTGACCGAAACACTCTAGCACGGTTTAAAATATGCGTATAAGTGTATTTGGGTATTTTTTACTGTGGAGATGACGCTGTTGGGGATGCCTGGCACCTTCTAACTATCCCCAGGACTACGACATCCCTACTAGCATAAAACTTCCACACATCGGCGAGTACTCTTACACATTACGAGAAAAGATGGTGGTGGGGTACATATCGGACCGCCGGTAGAGCTTGCGCATGTAGTCGCGCAAATCTGCGGGAGAAGGGAGCGTTGCATGAGATCGAGTTTATAAGATCCAACTAGTGTTAGACCGGGAGGGATACATCCAGCATGCAATCCCCCACTATCCCCGGTTAATGCGAATAGCGTATGTATTATTAGTAGCTGTTTTATTCTAAGAAGTACAGCTCGGAAGAAGTACCAAAAACAAGAAAACAAAATAAAAAATGGAAGATGGAGTAAGACACAGAGGCAATACGAAGTCACAGACGTATGCTAGCGCCATTACGTAGTGCAGGTGGGGCAGGACAGGGGATAAAAGACAGGCTATTGACAGGGGGTGGCATCGACTGACGGCTTCCGATTAGCTACCGGGTACCTGCAGGCTTCGTTCAGCCTTCCGATTTTTTGGAGCTTTTCTTCTCAACGCCGGTGGCTGGGACGCCCGACCCAACCACCTGGGATTTAGGTAGTCTAGCATCGGGAGGGCTGCTTTAACTGCTCCTCCGAGCCAGTCCAGCTGATTGCTCAATTCTCGACTCTCATGTCTCAACTTTCGCTTGTCCGCCCTCAACTCTCAACTTCCGATATTGGATACCTATTCGATTTTCGATTGCCGATTCGTGTCTAGCCTTTCTCCCTCACTTTTTTTTTCTTTTTCTTTTTTTTTCCTGTTTCCCTTTTCTCGTATCTGCGTTTGAGTGTCGGTCTAGGCACCTCCGAGTCCAACCAATCGCCGGCCACTTCACTGCATGTGAATGTGACCATCCGTTGTCGCGATATGATGGCAATGGACCCCTACAGTGCCGCTATGAATTCTCAGCAGTCCCAGCCACCACAGCCGCAACAGCAGCGAGACTCACCACGCGGCGTGACTCTAGAGGACCGGCCTCAAAACTCCCACCGCCGAAACAACTCCCACTTCGGCAGCCACGACGACTTCTACGCCTTTCTCGACAGCAACCGCGGACCATCGATGGCTGCCAACAGCGTCAGCAGCGCCAGCGGCATGAGCCCGCCTCCAGCGCCCATGCCGCCGTCAGCCCCCCAGCAGCAGCAGCAACAGCAACAGCAGCAGCGTAACCTCCCCAGCCAGAGCCGCCCGCCTGTGACCAACATCTTTCCAGAGCGCTCACGTCTCTCTACCGGCTCGTACTCGGGCAGCCGGTCCGAGGAGCTGCTCGTCGCCGACAGGAATGCCGGCGCTAAGAATGCCCGCCAGGCCCAGCGACGTGGCGGCCCACCCACAAAGCCAGTGTCGGGCTCCCGACAGCGCGCCACCTCGCCAACGCCCCCTGTGTCCGGCGGTTCCTCGCCTACCCATCCACACGGCAGCCGCCCGGTCTCTGGGGCTGGCGAACGGGACAGCACTGGGGCTCCCATTCCCCGCCTGAAGAGCCCCAGCGTGCTCGATTGTGTGCTGCAGCCCCTCGACCAGAAGATCCGCGAGTACGACCAGATCATGCGGCGCGAGCAGGAGGAACTCAAGCACCTGGACGAAGAGCTGCGTGCATTACAGGAGCGTCGCTCGGAAGCGGAGAAGCGGTTTGACGACGCTAAAGGCAAGCACGACGAGTACCGACGGCAATACACTGACGTTGAGCGTGCTATGACCGGCGAGCAGGCTGCGTTGCCAAGAGAGTTTCAGCAGCAACAGCAGCAACCGCAGCGGCCAGCCACTATGCATGGGCCCGGACCGCAGCAACGGCCCATGAGCGCACGGCGCTTTGGAGACGAACTGGATGGCGAGGACGACGAAGATGAAGATGACTTCGCCTCCCCGCCGTTTGGACCTGGGCGTCGCATGAATTCTCAGCAGTCGTTCGGTCGCGCATCGCAGAAGACAGGCGGCAAAGAACGATTCCGTTTCAGCAATCTGTTCGGCGGCAGCCGATAGGAACGCTTGAGCCCTCGTAAGAGGAACTTTCAAATACTGTTTAAACAACACATATTCAGGCGGCTTGGGGCTAACACTTTTCGGAATAAGTTGTATGGATAATGAATGATAAATGTTCCCCCATATTTAATCGACGGTTGAAGATATAAAATCATGTACGGGCAGATCACCACAGAACGGCTTGGGTTCAGAATGTAGAAAGATGGATTGAAGCACGCACATAGAATTGGTCTACGCTACGTTGCATTATGACCCGTTACGAACCAGCACCTTTAGAGGAGTATGATAATGATAGCTAGCTATGCCATATGATAATAGTAGCACCCATTCACTTTCCGGTACACCATGCTCAACGTCAGAGATTGCGCCATTGCCCGTTGTACAGGATGTAACTAGGCATTCGCACGATCATACTTACCATTCTATCTTCCTCTGTCCTTGCTAGGACGGGTATATGTGCGTTCGGACTTCCCCAACAGCTCACTCATATATATATCTTCCATCTATCTGATGTGGGTGTGGCATTTGCTTTTCCTTGTCTCAAACGAACACCCTTGCCTCGCGCTACCCCAGGTTCTCTCCTCCCCCCCCTTTTTTTTTGCCAAGTCAATAGTCGATTGATCACTGCACCCCACCCGCCTCAGCCCCAAACGGTTTATGTTGGATATAACTGTCAGATATAAGGGATGGCATGAAATTGGGCTGAGTGCATTATATTGTATATCTTGTTTATATAACTGTGTTATGTAGCTACTATTAGCCGGTCAGGCAAATTTGTATAAGCCCTTTGTTTTTTTAACATAGGTCCCCTATAGACTACCCATTTAGTCGATATTTCCCGTTGATTACACGATCTTGAGCTCAGCGTGGTAATCGACCTGTGAAGGGTATAAACCATATACACCTAACTACATCTGAGTGTATAATACAGAAAGGCTTTTGTGAAGATCTCGATGAGGGCAAGTATAATCTTCCGCTTGCCCATTCCACCCAAACTCTTCCGAGTATTGACAGTGTGTTGCCCCCTGAATCCGGTGTCCGAAATCTACCCCTGATCTTGGTAATTGCCCTTATCACACTTACTGGAAGGAGTGCTATCACTGCCGCCGGTATACTGGCACCTTTTCAAGTGTGCGGATCTGCAAGCGCAATTGTTGCGGCGGCTATGCTATACACTCTCGATATTGGCACGAGCAGTGGCAAGTAGATAGGATACCAAGTTCATGGAGGGATCGCCTAGGGTTTAGCCTTTCAGATAGCTATAATCGCTGTGCAAGCTAGTGTAGATGCTGCTGACCTTACGTCCATCACCGCCATCGTCCTATGTAAGTCAAGCTGTGTACCCCTAGTCCTCCTCATCTTATACTTTCTCATATCCCTGAGGAGGAACCGAAAAACGGATGCTTCTAAATACATCCATAGTCTTCCAGAGCATAGGAAGTAGCGCCTTCGTATCAGCGGTGCAGCCTGGCTTTGTCAACCCCTTGTCAGCCCTTTGACTATTGGTTTGTCATTTCATCCTCTCCGCTCCCAATATATTGCATATTAGTATAGTAGATACGTCTAGTGGGTGTATAACAACTTGTGATGTGAGTCATGATCAAGGTAGCTTCATAATATAAAAAATCAACACGGCTGTTTCATGGCCGCAAGGCACCGACTTCGCCGAAAGTGCATCCCTAGGCATATTATATGGTACGGCTAAGCTCTTTCCTCTAACAGCGAATGGACCAACGTCTTTTCTTCCTCTTTCGTTTCCCTTATCGTCGCCGACTATTGAAGAAAAACATAGGGGGTGGCTAAGGCAATGATCACAGCCACAATGTGGCTAAAAGTAAAAAGGGGTTCCCATTTTTGCTAAAACAGCTAAAATCATAGTGCCGCGTTAAATTTACATATATCTAGTTATTTTACTTGCATTGCGTTCTCTTTGGTGCAGCCTCTCGCATAAATAGGAGTCATTAATATTGTTGAAAGTAAACTGAGAAGTAATCACATCATGTATTGAAGTAGACTTAGGGGTACGAAGGACACGGACATCTTGTTCATGTCTATATACATATAACTACATATATATATATATATATATAGGAGTCTGCTCCCACCTGCCCTACGTGTGTATTTACGATGAATGCAACAGTCATATAACTACTATTTCACTAAATAAGTGAACATTTCTAGAGTTGTGGATTAGGTAACCTCAAACTGCCCTACTAGTCTTCGGTGCAAGCTACTAGGAGCTGCTGAGTGTTCGCTTCTTCAGATTTTCCTCCAGAATGCCCCGTGCCTTTGAAGCCAGCTTTCCTGAATGCGTCCATCCACACTGTCGCGGGTTGAATAGCATAGCCGCCTGAAAGCCACCAGCCGTCGAGAAGACCGAAGCAGATATCATACCAGTTAATGGGGCGGGTCAGCTCCGAGAGCACCAAGACGCCCCCGGGCCGTAACACTTCGCGTAAGCGACGACAAGTTGCCGCACGATCTCTGGTGGCATGCACCACGCTAGTGCCAATCACAAGGTCATATTGCCCACGAAAACTTTTCGGCATCTCTTCCTCGATGTCCAGTGTCACAAAATCCATCCAGTTGTTGCGGCCCCATCTGCCTTTGGCCTTGTGGATAAATGAAGCTCCAATATCCGTGAAGGTGTAATTCACCGGAACCTTTGCATTCTCAAGTGCAGCAACGAGTGGCGCAGTCGTACCACCGGTCCCCGCGCCTACTTCCAAGATCCGGACTAGCGTCTGAGAGCTTGCAGCTATACGTTTTGTCAAATTGACAAAGAAATATACCAGCTGCTCTTTGTGAGCCGTCATCATTGGAGCGCCGCGATAAAAGTCTTCCATGATTTGCCTCGCAGAAACATTACCGAACAGCACTGACAGAGGATCGAGCTTGCCACTGAGACAATCAGCAAGTCGAGGTCCGATCAGATTCATGAGCTTAGCCTCATATTCGAATGCTGGGTGGCATATTCGAAGCTGCTCACATAGATGTGAGGATGTGTTGACATCAATGCGATCACTTCCACGCAAGACCTTGCCCGCATGCTGCGTTATGATATATCCACTCTCTAGGATATCCAACAACCGTTTCATTAAGCGGTCATACTTTGGGATGCAAGAGGGAATAGAGATTTCGACTCCGCATGGGTGTTCGGATAAATCAACGCCGAGCGTGATAAAAGCCTCATTGATGTAGCAGAGCACAAGATCGTTCTGAAGGGGGGAAACACTGCTCCAGTATTCTGCAAACCCACTCCTCTGAGCTGCTGTCTCGTATGTAGAGTTTGACTCTGCGAGAATCTCGAAGGGGTCGAAGGAATGGCCTAAAATAGGTGGCCCTGTTGCCAGGCCATTTGTGGGTAGAGCAGCCGCCAAACTAGCTATAGAGACACTCTCACTGGTTAGGTCCCTCGCGTTTGGCCCTGTTGAAGTCGCTGATGGTGGCTTCTGGAGGTGCTCAGTAAGGACATTGAGTGAGAGCTTGAATAGCTCATCGGGATGAATTTGCAATTGAAACTGTAAGAACAATTCATTTGCCAGCTGTACAGCTGCGATGGAGTCCAGGCCAAGTTCCTCAAGCAATAAGGTGGCCTTGACATCAGCAGGCTCAACGTCAGTGAATACACCGATTAGCTCTTGTAGGATACCTGCATGTATTCCTAGCTCGGTCGAAACCGCGATGTTTTGATTGGCAGCCATTAAATTTGAGCTACTATACACCTGACCGTTACACCTAGGTAATACACCGCCGTGACCAGTTCAAGAATAGAAACGGGCAACGAAAACAATTGCTAGCCAAATTATCATACATGTTCATATTCGTTATTTGACTGTTTTGCCAATGCGGCAAACTCGGCCAAGGGACTTGTCTACCGTTCTCTTCGAATCCTAGCAGGCATGGTGCTGACCAGGGTGTCGAACCATGGAGCAAGCCGCCCGAAACAGAGTAAGCACATACAAAATTGGATGTATTGGGTGACAGTGGGATTGACCAATAAATATGCAAGCGACATGACATGGACCCTGGTGATCTTCTTGATGATACGTGGGGTTCGTGTAAATAAAATGTACATTGCTATACACTAATCTGCTATGCAAGAAACCCGAGGGGAGGCTTTCCAGAGACTGAGACACACACAAATAGGTCATAACCTATCCAAAGGCTAGGATTAAATTCAATCCAAATAAAACAACCTGTCAGGGACGACTAAGTTATTGGCCATTCGAAAGCCTTCAGAACGCCCCCAAGAATATTGAGATTGTGTACGCTATACAGCTCCCCAGTGTACCTAATGTCCGAGACTGGTCAACATGTCTTGGATACGTGAGGACAGAATTGCGTCATGTGGGACATTGCCAATACCACCGGAATTCGCGTCCAGCGTGTGTTACACGTGTATGTGTGTGTGAGACACCCTTCCTTAAAATCATCAAGTAGGCTTTTATATGGCTAGTTACATATGCATTTTGGATAATATACAACCGCATACCCTAATTACTCGGTGGCGGCCATACGCTCAAATCGCGCGTTACCATAATCCGATTCAGAGGGATCTCGTGTCCCTCATTCTGCAAGCTGCTAACACCGCCGCTTGCTGTCCATAACTGGTCGGTGTCGGACGGCTCCTGGTCGGAACTGCCCAACCTCTGCCGCATACGGTTTGAGTGTCTGCCATAGGCAGAATCAGGGTCGCCAGAGCTCATGTGCGTCTTAGATCCAACCCGACCACCGATGAAAAAGCGGAAGAGCGGATAGATGACGGGCATACAAGCACAGCAGACCCCCACGTTAACCTCCACTGTCGATAGAATAGCCACAGTGACGAAGTTCCATGTTGCATCCATTGTATTTATTTTTGCATTGAATATGACTCGTAGAAGGCTAATGACAGTGGTACTGTAAAATCTATTAGCTACTTTTTTTTAAATCATCATACGGAGATACCAAACTAACATTGCTGCAACTAGAAAAAGGGCTATTAGGCCCAATTTGCGTATTGAAGACAGCTTTAGGCTCCATAATAACGGTATGGGAAGAACAATGATTACGGTATCGGCGAGAATATTTGGCACATTCGACCCAATGACAAAATCGGCGAGGTTGAAGCACTTAAAACCGGGGATTGTCTTGTCCCAGGCCGCAGAGACCGGCTTGCACTGAAATATGGTTGTGAAGAGGACAGCGATACCCCAAGCCAGAACGAAGACCATCATGGCGTAGCAGAACTTGGTAAAGTGTCGGTTGATCTTGAATAGCCGCAGGTAAAGTGTCAAGATGGAGAGCTTTATGAGCGTCACGTCGATCGCATAGTAAAGTTCGCTCAGGTACGTGTACTAGAACAGCGTATGTTACTTGAGCAGTTATTCTTATTACCGACCGAAAGGACGCGTACCAGGAGATAAGGTGCGATGCTTGTCGGGGGCACTACTTGAATGTGTTTGCCTAGCCCGTAGTGTATTGCCTCGATGAGAAGTGCAAGTTGCACGATACATAGAGCCTAGAAGATTGATACTCAGACTCGAGTTCCGTAGACATGCCAGTGAGGACTTACAACGGCTACGATGATGAGCCAGTCATCATATCGTATTGCTTGGTGTGTAACCCTTCGTGCCACAACCCTCAGCGTGACAGCAATCAGTGGGAAGACGGTGAAGACGATAAAAATGGCAAGAAGCTGAGGCGACTGTGCTTTAGCCAGCTCCTCTGCACTCAGGTGAGCCACGGATAACTGAGACTCCATAATGGTGCAGCGATCGGCCGTAGCCGCGACTTTGGGCCGCGACTATTCAATAGGTTTACAGCGGAGTAACATGAAAAAGCCAACTGTAAAGAACATTGAACGCAATACACCGTGGCGTGTGACAGCCTGGGGCGACCTAGACTTTATGCAGGGTGTTAAAAACGGCTGCAACGTTCATGTTGAGTCTACATCACCAACTAGGGCACACACACTCAGATATAACTTGTATTGGGGGGACGTGAGCCTATTCCGGCTAGCTTTTGTAGCGAGGCTCAATCCTTTATGGATATAGCCTCACGTAGCCGAGTAAGCACAGTAACGCCTCGAAGCTCGCCGGGATCTGCCCAGTAACTAAAAAACAATAAATACACAAAAATATAAAACAAACGCAAGTTAGCATATAACCTATAAAAATTTAAGGAGGTGGGCGGGACGATTATTTGCTGTATCCGAGCCGGTTATGCCTCTATTTTTCGTGTTGCAGAAGCGAAGATGTGTGGTGGGTCCCCTATCCCCTGTAGAACAAATCATTTGGGCATGATTGATAATGGATTTACACTGCATTTTACAGAAGTGGTGAAGCTGCTTTGGCACAAAGGATTTCAGTGGCTCACTAGAAGCTCTAGAGCGCAGCAATCAGGCAAGGGAATCCGGTTGCGACGCCGCATGTAAATTTTATTGGCCGGATGAAGAAGTAGGTAAGCATTGCGTATGTTTACAACGTTGCAGTATACGTAACTAGGGAAGGTAGACTTGCAATTCTTGCTTACTTTGTACAGTAGGTACTGACTGATAATGCGGCCATTGTCGGACATGGAGTGGACCATGTTGGGCAAAACTGTGCAGCGGGAGGATGGATCCCGGACATGGGCGGGGCCGGTGAGACTGAGCCGTGCTTATTTCATGCAGATGCTGGCCGTATTGGACGAGAATCTGATGATAGCCTCGGGACCGAAAGGAAAGGATTGTGATCAAAGACTGCGCGTCAGATACCCTGCAATACCCCCGCGCTGATAGGTGGTCTAGGCCGGGCTGTTATAGCTCGTTGTTCTACTGTATATCCCTTGAGGAGAGACTGTCTCAGCTGCAGGACTGAGAAGGTAGAGATTGTGACTGAATAAGAGGAGTGTTACATAGAGCTTCACATACCAATAAACTATGTGTCATCCAAGCATTTCATAGCCGTTATAAGCCATTCTGATAAGACGTATACAGTTATATGCAAAATCCTAGTACTACAGCTTCGAAGTTACACTCTCCACTCTCAAAGCCTTTTATCTGAGACACCCCTTAAAAGGGTACGAAAGCAAGGGGGCAAAGAGCTTGCCTTTTACTCTAAATCTTTCTATTCGCCGTTTTACTAGGATCATCGGCAGTTTTGTGTAGAGGGAGATTCTTCCTATCAGTCTCGACTTTGAGTTTATAGCCGAATTTCGAAGCACTCAACACTGGAAAATCCTGTACGATGTAGCTATACACATATCTGTACTTGTTGTCTGCGAGTATCCAATAGTAATAGCTTCTACCCCCCTGTTGGTTTCGCTGGTGCTTCCTGTGGCCATCTTACCCCTCAGCCTGACAAGAAGCACTTGGTTTATCTTGGACCCCATCTTGCATCCCAGAGTATCTGACAGGCTCACTTTACTACTTGAGCACGTCTATTTAGATTCAGCTTCCGCTTCCGTTTCCGCTCAAGCTGCTGCTCTGACGCTGCTCATCTTCGTCGCAAACTAGTTTCCCTGATCTCTTTCAGTATGCCACCTTTCACCTCTATGGCTGAGCGAATTGTCGCTCGAGCAAAAAAGCTTGACACTTATCTCGAGACTAATAATATTGCCTACACATCATTCGAGGATGACACGCTCGATCTTCTTCCAGACGAGCTCCAAGATGAGCGCTGGGCGCTTTCAAACGACGTCAATGAGCTGAAGCAACTGAGCCGAGGGCCTGCACATACTACCTTAGACCTCGCACTCAGCGTGAGTAGTGATCTATAATATTTTATTCACAGATATCTAGAACAATACAGGGTAACATTTTGAGATAGTGGACTGACGCCCTCGCCTTGCGCGTGGTATATCATTACAAGCTAGCAAACGCTGTGCCTCTTGACGGCACCGCGTCCTATGCCGAAATCGCAAGCGCATCTGGCCTAAAAGAGGACCTCTGTCGCCGGTTTATTCGTATAGCCATGGGCAGTCACCTCTTTGCCGAAGACTTAGTCACGCAGCGAGTGCGACATACTGCATCCTCTCGACTCTTGGCTACGGACCAGGGCTTCGCTGATGGGATCGGCCTAGAAATAGACGACCTCGGGCCCGCGTCATCGAAGGTGATTAACGTATGGGAGAAGTACAAGCAGGAAACAGCAGAACCAACTCAATCCGCTTTCTGTATGTTCAATGAGACCGACAAGCCAATCTTTGCTTTCCTTGCAGGCCAACCCGAGCGGGCTCGGCGCTTCGGAGGAGCTATGGGTTACTTTACCCGAGGTGAAACTTGGGATTTGCGACACATGTTGGCGGCCTTCGACTGGTCGTCTATTGACAAACCTGGCAAGCAAGTTGTCGACATAGGCGGCGGCAACGGCCAGATTAGCAAGTATCTTGCGCGCCACACTAAGCATGCGCATTACATCGTCCAAGATTTAGCTCATGTAGTATCGCAAGCACCTTCGCAGCTGCCTGACGAGTTCAAGGACCGGGTCGAGTTTGTCGAGCATGACTTCTTCACGCCGCAGACAATGGAACCACCGCCGGCCGCCTTCATACTGCGCTATATCTTGCACAACTGGGCTGACAAGTACGCAACCCGCATTTTGCAGAATCTTACACCGGCTATGAGCAAGGGCACAAAGCTACTCATTTACGAATACGTGCTTCAAGATCAGCCCACTACCGACCTCACGGCCCGTTTCGGCTTTCAGATGGATGCCATTATGACCACTGTCTTTAATGCACAGGAGCGCACTTCTGTTGAGTATGAACATATTCTCAAGGCAGCAGACTCGCGATATGTAGTGGAAGCAGTAAACCGCCCTGAAGGAAGCACCATGAGTATCGTACAGGTCGGCTGGATGGGCTAGGTGGCTTCAGATAGTGAATTGATCGGAGTAATGTCATTAACCAGAGAGTTCAGTCATGTCTTTAATGCATAGATCCTCATATCTGCTACATGTCTTGATATGAGGCAGCAAGTTTCGGAACGCTTAATGCTTTACACGACGTGAGACTATTCGGCCCTCGCGTATTTGAGACATCGGGGCCGAGGTCGGCGGTTTACCATACCACCCAGAGTTGTCTATAGAGGCAAGGTCAAGCCACCTAAACGGAAGGTAATGCGAATGCTCAAGGTCTTAGGCATCCATAATAGATTACTTGTATTCTGGATGGAGTCAATTCCAAGGCCTGGAACCGGCCGTTGTTATATCATCCCTGCATGTGTTACAAGATAGCACTTCATGCTGGTCATAATCAGCGTGGTGGTCGAATAACTTACAATGTAAGCAACATGATTCCTCTGCTGTACAACCACATCAGTCTTGCATGTGCAAAGCTAGCCTGCCGTCGTCTAGATGCTTATGAAGAATTGAGAATGGGTATCCGTGACTGTTATATATTGACCGTACCGTGGAGATGCTGATAACAATCGACATCGGAGATTCGGGAGTATAACATTTAAGCCTATATAGTTTTACAATAAACAATTGAGCCTTTGACATTCACATATCAATTCTATGCACTACAAGTAGGTGAAGATTGGCCATATAAGGGTAATCCAAAGTAAGCTAGCTAGTCTCGCTGCATCGCAACGAACACGACACCGATTTAGGATCATGTCACATCATCTCCCTACCACCCTAACTAGCGGAAGTCTCGGTAGCGACCTACTTCAGGAATCGGACCCTTACACCGCTAGAGATACACTCCTTCTTAATATTGTAAATGTCGCAGAGACATTGCACCACCAAACAAGCTCATAGTCGGATGCGACACGAAAAGGAGAGACTAGATAAAATCGTAGTTGCATTAAAAATGGTAGGTAGTATTGGGGGCTTCAGACGCTATTTGCGCCATGATACTATATCAAGTTCCTTCTACGACATAAATAAGCCACGAATGTATAACCCCAGCAGACATCAGTTCCCCTGCCACTGTATGGGTAATGCCTTGAATCGCCCAACATGTCAGCCTCGACCCACGTCTTCTTCTTCGGTGACCAATCCGTGGAGCCTTATGTCTCCCTGATCGACCTGACACGCGAAATCCAGGGTTCAGAGCTGCTTGGTACTTTTCTTCGTTCCTGCTTTGATGCACTGCTGTCTGCTATTGCTATCCTGCCTCCAGCGTACAAACGCCTCTTCCAAGGACGAGACTTCGCTCAGCTAGTAGATCATGTACGAGCCCATGACATTCGACATGTGGCAGTAACCTCAGTGTTAAGCTGCGTAGCTCAGCTAGGGTGGTTGGTCGTGTAAGGATTGACTGATTTCCTCATTTAATTCAACACTTTGATACTTATAACTCGTGTCCAGACATCGTGAGCGCAATGGGGAGACTTGGCTACAGAACACACGCACAGTTGTTGGCGTCTGTACCGGCAACCTAGCCGCTCTGACTGCATCTGTGGTTTTTTCAGACGCCGACCTTCTGCGCATGGGTCCCATTATGATTTCTATCTCCTTGCGGCTCAGCATTGAAGTGTCACGACGAAGTTATGCCTTAGAACAAACATCTGAACCGTGGTCCGTAGGGCTATCTGGAGTTACTTTGAAGACTGTTGAGGACAAATTGCGGCAGTTCAATGATTTCCGGGTTGGTTACTGTATCCTTGCTCTTTACCTGACACTCCTAATGAATGGCCAACAGCATCTTCCGGATTTGAAACATGTTTATGTCAGTGCGCATTCAACTTCATCCGTTACCCTGAGTGGCCCACCGACGTTGCTCCAAGCGTTTCTTTCTTCCGGGACTCTCTCTGCCGTTCGCAGGCTTCCTTTACCTATCTATGGGGCCTATCACGCCAAACACCTGCCCCTACCGGACCTAGATGATATCATAGGTGATTCGCCTCTCTTAGAACGACCCTGTCACGCCAGTGGGTGGTTACTTGATCCAGAGACGAATAACCCTCAATCTTTCCGAGAGTTATTGCGACTGGCTCTCTATAAAATTTTGCAACAGCCTATAGATCTCGACAATGTCATTCAGGGCGTTGCTCACCGCACCGAAAACTACGACGTCCATTTAACTTCAATTGGACCGGCTCATATGAGTAATCTTGAGCGGAGGTTACAGCCAAGTCACATCTGCCGGTTTGGGTCCCGTCAACTGCAATCTCCTAAAAGTGAAATCTCTTCATTCGAGACTAGCGAGTCTATCGCTGTAGTTGGGATGGCTGGTAGATTTCCTGGCGCAGAAAACGTGGACGAGCTTTGGGAAACTTTAATAGAAGGAAAGGACCAACATCGACTAGTAAGTTCCAGTTTCATAATGCGGTGCTGTACTCACCAGTGACAATAGATACCTATTGACCGTTTTGACGTGAGATCGCATGTTGATCAAACAGGCAAGATGAAGAATACCAGCTTAACGCCCTACGGTTGCTTCTACGATGGCGTAGGAAACTTCGACATCGCGCTATTCAAGATGTCACCTCGCGAGGCTGCTCAGACAGATCCGATGCAGCGTCTTATGCTACTGACCGCCTATGAAGCCTTGGAATCGTCTGGTTACTATGATACCGGTGATTCTGCACCTCGTCCAAAAAATGGCACCTTTTATGGCGTTGCGGGTGACGACTATCGTCAGGCAAATTCGAGTCAAGATGTCGATATCAACTACATTACTGGAGGAACACGTGCATTCGGACCCGGACGCGTTAGTTACTACTTTGGCTGGGAAGGCCCCAGCATGAGCGTCGACACAGCATGCTCTGCTAGTGCTGTAGCTATGCATCAAGCAATAACGAGCCTCAAGCTCAGGGAGTGCGATGTTGCGCTAGCTGGCGGCGCAAATTTATTGACTTGTTCTGACATGTTTGCTGGGCTGACCCGTGCCAAATTCGTCAATACAACTGGACCTTGTAAGACATTTGATGAAACCGCAGATGGCTACTGCCGAGCAGACGGGTTCGCAAGTGTTGTATTCAAGCGACTTGGAGACGCGATTCGAAATAAAGACAAAATTCTAGGTGTGATCCGGTCCGTGCAAACGTATCATGCAGGTACAGCTATCTCTCTCACTCACCCTGAAGCTGACACACAAATTGCACTGTTTCGAAGTGTTCTTTCTGTCGCAGGGATGACCATTGATGACATAGACCATATTGAGCTTCACGGTACCGGAACACAGGCCGGTGACATGGCTGAATCAACTTCCGTCGCCGGCTTGCTCAACCAGCCCCGTCCCAAAGATCGCCCACTGACAATCAGCTCGGTCAAACCCAACGTTGGTCACTCGGAAGCGGCTTCCGGAGTTACCTCTTTGATCAAGGGCATTCTGATGTTGCAACACAAGACAATACCTCGGCATATTGGCATCAAGACAAAGATTAATCATAAACTCCCCGCATTTGGGGAGTTGGGCGTCGTGGTGCCTCAAGAGAATATGGATTACCCGGCACTCGCAAAAGATGGCAAGCGACGGATGCTTGTGAATAATTTTAATGCAACTGGCGGTATTACTGCCATGCTGTTGGAGGGGCACGAGGATAGCACTCTGTATTCCACAGATACGCGGGTACATTATCCTGTAACGGCCTCGGCTGCTACAACGACTGCGTTAAACAGCACTTTATCACGGCTCTTAAGGTTCCTACGAGCCAACCCTGCCATAAATCTCTCTCATCTATCCTACACTCTCACTGCAAGACGGCTGCATCACAAGTATCGCTTCGCGTGTGTCGTACAGTCAACAGATGAGTTGAAGCAGAGGCTTGAAGCAGAGCTCGCAACCCCGACATCTAGACACTGGGAACAGCCATTCAGTATATTTGTATTCACGGGACAGACCTCTACTCTGCCTCGAGCCAAGACCCTTTTTGATACGAATTCCACTTTCCGCAGCCATATCCGCCGCTCGGATCAGCTGTGTTGCCAGATGGGCCTACCTTCCTTTATTAATGTAATTACAAACGAAGGTGGCAATTACACATGCGTCCAGCTGCACTTAGCTCTTGTCGCGCTCGAGATCGCGCTGGCTTTTCTTTTCCAATCTTGGGGAATCAAACCTCAGGCAGTCATAGGCCACAGCCTAGGGGAGTACGCTGCACTTTGCATGTGCAATGCACTCAGTCTTGCCGACACTCTTTGGCTCGTGGGAAAGCGTGGTCTTCTACTTGAGTCTACTTGCAAGAGCAATGCATTTTCAATGGCCGTAGCGGCTGTCTCTGCTGATGATGCAGCCAAGCTGACTCAGATCTTTCCTAGCTGTGAGATCGCCTGTTACAACTCGCCTCAGCAGACTGTTTTTAGTGCCAAGGACTCAGATGTTGACACTCTACTTTTACATTTAGCCTCAGTGAACATAAAAGCTAAAAAACTACACACGGCGTACGGCTACCACTCGAAGCAGATGGATAACATCCTCGGAGATTATCGACAAGTGGCTCAAGCCATTTCGTTCCGAAAGCCCGCTACAATGTTCGTCTCTACTCTCCTTGGCGAAGTAATAAGCGACGAAAGAAAGCTATGTGCAGAGTATTTATGCCGACAGACCCGGGAGCCGGTCCATTTCCAAGAAGCTATTCACAAGCTCGAAGCATCAGTGGAGAGCGGGCAGAAGGCGCTCTGGGTTGAGCTTGGACCGGTACCAGCTTGTCTCCCTATGATTGTTTCTACTCTACAGGCGAACGTAACTGAACTGGCTGCTGTACTGGATCCAAAGAAGCCGGATTGGTCGACAATCAGCAAAACCTTGACTATGTATTACAGCAATAATGGGTCTGTGATGTGGGATGAGTATCACAGGGAATATCTTGACTGCTTAAGATTGTTACAGTTGCCATCATACCCATTCGAATTGAAGCGATATTGGATACAATACGATGGCGATTGGATGATTCGCAAAAATCAGAAAATACTATGCGAACACAAAACTCCTCCTAAGGTGAAACTAGAGAGCTCCACCTTACATCGTATTGAAAACGACTCAACTGAGAAAGGAGTGCGAAAGATAACCTTCTACACTGAGCTTTCGGGCGAAGAATTAGAAGATATGTTACGACATACTCAAATCAATGGAGAATCAAGGTGTAACGGCTCGATATTTATGGACATGGCAATGACTGCCGCTTCTCATCTGTTTAAGGAGTCGAGTGTAACCTATACAACTATGGGTGTATTGGATATGGGACTTCCCTTCGGATATGTACCAAAATCCATATCCTCACTTTGGACAGTGGCTACGCAGCTCCCCACAGATACCAATGAGGTCCATGTCTCGATAGCGATCTCCACGTCAGGCCAGAGGATGGAAATCCTAAAATGCCGGATCGTCATCGGTGATAGCCAAGACTGGGAGTCAGGAGTTAACAGAAATGCGTATCTGTATCAATCCCGAATGGATTTGCTCCAATTCCTGATGGCCAACGGACAAGCATCCCATCTAATACGCTCTGATATACATCAATTCGTCGCATATGATACCGCATCTCCCGGAATTGAAGAAGTCATTGTTAGTATTAGTACTCTTGAAGCTGTTGGAAAACTGCATGTTCCCCGTACCATAGGTAACTACGCATGCAATCCTCAGTGGCTAGAAGCATTGGTGCAACTTGCGGTCATCCCAATCAACTATTCATATCGGTCACACTATGTATGTTACGGTTGGAGCGGAATGCAAGTGCTCAGTCCGCTGGAAACTGACGAAGTTTATCGAGCGCACGTTCGTATGCAACCGCAGGGTCATTCGGGTGTACTCATCGGCGATATCCACGTGCTGGACGGATCTGGGCTTCCGGTAACTGTGATTAAAGATCTAATTTTCCGCCCAGACCTGACAGATGCGAAAGCCATTACTAACGTAGGACGCGCACGCGGGGCTCACCAAGAGTTCGGCGTGCATTCATCGCAAGGCCTTGAGCCAAGTTCTGTTATACAAAGTCCGGAGGGTGTAAGTCAACCACTGCGTTCAACTGTTCAAGAAAGACAAGTTAGCAGTAGCGCAACGACATTCGCGGCAGATTCTCGCGAGATGAGTCACGGAAGAGACACATCTAATGGGTTCACGAGAAACTCGCCAGTCTCGTCAGGGGTTGAAGAACTGAGGAATCCTAAGCCTCCCACCTCAAATGGAAAGTCTAGCATCGATATCGACACTGTTATCGACATTCTAGCTGCAGAGATAGGAGTAGAGTCAGAATCCCTGACTGACGACATTTCATTTCAAGACCTCGGTGTCGACTCAATTATCGAACTGTCAGTGGTTGCTCGTCTTCAGGAGTATGTCCCAGAGCCTCTTCCTCCAGCATTCTTTATGAATAACAACAACATTTCAAAACTAAGGGCATTCTTTGCTGGCTGAGCCTGTGTAGCATATGGAGTAAAAAGTTTAAATAGTTCAATTCAGATTAATGTTTGTTCGATGAGCTACAACACTTTATTGTCCTGTCTTGTTTATGTCTATGTCATTTAGCTACCACTAGCGTGTCAGGCAACTTAGTATGAGGCCCCTGTCCTTTAAGCAAGGGTCCCTTATAGACTACCTATTTAGTCGATATTATGACTTAGACTAATATCCCTTATATTTCGCATAATTAATCCTTCCCAGCTTCTACAGTTTAATGAATAATACTTTTATAGAGCGAACAACGCACTTGGGAACTTGAAATTTACGCTTAGAGATTACGCAGCGGCCGAGAGATATTTTGAGACTTTGATGCAGATAATTCTAAAACGACTACTGGCGAGTGAATCTCGGGGCAAGTTAGGCACGTTATGTTTTCAAGCTAAGCTAGCGATGTAACTTGGACAAGGAGAGAAGGCTTGAGGAGACATATCCTCGGATCTACTCGCGGGATTCTCACCACTAATCCGTTTATGAAAGCCAATCATTATGTAAAGCACATAGAACTCCTTGAGAAATTACGTAATGTTCAGAGTCCAGTTTATAGGCCTTGCTATCAATCTGGGGCATCCGTGGCTAATAATTCCCCAACTATTTCCCCGCAATTCCATGCATACTGCTTCCAACCGTCCGCAGTGTCCATCGTCCTGATTTTGTCATCACCATATTCACCTCACGCCCATAAACCAAGGGCTCCGAAACCGATAATTGACGCGCCAAGCATCCACGTAGGAACGACGAGCCCTGCAGCGGCACCAGTCCCAGAATCATCACCACCCGAGGCAGGCGTCTCCGTCTCCCCAGCACCGCTATCAGTACTAGTACCAGTCGGTGTCGAGGTTGGTGTCGAAGCCGCCGCCGACGACGATGACGTCGTAGCTTTCGGGATATCGAGATCGGGGAATAGAGTCTCCCCACAGGTTCCAGGCAGGCCGGATGCATATGTAGCCTGATCGGCTTCAGGGCATTTCTTGATACATTGGAGCATGAGACTGCCGTATATACTCTGGCATGTACAATTCGCGAGGTCTTCGCCCGTCTCATCGCCGTCACACCACGAGCTCGTCGGGTTCGAGTTAATGCAGTCTTGTACGCAGGCTGGTTGTGCAGCTAGGACGACGTAAGTCCCTGCTAGCATAAGGGTAATAATGAATCGGGTGGTGAAAAGCATTGTGAATGTGGCCGTGATCAACGAGATCGTTTGTTTGTTTCGTTGTGTGTAAGTAGGAGTAATCGAAGGGATTTTGGAAAGTTCTATTGAGTCGAATAGAACAAGCGGACAATTGCAAGGCATGTTGTCAGGCGTGTGAGAAAAGTCACAAGTATTTATAGGAAAATTTACGTCTTGTTCATTTCCTTAAGCCTGTCCTATAAATCACTAACACAAGCCGTCTGTAGCATTTACAAAAGACCTGGTTGTTTCAACTTCCAATATTGTTGGGATCAGCTGTCTCAGGGGTGTTACCAGACAAGTAAAGACCAGTGGCTTGGTACTTCGACCTACAACCTCCGTACAACCCCCATACTACTATACTTAGACTTTCCTAAAGGCAACAAAATTTAAGTACTGTATGCAACCCATAACCTCATGATCTCAACGAATATCTTGTTCAGCTGCCCGAGCAATACGAGCCGTCACTGACGCTGGTTGTCTTGGTAGTCTTGGTACCAATAGCAGTCCTTGAATCCTCAGCTACAACTTTAGACTAACATTCGACCCCACATGAGTCCCGGCAGGCAATATCGGCATAATGCCAAGTCTACTCAGCTAGTCCAATCCTATATGGAACGATGCGATGCAGAACGCCCCTTCTGCTGCTAGAAAATCACCTGCGAGGTTTGTCTCGTACATCTTCCCGGCAGGCAATGGCGATATTCCGCGAACTCAAAACCAGATAGCAAACCTCTTTGACGGCAATTTTGTATATAACTTATGACCTTTTCTAGTTCACTATGGGCAAGTAGGGTTCTGAAAATCACATTTTCTAGGACCTTCACGAGGTCCAGGCTCCCAGACCAGCAGATCATTAAAGTCTACCTCTTAATAGCCTATACAATGATAATTGTTGTTGCACCTAGTCATTTTCCTGCCCACATTCCCGACTCCGTTCTCGAAGCTAACGTACTCAGTAAATCCAATCCTTTCATATACATCCTTGTCACCGTGGCTTGCGAGACTCCTGTTCCTGAGCTTCTTCAACACTGAGCACATCGTTGTCCTAGATGCTCTTGCGAGATCTCTGAACAAGACATCGAGCCTAGCTAGCGGTAAGATGGCCATCTGCTCACTACTTTCCAGGTCCGTGAGGAGCCAAGAACTGTCGGCCCAACTTTTACACTGGACGTTCCTGAGGGCTATACCATTGATGCCATTTATACCCACACTGGATTTGAAGTCGAGGTCGACGACCACCAACTTGCGAGGAACACAGCGTGTATTTCGTTTCCAACCACGCGTCCTGTTTTTCCCGGCGGTAGAATACGGTGACAATTCGAATATCGACTACCACGAGAGTACCGCTTACTTTTATACAAGATCCTGCCGAATATCACAATAGCCATGTAGAAGTTCATGCTTCAACAAGAGGTTAGGCCGAGGATGCACCTAGATACCGTTAGAATCTGCATACGCCTCACGCAAACAACAACTCAAGCCTCGCCCAATGACTGCACGTCAATTTTAGTGATAATCGGGTACCTGCCTGCAGTTGTGGCGCATAACGGTGATATAGGCTCCGGGGTTAGAATACCCCCGATCGGCTGTTCTCTCGCACCAGTTCCCACGGAAACGTCCGGCGTAGAACCAGGCCACCCTTCAGGCCTGCAACATGGCCTTCTGATCTATAAGAAGCTTGCATGCCGTGGGAAAACCTTCAAACTCGAGAAAATTGGCTACAATAAGCATTGCCGAATCACCGTGGAGAGTCAAAGTAACGCCTAGGTTACTAAGTATTTTAACCTACCGCCTTGGCGGGACCCAAGCAGGTTATCACGTACCAGAACCACATAACAGGTACTCTTTTCGTATATCCTTCAGAGGAGATTCTTCCCCTTTTCAAACTTTAGTCTCGTATTATACTACTAGTAGACTGAAGAGACTTCTGTTATTGTCTTGTCCAATCAAACATATTCTAGAGTGGAGGTAAATGAGAGGTTATGGGCCCGTTCTAAAATGGCCGATATGACTGGCTATTCCCCTTGATAAGTGACCTACTTTGGCGTCTCTCACTCATCCACTTTGGGAGAATCTTGTTTCCCTCGTTCCTTCTCCTTTAACTCCCGAAATTTCTTTGAGTCATCCTCAGTGTCACGTTGGTTTGCTAAATAGGTCAGCATCAGTGAAGGTGAAGCCCCTTCGAAGCAAACGTCACTCACTAAATGGAGCAAACTTCGCAAGCTCATCCCATCGCTCGTTCTCCAGGTGGTCCCAGGCCTGATGCACAGTACCCGGCGGGAGGTAGATACTGCGGAATACCCCATTGTTGTCGGTGTACTCCATATTGTTTAGAGATGCAGTTGTGTAAGGGAGCGGTAGGATCTTGAAAGTGTACTCGACGCCATCCTCACCTCGAAACAGAATTGTGTGAGGCTCAGCACCACGTTGAATCGGGATCTTATGATCCGAGCTGGGAGTTTGTACAGGTTGATCCATGGTAGCGATGTCACAAAATAAATTATGCGATTGAAGAGTATTCCTCAAAGTCTAAAATAAAATAAAGAATGAAGCTATGAATAAATACACCCGACGTGAAGACTTCCTATTATATAGATCTTTGTCGCCGCAAATGCTGGACAGCCACGTGGAGAATACCGGTTGCCTGGAGCCACTATATGATCAGACGACCATTCCTCCTACACTACTCTGCCCCACGTCATCCTTGACGATCCCCTTCTGGAACGATTATATAACACCATATTCGATCAACAACACAATCCACACCTGTGTACTGTACCACGCGGCTATTTTCGACGTGCTGTTCGCCAGAAACTATCAAGAAGGCAACATTCTCGGTCTTGTATAGTTTGGTTTGCATTCCTCAAGATCCCATGTAGCCAAACAGTCATATTCCAACATATTAAACTCAGATTCTGCAAACCAATTTCGAGTATACAGTAGGCTCTCCAGAATTGAAAGAATGATATTCAGCCTGCAATCTCTTATTCCTTTACTTTGCACTCTTCGAGAAGTTTCTCAACTATCAAATCAATGACCCCGACCACGAAACTTTTTGTGTAGAAACTAGTGTTAAAACAAGCTGCCAGATTTAGACATCCCTTCCAACTCCATACATGGAATTGGACGCTTCTGTTCAGCATCTCCGTTCCCAACCAGAAGTCAGAAACCTTTATCACTTCCCCACCGCTCTCCAAGTAGTACTCCTGTTGAATGAATCTCTCTACCTTCCCAAGGCTGCTGAGATCCGGCGTCTGGATGAGCGGAAGGGTCTCCGGCACAGGCTGGTTGAACAGCACCGTCGTTCGTTGGACGTACGGTTGCACTAGGTCCAAAAGACTCAGATACCCGCTGTCGTCGGGGCGTTTCCAAAAGCGCACATGGTCACGACTGTAGACGCTCCCAAGCTGTAGTGCGATAGACTCGAATGGGTTTGTGTCTTCTTTCCAATGGGTAGAGTCAATGCACACGGGCAGGCCGGAAAAGTATAAACCAATTGCTCGGTCGGCAGAGTCGCCAAGTGTCTGACGTAGGTCCACTGGTACGAACGCGGCGTATGATTTTGCAAGAGGATGTTGGGGGAAGCTTGATGTAGCGCAAATAATAGCCGCATGAACTGCGCTTGTCACCGTGAAGCCCATTTCGCGGCATGCTGATGAAATACGCTTTGTTATGTCTGCTCCAAGAGCTCGAGATGTGCGATCACTACAAGAGGGGATGGTAGTTTCTGAGTTCGCGATTGTAGGCAACCCAATGCTTGGAACCCCTTTTAGAAACTCAGCCACGAGGGCGTCTGCGCCGGCTGCCAGTATCGGGTGTTCTTCGACATCATGTAATTCCGGGTTGTGGGACTGAGAGCGGGCAATTTCCTCGAGATTCCTCGGAATTGAAGCTTGCTCTTTGGGGAAGGAATCCCATCCCAAAGCCCGAGCGACGATCAAGGGCTCAAGTCCCCGGCTCATTGTATTTGCTAATGCTGTCATGAAATTGTGGCCGAGGAGCGCCATGCCAACCCCGTCAGTTCGCCAGTGAGAGGCACGTATGATCAGTTGGGATGATGCCGGCACCCAATTGCACGTCGGGGTTTCAGTAGCATAAAGATTAGAGAAAGCCTCATCAGCAGATGAATACTGATGTAAGATAGAGAACGTGTTCGCCGTCCAAGCATCCAGATTGAGCTGACTCGGCACAAGCCGTGACAGCGGAACAGAATCAATGGTATTGGAATCGGCACTCACGAAAGCTTCCAATTCAGGGTGTCGAAGTCTCATAATTTGCCAAGCACATTTTAGATACGGCACGGGGTCCTGAATAGAAGGAGGAAATTGCAAGCTTATCGCCAAGTGAATTTGCCAATGTTCGCGTTTGAGCGGCTTGCCTTGGTCTGAAAGGGTTTTAAAGAAAATCTCCAAATTACCCAACGGGCGACCGAGGCCTCTCAATGTATTACTTGAGGATTGCATATTGGGAATAGAATAAGCAGATACTTATAGAAATTATCTTGGTCGACTGCATTTAATTTAACAAGTTCTCATCATCGGTCTGTGGACGCAGTGGCAGTCTCGTGGCTTTATGGATAAGGGGGGGGGTACAGCCCAATACATGCACCAAAGTATAACATGCATCTTCGATTTACAGTGTCAAATATAAGCGATATCCACTGTATCTTGTTTTATAAGTAGCTGAGAAACGGTCTCACGGATGACTTCGATATTTTACACTGAATCTGGAGTAGGTAAAGCAGAGCCGTTTGATGGCATTGCAAGGGCGACAACGGTGTGGCCTGCGTTTTTAAACTCCGGCTTGAGGCGGCCCTAATATTGAGGACTGTGCTGGGCACCGTGGAGGAGGACAAAAGTCGGTGTACCCATTTGTCATCAATGGGGGGTTTGCTAGAATGTTGGAGACGGAATAGATGAGAAAGAGAGGTGAGTAGAAAGGCAGAAGAGAAAACAGCCATGTGAGATAATAAGAATTTCTAGCGTTTCACAGTAGAAACTCGAACATTTACGCAGACTGCCAGCTAGCTAGACAGCTTATCGGCTAACTCCTTGTTTCTACCCTCTGCCTCTCCGTATAATCCGAACCTAAACCGGCCCATAGGGGCAGTATGTAAATACCGGCCATCCAATTATTGCAGAGCTGAAACGTCCACTTGTCAACTTCAGCTTCACGTTATACTAGCATGCTACACCACACATTCGTCGGAGCCGATCATATAGAAAATGCATGGTCGTTGCTTGATGTTGTACATGCATATAGATATCACCGACACTTGCCGCCTCATATTCGGCGCTCGTGACGCGTGTGAGATCTTTGTACAGCAAATATCTCCGCTACGTCTCAAAATATAGCAGTCTTTTTTCTTTACAATTTGACGTTAAACTTCTGATACTCACGTAGTAAAGGATTGCAGCGTGGACGAAGGTCAGGAACCTTATACTTTAGGGTAGGTAAAGACACTTGTTGTTGCACGAAGGTCTGGAAACCTCGGTGGGCAACTATCTAACTACCTATATACAAATGTCTTTTTGTGTCTTGTGACACAAATGCCTTGAAGTAAATGTCCCACACTAAGCTAAAGTCATTTCATGATGGAAAGTGAATGAGGGATTTACCACAAGAATGAGACCAACTATAGAGCTGCATTTAATCTCAGATCCCTTGAGCTCGCACCGACATAAGCGGTCTTAGGATAACTCGTGACCTTCCAGTCCTGAGCTTCGGTATCCCAGTTACTCAGATCCCGATACGTTACATTGAACGCGACAGTCTTCGTCTCCCCTACCTCGAGCTCGACCTCGTCCAAGCCACGAAGGACAACTTTCGGTTCATCCGGGCCACCAAGGGAGAGGTACTAACAGCACCCTGATTAGCCTATCAGTAAAAAGGAGAAAAATGCTACACGTACCAGCTGAGGAATATCAATACCCGGAACTTCCCCTGAGTTGGTGACGTCCACAGTGACGACGTAGACTACCTTGTACAGCTCTGGATTCCCTCCAGGCGCACCGCCAGCGGGCAGTATAGGCTGCGCCGATCTATTCTGAGCTGCTTCGGGATAGCCAGGCGTTCCGCTGTAACCCGGGATGTCTGGGCTCGCGATCCACGGGTATATCATACCGGGGACTCTCTCGAACCCCTCTGGCTGGAGTGCACTCATAGGATCGTAGTTAATGCCTCCAAAAGTTGGCCCGGAGATTGTATACCCGCTCGCGGGTACGTAGGGGCCTACATCTTGCGGATTGACCGTCAAATTCGCGTATGAGAAAGTAGTATAGCTGAGCCCGAACCCGAACTCGAAGCTCGGCTCAATGTTCGCGCGATCAAAGTACCTGTAGTCTATGAATATGCCCTCGGCGAAGTCCTGCTGTGGCGACAAAGTGCTTGAATTGACGAGTGTCGTGATGCCCCAATCTTCTGCTGCTTTGCCCCATGTAAAGGGGCTTTTACCTTGCGGGTTGACCTCCCCGTATAAAACGTCGGTTAACGAGTTGCCTGACTCCTGGCCGGGGAGACCGGCCCATAGGATTGCGGTTACATTGGGATGTGTCTTGACGTGGTCAATGAGTACTGGTCCCACGCTGTGTATCACTACCACCGTGTTGGGGTTGACTGATGCCACAGCTGCGATGAGTTCGTCGCCGCCGTTCCAGAGCGTGAGGTTCTTGCGGTCGCCCAAATTTCCGTCGAGGCTTTTATATCCTTCGCCTGAATCGGCGTTCACGAACACTATGGCAGTAGACGTGTTACTTGCAGCAGCACGAGCAGCACTGAGATCCCAGTTGCTCTTGACATTAGTGAAAAGGGTTGCATCCGAGCCAGCTCGCTTTTCAAGCGCAGTCGCGGGAGAAATCAAATATGGGAACTCGGCGGTAGCAGAGCCCCATCCCATGGCCAGCGTCCCTGTGTCACAGATCCTGTCAACACAAGCGTTAGGTCCACCGGGGTTGTCTTGGGCATCCTCGCCAATAATCGCGATGCTGGTTGGTTTCTTAAGAGGCAAAGCATTGCCCGCGTTCTTGAGTAGCACAATCGACTTGGCGCCAATCTCCCTTATAAGCTCAGCGTGATTTCCCTGGACGTTAACATGTTTATTTACTGTTATGTTTCCAGTTTTGGAATGCCAGTATTGAGGGCCGATGGTCTCATTCGTCCACGAGGAGTAGTTGATGTCCACCTGCTTGGTATCTCTTCCCACCTTGTAAAACGCAGCCATTATCCTGACTGCCATGTCATCAATTCGAAACTGCTGGATCGCGAGTGAGAGGAGCGCTTCTGTTAGTTCTCCGCCCCAGTACGAGTTGTATGTGGAATTGGGAACTCCGTCCCCAGGCATTGTCATGTCGAGCCCGGCCAACGCACTCCCAACACTGCTATGTTGTCCTCCCCAGTCCGAAACAACTAATACATTTCATAGTTAACAAGTTATTCTAAGCGAGCAGCTTTCCAATATTGACTCTAGTACATATAGAATCATGGATATGCACGCAAAATTTGTGAATAAACAGACGCATTACATACCAAATCCTTGGAAACCAAGCTCGTTTTTCAAGAGCTTATTGAGGACGTATGAATTCTCACAAGCGTAGGTGTTATTGATCTTGTTGTAAGAACACATAACGCTTCCTACTCCAGCACGAACTGCATCGGCGAATGGCCTATAAAATGGTAAGATATTAGTCACCAGTGAGCATAATAGAGCGTCTGCGCTCCCTTTCTGCATCTCCTGTCCTTTTGGAGAACTCACCACAAATACAGTTCATGCATAGTCTTATCGTCAATGTTACTGCTAATGGAACCTCGAAAGTTCTCCTGCTCGTTCAAGATATAATGCTTCACGCTCGCAATGACACCCGAACTCTGCGTGCCTTCAACTGTATGTGCTACAGCCACACCAGCCAGGAAGGGATCTGGGCCAAATGCTTCGAAATTGCGACCGCCAGCGGGGTCACGACCTAGAGGACCAGCGACAGGACCAAGCTGGACATCTTTATGTACGCTGGAATCAGCTATGAACCTGAAGTTTCGTCTATCATGCAGAGCGACTTCCTTAAGAGGGGGGTAGCGATTGTATACGTACCAATTCCTTTATCCCTGAATTCAGCGCCCAGTGCCTCGCCTCGCTTGCGGATCAGTGATCTAGACCACGTAGCCGCAGCGTTGATGCCCGCAGGGAATGCCGAGTTGAGGTCAGCTATACAAGATTTTAGTCTCCGTAAAGCAGATAATATCTCTCGACCGCTTCTTTTTTATCTCTCTATGGTCTAAATCTACTCCTAGCTAGCAATTTGCAAAGCTATGCTGAAAGAATTAATATACTAAAGTCAGACTTACTATACCTAATACCTACAGGGCCATCCTGAAGACATAGTTCTCTAAATCCCAGCCGAGGGATGCTGCCCGTATTTCCGGTGCATCGATCCGCCTGGTTGCCAGTGCCCGTAGTCAAATTTACTTTCTCAACAAGCGTCAATTGAGAAACTATTCAAGTGTAGGTGGTCAGCCGTTGCCGCTTCTTCTGAAATGTCATGATGAATCAAATGGGAGAAGCCACGAGGTGAGAACTCCCTTATTTGGCGATCCGAACTCCCACAAGGCCGAAAGGGGTATGAATTGATTCCAGAGAACTGACCAAACTTATGCGCTCGCAGGTACGCAGCGTCCCAGCCATCCGGACCGCCAGCGCTCCAAGGAGAGGGGTAGGAATCTGGCGAGGTGGGGAGGGAGTCCACGGATGAGGCACTGTCAGTCGCGATGACAAGTGCGAAGACGAGTGCGAGTGGCCGTACATACATCTTCTTACTCAACACTTTAGCAAAGTCTTAGACCAGATAGATTCAAGCTGCCAAACACAACTGAAGGAATCAGGGTTTCTGAGCTCAACTTTTAAGACTTCAAGGTCGAATACTTGTCTCACTGACTCCGAAAGTGCGCGAAAGGTTGGTAAAGGTGGCCGGGATCGATTTCCGGCAGAATGCAGTTTATCAATAGCCAGGTACCGACAAGCAAGCCTCTGGGTAAATTCAATGGCCGAAATCACGCAGTAACACGAACACCTATTTGCTAGAGTAAGTACATGGTACCATCTTATCTCTAATAAATGAGAATACTATTTACGGACGCAGAGCAAGGTATACTTGATAGCCTACATTATCGTGGCGCACAGTTGATAGAAGCTAATTATAGTAAGATACTTCTCATTCTCGACATAGGCTGTAAATGGTACATCAGTAGGGCTTTCTATATAGTAGGCAGAAGGCAAGAGCCAATTGACCTACCACCGCGACGCATGGAGCCCGGTTCAGTTCTCAATCAATGTGTCAGGTGTATTAGTCACCTATAGTGGAGATAGTGGCCTTACGTATATATAAGGGGGGTTTCCCCCCCTTAGATATTGGAAGGCCAGGGGCCAATTGACCAACTTCACCTACCCTATGGCTATTGACCCCTTATACCTACCTGCTATGTGACTGCTTCAAGGCTCTATTCACTCTGGAACTACCAAACCTGACACAATGTACCTAGACCGACATGAAGCTTCGTGAAATAAAATTAATAGATAACCACCATCTTGCTGAAACGCCTATAAAAACTTGCTCGTGAGACTACCTAACAACATTTTTCTCTTCTGGTCGCTTACGAACTTGCTTGCATCGTCAGACCATTTTTGGCTGCTTGTAGCAACATTGTCCATGCCATCATTCAAGATATTCAACTTCTCCGTCCGCTCATTCAATTGTCGGGTGAGATAATCCCCCCATCCTTCTTGACTTGGGCTGGATGGCCCAGCCCGAGCCTGATTTTCCATTGCCTCCGAGGCGGCAAGCATTCGTTTACTTGGGGGTCTCCCTGCACCTCCAATCAAAAGGTCGAGATCTGCCGGGGACACATACTGTGTTCCTGAAATCCACTGCATATTTGAGATGGATGGGCGAGGCGGTATCGCAAGATCAGGGTTGATGAGCGTATCCGCGGTGTTCTCTAGCTCCTTGCCAGTCCCCCATACTTGCACGACGGCTAGTTCGGACAGGCCCGTCCAACAAACTACTTCACCATCCTCGGTAACTAATGAATTCGAAATATGGCTACCGTCTATCATGGACAGAGGAGCATTACCAATCTCTTTCAATCCCGGCAAAGTAAATGCTCGTGTCCTTCGATCGCCGAAGATACCGACTAATGCCATTCCATGTAACTCAAATTCAGTTACCGCAGCGGCGCTACATAGGCAATCGCTAAATGATTTCGAAGCCCCTTTGGCAGTGGCAGGTTTAAATATTCGCACTTCAGTTTGTGTGACTTCAGAACAGTTAGCAAATGTCTCTAGAATACGGGAAAGTTGGTTATTCTTACCAACAACAAGCAAACCATTCACGTGCCTGCCTTCTCGAAGCCCACCGACAGCATAGCCTGTAGCTGCTGCTGGCTTTCCGGTATCAGCCACAATTGGGCAGATAGAAACTATCTCGTCACCCAAATTGGCTATCCCGGCGAGTTCGGCCTTGAAACTTGAGCCTGATGGCAGAATTCTCAAAGTAATCACCTTTCCTAATTTTGTGCCAATAAAGCAGCATATACTTGAATACTTGTCGTCGTCTAGTGTCAAAACTGAAAATTCAAGAACAACAGGCCAGTCCTTTTCGGTAGAGACATTCGAGCGACTCTTGAGGAACGATGACTTCTTCTCCGACTTAGTCAAGTCGGCTATCGAAGATTGAAACATGACAGATGGCCCTCGCAAATCAATAACGCTGAGGAATCCGTTCTCTGAGCCAACAGCAACAAAACCTACGTCGGATACCTTGACGGCGCTTATCGATCCTTGCATCATCTCATAAAGAGAGAACGGTTGCAAGCCGATTTTGAGATTTGGCTCTGATCTGCCCCTAATGTCTGAGAGTCCACCAGGATTTGACGGTAACTCTTGATTTGCTTTCTGGCCGAAGAATTTATTGGCATCCCATCTATAGATGACTAGTTCTCCCTTGCTGGTGCCTACAGCGAATTCTGGACTCTCTGCAGCCATGCTCATCGCAGTAATAGTGACATCCTCGAATCGGTTCAGGGCTCTAGCCACGTCAACTTGAAGCTGCGTGGGATTTTCAATTTCGTCTCCGTGACCGACGTCCCAGATGCGAATGGTGCTATCTGCATGTGCAACCTGAATGATCGTCCGACCTTCAAAACGTCGCCGTGATCGAGGTGCTTCAGCTCCACCTTTTAAAATCGGCTCTCCCCCTGGACGATTTTCAATCATGCCAAGCCACTTATCGCGACTCAGTGTAGAACTTGCGATTTTAACTGCAAAAGGGTGAACAAATGACAGGGATGGGTGTAGCTGGTTAGTAGGTGAGATCGGATAGCCGCTTGGAAAGCTCATTGTAATCACCTCCCCGGATGATAATAAAGCGAGTATCGCAATTGGGTCTTGAGCACTAGCGAAATGTGGCGATACTCGAGGAATGAGGAAGAAATTAACCACCTCGGCACCGATCGGCGTCTCAAGGATGCTTCGCCGTTTGCCCTTGATATAGTCGGCCAGAATCTGCCATGAAGAGGTCGCATAGTTTGGCGTGACCCCAAGCTCCACGAAAGTTAGACCGGCCGGGGGATCATCCAACGGTTGACCACCAGCGACCAGGAGGGCGGAGTCTTCCGGATTCTGCTTGCAACACCAAGCTATCTGTGAATAAGGATTTTTGGGCTTGGATTCTTCCGGGTGAGGTACTGGTTGATCCACGTTGAAATCATACAACGTACGGGCCATGACTAACCGTCCATCTTTTGAGGTGTCCCAAAACACCAGGCTGGCATCATCGTGTGCGGTCAGGACAAATGTACCCGTTGGATGCCACAGAGCATGGGTCAGTTTGGGCTTCCTCAAGGTATCTACAGCCTGGTGACTGCCGCCGGGTGCGCCAGGGGGTACCTGGTATTCATAGAACCTGGTGGGTTGATTCTGCTTGAATGAGTAGACGACAGCGCCATGGCTATATCCTATCAAGAGCTTTCCGACGTCTCGCGGGTGTATCTGTAGCGATACGAGAGCCACAGCTCGAGCTCGGGGATCCCTTTCAGTCCAGAAATTCGGCAGTCGAAATTGTGACAGGCGCTCGCGATCGAGATCGTAGGCGTAGACCTCGCCAGTTTGGAGACCGAGGAAACACCAGTCCAGCATAGGATCAGTCAGCATGCGTGCTACAGTACCCGGTGCTTGGAAGCTAGTGAGCCGCGCACCAGCGTCGAGATCCCATATTGTGACCTCGTTCTGGGTGTCGAGACTGATGAGACGATTGGCGCAAAACTGGATGTCCGCAAAGGAACGTGGCCGCGGAGGAACGAAGAACTTCTGGACCCTGGATTGGCCAAAGACGTAAATCTTGCCGCTGCCGAACCTGGACTCATTTGTGCCGACGGCAAGCAGAGACTGAACAGGGTCATAGGCCACACAACTATCAAGACGCTGTGTGAGTCCGGCTCCACGGTGAATATGCACGTAGCCAGGATGGGTCTACACATACCTAATCTGGGAATTGATTCCATATCGAGAGCGCTCGTCCGGGGCGAACAGCCCTGGTAAGATGTTGGCAGACAGGTCATTCTGCATGCCTGTCTGCTTCCCTCTGAGAAAGCTTGCCATCGCAAGTGGTGATGCCCCGCAGCAGTTGAAGGCGGGATCAAAGAGATGCCTTTCGAGTACGACAAAATACCCTCAACAGCCTCTAGGCCCTTTAGTCTGTAAGGTGGGATGAATAGCTTCCTCTGGGCATTCGTAGAATCAGCTTGCGACATGCGGCTAAGGCGGCTACGGCTGAGGTGCGCGCATACCTACGTCACTGCCCCTCCTTGTATGCAACTGGATACTTGCATATAATAATTGCATATATACTTAAGTATGGTATGAACATATTCTACTTTAGAGATTACCAAAGAAAAACAGTGGAGATGGCTTGTCAGACGGGAGCCCTCAGCCAGCTAACTACCTACTCACGTAGTTAATTTTTGAAAAAAAATGTGCGGCTTTGCATATTACCTATTAAAGTATTCAAATCAATTGAGGCATTCTTAGCCAAATGGAATCTAGGTTAGGTAGTCGACCTTCCGATTTGATAAGAATCAATCGCTATATTGATGCTGATCAGCGCAGAACCAACGCTTAACCGTCGAAACAATCGCGTGTACTTATATAACATGTGTTAGAAGTGCCTCAGCCGCTCTCGTTTTACCTAGGTATGAGATACCTATAGGATTACATTACCTAGGTATTTTCCCCATCATGGTGGGAAGGGGGTGTACCTATTGGCTGGGGTGCATAGCCAAAAGCCTCATGTCTCAATACCGTGCGATAAAATCTACTGAAGCACTGTATCCTGGTCTTCGATCTTATTCGAATAACAGTATGCCAGTCACATCCTGGTATCTCACTTCGAGTGCACCTTTTAGGCGCCATCATGGATGACACAAGATATCTCTTGAAATTCTATAAGATATATTTTTCTAGCCAATAATGTATATCTTGAGTGTTGCTGGTTACGGGAGGTGTTCAGTAGCCTGGTGGCTTACATACTTGCTTATTTTGCATACCTCTCTTGGACACATGACAAGGTACCTCAGAATACTCTTGACTGCCTCTGTTATTGGTCCCGCGGCCAATGTTCGAAATATGTTTGACATCTTAAGAGATTGGGAGCTTGTGCAGATTTCTTGCCTATCAACGGGGATTTCTCCTCGATTGATCTTGGCGCAGGAAAGCAGCAACATACATCACGAAATAGTCAGCAGCACGGTAGTAAGTACGCCAGAGTAGAATTTACTGTTGGCTATAGTCTACCTGACAAAGGAGTTGGATGCATGCTTCTTATTGCCTGCAAGACCCGCAATGGTTGCCTAATTAAACCAACACTGTTCTTAACGCAGCCTTACAGCGTCGGTTCTGCCACATGGCGGACCAATTTCTCTTCGTGTCTTAGACAGTTGCCCTGTTCAGTAGCAGGCAAGTGATAGCCCGGGGGTTCATGTAGCTTTCACGTACAACTTGCAGCCAACAATAAACAATTCTACCAGGCCCATGAATCCACCCGCTCAGGAGCCTGAACCGGTTACCCACCCATCCATAATTAGGTAAAACAATCTCAGTGTCGATGCTACATAGCCATAGTGCTCCCTTATCGTTGTTCAGGTTTTGTCTTAATAATCACCAGATAGGCTTACCTTACGTTATTTGAAATCTTTCTTCTTCCACCATGGCCATGTAAACAAAGTGATTGATACGTAAGGTAGGTAGTGTATGGGCAGACTGCCACTTTTCTTTCATACCCTGCTCTCGCCGACTGGAGACGGTGTCACCTTAGATACCTAAGGTAGGGTACCTGGCCCGGCCCTAGAATCCGGTAGGCACTTCCTGAAGTAGAACCAAGCACATCGAGATAACGTGCCAGTCACTTGTTCAGACCCTCGGCTCTGATTCTTAGTGGATGGTTTGCCTCTCACGAGCCCAATTGTTGTGGCTTTTGGTATTCACAAGAATTGCACACTGATCGATACCTGTCCTTTCCCACGGGTTTTACGCATCATGGTGGACAG
Source organism: Xylaria arbuscula (assembly GCA_022385695.1). Classification (NCBI taxonomy): domain Eukaryota; kingdom Fungi; phylum Ascomycota; class Sordariomycetes; order Xylariales; family Xylariaceae; genus Xylaria; species Xylaria arbuscula. The sequence continues at coordinate 118,940 of MU279345.1, forward strand.
GTAGACATTGACCAGTTTTCTTTTTCCTACTCTGTAGCTTTTACGAACAGAGGCTTTTGCGAACAGAGGCTTGTAGGTGTCTTTCTGGACCAAGCTGGAAGCCTCCTATTTCTGACGATCCTACCCTGCTTGTGAATACCTGACCACCTCGTACAGACTTGTTGAGATTTCTTCGTCCCCCGCCCGCTCCATCCCGCCACGTTTCCCAGGCGAGTGACGGTATTACGCTGTGGTCTACTACTTCTGATACAAATACTTCGGCTCGTCTTCGTGATTCAACGTCCGTCGCTTTTAGGTAGCCTAGTTCTACGAATTGCTCATCAGCTCTCTCTCGATCTTCCACCGACCCGTTCAACACAAAAGCACGCTGCGGTTTACCTTCACTGGCCTCTAATACGCGTTGATGCCCGAATCCAAGCCTTCGTTTCCATTTCCAACTGTTTCGCTGGTCGGCATTCACCAAGATGGCGTCCACTAAGATGAAATCCGACGTATGTATAGTTCTCAGGCTACCTTTGTTTTGTTTCTAATTTTCGTAGAAGAGGAACTCGCCCTTTGCGCTACTCTCGCCAGCATCGGTCTTGCACGAGCCCACAGGCACGAACACAAATCCCATCGTGCTCGACGACGACGACGACGACGACGAGAGCGAAGACGACACCCGGACTCGGCAACCCCTTCCGAGGTTACAACAACATGTCCCTTCCAAGAAAAGAAAGATACCTCCTGTTGATGACGACGCGAGCAGCACCGTTACTCCACCACGAACGTTTGACGAACTCCTACTCCCTGACTCACCCGACAAAAACAGGGAATGGCTCGACAAAATGGAAAGCATACAATCGGAACTTGCAAGCCTACATTCTATTGGCCTGGAGAGAGATAGGATGGCAGAAGAGAACGCAACGCTGTCGGTCATACTGGATGCTGCCAAGAGATCAGAAGAAGTGTATAAAACACGAGCCGAACTATTAGAACTAGAGATTTCTGGGGTGCAGGAGTCGCTCAGATCTGCCAAATTGCAAACTTTGGATGCATTAAAGGAGAAGGACTTGCTCCAAAAAGAAGTCGCAGCCCAGATGAAGCTTGGAAAGCAGCAGCGGGACGAAATCGCCAACATGAAGAAAGCAGAACAACACACTCCGAATGAGGGTTTCCTAGCCATGAAAAACCTGAAGAATGAGATGTCCGAAGATCTGGGAGAATTAAGAGAAGCCATGGCTAAGATACCCAGACTCGAGGCCGAGCACGACGAGTTCATCGCTGCTTCCAATATAGAAAAGCTTGGGGTGCAACAAGAGCTAGAAAAAGCCAATGCTACAATCTCTACACTGCGGACAGAGTTATCCGATACCCAGAAAGAACACAAAGCAGCCAAAGCTACGGTTTCTTCGTTGCTGATCAAACATAGCGAGTTCATTGCTACTACGAGAACAGAATCAAGGGTGGCAAAAGATGAAATAAAGAACTTGCAGTCCTGCCTGAGGAGCAAGGAAACGGCCTACGAGATTTTGAAGGTCGAAATGGGTAGAGATATGAAACACATGAAAGGAATCACTGACGAAAGAGGAGAACTCATCAAGCGCATCAACATTCTGGAGTCTCGGCACTTAGCAGATGTAAAGGTCATACAAAGACAGACGAAAGCACTCGCGGAAGCCTCCACGCATGCTACCGTTAAGGCCAACTTGCAGGTCGGAATTCCACAAGTCACTTCGGCTGATTTTGCTTCTCTTTCTGATTTCCTATTGCCTTTTGTGCGGGAGTAGATATGGATTGCACGGCCGAATTGCTGTTAACTCACCCTTCATTTGTAGGCGCGAGTCGATGAGCTAGAAGACCACATGAAAAGATGCCTTATAGCTCAACAGCCACCGGAATTCTGGGAAAACGAATGTGAGAGAGGCTTAGAAATCCTTGGAAAGACAGCGCCTTCCGCTTGAGTTTCTAGAAGAACAAAGAAGAGCGGTCAAGGAAATCGGGTGGGACACGCCTACGTGTGGTTGCCCTCCACGTCAGTAATCTATGATTTATCAGCGGGTGTTTTGAAAGTCAGTATAGGATGGACAGTCGGATGTAGGAAAAAGATAGTTGGCGATGACCCCCTAGTGGGCACATTCGTATCGACATTCAATAGGCTAATCAAGTGTGCAAGATATTTCTCTTCTATTCGAGTGATTCTGGCTCAACCAAAACAAGATTCCTTTGTAGATAGGCCACTGGAAGGCGTTAACAAAGAAAGCTCTCACGCTGCAGATCATCAACCCACGAAAAAAGGCCCTAGGACCTTCTGTGATGTATAATTCCTTAGCGATCTGGACAGCCCCTTTACGTTGGGGTACAGTGTCATACAGGTGTGACATTGCTTGGATTTGAACGCGTGTCTTTATGAGATCGAGAGGGAAGACACTAGCCCATGTCACGACACCTGCTATACCACCACACAGGATAACCTTGACTGCTTCTTGGATCGAAAAGACGCCCAAGAGTGCCCTGTTTCCGTCACCCTCTGCACCGCCGACGCCAACAGACGAGGCAGCGTATCCTGACTTTTGCCTCAGGAAAGAGTCCATGACACGGTTTCCGAGCTCAAAGGCCCAGAAGTAGAATCCGTAGCCGATGCTATCCCTGAAGGCAGTTACCACGCCACCCTGGTAGAGGCCACGGAGCCCTTCGGTGCGGAGGACGGTTTTCGCCACGTGCCAGCTTGATAACGGGGTCGTTGCTGATGAACTCTGGGATGATGAAACATGCTGTACCTTGCATTTCACCAGTTCCGTTGGCGTACTGACAGGCCAAATGGCGAGACCGCCTGCTGCGCCTGCTAACCATGTTGTCCATAGGTTGGAACCTGTCGTGCTGAAGAGGGCATTTGGATCTGAAGCAGCGAAGTCAGGGGAGGGAGCGGGTAGGAGAGCTTGGTTCAGGGCTTCCTCGGTCCGGTTATACGTCACGAAGAGGATGGCGTTGAGAGCCCCTGAACCAAGGCTTGGCGCCGCAGCCCCGGCCAAGAATGATTTAGCCTGGATGTATCTGGTCAGGAAAGATGACGGTAGTGACGAGATTCCCGGCGAGCATAAGCTTGGTGAGGTTGAGGGCGGCGTCGCGGGCAGGGGTTGGGAGCGCGGCTGTGCTTGGAGAAGCACTTTTCGCTTGTCTAGCGAGTTGCCAACCATGATGCCCGAAGCACCGCTTACCCAGCCTGCCCAGAAATCGGCAGACGTGGTGATGGCGATGACCGACTCCAGATAAGGTTGTGAGTTCTCCTGTTTTGCCATGCTGACCGATTATGTAATTCCGAATGTCGTAGGGGTCAAGACTTTGAGAAACCTTAGGTGTGTGCAATCATCAATCATCAACAACATCAATAACTCAACAATTTCAACCTACAACATCACGATGTTAAGCAAATAGTAGAGATGAATAGCAGTAGCGGTAGTGATTGTGGTGCTACAAAGAGATTGGAATTATAAGGTTCAATTCCCTGCTGCGGAGGGAGGGTAGCAACATATGTGAAGTGTATGTAATGCATGAGAAACAAATGGACAACTCCCTAGTTCCATTAAGCAGCATTTTGGTCTCCAAGTACATATACACCATCGATAGGCTAATCACCTACTTGAAGTTCGAGTCTTCCCAGGTTGTCTGGGGGGGTTTAATACTTGGTGTGTGTGTAACCCCTCCTTTACTAGCGGCGAGGCAATTAGGCACGTCCAAACTACGAGATAGCGGAGGGGGCCCCCGGCGCCACGGCGGAGCGGAACCTGTAAGCTTGATCTTCAGCAGGTACTTACTACGGAGTAAGTATCTAGATAGTTTCGACTTGAAAAATCGGAATTTGACGAAACAAGATTGGATGCGTTAAATAAGCCTTTATTGGTTAATGATTATACGTACGTTTACCCCTTAATAATAGACAATCAAGGCACGCAAAGCAGTCTGGAAGGGGAATTAGTCAGAGTTGGCAAGTAAGCGATTTTTCTGCCTTGGCACTGCTAAGAAACTGGTCATGTGACTTGGTGTCAAATCCCCTCGACTTCTTACATAATACAGCGCGTCAACGCGCTTTCCTCCGAAGTCAACAATGGAAATCCCGCCACTGCCGAATTCAGTAGTCATTTAAATGCTAGCACGTTGATACGATCCCGTCCTAAGTCATCTTGGCTCCGGTGGCGAACAAGACATCTCTTCTCTTGACTCCCTGTTTCTTTCTTTCGGCTTTTTTCATTCGCACCTAGACTTGAAGTTATCCGCGCGCTCTGGGCAATACTAAGCATTTCCAATGTATGCAACAAACCCAACATGAGACATACAAATATACCAGAAAGCTATATGAATGTCCATAGCCATACATATAATCCGGTATTCTGACTGCATTCTCTATATAGGGCGACTCCCGCCACACCTGCACCCAAACCAAAGCCTTACTCGACGCCCGGCAAGCGTCTCGTGTCGCAGAAGTCGGTCGAGTCACTCTACAAGCCGTTCAAATGCCCCGGCTCTGCCACGAGGACGTCAGCGACCGACCTTCCGGCCCGTAAGCGGAGGAAAGTCGACTACAAGGGCGCCGATGGCGACGATGACTCCGACAAGCCATACACCAACGCCGACCGACTCGCTCTCGCCAACCGCGATGTCAACCGTTTCCCCGTCTTCCAGGCCAAGGACAAGGACAAGGTATTTAGGAAAGCCTTCGCCGTCCCGCTGATCAACAAGACCGCCGCCGGCTACAACCCGAGCCGGCCCCCGCCGACCCTAGGCCTACGCCAAGGAGCTGTCTTTGTCGCGAAACCCCTACACGACCCCAGTGGCGAGTTTGCCATCGTGCTCCATGATCCCACCGTTGATGATAAGCCAAAGGAGACCGAGCAGCCACCCGAGGGCAGTGCGGAGCAAGAGCCCAAGGCAAAGCTAGATGCGCCCCTCATGCACAAGAGTTTGGCTGAGATTCTCGGCATCAAGAAGAAGGTCGAGGGAGAGCACCCCAGGGTCCCCGTTGTTATCGATCCGAAGCTGGCCAAAGTCCTGCGGCCTCATCAGATCGAGGGTGTCAAATTCATGTATAAGTGTGTGACGGGTATGATTGATGAGAAGGCCAATGGCTGCATCATGGCCGACGAAATGGGTCTTGGCAAGACCCTGCAGTGCATCACACTTCTCTGGACCTTGTTGAAGCAGTCGCCCGATGCTGGCAAGACCACAATCCAAAAAGCCATTGTCGCATGTCCTTCTAGCTTGGTCCGCAACTGGGCCAATGAGCTTGTCAAGTGGCTTGGAGCCGATGCCGTTACGCCTTTTGCTATTGACGGCAAGGCATCGAAGGAAGAGCTGACTCGACAGCTACGACAATGGGCTATATCAACCGGTCGTGCTGTGACACGTCCCGTCATTATCGTTTCTTATGAGACTTTACGTCTCAACGTAGAAGAACTAAAGAACACCAAGATTGGTCTAATGCTATGTGACGAGGGTCATCGCCTCAAGAATGGAGACAGCCAAACGTTTACAGCTCTCAACAATCTGGATGTCAGCAGGCGGGTCATTCTCTCTGGTACGCCCATCCAGAATGATTTATCAGAATATTTCGCCCTCATCAGCTTCGCAAATCCCGGACTACTTGGCTCGCGGCTGGAGTTTCGAAAGCGTTACGAGATACCCATCCTCCGAGGGCGAGACGCCAGTGCTACTGAAAAGGAGCGTCAGAAGGGCGATGAATGTCTCGTGGAGCTTCTTGGCGTGGTCAACAAGTTCATCATTCGCCGCACCAACGATATTCTATCCAAATACCTCCCTGTTAAATACGAGCATGTTGTGTTTTGCAACTTGGCCGACTTTCAGCTGGATCTGTACAACTATTTCATCAAAAGTCCAGATATCCAAGCTCTGTTGCGTGGCAAGGGGAGTCAGCCTCTGAAAGCCATTGGAATGCTAAAGAAACTTTGTAACCACCCAGATCTTCTCAATCTTGCCGATGATCTCCCCGGTAGCGAACAGTACTGGCCTCAAGACTACGTTCCGAAGGATGCACGAGGTCGTGACCGGGATGTTAAGCCCTGGTATTCAGGAAAGATGCAGGTGCTTGATCGTATGCTTGCACGAATTCGACAAGACACGAACGATAAGATTGTATTGATCAGCAATTACACACAAACTCTTGATCTCTTCGAGAAGCTCTGCCGCCACCGTGGGTATGGTTCATTCCGGCTTGACGGTACCATGGCCGTGGCCAAGCGGCAGAAGTTAGTCGACAAGTTCAATAACCCTGAGGGCAGTGAGTTTGTCTTTTTACTATCAAGCAAAGCTGGTGGATGCGGTCTGAATCTGATTGGCGCAAATCGACTTGTCTTGTTCGATCCGGACTGGAATCCAGCTGCAGATCAACAGGCACTAGCCCGTGTATGGCGTGATGGGCAAAAGAAGGACTGCTTCGTATACCGGTTCATTGCAACAGGCACCATTGAGGAGAAGATCTTTCAACGACAGTCTCACAAACAGTCACTATCAAGTTGTGTCGTCGATTCGGCAGAAGATGTTGAACGCCATTTCTCACTCGACAGCTTGCGCGAGCTTTTCCAATATCGTCCCAACACTCGCTCAGACACGCACGACACCTTCAAGTGCAAGCGGTGTAAGCCTGATGCGGCTCGCCAGACCATCAAAGCGCCAGCTATGCTATACGGTGATACCAGCACCTGGAATCACTTTGGCAATGAAGGCCTTACGGCTATCCAAGATCTCCTGCTACGGCAAGAGTGTAGTGAGAAAGAAGTTTCGGCTGTCTTCCAGTACATTTCGCATTAAGACATCAATTTTTGGGCCAAGTCTAAGGTTTGGGGGATGATGAGTTTTGATGGTGTAATGAGGTCAATGCAGCATTTACTAGGGACATTGCTACGTTTATTTGCTTTGATGACATGAGCATAAGATAGAGTCCGAGCGAAGACACTTTCTTCATTTGTTTAGCATGGCGCATGGTGAGCAGCAGAACAATAGAAACATTTGCTTATATAATTTACTTGAGGAATGTTGCCTGAGCATACACAACGTTCATTATTTCGGCCATATCTTGTTGTTCCTTTGTCGAAACATGAACTTCTGTAGGCTACGGACCGGCACCTGGACGGCTGTTTAGGGAAATGCAGCTCTTACCAACAGACATCGTCAGTGGCTGGCTGGTGGTGCGTACCACAAATACAGGTCGTGATTTGATTCGTCCGTTGGGCATGGGGAAGTTGTTTAGATCGGAGACGCCTGTGACGCCGATATAGGGCAGGGAGTATAACTAGAGGCTGCTAGAGACTCCGGTGGATAGCTTCTCCACGACACGTTGATATCCCCCTGGTTTGATGTACGGCTCGTGGCCGTAGATGCCCAGTTGTCCATAATTTGACTGTAGTTGTATGGTTTTGCATCTTAGACTCCTTGCTGCAGAAGAGATACGTCACCGTCAGCGAACGGTGCCGTTGCTACTGCGGCAAGGGCTGGACCAACCTCCTCCAGAAACTACCGGTAGTCGCAACCGGGCTTCCCCAGCTTGTCGAGCACGTGCTGGCAAAAGGCGCCGATCCACAAAGCCTGGGATGCCCTGTCACGGCAATCACCGTGTGTATGTACATGGTCATCAATCTTGGCTAAGCGGACGAGGGGCCCTCAGAGCGCTTACATCCATAAACGGACGTCCACATAGGTAGCCTCCTTCCTTTTCAGTCGAGCGAGGGGCTGTTCTTAGTCCTTTTCCGAGAAGAACACAGTACCGGTAGTTTTATTCGCGCGTATTACCCACATAACCGCAAGTTCCTCGGTATTCGGATACATCGGGTGACAAGAGTGCGTAAGAAATCGTAGAATGGAAGGAAACACGCAAGCCAAAAGTTCAATTGGTACCGGTAGTTTAAAATAAGGTGGTAAATCAAACGATGATGTACGTTTTAACATTTAATTAAATTAAATAGTTTATAAAGCAAAAAGCTAAATTATTAAACGTTATAAATATAAATTTAATAAAATTAATAGGTGCGCGTAAAGGTTGAAGTGAAGTAACAGGCGCAGGCCACCTTCGGAGATATTTAAATACCCTAGTTGTAGGGGACTGCGGCCGAGCCGCAGGCGCTGCGGCCGCGCCAGCGACATTCCCTATAAGGTCGTACAAAAAAATAATATTATAAATAATTTAATTTTATATTTTTACGTTTTAAAATAAAATAACGCATTTTTTATTTAACCGGGTTATTTTATTAATTAAATTATTTTTTAATTAAATAGTTATTATAATTATTATAATATTTTATATTAATTTTAATAATGTATTTTTTATTTAAATAAAACACCTAATTAAGCTGGCTATTTTATTACGAACCAATAGCAGGACGACCTGTTGGAAGACCAAGGTGACCTAACGACCCAATGAGGGGTATCGGGCTGGACCAGGAGACAAGCCACAGCCCAGGAAAGGTCACGTGACCAATGGTTTCTGTGGAGACAACAGAAAACTATAAGTGTGTTTCTGGTCTTTAAACAAAGATAAAAGATAAGTTTTTAATGTTTTTTAAGAGATAATAAAGATAAACAAAATTGGTGAAAAAAAAACTATTTATATAATAAACCAACGTTTTTTATATATTTAATTATAGTTTTTACTTTATAATTTAATTTAAGCATATAGCGACTTTTTAAAATAGCTGTATAAAAGTAATTTTTTAACGATTAGTTAATTATAACCCAACTATATAATGTTTGCACCTTAGGCATAATTTAATATATAAAGCTTTAAATATTAACGCTTTTACAAATTAACGGTTTGTTATATTTTAAATTGTTAAACTTACTTAGTGTTTAGGAAATAACTATGTATAGTTACGATGTTTTTGCAGCAGCTTAAACTAACACCTATAATGGTGCAAAGTTTTTTAACGTATTTACAGGACAAAATCAAGCAGTTAAAACAATAAAATTAACAGCTAAAAGCGTAGGTTATAAACTTACTAAAACTTAAGCCTTTTAAGCCAGTTAAGCTAATTAGGTTTAATGGCGACCAAAAACAACTAAAGGGATTTTTAACCTAAGCAAGGGTTTATTTACGATATTACGACAATAGTTTTTTATTAAATGGAAATAAAGTAATAATAACTGTAGGATTTTTTACTGGCAATATATTGAAATGGTTTTAACCTATGATAAACAATTATATAACAAACAACGATATTAATAATAATAAAAAAAAAACCAAGATGGCATTTAAATTTTATGATAGGTTTGAAACGGCGTTAACTAATATATATAAAAATCCAAAGAAAAAAAAACAAGCAAAAAAAAAGCTGCTTTTAATGTTTTAAACAAGAGCTGCATATAAGTATACAGTAGAATTTTGAAAAATAGCAGCTAAAACAACATAGTTTAATAAAAATGCTTTAATAATAGCCTTTTATTAAAGGTTAAAAAATAAGGTAAAAGATAAATTGTATAAAAACAAACAATTAAACAATTTTAAAACTTATATTGCTAATGTAATAAAAATCAACAATTGGTTATACAAACAACATTTATAAAAATAACAACAAACTTAACAAATACCTAACTTAAAAAAAAAATAAACTATAAAGTTAACAGCATTAAGTATTCATGCAAAACCTATAAAACTTAATGCAACAAAAAAAAGGCAAAACTTAAGCAAGGTTAAATGTTACAATTATAATTAAAAAGGACACTACGCCTAGGCTTATAACAAGCCTAAAAAAAATAACAACTTAAAAAAGTAAAACAGGCTTTATTTATAACAATTGCAATGTTAAAAATTAGCAATTAGTAAAGTTAACTATAATAACAATATATTAAAAGAGTACTAAATTGCAATATATGCAAAAAAAAAAAACAAATATATTTAAAACACCCTTTTATAAAACAATTAAAATAAGCAAAATAAAACAAATGTATTTGCAACTTTATTAATTGCTAAAAATATAACATAAGCATTAATAATAAAACCAAGCAAAATATAGCTACTTAGAAAAATCCTACTTAAACCAACAATAATAAAAATAATTGAAAAAATATTAAACTAAAAAAAATTAGAAATTTTGCGTAAAATAAGGTTAAAAACCTAACATATAAATATTAAAAATGGCCTAAAAAAAATCTTGTTTAAAAGAACATATATGCAGCTATATTAAATGTAACCACTAATTTAAATAGAAATAGTTAAAAAACTTTGTAGCAAAATCTATTTAACGAAAAAAATGCTTTGGCAAAACATTAAACGCACAAAAATTTTAAATAGAAAAAGCTAAAATAGCAACAATTAATACGCTAAAGGCCAAAGACAACATGAAAATATGGCCATTTTTGGAAAATGTATAGCAATATAACCTAACACTCATAATAAAAGCCAAAACAAATATTAACAATTAATTTAGCTTAGCTACTAAGCTTATTATTAAAGGATATTATTATAGCAAGGTTATAATAAGTTAAAAACTAGCAGAAATAATATTAGAAAATAAAAAACACAAATAAATCTTTTGGATATGCTGTGTGATATATTGTTGTATTATTTATTTGCAAAAAAAACTATAATATATGTGGTTTTTAAAACGATTAAACGGAAAACCTATAACGCAACCCTTATACAAAGCAGATAAAGGGAAGGTAATACTAGTATACCGAGACCTACGAGGATTTGCAGTATTTAACGAAGATTTACAATGGCCTATAAAATGTATGCAGCAAATTTTACGGCTAAAAAACTGCACCAACAACAAATATAAAATCCATGCTTAGTAAAAGGCAACAAAATTGCGCAAAATAATAAAGCAAACGCAATAAATTAGTTAAAACTAATTAACGTTTAAAAAAAAAAGGCTTAAAAAAATAACAAAGAAATTAACTACAGTAGCAATAAAACAAATAAACTTTAGCAAAAGATTTTTTAAAAATGTAATAAACTTTTATAAACATAAAAAACCTAACATAGTTTAAAATGCAAAAAATAAAAAAATAAAATATTATTTAAACAAAAATATAATAGTATGCTTTAAAAAGTTTTAAGCAGTAATTAATATAACTAAACAATTTAATAATATGCTAACACGGGCAATAACTAGCTAAAATTAGTTAAAAAATAACAATAGGTAGTTATAACAAATTAACAACTATTTTTAAAAAAACCTAAAAAGCTTTGTGTTATAATAGCCAAAAAAAGCAAACATATTAAAATTAATTTAATATATTAAAAACATAAGCTATAAATGCTTATAAATATAAAAGCTTAAGCAAGCTGTATTTTTTTATAAGTTATTAAGCAATTAAACATATTAATAAAGCTTAAAAACAATTTCTATTTATTTTTAACCGTTAATAAAAGTTTTATTGCGTATAAAAACGGAGTAATTTTAAAAAAAACTACAAAACTTTTTTTTAACATTTTTAGACACAAAAAACAACTAGTGCTTAATATTACAAAGATATTTAAGCATAATATTATTTTAAAAATACCTTGGTTGCAAGAAAGCAATCTTAAAGTAAACTAAAAAATAAGCCAACTTTAGTAAAACATACCAAAAAGAGAATTAGCCAATGATAAACCTAAAACATAGGTATTAAGCAATTTTATTAAACTACTATTGTAAATTTGTATAATAATCAAAGAGTTTAAGCTTATACTTAACAATAAAGTATTAATAAAGTATTAAAAGTATGGCAATGTGTTTAATAAAACATATAATAAATTACTAAAGCATAGTTTATAAAACCATAAGATTTCGCTTAAGGAAAAAGCTAAATTATAATTATTTTTATTATATCATATAAACAAAAAACAATTAAAAAAATTATAAGAATTTTTTAGAAAAAATTTAAAAAAAAGATTTATTTAATCTTTAAAATTACTAGCAAGATCACCGGTATTTTAGGTACCTTGCAAAACCGGAAAAAACGAAAAGCAACGTTAAAAATTAGTAGTAAACTATTAAAATATAAACTTTAAAACTATTAAATTTGTGGGACCAATATTTAAAATTAACAACTTATAAAATAAATTAGTGTACGCAAAATGGTTTACAATATTTAACCTACTAAACGCATACAATCAAACAAAAATAGTATTAGGTAATAAATAAAAAATAGCATTTTGCATATAATATAAATTATATAAATCTTTGGTAATACTTTTTAAACTTACTAATGCTTTAGCAACATTTTAAGCGTGAATAACGCACGCTTTACGCAAATTTATTAATATATTTGTAATAATATATTTTAAAACATTTTAATATATTTAAAAAACCTTAAAAACACTGAAAATATGTTAAAAAAGTATTAAATATGCTATAAATTGCTAAGTTAAAGGTGAACCCTAAGAAAAGCAAATTTTACACGCAAAAGGTTAATTTTCTTAGTTTTATAATAACTTTAAAAAAGATAAGAATTTAAAAGTCCAAGATTTTAGCAGTAAAAAATTAGCCGATACTTAAATTAGTGAGTAATATAAGGGCGTTTATGAGATTTACAAACTATGTCCAAAGCCTTATTAAATGATTTAATAAACATGCCGGACTTTTTTTAAACCTGATAAAAAAAGACAATTTTTTTAAGTAGGAAAAAAAAAAACGAGAATTTTTTAAAAAAGTTAAGGCATTTATATTAAAAAAGCCTGTTTAAAAGCTTTTTAACCCAAATAAAGAATTTAAAGTAATAGTCGACGCAAGCAAAAGGGCAATAGGCAAACAACTAGGTTAATAAAATAAAAATAAAAAATTACACCTAGTAACATATTTTTTAAAAAGATTTTTAAAACTAGCAAAGCAATATATGCTACTGGACAAAAAGCTTATAGCTATTGTTTAAGCATTTAAAAAATGAAAATATTACCTTTATAAACTTAAAAAACCAGTTAAAGTATATATAAACCACAAAAATTTAACTACGTTTATAACAACAAAAGTATTAAATAAACAACAAATTAAATAAGCAGAGTTTTTATTTTAGTTTAATTTTATTATTTTTTACATTAAAAAAAAAAAGAATATAACAGCAGATATTTTAAGTTAACAAAGCAACTATAAAAAATTAAAAACAAAAAGCTAAATATTATTAAAAAAAACCCAACAAGAAATTACACTTATAGCTATAACTTTATTTAATTATAATAAATAAATTAAACAATTATAAAAAAACTATAAATTAATTTTATAGGCATTACTATTATTAACTAATATATTATTAACCTTTAAGCAAAGCAAAAATAAAAATAAAAAAATATATTTAAATCCTAAACAACAATTTACAATTAAAAAACTAGTGAAAGCAATGCATAAACATTTACTAGCAGGACATTAAAAAGTGTACAAAATACTATTACGGATATAAAAAAACTACAAATGCAAAGGGCTTAAAAGCATAGTAAAAAAAATAGTTTAAAAATGTGTCCTATGTAAAAAAAGTAAGGCACTATAACACAAACCATATGGATTGCTATAACTAAAGCAAATATTAAACAGGGCTTAAAAGTTTATTGCGTTTAACTTTATTATTAAGCTACCTAAGTTAAAAAAACTAATAACCGGAGTATTATACGATTTAATACTAGTTATTATAAAAAAACTTATAAAGTATGGATATTTTATATTTTACTTAAAATTAAGTATAGCAAAAGATTTAGCTTATATAATAATTAAATATGTTTTTAATAAACATGGAGTTTTAAAAAAAGCAATTATAAATAAAGAAATAATTATAGCTTTTAAGTTTTATTAATTATTAATAAAAGCATTAAGCGTTAAGCACCGATTGTTTATGGCTTATCATTTATAAACGGATAAACAAACAAAAAGATTTAATTAAACTTTAAAACAGTATTTATGCTGCTATTTTAATAAACAACAAAACAATTAAGTTAAGCTTTTGTTTATAACAAAGTATGCTTATAATAGTTTTAACAATAAGTTAATGAAAATGTTTTTATTTACGGCAAATTATAAATTTAACCTAAAAGTAAATTAAACAGCAATTAATAGCGTTATAGCGTTTAAAGCAAAAATACGGGCGAAAAAAATCATAGGTTTACAATAAAAATTATAAAACAAGCTAATATTTTTATAAAATTATATAAAAGCTTACAGTAATAAGCACAAATTGTTAAAGCTAACTTTAAAAAAAAAAATAAAGTGTATTTTTTAAAGCGCAATATTAAAATAAAACAACTAAGCAATAAAATAAACTTTAAATTAATCGGATTATTTAAAATTAAGAAAATTATTTTAAAATTAATTATTAACTTAAGTTATTTAAAAAAGCGAGAATATAATTAAAATTTTATATTTTTTTTTTAAACCAGCATTAAAAAACGCTAAACTTTAAATATAATTAAAAGTTAAACCAAATAAAAATTTATATAAAATTGAAAAAATACTAAATTTATATTAAAATAAAAATATTATAATAAACCGTTAATTTATAAAAACATTAATATTTAAAGCATTATATATTAAATTATATTTAAAGTGTAAACGTTATATAATTAAATTATAATTAAATAGTTGTTAAAAAATTACTTTTATATAGCTATTTTAAAAAATTGCTATATGCTTAAATTAAATTATAAAGTAAAAACTATAACTAAATATATAGAAAACGTTAGTTTATTATATAAACAGTTTTTTCTTCACCAATTCCTTATGGCTTATTTGGCTCACCCGGCTCAAGCCCTTGAGCCCCTTGAGCCCCTGGAACCCGTCTGGCTCACCTGGCTCGCCCGGCTCAAACCCTTGAGCCCCTTGAGCCCTTTGAGCCCATCACGTGACTTGGGCATGCATTCCGGCTGTGGCTTATCTCCTGGTCCAGCCGCATGCCCCTCACTGGTCACCGTAGCCTTTCAACAGGTCGCCCGCTGTTGGTTTGTAACATTATCTCTTTATTTCCCGTTTTATTATCTTTAATAAATACTAGCGTTTTAACCTTTAATAAGTAAATAGATTTTCTGTTTTTTATGTTTTTTTACTATGCTAAATAATTGTATTAAAATTTGCTTGCGTAAGCGTTAAAACGCCTTTAATTTTGCAGTTTATATTTAGCGCACTAGTTTTATTTTTTTAATATTATATTTGCATTATTTTAAAAATAATAAAATTTATTAAATAATTTTTAGTTTAAATAAATGCTTTTATTGCTTTAAGTATAAAAGTATTTATAATGCTTTTAGTTTTTTTTTTATTAAATATAAAAAGTTATTTGCAATAAAAAATTAATTAAAGCAAAAAAAAAAAAAAACTTGCTAAATTTTTTATGCTATTAGCAATAAACTTAATTGCTTTTAAAATTAACGCAAGTTTTTTTATTATTATAAAATTAAAATAATTCGCAAAAAAATTAACAGTGCTAAAGCTATAAAAGAATTTCTTTGTTTAAAAAAGAAAAAAAAACAAATTTTCTTTAAACAATCCTGCTTTTTAGCCGTTTTAGCTTTTTTTGCTTTTATTAACTAAAATACACTTAATTTTTCTTTTTTAATTAACCTTGCCTTTTTAACTTTAATTAGTTAAAATATTATTAATAAAATTAATTAATTATTTATTTTATATTTTTTAAATTTTTTATAGGTTTTTAAATAGTTTTAGCGTATAAATAACCTTTTTATTTAATTAAATACTTATAGGTTTTTTTATTTTAACATAAATTTAGTAGCTTTTTAATCTTATATAGATTTTTATTTGGTTTAACTTTTAATTGTGTTTAAAGTTCGGCGTTTTTTAATGCTAGTTTAAAAAAAAAATATATAATTTTAGCTATATCTTAGCTTTTTTAAATAGCTTAAATTAATAATTGGTTTTTAAAATAACTTTTTTAATTTTAAATAGTTTAATTTGCTTAAAGTTAAGCTTATTGCTTAATTGCTTTATTTTAATATTACGCTTTAAAAAATACATTTTATCTTTTTTTTTTAAGGTTAGCTTTAATAACTTATGCTTATTGCTATAAGCTTTTATATGGTTTTGTAAAAATATTAGCTTGTTTTGTAGTTTTTGCTGTAAACCTATGATTTTTTTCGCTTATATTTTTGCTTTAAACGCTGTTACGCCGTTGATTGCAGTTTAATTTATTTTTAGGTTAAATTTATAATTTGCTATAAATAAAAACATTTTTATTAACTTATTGTTAAAACTATTATAAGTATACTTTGCTATAAGCAAAAGCTTAACTTAATTATTTTGTTATTTATTAAAGTAGCAGCATAAATACTGCTTTAAAATTTAATTAAGTTTTTTTGTTTGTTTATCCGTTTATAAATAATAAGCCGTAAATAATTAATGCTTAATGCTTAATGTTTTTATTAATAATTAATAAAACTTAGAAATTATAATTGTTTTTTTATTTATAACTGCTTTTTTTAAAATTTTATGTTTATTAAAAACATGTTTAATTATTATATAAGCCAAATCTTTTGCCGTATTTAATTTTAGGTATGGTATAAAGTATTTATACTTTGTGAGTTTTTTTATAATAATTAGTATTAAATTATATAATACTCCGGTCATTAGTTTTTTTAACTTAGGTAGCTTAACGATAAAGTTAAACGCAATAAATTTTTAAGCCCTGTTTGGTATTTGCTTTAGTTATAGTAATTTATATGGTTTGTGTTGCGGTGCTTTGCTTTTTTTGCATAAAACACATTTTTAAACTATTTTTTTTACTATATTTTTGAGTTTTCTGCATTTATAGTTTTTTTATATCCGGGATAATGTTTTATACACTTTTTAATGTCTTGCTAGTGGATGTTTATACATCGCTTTTACTAGTTTTTTAATTGTAAATTATTGTTTAAAATTTAAATAAACTTTTTTATCCTTGTTTTTACTTTGCTTAAAGGTTAGTGGTGTATTAATTAATAATAATAGTGTTTATAAAATTATTTCATAGTTTTTTCATAATTGTTTAATTTATTTATTATAATTAAATAAAGTTATAACTGCAAATATAATTTTTTGTTAGGTTTTTTTTAATAACACCTGGCTTTTTATTTTTAATTTTTTATAGTTGCTTTGTTAATTTAAAATGTTTGCTATTATATTTTTTTTTTCTTTAATGTGAAAAATAATAAAGTTAAACTAAAATAAAAACTTTGTTTATTTGATTTATTATTTGTTTAATACTTTTATTATTATAAACATAATTAAATTTTTGTAATTTATATACACCTTAACTAGTTTTTTAAGTTTATAAAGGTAATGTTTCCATTTTTTAAATGTTTAAACAATAGCTATAAGCTTTTTGTTTAGTAGCATGTATTGCTTTGCTAGTTTTGAAAATCTTTTCGAGAAATATGCCACTAGATATAATTTTCCATTTTTGTCTCGTTAACCTAGTTGTTTGCCCATTGCTTTCTCGCTAACGTTAATTATAACTTTAAATTTCTTTTTTAAGTTAAAAAGCTTTTAAACAGGCTTTTTTAATATAAGTGCTTTAACTTTTTTAAAAGATTTTCGTTTTTTTTTTTTTATTTAAAGAGATTGTTTTTTTTTATTAGGTTTAAAAAAGGTCCGGCGTGTTTATTAAACCATTTAATAAAGCTTTAAATATAGTTTGTAAATTTTATAAACGCTTTTATATCACTCATTAATTTAAATACTAGCTAATTTTTTATTGCTAAAATCTTGGATTTTTAAATTTTTATTTTTTTTAAAGTTATTATAAAACTAAAAAAATCAACTTTTTATATGTAAAATTTGCTTTTTTTAAGGTTTATTTTTAACTTGGCAATTTATAGCACATTTAATACTTTTTTAACGTGCTTTTGGTATTTTTTAAGGTTTTTTAAATATATTAAAATATTGTTAAAATATACTATTATATTACAAACCAACAGCGGGCGACCTGTTAAGAGGCCACGGTGACCAGTAAAGGGCATGCGGCTGGACCAGGAGACAAGCCACAGCCGGAATGCATGCCCAAGTCACGTGATGGGCTCAAAGGGCTTAAGGGGCTCAAGGGTTTAAGCCGGGCGAGCCAGGTGAGCCAAACGGGCTCCAGGGGCTCAAGGGGCTCAAGGGCTTGAGCCGGGTAAGCCAAATAAGCCAAAAGGAATTAGTAAAAAAAAAACTGTTTATATAATAAACCAACATTTTCTATTTATTTAATTGTAGTTTTTACTTTACAATTTAATTTAAACATATAACAACTTTTTAAAATAGCTATGTGAAAGTAATTTTTTAATAATTATTTAATTATAATTTAATTATATAATATTTGCACCTTAAGCACAATTTAATATATAAAGCTTTAAGTATTAATATTTTTATAAATTAACGGTTTATTATATTTTAAATTATTAAACTTATTTAATGTTTAAAAAATAATTATATATAATTATAATGTTTTTATAGCAGCTTAAATTAATACCTGCAATAATGCAAAGTTTTTTAATGCATTTATAAAATAAAATCAAACAGTTAAAAAAACAAAATTAATAATTAAAAGCATAAGTTATAAACTTATTAAAACTTAAGCCTTTTAAGCTAATTAAGCCAACTAGGTTTAATAATAACTAAAAACAATTAAAGGGATTTTTAATTTAAACAAAGGCTTATTTATAATATTATAACAATAGTTTTTTATTAAACAAAAACAAAGTAATAATAGCTGTAAAATTTTTTACTAGCAATGCATTAAAATAGTTTTAACTTATAATAAACAATTATATAAAAAACGACAACATTAATAATATTAAAAAAAAAACCAAAATAGCGTTTAAATTTTTTAATAGGTTTAAAACGGCATTAACTAATATATATAAAAATCTAAAGGAAAAAAAATAAGCAGAAAAAAAGCTACTTTCGATGTTTTAAACAAAAGCTGCATATAAGTATATAATGAAATTTTAAAAAACAATAGCTAAAACAACGTGGATTAATAATAACGCTTTAATAACGGCTTTTTATTAAAGGTTAAAAAACGAGGTAAAAAATAAATTATATAAAAACAAACAACCAAGCAATCTTAAAACCTATATTGCTAACGCAATAAAAATTAATAACTAATTGTATAAACAACATTTATAAAAACAACAACAAACCTAACAATTACCCAACTTAAAAAAAAAGTAAACCATAAAATTAATAGCATTAAATACTTATGCAGGACTAATAAAACTTAATACAACAAAAAAAAAACGAAACCTAAGCAAGGTTAAGTGTTATAATTGCAATTAAAAAAAACACTACGCTTAGGCTTATAACAAGCCCAAAAAAAAGCAACAATTTAAAAAAACAAAACAGGCCTTATTTATAACAATTGCTATGCTAAAAATCAGCGACCAGTAAAGTCGACTACAGCAACAACACGTAAAAAAAGTGCCATATTGCAACATGTGTAAAAAAAAAAAACAAATATATTTAAAGCACTTTTCCATAAAACAATTAAAACAAGCAAAACAAAACAAATATATTTGCAACTTTATTAATTGTTAAAAACATAACATAAATATTAATAACAAAACTAAGCAAAATATAATTATTTAAGAAAATCCTATTTAAACTAATAACAATAAAAATAATTAAAAAGATATTAAACCAAAAAAAGATTTTGCGTAAAATAAAGTTAAAAACCCAACATATAAATATTAAAAATGGCTTAAAAAAAAATCTTATTTAAAAAAACATACGTGCAATTACACAAAATGTAACCACTAATTTAAATAAAAATAGTTGGAAAACTTTGTAGCAAGATTTATTTAATAAGAAAAATGCTTAGGCAAAACAATAAACGCATAAAAATCTTAAATAAAAAAAGCTAAAATAGCAACAGTTTATACGCTAAAAGCTAAAAACAACATAAAAATATGGCTATTTTTAAATAATATATAGTAGTATAACCTTACACTTATAATAAAAGCCGGAATAAATACCAGCAATTAACTTAGTTTAACTACCGAGCTTATTATTAAAAAATATTATTATAGCAAAGTTATAATAAGTTAAAAACCGGCAAAAATAATACCAAAAAACAAAAAACACAAATAAATCCTATAAATATGCTGTGTAATATATTAATATATTCACTATTTGCAAAAAAAACTATAACATATGTAATTCCTAAAACAACTAAACAAAAAACTTATAACACAACCTTTATACGAAGTAAATAAAGAAAAGGTAACACCAGTGTACCAAAACCCTCGAAGATTTGCAGTATTTACAAAAAACCTATAGTGGCCTATAAAATGCTTATAATAAATCTTACAACTAAAAAACTGCACTAACAACAAATGTAAAATCCATGCTTAGTAAAAAGCAACAAAGTTGCGCAAAATAATAAAGCAAACATAATAAATTAATTAAAACTAATTAACGTTTAAAGAAAAAAAGCTTAAAAAAATAATAAATAAACCAGCTTTAGTAGCAATAAAACAAATAAACTTTAGCAAAAAATCCTTTAAAAATGCAACAAATTTTCATAAGCATGAAAAACCTAACATAATTTAAGATATAAAAAATAAAAAAATAAAATACTACTTAAACAAAAATATAATAAAACGCTTTAAAAAGTTTTAAGCAGCAATTAATATAATTAAACAACTTAATAATATGCTAACACGGGCAACAACTAGCTAAAATTAGTTAAAAAACAACAATAAACAGTTATAACAAATTAACAATTGTTTTTGGAAAAACTTAAAAAGCTTTGTGCTATAACAGCTAAAAAAAGCAAATATATTAAAATTAATTTAATATATTAAAAACATAAGCTATAAGCGTTTATAAATATAAAAGCTTAAGCAAGCTTTATTTTTTTACAAATTATTAAGCAATTAAACATATTAACAAAGCTTAAAAACAACTTTTACCTATTTTTAACTATTAATAAAAGTTTTATTGCGTATAAAAATAAAGCAGTTTTAAAAAAAACTGCAGAACTTTTTTTTAACATTCTTAAATATAAAAAACAATTAATGCTTAATATTACAAAAATATTTAAATATAATGTTATTTTAAAAATACCTTGGTTATAAAAAAGCAATCTTAAAATAAACTAAAAAACGGGCTAACTTTAATAAAATATACCAAAAAGAGAATTAGCTAATAACAAACCTAAAACATAGGTATTAAGTAATTTTATTAAACCATTATTGCAAATTTGCATAATAATCAAAGAGTTTAAACCTATACTTAACAACAAAGTACTAATAAAGTATCAAGACTACGGTGACATGTTTAGTAAAACATACAATAAGTTATTAAAGCATAGTTTATAAAACCACAAGATTCCGCTCAAAAAAGGAGCTAAATTATAATTATTTCCATTATATCACATAAATAAAAAATAATTAAAAAAACTACGAGAATTTCTTAAAAAGAATTTAAAAAAAGAATTTATTTAATCTTTAAAATCATTAGCAAAATTACCGGTACTTTAGGTGCTACGCAAAATTAAAAAAAATGGAAAGCAATGTTAAAAATTAGTAGTAAATTATCGAGATGTAAACTTTAAAACCATTAAATTTGTGGGACCGATACCTAGGATTAACGACTTATAAAACAAATTAATATACATAAAATAGTTTACGGCATTTAACCTACTAAACGCATACAATCAAACGAGAATAGTATTAGGTAATAAATAGAAAACAGCATTTTGCATACAATATAGATTATACGAATTTTTAGTAATGCTTTTTAAATTTATTAATGCTTTAGCAATATTTTAGGCGCAAATAATGCATGCTTTATGTAAATTTATCGACATATTTATAATAGTATATTTTAACAATATTTTAATATACTTAGAAAACCTTAAGAAATACCGAGAATATATTAAAAAAGTATTAAATGTGCTATAAATTGCCAAGTTAAAGGTAAACCCTAAGAAAAGCGAATTTCATACACAAAAGGTTAATTTTCTTGGTTTTATAATAACTTTAAAGGAAATAAAAATTTAAAAGTTTAAAATTTTAGCAGTAAAAAATTGGCCGGTACTTAAATTGGTGAGTGATATAAAGGCGTTTATAAGATTTACAAACTATGTCCAAAGCTTTATTAAATAGTTTAGTAAACACGCTGGACCTCTTTTAAACCTGATAAGAAAAGACAATCCTTTTAAGTGGGAAAAGAAAAAACGAGAATCTTTTAAAAAGGTTAAAGCACTTATATTAAAAAAGCCTGTTTAAAAGCTTTTTAACCCAAACAAGAAATTCGAAATAACAATTAACGCTAGCAAAAAAGCAATGGGCGGACAATTAAGTCAACGAGACAAAAATGGAAAATTGCACCCAGTGGCATATTTCTCGAAAAGATTTTCAAAACCAGCAAAGCAATATATACTACTAAATAAAAAGCTTATAGCTATTGTTTAAGCATTTAAAAAATGAAAACATTACTTTTATAAACTTAAAAAACTAGTCAAGGTATACACAGACTACAAAAACTTAACTACGTTTATAATAACTAAAGTATTAAACAAACAACAAATCAAATAGGCAAAGTTTTTATTTTAGTTTAATTTTATTATTTTTTACATTAAAAAAAAAAAAATGTAACAGCAAATATTTTAAATTAACAAAGCAACCATAAAAAAGCAAAAACAAAAAGCCAAGTATTGTTAAAAAAAACCTAACAAAAAATCACACTTGAAACTATAAATTCATTTAATCACAATGAATAAATTAAAAAATTGTAAAAAAACCACGGGATAATCTTATAGGCACTACCACAAACAATAAATTTACCACCCATTTTTAAGCAAAGCAAAAATAAAAATAAAAAAATATATTTAAATTTTAAACAACAACTTATAATTAAAAAACTAGTAAAAGCAATGCATGAACATTTATTAGCAAAACATTAAAAAGTGTATAAAACACTATCCCAAATACAAAAGAACTATAAATGCAGAAAACTTAAAAGTATAGTAAAAAAAGTAGTTTAAAAATGTGTTTTATGCAAAAAAAGCAAAGCACCGCGACATAAACCATATGGATTGCTACAACTAAAGCAAATACCAAACAAGGCTTGGAAATCCATTGCGTTTAACTTTATTATTAAGCTATCCAAGTTAAAAAAACCAATAACCAGAGTATTATACAATTTAATATTAGTTATTGTAAAAAAACTTATAAAGTATAAATATTTTATACTATACCTGAAATTAAGCACGGCAAAAGATTTAGCTTATATAATAATTAAACATATTTTTAATAAACATAAAATTTTAAAAAAAGCAGTTATAAATAAAAAAACGATTATAACTTTTAAGTTTTATTAATTATTAATAAAAGCATTAGGCATTAAGCACCGATTATTTATAGCTTATTATTTACAAACAAATAAACAAACAAAAAAACTTAATTAAACTTTAAAGCAGTATTTACGCTGCTACTTTAACAAACAATAAAATAATTAGGTTAAGCTTTTGCCTATAGCAGAGTATGCTTATAATAGTTTTAACAATAAATTAATAAAAATGTTTTTATTTATAGCAAATTATAAATTTAACCTAAAAATAAATCAAACTGTAATTAACGGCGTAACAGCGCTTAAAGCAAAAATATAAGCAAAAAAAATCATAGGTTTACAACAGAAATTACAAAACAAGCTAATGTTTTTACAAAATTATATAAAAGCTTATAGCAATAAGCATAAGTTGTTAAAGCTAACTTTAAAAAAGGAAAACAAAGTGTATTTTTTAAAGCGTAATATTAAAATAAAGCAATTAAGCAATAAGCTTAACTTTAAGCAGATTAAACTATTTAAAATTAAAAAAGTTATTTTAAAAACTAATTATTAATTTAAGCTATTTAAAAAAGCTAAGATATAGCTAAAATTTTATATTTTTTTCCTTAAACTAATATTAAAAAACGCCGAACTTTAAACACAATTAAAAGTTAAACCAAATAAAAATTTATATAAAGTTAAAAAGCTATTAAATTTACGTTAAAACAAAAAAACTTATAAGTATTTAATTAAATAAAAAGGTTATTTATATGCTAAAACTATTTAAAAATTTATAAAAAACTTAAAAAATATAAAGTAAATAATTAATTAGTTTTATTAACAATATTTTAATTAACTAAAGCTAAAAAAATAAGGTTAATTAAAAAAAAAAAATTAAGTGCATTTTAGTTAATAAAAGCAAAAAAGGCCAAAGCGGCTAAAAAACGGGATTATTTAAAGAAAATTTGTTTTTTTTTTTCTTTAAACAAAGGAATTTTTTTATAGCTTTAGCACTGTTAATTTTCTTGTAAATTATTTTAATTTTATAACAATAAAAAAGCTTACGCTAATTTTAAAAGCAATTAAATTTGTTGCTAATAATATAAAAAATTTAGCAAGTTTTTCTTTTTTTTTGCTTTAATTGATTTTTTACCACAAATAATTTTTTATATTTAATAAAAAAAAAATTAAAAATATTATAAATACCTTTATACTTAAAGCAATAAAAGTATTTATTTAAACTAAAAGTTATTTAGCAAATTTTATTATTTTTAAAACAATGTAAACATAATATTAAAAAAATAAAACTAATGCGCTAAATATAAGCCGTAAAATTAAAAACATTTTAACGTTTACGCAAACAAATTTTAGTATAACTATTTAATATAATAAAAAAACATAAAAAATAAAAAATTTATTTATTTACTAAAGGCTAAAATGCTAATATTTATTAAAAATAATAAAACAAAAAATAAGGGAATAATATTATAAACCAACAGCAGGCGACCTGTTGAGAGGCCACGGTGACCAGTGAGGGGCATGCGGCTGGACCAGGAGACAAGCCACAGCCGGAATGCATGCCCAAGTCACGTGATGGGCTTAAAGGGCTCAAGGGGCTCAAGGGTTTGAGCCAGGCGAGCCAGGTGAGCCAAACGGGCTCTAGGGGCTCAAGGGGCTCAAGGGCTTGAGCCGGGTGAGCTAAATGAGCCAGAAGGAATTGGTGAAAAAAAAACTGTCTATATAATAGACCAACGTTTCCTATGTATTTAGTTGTAGTTTTTACTTCACAATTTAATCTAAGCATATAGCGACTTTTTGGAATAGCTGTGTGAGAGTAATCTCTTGACGACCACTTAGTTATGACCCAACCGTACAACGTTTGCACCTTAGGCACAATTTAATATGTGAAGCTTCGAGTATTAACGCCTTTATAAACTAACGGTTTATTATATATTATAAATATATTAATAAATTTGCATAAAGCGTGTGTTATTTACGTTTAAAATATTGCTAAAGCATTGGTAAATTTAAAAGGCATTATTAAAGATTTATATAATTTATAACGTATGTAAAATGTTATTTTTTATTTATTACTTAATGTTATTTTTGTTTAATTATATGCGTTTAATAAGTTAAATGCCGTAAATCATTTTGCGTGCATTAATTTATTTTGTAAATTATTAATTTTAAATATTAATTTCATAAATTTAATAGTTTTAAAGTTTACGTTTTAATAGTTTACTATTATTTTCCAATGTTGCTTTTTATTTTTTCTAGTTTTGCGTGGTATTTAAAGTACCGGTGATTTTATTAATGATTTTAAAAATTAAATAAATTTTTTTTTTAAATTTTTTTTAAGAAATTCTTATAGTTTTTCTAATTGTTTTTTATTTATATAATATAATAAAAATAATTATAATTTAGCTTTTTTTTTAAGCGGAATTTTATAGTTTTAAAAACCATGCTTTAATAATTTATTATATGTTTTATTAAACACGTCGCCGTAGTTTCGATATTTTATTAATACTTTGTTATTAAGTATAAGCTTGGATTTTTTGATTATTATATAAATTTACAATAATGGTTTAATAAAATTGCTTAATACCTGTGTTTTAGGTTTCTCATTAGCTAATTTTCTTTTTGGTATATTTTATTAAAGTTGGCCAGTTTTTTAGTTTACTTTAGGATTGCTTTTTTGCAACCAAGGTATTTTCAAAATAACATTATATTTGGATATTTCTGTAATGTTAAGCACTAGTTGTTCTTTATATTTAAAGATGTTAAAAAAGAGTTTTGTAGTTTTCCTTAAAACTACTTTGTTTTTATATGCAATAAAACTTTTATTAACAGTTAAAAATAAATAAAAGTTGTTTTTAAGCTTTGTTAATATGTTTAATTGCTTAATAACTTGTAAAAAAATAAAGCTTGCTTAAGCTTTTATATTTATAAGCGTTTATAGCTTATGTTTTTAATACATTAAATTAATTTTAATATGTTTGCTTTTTTTAGCTATTATAATACAAAGTTTTTTAAGTTTTTTTAAAAATAGTTGTTAATTTGTTATAACTGCTTATTATTGTTTTTTAACTAATTTTAGCTAATTATTACTTGTGTTAACATGTTATTAAATCGTTTAATTGCATTAATTACTGCTTAAAACTTTTTAAAGCGTTTTATTATATCTTTATTTAAATAATATTTTATTTTTTTATTTTCTATATTTTAAATTATATTAAGTTTTTTATGCTTATAAAGATTTATTACATTTTTAAAGGATTTTTTGCTAAAGTTTGTTTGTTTTATCGCTATTAAAGCTGGTTTACTTGTTACTTTTTTAGGCTTTTTTTCTTTAAACGTTAATTGGTTTTAATTAATTTATTGCATTTGTTTTATTATTTTGCGCAACTTTATTGCCTTTTACTAAGCATAGATTTTACATTTATTATTAGTGCAGTTTTTTAGTCGTAGGATTTGCTGCATGCATTTCATAGGCCATCGTAGGTTTTTTGCGAATACTGCGAATCCTCGAGGGTTTTGGTACACTGGTGTTACTTTCCCTTTATTTGCTTTGTATAAAGGTTGTGTTATAGGTTTCCCGTTTAATTGTTTTAAAAACCACATATATTATAGCTTTTCTTGCAAATAAATAATATAACAATATATTATATAGCACATTTAAAAAATCTATTTGTGTTTTTTATTTTTTAGTATTAATTTTATCGGTTTTTAATTCATTATAACCTTGCTATAATAATGTTTTTTAATTATAAGCTCGGTAGCTAAGCTAAATTAATTGCTAATATTTGTTCTGGCTTTTATTATAAATGCTGGGTTATATTATTATATATCGTTTAAAAATAGCTATATTTTTATATTATCTTTGGCTTTTAGCATATAAATTGTTGCTGTTTTAGCTTTTTTTATTTGAAATTCCTATGCATTTAATGTTTTGCTTAAGCATTTTTTTCGTTAAATAAATTTTGCTACAAAGTTTTTTAACCATTCCCATTTAAACTAATGGTTATATTTTATATAGCTGCATATATGTTTTTTTAAACAAAATTTTCCTTTAAGCCATTTTTAATATTTATATGTTAAGTTTTTAACCTTGTTTTATATAAAATCTTTGATTTTTTTTAGTTTAATATTTTCCCAATTATTTTTATTATTGTTAATTTAAATAGGATTTTCCTAAGTAGCTATATTTTGCTTAGTTTTATTATTAATGCTTATGTTATGTTTTTAGCAATTAATAAAATCGCAAATGCATTCGTTTTGTTTTGCTTATTTTAATCGTTTTATAAAAAGGTGTTTTAAACACACTTGTTTTTTTTTTTTGCACATGTTGCAATTTAATACCCCTTTAATATATCGTTGTTATAGTTAACTTTATTAGTCGCTAATTTTTAACATTGCGATCGTTATAAATAAAGCTTGTTTTGCTTTTTTAAATTGTTGTTTTTTTTTGGGCTTATTGTAAGCCTGGGCGTAATATCTCTTCAAATTATAGTTATAACACTTAACCTTGCTTAGGTTTCGCCTTTTCTTTGTTGCATTTAGTTTTATAAGTCCCGCATGGGTACCTAATGCTGTAAACTTAATAGTTCGTTTTTTTCCTAAGTTGGGTATTTGTTAGGTTTGTTGTTGTTTTTATAAACGTTGTTTGTATAACCGGTTGTTAATCTTTATTGCGTTAATAATATAGGTTTTAAAATTGCTTGGTTGTTTATCCTTATATAACTTATCTTTCACCTCGTTTTTTAACCTTTGATAAAAAGCTGTTATTAAAGCGTTGTTATTAATTTAAGTTGTTTTAGCTGCTGTTTTTTAAAATTTCACTGCATACTTATATGCGGCTCCCGTTTAAAACATTAAAAGCAGCTTTTTTTCTGCTTGTTTTTTTTTTTTTGGATTTTTATATATATTAATTAACGCTGCTTTAAACCTATTGTAAAATTTAAACGCTACTTTAGTTTTTTTTTTGGTTTTATTAATGTTGTTATTATTTATATAATCATTTATTATAAGTTAAAACTATTTTAATGCGTTATTAATAAAAAATTTTACAGCTATTATTATTTTGTTTTTATTTAATAAAAAACTATTGTTATAATGTCGTAAATAAGCCTTTGCTTAAGTTAAAAATCCTTTTAATTATTTTTAATTGCTATTAAACTTAATTAGTTTAACTAGCTTAAAAGGCTTAAGTTTTAATAAGTTTATAACCTACGTTTTTAGCTATTAATTTTATTGTTTTAACTATTTAATTTTATTTTATAAATGCGTTAAAAAACTTTGCATTATTATAAGTATTAGTTTAAGCTATTATAAAAATATTATAACCATATATAATTGTTTTTTAAATATTAAATAAGTTTAATAATTTAAAATATAACAAATCGTTAATTTATAAAAATGTTAATACTTAAAGCTTTATATATTAAATTATACTTAAAATGCAAACGTTATATAATTAAATTATAATTAAATAATTGTTAAAAAATTATTTTTATATAACTATTTTAAAAAATCGCTATATGCTTAAATTAAATTATAAAGTAAAAACTATAATTAAATATATAAAAAACGTTGGTTTATTATATAGACAGTTTTTCTTTCACCAATTTCTTATGGCTCATTTGGCTCACCCGGCTTAAGCCCTTAAGCCCCTTAAGCCCCTGGAACCCGTCTAGCTCACCTGGCTCGCCCGGCTCAAACCCTTGAGCCCTTTGAGCCCTTTGAGCCCATCACGTGACTTGGGCATGCATTCCGGCTGTGGCTTGTCTCCTGGTCCAGCCGCATGCCCCTCACTGGTCACCGTGGCCTCTCAACAGGTCGCCCGCTGTTGGTTCGTAACAAGTACCTACAAATATTTAGTTAAGTAAAAAGGATACTCATATGCAAAAACTACTTGAAAATTTATAAAAAACCTAAAAAATATAAAGTAAATATTTAACCAGTTTTACCAGCGATATTTTAATTAACTAAAGCTTAAAAAAAAAAGTTAACCTTAAAAAAAATTTTTAAAGCGTTTTAATTTATTTTAGGAAAAAATAATAAAAAAGATTTAGCGGCAAAACGCCTGCGTTTTTTTTTTAAACGCTTTTGCTTTTTTAATTTATTTAAATTTTAAAGGCTATGTTAAATAAATTTTATATTTTTTTTATAAAAAAATTTAAACTAATAGTTTAAATAATTTATGCGAGCAAACAACTTTTAAAATTATTTAGTTATTTTTTAAAAGCGCTGCAACGTTTCCCGTTTTTTTTTATTTATTTAAGTTTTTTTAGCGCAAATTTAACAAAGGAAATAAAAAAAAACGTGATTATTATTGCAAGTTTAAAGGTTTGCGTTGTTATAATTTTTGCATTAACTGTAATTTTTTAACATTTTGCAAATAAAACCTTTGTTAAAACAATAAAAGCAAGGTATAACTTTAAAATTAAATTAATTAATAAAGTTAAAAAGTTTGCAATAATTTTTAGTAAACAACTTTTTGCGCGACTTAAAAATGCAACCGGCCATGTTTTAAAAAACAAATAGTTAAAAAAAAAGGGATAATATTACTTACTAGAAAAAAGGGACGCATTAGTATTTATTACGGATAATAAACCTGGGAAAAAGGGAATAATATTACGAACTAACAGCAAAACGACCTGTTGAAAAACTAAGGTGACCTAACAACTTAATAAAAGGTATTAAGCTGGACCAAAAAATAAGCCATAGCTTAAGAAAGGTTATATAACCAATGGTCTCTGTAAAAACAACAGAAAACTATAAATGTATCTTTAGTTTTTAAACAAAAACAAAAAATAAGTTTTTAATGTTTTTTAAAAAACAGCAAAAACAAATAAAATTAATAAAGGAAAAACTATTTATATAATAAACCAACGTTTTTTATGTATTTAGTCGTAGTTTTTACTTTATAATTTAATTTAAGCATATAGCGACTTTTTAAAATAGCTGTATGAGAGTAATCTCTTAACGACCACTTAGTTATAACCCGACCGTATAACATTCGCACCCTAGGCACGATCTAATACGTGGAGCTTCGAGTATTAACGCCCTTACAAACTAACGGTTTATTACATATTTACGTGATATATATAGCACCGGTAATTTTATATAAGGTATTACTTAACTTTTTTTTAAATAACTTAATAAAAAATAAGTTTATAAATTAATAATTAATATATTTAAAATCTTTATTTAAAAAAGAATTTAATGGTATTTTTTATAAATTTATTATTATTTTATTTATAAATGCATTTAAAACCATGCTAAAATTTTAATATAGTTATTATAAACTAATAAAAGGGCGGCCTGTTAAAAAACCAAAGTGACCAAACGACCTAATGAAAAGTACTAGGCTAAACCAGGAAACAAGCCACAGCCCAGGAGAGGTCACGTGACACGCAGCTCTATAGAGCAGATAAAGCAAATGCTTTAAGAGATTTATAAAGCAAATAAAGCAAATGCTTTAAAAGATCTGTAAAGCAGATAAAGCAAATGGTTTAGGAGATTTATAAAGCAAATAAAGCAGGCGCTTTATATGATTTATAAAGCAAACAAAGCACAAGGGAATAGTGAAAGAAAAAACGGTTTATATAATAATAAAACGTTTTTTTTATAATTAGTATAGTTTTTACTTTACAATTTAATTTAAGCATATAGCGACTTTTTAAAATAACTATATAAAAGTAATCTTTTAACGATTATTTAATTATAACCCGACCGTACAACGTTCGCACTTTAGGCATAATTTAATACGTGAAGCTTCGAGTACTAACGCTTTTATAAACTAACGGTTTGTTATAATAATTTTTAAAATAGCATTAAATAAAATAATAATGAATTTATAAAAAATACCATTGGATTTTTTTTAAATAAAAATTTTAAATATATTAATTATTTGTTTATAAGTTTACTTTTTATTAAATTATTATTGTTTTTATATAATATGGTTTATTATTAAATAGCACGTATTATTTAATAGCGCACCTTTACTATTTTTTATTACTTTATAATAAAATATTTTAATTAAAACACCTTTAATTAATTTAAATTAATTGCTACCTAACTTGCTACTTAATTTTATAATGATTTTATAAGTTTTTAAATTATAACCTGTTTTACCACAGCTGTTATAACACCTGCTATTTATTTCCCTTTGTTTTAACAAACCTTTATTTTTATTTTTATTAGTTGCTAAGCGTTTACTTTTTGCTTTGTTATTTTGTAGCTTTTAAGATTTTTTAACAGTAAAAGGTTTTCCAAGCTATATACGCAATTTTTTAGCTTTTTAGCGCTTAAAAAAAGCCAAATTAGCCTTTTGTAATATATGTATTTAATTTTTTATAAAAGTTATTTTATGTGCTATTACATTTATACCTTTTGTTATTTGGTTTATTGCATTTAAAATTAATATTAAAAAGCTTTTTTTATAAGTTAAGACTTTAGTTTTAATAAAAGAAAAGTGTTTACTCGTTTGTTAAAGGTTAAATAGCGTTTAAGGGTTGTAAATACTAGCCGTTCCTAAACGTGACAGGCTAGGTGTAAGCGTTTAAAAACGCATATCCAGCTTATTAATTACTTTATTTAAATGGTGAGGTATTAAACCAAATGCGCTAAATTTAAATTTAATATTAGTTTTTGTAAAAGTGGCAAAATGCGCAGCTTTAAAAGCAATAAAAAACTTTAGCTTTATAATATAGTTTATTAAAGCTTTAATAAACAGCTTGATTTTTTTTAAATAAGCGCGTTTTAAAAGCAAATAAAGTGCTATATTTAATAGCTAAAACAAGTGAAATAAATAAAGCGGCATACTAAGCGTAATAATGCCATTATCTTTGCAATATAGCTTAAACTTTGCTAAAATATAGCTTTTATAACTATTTAAAATTAAAAGGCAATATAAACCTTTTGTTTATATTTTAATATGCTTATTAAAGTGTTTAATTTAGTTTATACTTGTTTTGTTATTGGTTTAGCTATTTATTGTTAGTTTAATTACCTAGTTGCTTAATAAATTGCATTTAGTAAACTAATTTAAAAGGTAATATGCGCTTAAAACAATAAAAAACGGCGGAATATATTAGCTTTGCAAATTAATGCCTTTAATTGCTGTCGATTATTTTTGATTGCCAGGCTAAACTAACTTTGCTTTCCTACGCTAATCAGCACGTGTTATAACAAGTGTTAACGCGATTATTCCTATTATAAAGCCGGTTTCGTCGAAATTATACATGTTTTTGTTTAGGATGCTATATTTAGCCTTAATATTTACAACTAGCTTAAACTAACCGGAAATAACGCCTAGGTCTTTACAAAGTGCCCTTTGGTAATTATATTTTCGATTTATTTTAGTTTTGAGGTTTGGGTTGCGGTCGATAAATCGCCTGACCTAGTGTTTGCCGACGGGCTTGCTACCGCGCGATTTCGAGAGGAGATTGGCTATATTTTTTACACCAGCGATTTTAAGAGGCATCTCTTGGGTATTTAGGTCGATTATATGCTTTTAAAGCACTTTCTTTTTAGTTTTATCTAATTTACGTCGATTAGGTTTAATTTTGCGTATTGGGGTTCGGCCGTTAATTTAATGGCGTAAAGTTGTTTTAAAAATATTATAAAGCTTTATAGCAGCTTGTTGGCTAATTTTATTTGGTTTGTTATGCGTTGTTTAAATTGCTAAAAAAATTTAATTTTTTTTAAATTTAGTAGTTATTATGGTTAAAAAGTTATTACGTGTTAAAGTTTAAAAAAAAAGATTTAAAATAAACGTGCGCCACTAAGTAATACGCGCTATTTAATGGTAAACCACGTTATAAACTTTTAAATATAATTAAAAAATAGCTAGCTTAATTAAATGTTTTATTTAAATAAAAAATATATTATAGCTTTTTAATTATTTATTATATAATTATATATTTTATATAATAAATTTTATATAAAACTAAAGCTTATAAAAAATAAAAAATAAAAATAAAATAAATGCGTAATTAATAGCTTTATAAATAAATAAAATAAATTTTATAATGCATTTTTTATTTAAGCTAAACACTTAATTAACCTGGCCACTTTTTAATTACACCTAAAAGTTTATATATAAAAACAATGATAACTTAGCGGAAAATAAGCTTATAAACTAATAATTAATATATTTAAAATCTTTATTTAAAAAGAAATCCAATAGTATTTTTTATAAATTTACTACTATTTTATTTAATACTATATTAAAAACCACGCTAAAATTTTAGCGTGGTTTTAAGTGCACCTATAAATAAAATAGTTGTTAAATTTAAGCCAATAACCCGTTGAGGTTATGATTGTTTGTGTATTTTCTTTGTTTGTCGAGAACCTTTGTTTTTTGGCTCCCTTTTTTAACCCGTAGGTGGTAGGTTTTATCGTATCACCATTGTACGTTATGATAGCGTGACTATAAAGGTAATCGTTATATCCGACACCTATAGGAGTTTGTTTAGTGTGCATATTGTTAAATTTAATATACCTTTTTAGTTTAGCAACTATTATAGGCTAACTAAATTACTTTTATAAATATAAAGTTTTGGGTTTTTAACTTAAAATCTTTTCTCGGGCTTTAATTTTATTTATTTCCGACTTTTTGTCCTTAAATCTTTTTTGTACGTTTATTAATCTTAATTGATTTAAAAATCCAGGCTATTTTTAAGCAGGCAAAGCTTTCGTTAGCCTATTAGCTTTCATTTCTGCTAAAGGCGTATATTTTACTGTAATAGCTTCTCGTTTAACTTTTTGTTGTAGCTAGTGATTGTGTATATTTACATAGTGTAACTTGGTTTTTAATAGAGCGATCTTTGCCGTTATTAGCTTAATAGTTTAAATGTTGTTACATTTCACCTTAATTTTCTTTTGGTTTAGTTGTACTTTTAGTTTTATAATAAATCGACTAATATATATTGTTTTTTTAACGGCTTGTGCCAAAGCGAGTAATTTGGCTTTTATGGTTAACGTAGTGACTATATTTTGCTTATTTGCTTTTTAACCGATTAATCCTTTAAACAAAGTTATAGCAAATGCTTGTAAGCTTTAACAGTCTATGGTATTATCGGCAAAAGAGGCATTACTTGCGACAATTAAATTATTTCCGTTTTTAAATTAAAAGGCAAAATATTTGGTTTAATACAGGTATTTAAGTACTTAGTCGGCAGCATTTTAGTATTTTTAACTTAGGTTTATAAAAAACCAAGCAAGTTTTAATATTGCAAATACAATATTTAGTTTTGTTAATATTAAAGCAAAAAAAAGGAAACCAATTTTTTATTGGTATTTTTAGATCTTATATTAGGCGGCATAATCTCGCCGGGGTAGTAATTTTTCTATACCCATTAGAGTGTGAGGGAGCCTGTTTGTAAAAAATATTAGCTTGGAAATTTTTTTAATATAAAAGGTTTAAAAAAACCAAATCTTTCGCTAGAGCCGGTCCTAAATGATTTTCATTTTTAAAAACCATTATATTTCTTTGCCTTTAGTAATTTTATACTTTTCTTTAAGCTATTAGGCAAATTAATTAACCGTTAGTTATAAATGCCTTTTATATGCAATAATTACATTATTAACGTAAAAAAAAACCATAACTTTTTCCTGTGTATAATAGCATGGCTTATAAGGAACTAGTTTATACCTTAAGCTTATAAAAGTTTTTAAAAACTCCTTTTGCCATAGTAGTGGTAAAACCTTAAGTTTGTACAACGCTTTATTAAGCTAAAGAATTGTACCTTTTTTGCGATAGCCATATGGCATACGCATAAATATTTTGTTTTTAATAAAAGCATATACAAAAGCATTTACAACGTTGTATTATATCATTTCGAGGTTAAACTTAGCCGTTATAGCTATTAGTGTTCAAAACAATCTTTTTGTTAAAGTAGCTGCATATATTTGTTTAAACAGCAGTTTTTTTTGCTAATCTCTTTTTATAACTAGTTGTGCTTTACACTTAATAAATCTCCTATATTTATTAAACTTATAAACGTATATTCACATATAGTTTAAGATTTAGTGCCTTTATACTAAAAGGTTTTTTTTATTAATTTCCGTTTACAAATGCATTTTATGGTAGCTTTTTAGGTGATCTTTTTTAGCTTGTTTAAAAAAATGCCCTATTAAATAATTAGCAAATTCTTCACGCCGCTTAAAAGCATTTTTTAAAAACTTTTTGTGTAGTTTTGTTTTTTTTTTTAAGGCTTGCTTAACACCAGCTTAATTTAGAGTACGCAGTTTTAATTGCTTTATCGGTAAAGCTTTTAATCCTGCTAGAAATGCTGCTTTTTAAGGGTCGAGGCTTTTTATGCCTGGGTTATTAAAAAATTTTTAAATTGCCTTATTTTTATTATAATTATTGTAAAGATTATAGATTGCCTTATTTCCGTTGTAAGGTTTACAAAGTGCCTTATTTCCGTCTTATATTATATAGCACAGCAGTATTAATAGTAAACTAGGTGATAATATAAGGAATAGTGCAAATTTAAGCGTTGTATACAAATAGTTGTTTTTAATGCCAGCATTTAATTCTTTTTTGTTCTCTTGGATTTATGTCCCTATTAAAGCTATTGTTTTTTCTATTTTTTTTTTCTAGCTTTAGGTTTTTTAACACATTATTAAATTTTGTTAAAGCGCATTTATTAACTATAGCTTATATTTCTTTAACTGTAGCTATTTTTAAGTCGTTTTAAAAGTTTTGTTTATTTTTATTAAATATTTTTTTTTGTTAAAACTTACGTTTTAAGTGCTTATTATCTTATTAAAGTGTGGCACCTAAACTTTATAAATGTTAAATAATTAATATTTAATTAGGTAATTAATTTAAGCTTTTAAGCTAAATCGATTTAATTGTTTGCAATATAGCTTTATATTTGTTATGATTACAAACGCTTTACATTTGTATACTCTTAAGTATAACTAGTTTGATCGCTTGTTTAAAGCCATTAGTTTCCCTGTTTTTTGTAACACTGCTTTAAAAAAAACGTTAAACGGGGTTTTTCACCCATTTTTTTGTTGTGGCGTTTAATTATATAAATATGTGGCAGCTTTAAATATCTCTGGCCATAAAAAAGTCGGTAATCTTAAGCCAATTTATATTACGCACACTTTTGCTTTTAGTACACCCTTTAAGCGTTTAGCCCCGCTATTTTAAGCTTAGGTATTAAGTGCTAAAAGCTTAATCTTAATTGCATATGCTTTTAGCCATTTGCTTACTTTTGGCTTATTAATTGTAATTTTGTTGTTTGCTTTAATCATTTTAACTTTAATTTTATATTATTGTTTAAGCCACATTATATAAGCGCTAATAACTTTTATAAAAATATTAATCTTTTAATTTAATAGTACATAGTTTTATAATATATTAATTGCTTAGCATATAAAAATAACATATAAAAACTCATTATTAAATAAGGTTTTATAGTTATAAAAGTTAATTGTAATTTTTTTTTTTAAAGTTTTTATAGTTAGCTTTTAGTGCTTTTTTAATCTTTTATTTTGTTTTAGCTATTTTGCATATATTATACTTAACTTTAGTTGGTTTTTTAATAACTACTCTTTAAAATAAATGCACGAAATGTTTAAATGCTTTAAGTTTTAAATGTTTAAGTTATTAGTGCCATTTTTAAGCATTGCTAATTAATAAGGCCTTTTTCGTTTATAAAGTATATATATGCTTTTTGCAAAGTTAAGTTATATAAAAAAATTTTTTGTTAATATATAACTTATAATATTTAATTATATATTGTTTATATATATTTTTAATTTTTTTAATAATTATATTATTTTTTTTTTATAAGCATATTTGCTTTTTTTAATTATCCTACTAGTATTTTTTTTGTTATAGTTCTTTTAAAAATATTAGTGTAGTAAATAATAAAAAATAGTATGCCGTATTAAGGAAGGTTATAGTAGTGTTTCCTACTAGGACTTTTATTGTCCCGTAGGCCTGTATCGGTAATAGTTAGTCACCCAACTATACATAGTTTTCCGGGGGAGCAGGTCTTTAGTTTTAAATCCTATTAGCTTGGTTTGTAATTATAATAGTGTTTCCATTGTTAAAAATCACTAAGTTAGCTAACGGATACTTTAACAAGTTAACTGTCGCAAAAGCGCTGGGTACTTTGCCCATCGTTTTTTCGTAAAGTTAGTTTTAAATTTCCTTAACCAGTTTTTCCTTAGGTTAAAAGGTTTTAGTTTTAAATTTTTTGCGTTTTAAAGCATAGATTTTAGCTTTTAATTAAAAATCTTTTATTGCTTTATTAACCTTTTTAATAAAGTGCTTTTAAAGCTTAAAGCTTTTATATGCCTTTTTTAGGAATATATAATAGCACTTGGGTAAAAAGTGTAGTTGGCCACAGGTAGAACATTTTTTAGTGTTTTCCTTTTATAACACACTATGTACCTTTTGCTTGTGCTTTATTTTGTTTTTTTTATTCTTTTAAAAAGTATTATCTTTTTTAAATTTTTTTCTGTTGTATTAAGCTTTAAAAGCTTTTTTTGTCGCTTGGTATCTAGTTATAGTTTAAATAACAATAATTTAAAAGTTATTAATTAAATTACGGTATTTTAACGTACCGTTTTTAATATTGTTTGCTTTTGTAAAAGCGTAGGTATTAAACCATACAAAAAATGCCTTAGTAATAGCGTTAAAAAAGTTATTAGCCTATAAGCTCATTATTTAAGCTTTGGGTACACTTTTTTGCTCGGCCTTATTAATAGCAATTTCCCAGTTTGCAAGCTATTTAGCTGCATTTTTCGTATTTTTTAAAAATAAAAGTGCAGTTTTATATGCTCTTTAGGCATCTTTTTTTTTGTCAGCTGTTGCTTTGCCGCAATAGGCCTTAAGGTTCTCGTACCATTCCTAAATAGTACTTTTTAAAAAGCAGCATGTGGTTTTATAATGGCCTGCTATAGTTTTAATAATATAATTCTTTAATTTTTCTAGTAACTGCGCTTTTTCTTGTATATTTTCTGCATTTAATCGTAGTATATATTGTCGGCATTATAAGTTGTCTTGCCAGCAGTAATAAAGTCAAATATTATTTATATTTTTTAATTCCGCTTAATTTAAATAGTTTTACCATTATTTTATTTGTTATTATTGCTAAATGCCTTAATAATCTCACTTTAAGCTTTTTTAATGGTGTTTTGTTTTTTTTCGTATTTTTTAAAAACAATTATTAATATTCCGAAAAAAAGCATAGGTAATATATTCTTTTTAATGTGTTTTTAAAAACTTAATGCAACTGCTTTTATTTAAAGTTTGTGGTTTTAGTTGGGCTAATTTTTTACCTCGCTTAAGGCCGCAGTAAAGTCGGCTTTATTAAACTTACAAAAAATAAACAATACAGGCATTTTAAAGTAATTTATATAATAAAGTATTCTTTTCAATAATATTTTTATCTTTTTTTACT
Source organism: Xylaria arbuscula (assembly GCA_022385695.1). Classification (NCBI taxonomy): domain Eukaryota; kingdom Fungi; phylum Ascomycota; class Sordariomycetes; order Xylariales; family Xylariaceae; genus Xylaria; species Xylaria arbuscula. The sequence continues at coordinate 157,563 of MU279345.1, forward strand.
TAAAAGGATTAGCGATAAGACTTTTAATTGTTAAATTTAAGCCAATAACCCGTTAAGGTTATGATTGTCTGTATATTTTTTCTGTTTGTCGAGAACCTCTGTTTTCTGGCTCCCTTTTTTAACCTGTAGGTGGTAGGTCTCATTGTACCACCATCGTATGTTGTGATAGCGTGACTATAGAGGTAATTGTTATATCTAACACCTATAGAAGTTTGTTTAGTGTGCATATCGTTAAATTTAACAATAGTAGTAAATTTATAAAAAATACCATTGGATTCCTTTTGAAATAAAGATTTTAAATATACTAATTATTAGTTTATAGGCCCACTTTTCGTCAAGTTATTTAAAAAAGGGGCAAGTAGTACCCTATATAAAATTACCGGTGCTATATATGTCACGTGGGTGGCCAGCTTAAGTGGGGGATGCGTTATAGCTTTATAATTTATATATAACATTATAACTAGTTTTAACTTTATAAAAAAATCATTTAACAAACATTTCTTTTATTAGGTGATTTACTTTAACGCCTTATATATTTCCTAATATAGTTAAATGCCAAGAGGTGAATGGTCGTTTGATCTGTAACCTCCTTGTCATGTTCGTGCACCTAATTGGTAAGATCCAGACAATTCTAGGGGATAGGGCGCGGGCCCGTAAGGTGCCGTAGGTTCAATACGACGTTCCAACGGAACAGCGCTGTAGCTAAGCCCCTATATAAGAGCACGCAGGAATCCGTACATCTTTTAAAGAATAAGAGTCCATACTTACATGTAGTATCAACTCCCTTCTAAGCTACTTGCTTGTTCAAAATGGCGTCGTTCACTCATACCCTGCTTCCTGAGAGTATTCTCTCTGTAGTGGGAATATCCCTGTCTATGGCCGCAATATGGATCATCGGCTATGTCGTATACCAACGTTTCCTCCATCCATTAGCTGCCTATCCCGGGCCCGTAATGGCATCCTTCACAGACCTATGGCAGGTATGTGAGTTCCTGAACTTCAAACAGCCTTACAATTTGACGGACCTGCACCAAAAATATGGACAATTCGTTCGTTATGGTCCAGATAAGCTCAGCACTACAGCAGAAGAAGCTATTCCTCTCATATTCCAGAAAGGCGGCAGAGCTTTCCCCAAAACTGAGTTCTACGATGCATATGGGTCTACACATCCCAACGTGTTTGGGATGAGAGATGAAACGGTACGTCCAAACTGTCTGGATATGACGCAAGCGACATTAACAAGCGGGAATCAAGGAACACTCCATTCGTAGGCGCCACATATCCCATAGCTTCTCCATGTCTTCGGTGAAGGGTATGGAACATCATCTTGACGCCAACTTGAAGCTCATGAAACAGAAGTTATCGCAACATGCACAAACACAGGACCCATTTGACCTGAAGAAGGTTCTGCATTACTATGTCATTGATGTGCTGGGGGAACTTGCCTTCGGCCAGTCTTTCGGTGTCCAGGCCTCGGGTGATGAAAGCCTTGTCCCTCCTGTCGTAGAACACAGCTATCTAGCAGCGGTGACTGGGGCCTGGCCATCTATGACGCGAACACTGAGGAAATGGCTCCCAAGAGTCCCCTCGCGCGAGCTCCGAAGGCTGTTTGAGGGCCGAGCAGCTTGTGCTGCTCTAGCAGCATGTAGCGTACAGCGTCGTATGAAGGACCTGAAAGATACCCGGAACCACGATCCCTCTTCTGTTGAGCGAAAGGACATTTTGACAAGCTTGATTCTTGCGAAAGACCCCCAGACCGGACTGCACCTCACCCAGGCTGATTTGGAAACCGAGGCTTTTGGTTTTATGTAAGCCCTTCACTGTTACACATGATCTGCCCCAGCTGAATGCTGATGTTGTACAGTATTGCAGGAACACATACAACGAGCGCTACGACTTCTCTTTTATTCTACCACCTACTACATGCACCGGAAGAAATGAAGAAGTGTGTAGATGAAGTGGATTCGCAGCTAACGCCGTTGAGCGAAGACAAACCAGCATACTCCGTTGCCGAGGTCGAGTCATCTTTGCCATATCTCCGCCAATGTATTAAGGAGAACTTCCGCATCACACCGGTTTTTACTATGCCGTTGGCGAGGAGAGTCACGGCGCCCGAGGGTGTCGTGATAGCTGGACGCCATATCAAACAAGGCGTAAGTCCTCATCAGTGTCCCGCTTTCATGCAGTATGCAGCTCGGATAGATATGGGGCTAAATTTCAATCAAGACATCTATTGCTGTCTGCAACCATGCATTCCACCATAATCCCGCAGTATGGGGAGACAATCATAATATCTTTGATCCCAGTCGATGGAATGCGCCAGAGATTGCCGCTCGCGGCAGATACCTCATGCATTTCGGTCTCGGGGGGCGGCAGTGCATCGGGAAGACCTTAGCCCAAACCAACATATATAAACTGACGAGTACCCTACTCCGAGAATTTGAGTTCTCGTTAGTTGAGGCGGAAAGACCGGCACGCGGTAAATTGCCTGAGCTTATGAGTGTCGGCATAAGCGATCTTAAAAATCCTATGATGGTGCGGGTTAAAGCACGGACTCCTTAAGTCTACAGTATAGAGGTCGTATTATGGTTCATCTACAACGGATTGGTGATTGTGTCGCCTATTGAGAAATTCTACGCTGACCAGGGCGTTTGTAATGATTCGATGTTCTTTCTAAATTAACAGCTTAAAATTTCAAGACAATATCGTGTGTAGTCATTATGAGCGGCGATTGTAACGGCCGACTTACCTGAATATTCCGGCCCCGGACGATTTCGATCATTTTTGAACCTATTAATCAACTACGTCTCGCGACGCCCTCATAACGGTCTGCGTTCTCCCCACCCGGCTTCAAGCCGTCCAGGGTCAAGTTAAGCGCAGCGGAAGCTTTGCTTACCTCGGCAGACAACGCCTTAGCTGAATCCCAGATTATGCGGGTTTTCCGCAGAACCCTGATAACAACGTTTTGTTCTTTATTATCGGCGCCCAGTAATTCGCGCTTATTGCAAAAGCATAGCAAGCTCGTAGCAAGCAGAAATTTGTGAGCAGATAAAGAGTTGTTTTCATCTGCCTGTCATCTGCGCAGCATATTAATAGCTACACTGTAATATACACTTGACAACGCACGACAACGCACCCCAAACAGAAGGTTAAAGAAGTGCCAAGTTAGCCAATTTCCAGAGTTCTGAAGTCTGTGTAACATCATCTTTACAGCTAAATCTTCAATGAATGTGTCCTTGTCAAGATGGGAGCTTAATTACTGTCCTAGCTACCTTACTAGTCTTATGGGTGTTAAAGCTGTTTGGCGATAAGTTAGCTAAAGGTGGTGGCCGAAGGTAAGTGCTTTGGAAATGGCCGGTTTTAAGCCAGTCATTGAAGTGAGGTCGGAATCCTGTGTGTTGTGTCTGTCTCATCCTCTAATTATCCCCGTTACGGCGTTCTTGCCAATACCTCCCCCTGAAGGTTCAGTTTGAAGGCTTGCGTAACATACCATAACCTACTCAATGCAAATCGATTCTACTGCCAATCATCCTCCACTAAACGATATCTCTTTATGTACACCTGCTTTGCACATCCCTTAGCCCCGTTGTCACTGCTAACTCATGTCCTAGATGCCTGCACTGCGCTACTTTATTGGTACCCCGGTATGGGCTTGTGCCTCATACATGGTAACCCAGTCGTAGCAATATATCCCCAAGAGATAACAAAAAGAAAGTAATGAGGGTCATCTCCGGACCTTAGAACTCCATCATCAACGGAGGGAGGTCCCCCTTTACTTGACTCAAGGTCCCAAGCCTAGATCGTAACGCCATATTCGCTAACTAAGAAACATCGGTTTCAATACCTAAACTTTTTCCTGAAAGATACCTAACGGAAATCCCCGTCACACCGTCGTCATAAATATTAATTTCCCTCATCCTGCTAGCCTGCACTTTTCCTCGGGTACGTCCTAGAAATTGCCTTGCCGAAGCCCAAAGAGTTGGCGAGCCCTCTGCCTGCTGCGCCTTTACTTTAGTAACCACACCGCCAATAGCTGCGCCAAAAACACAGCCGGTGAGTGCCAACACTCAGTGGGTTGATAGGTTCGCCAAGGAGAAGCGGCCTGACAATAGACTGTGTGCCATTGTTATAAGCGCCTGTAATCCCGCCTATCAAAGCGCCTTGTGCCACCGAACTCAACCCTTTTCCACTCCACTCAACGCTCTTCTCCGACGCAGCAGCTGCGGGCTGCAGAACTATACCGACAGCGCCGCCGACAAAACCCGCTACTCCATCAGCGAGAACATTCCACCTAGTATACCTACTAGTACCGATATCACCTCGGATGGCAGCGCTGGTAACGCCCGAAAGCATACTGCCAGCTGCTTCACCTATGGCGGCTGAAGTGACTCCAATCACAGACGATGCTACAGCAGCGACTATCTCACTAACCTCGAACGCAGCGACAATAGCCCCTAAGCCCGCTTCAACAGCTAGGCTTACACCAAAAGTGAGAATACCTCCGACAATACTGCCGACAACCGAACCAATTATGCCTAGAATGGATTGCCACGATTGTCCTAGGGGGTCGAAGTGGTTGAGCGGATCACCCTCGCAGTATGCATAGCGGTTCTCCTGGTGATTGCTATCCATGGAGATGAACCCCATCATCCTCGGGTGATAGTATCTAGAGCGCAGATACACCAATCCACTAGTTTCGTCGGAGAACTCTCGCCCGAAGCCGAAGTTCGATCGTGTCTTGACGGGAGACGAGGGGTTCGCCTTGCCGTAGGCATCGTAGGAGATCGATATATTGCGGTCCTCAGATACTTGCAACGTGGTATAATTCACGGCGTCGAAAAAGTATTCCGTCGTCTTCTCATCGGTGTAACTCGCGACCACGCCCTTGGTCCAAGTAAGAAAACTTGTTTTCTCGGTGGAATTGTCGCTGTTTAAAACAGCAACTGAGTTCACTTTTCCACTGTTGTAGTACATTTCAACTGTGTCCGAAGCCCCTCTACGGCGGGCGAGATAGTTGTCTACTCGGTATTCAAAACCCGAGGTCGCGCTTCCTGTTTGCACCAATAGCAAACGGTCCCGGTCATCAAATCGATACTCATAACCCTCGTCATCGGTCACCAACCGTCCCAGGGCATCGTATGCAAATCCACTGTCCGTATGCTGGTCAATCTTGTTGTACGACATGTTCTTTGTCTTACCATCCACCGAGTTGGAAATGACGTTAGAGTTGCCATCGTAGGAATAAACGGCCTTGCCATACCCTCCCGAAGAGCGACTGTCGGATATCACTTGCCCGAGACCATCGTCATCAATGGTCCGATCCGTGTTCAGATCTGGAGCAACAGCTGACTTTGTCACAACATTCGTAATTTTCCCATTTTCATCGATGGTGTAAGTGCAGTCAAGCACCGTCTCTTTATTGGAGTCTGTAGTGATTGTCCGCCTTGGGCGGTCGAAGCTGTTATACTTAATTGCGGTACTATAAGAACGTCTGCCGGCGAGGTTAAAGCTAATACCCATTTATAAATCGGCTCTCCGAGATAAACCTGCATTTGGGCCTCGTGGAAAGCCTAAACGAGATAACTACTCCTGTTAAACAAAACACCAATATTATAAAGCTTTTTAAAAGGCCTTCTGCGCTAATATTTTTAAAGGGATTTTTTTTATAAGGTTAACAGGCGCGGGTAAATTAAAGCATTTCATAGAAGTCACTATTAAACATAGCTAGTTAACAAATAACGCAAACAGCTAAATTATCGCTTTCGTAACATCCTGCTAGTTAATATTCCTATAGCTGTCGGACATAACGATTGCTTCCGTAGAATTATATCATGATAACATATCATGGTGGTACGATAAGCCCTACTACCTATAGGTTTAAAAAGGGAGCCAAAAACAAGCGCCCTAGAAAAAACAAAAATACGAATAATTCTAAAAAAACATCAAATAATTGACTCAAATCTAACAACTTTTTTCTCATATCTTTACATATCTAAAACCACCTCTCGTCCCGCTTAGAAGCCATTTAAATACTCCGACTTATGTAGGCCGGGTTTACCCGCCGTTCACACCACCTTCAATAAAACATATAGTAAAACACTCACCTCTTACAGCTTTTTAGGCGCTTTAATATAAAACCTTGGGATATGGGACGCAGAGAAACTCACTTGGATTCACCTTGGCCGCAAGTTCTGCGAGTTGCCCAGGTTCCTCACGTATTTATTATAGATTATCGTGTTATTTATTCTGCGCCGCGCTAGAAGCAGGTACTTTCTACCATGTACCGCTCAGACGTTTACCTTTGTAATATCTGTAGCGCAGATGCGGGCTGTGAATACAATTTCGTATTTTACACAAAGGGGGCGGCATATGCATGTGCTCGCATATTTCCACGTGGATCATCCTAGATACATGACCTTCTCTCCCCCCGCTTTCATATCGTGCAGCATTCTTTTTGCTCACGTACACTACATTGTTGACCTTGAGATCGAACGAGATAGCGATTACCGCGCTTGTTGTCGGATGAGTCTATGCGCCCTAGTGAAACCAGCGGGAGTTATTGCTTATCACCTGCAAACTAAACCCTTATACGCATATCTGCAAACAAGCTTGAAGCGATTTCCCTGCTTTTGTTTTTTTTTAAGAAGAAGATGCACATAGACAACGAGCTTGAAGGGCGTCTTGCGTGGCGACCCATCCATCCTATGAACTGGCTCGACTTACACGCCGCTGGTCTTGCCTACTTCGCCATAACCCTGCGACGCAACTACGGAATAGATTTTAGTTACTTTAGCAGGATGAAGGAATTTTACTGGGAATATTTGCAGTGCTGGAAATTCACACTCTTTCTCTAAGTCTGCTCTAAGATCGTCCTTGACGCTGATCTCAAAAGCTCGGTGACGATTCGATAAGCTAAACCCAAGTAGCCGCTGATCGTAATTTTAAGCCGCAGCCAAAATTCTCGTCAGATCCGATTGGAGAATCTAAGATCGGGAAAACGAAGAAACACCCGGGTTCAACTTCATGATCCAGATCATGCAGGACGACTACCTAATCTTGAATCCTCGTATTATGTAGATGTTTTCGAAATGGCGAGGTCCGTAGTCTATTTGAGACCGCCGTTGTTGCGCTATGACAATATACTAATTACGTTAGATTCCGCGCGGTTAACGCCGTCGTTTGAACTAGTGCGGTAGCTGTGCAGATTCCCGGGGCGTTCTCGGGTTCCTGCATCATTAGCTTTCGTGGTGTTACATACTTCGACGGCCAATCGATCAATAGCGCTGTCGATGAGGTCTACCTTGGCCCCTTTTAGCTGCTGCTTATGGAGTAGCTGCTCTCAAGCCATGACACGCTGCAGCATTGTTGATCGCTCCGACGATCCGAACAGGTCCCATTTCGAAATAGCGGGAATCGTGATGCATTTTACATATATGGTGCCTATGGCATTTCATGTCAGGCAGATGGGCTTTGTCCCCTCTCGCGAACATACCCTCCTTTTCGTGCGCCAATCACTGGTTGTTCATACACTCGTTTGTCTTTCTTTAGTGAAAATCCGTTCCTTTTTGACACTCGTTTTCTATCCCAAGAACCGGTAAACATTCATAATTGTAATAACCGACAAGGTTCTTGTTGTGGTTCCAGACTCTGTGCCTGGCGATCATTCGGCTTGATTATCGTGATCTGCAAACAGTGCTGTTAACTGAGCTTGACTCAGCACTTGAAATCTCATCGGGGAGCAGAGCATCACAAGCAAATATGTTGCCCGCTGTCTGGGATTATATCGTTGTTGGAGGTGGGCTGGCCGGGACCACGCTATCGAGTCGCCTACATGGCTACAATAGCTCTCTCCAGATCCTGCTAATCGAAGCCGGAGGGGACGCAAGTCACGATCCAAGCATCCTGTACGAGAACTCAACAAATCTCGTCCAGGGCACCTATGATTGGGCATATTTGACAACGGAGCAAGAGAATCTCAACAACAGACACATTCTTGCGCCAGCAGGACGTTGTCTCGGCGGTGGTACGGCGATCAACGGATGTGAGTATGATAAGATGTTGTATGGCTTCGAGAGACTCATCAATGTGGAAAGGTGAATGGATGCGCGGTGACGCCACTGACTATAACGACTGGGCCGACATGGTGAACGACGATCGCTGGGGTTATGACAACATGTTGCAGTACATAAAAAAATCCGAGCAGTGGTTCAGCACACAGAATGAGGCAGAGCATGGTCAAGACGGCGCCATCTTTGTCAGTTCGCCGCAGTACGAGAACCGGACGTATCCCCTTACATCCGACCTCAGGGAATCCTGGCAGCAGCTCGGAGTCCCTGTTCGCAGAAATGAAGACACGAATGCCGGCAACAACGTCGGTCTCGGCCAACTGAACCAGAATCGTATAAGAGGAGCGCGTCAAGTTGCAAACACTAAATACCCGTTGGACGGCGTCACTGTCTTGACCCATACTTGGGTCCAGTCGGTTATTGTGGACGCGGATGGCAATACGCCGACTGCCACAGGTGTTGTTCTTGCCAATGGCACTGAATACCAGGCACGCGAGGTCATTGTGTCTGGAGGCTCATATCGGTCTCCTCAAATCCTAATGCTGTCAGGCATTGGTCCTCGTGCTTTATTGGAAAAACATAATGGTGAGCAGTGGCTTGCACTTTCTATTTGAGACTTCGCTGACAAGTGAACAGTACGCGATTGGTTCTTGATAAATATCTTCCCTTGCTAGACTTAGTTCTAACTGTCATACTAGATCACTGTCAAATCCGACCAACCCCAAGTTGGTCGCAATTTCCTCGATCACTTCCAATTCGACCAGAACTGGAAGCTGGTCGACCCCTCGAAGGGATACGCCATCGGCTCTGGAAACCATCTATTCACGGCGCCGCAGTATTCCTGGGGAGCACACATACCATTCACCGTGTCGAACCCAGTTCCCGCCGCTGGCATTGCAGCCGCTATCACGGCCGACGAGGGTACCGCGCCAGACCCAAACTCCAACTTCTATTTGCGCAATGTGCAAGCCATGAATGAAAATAACGTTGGGTTTGCCGCGCACACGACCTTGGGAGACGGTGTTCATATCGACGGAACACATATTGCCTCGACCATCGTGGGTTTGAAACCATCATCGCGTGGCAGCATCACTATCTCGTCAGCGCGTATCGAGAATGGCCCCATCATCGACCCCAACTACTACGCGACCGAGCTTGACAAGTACTCGTGGCGGACAGGTCTTCGCAACATCACCCAGCTCATGCTCGGCAACACGACATTTGGCCGCGGCGTTATTGCGAGCGAGAGTCCTCCGGATGGCTTCGAACCCATGACCCTGGACTCAACAGATGAGTACTTAGACTCAAGGATTGCGCATGGAGCTTTCAGCACGTATCATCCCATGGGTTCCTGTTCGATGGGCAAGGTCGTAGATACCGATCTTCGTGTCATTGGTGTGAACGGCCTGCGCGTTGTGGATGCTTCCATCATCCCGATTCCATTTGGTGCACATCTCCAGTCACCGACGTATGCGTTAGCCGAGCATGCCGCTGCGATCATTGCTGGTATTGCGAATGATCTGAAATCAGATGTATCCTCGATTATTGACAGCACGTTGAACACAGTCCTACCATCGAATTAAGACCTCGAAGCGAGTTGTATCTTTAAGTGAAGAATTCGCAGAAGCACAAACCCATTTCCCTAATTATTAGTCTTCCTGTTATTATGAAGCTCTTTATGGTCGGTAACGTATCGAGCCTGTATATATTCTTCAGGATAATGACAAGGTTGTAGCAAATGGCTTAAATACAGGAGTACTTTATTCCTGTCATAAGATATTGAAGTTACAGTGGACTTGCCTCCCCCTTTCGGCCGATTTTAGAATGCTACCAGTGAAATAATCCGGTTCCTCGACACTATGACGGAGGCTTATCGTTGTTGACACCTTGTGATAAGGGAAATATTTGAACTCTGGCCTCCAAAGACGAATCATTCCAATAAGATCCTTTCTTTTCTAACAGGAGTTGAGCTGGCCAATGATAGGTCCCGGCTGTGAACGCTTCATATCTCATCTAGTCGTCCATTGCAACCGACTCTCATGTGTTAGGGCATATCCCAGGGTTGTAGTGCAACAGTGTAATTTTAGAAAATCCCCCTGAAATATTTATCTGGCAATGCATATGTTAACGGGATATATTTATTCAGAGAACGCCACCACTGTTCGTATCTGAGGCACTCTTGTGCCCTTATTTACTCAAGTTCACGTCGCAAGCAAAACACGCATTTCGAATCAATTCTAAAAACACTCCGTATTCCTTTGCGAGTGCTGCCAAGGGGAGTTATATCATGCCGATACGGGAGCCAACACAAATCCAAAGTTTCCCGCCGCTTACGACAGTCTTCACACCCCCGCTGGAGTGTTATACGCCGTACTTTCCAGAAGAATGTAGAACACCAACGAGCCTGGAGTGCGATGGTGGATATCCAGCATTCTTGGTATTCTCTGGCACTACAGGGCAGTGTGTTCCAGAGTCGACTCGAGATGAGAGCGGCTACCTCGATGGGGTGTATACATACTCACCCGGATTATATTGTCCTCATGGTATGACCATACTAGCAAGCTTCCCTCAGATAGGGGTACAAGTATGCAGACTTTAAAGCCTATTTGGCATGATATCCAACGCTACTGCTTCATAGCAAGGGGCTTACTCGCGATGAACGCGCCAAACTCCTTTTTTTGACAAGTATAAAAATCAAAGTTGACAACTACTAACCTTGTTAGCTTATAACATGATGCTTTAAATTTTTTAATAAATATAACAAAAAATTAAAATTATACTCCACCTTTATATTCATTAGAATATAACAACATTAACAGCATTTATTATTTTATACTCCATTGTCACCATTAGCATAACAGACCAAGTATACTGACGTCTAGTAGTAAAGTAGAAAATGTATTGGAAAGCTAGGTAGGCTACGGAGGCTAGGCTAGGTCAGAGATATATAGCCTAGCTAAGTGGCTAGGTGTAGCCTGGTCAGGCAGCTATGGCAGGTTAAGTCAGGTGTGGCTAAGCCACACCTACCCCCTTTGGAGGTCTGTATCATTGTGTTTGTAAACTGGGGGATTCATGTCTTGCTTCTTCGTCCTCCTGTTGCGGGTTATGAATCCGTTGCCGCAAGTTGGCTAACTTTGCGGTGGATTGCTCCCGCACTGCTGACAACCTTGCCACCGTAGAGACCCTTGCCGCCGCCAATGCGCCCTTCCCCGGCCGTGACCCTTTTACTGTTAATATCCACTTCGTGAAAGGCCCGAAGTGCTCGTCCCGCTGCGACTTGTTCAAATTAAAAGCAATGATGAGCAAGACGGCACTCAGGGGAAGTGAAACCGATACTATCGACCGAGGTCAAACCAAAGATCAGCTTAGGCGTACTCGGTGAAGAGCGGAGTGTGAGTATCTTAAAATCCAATGTACGTCGATGAGAGGCTTACGTATAATTTTGACAACCCAGTTCAGCTGTAGCTTGTCCCCGTCCCATGGGAACTGCGCCACTTGAAGCGCTAGGAAGCTGGCCATGAACGAGAGAGGTAGCTTAAATATAATGTGGTTAGCGTGTGGGACTTAAATAGACTGACGAGAGAGTATTAAGGGAATATAATTAGACCTACAAAGATAACGGTAACCACTGTAAACGTCAGGATTGTCTTCCCCTGCTTGTCTGTGGCGTAGTTGATGTTATAGATCGCATTAGTCAGTATCAAATCAGCTTGCTTTTGTTTTAGGTCGAGGAGCTGCTCAATCTGTTTACACAGTAGTTAGTTTGGATAGCCCGACATAACCGGGCGGGTTTTCTTACTGCCGCTTCAGCCTTCCCGGCAAGGAGGCTCAGTCTTTTTACCTCCTTGAGGTTTTGCTCTACTACCGCACCCGAGAGATGTGAGGATGTGCGCAGGTAATTAGGCACTCCCTGCGATATGTTCTTGCTCCCATTCCAATCTTCAACCGGATAGATGATTTGATGCATTGCTCCGACAACTACCTCTTGCGTACGGAACAAAGACTCCATCATGATTAACTCATCCCCGATGTCTTTGATTTGGCGCAGGTCTTCGATGTCTTCCTCGATATCTAGAAGCCCCTGCAACATTTCACGATTCGAATTTGTCTCAGACTTGCTATCTTGGTCGTCTCCCTTTTTGGGGGTTCCTGAGTTAGAGCTTTTTTGACTTCGTAGGGTCTCAGGATTCGCCAGCCCGAGCACTTTAGTAATCTCGCCTATGATTTCCCGGAAGCGATTCTTTATTTTGGGGGGCTCTGGGTTTCCAGTCTTTTTTTGATCCCCTGAGGCCTTGGGCTTTGCAAGACGGAGTGCTTCGTTAATCATACCTATATTTTCTTTGAAACGTTCGAACCGTGACACATCGCTATCCGCCTACCATAGAATTGTTAGTACCAGATATAGCGGAAGTGGAAACAGATTCACATACAATCCTTCCTATTGATGTCCTGTATATATCGAGAAACTGGATTGTTTGGTTTCGGTTGGTCATAGGGTCAAGGTAAATTTTTGAGCACTTTGCTACTATGACCTCGACCACCTTGTAACATAACCGATTTGAGAGGCCGCCGCACCGTTCAATAATGTTGGACACCAAAGCCGTTAGCTTCTCTGGGTCCCCCTTCGATGATGCTGAATCTTCCCTATTGCTTCTCTTTGGAAAAGCTGTAATGATAGTTGGTGGCGACAATTCAGATTTTGGAAGGACCCACATCCACAATTGGTCCACCATCGTTAATATCCGGTCAAATTCCTCGCAGTTGAGCTTCTGATCCTTGAAGTATCTGAAGGTAGTCTGATCTTTGTCTCGAATTTCTATATTCTCGGAGCTTGGGTAATAATATTGGTCGAGTGTTTTGCGGATGTGCAACGGATGCTCTTCGCCGATGTAAGCTAACCTAGGGTCTCACGGCCCACCCCATCGCGGACCACCTACCCAATTACCACCTTTCCACTTTAAAGCTGTTTTTCTCAACAACCACCTATTGTATCGGCTTTTTCTAGTGTTTTCTTTAATAATTAAGCTATTGCAACTTTAATAATATTTTTAACTTTTATAACTTTGTTTAATTTTATTTATTGATTAGCTGCTTTATTAGCATATATAAATCAATGTTTAAGCTTTTGTTTAATTTTTTATATATTAGTTATATAAATAAAACGCTAGTTTAAAGCTTTTTTAATATATATGCAATATTGTTTAATTAATTTTTATAGTTTAGTTTTAAAATTTAAAACTTTTATTTTTAAATGCGCTATTTTTATAGCTTAATTGTTAAAAGCTTTGCTAGTTTTTTTTAAAAATAACATTTAATAAAGGTTTTTAAAAAATTAAACTTTATAGCTAGCTTTTAATTAGTTTGCTATAAATTTTAGCTTTTAAAAAGTGTTAAAATAACTAGTTTAATTATAATTAATAAAAAATCTAGTGTTTTTAGCCGGTTTATTTTTAATAAATTTAATAGTTATAATATATATATAAATAATAATTATTTAATAAAGCTAATAAGCATTAAATAAACCATATATATTATATAAAAGCAATTTTTATAAATAATTAGTTTTTAATAATCATTTTTTTATAACCTTTAAATATAACTATATATTATTTAATAATAATAGTTAGCAAATTGTTTTAAATAATCGCATTATAAACATTATATTATATTTAATAACAAATTAACATTTAATTTTTTTATTGCTTTTTTGCTTTTTTTTCCTTTTATTACTTTTTTATTATATTAAAACGTTATTTATTATTACGTTAAATCACCACGTTAAATTATTATATTAAATCGCTTAATTTATAATAAAAAAAAAACTAAAAGAAAATTTAAAATAAAACGCAACTATTTTTTATTATTAAATAAATATAATTACCTGGTAGTTAAATAATTAAGCAAATTTCTCCGCTTTATAAAACTTAGCAACATTATTATTAAACTTTAATAACTACTTTTATAATTAAAACGTATTAAAAAGCTTTTAGTTTTTTTACCGATTTATTTAATGTAAAAATTTTTTAAATAACAAGCGTAAATTTTATGTTTATTTAATAGCTTTAAATAATAACAAAAAGTAAATAATTAAACTTTTTTGCAAATTAATTATAGTATATTAAATTAATAATATAAATTTAGCTATATTTTTTTAATTAGCAAATAAATAAATAAACGTTTAAATAAATTTTAATTTTTATTGCTAAATATGTTAATTTTTTAATATTATAATTTATTAATAATTAAATTAACTTTAGTAGAAAATTATATAAAACTTAAAAGTTTATTTTTATATTTAAAGTTAATATATTTAAAGGTTTATTAAAATTAACATTTAAATTAAAACTATTTTAAAAAATTGCTAGCATTAAAAAAAACCTAGCTAATTATACACTTAGCTTTAAATTTTTATTTAAAACTAATAAAATTAAAAATTCTGCAAATTATAACATTTTTTAAAAGCTTAATTTTAATTAATTAATAAATTATATTGTTAATTTTATTAACGCTATATAAAATAACATTTTTAAAAATAATATTTTAAAATAAAAATTAAATTATATTAAATTTTTTAATTTTTATATTAAAAAATCTTTTAAAATTAGCAATTATATTTAAATTAACATTAACATTTATTAGCAAAATATATATTTATTTAAAAATAATAATTAATAAATAATTATTATTTGCAATTTTTTATAGCTTTTAAAAAATGCTGCTTAATTTTAGTAAGCTAGCAAATTGTTTTTAAAAACATATATAAAGCTACTTAAAATTTTTAACAAAACTTTAATTAAAATTATTAAACGTTTTAAATTAAATATTAGCAAAGCATTTAAGCAATTAAAAAGCTTATATATAAAATATTTTTAAAATAAAATTTAAAATAATAAATTTATTTAAAATTAAGCAGGTAGCATTTTTTAGCTTATATAAGCAATAAAATAATAAATAAAGCAATAATAAATAACTAAAATTTATAACTTTATTTGCTTGTTATTATGCTAATTAATTGTTAAATTAATTATAATTTTTAAAGTTAAAAATTATTTTATTTATTTAAATAAAAAATTAAAAGCTTATTATAATAATTTGTTTAGCATTTTTTTAAACATTATATAATAAGTTTTTAAACTATTAATTAATAAATTAACAATAATATAATTTATTTTATATTATTATAACTTAATTATATTATTTACTTTAATTTTATTGCTAAAATTGCAAATGTTACCAATTTTAACAGCTTATATAGCTTAAAAAATAAAAATATATAGTAATTTATTAAATATAAAATTAATTAATTTTACTTTAGTAAAAATATAAAAATAATTAACTAAAAAAAATACCGTGGTTAAAGTAATTATTGCAGCTAAAGCAATTATTAAAATTAATTTTAACGTTATAATAATTAATAAAACTTTAATTATTAATAGTTTTATAATTGCTAAAATAAAAAGCAAAATTATAAAAAAAAACTAAGCAAATTATTTGCTTTATTAATAAAAACAATAAGTTTAACGTGTTTTATTATTAAATGATAAATATTATTAAGTGACAAAAGTTTTAAGCATTATTTAAGTTGCAATGTAAAAAAAACAACCATAACGCAATTAAATTACTTTAAATTAATTGAAATCTTTTTTATTAAATGTATTCACATCTACTGTATAAGTGCGCGCATTATGACCGGTGTTGCCGCATATGCCACAATGGCGCGTGCGCGTAAATGCCCTCACCCGACGACCACTTTCTTTACTATTTTTTTAATTTACTTGACCACCACCTTTTTTAAAGACTTGGAGATCTGTTTTTTTAGATCGAGTAAATACTTTTTTAGTTTGTAATCGCTTATTTTTTATCTTTTAACGTTTATTAAGAATATAGTTAGCCTTTTAAAGCTTAGCTATTTTATTTAGTATTAATGTTTGCTTATGCAATAAATAGTACGTAGCTTTTAATAACAAGTTTATAGCGTTAATAATTTTGCTAGGTGAGTTATTTTAATGCTTAGCAATTTGGGTTTTTAAGTAAATAATTTATAAAACAGCTTTTTTAATAATAGTAAAGGTTTTTAAAACCTAAACAGTAAAAAGTAACTTAAGCTTTAGCAACGGTATAAAAAAAATTAGCGTAATATTAAGCTTTAAAATAATAACTTTTAGGTTAAATAAAATAAGGCCAGTGGCTTTAAACCTAAATATAATGTTTACAGGTGTTATTACTTAAGTATAAGCCTTAAAAAACGCAGGTAAAAAGTCCTCTTTTAAAATATATGTTATACCTGTTTACATAATATTGCTGATTTTAATACTATACGCCTTTTTTAACGGGTTAAAATATGCTACGTTTAAAAGCTAAAGTTTATAAAAAAAATACGCAAGCATTATTTCGGTAAAAATACCATTTTTTTAGCAATAGTTTTTAAATTTTTTTAAATAATAGCTTTTATAATTATTAAAAATAAAAAAAACGTTTTATGCCTGTTAAACGTGGTTAAGTATATTTATTAAAGTGTTTAATTTATATTAAACCGAGATTATTATTAATTTAGCTATTATGTAAAACCGCAATTTGTCATTTAGGTGATAAAAGGCTATTGTAATACTAAAAGGCAAAGTGGGTTTTTTTCTTTAAAATAATAAAAGGCAACACCGATTAACCTTATAAATTAATCGAACAAACGGCTGTAAACTAATTTTAATTGCCTTGCTAGGCTTGCTTAGGCTTATTCCGCCTTTTAACACTTGTTATAACTATATTAGTTGTAATTATACCTATTATAAACCTTGTTTTATTAAAATTGTATATATCCTTTTTTGCAATGCCTTAACGCTTAATAGTTTTTTTTACGCGTTTGTAATATGCGTTATATTTGGTAGGATCTTTGCAGAGGACTCGGCTATAGTTGATTTAACGGTTTAAATGCGTTTAGAGGGCTGGTATACGGTTTATAAAGCACGTCGTCTAGCACTTTCCGACAGGTTGGCTACCCCGTTTAGCTAATAGTCGGTCGGCTATATTTTAAACATAACACACCTAGGGGGAAAACGCTTTCGAATTTAGGTAAATTATAAACTGTATAATTGCCTGCTTTTCGGAGTCGGTTAATTTCGACTTTATATTTTTGCTGCCGCGCCGGGGCGCAACACCGGCGATTTTGCGGCGGAGGGTTTTATTAAGAACGCTATACATTTTTGCAAGCTTGTAAATAAAAATGTAAAAGTCGCGTTTAAAAGCGTTAGTAGCAGTTAATAACCTAGCTTTTTTTAACGCATGGTTTATTGTTGTAAATAAAGAAAATAAAGTTTAAATAATAAAAGGTGGGAAAACTTAAGATTTTTATCACTTAATAATAAAACACGTTATAGCTGTTATAATAACAATTAAGTTTATTATAAAGTTAAAACTTTTATAGCATTAAATAATGTAAAGCTTATTGTTAAAAAGGCTTATTTTATAATTAAAAGATATTTTATATTAAAAAAGATTTTAAACAAAAAAAAATTTAAATAAAATGTAAAATTAAACAATAAAATTAAGTTTTACTACTTTGCTATTTTAAATTTTATAATAGCTAAACATTAAAAAATTTATTGCAAATATAAAAAAATGTTTTTTTTACGTAATAAATATATAGCATATATATATTAAAACATATATATAAAAAAATTATAAAAAAACAATTTAATTTATTGCAAATAATATATTAGCAATTAAGTTAAATTAATTAGTTATAAATAATAATAATAATTAACATTAAATATAATTAAATAATATAAAGCTAAATATATGTTTAATATATGCTTAGCTGCTTTTTTTAAATATTAAAGCAATTAATTAATTTATATACATTAAAATAAAAATTAAAATTATTAGCAAATAAACCTATTATATTATATATATAAATATTAAAGCATTAAATATAATAGCTAATAAAAAATAGCTTAAATAATTTATTAACAATGTTAAGTTTTTTTACTTAAATAAACTTATAAAAGTAAATAATATTAATAAAATAGTTTATATAAATATAAAAGCAAAATTTTAAATTTAAATATTAGCTATTTTTTTAAATAATAAAGCTGTTTAATTATAAATAAATATTAAAGCTTAAGTAAATAATTTATTTAAGCTTTATTTATTATTAAAAACTTTATAATTTAAAAATTATAATATTATACTTAACGTAGTTAATAAGCGAGCGGGCCACTTAAGCGAACGGGCCACTTTAATTAACCAAAGAAACTAATAATTTAATAAATTAACCACAACGCTTTAAATTAACTTGATTTATTTAAAATTATCTTTTTTAAATATATTTACGTCGATTTCACAGGTGCGCGTATTATGACCCGTATTACCATATCGTTCACAGCGCCGTTGCTTTGCTCGAGCCCTTTTTACAACAATATAATCCTTGTTTATTTCTTCTTGTGTTAATTTTTGTACTTTTTTTTAAGCCGTAAAATCTTGTCCTTTTTATAAAGTAAGTGACCTTTTTTAACAAACACGTATTTTTTTAGCCTTGCAGCGCTTACTTAAAGTTTAATTTGCTTTACGAAAATCTTAAACCTTTGCTTAAAGCAATGCAACCTAATGCATTAACCTTTTTGCCTTTTTTATTAGCTAATCAATTAATTAATAAATTAACGTTAAAAAACTGCTTTAATAACAAGCAATTTAACTTTTAATATATTTGGTTTATAATATAGCCTTAATTAAATTATTAAATATTTTAAAAACCCACGGCATAAATAGTTTAAAAATTAATTTAAAAAGTATTAAAGTTTGTAGTTTTATATTTAACTTTAAAAATATAAAATCTAAACTAAAAAGCATAAGGCTAGTTTTTTAAAAGCTACTTTAAATATTTTCAAATATAAAAACTTTCAAAAAGCAGCATAAAAAGCAGGAAAAAAGTCGGCCTTGGTAATATAAATAATATGCTTACATATTATATCTTCGATTTGCCGGCCGTACGCTTGCTTTAATAAACTAAAACAACCAACATTAAAAGGCTAAAAAATATAAAATAAATAAAAAAACATACACAAGGTAATAATATTATTATCTTTGCAATAAAGCTTAAATTTAATCGAATGATAGCTTTTGTAGCTATTAAAGACAAAAAAACAATAAGCCTTAACTAAACGGCTTTTAGTATATTTATCAAAGTGCTAAATCCATTTAAAACCCCGTTTATTTATTGTCCAGCCATTATTGCTAACAGCAATACATTAGTCTCCTGGTAATTAGCTGTTTTTGTACCAAAAAAACAGGTAATATTTACCAGCGACAATAATAAACAGCAGGATCGCCCACCCTCGGGAATTAACGCCCTAGATTACTGTAACCCATTTCCAATTACCTTGCTGGGCCATCTTCGGTCTTTCACGCCTTTCAGCATTTATAACTACCATTGCCGTTAAAATAACGCCCATTATAAAGCCCGTCTCGTTAAAGTTATAAATATCCACCTCGTCAATACCGTATTTAGCAATTATATTCTATACAAACCAAAACCACGCGTTTAACGCGTCGTAATCTTCGCATTAAGCCCTCTAATAATTGTATTTGCAATTAAAACGCATCCAAAGGTTTAGCTGTCGCTTTACAAAGTTAAAAGCCCATCGCTTACCAACAGGTAACATATCGCAATTATAAAGCAGTTAATTGGCCATACCTTCCACGTCAACCAGCCTAGGAAAAAATGCGCAAAAATCTAAGTCAAAAATATATTAAACTATCGTCGATTTTTCTAGATTTATAAGCTTTCGCAAATTTAGCATTTTATCACATTGTAATAATCGGCTATTTAATCGCTGCTGTAAGGTAATACGGCTTACATTATAAATTTGCAAAGCAGCTCGTACGCTTAATTTCAGGTCTTTTTTAATAGCTTTAATTGCTAAAAGTAACATTCCTTTGTTTAAAGCCATTTATTTAAATAATGGTTGTGTAATACAAGATAAAAGTTAAACGGTTGCATTAGCATATTTAAGTGGCCCGTTCGCTTAGGTGGCCCGCTCGCTTATTAACTACGTTAATATATTTAAATGTATAATAATTATTATAATATAAAATGTTAAAATTTTTATTATTATTATAAAAAATAATTATAGGTTAAAATGTTATTATATTATTTTAAAGCTAAATGTTTATATTAGCAAAATATATTAATTTTTTAAAATAGCGTAATAAAAGCATAATATAATAATATATATTTATTGCTTTTATTAAAAAAGCAATAAATAATATAATTAATATTAATATATTAAACTGCTTTGTTTATATAAATATAATAAAAAAGCTAATTAAAATTTAATAAAATATTTTATTATATAATAATTTAATGCATTAAAAATAATTATAATAAAAAACTTTAATGTTAATTAATTTGCTGCTAAATTTAACATAAAAAACAATAAGCTTTATTAAATAAATAATAATTAATTTTTTTATACCGCAAATATTAAGCGTTTTTTTTACTAAATAGCTTTAGAAAAAAATAACTTTAAGCTAATACAATTAAAAAACATAATATTATATAAAACCGCTTAAAAAATTTATATTTTTAATAAAAATAAATAATAAATTAAATGTTATAAACTAATAGTAAAATAGCTTATTAAAGGACCAAAGGTAACTAAAAAACCTAATAAAAGGCACTAAGCTAAACTAGGAGATAAGCTATAGCATAGGTATGGTTATGTGATATGCAGCTCCGTGGAGATTAAAAGCAGGGCGCTTTTAATGCTTTGAAAGCTAATAAAGCAAGCGCTTTAGGTGTGTTTAAAGCAAGTAAAGCACAAAGAAATAATAAAGGAAAAAACGGTTTATATAATAATAAAACGTTTTTTTATAATTAATATAGTTTTTATTTTATAATTTAATTTAAATATATAATAATTTTTTAAAATAGCTATATAAGCAATACTTTGTTTAATTATTTAATAACTTAATAATAATAACCATTATTTATTATATTATTTAGCATAATTTAAATAAAAGCTTTAAATATACCATGTTATATAAATTTAAGGTTTATTATATTTTAAATTGTTTAATTATTTAATGTTTAAAAAATAACGCAGTAATTATTACAACGTTATATTTACTTTATAACAAATATAAGCAAATAATAAATTTAAATTGTTTAAAGCTTAGTATAATTATATAAAGGCTAAAATTATTAATTTAAAGTTTTAATTTAAACAAGTTATAAATAACATAAATAATAATGCATAAATTTTTATTAATGTAAAATAATAATAAAAAAAAACCATTAAACTTTTAAAGCAAAAAATAATAAAACTTAATAAGTTAGCATAATTTAATAAAACGCAAAGTTAACTAAATGGGTTTTTAATTTAAATTTAAGCTTATATGCGCTATTATAAGCAAAAAATGCCTAATAAATTAAAATAAATGTTATATATAACAAGATTTTTAACCGGAAATGCTATAAAATAATTTTAATTTATTATATATAATTATATAAACGTTAAAAAAAATCAATAAATAAAAATTAAAAAAACGTTTATAAATTTAATAAAGTTTAAAAAAGCATTAATTAAAATGTATAAAAACCCGAAAAAACAAAAATAAACAAAACAAAAATTATTAAATATATAATAAATAAAACTAATATATAAATATATTATAAAATTTTAAAAATAGCTTAACAAAACCTTATAAAATAATAAAAAAAACATTATAATTATTTTTTATAAAAAACTTAAAAATAAAATTTAAAATAATTTTTATTAAAAAAAACAATTAAAAACCTTGGAAAAATATATTATAAAATCAATTAAAATTAACAATTAATTATTTAAACAAAAAATGTAAAAAAAACAGCAAAACTAAAAACCATTATAAATAGCTAATATAAAAAAGCAAAAACCTTAAGTTTTACGGCCTTTAATACTTATGCAAAACCTATGAAACTTAATGTAAAAATTAAAAAACAAAACCTAGGCAAGGTTAAGTGCTATAATTGCAACTAAAAAAAGCATTACGCAAAAAGTTACAACAAGCCTAAAAAAAAACAAAAGCTTAAAAAAGCAAAATAAGCTTTATTTATAACCATTGCTATATTAAAAATTAACAATTAATAAAGTTAACTATAATAATAACACATTAAAAAAGTGCTACATTGCAACATATATAAATATATATATATATATATATTTAAAACACCTTTTTATAAAGCAATTAAAATAAATAAAACAAAACAAATATATTTGCAATTTTATTAATTGCTAAAAACATAATATAAGCATTAATAATAAAACTAAGCAAAATATAACTACTTGGGAAAATTTTACCTAAATTAATAACAACAAAAATAATTAAAAAAACATTAAACCAAAAAAAATCAAAAATTTTACATGGGATAAAATTAAAAACTTAAACTATAAGTATAAAAAATAGCCTAAGGGAAAATCATGCCTAAAAAGATAAAATTACAACTACGCGAAATATAACCATTATATAAAATAAAAATAGTTGGAAAACTTTATAGCAAAATTTATTTAACGAGGGGAATGTTTCGGCAAAACGTTAAACGTATAAAAATCGCAAATAAAAAAAGCTAAAACAACGATAATATATACGCTAAAGGCAAAAAACAACTAAAAAATATAAATATTTTTAAAAAAACGTATAATAGTATAATATAACATTTATAATAAAAGCTGGAATAAATATTAATAATTATTAAGGTTTAGCTATAAAATTTATTGCTAAAAAATATTATTATAATAAAACTATAATAAATTAAAAACCAATAAAGCTAAAATTAAAAAATAAAAAACATAAATAAATTTTATAAATATATTATATAATATATCGTTATATTAGCTATTTATAAAAAAAAGCTATAATATATATGGTTTTTTAAAAAATTAAATAAAAAACCTTTATTATAACCATTATATAAAACAAATAAAAAAAAATAACGCTAATATATTAAAACCTTAAAGAATTTGCAATATTTATAAAAAACTTATAATAATTTAAAACATGTTTGCAATAAATTTTACGATTAAAAAATTGCACTAATAATAAATATAAAATTTATGCATAATAAAAAGCAATAAAATTGCGCAAAATAATAAAATAAATATAATAAATAAATTAAAATTAATTTATATTTGAAAAAAAAAGCTAAAAAAAGTTATAATTAAACAAAAAATCATTAAAAAATTTTTAAAAAATATAATAAACCTTTATAAAATAAAAAACCTATTATTATTTAAAAAGTAAAAAATAAAAAAATAAGTTATTATTTAAATAAAAATATAATAATACGATTTAAAAAGTTTTAAGCAGCAATTAATGCAGCTAAACAACTCGACAATATATTAACATAAATAATAATTAGCTAAAATTAATTAAAAAACAACAAAAAACAATTATAATAAATTAATAACTAATTTAAAAACCAAAATAGCTTTGTGCTATAATAATAAACCAAAGCAATCATTTAAAAATCGATTTAATATATTAACAAGGCTTAAAAATAACTTTTATTTATTTTTAACCGTTAATAAAAGTTTTATTGTGTATAATAATAAAGTAGTTTTAAAAAAAACTATAGCTTTTTTTTTTAACATTTTAAAATATAAAGAAAAACTTATGCTTAATATTATAAAAACATTTAAGCATAATGTTATTTTAAAAATACCTTAGTTATAAAAAAGCAATTTTAAAATAAATTAAAAAACCGATTAACTTTAATAAAATATATTAAAAAAAATTAATTATTAAAAAACTTATATAATAAATATTAAATAATTTTATTAAACAATTAATATAACTTTACATTATAATTAAAAATTTTAAGTTAATACTCGACATTAAAATACCATTAAAATATTAAAATTATAGCAATTTATTTAATAAAACACATGATTATTTATTAAAGCACAAAATATAAAATCATTAAATTTTACTTTAAAAAAAAGCAATGTTAAAATTATTTCCATTATACTATATAAATTAAAAACAATTAAAAAAACTTAACAATTATATTAAAATAAATTTAACGAAAAGATTTATAAAGCATTTAACGTTATTAACACGATTACTAATGCTATAAATGCTACGCAAAATAAAAAAAAACAGTAAACAAAAATAAAAACTTTATGTAAACTTTAAAAACATAAACTTTAAAACAATTAAATTTATAAAACCACTACCTAAAATTAATAATTTATAAAACAAATTAACATATGCAAAATAATTTATGGCATTTAACCTACTAAATACATATAATTAAACGAAAATAACATTAAATAACAAATGGAAAACAGCATTTAAAACATTATACGGGTTGTTTAAATACTTGGTAATGTTATTTAAGCTTATTAATGCACTAGCTATATTTTAAACATAAATTATAAATGTATTACGAGAATTTATTAATATATTTGTAATAATATATTTAAACAATATATTAATATATTTTAAAACACTTAAAAAATATTAAAAGCATGTTAAAAAAGTGTTCACAGCATTACAAAATGCAAAATTTAAAGTAAACCTTAAAAAAAGCAAATTTCACACAAAAAAAATTAATTTCCTTGGATTTACGATAACTTTAAAAAAAATACAAATTTAAAAATCTAAGATTTTAACGGTAAAAAATTAGCCTATACTTAAATTAGTGAGTAATGTAAAGGCATTTATTAAATTTACAAATTATGTCCGAAGCTTTATTAAGGGATTTAATAAACACATAGGTTTTTTTACGAATTTAATGAAAAAAGATTTAATTTTCCATTAAGAAAACGAAAAACAAGAGTTTTTCGACAAAATTAAATCCTTGGTTATAAATAACCCGGTTTTAAAACTACTTAATTTTAATAAAAAATTTAAAGTAAAAATTAACGCTTATAATATAGCAATAAGCAGTTAATTAAGTTAACAAAATAAAAACAAAAAATTATATTTGGTAGTTTTTTTTTAAAAAAAGTTTTTAAAATTAACAGCATAATATATGCTGTTAAACAAAAAGCTAATAGTTATTATTTAAACATTTAAAAAATAAAAACATTATTTTTATAAGTTTAAAAAGCTAATGTTAATATATTTAAATTATAAAAATTTTACAACGTTTATAACATTAAAAATATTAAATAAATAATAAATAAAATGGTTAAAAATTTTATTATAGTTTAATTTCACTATTGTTTACATTAAAAAAAAAGAAAATGTTAAAGCAAACATTTTAAGTTAATAAAGCAACCATTAAAATAAAAAAATAAAAAAATCAAACAAAAATTAATGCTATTAGCAATAATATAAATAAATTATAAATTATTTGCATAAAAAATATTAATAATTATAACATTAAAATATTATTACAATAAAATAAACTAGTTTAATATAAAAAAATTAAAGCATAACAATATAATTAATTTAATATATTATAAAGATTAAACTTAAATATCACCCGAGTTAAAAAAAAAGCTTATTAAAATAACTTACGAACATTTATTTGCAAAACATTAAAAAATATTTAAAACCTTTTAAAAAATCAAAAATCAGGCATTTTATTAGAAAAAAATAAAAAACACTGTAAAAAAAGCGTTACAAAAATATAACCTATGCAAGAAAAGCAAAGCACTATAGCATAAACCATACGGGTTATTGCAGCTAAAACAAATATTAAATAAAGCTTGGAAATTAATTGTGTTTAACTTTATTATTAAGCTATTTAAATTAAAAAAACCCATAATAAAAGTTAAATATAATTTAATTTTAATTATTATAAAAAAATTTATAAAATATAAATATTTTATATTATATTTAAAATTAAATATAGTAAAAGATTTAGCTTATATAATTATTAAACATGTTTTTAATAAATATAAAATTTTAAAAAAAGCAATTATTAATAAAAAAATAATTATAACTTTTAAGTTTTATTAATTATTAATAAAAGCATTAAAGGTAAAACATTAAATGTTTACGGCATATTATTTATAAATAAATAAACAAATAAAACAATTAAATTAAACTTTAAAGCAATATTTTTGCTGTTATTTTAATAAATAATAAAACAATTAAGTTAAGCTATTGCTTATAATAAAGTATGTTTATAATAATTTTAATAATAAATTAATGAAAATGTTATTATTTAAAGCAAATTATAAATTTAACCTAAAATTAAACAAAACTATAATTAAAACTGTTTTTTTTTTAAACGCTTTTATTTTTCCTTTAAACGCTTTTGTTTTTTTAATTTTTCCAAATTTTTAAAATTTCGTTGTGTTATTTTTACACCTTTAAAGTAAAAGAATTTTGTTTAGCGGTTTAAACATATCATTTAATTAAATAGCTTTTAAAGCTATTAAGTAATTAAACGCTTTTCCTTATTAAAACGTTAATATTTAATAAAAATGCGCTTAAATAAATTAATAAAAATATAGTTTTTATTGCAGGTAGTAAAGTTAACATTATTGCAGTTTTTGCAACAGTTAATATTATTTAACATTTTATAAATAAGGCTTTTTTTAAAACAACGAAAGCAAGGCATAACTTTAAAACTAAAACTCTTTATAGCTAAAAAAGCGTTGTAACGACAATCGGTGAAAAAAAGCGCGACAAACTTCGAAATTCGACCTGCTATATTAACAACAAATCATAGGCAAAAAAAAAAAAAAACCCACAAAAACTTACAAGGTGAAAAAAACACGCTAATATTTATTAAAAACAATAAAACCTAGGAAAAAAAAGATAATATTACGAACCAACAGCAAAATAGCTTGTTAAAAAACTAAAAATAACTAAAAAACCTAATAAAAGGCACTAGGCTAAACTAAAAAACAAGCCATAGCACAGGTATGGTTATGTAATACGCAGCTTCGTGGAGATTAAAAGCAAAGCGCTTTTAATGCTTTAAAAGCTAATAAAACAGGCGTTTTAAATGCTTTTAAAGCGGGCAAAGCACAAAAAAATGGTAAAAAAAAAACAGTTTATATAATAACAAAATGTTTCTTTTATAATTAATATAATTTTTACTTTATAATTTAATTTAAGTATATAATGATTTTTTAAAATAGCTGTATAAGCAGTACCTCGCTTAACTACTTAGTGACCCAGCAATAATAACTATTACCTATTATACTACTTAGCACAATTTAAACGGGAGCTCCGAGTATACCACGCCACATAAATCTAAGGTTCGTTATATTAAAGCAAAAATTATGCTAATAAAAAAATTTAACATTTAACATTCAAAAAGCATTATTTAAATGCTTAAATATAAAAAAATATATATTAATTTAATTTTTAACTAGCAAATATAACGTTAAAAAATATGTTTTTATAAATTTAAATTAAAAAATTATAAAGTTTTTAATAATATATTTAAACTATTATATTAAAAAAATAAAATAAAATAAATAATTAAATTAATATTATTTAAATGTTTTATTTTTATTATATAATAAACAATTAAAAAAAATAAAAAAAACAAGTTATTATTAATTTAAAAAGCTTTAATAATATTATAATATTAAATATTTACTTAATGCTTTATTAAAAAAATATAATTAGCGTAATATAAAATAAAAAAATTATATTAATTTTTAACGTAATATTATTTTTTTATTAATTGCTAATATATAACAAATATTATAATAAAATAATTGTTATATTGCTTTAAAAACTCGAAGTTTTAAATGTTATATTAATAAAATTTTAAAATAGCTTAATATATAGCTAAAAATTTATAAATATATAACTATATAAATTTTATAGCTTTTATTGCGTATATATTAATAACATTATAATTTTTAACAACATAAAAAAACAACACCTTAAGCACTTTAAACAAGTTTTAATTAAACTTTAAAAAATAAACCTTGCTTTAAACTTAAAAAAATTGTTTTGCGGCTACTCGGCAATTTGCTTTTTAGGTTTGCAAATAAACGGCGGCGGCATTTATTTGATAAAAAACTGTGTTAAGGCAATTCGCAAAATCCAAATGCCTATTAGCCCTAAAAACCTGGAAACATATATAAGCATGGCAACTTAGTTAAAAAACCTTTAAATATAACCACACGTTGTTTAACAAGTTATATATTTAAAACGCTTTTATTATAAAAAATAACATATTTTAATTTTAATATTATTTAATAGTTTTATAATTATATTTTAGCTATTTTTAAGCATATTTAATTATAATTAAAATTAAAATAATAACTTTTACTTTATAATAAATTATTAGCATATTTATTTTTAAAGCTTTAATATTAAAATAAACATTTAATAATAATTTAAGTTTATTTTTTAGCTTTTTTTTAATAAATTAAAAATTTTCACATTTAATAGCTAAATAATATAACTATAATAAAGCTTATAAAAAATAAACTATATTTTATTTTATAAATAAATTAATAAAAATTTATTATTTATATAATTATTATAATTATTATATATTAAAATTATTTAATAATTATTATAAAAAGCTTAAATATATAATATAAAAATATTTTAAATTTAATTTAATATAATAAAATTATTTATTAATTTTTAAATAATTTATAATTATTATTAAAAATTTATTATTATTAAATATAAATGCTTTTTAAAATAATTAATAAAAAAAACATTATTAAAAACATTTATATATTTAATATAAATTATTTATTTATTTTTTTTAATGTTATATCTTTAAAGCTAATTATATATATAATAACTTTAATAATATTTTAATAATTATTTTTAATGCTTTAATTAATTTTTATTTTATTAATAACGTATCCTTTACTTAAGCTAAACACTTAATTAAGCTGGCCATTTATATAATATATATAACACCGGTAATTTTATATAAAGTATTATTTGCCCCCTTTTTTAATAACTTAACGAAAAGTGGGTTTATAAACTAATAATTAATATATTTGAAATCTTTATTTAAAGAGAAATACAATGGTATTTTTTTTAAATTTATAGCTATTTTATTTAAGGCTATATAAAAAATACGCTAAAATAATCTTTATAAAATAAAGTTTTATAAATGCACGCTTAAATAAAATAACTATAAAACAATGAAAAATACCATTGGATTTCTCTTTAAATAAAGATTTTAAATATACTAATTATTAGTTTGTAAACCCACTATTCGTTAAGTTATTAAAGAAAAAGGCAAGTAATACTTTATATAAAATTACCGGTGCTATATATATTACGTAAATAGCCAGCTTAATTAAATGTTTAGCTTAAGTAAAAAATGCGTTATTATATTAATATATTAAAAAAATAATTTTAACTTTTAATATATTAAAGCAATTAAAAAAAAATTAATATTAATTATAATTATATTATTAATATATTTATAATTAATTATTTTAATTTTAATTAATTTAATTGCTTTATTTTAAGCTAAAAAATATATATATTATTATTTGCTTAATATAATAAAATTATTTAAAGCTTAAAATAATTGTTTAATTATATGCTTAAAAGTAATTATAATAAACGTAAAGCTTAATTTAATTTAGCTAATTGCTTAATATTATAAACTAATAAAAAAACGGCTTATTAATAAACTAAAGTAATTAAACGGCTTAATGAAAAATATTTAGCTAAACTAAAAAACAAGCCATAGCTAAAAAATTAAAGTTACGTAATTATAGTTTTTATAAAAACAATAAAAAGCAATAAAAGTGTTTTTAATTTTTAAACAAAAATAAAAAATAAATTTTTAATATTTTTTAAAAAATAACAAAAATAAACGAAAAAAAAAAAAAAAAACTATTTATATAAACAACAAGTGTTTTTTATATAATTAATATAGTTTTTACTTTATAATTTAATTTAAATATATAGCAACTGTTTAAAATAACTATGTAAAAGCAACTTTAATTACTTAATAATTTATAATTAATAAATATAATTACTATAATATATTTTTTACATAATTTACATAAAAGCTTTAAATATATTATGCTATATAAATTTAAAGTTTATTACATTTTAAATTGTTTAATTACTTAGTGTATAAAAATCACGGTAGTTATAAAAACGCTATATTTATTTTATAATTAATCGATAATGATTTTAAGTTATTTAAAGCATAATATAATTATATAAAAGCTTAAATAATTAATTTAAAAACTTAGCTTAAATACGCTATAAAAAATATAAATAACAATGTATAAATTTTCATTAATATAAAATAACAATAAAAATAAACTATGAAATTTTTAAAGCAAAAAATAATAAAATTTAACGGTTAATTGTGACGAACCTTAGATTTGTTGGGCGTGGTATACTCGGAGCTCCCGTATGGATCGTGCTAGGTAGTATAACAGGTAGTGGTTATTGTTGTGTGGTCACTAAGTAGTCAGGATTGCTCCCATGCAGCTATTTCAAAAAGTCGCTGTATGTTTAGATTAAATTGTGAAGTAAGAACTATAACTAAATACATAGGAAACGTTGGCCTATTATATAAACAGTCCTTTTTTTATTAATTTTGTGTTGCTTTGTCTGCTTTACAGATTTTTTAAAGCATTTGCTTTAATTGTTTTACAGAGCTGCGTGTTATGTAACCTTTTCTAAGCTGTGGCTTGTCTCCTGGTTTAGCTTAGTACCTTTTATTGGGTTGTTTGGTCACCTTGGTTTTTTAACAAGCCGTTTTTCTGTTGGTTTATAATATTATTTCTCTTTTTTTAGGTTTATTGTCTGCAATAAATATTAGCGTGTTTTTTTTGTTTCGGTAAGCTTTGTAGGTTTTTTTTTTTTTTTTTGTTTTTTATGGTTTTTTTTTACTATGGCAGGTTATATTGCAAAATCTGTTCTGCTTTTTTTTACAAAGCATTGTTGCGCTACTTTGGCTATAATCAAGACTTTTGGCTATAAAGTCATGCCTTGTTTTTATTGTTTTAATAAAAGTTTTTTTTATAAAATATCAAATAATGTTAACTGTTGCAGAAACTATAATAATGCCAACCTTTTCACATGTAATAAAAACTATATTTTTATTGATTTTTTATATAATATTATTTTAAAACATTAATAATTACAAACATATAAGCGTAAGGTTTTTTAATAAGCTTTAAAAGATAAATTATTAAGTTTAAAAACTATTAGCTTGCTTTTTTTGTTTTAACTGTTAAGTTAAGTTTTTTTATAAAAAAGGTGTTAAAATAGCTTAATAGGGTTTTTAAAACATAAACAAGTTAAAAGCACAAAAGCGTTTAAAAAAGGAGCAGCGTTACTTAAAAAAGGGACAAGCCTGGTTGGCTTTTTTTATAGCTCCTTTTAAATTAACTAGGGCTTTTTTAACTCCCCTTTTGTTTAGGTGGTTAACCCTGCTTTTTTAGCGCTGGTTGGTTAGGATATCGCTGGTGAAACTGGTCCACTATTTACTTTACACCTTTTAAATTTTTCATAGGTTTTCAAGTGGTTTTTATATGTGAGTAACCTTTCTACTTAACCAAATACTTATAGGTACCTTTATTTTAACGTAAATCTAGTATTTTTTTAACCTTATAAAGATCTTTGTTTGGTTTAACTTTTAGTTGTGTTTAAAGTTTAGCATTTTTTAATGCTGGTTTAAAAAAAAAGTAAAATTCTAGCTATATTTTAGCTCCTTTAAGTAGCTTAAATTAATAATTGGTTTTTAAAATAACTTTTTTAATTTTAAATAGTTTAATTTGTTTAAAGTTAAGCTTATTGCTTGGTTGCTTTGTTTTAATGTTGCGCTTTAAAAAATACACTTTGTTTTCCTTTTCTAAGGTTGGCTTTAACAACCTATGCTTATTGCTATAAGCTTTTATACGGTTTTGTAAAAATACTAATTTGTTTTGTAATTTTTATTGTAAAAAATAATAAAATTAAACTAAAATAAAAACTCTGCTTATTTGATTTGTTGTTTGTTTAACACCTTTGTTATTATAAACGTAGTTAAGTTTTTATGATTTATATACACTTTAACTGGTTTTTTAGGTTTATAAAAGTAATATTTCCATTTTTTAAATGCTTAGACAATAGCTATAAGCTTTTTGTTTAGTAGCATATATTGCTCTGCTGGTTCTGAGAATTTTTTTGAAAAATAAGCCACTAGATGTAATTTTTCATTTTTATTTTATTAACCTAATTGTCTGCCTATTGCTTTCTCGCTAGCGTTAACTGTTATTTTAAATTCCTTTTCTAGGTTAAAAAGCTTTTAAACAGGCTTTTTTAATATAAACGCCTTAACCTTTTCAAAAAATTTACGTTTTTTTTTTTTTTACTTAAAAAGATTATTTTTTTTTATTAGGTCTAAAAAAGGTTCAGCGTGTTTACTAAACTATTTAATAAAGCTTTGAACATAGTTTGTAAATCCCACGAATGCCCTTACGTCGCTCACCGATTTAAGCACCAGCTAATCTTTTACTGCTAAAATCTTAGATTTTTAAATTTTTATTTTCTTTAGAATTATTGTAAAACTAAGAAAATCAACCTTTTGTGTATGAAATTTGCTTTTTTTAAGGTTCACCTTTAACTTGGCAATTTATAGCACGTTTAGTACTTTTTTAACGTGCTCTCGGTATTTCTTAAAATTTTTTAAATATATTAAAATATTATTTAAATATATTATTACAAATATGTTAATAAATTTGCGTAAAGCATATGTTATTTATGCCTAAAATATTGCTAAAACATTAGTAAGTCCAAAAAGCATAACTAAAGATTTATATAATCCATATTGTATACAAAATGCCGTTTTTTACTTATTATTTAATGCTATTTTTGTTTGATTGTATGCATTTGGTAAATTAAATGCTATAAACTATTTTATATACACTAATCGGTTTTATAAATTGTTAATTTTAGGTATTGGTTTTACAAATTTAACTATTTTAAAGTTTACGTTTTAGTAGTCCACTACTAATCTTTAACGTTGTTTACTGTTTTTACTGGTTTTGCGTAGTACCTAAAATACCGGTGATTTTGCTAATAATTTTAAAAATCAAATAAATCCTTTTTTTAAATTCCTTTTAAAAAATTCTCGTAGTTTTTTTAGTTGTTTTTTATTTATATAATATAATAAAAATGATTATAATTTAGCTTTTTCTTTAAGCAGAATTTTATGGTTTTATAAACCATGCTTTAATAACTTATCGTATATTTTACTAAACACATCGCCGTAATCTTAATATTTTATTAATATCTTGTTATCAAGTATAAGCTTAAACTTTTTAATTATTATGCAAATTTGCAATAATAGTTTAATAAAATTGCTTAATACCTATGTTTTAAATTTTTTATTAACTAATTTTCTTTTTAGTATATTTTATTAAAGTTGGCCTGTTTTTTAATTTATTTTAAAATTGCTTTTCTATAACCAAAATATTTTTAAAATAACATTATGTTTAAATATTTTTGTAATATTAAGCATTAGTTGTTTTTTATGTCCAAGGATGTTAAAAGAAAGTTTTGCAGTTTCCTTTAAAACTACTCCGTTTTTATATACAATAAAACTTTTATTAACGGTTAAAAGTGGGTAAGGGTTGTTTTTAAGCCTCGTTAATATATTTAACCGCTTAATAACTTATAAAAAGATAAAGCTCGCTTGAGCTCCTATATTTATAAACGCTTATAGCTTATGTTTTTAATATACTAGATTAATTTTAATATATTTGCCTTTTTTAGCTATTATAGCACAAAGCTACTTTAGTTTTTGGATTAATTGTTGATTTATTATAACTGCCTTTAATTATTTTTCAACTAATTTTAGTTTGTTGCCTGTGTTGGCATATCGTTAAGTTGTTTGGCTATATTAATTGCTGCTTAAAATTCTTTAAAGCATACTAATATATTTTCGTTAAAGTAGTACCTTATTACCTTACTTTTTATTTTTTAAGTAGTAATAGGTTTTTTATTTTTATAAAAGTTAATTATATTTTTAAATAAATTTTTAATAGTTTATTGTTTATTTATAGCTTTTTTAGGCTTTTTTTTTTTTTTAAACGTTAGTTGGTTTAAGCTAATTTATTACGTTTATTTTATTATTTTGCGTAACTTTATTACCTTTTACTATGTATGGATTTTGCATCCGTTGTTAGTGTAGTCCTTTGGTCGTAAGATTTGCTATAAGCATTCCGTGGGCTACTATAGGTCCTTCGCAAATACTGCAAATTCTCAAGGGTTTTAGTACACTGGTGTTACTTTTTCTTCATTTGCTTTGTATAAAGGTTATATTATAGGTCTCCCGTTTAATTGTCTTAGGAATTATATATATTATAGCTTTTTTTGCAAATAAATAATGCATTAATATATTATATAGCATATTTATAAAATCTGTTTATGTTTTTTGTTTTTTAGCATTAATTCTGCCGGTTTTTAACTTATTATAACCTTGTTATAATAATGTTCTTTAACAATAAACTCGGTAGCCAAACTAAGTTAATTGCTGGTATTTATTTTAGCTCCTATTATAAGTGCTAGGTTATACTGCTGTACATCGTTTAAAAATAGCCATACCTTTATGTTATTCTTAACCTTTAGCGTATTAATAATTGCTGTTCTAGCTTTTTTTATTTGAAATTTTTGTATGTTTAATGTTTTGCCGGAGCATTTTCCTTGTTAAATAGATTTTATTATAGAGTTTTCTAACCATTCCTATTTAAATTAATAGTTGCACTTAATATAGCTGCACATATATCCCTTTAAACAAAATTTTTTTTAGGCTATTTTTAATATTTATATATTAAAGTTTTGATTTTATTTTATATAGAATTTTTTGGTTTAATATTTTCTTAATTATTTTTATTATTGTTAGTTTAAATAAAATCTTTCCAAAAAGTTATATTTTTTTTAGTTTTATTATTAATGCTTATATTATATTTTTAGCAATTAATGAAATTGCAAATACATTTATTTTATCTTGCTTTTTTTAATTACTTTATAGTAAAGTGCTTTGGACACACTTGTTTTTCTTTTTTGCATATATTGCAATATAGCACTTTTTCTATGTGTTGTTGCTATAGTTAACTCTACTGGTCGCTAATCCTTAGCATAGCAATTGTTATGGATAAAGCTTGCTTTGCTTCTTCAAATTGTCGTTTTTTTTTAGGCTTGTCGCAAGCCCAGGCGTAATATCCTTTTTAATTGCAATTATAACACTTAACCTTGCTTAGGTCTCGCCTTTTTTTTGTTATATTAAGTTTTATAGGTTTTGCATGAATACTAAAGGCTATAAAACTTAAAGTTTTTACCTTTTTCGTATTAACTACTTATAATAATCCTTAACTTTGTTATTTTTTTTATATTTTTTGTTTAAACAATTAATTATTAATTTTAATTGCTTTTACAACATATTTTTTTAAAGTGTTTAATTATTTCTTTTAATAAAAGTTATCCTAGACCTTATTTTTAAATTCTTTATAAAAAATAATTATAATATTTTCCTTATTATTTCATAAGGTTTTGCCGAGCTGCTTTTGGAATTTTATAGTATATTTATATGCTAGTTTTATCTGCTATATATTTAACAATTTTTGTTCCGCCTATCTTTATTCCTCTAGGTTTTCGTATATTTTGGTTAACATTTTTCCAAACTTTGCCAAACTTACAAAAGCCTTTTTAATTTCCATTTGTTGATTTTTTTTTTTTAACATTTATATAATCGTATATAATAGGTTAAAACCATTTTATAGCGTCTCTGGTTAGAAATCCTGTCGCACATAGCACCTATTTTGGTTTATTAGGCATTTTTTGCTCATAATGGCGTATGTAAGCCTGGACTTAAGTCAAAAACCTATTTAGTTAACTTTACATTTCATCAAATCGTGCTAATTTGTTAGGTTTAAACTTGGCTGCCCTAACTTATAGTTGGCTATTAAATTTCACCATTTTTTACTTTAAAAATTTAATGGTTTTTTTTTGCTGTTATTTCACATTAGTAAAGATTTGTGCATTGTTATTTATATTATCCGCAGTTTATTTAAGCTAAAACTTTAAATTAATAATCTAAGCTTTTATATAATTATACTAAGCTTTAAATAACTTAAATTTATTATTTGCTTATGCTTATTATAAAGTAAACATAACGTTGCAATAACTATTGCGTTGTTTTCTAAACACTAAATAGTTAAACAATTTAAAATGTGACAAACCTTAGATTTGTTAAGCGTAGTATACTCGGAGCTCCCGTATAAATTGTGCTAAGTAGTATAACAAGTAGTGATTATTGTTATATAGTTATTAAGTAATCAAAATTGCTTTTATGCAGCTATTTTAAAAAGTTGCTATATGCTTAAATTAAATTATAAAGTAAAAACTATAACTAAATACATAGAAAACGTTGGCCTATTATATAAACAGTTTTTTTTTCACCAATTCCGTGTTGCTTTGTTTGCTTTACAGATCTCCTAGAGCATTTGCTCTATCTACTTTACAGATCTCCTAGAGCATTTGCTCTAATTGCTCCACAGAGCTGCGTGTCACGTGACCTTTCCTAGGCTGTGGCTTGTCTCCTGGTCCAGCCCAGTACCCCTCATTGGGTCGTTTGGTCACCTTGGTCTCCCAACAGGCCGTCCTTCTATTAGTTCGTAACATTAATTATAAATTAAAGCAGTTAAATTTAAACTTAATAAATTAGCATAATTTAATAAAATGCAAAGTTAATTAAATAAATTCTTAACTTAAATTTAAGCTTATATGCATTATTATAAATAAAAAATGCTTAATAAATTAAAATAAATATTATATATAATAAGATTTTTAACCGGAAATGCTATAAAATAATTTTAACTTATTATATATAATTATATAAATGTTAAAAAAAAAATCAATAAATAAAAACCAAAAAAACCTTTGCGAATTTAGCAAGGTTTAATAAAACATTAATTAAAATATATAAAAACTTAAAAAAATAAAAATAAACAAAACAAAAATTATTAAATATGCAATAAATAAAATTAATATATAAATATATTACGGAATTTCGAAAATAGCTCGGTAAAACTTTATAAAATAATAAAAAAAACATTATAATTATTTTTTATAAAAAACTTAAAAATAAAATTTAAAATAATTTTTATTAAAAAAAACAATTAAAAACTTTAAAAAAATATATTGTAAAAACAATTAAAATTAATAATTAATTATTTAAATAAAAAATGCAAAAAAAACAATAAAATTAAAAACTATTATAAATAACTAATATAAAAAAAGCAAAAACCTTAAGTTTTACAGCTTTAAATATTTACGCAAAACTTATAAAATTTAATATAATAATTAAAAAATAAAACTTAAGTAAGGTTAAATGTTATAATTATAATTAAAAAACATTATGCAAAAAGTTATAACAAGGTAAAAAAAAAAACAAAAGCTTAAAAAAGCAAAGCAAGCTTTATTTATAACTATTGCTATATTAAAAATTAATAATTAATAAAGTTAACTATAATAATAACACGTTAAAAAAATGCTATATTATAATATATATAAAAGAAAAATATATATATATATTTAAAACATTTTTTTATAAAGCAATTAAAATAAATAAAATAAAATAAATATATTTATAATTTTATTAATTATTAAAAATATAATATAAACATTAATAATAAAACTAAGCAAAATATAACTATTTAAAAAAATCCTATTTAAATTAATAATAATAAAATAATTAAAAAAACATTACACTAAAAAAATTAAAGATTTTATATAAAATAAAATTAAAAACTTAAGCTATAAATATAAAAAATAACTTTAAAAAATTATATTTAAAAAGATAAAATTGCGATTATATAAAATATAACCATTAAACAAAATGAAAATAATTAAAAAACTTTATAATAAAATTTATTTAACGAAAAAAATGTTTTAATAAAACATTAAACATATAAAAATCATAAATAAAAAAGCTAAAATAGCAATAATATATATATTAAAAATAAAAAACAATTAAAGAATATAACAATTTTTAAAAAATATATAATAATATAATATAACATTTAATGTGGTTTATAAGCAAGCAACGCATTTAAGTAAGCAACGCACTTTTCCCATAAACACGTTGGTTTAACTTTGTTGCGTAATAATTCCTTAATAACACAATGTTAAATGAAACTAAAAAAGCTAAAATACTCCTTGCTATTTAGGCTATTAATTTCCGTTAAAAAATTAGCATTTAACGCGCTTGTAAAATCTATTAACTTTTTAAAAGCACTGTACGTTATAAAATAAACGGTCGCATTACATAAGACAAAACCTGCGCCAATATGCATAAACTTAATTTAATTAAAAAGGATGTTCTTTTAAGTATATACTTGATTTAAATAAGCGAGAATATTCCCCTGCCTATGCTATTATAAAAAATATGGCCGATTTTTTCTGCGATTTGTATAGCGCACCTTTGGTTAGCAAGCACTAAGCTTACAATTTTGTTAATTGCCACAAAGAGCTTTAAACGCGGTTTATGCGTTTTTACGATTATTAAAAGGCATTGTACAAAAATCCAAAAATTATTAACACGTGGTTTAAGCGTTATATGCGCGTAAAAACGCAATATAACATCCACAATAACAATGTTTGAAACTTTAACGAGACTAGGTTTATAATAGGCCAGATTTGCGCACATATGGTTATTACATGCGCTAATCGACGTGAAAAGCGTAAAGTAGTGCAGCTTGGTAATAAGAAATAGTTAATAGCAATTTATGCTATTAATTTGCGTGGTTTATTTATTTTGTTATACTTTATTTTTTAAGGCGTTTTTTATTTTTAGCATTGAAATAAAAACACCAACCTTTTAACCAATTAAGTACTTAATACTAGTTTTAATAAATAAACAAATAATAATATAAAATTAAAATAAGTAAAATATTTTAATAAGCATACTTAATTGTTATAAAAAGGCATATATTAATTATTAGTGTTAAACTAGCATAAAAGTTATATATTAGCTAAGTTTAAAAAATATTACAAAAAATAAAACATTATAACTATTTTTTTGCCTTTTCACTTATTGCATTTAATTTAACCACTTAACATTAAGCTTTATAGTGTTTTAAAATGGGCATATAGTTGCTAAATTAACAAATTTATTAAGTTATACATTAATTATATCACTAAGCCTAAGTTTTTTATTGCGTTTAAAAAAGCCTACTTTATTACTTTTATAAAATCAAATATTTTAAAAGGTTTTTAAAAGTTAAAATTAATGCCTTATAATCTACAGGCTATAATTTTAAAGCTAAATATGCAATTATAGTTACTAACGCTAATTCACAACACTATTAAGCTACCCAACCTTTGGGTTTTCCAAACGCTAAAAACCACTAAAAAA
Source organism: Xylaria arbuscula (assembly GCA_022385695.1). Classification (NCBI taxonomy): domain Eukaryota; kingdom Fungi; phylum Ascomycota; class Sordariomycetes; order Xylariales; family Xylariaceae; genus Xylaria; species Xylaria arbuscula. Next base: position 196,929 of record MU279345.1, read on the forward strand.
ATAACTACGCAGTTAACTTTTATTAAAAGTCAAATCTTTAGTCACTAAAAAAGCTCTTTAGAGCTAATTTTAAACGCTGTTAACCAGCTTGCGAAATTAAATCAAATGTTAGCGCATTAATTAACCCTTATAAGCAATAAAAACCAAAGGCTTCGCAAGGCAAATAAAGCACTAAGCAAGCGTCGGAAGGGCAAAAAAAGGCGCCTACAAAATGGATATAATTTTACTATAAAAAATGCAACTGATTTAATTGCCCAAAAGGATGCGCAAAACTTAGTACGGTCGCAAACGTCAAAAAATCGTAGTGGTAGTAAGTCGAGTTTACCGCGCCAGCGACGATATAAACAATGCGGCAAAACCGGCCACAATGCTAAAACTTGTAATAAAAAAATAAAAACAAGTAATAAATTAAAATCCAATTAATTTTTAATTATAACTACTTTAGTTATAAAGTTATTAATAATTAAACCTAATAATATAAAAAAAGTGCGTTGTTTGCTTAAATGCATTGCTTGCTTATAAACCACGTTATAATAAAAGCTAAAATAAATATTAATAATTATTAAAGTTTAATTATAAAATTTATTGCTAAAAAACATTATTATAATAAAACCATAATAAATTAAAAATTAATAAAGTTAAAATTAAAAAATAAAAAATATAAATAAATTTTATAAATATGCTATATAATATATTAATATATTAATTATTTGCAAAAAAAGCAATAATATATATGGTTTTTTAAATAATTAAATAAAAAACCTTTATTATAACCATTATATAAAGCAAATAAAAGGAAAATAACGCTAATATATTAAAACCTTAAAAGATTTATAATATTTGCAAAAAATTTATAATAGTTTAAAACATATGTGTAATAAATCTTACGATTAAAAAATTGCATTAATAATAAATGTAAAATTTATATATAATAAAAAGCAATAAAATTACGTGAAATAATAAAACAAATATAATAAATTAATTTAAATTAAGTTATATTTTAAAAAAAAAAGTTAAAAAAAATTATAATTAAATAAAAAATTATTAAAGGATTTTTAAAAAATATAATAAATTTTTATAAAAATAAAAAACTTATTATTATTTAAAAAATAAAAAATAATAAAATAAAATATTACTAAAATAAAAACATAATAATATAATTTAAAAAAATTAAATAATAATTAACATAATTAAATAATTTAATAATATATTACCATAAGTAATAATTAATTAAAATTAATTAAAAAATAATAAAAAGCAGTTATAATAAATTAATAATTAATTTAAAAATTAAAATAACTTTATATTATAATAATAAATTAAAGCAATTATTTAAAAATTAATTTAATATATTAAAAAAATAAATTATAAACGTTTATAAATATAAAAGCTTAAACAAGCTTTATTTTTTTATAAGTTATTAAGCAATTAAATATATTAACAAAGTTTAAAAACAACTTTTATTTATTTTTAATTATTAATAAAAGTTTTATTGCATATAATAATAAAGTAATTTTAAAAAAAACTATAGCTTTTTTTTTTAACATTTTAAAACATAAAAAACTTATGCTTAATATTATAAAAATATTTAAGCATAATATTATTTTAAAAATACCTTCGTTATAAAAAATAATTTTAAAATAAACTAAAAAATTAATTATTAAAAAACTTATATAATAAATATTAAATAATTTTATTAAATAATTAATGTAAATTTATATTATAATTAAAAATTTTAAACTAATATTTAATAGTAAAATATTATTAAAATATTAAAATTATAGCAATATATTTAATAAAACATATAATAACTTATTAAAGTATAAAATATAAAATTATTAAATTTCATTTAAAAAAAAGCAATATTAAAATTATTTTTATTATACCATATAAATTAAAAACAATTAAAAAAACTTAATAATTATATTAAAATAAATTTAATAAAAAAATTTATATAATATTTAACATTATTAACATAATTACTTATGTTATAAATGCTATGTAAAATAAAAAAAAACAATAAAGAAAAATAAAAACTTTATATAAACTTTAAAAATATAAACTTTAAAATAATTAAATTTATAAAATTATTATTTAAAATTAATGATTTATAATATAAATTAACACGTATAAAATAATTTATAATATTTAATTTATTAAACGTATATAATTAAATAAAAATAACATTAAGTAAAAAATAAAAAACAACATTTAAAACATTATATAAATTGTTTAAATATTTAATAATATTATTTAAGCTTATTAATATATTAATTATATTTTAAACATAAATTATAAATATATTATAAAAATTTATTAATATATTTATAATAATATATTTAAATAATATATTAATATATTTTAAAATATTTAAAAAAGTGCTTATAGCACTACAAAATGTAAAATTTAAAATAAACTTTAAAAAAAGCAAATTTTATATAAAAAAAGTTAATTTTTTTAAATTTATAATAACTTTAAAAAAGGTATAAATTTAAAAGTTTAAGATTTTAACAATAAAAAATTAGCTTATATTTAAATTAATAAATAATATAAAAGCATTTATAAAGTTTATAAATTATATTTAAAGCTTTATTAAAAAATTTAATAAATATATAAAACCTTTTATAAATTTAATAAAAAAAAACTTAACTTTTTATTAAAAAAACAAAAAAAAAAGTTTTTTAATAAAATTAAAATTTTAATTATAAATAACCTAGTTTTAAAACTATTTAATTTAATAAAAAATTTAAAGTAAAAATTAACATATATAATATAATAATAAGCGGTTAATTAAATTAATAAAATAAAAACAAAAAATTATATTTAATAGCTTTTTTTTTCGAAAAAATTCTTAAAATTAACAGCGCAATATATATTGCTAAATAAAAAACTAATGGTTATTATTTAAACATTTAAAAATGAAAAAATTATTTTTATAAATTAAAAAAACTAGTAATAATATATTTTAATTATAAAAACTTTACAACGTTTATAATATTAAAAGTGTTAAATAAACAATAAATAAAATAATTAAATTTTTTATTATAATTTAATTTTATTATTGTTTATATTAAAGGAAAAAAAAACGTTAAAGCTAATATTTTAAATTAATAAAGTAATTATTAAAAAAAAAAAAAAAGTTAAACATTTTTTAAAAAAAATAAAGCAAAAATTAATGTTATTAGCAATAATGCGTATAAATTATAAAAAATTTACATAAAAAATATTAATAATTATAATATTAAAATATTATTATAATAATATAAACCAGTTTAATAAAAAAGGTTTAAAATATAATAACTTATTAAACTTTATTTATTATAAAAATTAAACTTAAATATTATTTAAATTAAAGGAAAAACTTATTAAAATAATATATAAACCTTTATTTAAAAAATTAAAAATTAAACATTTTATTAAAAAAAATGAAAACCATTATTAAAAAAATGTTATAAAAATGCAATTTATGCAAAAAAAGCAAAACGCTATAATATAAACTATATAAATTATTATAATTAAAAAAATATTAAATAAAGCTTGGAAATTAATTACGTTTAATTTTATAATTAAATTACCTAAGTTAAAAAAACCTATAATAAAAGTTAAATATAATTTAATTTTAATTATTATAAAAAAACTAATAAAATATAATTATTTTATATTATATTTAAAATTAAATATAATAGAAAATTTAATTTATATAATAATTAAATATATTTTTAATAAATATAAAGTTTTAAAAAAAGTAATTATTAATAAAAACATTAAAAGTTAAACATTATATATTTACGGCTTATTATTTATAAATAAATAAATAAATAAATAAATAAAACAATTAAATTAAACTTTAAAATAATATTTTTATTATTATTTTAATAAATAATAAAATAATTAAATTAAATTATTATTTATAATAAAATATATTTATAATAATTTTAATAATAAATTAATAAAAATATTATTATTTAAAGCAAATTATAAATTTAACTTAAAGTTATAACAAACCGTTAGTGTTATACGGGCGTTAATACTCGAAGCTCCACGTATTAAATTGTGCCTAAGGTGCAAACGTTGTACAGTTAAGTCGTAACTAAATAATTGTTAAAAGATTACTTTCACACAGCTATTTCAAAGAGTCGCTATATGCTTAGATTAAATTGTGAAGTAAAAACTACAACTAAATATATAAAAAACGTTGGTTTATTATATAAACAGTCCTTCTTTCACCAATTCCTTAGTAAGTGCTTTCGTTCACTGGACTCACTGGCTCACTTGGCTCACTCCCAAGGTGAGCTCACTTACAGGGTGATCTAGGGTGAGTTGTCACGTGACTCTCCTAATTGGGAATTGTAGCTTGTCTCCTGGTACAGTTCTTTCCTCTCGTTGGTGTAATATTGCCGCTAAACCCCTCCCAGTGGCCTGCACCCATGTTAGCTCGTAACATTATTCCCCTTCCCCCTGGTTATTGTCCTTAATAATAATTAGTTCAAATGGTTAGTTTTTTTTTTTTTTTGTTTAACTTTTTTTTAATGTTTATTTGCTATATTGTTTTGTAGCGCTTATAAACAATATTATTTAGCTAATTATTTAAACAAGTTTAATTTTCCGTTTAACTTATATTTTTATTGCTTTAAAACTAGTTGTGTTTGTTTAAAAAATTTTAATTATAATGCCCGTTGCTTTATGTGCACTCGCTTTGGTTATCTTTGCGTAATGCTTTTTCTTTTTAATAGTTTAATTTATATAACTAAAAAACGTTGTTAAATACGTAAAAAGCGTAAAGCCACTTAAGCAAAACTACAACTGCTTTGCCGCACAATAAAAAAAACTCAATTTTTTTTAATAAAAACTTAAAATAATATATTAGCATAGTTTGCTTAATTAAAGCAATTAAAAAAATAAAACAATATTTTTGCTTTTAAAAGTGCTAAATTTCTTTGTTGTAGTTTTAATACTTTAAATGAAATAAAGGCATTTAAACGTGAGAAAAAGTGTTAAAGCAAGCTTTAACTCACCGCTAAAAAAGCCGCTAACATTATCACTTTTAACATCGATTAAAGTTCCCTCGGTTTACCTTTTGCTTAAAAAGTTAACCCCGCTTTTTTAATACTAGCCAATTAAAGTGTTATTAATAAAACTAATTAATTATTTACCTTACATTTTTTAAGTTTTTTATAAATTCTCAAATAGTTTTTACATATAAATATCCTTTTCATTTAACCAAATATTTATAGGTACCTTTATTTTAACATAAATCCAGTATTTTTTTAACCTTATATAAATTTTCGTCTGGTTTAACTTTTAGTTGTGTTTGGAGTTCGGCGTTTTTTAATGCTGGTTTAAAAAGAGAAATATAAAATTTTGGCCATATTCTAGCTCCTTTAAATAGCTTAAGTCAATAATTAGTTCTTAAAATAACTTCTTTAATTTCAAATAGTTTAATTTGTTTAAAGTTAAGCTTATTGCTTGGTTGTTTTGTTTTAATGTTACGCCTTAAGAAATACACTTTATCTCCTTTTTTTAAGGTTAGCTTTAACAACTTGTGCTTATTGCTATAAGCTTTTATATAGTCTTGTAAAAATATTAGTTTATTTTGTAGTTTTTATTGTAAACCTATGATTTTTTTTGCTTATATTTCTACTTTAAGCGCTATAACGCCGTTAATTATAGTTTGATTTATTTCTGGGTTAAATTTATAATTTGCTATAAATGGAGACATTTTTATTAACTTATTGTTAAAACTATTGTAAGCATACTCTGCTATAAGCAAAAGCTTAACCCAATTGTTTTATTATTTGTTAAAGTAGCAGCAAAAGTACTGCTTTAAAGTTTAATTAAATCTTTTTATTTATTTATCTATTTATAAATAGTAAGCCGTAAACAATTAGTGCTTAACGCTTAATGCTTTTATTAATAATTAATAAAACTTAAAGGCTATAATTGTTCCTTTATTTATAACTGCTTTTTTTAAAACTTCATGTTTACTAAAAACATGTTTAATTATTATATAGGCTAAATCTTTTGCCGTACTTAATTTTAAATATAATATAAAATATTTATATTTTGTGAGTTTTTTCACAATGACTAGTATTAAATCGTATAATACTCCGGTTATTGGTTTTTTTAACTTGGGTAGCTTAACAATAAAGTTAAACACAATAAATTTCCAAGCCTTGTTTGGTATTTGCTTTGGTTGTAGCAATCCATATGGTTTGTATTGTGGTGCCTTACTTTTTCTGCATAGGACACATTTTTAAACTACTTTTTTTACTATGCTTTTAAGCCCTTTGCATTTATAGTTTTTTCATATTTATGATAATGTTTTATACATTCCCTAATGTCCTGCTAGTAGATATTTATGCATTGCTTTTACTAGTTTTTTAATTATAAATTGTTGTTTAAAATTTAAATATACCCTTTTATTTTTATTTTTGCTTTGCTTAAAAGTTAGTGGTATATTAGTTAATAATAGTAATATTTATAAAATTAATCCATGGTTTTTTTATAATTGTTTAATTTATTTATTGTAATTAAATAAAGTTATAACTGCAAGTATAATTCTTTGTTGGGTTTTTTTCAACAATACTTAGCTTTTTATTTTTAATTTTTTATAGTTGCTTTGTTAACTTAAAATATCTGCTGTTACATTTTTTTTTCTTTAATATAAAAAATAATAAAATTAAACTAAAATAAAAACTTTGCTTATTTAATTTATTGTTTGTTTAATACTTTTATTGTTATAAATGTAGTTAAGTTTTTATAGTCTGTGTACACCTTAACTGGTTTTTTAAGTCTATAAAGATAATATTCCCATTTTTTAAATGCTTGGACAATAGCTATTAGCTTTTTGTTTAGTAGCGTGTATTGCTTTACTGGTCTTAAAAATCTTTTCAAAAAATATACCACTGGGTGCAATTTTTTATTTTCATCTTGTTAACCTAGTTGTTTGCCCATTGCCCTCTCGCTAGCGTTAACTATTACTTCGAATTCCTTATTTGGGTTAAAAAGCTTTTGAACAGGTTTTTTTAATATAAGAGCTTTTACTTTTTCGAAAAATTCTCGTTTTTCTTTTTTCCACTTAAAGGGATTGTTTTTTCTCATTAGGTCTAAAAGAGGTCCGGCGTGTCCACTAAACCATTTAATGAGGCTTTGAACATAGTTTGTAAATCCCACGAACGTTCTTACATTACTCACCGATTTAAGTACCGGCTAATCTTTTACTGCTAAAATTTTGGACTTTTAGATTTTTATTTCTTTTGAAGTTATTATAAAACTAAGAAAATCAACTTTTTGCGTGTGAAATTTGCTTTTTTTAGGGTTTACTTTTAACTTGGCAATTTGTAGCGTGTTTAATACTTTTTTAACGTGCTTTTAGTATTTTTTAAGGTTTTTTAAATATATTAAAATGTTGTTAAAATATATTATTACAAATATGTTGATAAATTTGCGTAAAGCGTGCGTTATTTACGCCTGAAATGTTGCTAGAGCATTGGTAAGTCCAAAAGGCATTACCAAAGATTTATATAATTTATATTATATGCAAAATGCCGTTTTTCACTTATTATTTAATGCTATTTTTGTTTAATTATATGCGTTTGGTAAGTTAAATGCCATAAACCATTTTGCGTACATTAATTTATTTTATAAGTTGTTAATTTTAGGTATTAGTTCCACAAACTTAATGGTTTTAAAGTTTATGTTTTAATAGTTTACTACTAATTTTCAACGTTGTTTTTTGTTTTTTTTTTGGTTTTGCGTGGTACCTAAAGTATCGGTGATCCTGCTAGTGATTTTAAAGATTAAATAAATTCTTTTTTTAGATTTTTTCTGAGAAATTCTCATAATTTTTCCAATTGTTCCTTATTTATATAATACAATAAAAATGATTATAATTTAGCTTTTTCTTTAAGCGGAATCTTGTGGTCTCATAAACCATGCTTTGGTAACTTATTGTGTATTTCACTAAACACATTGCCGTAGTTTTAATATTTTATTGGTACTTTGTTGTTAAGTATAGGCTTGGACTCTTTGATTATTATGCAAATTTGCAATAGTGGTTTAATAAAATTGCTTAATACCTGTGTTTTAGGTTTTTTATTAGCTAATTCTCTTTTTAGTATATTTTACTAAAGTTAGCTTATTTTTTAGTTTACTTTAAAATTGCTTTTTCACAACCAAAGTATTCCTAAAATAACATTATGTTTAAATATTTTTGTAATATTAAGCACTAGTTGTTTTTTATATTTAAAAATATTAAAAAGAAATTTTGCAGTTTTTTTTAAAACTACTCCGTTTTTATATGCAATAAAACTTTTATTAATAGTTAAAAATAAATAAAGGTTGTTTTTAAGCTTTGTTAATATATTTAATTGCTTAATAACTTATAAAAAAATAAAGCTCGCTTAAGCTTTTATATTTATAAGCGTTTGTAGCTTATGTTTTTAATATATTAAATTAATTTTAATATGTTTGCCCTTTTTAGCTATTATAGCACAAAGCTTTTTAAGTTTTCTTAAAAATAATTGTTAATTTGTTATAACTGCTTATTATTGTTTTTTAATTAATTTTAACTAGCTGTTGCCTATGTTAACATATTATTAAATTGTTTAGTTGCGTTAATTGCTGCCTAAAACTTTTTAAAGCATACTATTATATCTTCGTTTAAATAGTATTTTGTTTTTTTATTTCCTGCATCTTGGATTTTGTTAGGTTTTTCATGCTTATAAAAGTTTGTTGCATTTTTAAAAGATTTTTTGCTAAAATTTGTTTGTTTTATTGCCACTGCAGTTAGTTTTTTTATTACTTTTTTAAGCTTTTTTTCTTTAAACGTTAATTAGTTTTAACTAATTTGTTATGTTTGCCTTATTATTTTGCGCAATTTTATCGCTTTTTACTAAGCATAGATTTTGCATTTGTTGTTAGTGCAGTTTTTTGATCGTAAGATTTGCTGCATACATTCCATAGGCCACTATAGGTCTTTATTAAATACTGCAAATCCTCGTGGGTTTTGGTATACTGGTGTTACCTTCCCTTTATTTGCTTTGTATAAAGGTTATGTTATAGGTTTCCTGTTTAGTTGTTTTAAAAACCACATGTGTTATAGTTTCTTTTGCAAATAAATAATACAACAATGTGTTACATAGCATATCTAAAGAATTTATCCGTGTCCTTTGTTTTCTGGTATTAATTCTGCCGATTTTTAACTTATTATAACCTTGCTATAATAATGTCCTTCGGCAATAAGCTCGGTAGCCAGGCTAAGTTAATTGTTGGTATTTATTCCAGCTTTTATTATAAGTGCTAGGTTGTACTGCTATACATTATCCAAAAATAGCCATATCTTTATGTTGTTTTTGGCTTTTAGTGTATAAACTGTTATTATTTTAACTTTTTTTATTTAAAATTTTTATACGTTTAATATTTTGCCTAAGCATTTTTTTTGTTAAATAAATTTTGCTATAAAGTTTTTCAACCATTTTTATTTAAATTAATGGTTACACTTAGTGTAGCTACATATATATCCCTTTAAATAAAATTTCTTTTTAAACCATTTTTAATATTTATAAGTTGGGTTTTTAACCTTTTTTTACATAAAATCCCTAATTTTTTTTGGTTTAATATTTTTTCAATTATTTTTATTATTGTTAGTTTAAATAGGATTTTCTTAAGTAGCCATGTTTTGCTTGGTTTTGTTATTAATGCTCATGTTGTATTTTTAGCAATTAATAAAATTGCAAATATATCCGTTTTGTCTTGCTTATTTTAATTGTTTTATAAAAAGGTGTTTTAAATATATTTGTCCTTTTTTCTTACATATATTACAATTTAATACTTTTTTAATATGTTATTATTATAGTTAACTCTACTAATTGTTAATTTTTAACATTGCAATTGTTATAAATAAAACTTATTTTGCTTTTTTAAGTTGTTGTTTTTTTTTAGGCTTATTGCAAGCCTAGGTGTAATGTCCCTTTAAATTATAGTTATAACACTTAACCTTGCTTAAATCTCGCTTTTTTTTTGTTGCATTTAGTTTTATAAGTTCCGCATAAATATTTAATGCCGTTAACTTTATAGTTTGTTTTTTTCCTAAGTTGGGTATTTATTAGGTTTATTGTTGTTTTTATAAATGTTGTTTATACAACCGGTTGTTAATTTTTATTGCGTTAGCAATATAGATTTTAAAATTGTTTGGTCGTTTATTTTTATACAACTTATCTTTTACCTTATTTTTTAACCCTTGATAAAAAGCCATCATTAAAGCATCCTTATTAAACCACGTTATTTTAGCTGCTGTTTTTTAAAATTCTACTATATATTTATATGCAGCTTTTGTTTAAAACATTAAAAACAGCTTTTTTTCTGCTTGTTTTTCTTTTTTTAAATTTTTATACATATTAGTTAATGCTATTTTAAACTTATTATAAAATTTAAATGCTGTTTTGGTTTTTTTTTTGGTATTATTAATATTATTGCTTGTTATATAATTGTTTATTATAGGTTAAAACCATTTTAATATATTGCTAGTAAAAAATCCTATAGCTGTTATTACTTTGTTTTTGTTTAATAAAAAACTATTGTTGTAATGTCGTAAATAAGCCCTTGCTTAGGTTAAAAATCCCTTTAATTGTTTTTAGTTGCCATTAAACCTAGTTAGCTTAACTGGTTTAAAAAGCTTAAGCTTTGGTAAACTTATCACCTATGCTTTAAATTGTTAATTTTGCTGTTTTAACTGCTTGATTTTATCCTATAAATGCGTTAAAAAACTTTGCATTATTATAGGTGTTAGTTTAAGCTGCTGCAAAGATATTATAACCGTATACAATTATTTCCTAAACACTAAGTAAGTTTAATAATTTAAAATATAACAAACCATTAGTGTTGTACGGGCGTTAATACTTAAAGCTCCACGTATTAAATTGTGCCTAGGGTGCAAACGTTATATAGTTAGGTCGTAACTAAGTAGTCGTCAAGAGATTACTCTCACACAGCTATTCTAAAGAGTCGCTATATGCTTAGATTAAATTGTGAAGTAAGAACTACAACTAAATATATAAAAAACGTTGGTTTATTATATAGACAGTCCTTCTTTCACCAATTCCTTAGTAAGTGCTTTCGTTCACTGGACTCACTGGCTCACTTGGCTCACTCCCAAGGTGAGCTCACTTACAGGGTGATCTAGGGTGAGTTGTCACGTGACTCTCCTAATTGGGAACTGTGGTTTGTCTCCTGGTACAGTTCCTTTTCCTCGTTGGTGTAATATCGCCGCTAAACCCCTCCCAGTGGCCTGCGCCCATGTTAGCTCGTAACAAAAGTTAAATAAAATTATAATTAAAAAAGCAATAATATTTAACGTAAAAATATAAGCAAAAAAAATCATAAGTTTATAATAAAAACTATAAAATAAACTAATATTTTTATAAAACCGTATAAAAAAATATTATAATATAAATAAATTATTAAAGCTAATTATAAAAAAAAAAATAAAGTATATTTTTTAAAACATAACATTAAAATAAAAAAACTAAGCAATAAACTTAACTTTAAACAAATTAAATTAATTAAAATTAAAAAAGTTATTTTAAAAATTAATTATTAATTTAAATTATTAAAAAAAACTAAAATATATTTAATATTTTATATTTTACTTTTTAAAAAAACATTAAAAAACGCTAAACTTTAAACAAAATTAAAAATTAAACTAAATAAAAACATATATAACATTAAAAAAATATTAAATTTATATTAAAATAAAAAAACCTATAAATATTTAATTAAATAAAAAGAATATTTATATGTAAAAACTATATAAAAACTTATAAAAAATTTAAAAAATATAAAATAAATAATTAATTAGTTTTATTAATAACATTTTAACCGATTAATGCTTAAAAAAAAAGGTTAACTTTAAAAAAAAAATCTAGCATATTTTAATTTATTTTAAAAAAAAACAGTAAAAAAAACTTAACAATAAAACGCCTTTGCTTTTTTTTTTAAACATTTTTGCTTTTTTAATTTATTTAAATTTTAAAAATCATATTAAATAAATTTTACATTTTTTTTATAAAAAAATTTAAATTAATAATTTAAATAATTTATATAAGCAAATAATTTTTAAAAGTTATTTAATTGCTTTTTAAAAACGCTATAATATTTTCCGTTTTTTTTATTTATTTAAGTTTTTTTAGCATAAATTTAACAAAAAAAATAAAAGAAAACATGATTATTATTATAAGTTTAAAAGTTTATGTTATTATAATTTTTACATTAATTATAATTTTTTAATATTTTGCAAATAAAACTTTTGTTAAAACAATAAAAGCAAAGCATAACTTTAAAATTAAACTATTTAATAAAGTGAAAAAGTTTATAATAATTTTTCATAAACGATTTTTTGCGCAATTTAAAAATATAACCAATTATATTTTAAAAAACAAGTAATTAATAAAAAAAAAACGCATTAATATTTATTGCAAATAATAAACCTAGGAAAAAAAAAATAATGTTATAAATTAATAAAAAAACGGCTTATTAATAAACTAAGGTAATTAAACGGCTTAATGAAAAATATTTAATTAAACTAAAAAATAAGCTATAGCTAAAAAATTAAAATCACGTAATTATAGTTTTTATAAAAATAATAAAAAATAATAAAAACGTTTTTAATTTTTAAACAAAAATAAAAAATAAATAAAAATAATGAAAAAAAAACTATTTATATAAACAATAAATGTTTTTTATATAATTAATATAGTTTTTACTTTATAATTTAATTTAAATATATAACGACTTTTTAAAATAGCTATATAAAAGCAACTTTAATTATTTAATAATTTATAATTAATAAATATAACTATTATAATATATTTTTTATATAATTTATATAAAAGCTTTAAATATACCACGTTATATAAATTTAAGGTTTATTACATTTAATAAATTAATTAAGCTTTAAGTTTAATAAATAAAGCTTAAAGCAATTAATATGCCTTTTTTAGGTTAAAATACTTTTAATGCGGCGGCGTAAATAGCTGCGGGGTATAGCCCACTTTTTAGCGGCTGCTTGTTGTAACATTTCAAGTTTAATGTTGCGTACTGCCGCAAGCTGTTAGATTTAAGCCAATAACCTGTTGAGGTTATGATTTTCTGTGTATTTTTTTTTGTTTATTAAAAACCTTTGTTTTTAGCTTCCTTTTTTAACTTGTAGGTGATAGGTTTTATTATATCATTATAATATATTGTAATAGCGTGACTATAAAGGTAATCGTTATATTTAACATTTATAAAAGTTTGTTTAATGTGTATATTGTTAAATTTAACACATTTTTTTAGTTTAGCAACTATTGTAAGCTAACTAGATTACTTTTATAAATATAAAGTTTTGGGTTTAAAATTTAAAAAAAATTTTTAGGCTTTAATTTTATTTATTTCCGACTTTTTGTCCTTTAATTTTTTTTGTACATTTATTAATTTTAATTAATTTAAAAATTTAAGTTATTTTTAAGCAGGTAAAGCTTTTGTTAGCTTATTAGTTTTTATTTTTACTAAAGGCGTATATTTTATTATAATGGCTTTTTATTTAATTTTTTATTGTAGCTAATAATTATATATGTTTATATAATATAACTTAATTTTTAGCAAAGCAATTTTTATTATTATTAGCTTAATAATTTAAATATTATTATATTTTACTTTAATTTTTTTTTAGTTTAATTATATTTTTAATTTTATATTAAATTAATTAATATATATTGTTTTTTTAATAGTTTATACTAAAGCAAATAATTTAGCTTTTATAATTAATATAATAACTATGTTTTATTTATTTATTTTTTAATTAATTAATTTTTTAAATAAAGTTATAGCAAATGTTTATAAATTTTAATAATTTATAATATTATTAGCAAAAAAAGCATTATTTATAATAAATAAATTATTTTTGCTTTTAAATTAAAAGGTAAAATATTTAGTTTAATATAAATATTTAAATATTTAATTAATAACATTTTAATATTTTTAACTTAAATTTATAAAAAATTAAGCAAGTTTTAATGTTGCAAATGCAATGTTTAGTTTTGTTAATACTAAAGCAAAAAAAAAAACCGATTTTTTGTTAATATTTTTAAATTTTATATTAAGCAGCATAGTTTTGCCGAAGTAATAATTTTTTTATATTTATTAAAGTGTAAAAAAGCTTGTTTGTAAAAAATATTAGCTTAGAAATTTTTTTAATATAAAAGTTTAAAAAAGTTAAATTTTTTATTAAAGCTGGTTTTAAATAATTTTTATTTTTAAAAATTATTATATTTTTTTGCTTTTAATAATTTTATATTTTTTTAAGCTGTTAAATAAATTAATTAACCATTAGTTATAAATGCTTTTTATATATAATAATTATATTATTAACGTAAAAAAAAACCATAACTTTTTTTTATATATAATAGCATGGCTTATAAAAAACTAGTTTATATTTTAAGCTTATAAAAGTTTTTAAAAACTTTTTTTGCTATAGTAATAATAAAACCTTAAGTTTATACAATGCTTTATTAAGCTAAAAAATTATATTCTTTTTATAATAGCTATATAATATATATATAAATATTTTATTTTTAATAAAAGCATATATAAAAGCATTTATAACATTATATTATATTATTTTAAGGTTAAATTTAGCTGCTATAGCTATTAATGTTTAAAATAATTTTTTTGCTAAAATAGCTGCATATATTTGTTTAAACAGCAGTTTTTTTTGCTAATTTTTTTTTATAATTAATTATACTTTGCATTTAATAAATTTTTTATATTTATTAAATTTATAAATATATATTTATATATAGTTTAAAATTTAATGTTTTTATATTAAAAAGTTTTTTTTTATTTATAAATACATTTTATAATAGCTTTTTAAGTGAATTTTTTTAGCTTGTTTAAAAAAATGCCTTAATAAATAATTAACAAGTTTTTTATGCTGTTTAAAAGCATTTTTTAAAAACTTTTTATGTAGTTTTTTTTTTTAAGGCTTGCTTAATATTAGCTTAATTTAAAGTGCGTAGTTTTAATTGCTTTATTAGCAAAGCTTTTAATTTTGTTAAAAATGTTGCTTTTTAAAGGTTAAAGCTTTTTATGCTTAAATTATTAAAAGGTTTTTAAATTGTTTTATTTTTATTATAATTATTGTAAAAATTATAAATTGCTTTATTTTTATTGTAAGGTTTATAAAATGTTTTATTTTTGTTTTATATTATATAGTATAATAATGCTAATAATAAACTAGGTGGTAGTGTAAAAAATAATGTAAATTTAAGCGTTATATATAAATAATTATTTTTAATGCTAGCATTTAATTTTTTTTTGTTTTTTTAGATTTGTATTTTTATTAAAGCTATTGTTTTTTTTGTTTTTTTTTTAGCTTTAAATTTTTTAATATATTGTTAAATTTTATTAAAGCGCATTTATTAACTATAGCTTATATTTTTTTAACTATAGCCGTTTTTAAATTATTTTAAAAGTTTTATTTATTTTTATTAAATATTTTTTTTGTTAAAACTTATGTTTTAAATGCTTATTATTTTATTAAAATATAATATTTAAACTTTATAAATATTAAATAATTAATATTTAATTAAATAATTAATTTAATTGTTTATAATATAACTTTATATTTATATATTTTTAAATGTAATTAATTTAATTGCTTATTTAAAGTTATTAGTTTTTTTGTTTTTTATAACATTGCTTTAAAAAAAACGTTAAACAAGGTTTTTTATTTATTTTTTTATTATAGCATTTAATTATATAAATATATAACAGCTTTAAATATTTTTAGCTATAAAAAAATTGGTAATTTTAAGCTAATTTATATTGTATACACTTTTGCTTTTAATATACTTTTTAAACGTTTAGTTTTATTATTTTAAGCTTAAATATTAAATATTAAAAGTTTAATTTTAATTGCACGTGCTTTTAGCCATTTATTTATTTTTAGCTTGTTAATTATAATTTTATTGTTTATTTTAATTATTTTAATTTTAATTTTATATTATTATTTAAGCTATATTATATAAGCGTTAAGAACTTTTATAAAAATATTAGTTTTTTAATTTAATAGTGCATAATTTTATAATATATTAATTGCTTAATATATAAAAATAATATATAAAAATTTATTATTAAATAAAGTTTTATAATTATAAAAGTTAATTATAATTTTTTTTTAAAAGTTTTTATAGTTAGCTTTTAATGTTTTTTTAATCTTTTATTTTATTTTAGCTATTTTGCATACATTATACTTAATTTTAATTGGTTTTTTAATAATCACTTTTTAAAATAAGTGCATAAAATGTTTAAATTATTAATGCTATTTTTAAACATTGTTAATTAATAAAGCTTTTTTTATTTATAAAGTATATATATGTTTTTTGCAAAGTTAAATTATATAAAAGATTTTTTTATTAATATATAATTTTTAATATTTAATTATATATTATTTATATATATTTTTAATTTTTTTAATAATTATGTAATTTTTTTTTATAAATATATTTGCTTTTTTTAATTATTTTATTAATATTTTTTTATTGTAGTTTTTTTAAAAATATTAGTGTAATGAGTAATAAAAAATAATATACCGTATTAAAGAAAATTATAATAATGTTTTTTATTAAAACTTTTATTGTTTTATAAGCTTGTATTAATAATGGTTAATTATCCGATTATATATAATTTTTTAAAAAAGCAAGTTTTTAGTTTTAAATTTTATTAGCTTGGTTTATAATTATAATAGTGCTTTTATTATTAAAGATTATTAAATTAGCTTACGGATATTTTAATAAATTAATTATAGTAAAAGCGCTAAGTATTTTGCTTATTGTTTTTTTATAAAGTTAACATTAATAACTTATATTTTAGCTATTTTTATATTTTAGCCACTTTAAAACATTAACACTTTTTAATTTATAAAAATATATTATAATAACTTTTTATTAATAATAATATAGCTTTTAGCTTTGCTAAATAATTTAAATTTATTAAACTTGCTAAAAATACTTTTATAGTTTTTAAAAGCTAATTAAACCTAGTAAATATTTTTAATAGTTATAAATTTATTATTTAAGCTTAGCTGGATTTTTTTACGTTTATAGGCCTAAATATTATTTAGCCGGGCTTAAAATATTTTAATTTTATGCTATTTAATAGCTATATTAATGTTTTTTTTATTAAACGCTTTATTATTTTTTTAAAACAATAGCTTTTTTATATAAAGATTTTTATTTAGCTAGTTAAATAAATAAAGCTTATTGCGCAAAACTTTAGTTATATAAAAAGTTTTTTAATATATTTAAAAAACTTTTTAAAATAAAATATTTAATAGTTTAAACCAAGCTTTTATTAATTTTAATTTAGTTTTAATAATTAAAAAAAGCTATAATTTATTACCTTTTTAGCTAGCTTTAATATTTAACCTTGTTAAGGTTTTTTTTTTAGCTTTTTTATAACAAATAAACAATTTTCGCTTTTTAACCGCTGTAAAATTATTTAAAGCAAGCAAATTAGCAAGCTTTTTACGGTAAGCTAATTTTAATGGCTTAAATATAGCTATGTTTAAAAAATATAATATATAAAAGGTATATACAAGTAAATATAATATATATATATTGTTTTAATAATATAACTATATAAAATTGTTTATTATATAACTATTATATACGTTATATATTAATAACCTAGCATTTAATAAATAAAACCTTTTTTAAATGCTTTAAAAAGTGGTTTTTAAAATAAATACCTTTTAAAGCCACTTTAACGCAGTTTTATCATAAGTTTAACCTTTAAAATATAATATAAATTTTTAGCTATTAAAAAAAGTTAAATTTAAAAAAAACTATTGCTATTAAAACATTTTGCCTTTAAAAATTACAAAAGGGTTAAAAGTTATTTTAATAATTAAAACACATTTTAAAAAAAAAGTTTAAGTTTTTAAACTAGGTTATTTTTTGCAAATGAATTTTAATTTTTAGCTTTTTAGCATTAAGTTATTAGCGTTTTTTTTTTTTTATAATGCTTTTTTTATTAAAGTTATAACAATTTTTAAGTTTAATAGCTTTAATTATTAAATTTTCAAATTATTAAAATTAATTGCAAATAATTTTAAAAGTAGCACTATTTATTTATTAAAAATTAATAGCTTTTTTTTTTTAAATTTTTATAGCTAAATATCTTTGCAAAAAACGTTATACCTAACGTTTTTTAAGCATTATAAAGTTGCCGCTAACTTAAAAAAAATTTTAAGCAAAATTTTAAAGTTATTAATAAAAAAATAAATTGCTAATTATAGCTTAAATAATAATTTATATAATTAAATAAAAATTTTAAGCTTAAAATAACTTTTATAAATTTTAAAAAGCTAAAAACCTAAATTATATACCGTTTAATTAACTTTAAAAAGTTATTTAAAACATTTTTTATTGCAAAGCTAATTTTTGCACGTTATAACTATTTATAACGTTTTAAATAACGTTTAAAACCTAAGTTTTATTATATTTAAGCATATTTACACCTATAAATAAAAATTTAAGTAAAAAATAGCAAAAAATAACAAAGTTATTATTATTAAAAGTTAAAAGGTTAGTAAAAGCAGTGTAAGTTTTAAAGTGGCTAAAATATAAAAGTGGCTAAGATATGGGTTACCGATGTTAGTCTTGAATTTTCTCAACCGGTTTTTTCTTGGGTTAAAAGGTTTTAGTTTTAAATTTCCCGCGTTTTAAAGCATAGATCTTAGCTTGCAATTGAAAATTTTCTATTGCTTTATTAACTTTTTTAATAAAATGCTTTTAAAGCTTAAAACTTTTATATGCTTTTTTAAAAAATATATAATAACATTTAAATAAAAAATATAATTAGCTATAAGTAAAACATTTTTAGTGTTTTTTTTTTATAATATACCACATGCTTTTTGCTTGTGCTTTGTTTTATTTTTTTTGTTTTTTTAAAAGGTGTTGTTTTTTTTTTGGATTTTTTTTTTGTTATATTAAGCTTTAAAAGCTTTTTTTATTGCTTAATATTTAATTATAATTTAAATAATAATAATTTAAAAGTTATTAATTAAATTATAATATTTTAATATATTGTTTTTAATATTATTTATTTTTATAAAAGCGTAAATATTAAATTATATAAAAAATGCTTTAATAATAGCATTAAAAAGTTGTTAATTTATAAGCTTATTATTTAAGCTTTAAATATATTTTTTGGCTCGGCTTTACTAATAATAATTTTTTAGTTTGCAAGCTATTTAGTTATATTTTTTATGTTTTTTAAAAATAAAAGTGTAATTTTATAAGTTTTTTAAGCATTTTTTTTTATTAGCTGTTGCTTTGCCGCAATAAGCTTTAAGGTTTTTATATTATTTTTAAATAATGTTTTTTAAAAAATAGCATGTGGTTTTATAATAGCTTGCTATAGTTTTAATAATATAATTTTTTAGTTTTTTTAATAATTGCGCTTTTTTTTATATATTTTTTGCATTTAATTATAATATATATTATCGGTATTATAAATTGTTTTGCTAGCAGTAATAAAGTTAAATATTATTTATATTTTTTAATTTTATTTAATTTAAATAGTTTTACTATTGTTTTATTTGTTGTTACTGCTAAATGTTTTAATAGTTTTATTTTAAGCTTTTTTAATAGTATTTTATTTTTTTTTATATTTTTTAAAAGTAATTATTGGTATTTTAAAAAAAAGCATAAGTAATGTATTTTTTTAATATATTTTTAAAAACTTAATGCAATTACTTTTATTTAAAGTTTATAGTTTTAATTAAGCTAGTTTTTTATTTTGCTTAAAGCCGCAATAAAGTTAACTTTGTTAAACTTATAAAAAATAAACAATATAAACATTTTAAAATAATTTATATAATAAAATATTTTTTTAATAATATTTTTGTTTTTTTTTACTTAAAAAAATTAGCGATAAAACTTTTAATTGTTAAATTTAAGCTAATAACCCGTTAAGGTTATGATTTTTTGTGTATTTTTTTCTATTTGTTAAAAACCTTTGTTTTTTGGCTTTTTTTTTTAACCCGTAAGTAGTAGGTCTTATCATACCACCATGGTACGTTGTGATAGCGTAACTATAGAGGTAATTGTTATATTTAACACTTATAGGAGTTTGTCTAGTGTGCATATTGTTAAATCTAACACAAGCACGCGGTATTCTCGGTCAATTAAAGGCATCGTGAAAAAGAGCAGTTAAAAACAAATAAATTGAGGGAAAAAAGAGCTTTTAAAGTCAAGTGGTTGTTGAGTTATTATATAGACGAAGAAATAGGTGGCTGGGAGAAAACGCGTCATTTGGGTGGTCCGTGATGGGGTGGGCCGTGAGACCCTAGGTTAGCTTAGTTCGTACTGTATAGTCTCCAACACAACGTCAACGAAGCCAATGGTCCACTCACTGGTGACCCAGACCAGGCATTCCAATTCCTCTTTAACGGGCCGTTCTTCAAGTGCACTCCTGAGTGCTGTTCTAATCGTTCATGCATCTCAATAGTTAAGGCTGGAAGATTCTTCCACAAAACAGCGTCGGCCCGTTGACAGGTGGGTGACTGGGTTAGTCTAGGTGAGAGAGCCTGGATGTGTAGTTATGTTTGTCTTACACTGTTATTTCTATAGGCGCTATCATCTCACTGTGCGAGAGTACTTAGAGTCAGAGTCCACGTATCCTGCCATTCGTGATCTGGCGGGATGCGGTATATTATGTCAAACATGATCCTCCATATATCGTGAATGGTGGACTGCTCGCCCTCCCCGTTTTCTTGAGTGTCTGCCTGGTAAGCTGGTTCGAGGGTGGAGATGATTTTTTTGGTAAGTTGGGCGGCGTTGTCTTGTGAATTGCCAGTAGCCTCGAGAATACCCCGAAAGGCGCGGAATACAGGTCTTTCAACCCGTGTGAGACACCCTGCCTCGAGAGGCTGGAATAGGCACGCCATTCTCGGAACAAGTAGAGAAACGGATGCTATTCTGAGGAGGCCAGTTATTAGATATGGGTGTGTACGAACATTTGGGATTGAGTGAAATGAGTTCAAGATGATTATGAAAGTAATAGCTCAAAAAGACCTAAACGAAAGCCGGTTACTCAACTCCCACGATAACTTGCATTCAGCATCCGTTCAAGACTTGATCGGGATTGTAGTTTCCTAAGTTTACCAGTATTGACAGGTGATTCGACGCTACGTATAACGACAATCGAACAGTTAGTTGGAAGTTGGGTAGTTGGCTGGCGTTGTTATTAGCGGCCTGGTTCATGCGGTCCGCTACCAGACACGGCCAAGTGGACATCCAATTGGTTTCGGGAACTCTAGTGTACCCAGTTCGAATGAGACTACTGCGGATTCACCCGGGCTGCATTGCTTCGCGTTTTCAATTTCTAGAATGGCAATATATATCGCTCTGTAAAACATATATATCAGCATCTCGCAGAGTTATATGGTGCTGACATGGAAAAACGTACCTTGATTTCCGATCGACCGAGTTGGGCAATACCAAAGAAGGTGGCATCACGAAGTCCATGATCAAAACACGAACGCCTGATTTCAGCACCTGCACTAAAGAGTTGAGAATCCGAATGTAGCACTTATCTGGCTAATTGGTTGCAGTTTTGATAGCCTGCTCTGCGAAGAAGTCATATGCCATAAATTTGACATTGAGACCAAGCTCTTCCTTAGACAACATGATAACCTCAGGCAGCTACAGGAATCCAGGGCCATAGTTGCTTAAAGTAATTATTATTTTAATTGGAGGATTTAACGGATTATTTTTTACATGAATTACTTTAGCAGCCATTATTAAGTAAGTAATTAGGTGTGATGACATGAATGGGTGCTGTTCCATATTTCAGTTCAAGCTCTGTAGCCTAGTTATGTTCTTCTTGGAGATAGTCAAAGGGGCTTGTGAAAAGATGCTTTTGGTGACCCAGAGAGCAGCTTTCTGAATCAAAGACAAAAGCTTCGGGCTGCTTTCAAGCATTTCAAAGACAGTAAATGGGACAAGAAGTACTACTTAGTATTACATACTTTATATTCCAAGTCTACAGTTGGACATGTTCTGTCCTAGAATTACATGTTTATGTCTGCAAGCCTACCAACATCACGAACTACAGGATGCTGGCAGATATCCTGAATTGAACCGGCGCTCCTGCAGCGTGTACAAGAGATTGAGCATAGCAACACAAGTACCGGGATGTCTACAGATCATCTAGACCTCTAATTAGGCTACGCAAAATTCGGTGCACAGGTACCAACGGTACTTGGACAACAACGCGTGTCAACCTCACTGTTTACTACTAGTACCCAGCAACCTCAAGGTCTCCGGTTACTGGTGGCAACGTTCCTTCCTCTTCAGTCTGTCTTAACCCAGATCGCCAATACATCTACATATGCTTGCATACAAATAAACCCGTCTGAGCAAACTCCCTTCCATCCCATCTCATCAACACATACTACCTCTCAACCTGTCCCTTGTTCACGACATTCTTGAGACATCGTCTTACTTTTCATTTCCATGAATATCTATCCCGACTTCATCTCAGTGATCTACCATCACAAACATGCCTGCTCTCGACACCGATAGCCAGTTCCGCTTCCTCATTGCTTGCATCCGCCACTCTAGCGCGGGCAAGGTAAGTTTGGCATCAAAGCTACTTTACCAAGTAACTCGCAACTTGTGCCACGGCCATGCTAACTTTCCAAGGTCGACTTTGAGGAAGTCCGTAAGGAATGTGACATCATCAGCAAGGGCGCGGCGTAAGTCCAATCTCAACTCTTGCCTAATCACGTAATCCCGACACCGAGAATCTCAACCTGACGTTTCATTTCAATATAGAGCCAAGAGATATGAGCGTCTCATGAAGGCTCATGGCATCAGCACCAACGGTGTCAAGAAAGAGGCGAAAGACTCCGACAACACCAAGCCGGCCAAGCCTCCTGTCAAGAAGCGCAAGCTTAATAAAGTCAACGAGGACGAGGACGACATCGACGAGCCTGTCAAGACCGAGCGCGGAATCAAAGGTGAAGTCAAAAATGAAGATGCACTCGTGAAATCTGAATGTTCGAATGACGCTATACCGAGAGTCACATCTCTGCACCATCTACCTTCCCACTCCGAGCCCACTTCATCTTCTACCAACCCTGCGACCGACGATGACGACGAAGTCCTATTTGTGTCAGCGACGGAGAAGCAGCGTATCCCAAGCACATCGACCTTCACGACCGAGCACCGTCAATCCCAAGCGCATCCATCTATGCCGGCGATCCCTGGTCTTCATTCCGTCGACTATGCAGCTAACATGGGTTTCCCTCAGCAGCTCGCCGCGCCGCAGCCGTCACCAATTACGATGATGGAGACAATGAATCCTCCTAGTTCCTTCTCCTATGGTTTCGCGCCTGCTACCTGGGTCTTTCCGCATGAAAGTCACGACTACCTCTAGCATTCACCGTCTCTTATACTATCTTGTGTATGACGGCACAGTCTAGGCTAGGTTCTGTCAATTACGGTAAGCTCCTATCTCTCGATCCATCTAACGAATGCATTTACTAAGTCAATTGTTTTAGGTACGGTGTGGTGATTAGGGCTAGGATGATGATTCAGGAGGAGGTTTCTGAAAAGAATTCGTGTCTACATTGACGTATCTAAGGAATACAGCACTGGTATAATGGTGCATCACTTTTCATATGACCTTGGAGACACAGCGTCTCGAACATAACAGGCTGTGATATGCCTTAGTTTACTGTGGTCTTGAATGATAGTCACCTAAAACAAATTCATGGTCTGTTACACGTCTCTACTTTATCTGCATCGTGATCAAGACTTTCGACTTTGTGAGCAATTCACCATCCAAGTAAACAGTACTCAGCCCATATCCTGAGTTTTGAAGTACTACTTACGCAGCTCCCTTCCCACCGAATGCGTGGATGATTGACTTGTATGATATTTTCTAGTGAGTTCCAGTCAAATTCTTGATGTAATAGTTCTTTTCATTCCGATACTATCATGCCTCCCACAGCGCCATGGCAGTCTGCGATGTCCGACACTGTCACGTTCACCACAGCCACTTGTCAGGGTCGAACTCGAGTGTCCCAGTAAATGCAGCACGTAATTGCAGATTGTTCATCTACCAGCCTGCTCTCCGGTAGCGTCGTCTAATGGACTTCTCGCCACTGCGTATCTGGCCCAAACATCGCTTGCTATTGAAATAAGTCTACCTTGATAGTAAACTCGGACCGCTTCGCAGAATCCCTGACAGCTCCTCTCCGGTATTATGACCAGTGGGTTATTACAGTTGGCAGGCACCTTCCCCTGTAGCGTGGTGCAACCCACTCAATGCACAATTTGATTGACTCGGCTGCATATGCAGACGCTTCCATCAGAATAAAAACGTTTTTGGCAATCAGCTGTTACGACAAGTAGTTTCAATGGCGCTGTGCTTTTCCCGCCACCTACAAAATCGCCACCTATTGTTGAATATCTAATCGTGATCCATTTCATCAATCTGCAGTCGTCGCACGGTGTTTCCCAGCTTTTGAAAGCTTCGGTTCCTGCCGATCTAGGGGCGGTAGCGCTAAAACCTTGATCTACCCGCATTCCGCTTTCGTCTGCGATCGCTCAATTGATTGGTCACCATGAAAAAGTTTAAGCACGCCACTTTGTGGGGTTCAGACCTAACTTCAACGACAGATTCAAGCCAAATCCCATTATGAGGGAAGGGAGAAAAAAGAGAGAGGCTGAAAGTTTGAGAAAAATCACAATAGAGATTTTGAATAGCCTCATTTTTCATTCGCGAGAGACGCAGCCCATCATGCAGGTATTTTTCTGGCAGTAGAGCGCTAGTGCAGCAATGGACGGTACCTAGCTCTTAGTACCTAACCCACAAATTCTGATTGGTCAGTAGAGTGGCAGGCACGCCAGGACTGTAGATGTTTGGCACACCATAGCGTCTACAATGGACAAGAGGTAGGCGAAGGCTAGTAGAATTTACAATAGATAGGTACCTCAAATACCATTCTGCAAAGTAGATACCTCTGCTGCAGGAGGTTGGTACGAAACTACTTAGTCAGCTGAGTACGGGTGCTAACGCGGCTGCAATCTCTGGCTGCCAGTGATAATGGTGGTGCTTGGGCCAGGTCACATGTCTCCATTGACCATCTCTAGATGGGCTGCAGTTCTTCAATAGAGGGAAGAACACCATTGTGCCTCCTTCTACCTCCTCCAACCTCCTTCAACCCACCAATTCCAGTCTATAAATCCTTCGACTTCTCCCAGCAAAAACTTCAATCTCGTCTCTCCTCATCAGTCCTCAGCAGCGGTCACAGCTACGACAACTTCGTCACTTCGTCATTTCGACTCGAGAATCCGGTTCGTTCAGCAACATCGAAAGCAGTCAGCCTCCAGTTCGCATCAGACCCTCAGGCACAAGGTATGTGTTTTTTGAATTTCCCGCGATTCTCTCATAGGGCCTCTGCCAAGCGCACTCCTGCCCGTTATCACATCGGCTTGTATTCTCTCTGGCCGACTTATCTACTTGCCAATCCGCGTGTGTATTACGCACAACACTAATTTGGCTACTTTTCACTTCTCTTCAACTTAAATTTTTCATTCGGATCCCAATTTCTCTCGTCATCCATCCCATCTACAACTCTCAACCAATTTCGTCATTCCTGTCATCTTGTCGAATCACATCCATCATCTCTGCCGCAGCACTCAAGCTCCGGGTATGTCATTTTATATTGGCGACATTGCGAGGAATCGACCAGAGTTTGGGATAGTATTACTTAAACCTTCCACGAAGCCCTCATGTATTTTCTGCGCATTCTAATATCACCTTCCGATTTCACTCATCTACTTATTCATCCATGCTAATCGAACTGCACCATTTTTGTATCCCATCACGGCACTACATACTCTCTCAATTCCATTCGTACATGTACCTAGCAACAGGTACCTCTCTCGCCCACGCACGTTTAATATACGCCGCACACTCAAGACCCTTGAGACCCTTTGCCTTTACACAATCATCTTCCGTCTTTTCGATTTTCTCGTCAGAGCAAACTCTCACATCTCCAGCTCACCTTTTCATCATATCTTACAGGTTATGCTAACTAAATCAACAGTCCTAGATTCTGACAGAGCACTTCTCCTCGACAGCATATCACAGAATCAGTACAATATAATCTTGAAATCAATTCACACCAAAAGCAGGTACTTTCTTTCATTCGCTACTTCAACTTCTCAACTCACCTTATCTTTACCTTTCTCGAATTCTGTCGTGTTGTCATCTTCGGTGCTTTCTATACCAATGATCACTTCGTCCTCCCACGCGGTACCTAACTCTGTTCTAGACATCACAATAACCCATATCTTCAGCAGCCGCATCGTCAGATACGGCCACTTCGATTTACTTCGGTATCATCAAGATCATTAGTAAGCCTAAACCCGCACGCCATACTAATACGCACAGTTCACTGACTTGTGACTTGACAGCTGCTAAGTCTTTTCGAGATGCCAGCCATCATGGTCCCTCAGAAGAAGGAAGTGAAGAAACCAGCACCCCTCAGCGAAGCGAGCGTGAAAGACTCTCAACTTCCCCAGTTTAATACTGTTGACTCTGCTGTCTCCATGACATTTCCCGAGAACGTGGAGCGCGATTTTGCTAGCTTCGATACCTCAGAGAAAGATCCAAAGATGGATACCCTCAGAAACAACAATCCTATGCGCAACATCACCGTGAATACTTCCACCGAAAACTCCGAGATTGTCTTTGTTCACGGTATGCCATTCAAACATTCGAAGATCATGGAGATGGGCGCCGCCCTTGCCAAAGCTCGTCGCGAGCGAATGTTCCCTACCACTATCACGCCTGGCTATAACGTCCAGGCAACTATTGACGACTACGAGGATCTCGAGCGACTCAATGCTGCTCGCGAGGGCGCAGCAGACACTAGAGATGATGCATTCCGCCCTGATGTTGCTGGTCTGTACATAAAGATCCAGCGAAAAATCCAAGACCGTGACCTCGCTCATGGCGAGGTTGCTGCCGATTCCAACGTTCGCGCTCGCCTTAGCGGATTCGCTAACAGTACTGGTGCTGAGACGGGCATGTACAATCTCATGCGACATGCCATGAATTCAGTTCTTCGTCTCAATAATCTCACCGTCGATAGCGAGAGTAATGTTATCAATGCAGCCAACAGTGTTCTTAGCGACATCCGCGCTGCTGTGCAAAACCAAGCAATTCACGGCGTTCACGGCGTAAGCGAGAAGAACATGGGCGATGTCATGGAGGAGGTATTCAACGCGATCGAGCATGCTCTCGGCGACCGTGTCGAGTTTCAAGCCGATCGTCTTGATGCAAACGCCACTCGGTCTGACCACCAAATCAAAGTCATTGCCAGTCATGTTAATGCGATAGACAATCATGTCCATGCCATGGGCAACAATGTCAACGCCATGGGTGCCCTCCTCAATTCCACCAATGGCAACGTCACCTCTCTTACTACCAACATTAGCGTTCTTCAGACCATCATCAACATGCTTCCTCAGATGGTTGCCAACTCTCAAGAAATTCTTCCTGGGGTATTCGAGGCTGCTATCAGCAATGAACTACTCAACCGCATGCAAGTACTCGTCAACGCGGCCGGAGAAGCTCGTGCTGGAGAGGGTACCAATGGACGACCGCCAAGTTACAGAAGCCATAAAGAGAAGCGCAGTTGGTTCGGCAAGCTCAACGTCTTCAAGAAGCGCATTGGCCGCCGCGGCCATAGCTCGAGCGTTGCCTCCTAGAGGAGAATCACCATTATCGTCTGATTCTAGGCTGGGTTCTAACAGGAGATACCCTACACATTACACTTTACGGCCTGTTGTGTTTCTTCATTGTTTCACATCATACCTTGTCATCTGCTCTTGGCCGACTGTCCTGCAGGTTAGATATTGATATTTTCGACTTATCTGGTGGCAACTTGAACACAAACACACATTTACTTGCACAGATCTAACCAAACGCCATCTGTGTTGCTCATATGCAGACCATTCTGCAATTTCTTATGTTAGGATGGGGGATTTTATCTAGTCAGTCGTTCACTACACACAAGCTATGGGCAAAAGACCGTGGCAAGGAGAATTTAATAGAGGGAGGAGAATATTATGATTGTCGGGGAGTTGGTTGTCGGCGTACAGCAATGTCATTATGAGAGTTATGATAGTCATATAAGATTGACAGTCGGCGCTTAGAGGATAGGATCCGTGTCAGAGATCTATATGAGCAATAATTCGAGGAGAGTGAAAGAAGAAGAAAAAGGTGGGCGTAGTGGTCATGGGACTAGTCTAGTTCGGCTGCTGCTATATATAGGTAGATAGAAAATGTGCAAGATACCTTTCTTGTGCGCATATCTGCTGATTTTTATAACCATGCCGTGAACTTTGATCTTCGGTGTTTGTGTGTCGAAAGCCCACGGCCATTACGTCGATTTGTGTTTCCTTTGCTAAGAGTTTAGAGGTTCGCTACCCGTACGGACTTAATATCGCTGTATAATCTAAGCCATCCATTTTTCTTTGGCCTTACTATATGCAGTTCCCTTCTATAAAAACAGACAAAACAGACAAAACAGACAAATTATTTCTTGATCAGTATCTAGCGATGTGCCTCTACCATGAGCGCCAAAAAAAGAAAGAAGAAAAAAACTTCTTTTCCACAGCCCTAGTCCCTCAGTACACGAGGCGTTCTCTGGGGAAAGATGCAATGTACTGCAAGAGCAGTTATTCTTTAACATAATTCCTACGAGAGACAATGAATCGTCGATTTTTCGTTCGGGCACTACAACTGCGCCGCTCGGAAACTGGCTCTGGGTACTCCAATTCGCTCCTCTAGCTATGAATCTAGCCTTAACTTGTCCTCGGCACACTCACTGCACGGCGCAAAGCATGATTATCCGCCGTGCTGATGCTGGGAGCCATTTTGATTGTGGTCTAAGACGCTTCAAGTGTACAGCTTCGCCTTCATCCTTCGCTTCGTTGCTGTTTGCCGAAAGATGCAGTTTAGGATTATATGCGAATCTTGATTACATCGGTGAGATTCTCCTTCATCATCTGTCTCACTGTCTTGCGATCACTACCCTCTATGATGACATTGATAGTTTAGTGTTTTGTACTGGGATCGTATTTGCATAGGTATTCATTGGCTTGCAACTCAATATGCGATCAGGGCAAAGCGAGAATTCCAGCCTAGAGCAAGGGTATGCCTGAAAAATGCGTTCGTAGATTCTCGGAGGGTCAAACAAAAACTGGCAGAGTAGGCAATGTCAAGCGACGAGAAGCGAGATATCACCTCTAGTTTTCACAAGTTCGCGCTGATTTTTTGCTATGGGGATCGACCACATCCGAGTCTGAAGCAGCTACATCAGCAAGGAAGACACTTATGGGCGAGAATTGCCTGGGAAGTATTTATGCTCGGGTTCTAGCAGAATAATTCGGTATAGAAACACCAGAGATTTTCAGTCGGTTCGCGGTTGTGCGTTCTGGGGCTTCTCGTGGCTTTGCTATCAGTATCTCACTGATTACCTCTGTCGCATAGAAATGAGAGTATGCGGAAGTACACTTGCTGAGGAGGGGAAATTTATCAACGCGATTTGAATTGGGTTCTGAGTTTCGCCGCTAACCGCCAATCCCGCCAATCTTGGTAGCGTCATTAGGATATATCTAACCATCATAGAAGGGAGTATTTAAACCCATGATAAGACGTTGGCTTCTGCTTCGTTTTCAAGGCAAACGCAATGCTCGCTAGGCATGCGTACTGCATATCTGTCTGGTCCAAAGTATTTATATTCTATTTCCTCTAGCAAGCATCCTCTCTCGTGCATTATCGTACATCGTCATCATCATACAACCCATTCTCCCGAATCCAAGCAACAGTATCCTTACCCACGAGCATATTAAGCGCCTCCCAGTCCTGCGCGCGCACAGCATCACGGACTTTAGTACTACTGATAATAGCCTCGTCGCTCTTCCGCCCCTGCACCATCTCAATACGATCAACCCACTCAGCCCTACCCCCAACTTCCTCAAGCTTGCCCGCGCGCAACTCATCCAGATACGAAATCTGCTGCGCGGCATCGCCCCAGTCGTCGCCCGTACGCATCGTGACGCGGAGTCTAGCGTGCGCGAAGAACGGGTCGAGAGAGCCCTTCATGGAGTTGTTCGGGTAATACTTGGGATTGAAGATGCGGATAAGGGTATCGTACCCGGTGAGATACACCTGGTCGGAATCCGCGGCATTATCGATGCTCACGGCGCTCTCCGGCTCCTCTACGCCCTCGTAGAATTCGCAGATGGCGATAGCTTGGGCCTTGGCGTGGAAATAAGGCTCGGTAGTCACGGCTATGTCCACCGCTTCGCATCCTGTATTCGCTTCCGGCGAAGATGTATCGCCATTCACACCGCCGAGCTTCCTGCCCGCCTCTGCGAGAATATCCTGCGCGAACACGTACATCATAGCCAGTCGCTGCGGAAAAGCCGCCGGCTTGGGGGTTTTATCCGCATTGTTGATTGCGAGCAGGAGCAAGACCCGCGACGCACCGCTCGTCTCTTGTATCCCATCGGGGTCATTAACCCTGGCATCATGCCGTGCTCTCGGTTTATACCGCGGGTCGGAGAGCGCGGAGACGGCCATGCGATGGTGCGCGAGAGTCGGCGGGTTGAAGGAGGAGTCGAGCACGAGGATGTGCTTCGGCGGTCGGCGCGGGGGTTCAGCGACGAGCGAATCTGCGGCCGTCGCCGCCGCGGCGGGGAGGGAGCATAGCACGCGGAATGTCGACTCGGAGCCCTCGAAGCTCTTCAGCGCCTGGGCGAAGAGCGCGGTGATGTTCGGTGGTAGACGGGCCATTTATCGCGTGTGTGTGATTCGGTATTCACATTGCGACGCGACGCGGGGGTTGATGTGATTGATGGATGCGGGAACAGACACCTGCGATTGGTAAGCCGCGATGTGGTACCTACGTCAAGATCGCATTCCCGGGTAGTATTTTATATCCCATTA
Organism: Xylaria arbuscula; assembly: GCA_022385695.1. Classification (NCBI taxonomy): domain Eukaryota; kingdom Fungi; phylum Ascomycota; class Sordariomycetes; order Xylariales; family Xylariaceae; genus Xylaria; species Xylaria arbuscula. Next base: position 228,009 of record MU279345.1, read on the forward strand.
CCAGGACTGCTTTTTGTACGGAACGAGTATCGTCATCGTTTCAATGCAACGTCATTCTTACCTCGGTAGGTCACCTTGCATACCTAGGTCAGCAGCTTGATTACCTACCTACTGAGTATGGGCAGAAGCACTATAAATCAGCTCTAACCACTAAATCCGATAGCGCCGATGTGAGTGAGGTGACAATTATGGGATTCGAATTCTAGGGTTGTCACCGAACAAGACTAATTGACTCATGAAAGAATATATGGATTGGAGGTTAAAATATGTTAGTTGGTATTCTAGGGTCTGGCGACACGCCCAGCTAAATTCTATTGAAGGTGCTGATCGCCGGCATTAAGTGCGATGGTTGCTAGTGGCAACAAGCTCCAGACGAGCTTCCAGGTTCCATCCAAGGTCATTCCACGTTTCATATGTTTTGAGTCGTCTTTGGTGTTTCCGATTCCACCATGCATCAACAACTCGGGGTATCAAAGCCCAGCCTTCCAAACGCCGCCGCAGCCATAGTGAATCAAGCCATACAATCGTCACAGCCTCTTTTCATTTATCATTCGTCCTCTCGTTTCCGTTTACCGGATTTCCGGTTCCCTCATGAAATCCGGGATGCTTAACCCGCCGTCACCTGGTGTGTGCTTCTTGGCATTCGCCTTGCGCTTTCGTGCCTGCCCGTCAAGATGCATCAGAGTGTCCTCATCACTCTCAGCAAGACTCATGCGTTTTACACGGAGTCGGTAATCTTCGAGCTCGTTCACCACGTCGTCAATAGGGTTGTTGTCAACTGTGTCAGCACCTTCATCTAGTGCGTACACCTTGATCCCCCGGATATGCGTGTCCTTGCCGTTCTGGTGATTCTCGAGAATGATCACCCTCACGAAGAAGCAACAGAGAGAGTTGCCATCAGGACCACCTCCTGCTCCTGCAATCGGAACATCGATCCAGCCTTTGGGCGTGTTCAGCTCCATGGTGGTGAATGGAATGGTGAGATTAGGACCCGTGCCGGCAGTGATTTGAATCTTGGTAGGCGTATAGCTCTCGTCGAGCTCGTAGTCTAGGTAGAGGCGCAATGCTCGAATCTCAACCCGCTTGATGAAGTGTATGTTGAGGCGGTGAGGCTGAGGTCCGTCTGATCTGGAGGAGATGTTAGTAATGAAAATAGACCCAAAGAGTTCAAGTGTAAGCATACTGCCAATATTGGTTCACGTCATCATCGCGAAGTTCCTTTACGCCACATCCAGGCTTGTAACTGCTAACGATAAAACTAGCAAGATTGCTAATTTCTTTCAGGCCGACAGCGCTGGCGTCAAACGGACGCTCCTCTTCTTCTTCCTCCTCTGCGTCATCAACGTCGCCAACCTCGCTTCCATCATGCTCGACACCACCCTCAACGCCTTCTAAGTGGCGAGCCTCGACGTCAACATCCGCGTCTATATCAAGGTTTCCGTCATCGCTGCCAGCAAATCCTTGTATTGGGGGACGGAATAGCTCCTGTCGGGTCGCGCGTTCTACGAAAATATCAGCAAAGAGCTGAGAAAATGGACTTAACGGCATGTCGTGTATGCTAGTACCCTCTTCTTCCCGGTGTTGACCGTCTATCCAATTCTGATTGAGCGGAAGAGTAAGGTTTCCTCGGACGACGCGCCATCGAGAAGCTACAAGAGGCGAAAGCGCTCTTGGGGACTCTCTGATGGGGGCCATGATTGCTTCTACTGTCCCAAATAAAGATGAAAGGGGAGAAAGGGTTGGATGTGATCAAAGGAGAGTCGAGGGGAGCTTGTGTATGTAAGAGCACATATAGTGGTGTGACGGGGATGTAGCTTGTCCAGTGAGGGAGGGGAGGAGGCACGATTTGTAATTGAGAGAGCTGACCTTCAGGTGTCTGTAATGTCCACCTGGCATCTGGGGAAATGCCTGGCTGTTGCTGTTCATCATATGCTCCGCGCTCGTCTTCATGGTCGTCCTGAGTCGCATTTGTAGTGCGGCTTGACCTGAGCAACCGGCGACGGTATTCTCTTGCCTGTTGGCGGCGGCGATTCACATGAGTCGAGGTCGATGCCTCCGTATCCTCGGTATCCCGGCTGTCCATACTGAGCCAGCATACAGCATGGACAAAGCTGCCTGCTAATTGACTTGCTGCTAGCTAATTGCTCCTTAATCCTTGCTCAGCTTTACCCTGTGCTCCTATGCTGGGCATAACCATGTACTATGTGGTGATATTGGATCAAAATAGATTTCCAGTTCCGTGATTAGCGGCGTGCTAGGGTGTCTTTCAGTACACCTTACAGGTAAGGAGCTACCCTCACAAGCACATCCACCGGTACATGCATGTGGGCAGGGAGCATTATCGTTGTAAACGTTATATACTTGTCAAAGCCACTTATGCAAATGGAGAATAATTGAATATTAAGATCAATACCTTTAGGTTTTATTTTGGGCTGGGCATTTTACGACTCATCGTGAATCCTTCTTACCGGCCTGTCCAGAGGCCTGCTTGCAATATCTTCCATAATGAATCATTTTGTATATTAATGCTTAGATTCATGAGACACTAGACATTATCTTTAATAATTCGTTATCTCCTATCATAATTTCTTTAAGCACCCTCATTCGCAAGCTGAAACCTAATTTTAAGCTGAAGATGCTCGTTCATCGAAAGCTTTAGATGTGATAGGTATTCCCAAAGATATGTACACTACTATTACCGAATATTAATTGTACTATATTTCAAACTGCCACTGCCTAGGTACTAGGAAGTTCTGATCGAAATCTCTGCTTTCTTCATTTTAGTCAGGCCATCTTTTGGCAGTGTCGATTCGCTTTTCTCTGTCCCAGCGCTGGTCCCACAGTTGTTTTAATGGCCCAATGGCTCTCATTAGCCAACTAATTCGGACTGGATTGCCCCTCCTAGGAGGCCGCAGTGTCGGCCCAGCTATGACCTACCGCATGAGGGGCAGCAGCTATGTCGCACAGTCTATAACCACCACCACCCCAATAAGCCGGTTCCTGACAGTCGGCTCAAGGCATTGGCCCAAAAGAAACACGGTCTTTGCATTCCAGGGTAGCACCGGTTACACCAACATACTGTATCGTGCAGTTAGCCAAAACGCTACTGTTCTACGTGTCTCGTCACCTGCCAATTCTGGCCCGGTACAATCCTCTCGAATCGGGGCACCCCGCCAGCAAACTCAATTCTTGAGTCGGCCACGAGCGGCAGCTCTTCGGGCTCCTCTCTCTTCCTCCCGCCAGTTTTCCACCACTTCTCGAGTATCCTGTTCGGCTATAATCCCATCATCCATCATGACGGACCGCGATATCCTCCCTGGCACCGTGCAGCCTTCTCACTATGACCTCTCTATTTCATCTTTGAAGTTTGAAGACTGGTCTTACCAAGGGCATGTCACGTAAGTAGCTCAAGCTTCACTGTCTTCGCAATTTTTAGAGCCTAACCATCATAAAAGAATCAATGTCTCTATCGCCGAGCCCGTCAAGGAGATTGTCATCAATTCCCTTGATTTGACCCTCGAGAAGGCTGAAGTAACTGTTGATATCGGCAAATCTGCCCAAACTTTACAAGCATCGACCTTCAGCTATAATGAGAAGAAACAACGCGCAACGCTTCAATTCACTGAGGAAATTCCTGCTTCACAACATGCTACCTTATCCATCTCATTCAAGGGTACTATCAACAATGATATGGCCGGTTTCTATAGGAGCAAGTATAAGCCCGTGGTCCCTGCCGCCGCATCAGTTCCTAAGGATGATACTTTCCACTACATGTTCTCTACTCAGTTCGAAGCTTGTGATGCTCGAAGGGCATTCCCCTGCTTTGATGAACCCCGGCTCAAGTCAACATTTGACTTTCAGATCGAGATCCCCGAGGATCAAGTAGCGCTGTCCAATATGCCTGTTAAGAGTGTGGACAAGAATCGTGATGGCTTCCAAATAGTGTCTTTTGAACGCACCCCGGTCATGAGCACCTATCTTTTGGCCTGGGCTGTGGGAGATTTCGAGTACGTGGAGGCTTTCACGGAGCGTCGCTATAACGGAAAGCAGCTTCCCGTGCGCGTGTATACTACTCGAGGATTAAAGGAGCAGGGTCGCTGGGCGCTAGAACATGCTCCCAAGACCATCGACCTCTTTTCGGAAAGTTTTGGTATCGATTACCCCCTTCCCAAGTCTGACCTGCTAGCTGTTCATGAGTTCACACACGGCGCAATGGAAAACTGGGGGCTGGTGACATACCGTACCACCGCCGTCCTCTTCGACGAGAAGACCTCTGATGCTAGATACAAAAATAGGGTCGCTTATGTCGTTGCCCACGAGCTGGCTCACCAGTGGTTTGGTAATCTTGTTACCATGGACTGGTGGGACGAGCTTTGGCTCAACGAATCTTTCGCGACTTGGGCTGGCTGGTACGCTGTTAACGAGTTTCATCCCGACTGGCAGGTCTGGGCTCAATTCGTCAACGAAGGAATGGAGATGGCTTTCAAGCTTGATGGCATGCGCGCCTCTCACCCTGTTCATGTTCCAGTCCAGGATGCTCTCGATGTGAACCAGATTTTCGATCATATTAGCTACCTCAAAGGATGCTCGACTCTTCGTATGCTAGTAAACCATTTGGGAGAAAAAACTTTTCTCAAAGGAGTCGGAGTCTACCTGAGGAAGCATGCGTATGGAAATGCGAAGACGGAATATCTATGGGACGCCCTATCTGAGGCCTCGGGGGCTAACGTCCCCGAATTGATGGGCAATTGGATTGAGAAAATCGGTCATCCCTTGATAACTGTGGCCGAAGAACCTGGCCAGATATCCATCAAGCAAAACCGCTTCCTGTCAATCGGCGATGTCAAGCCTGAAGAGGACGAGACGGTCTGGTGGGTACCATTTGGTCTTCAAGGCAAAGTTGGCGAGCAAGGTATTCAGACTTTAGCATTGACAGAGAGAGATACAGTTATAAGGGATGTCGATGACGACTTTTACAAGCTCAACAGTAACGCCACTGGGTTTTTCCGAACCAACTATCCTCCCGCCCGTCTTGCCAAGCTTGGTACTCAGCTTGACCGTTTGAGCAATGAGGATAAGATTTCTATCATAGGCTCCGCAGCGGACTTGGCTTTTTCAGGTTACGGCTCCCCTACAGCTCTGCTCTCCTTCATCAAGGGTTTTAGCGGAGAAACCAACTACCTTGTCTGGTCTCAAGTTCTAGATTCGCTGAGCACACTCAAGTCTATCTTCGGCCAAGATGACCTCATCAAGCAAGGCCTAGAGAGCTTCTCTTTGAAATTGATTAACGATGCAGTAGAGAAGAACGGATGGAAATTCTCCGAAGGTGAAGATTATTTAACAGGATTATTGCGAAAGAGGTTACTTTTGCATGCGGTAGCCAATGGACATCAAGGGTAAGTAACTTTGCGATTGTCCCCTTCTATACATGCTTCAAATTCCCGTGGAAACAGTAATCATCATCCCGGCTAATCAAGTATTGTTTTCAGAGTGATCGAGAAAGCTCTTTCTCTATTTGATACTTGGGTTTCGCAAGGCACTACCTTCAATCCAAACCTGAGGACGGTCGTTTACCGTACTGCCATTAGAGTCAAACCTGATGAAGCCGTAAAAGTTCTCAAGAAGGAGTGGTATGGTGGTTCTTCTATTGATGGCAAGGAGGTCTGCCTATCTTCTCTAGGTCAAGTTCGAGATCCTGAACTCGTCAAGAAGGATTTATTGCCATTCCTCTTTGATCTCTCACCTCCGGCCCCGTCGTCGGAATCGGTACCATCTGGAGACATGCATACTTTGGGTAGTTCTTTGGCCGCCAATTCTTCTGCTCGCAACATTCAATGGGAATACATGCAGGCGAACTGGGATAAGCTAACAACCAAGATGGCCAACCCGGTAGTTTTGGATCGCTTCGTTAAGATATCCCTGAGCAAATTCGTAGATACTAAATACGTTGACGAGGTGGATAAATTCTTCGAGGACAAGGACACAAGCAGCTTCGACCGCACTTTAGAACAAGCCAAAGACGCTGTTCGCGGGCGAGCTGCCTATTACTTGCGAGACGCAGACGTCCTGAAGGAATGGTTCAAGGCAAATGGATACGTTAACTAGGAGGTCTAGGTATCGAGAGGGTAGGCTGGTCGCATAAGATCAGAAATCTGTATTCATCCATGTACTACTACCATCCAGTGTCTACTTGAAAGAGACGCACGCATGATGGCAACTCATCTTCGAGTCTTAAAGCACTCAAAGGAGCAATGATAGTAAAATGATCTGTCAAATTGAAATGACACGTCGACAGATTCATATGTGCCCTTGAACACAGCACTATCCTGTCGTACTACACATTCATCAAGGATAGTGTAATAGTAGTATCGTTCTTAGCTCTCCCGAAATGAATTACACCCCAACTTCCAACGTCCAACGTCCAACAAGCAGGTATCCCGCCGATCTATTGCACTAAAAGGATATGATCCAAATCCGCGGACGGAGCACCCAAGCGCCTGTCCGCCTGAAAGATCATCAACACAGGCAAGGACTGAGACAGGTGCAAACTAATCATGGAAGAAGAAAAGACGCAATGAAATGAATATAGCTAGCCATGTAGTAGTATCACAATGTTAAAAGGAATCCAGTTTTACTTGAGGCCGGGTGAGCGATACAATATAATCAACAGAAGAAGAAGCAGCGCTACGCTATAGGCCTCGAGTTAACCAAGTCTACCTATGTCCTCTCGAGACGACGGAGCAATCATAGCCGGTCAATTCTAGAGTCGCGCAAAGAAATAGACACATTGCGGCTCTCAGCCTTGCTGCCATGACAAAGAATGAATGACAAGTCACTGCACAGTCATTATGATCACTGTTATCAGTCCTTTACGGAAATAATTCGTCCCGTAAATGCTATCAGAATTATTGTACAAACAAACAGGATCCTTTCCCACTCAGAAATCAGGGGACAGTTGACGCCAGTTTGAATGCCCGTCCTTTTTGCTCCTAAAATGATGGCTGGCCCAACAATCAATCAATCGTCTCACATGCAACAATGCTTTTCCCAACATGCGACCTCATGCCTGAGACTGTACCATGACAGTAAGACAGAAATCTAGTGTACAGCGATATAGCGGGATCAAGGAGTGAGTAGCCCATCAGAGTGATGGGGCTATTGTCGTCCGCGATGGTGAGATCTGTGAAAGAGATCACCCGATAATCGACGAGCCCTCACGCGGCGATGAATTTTCTAGGCCTCCTCGGGTCGCGGCCGACCCCGCATCGGGTTCCCACGGAAACGGCCACGTCCCCGTCCACCTCGGCCTTCGTGGTGACCGCCACGATGACCGCCACGGTACTCTCCCCTGCTTCGTCCTCTCCAACTACTTTCACGGTCATGGCCGCGGGGACGGTTGCGCTGAACCTGGTGAAAGCCATCGTTAGCATCGGTCGAGGCGGGTGTCTGCTGATTTATCATTAGTGAGTAGGATGTTGAGGATGTAATATCGGGCACGGTTTGCTCGCTATCCGCTCGATTCAGGAACGACTTACCTCGGGTGAGTTCTCGGGCTGGTCATCAGCCCAAGACTGCACATTGCTAGCAGCCGCGGGAGTTGCTGTCAAGCCAGTCTCGGTTTCTGTGGGATCACGGGGAACTTCTACCCAGCCCTCTTGTGTGATAGAAGAGCTCATGGTATTGTTTGCGTCCCATTCATTTCCGGCAGCGGCGTTAGCAGCGTTATCAGAAACATCGGCGTTAGTGGGAACTCCAGACTGAGGTGCGGATTCGGTATGGCCGTTCGTCAGAGGTTCGGTAGCTCCCGTAGAATCGATCTCGGTCAACCCCGCGTGAGCAACGGTTGGGTCGGTTTCAACGGGAGCAGTGGATTCCGCGACAGTTTCAGTTGTCTCCGGTGCACCCTCAGTGGCAGTGAAAGTGCTAGTATATGCCGTAGCCGCATCCTTGACCTGACCAACTACACAAATATTAGTTTATCTGACGGGGCCTTCTGGTGATTGAGCAGCTTACAGGTAGTTTGCAGCTCATCACCGGCAACGCCGCGGGTCAGTTCAGATGAACCTTCGATGAGCTTCAGCATGGTCGAAACGGCGTGCTCATCGCCCGAATATACATTAAGGAGAACGCCTTCCAAAGCCATATTCTCGTCAACACCAGCATCGGCGTCCTCCGATCTACGGGCAGCAGCGAGGCGAAGAAACTGAGAAAGGACCAAGAGACTATCATGCAGAGACTGCTTGGCATCAGCGGCAGTCTTCTCGGTGAGCTCACTGATGATATCTGCTTTCTCCTTTTCGAATTTCTCGGCCAAGGTCTTCTCAACAGCAGCCTTGTCGGCAGCGGAGCGGGATCGGTAGTCCTCGTCGACCTTCTTGTACTGAGCAAGTTGCTCTTCGTACTGGGCGAGCTGGGCCTCGAGTTGGGGTTTCTTCAGACGCTGGGCTCGCTGGTCGGGGTTGATAATCTTGGTTTCGACCAGTTCATCAAGAGACTTGCCCTTGTGCTGATCGACGATGGGGTCGGTTTTGGCGGCATTAGCCTTGAGATACTCGTCAATCATACATTCTCTTGTTCGACTTGACGTCAAGGGAGCTATAGAGTTTGTGCTGTTGGAGTGGAAGTAGTGAGGCGACTTACAATTTTCTTATTGACATTGCGAATGTTCCTGGCTCTCGGGTTAGATGGACACGCGACGACAAGGGAGGACAAGCAGGGGGAAGAGGACGGCGTACTTCTGCAGTTCTCGAATGTAAGGGCTCTCGTGGCTGTCGTCTGCATCGGCGCCGGAGATAGAGGCGGCCTTCTCGGGGGCGGGGGAGGCAGAGGGAGCCGGAGACTCGGTGCGCTCAGCCTTGGCCTTCTTCTTCTTGGCCGACTTGGACTCGGCTGCGGCAGGGGGGTTCTGGACAGCAGAGGGCGGCATTGCGACGAGGTAGCGCGTAGCGAATGTCAAATCCGTGTTGGGATGTGGGTTGTGCAGGTGTGCGTATGGTTACGTGGCTGTGGGCTAGCCTGGTCGAGCAAAAGTGGTCGTGTTTCTGGGCAGGACGCCTTGTTCGCGTGACGAAAACGATCGAAGGTGGGGGAGTGCACGAGGGTGCACGAGACAGGTCAGTAACTGTCCTTTTTATATATTTTGCTTTTCCTCTTTCCGACGACAAAGTCAAAAATGCAGATGCTTGGTTAACACAATCTTGCAGTCTAGGTAGAAACTGTTTTCTTAGGATATGAGAGAGTTGTGGTGCTGTGTTTGCAGCAGGGAAGCAGAGGGTGATGGTTAGGAAAGATACCAAGTCCAATGTTTGTGTAGGGACGAAATCGGATTTTTGACGTTGCTCTGGGTTTCTTTGGTACTGCTTGGGGTTAGGTCCTTTCCGAGGTACCTATGTACGCCATACCAGCATACACTAGGCACGCTACCAGATACCTGTACCAAGGTAGGTACTGCACATAAGTAAGCTAACACATCCATGCTGGCCAGAGCTCCATGTTCTAGAACAGCAGAGAACTATGCCGAATTCTATGCCACTTACCTACCCGATATGGTAAAGACCTACTACGATAGGTATAATTTGTGCAACAAGATTCGAATAGAATATACAGCTTCAGCAGTTTCTCTTTTTTTGGTATGTAATACCCCATTGGACTTCTTCCTAGGTATCTCATGTCAAAACTAAGTAGGTCTTCGTAGCATGAGTTTTGTCTACCCAAGAGGATGCGCTCTAAGACGCCCCCGCGCGCAGCAGCCCAATCCTGGATCCCCTACTCCCCCAGCTTTGGCTCGATACATGACTTGGTTACCTCTTCTATCTATTTCTGAATTTTGGGCCTCGGGCCAACTGGGAGCCGCATATTCTCTTCTCTTGGCATTGCATCCTATTTACCCCAGTGGGTAGAGACCGCTTCAACGTGACGGCCAGCAAGCCTTGTTTGCCCATGGTCCAAGGTATATCAATAGCAGCCCGCCGGGTGAATCATATTCGAAATTATAGATAAATCGCACTCTCATGTGGCGCGCAGTAGCGTAATACCTTGCAACACGGTATTATTCGTGAGCGACGGCGCCGTGTTGGGCAGAGTTAACGCGTGGTTGATATCATAGGGCTATCGAACCGGCTCGGTCGGTCGAATCGTTTCGTCTTCCTGGGCAAAGCATTCAGGTCGACGTAGCCTCACCCTTTGAATTTATTAAGGGCGTCCTTTTTTAGTTGTTAGGAATCGAGCCATAAGTGAAACCGTCAAGTTCAATTGGACCTACAACTGTGGCCTTTCGGACACTCTTGGCACTGATGTTCCGCTCGCCAGCTTGCTTCGAGTCGATGGCGGCCTCTTTGACTAGTCTAGTACAATGGTTAGGCATTCATTGGTCGGAGTGGTGTATTTCGGAGAAGCGCCGTACGTCTGCATGAATAAGACATAGTCGAGGAAGATCTGTGAGAATAACTCGTTAGACGCGTCGAGACGTACGCGACACAGCGAGTCGGGTGGGTTTCGGGCTGACCATAACATCCACTTTCTTGCTAACGTTACAATTCGAATGGGCCTTGACGATCTTTTTGACCGTCGCCCGCGGATACATCTTCTGTCCCGGTGCCATGATGCCGAGCTCAAGGTGTTGGATTGTTGTTGTCAAGCGCAAGTGAGCTAGATGATAGAATACCTTGACTTGTTGACTCGAAGCTCAATGCCCCGCTGGGACCTTGTGGGGTCCACCCAATCGGCATTTCACCATCCAAGAAAGACTAGGCCGCTTCTAGCAATGTCTATATCTTGGTACACTACGTCAGGAGCTTGGGCCAAAAAAGTACCTAGTACAGGGTAGGTAGGCATTCTCCACCCACTAGTGGCACTTAGTAGCGTGTACCCCGTAAGGTACCTTTCCAAATGACTTCATCTAGCTGAGTCCCTTCGTGGCCAGCATCACAGCATTCTATCGTGGCAAGACCATCTGCTTGATAAAGTCAGTTTTCCCCGTTCAGCATAGCACATCCAAAATTTACGGCTACTCTGCACGTACTATCAGTGTGTCTTTTGTGTGTCTACCTAATCGCAGGGCAATCTTCGAGTGCGCTTAGGCCATCTATGGCATCGCAATACTCTTATCAAAACACGCGCTTAACCAGAGGATCCAAAATTCATAAGCGCTACCCCTCTTACGACTCGAAATGACCTGGTGACATCAGTGAAGAAATGTCATCTTCTCACGAATTAGGCCTGTTTTAGAGCCCGAGCGTCGAATTGACGTACTCTCCGGAGATCGTCTTCCGAGTATTCATTCTTCATCGCAGGACGCCGACATGGTCCAAAGTGAGCAATATCTCGTGATACTATATACTATACCGCCCAATGGAGATTGGAACGTAATGCCCTAACCCCCTTGCTCGGCAAGTGTGCATCACGACGATGTCGTACACGGCGCGCTCCTTTGTCCCTTGGGTGCTAAACCCCACCTCACCTCGACTTCAGCCGCTTTACCTGAGCTTGGCAAATCATGTCCAGCTGGTAAGGCTGATTTGCCAAAACTCGTAGATTAATGTGCTGGGGACTGAAGGAATGTGGTCTGCCTATCAGCGCCATCCAATTACCAAGAGTGGGTGACAATCGTCAGTGTTACTGCCGAGCAAGCGGATGGAAAGGATCCTGCCACAGGCATGGGTCGCCCATACCATGGCGGGTAAAAGCTACTGTCCTTCGTAGATGAGTCCAGTCCCAGACACTAGACAGCCCATGAGCCAAGTTATAAAGTCAGGCCGTCGACAAGAAACCATCTGTCTACTGCTCCTTGATCACGTAGTCCTAAGCCTCTTCACTTCTCCATATCTCATCATGGGCCTTCTTCAGATCACCGCAGCCATTCTAGCTCTTACGAGGGCAGCCCTCTCAGCTCCAGAAGCACCTTCGGTGAAATATTGTGATCCGGACTCGTCTGTATGCTACTCAAGCAGCACAGTCGGCATTGGGCCAATTTCTTACAGACTCGCCAGTAGGCCACCCCTGGAGTCTTTTTCCTTCCTGATTTACCCCTTGCAACAAATTTGTCTCGGGAGCATGCAGAACTCCCGAGACTCGCCACCTTCTACCAATGGCTGACTCTAATGAACTATAGTCCCAAATGTGACGGTTACCCCATTTGATATTTTGCTCCAGATAGTTGCCCCGAGAACAGCTCAATGGGCTGGGTTGGCATTCGGTGGGCACATGATCAACAACACGCTGGCCATGGCGTGGGCGAATGGGAATACATCCGTCATCTCTTCCCGTTGGGCGAGGTAAGGACACATTCTTCACTAACTACAGAGCTTTAGCTAACCTTCCCCCTTTCAAGCGCGCACGAGATGCCTGAGCCATATGATGCTGCGCAATACACAGTCCTAAAGGGATCGGTCACGAATGATACGCACTGGACGACCAATGCGATCTGCAAGGGCTGCTCCGCCTGGATCCATGACGGCGGCTCCAAAACAGAGCTTGATCCGAATTCCCCGTCTATCAACCTTGCTTGGGCGGCTTCGCCATACCCTGTTGGCGATCCAGCTGATAACTACACCGTGTTGGATATCCATTCGGAGCATGGTACATTCTCTCTCGACCTGGCTGCAGCCAGGACGGATCAATTTGATAGCTATCTAGCATCACTTCAAGCTTAGTTCAGTACTTATTGTGTAGGCTAACGTACCTTGTTTTAACTCCTGTATAATATACCTTTAGGCAGTCCAATTCTATGCAGGAACATTTATAATCTCAATTCACACCCCTCTGCTCCACAATGCCGCTTGTATTACATGCTTCTAATACACATACCCGGTCTGGCCATGCTATAGGAAGTCAGAATGCGCTCCCACCTATTGCCATCTTATGTATTATATCTTGTGAGTTCAAAATTACGCAACGTGTATCTACCCCTGGGTCGAAATTATTTGACACCATCATGCTATTGTCTTAGAATACATCCACTTCCGTGAAAATATCCATACATTTGCCATCACAAGGTCTCAGGCTTGGGTACCCTATAGTGAATAGAAGCCTTGAAGCAGTCATATAGCAGTTGGTTTCAAAGTGTTCATAGTCATAGGGTGGGAAGGTTGGTCAATTAGCCCCTAGCTTTCCAGTATCTAAGGGGGAAACTCCCCTCTGTATACGCAAGGGCCACTATATCTTCTCTAGGGGTCCTTATGTAACTACAGTCCCTGATACAAGACCACAAAGAGATTCCTGGATATAGCCAGATAAGTTCCCAGAGGGTGTCGGAAACCTTCGCGTAATGACAAGTGTCTTTTTTCTACCCCAAGTACAAAGCTCCTGACCTTCGTCCATCAAGAATCCATAGCGGCCGGTTGTTCAATCACTGTCCGGCTGCTGGTCCCTGATTGTTGCTAGCTCCGGTACCATTTCCAGGGGCTGCGCCAGCACCAGAGCCAGACGCCATGCCCCGACCGCCCCGACCGCCTCGACCGCCACGACCGCCACGACCATGACCACGAACAACTTCGGCGTGGTTGGGTGCACCGATTGAGGCTTGGAGAATGGCGCCTCCAGCGACCGAGTTGCGAGCTCCGATTTCGATGATCACTAGATCAAAAGTAGACAGTTAGTTACTTCCCATCTTATGCAGAGTATAGAAAAATCATAAAGGTGGCGTCATAAGAATCAAAGAAGGGAATCAGTATGGCGCCAAGAGGGATCAGGGGTATAATATCCATACTACCTATGCAAAAAGTCATATTCACAAGAGATATATGCTGGCGATTGGGCTTATATGGGGTTCATAGGGCAATAAATGTAGGAAGATGGGGGATCCGTTGATTCAGAAGAGAATAGGAGGTGTGATGAACTAAGAGATGGCTTACAGTCTCGCAACACATGAGGAGTTTGTTCTTGGGGATCGAGCAGTCCTACCGCCCGACGAATCATGGCCTCGCGCTGTCTAAGCTCACTGTTGGTAAGTGGCGCCATCGTGTTGTGCTTGGTTGTCTTCTGGTATATGACTGTGGCTGAATGTGCAGAATCAAATTGACAAGGCGGCAATAGACTAGCGAAGAACTTGTAAGTCATCACCATCAATCAGTACAGTCACACCCAGCGTTAACTTATTAGAATAGAATCAGATTTAACTCACAGCTTATGTCTCGAGAAGAAGTTGCAACAGTGGGCGAAACAATGTATGAGTAGTGGGCAAACACTTGGTGAAGCTGTTGTGCTGGGACTCAGGTACGTAGAGTCAAGAAACAGATTTTGCTGTGATCCGTGATGAGAAGAAAAGAAAGGAAGAATCGTTTTCGGGAGAAGAAGATGGCTTTTAAAGACAATCTGCATATTGAATCGGTACCTGCAATTATGCCAACGTGAAAGCATTCACGAAGGTCAATGAAATTACTTGTGGTTGTCAGGGGGGAAGGAGGGTCTTGGTCAATGCGGCATATCATTGCTAGTCATTGACTTTCATGAATGCGGGAGCCAATGAAGCAGGTCAAACGAACGTTAATTGGTGTTATGGAGCTTTCCTGCATTAGAGGTACCTAATGTAAATGCTTTCCAATGGGTAATATACAGATAGGACCGAATACAGCTCTGAATTGGAGAGAAAGTTGGGAGACCGAAGTGAATGGCTCTGTTCTGGTTTGTCTGATACTTTGATCCGAAGCTTTCGGACCGATATGTTAGTGGCCTAAGCTCCCAAAGAGCCTTTGGCTAGGAGATGAGTTCATGTGTTGCGCTTTCAAGTAAAGAGACTTTTCATATCCTCTATGGGCCTACAAGGAACACATAGTGTACCTAATTCTCTCAGCGCAGGCAATATCCTGCTACCTGTTCAACATGGGGTTATCTTCAAGATTCTCAACCGCCTCCTGCAGGAGCTGATTGACATTCTTACATGATTATCGTCTTCCACTCTATGAGGATGTTGTGGGAGGGGACAGGGGATTCGGGTACACAAAATACATTAACTTGGACATCTCTTAGGGTTGAGACTGGCTGCCTAGCCATCACATCCTCCCCGTGTCACTAATCATACAGCAAGCTAAGAAGGGGCCATGAGGGTGCTGTCAAAGGTACCGCAGCGAAGGACGTGCTCTTCTTGTCATCGAGAATATCTGTACCAGAGGATTTACAATGATGAAGTGCAGTAAGGACAGCATTGGAGGGAAATGACTGGCTAACTGAAGCTAAAAGGACTATTCTCGTACTATTTTATCATCCTCCTTTATGAAGCAAGTAGAGGTCCAGAATGCGGGGGAAAGGGATTTCATTCTCAACCATTACCGTCTTTAGCTAGATTTTAAGGATATAACTTGATCAATATGTGTAGAGACGGCTCGAGTAGTTGTTTGGCTTCTTGTCAGGCATTATTCACACCCCCCGGGCGCTATCTGTTGTTTGTACCTTACGTTTATTCTTTCGAGTAGGAGTTTGAAAATTTCTTTTCAAGTGAAGTCCCATGAAACATATACAACTTTCCCTGTCTTTCATTCAAATCGTCGACTCGGCTATCCTGAGGAGTGTACAAGACTATTGGCTGCCCTTGGTGTCTGTCAGTTGTTTGTCTTTCTATGGTGACTTGTATTCCAGCAGTGCCGTGTCTAGCCATGGAATAACTCACGAACCTGGGTCAGATAGCCCTGATAAATAAGGGCGCCAGGATTGTTGCATTAATTCGTACGGGCTATGCGTCTTGCCAAATTATCCAATGGATAAAAGGTAGGTATCTTGCTGAATTGACGCAAAGCTACTTTGTTATCCGAGAATAGCTCGAGTGGCGACTTCACAATAATTCGCCATATCAAAGTCCCTCACAACAACGGGGGAGATTCGGGCATATGATTTTATTTCGTTTAGACATGCTGGCAGTATATATTCTTAAAGACGACCACAGCAACACCCCCTTCTGCGCGGTTACAATCTTTAGACATGGATTTGATGACCACCTTAAGCTGTTCATAATATAGCTTACAAAAATTAGTTGAGCTACTTGGGATAAATTTAGCATGTTGAATTTGTTGTACGATTCAGTAGGAGATGGTACACCCATGCAGCATAACCCTGAGATCCGATATTAAAGATTTCATATTCGAAACTATCAGGGTCTCGAGTATAAGGTATATGCGACTTCTTCTTGTCGCACAAGTTAATCTCTTCTTCGTCTGTGCTACACTTGGCTGCTTACACAGACGCTCTTTTTCCTTGGGGGTTGTGGCAAAGACACCTGTGATGTGTAAGGGCAAGAATTTCAATTGACATCTTCGGGTCTCAATAAAACTGCAGTGAGCAGGTAGGGAGGTACAGAATCCTGCAGGATTATATATAAATGTGTTAGGTATCGTAGATCAAGAGTTATGGCTATATCAATATTACATATCCCGTATTTATTTAATAAGATGGGTCACGTCTGACATGTATTGCGTATTAGATAAGCATCTCCTTTAAAAGCTTCGGACGCCCCCTTTAGGCTGCCGTTCGACCCCGCGACAAACTCACTGTCATCACACCACGCTCTCTCCGCCACTATCTGTTTAGTCAACATGCTTTCAAGCCGTGAAACCGTGTTGCACACGGCAGAATTACTCGAGGAGATACTGCTTTGCCTTGACATGCGAACTCTCCTCACCGCTGCGCAGCGCGTAAGCCGCCAATGGCGCGAACTAGTCACAAGCTCGCCGGCATTGCAACAGGCGCTCTACTTCGAGCCCATGGCTGAGTCGTTTGGTACTAAAACACAAAACCCACTCCTGGCCGAGGTCTTTCCGCCATGGTTCCCGAAGGAAACAAAACAGGAGCAACTAGACATTGACGAAATTGACGAATGGCCCAAAGTGCCTGACCGAGATGATTTTAGTAGTCTTGTAATGGCTCAAGAGTCGCGAAGACACGCCTTCATGCATCCAAGCGCAACATGGAGACGTATGCTGGTTCGGCAACCGCCAGCTCGGACCCTGGGCTGCTGGACTGTGTCCCATGGCAGAGGGGGCGATCGCCACCAATTCCCGATCCACGAGTTCCCCGACGGTTTGCGAATGGACCATCTTTACGACCTTGCTCAGGACTGGGTCTGTCAGCAAGTGTCAGCATTTAACGTGTTCTGGGACCCAAACGCGACCGTTGCGTACGCAAAAACCCGGTTTGGCTACAGGTTACGGCCTGAAGACGAAGAGGAACTTAAATCATTTGCAGGGCAGGGAGATATTGTTTTACTTCGCTATATGGTAGTCCAATGTTGCAAGGGAGGTCCCGACGCGCATTTCGAAGAAACATTTACCTTTGCCCCTTCAGCAAAGCAACAAGACAGCTGGCAGCGTTTCAGAGAACGTTAAGAGGCTAGGACTACGAGAGGTTAGGGACAACCGAGGGGTGTGCATGTGACTCATTATCCTCTACATAATGGTCTAGTCCCCTGGAGTCGTTAAGATAGGGTTTTATTGATTAATAAGGCTGAGCCCTCGCCCCTATACTGCCTATCGATCGACGCCATTATGTTTTCAGCGGAAGTATCAATAACAAAAGCTAGAGCGCACATAGTATGATTTGAAATTTCGAGGTTTCTTTTGAGATTGTTGAAGTTCTAGGTTTACATATTGTGAAGGGTCAGCCAAACGGCTATATTGGAATATGCTGTCTATTAAACTACGTAGGGAAGAAGGGAAGTTTTGAAGTAGAAGGCCTAGCTAAGTCCCAGCTATATATAGGCTAGTTGTCTGGCCAGACCAGACCTATTCGGGTAGGCTTGACCTAGCCCGTAACACATATACACCCCGGAGGCTTTGGAGGGTGGAAGAGCAAGGTGATTATGGCAGAAATCTTTACTGCCTACATCTAGCGGGGATAATTGGTCAATACTCGCATATTATCAGGAATCTTGTACAGTGGGTAGGCGGAAGACTCTTATTGCTTTACGAAAAAGACTAAACTTCTTCGTGATATAGGCTGCAACTGTATACATAAAGAATTCTTTTTCTTCAAGGATAGCGACTGCGGCAAAATGGAAGATAGCCAGGTTGAAGCGCATTCATGGGAATATTTATCATATGCCGAGGAGAGAAGATCCTAACAATAAGGAAATTTGTCATCCTAAACGTTTCTGCTTTCTCTTGAATGTCTGTTTTCCTTCTCGCACATCGCGCTCTATTTAGCTGGTCTCGATACCTCGAAGCGTTTTGGTGGAGTTGCCTTAATACTCGAAAAATATGGAGTTCGACATCCCATTTAACCGAGTAGATGAAGCATTTGATCGCTGTTTTGAGGCTGTGGTTACCAGTCCATTCGAAGCCGACGAGGCAACCGTTGAGCAAAATGGCGGCGAAATTGAGACCGAAGAGGAATGTCATTTCCCAAAACTTCGTCATCCTCGAGGGCCAGCGAACGCTTACGTCTTTGAATTTCAAAGGTTTTCCTCTTTTTATCCTTTTGAAAAAATGTTCCGCTATAACTACTTCTTTGATGACCAGGAGAACCCCTCGCATCGCCGTGATAATGTTGAGAACGAAGGGAGACCTCGGTAATGTTTTCCCGGAGATAAGGACAGCGATCAAGGCGATGGGGAATGAAAGATGGGTAGCAACAAATGCCAAGGTGCGTGTACTAGGTCTAAGTCGTAGCTCGACGTTGCTGTCGTAGAGGCTCTGTAGTTCAGTGTACAAAATGAAGGACGCCACGTTGAAAATGAAATTAGAAGCCTTCAAAACTGGACCAAAAGGGAACTCTCGTATCCTGAGCGAATCACTTTTGTCGACAGTCCAGGATAAAGAATAGAGGGTAATCCATATTGGTGCAGGAAATAAGGCTAAGAGAAAGAGCCTGGTGCGCGTGGAGTCCGGAGTAAGAAGCCAGATAAGCTCGATCGAAGGGCTGGCAAAAAGACGACGAAGCTCAGTATAACTGAATAATGCACATAAGCCGAAAATAAATTTTGTTATGACAACGGGACTGAAATTGTGGGCGAAATTAAGCAACGTATATGGGAAGCTGGAACCGCCGGAGTTGCTAAATTCAGTAATCCAATCTAACGCTCGAGGTATGTGTGGCATCTGAAATGATATGTTGTGGAATTGACGAAAATATGTCGACTAGGGATCGGATGATATTGTTTTTCGACTCGTTCGGCACCTTGCGAGAAATTGAAGTCTATGGGTTCTCGGGAGAGCTTTATTCTCGACAGCAGAGTCTGGTCGTGGAGGGAGGTGGGCCAGGTGAAGCAGAAGGTCTGCCATAAGTCTAGCGCCAGGAGCGATCCGGCGTGACATATATGTGTATATATATATATACCTAGGTACCTGTTGAACATTTACGCTAATGAATAACCTCAAAGTTAGTTGAAGTCTATGGACGTCAGCCCGGACATTGGTTAACTATGCACATCAGATAAATAAAGCCAGCCGTACGTACAACCTTGTAGCAATTTTTTAGTGTATATGATAATTATGTATATATATTATTTGCTCTGCGAGATTTCCTTTAAAGCATCCAAGCACACTGTAAGCTGGTTTGTCGACCTTTCTTTCAGTTTGTTTGATAACACAGAATGATTTCGCTTTACGAAGGTTGATATCAAGGTGGACGGACGGTCTGTGGGTTCACCAGACAAAACCTGCTATTGAAACCTAATACGCAGATTAACTTTAAACCCTCTTCTGAGCTAGATAAGCAAAACCCTTAACGTAATGTGAAGGGGAACTGCCAACAACTTGCTAAAAAAAACTGGAAAAGGAAACCTTAACGCAAATTGCATCAGCCGTGAATCGAACACGGGGCCCATCGATGGCAACGATGGATTTTACCACTAAACCACTGATGCTGTTTGGATTTGATGCGTAGGATCCAAGATTATATGGATGATGGCGTTTAACCTAGGTCCAGAAGTAACTCGTGTTGACTTGACCTGCGATGCGAGGTATATTGAGCTACATCTTGTGGACTTTAGGACTTTCATTGAGTGGTCACAACCGGCCCGATCATGGCTGATGTTCCCGCAGTGGACCTGAGCTGCCGGCTGCTTTAACGTGGGGCGTCAGTGAGCAGGCTGAGCTGCCCCTGAGCAAACTGAGCAGAGGCCCGTGGTCAGAGACGGCATGACCGATGCTAGACGGCACAAAGTATTGATATTTGAAATAACCCAGTCTTTGTATCAACGCAAAGCTGGATAGGATGGTAAATGACCTTGGAGGCACCGGCAGGTTCTAACGAAATACCGGCGCAGCACACCAGGAGCCTGCACCGGCAAGACACCAGAATTAGGCGTAGCAGACTAGTTAGTGCCGATAGGTTCCAAACTACCGGGACATTCGTTTCGCTGTAAGGGATGCTCCTAGCTCACTACTAGTTGCCAAAATAACTAAGATATTCGAGACCTCACCTAACAGAGATTACTTTTGTTTGTTGGTTTATGTTTAAACCTACAAAGGAGTCGAAAGACAGGTATTCCCTAGCCCCGTCACCGTATATAGACTTTCTATCAACAGCACTATTGTTCGCTGTTGCAACTCCTAAGAGCTACCCTACGTAGCTAGACCAGTATTGCTGCCCTTGCCTATTTAGTGATATAGGGCAGGTTTATTATAGTCCGTTTATAGAGATAAGCAGGGCGCCTTTGTTTTTTCAGCAGATAATAGCCCTATATATGTACTGTAACATACGTAGCATAGCCTTTCCTTCGGGGTTAAAGCTAAGAGTTAAGGTCAGACCAGGATGACCAAGAATGTCCATTATTACAGCTAACTTGAATTGGACTTTAGTACATCCGTCCTACACCGAACATTCATCATTTCAGCGAGCTCGTCGAGAATACGGCCTAAAGTTCTCAGTTCAGGTCTTAGGATATATTAGATAAGTGGAGAAGTATGGCTGAGTCTCAATCCTGACTTTCATCTGATTCTACGGGTCTGAGTGTATAGATGCACTGTGCATACTGGCATAGTTGGTCATCCTCGATGTCATCATGTTTGAAACATCTGCGATTGCAGCTCCACGGACTTAGCTCCTTTATTCAACGATTCCACAACCAAGCTCGGTACAATATTGCAGACAAGTATAAAAGCGAAGCTGTTCTGGCATATTCAAAATAGAATATAACGTGCCAGTGAAAGAAACGGTGTAGGTGATGCATTTATTGCCGTACTGAGTATTATAAGAAAATACGCAGCTGCTTGTTACGCGCGTGTTTTTGCAGATCAGCGCATGGGCACGGGAGGGGATCAGGAACAAGTGGCTTTGAGCAACTATAACTCGTGTACTGTACGGAGTATTACTACAGGAAACAGGGAATAATCGCTTATAATTAAGAGCACTTCAAGCTTTGTATTAGGGGGCCCGTGGGATTTAAATTTCTTGGATCTCCGTATGTAGTACATACTTCAACTGATGTTTTACCCGTCCCGATGCTGTAGCACCTAAACCACCAACTTCCTAGAAGGCCAAGGATGGGGGGGGGGGGCGGCGTTTTCGTCGACAGCCAGCCTTCTCTCTCATCTACATACCCAATCTGCTACTCAGTAGCTACTCAGAAATATTTGACATCCGTACATCAGAGCTCATACAGGAATATCTTCCCACCCATCTCGAAGAGGCCGGAAATATTAAAGAAAATTGGCTCGACTTATATAAGAGAAGCTGGTGAAAGCTTGGGTCGACCAACACCCTCATTTCAACAATGTTGTTACTTCTCGTATCAAAGGCATCCATGGGCTACTCAAAAGCGACCTTAAAAGATCCACATTCAAAGCAGGTCGGCGCGTAGGTAGCCCCTGAGTTGACATCCGAGTTAGCCCGTAGGGCGCCAATAGTAATTCCAAGCCAGGGCTAGTGTAAGTGTAACCTTTACAGCTGCTCTGACAAATGTACCTAACGGGCTGATGGCCCCTCCTCGTTGGAATCTCTAAGGACGGCCACGACGCTATATCTTATTTGACTTCCTTCGGGCATTTTAGTGAAGTATCTCAGCGTTCACAGGTCACATCTAATCTGGTCCGTCAGAAGCGCCCGATATCTGAATTCGACAAGACCCGAGATCGGAGAGAAAGGCGTAGCTATATATTGAGAAAATAATATGCGGCTATACGAAGACCGTTGCTTGCTGTTCAACCTGTCCGGAGAGGCTTCATCCATTCTAAAGTACAGGTAAAAACCGTTGTAGTTCCGGGCTAGTGTCCGGGCCGTTCATTGCCCGTAGGCTGGCTGAAAATATTCTGCATCCTCTGCCCAAGTTACATCATAATGGCCCATTTTACAGCCGGCTAGAAACTCTGTTTACTAGTATGTGTGCGTGTATCTTCGTCGTGGTTGTGCGTCGTATGATAATTTTACTGATCTATTTACTGTAAATCCATTTACGCTACACTTCAGGGCACTTGGTTTGTGCGTTTTGGTGTTTGCGGTATGGGATTGTGAAAGATATGGTTTGCCTATGTGCCAGAGTAACAGCTTCCGCGAGCCTACATCGCCAAGGTAAGCAACAGCAGCAAACAATCTAAGCAAAACAAATAATCGTCTTAATCCGGTCGAGCCCCATCTGCTTGCATAAGACTACTTACGGGACAGACCCTTAAAACAAAGGCTTCTTTGCCCCTGCGTAGTAAACCGGGCCTGGTTTGTAGGTCCTGTGTACCAACTCTTTGTTGTTTACGTGCTTGGGGCCCCTCGTAA
Source organism: Xylaria arbuscula (assembly GCA_022385695.1). Classification (NCBI taxonomy): domain Eukaryota; kingdom Fungi; phylum Ascomycota; class Sordariomycetes; order Xylariales; family Xylariaceae; genus Xylaria; species Xylaria arbuscula. The sequence continues at coordinate 250,638 of MU279345.1, forward strand.
ATACACCTAATTACACAATAGGACTAGATACTAAATACAAAGAGGTTGCCCCAGTAAGGCATCTCGCGTCCGCTGGACTTGTATTCACCTAGGTACCACACGCATCCAGACTTGCTTATTTATTATATGTACTGCATATATCATATGTCTCGGCCCTCAACACGAAACAGTCTAGGTATACGCACGGAATAAACAGCCCCCCCCCCCCCCTCTTCTTCATTTGGACCCCTGGGCAAAGGACGGACGAACGCCAGAAACCTAAGCCATGGATTCAGCCTCCAGTTTGCCGATGTCTCCTTGGGCAGACCGATTTCGTTACCCTGAACTTACCATTATAGAGGGGGGAATGAAACATTCATTGCTAGCCCCTCGACACCCGGCGTTCAAGGACCCAAAGTACTACGACCAAGACCCAGATCCAAAGGCAGCTCATCCTCCGTCTAACAACAATGATATAGACAGGCTCCAATGGAGCGAGGCCTCACAACAAGCCCACCTGGAGGGTGCTCGGACATACGAACTAATTGTTTTGAATCGTCGTCTTATGTTTCCAACGGCTGCTGGTCTCCGCGCCATACCTGGGGGGCACCGGCGAACGTCACGACTCAGCCAGCTCTTCTCCTCCCTCCACCTCTCGAGACCATTGAGGATCCGCAAACTATCCGGATCAAGGAAGGCATCTGGCCAAGGCAAGGTGTCCGGTCTACGCAAATCCTACGGATCGCTCGCCGGTTCTCCAAGACCAGACTTCTGGATGTACGAACAGGGAAGGATCAAGGTTGATCAGAATACCTGGCTTCCCTTTCTGCGGAAGGATCGCTGGTTCGATTGGATTAATTTTTCGCTCGTCGATCGCACACGGCCCACCGTGACCTGGAGCGTAGATGACGAGGAACTCTGGAGCGGGCTAAGCGTTGTTATTGAGTTGGTAAACCGTATTTTATTTGCTCTGCTGATAGAAAAACATAATAGTGGTAAAAAAACCCTCCTTGGTTGAATCGAATAAGAAGTTAATCTTTTATCTATTATAGTACGGGATATATCCTCAAAGGCTGCCACCCTATCAGCATGCGCTTATACTGTCTGTCTAGCTGCGAACAATGATTTACGGTCGCTGGGACTATTGGGACAACTTAGAAGACGTATTTGGCTCACCGCCCTATGAAGATGCCACAGTTTTGTTAAGTTACGAAAAAGAACAAGTCGTCTGTAATAAACGCGGAACAAACGTCTGCGAATTTAAACAGAGTAAGGAAGTGAAACTCGAGCAAGAAATAAATTCAGAACATACTAACAACCATAACAATAGCGGTAGATAAGACTGTGCCCGAGGCACGTGATAGACTTATCCAGCTTTTGTCAAAACTTATATGGGGTTTTGCAGACACCCATGGTAATTGCGCTTTTACCAGTGACCAGCCCTCGGTAGGCAGTGGAGATAAGCCGTATAGCTCGATTATCTGCATCTCTGTTTCATTAGTACAAGCTATGCTTAATCCAGACTTAACTGTAGATGAGCTGTGTAAGCTACAAGTACATCTAGCTATTACTGTAAGCTAACCTAGTAAAAAACAGTGGTAAAAGATAACAAGGATTAACTATGAGCTTTTTTAGATTATACACGAACTTATGCACGCAATATTAAGTTCTCGCTTTTATAACGATAACTATATCGGGAACTGTATAACTAAAGAAAGCGACGATAGATATTATAAGCTTTCTACTACGACAGAACCTGTATAGTTTTATCATTTTATTATAATATAGGTTCATAGTATCTAATTTGGAAATACTAATGAGAGCGTTATAGTATTTAGACGCAGAGGGTATGGCGGAGGCCGGGTGGTATATAGAACAGAGCATCTTTGGGGGGTTGGCCGACCTTGCAGGTAAGTATCGTTATGTCGGGATTGAGAAATTAACACTGGAAAAACGATCTCTAACGAACTGTCCAGTCTATTCCGAACGGAATGACCTTAACCCACCCCTAACCCTATATTTTACGCAGTGGCCTAGTATAAATCATAAGGATAAGTTCGAACCGGCGGACAGTAGCAGTGCTTATCTGCAAGACGGCGCAATATATAGAATATATCACACGCCTTCGACCTGGTCCTCTAAGCTACTATCAGAGATATTTTGGAACAGTCCGGCCTTCCCGAGGAAAAGCGACAATTTCTTTCATAACCCCCGCTTATTCTATACGATATCGATGGTAAAGGGCGGCGAATTAATGGAAAATACACGACTTCGTGTTGTCCAAGTCCCAAATCGACGAAACCAACCGGATAACCAATATCCGGAGACTAGAGAACTGTTGGACGATTGGACTAATCATAGAAACCTAATGGTCCATATTCGAGGCCCGTGGTAGTAAGTAGTTGTCTTAAAGATTGCAGAGTATACAAAATGTTGTTTAGTACGTTATATTAACTAAAGATAACTTAGCCCGAATATTTCTAGTACAGTATGTCAACAATGATTTTGGCAGTTATATTTTACATTTTATTATATATTTATAAAACACGCAAAGTAAATCAAACTTTTTTTTTAACTAAACTAACCGTAGTTATTGTAGTGGTACAACAGCCCGGTACGTAAATAAAGCTTTTTGCTTTATTTCTATAAAAAAGCGAACTAAGCTAAATAATGGAAGTGGTCCGATCTTAACTTACGCCAACAGGCTTTACGGTTTGCCGACGCATTCGCAAGAAAAAGCCATGTACAATGTGTTTCAATCGCAAGCGACTTACTTGAACAAATCCCCTGGGCCGATGGTCGTGATAAATACATGGAATATATACCACGGGATGGTTTGTGCTTCCTTTTCCTTTTATATGAATTAATTGTTATATTCTCAAATACAATATAACCTTAAAGTATTATACCGGTAATGCTAATCAAGGTTTTGTTTTTTAATGCAGGACATACTAATTCTAGCTGGGCATGGCATGCTATTGGTACGTAGGACCGCATAGTGTAGTCCGAATTAGAGGGGTATCCTTTATTGCCGTTTTAAATCCTGCCTAATTATTTTGCCTAGGACTCCTTATGTTTGCATCACTCCCTCTTCGAAAAAATCAACTTATCGAAACCTTATTACACCCTCGTTGGACCGTGGAATTAGCACCTAGTAAAGACGCTGCAATCGCCGGTCATTATATGACGGTTTATTTTAGATCGGATAATGAAAACCCTCCACCTCTAACGGCCGGTGTTAGCGTGCTTTATGATCAAATCAAGCCGGACGGAGGAAAAGTAGACGATTTTACGCAGTTAGACTATTTGGCGTTAATTACAAGTATGATTGGATTAATTGCTCAATTCGGGGGTACTTTACAGGTGAACTTCCTAGCCGCTATTGTTCATGCTAGGGAGGCGCTGCTTAAGGATCGACACCAGCTAGCAAGAAGCTATGCAGCTGGTCATCGTACTAGATGGGCTTCTGAGTGGCCTTTTAAATTCCCCGAATATAACCCAAAACGTTGTATATGGAAAGAACAAAGATGGGTAGAGGAATAGGCGGATCTAGTATTCGTTAGCCTAGTACAGTTCATGGCATACTACCCAGGGGAAGCATTGGGACCCGATAATCTGGTCAGCCTTCCGGCTCACGACCCCCATACTCCGTGAGTCTCTCTACGCGCGTGCTCGATCGCCTTCATAGCGATTACAAGAACACCCCTCCGTTTTACCCACGACTTCGTAAAATTTCCTTCTATACTTTTCATAACCGGGAGAAAATCGCTGGGTAGGTTAGAAGTGGTATAGAGGGGTTTGGATTGGACAACAGTCCTCCTCCGGCAGGTGATTCACTGTTTTCCTCTGTAGGTTCATCTGTCCCGGCAAGGGTTTCCTCGGCCAACTGTGGGACAGGCTCTGCTTGGGTTTCATTGTACTTTCCAAAGGTAACTAGGACTCAGTTAAAAAGAGTCGAGACGCGTATATACGTAGCAAAATAATATTTAAGCCTACTTGCAAATTCACCTGCTTTTAAATGCTTAATAAGGGTTAATCAACATGGTTAAAGGTAATTATATTCTAATGTGTAATTTCTCAATAGTATCCCATGTGAAATCTAGTACCAACCCATCTAACTAATAGCCTTAACGATTCCTAAGGCGTAAAAGCTGTCTGCCCTATGTACTTTCGGCTTGTGGTCACAGATAGTCTCAAAACGAGATTGATACCATGATAGATAAACCTATATAAAGACCACTTTTCCTTCCTCTTAACGCAATGCACTAAACCAACTTATGAAATGGATATATCTTGGCTATATTAAACAACATGCTGAATTCCATTGAAAATTTTGATTAATGAGAGACTACTTTGAACTAGATTTGAATTGTACCGATCAACGGTGCCCTCGCCCCCTATGTTTCGCCTTTAAGTTCTGCCCTGTAAATTTCTTAGGCGGTGTCCACCCACTTCAATCATACTTGTGATGGTCCATCGTTTTTCCTCCTTTTCTGCATCCATCTTCCTCCTTGCGGCTCGGTCTCTTTTCCGTTTCGTCATCTCCTGTTTGTTTCTCTCCTTTTTCGGTTCGCTATTCTCGTCTTCATGTTTCTGATCAATGAGTGCATCGTCAAAATATTTTAATAATGTTGACGCATCGAGTTCCAACTTTACATCATGCAAGTCTTTGACTTCATCCCACCGTTCTGCTTTGATAACTCGTTGGGGTACAAAATCCCTTAAACTCAACTGCAGCTTTTCAGCCAAATGTGCTGTCCCATTGTGATCACAGAAGATGTGATTACTTTTCCGTACTCTGGGTTCACCACTTGCGTTGGTAACCTGTTTGCCGTCTTTGTCGAAAACAACACGCCAGACAAAAGCCGTAAAAGGACCGCGTCTTGGTTCCAGTGGGTTTCCGATTTGGTCACGAATTGTGTCCCAAATGTCATATGTCTTCGAGAAATCCAGGCCAACTATGGTACGAATTTGACCTGCACCTTCCTCAATAAGTTCCATTGCCTTTTTTCCAACTTATCTGTTGACTGAGACCATGCTACCTCAAATATCAACGGTGGATATGTGTAATGGTCCTCCCGGTAGCTAAAAGAACAATCTCCACGTAGGGTTTTCTTCGACTCGAATTCCATCTTCTGATCACGCTTAGACCGTATTTTTCCTGCGGCTGTTTGGGATTTAATACCATAGTTTTTATTACCTATTATATCATTTTTCCAAGGCAATACTCTGCCATCGATCTCCGTCTGCATGGTAATATGGAATGCCGAAAGCATCAGAATGGTGAACTGGTTTTTCCCGTGGATAGATTCCCTATACTCGTAACTGGAACATCGTGAGACTCAAGTTACTGGGGGCTATACTGGCAAACTTACCGAAGCCCGTGATGGAAATAATGCTGGAATTCTTGATCGCGCTCATCGACTTCAACAAGAAGTTCGATATAGTCTTTTGGAAACAACTGCTTCGGTATCACCTCTTTTTCCCCTACGTATCCTTCATTTTGGATTTCCTCAATGAACCTGATGAGATGGTTGACGCGGTTAACCCGCGCGCTTTGCCGCTCGCGGCTATTCTTGAGGGATGCCAGAATGGGCTTACGGCGAGATTGTTTCGTAAGATTCCTAGGACCACTGATCGAGGAACTAATACTCTGAGTCTCGTCTTCTTCCTCTTCATCGGATTTGGTTGTATCGCTAGGGGAGGGCGATACTAGTAAAGGACCAAAGATAATACGCCCTAGTGTCTTCAAGGGCTTGGTAGGTGATGGGCGGACTGCTACAGTCCGGTTGCTGTCTGGGCTTGAGTAGCTCATCATGATCAAAGGGTTGGGACTGCCGTTCAGGAGTTTGCCTTGGTGTCAGCAAGGATATAACCACTTCAAATTGCAATTGTCGAGGTATATTTGTAGGTGAGCTTCGAGAAGTGAGAAGAAGTGCACAGAAGGTTTAAGTAGGTATGTTGTCTGTTCGCTTCACTGAGAAGAAAATGAGATTCCGAATGACTCGGGACGCCGTCTTGTAGCATCGAGATGCTTATAGTGCGGGGTCAAATGGACTGTTTATGGTGTTGTACTGCATGATGTAGTAATATATTATCGGCATTTCCTACCTTAATTAGAGATGGTAATAGTGTTGTTTGCTACATAAAAGGCACGATAAAATAAAACTAGAGACCTTGTACCAGATATATGATTGGCATTTTCTGCCTTGCTTAGAGATGGTAATAGTGTTGTTTGCTACATAAAAGGTACGATAAAATAAAACTAAAGACCTTGTACTAGGTATATGATTGGTATTTCCTGCCTTATTTAGGGATGGTAATGGTGTTGTTTGCTACGTAGGAGGTATCACAAGGGATGGATAAGAGGCTTGGAGATTGACTCAATTAGACTATAGTCTACTAGGGGGCAACTAGGTCCTTGACCATTTGGAAGACTTCCTGACCCTCCCTTAGAATATCGAGGCTATTTATACACATCGTCGGTATTGCTAACCTCCGACCTCCGACCAAATGTCCCAGATTAGCGAGGGCTGAATAGCCTCACTGAGACAATTGCCAATACTCTTTTCAGCGCGTGTTACGTCCGTAGACATCACCGAGACCTACAGCCTCGTATTCAGAACGTGTAACACTTCCGTACAACAGCAGGCACGATAAAATAAAACTAGGGACCTTGTACCAGATATATGTAACGATCCTGGTCCTCACCATCTGTGGGGACGTAGTCACGTCCGGGGTTTTTGATTTGCAGGTAACAATAGACGAGCCGGGGCGGATCGTTAAGGAGACTTTTGAGGGGCTCCCACTCCTACGTATAGTGCAGTCACACTTAGAAGTCAATTGTATGAGAATACAGTGCAGTTGTATAAACCATACAATGTAAATAAATATTAAAGGCTTTAATTGTATATATTATGAGTTTATTCACCTCGGGAAAGTCTTTTTTATTATGGATATATATATTCATTGAGCTTTCGGCAAGCCCTACCAAATCTTCGCTATGCCAAGGGTATTGTCCAAACCGCAGGTCCTTGCGCGGTCGCAAACTCGCAATCTAACTTTCGGAGATGTATGCCATTACTAAGGCAACACCTTAATTCTTCCTACTCCGGGCTTGTTGTGATATTAAGTCCCGAGTCTGAACCGCACCGTCCTAGTTTACCGTTACCGTATGCAGAGACAATTACGGACTTCGCACAACCTAAATCTATAATCATTACTTTTTCTCCTCCTCCAAGAACGGTGATTTCTGTAAACAACCGGCCGAACATTAAGAAGGCTTAAATCCTCTAATCTAATCTAATATACAGGGTCTGTCTAGAAATTGACCAAATGGAAGCTCCATTCTCACGACTAAGATAGACTCAATAGACTCGGGATTTAATTGTTGTTCGATGAAGAGCACTGCTTAAAAGTATTGAAAGATGGGTATATGGAATCATGGGCACTTGACGTTTGGGAACTTTGCTCTTAGCGCCTAGCAAGCTTGACGATCATTTAGTACTTCTGAAAATAAATAAAGGCTTCATTGGCTTTGAAAATTACGAGAACCATTTGGAATTGGTCAGCCGTCTTCTCAACGCGGCCCAAGGGCAAATTGAGGGCTGTTTGTAGTAAATTAGATGGATTATCCTGCGCGAGCCTCAAAGGTTGGACCGGTTCGGAAACTAAGTTTGAATGGCCTTAAAGACAAGGACGATTGAAGGATAGATATAGCAGCTTTAGATTTCCTGATAAAAGTACGCACGCAAAGCTGTGAAGGCGTACCTACTAATCCATGCAATTAAGTGGAAGGTAATCGGTACCTAGGTAGGTATTAAGATAGCGCAATCTTTTAACCATATACAGTCTATCCACGGTGCCACGCACGCTACCTCTCAGGCCTCTCACTGTGACCTTGTCTGCTACTCATCATTGCCATAAGTTGTTAATTGAATTCCATCCTATACGAATCTCAATGCAAAATGACGCATAAAGATGGCGCTTCCTACACCAAGAGATCTCTTGACCTCTCTCATCTCAAGCCTCTCATCCATCCCCATACCCGACACTGCTCCTACGACGACTAACCCGGTCCCATCTCACGGGGCCTCAAACCACCAAGCTAGTGCAAGCTCATCAGTCAACCCATTCCGGCTTATACCGCCCGCTTACCGTCCCCTTCTCACAACTTTACATGTCATATACCCATCTACGTTACTCCCCGCACTCGATCTGCTGGACAGGCGGCTCGTGACCCGCGTGATTCTCAAGCAAGATACCGCACAGCATCCTAGACACATACAAACAGGTTACAATCATAACATAGACCCAGATCTAGATATCCCAATCGGAGAAGGGAACTCTCACATTACACAGAAGCAAGAGGTTAGCAGGCCGGCAGCACTATACCATCTAGTCCGCTCGGCACAACCGCAATCCCACAGGCGCCAACACTCAACATCAACCGGGGGTCAAAGCTACGTAGTCCGTCTCGAGAGCTGGAACTGCACATGTGCCGCTTTCGCGTTCTCCGCCTTTCCTCCCCTGCCCTCGCCTATATTTTCATCTTCACCCGGGGATACGGTGAGCAGGTATGAGATATCTCCCGCCGCTAAAGGGGGAGATGCGAAACCCGGATACGTGGATGGAACCAAGGGCAGTGAGAATACGGGCCAGAATTGGGAATTCGGCGGCCTGAGCGCAGACGGACGAGACGGCACGGGAGGCGTCTCCTGCTGCAAACACCTCCTTGCTTGCGTGTTAGCTGAGAAATGGGACGCGGTGTTAGGTATGTATATAGAGGATCGTGCAGTAGGAAAAGAGGAGGCTGCCGGTTTGGTTGGAGATCTATGAGATTTGAGCAGTTGCCATGCAATTATGGACACTAATGCTGATCTCGATGATAATTAAGAAACAAGTGACCGCTTGAGATGGCATAAGCGCTTGGAGGGTGTTAGTAGCGTTATTACACCAGCGACAATATTGAAAGACATACAGTGGATGACAAAAAAGAGAATTTTAGGTCATATAGTACCATGACCACTATCAGGCCCTTGTTAAAGAGATCCCAAAAGACGACTTACACTAGCCACACGAGACTATGTGGGACTTAGCCTTAACAGTCCTACAGACACCAAGATGTCCACATCATAGCAACAAAGCTAGTTTGCAATTCATTACGCGTGCCTTGTTTATCGTCTATTAGCTTAGAACCTGCCCATGGGCTCCTGGTATGATCAGATCGAAGCCAGGATATTGTACAATGTCGCTGTCGCCTCAGGCGAGTCTACGATCGCTGCTGAACAAGTAGTGTTCTGCTGCTTTTCGACACCCATTTCCTTACCGTAGACTCTCTATTTCTTCTTTTCTTTTTCAGAACTCTTATCACCCGATTCAGTATTGGAGCCATTGGCACCAGCCTCCTTTTTCTCTTTTTCGCTCTTCTCCTTCTCCGCGGCAGCTTCTTCTTTCTTCGCCTCCTTCTCCTCCTGCTGCTGCCTGTTTTGGATCTTGTTCTCGATGAGGTCGTGGAAGGCAGTAATGGCTCTAATCAGACTGCTGAGATAGATGGCCAATAGCTGGTCGTTGGTCTTGACGCTCATCGCGTAACCCAGCTCACCAACATTAGAGCCCTTGGGATCGCCGCCTGGCTTCGGCGTGGATAGATTAGGAAGCAGGTTGAATATATCTTGTAGATTACCGAGAACGGCATGGTTGACTGGTAATTGCTTGTCTTGTACCTTTTGCAGGTATGTCTGGATTTCGCGCAAGCGTAGGTGTAGTCCTTGCAGTGATTGTAGCTGATTTGTGATGCGAGTTGATAGGGTGCCGATAGCGACGTCGCGGATATCTCTGAGAAGATGCTCGACGCCGATCTCCTCGGCTTCTTCGGCTTCGATGGTGGATGGCGTGTGCACAAATGTTTTAGATGTAGTTGTGCCGTCCTGCAGTATGCATTGTCAGCCTAGCTCGCCCCGACCAAAGCGGGAAAAGCACCTACATCTTTGATTTCTTCTACCGCGAAGTATGCGTCTGTGGGTACGCCGGACTCCTTCGGCTGGACATCAATAATGACTAGTAGAGGGTTCGGCGTGTATCGCTTGAAGAGCTCGTTGATCTCGAGGTCGGAGGCGCGGAGCTTGGGCCCGGAGTGGTACCAGCCTATTAACTTCTCTCGTGCGTTGACCTTCTTGAACATGTCGTTCATGTTCTCCACATAGTTATGATCGAGGAACCAAACTGAGGGGTCGTCATTGTCTTCCTCGAAAGGCACTGCAGTCGCGGAACCGGGTTAGCGAAACAAGCAATGGAAGCAAAGCAGTAGATGGGGGGTGCCCCGGCTGACCTGCGAAACTGTTTGATACCCGGACATTCTTTCCATCGTTCTGGCCGAGCAATACGCCCACGACCCTCTTGCGTGTTCCCTTCGCTGCTCGATTGAAGTGATCTACCACGGATAACAGAACGAGGGGTGCGACGGTGACGTTTCTGCTGACGAACGAAAGCGTCTCCGCAGTAGTGGCAGGCATTTTGAAGGTAAGCGACAGCCCCAGTCCAGGTGGAGTGAGGTATAAGTTTGTTCTGTGTACGTGGGGAGAGTGGGAAAGACGAGGGTAGTGATTTGGTATGTGTGTGAATTGATGGTGGATGATGATAGAAGGCTGTACCTACTTAACCTACTGTACCTGTCTGTCGTAACTGTGAGGCTGCCTTGTTGCGTCGGGTCCCACTCTTAGCTAGGTAGCTTCCAGCGACCACGGGTAGTGGTCCACTTCCACAGTAGAGGTAGCTAAGCTTGAGCGATACTCCGTTTATTAGCATATTGTTTTGATTACATAAGATTAGCTACCTTAGGTACTTGATTTTGCCTATTGCAGCCTCCAGGTAAGGTAAGTAAATACCTACCACAAAAAACTGCAACATTTTCGTTCTCGTGTATTGCAATATTTAACTCGGAGGCTTAGATTTCATAGTGATTTTCTCAAAAACCATTTATCAAGGAACAGATTTAGACAGTCAGAATTTCGCCTTGCTCTTCGACGGAAAGGAGACAGAATAAAGATGGTTCGGTTTATCTACTTTCCTCGGTATCACATCTAATTATGCTTGACGTCTTTAGCCACTTCTCTCTCTTGAGCCCTTTCCGCTTCTCCCGAGTCTATGGATAGTACACATAGTCGACTATCCCCGTTATTTTGATGCGAGCTGGTTCCCAGTACGTACATCAAGCGTTCACAGCTAGCTATTGGCTCGCCCGCCTCAGAAAACGGGTCGGATCAGTCGTGTCGCTTCAAAATCTCTTCTTTACATGTAGTCAAGTGCCCGCCACCTATCCCTGTTTTCGCTTGATTCACAGGACATCATAATACAGGTCTTGCAATCTAGAATGGGTTAGGGCTCGCTGCTCTGCAAAGGGTCTGGTCTGATACTTACGGCTGTATCACTCTCTCGTAGAATTCCTTTAACGAATTCTCAAGACTCGTTCGGGCGGTTAGGACACTGTCCGGAAACTCGGCCTCCATGCAGTATTCAAGAGCATCTCTGTATCCCTTTGGCAACGAAGGATTACGGAGGAAGTCATCAATGGTGTAGCTCTCTTCGTACGTACTGGAGCCGTCGTCCCGTTCGGCTAATATGAAAGCCACCTTACCTCCTATGCAGCCTATGCGGCTGATCTTGGCTCGATAGAGCTCTATCAACATAAAACCCAGGCGACGCAGAGACTGAGTCAGACGGTTCTTATGCTCAAAGACAACTTCGACCTCGTCCAGATGGCGGTGTCCACTGTCCCGCTGGAGTTAGCCACCACCGTAAAGAGTAAGAAATCAAGCAGTTTATTCTCAGGGGCACGCAGAAGCAATGTGGCCTAAATATTGCCAAAAAGGGGGGGAAGTGACTCCAGGGGACTAACTTGTGAAGATGGACGATTCCGATCTGCAACGCGAATTCGTATTCACTTATAAGTGTATTGGTTTGCAGCAATCCGCAGCGCAGCTCGCAACTACATAAATTGGAGAACCAGGCCGTGTCCAGGAAGAGTAGGCATGCCTGGGAGAGTTCGTAAGCTGCGCGGAACAGGCTTCGGGGTTTCAGCTCGATGATTTCGACACCACGGATGGCGTTCGAAGATGTGTTCCAAAAGCGCATTCGTTTCGTATTTGGTGCACGAGAATAGTCTAGTCTTCTGATGCTAAACTGGGTTTTGTCCGTTGTGACGAAGTCGCTCTTGGTACTCCTCCCTTCTAGAACATCTAGGATGGCAGCAGGACCTCCAAGTCCACTTCGAGCCGCGGCCTCCATTTTCTCGATATAGCTACTGCTCATATGGCCGGACAAGGTTTCCTCATCCAATTCCATGCTCTGCGACAGAATGCCTAATTTGATCTTCTCTGCTTCAGCCGCGGATAGGATGGCCCTCGATCGACCGCCTATATTTGACGAACCGAAGATATCCAACTCCAACTCTGTTCTGTATTTTACGCCGGTAGCCTGACAAATTTGTCGCATCCCATCCACTTCAACCCTCGACGTCAGCAATTGACATCCTGAGGGTAATCTAGGTAGGCGGTCGGGGCCACCTGAAGCGTTCAAGGCATAAGTCTCCTGCGAAAGGAAGCCTCTCACTAGCAAGGTGGTGGGGAACAGGAAGTATTTAGCTCGGAGAATCACTCACAGCCTTGCCAGGTCATAATGGCCAGTGGTACAAGTAGGTGGCATATACCCTCGTGACGAACGTCACTGACCCTTACCGGTTCAGAAATGCCCCTGCCCCGTTTCTTGAGAAAGGCATGATTCGCATCGTCCTGGATATCCTTTATCGACTTTGCGATGTCATCTCGGAGCGCCATGAGATGTTTTTTCTTTGCCCCAATATAGACGAAGACTAACCACTTCTTCTTGGCAAAGTTCATCACTTTCCACCTCTCTGTCGTTAGGTTTGTAAATGGCTTGAGCTTGTCTTTAGCCTCCGACATCCGGTTTCGCAATAGCTCCATTGTATTTTTCACCTTGATTTTGTCTTCTCCCCAAAATATGTCATAGAGGCTCTCAAATGGATGCGTTCCATGTGCACCTTTTGTCCAGGAAGTTGCCTCTCGGTTGTCCGGAATCATCCACGTCGATTTCCAATCTTCAACCACGATTTGATGGCGTTCTATGTCCTTCATCAATTCTTCAATCGATTGATCGAAGGCTTTTGCTGCCTTGTAATCATCGTATACCAGCTGGACACCGTTACGAATTGACCCATACCAGCTAAGCACCGAGGCAACAAACCCGGCTATCGCAGCTCCTGTTGGAAGCGCCATATCTTCACTATGGTTGACTGTAGTTCTGGTTTTTCTAAAGAAACTACAGGTGTGCCAGCGGGAGGTCGAATAGACCACGGTAAGAGGGGTTACATGTCAGGACGCTCCCACATGTAGATGCGGAAACGCTTTCGAATCCCATACAGCAAGTTGCATCTCGTAACTTGAATCTGATTCGATGTCACAAATTCTGCAAACCCCCGCACCAGGAGCAGGGGTTGTAGATCAGCTAGCCTGGGGCTGAGCAGCGCGAGCAAATGAACTTCTACCACGTCAAGAGGCTTTAATGCACTATTCAGTTCCATGGCCCCTACTTTGGGCTGTTCACCGGATTTTGCAGCCTGCTATCGAGCGCCAAGTCCGTAGTGCTGAGAATTCGCCGCAGTCTTTATTGTCGATATTCGCACCTTCTGAGACTGTACCGTCCGATTAGATTGAACGGCGAAACCTTGATTAGGCTGAAGAAAGGCTGCTTCTCAATACCAGGTTTCCCCTAGAATGGTCTCTAGCTGTTGGAAAAGGACTGTTTGAAACGACGCAAGCACTATCTAAAATGCAGCGCGCTGCAGATATACCAACGATGGCGCAACCGCAAGAGCCTTTTCAAGAACTGCGAAGAGAAACACCAAATGAATCTGAGACTAATCTTAGACTGGATTCTCAAGTAGCCACCTTCGAGCATTTGGTAGATCTCGTTGATGAGATGCTAGAGGATGCTATAAAGACAGCTACGGGAACAGATTCTTCGCTGCCATCTTTAGAGAGCCTAAAACTCGTCGCTGAGCAGCTTGATGATTTTCGTTTGAAACTTTCTATCTGGTCAAACGACATCATGCGCGAGGACCCGGATGAAGATGTCTCGATTGCCGATGTTCTGGACGTCCTCGAGGGGGAAAAGAGTACAGTGGCCAATGAGGTACGCAACATCTTTGCGGATGCCATACGAAGCTTGGGCTCAATTCGAGCCAGTGATTGGAAATCAGGAGCTATCTCCCCAGATGATGAGTTAGTCTCCTTTTTGATTCATTATGAAATTTGAGCAAAGTAATGACAAGTTCATCGCACAGAAACCTAGTAAATCAACTAGGAATTATACGTCTATCGATGTCTGAACTCGAGCGCAAAAAGTCTTCGGTACAATCGACAATATCTGAGCTGTTTCAAAATGCAACAGAGCACGGCCTTGAAAGTGATGAAGCTTATAGGCTTGCAACATCGACGTCGTCAGTCTTGTGTCTTGGTTAGTAGGGCAAGGAACCCAAAATTGTCTACTTTTAGGCTAACAAAGTCCAAGATGGCGGAGGCGTTCGCAGCTACTCAAGCCTTCTCATCCTCGACGCATTGATGGCAGAGGTCCGCCGGCAACATGCCACAGAGCAGCCAGGTTCTAAAAGGACACCAGGTACTGAGCTGAGTAGAAAGCAAGCACCACAGAGTCTAATTTCAAGTAGCAAAGCCAACCGCTAAGCCTCTACGACCTCATGACGTTTTCGACTATATCTACGGCTCTAGTAGCGGAGGGTGAGCCACCAGATTATAGGGGATATAAAATAGAAAAGAGCAGAGGCTCGTGTTGCTGACAAGATATGCGACAGATTGATTGCCATTATGCTTGGTCGCCTTAAAATGTCAGAGAGAGAATGCATGGGACCTTTCGAAAAGTACTGCGGCATGATCTTTGGTCGCAGTTTCCATATCGCTCGGTTGCTAAGTGGCACTTTTATTCCCCAGTACAGCCACAGACGTCTCGTAAAGGCCACTAAACTTGTAATTGGCGAATTTGATCCAAGCCCAGAGGCGAAGAAGTGGAGGCGCAACATGTTCTCATCACCGGGTGAACACTGCAAAACGTGGGTAGTCCCGAATTTCCTTGCAGCCGAGTTCTCATTTACACCTTTGTAGGGCCGCGTTGGCAATGGAACAACAGAAAAATAAGCAAACTGACGTCTTGTACGTCTTTCGGTCTTTCGATATTACCCCTGCTAGAGTTCCGACTAGCTCTGGCTTTCACAACTCGAGGCCTGCCGATGACTGTCAAATCTGGCAGGTTGCTCGAGCAACGTCAGCAGCCCCAACCTACTTCCCCCCAATTGAAATCAATGGGCGCTACTTCATGGACAGCGGAATCGGAGTTAACAATCCAGCGGCTGTGGCTCTTAATGAAGTTGGATCGCTTAACATTGGTAGAACGAAGACAACCCTGTTGATCAGCATCGGAACCGGCTCATCTCCTTCCTATTCACGGTTCGGCGTATTCAGCTTGCTTAGAGCCGTGATCAATACGGCTACGGACACCGAGGAGACACACCAGCGCTTGTTAGATTCAACAGAGTATTCTGGGGTTCCATATTTTAGATTTGGCGGACCTAACTTGGATATGGAGCTTGACGAATGGCGTACAAAGAAAAGGCATACCGGGGGAAAATTACACACCATTGAATTTATTCGGCAGCAAACCACGAGCTATCTCGAGAGAGACGAAGTGAGAGACAGTATTCGGGAATGTGCCAAGCTGTTGGTGGATCGCTGGTGGTCTCGAAAGTAAAACTATCTTCATCTTCTTAAAGCCTGACCTGAACCGCTGTTAGTCCGGGATACGGAGCAACGCGTCCCTTGACCACGTTTTTATGAGCGCTTTTCAACTAACCTAAAATATTGAATAGGCGGCAGAATGTAGCGGCCAATATAGCGAGGTCCCAAAGAACGCGCCCAGATAAATTACTTGATCCCGACGAGAAGCTAGAGGATATGCCTGATTTAGGGGACCAAATTGTAGCTGGTTATCAGAACAGCCAATTTCCAGTCGGCCTTGGTGAACGGCAATTTCTTCCCGACGGCCGTCTAGATCGACTCATTACAAGAGCCTCGGTTGTTACCGCAATTGGTCTTCCTAACAACTGGGACCGGGTGTCTGTTGAGGACAAGAAACTCGTAAATTTTGTCGTCGAATCTGCCAAGAAGGTGTTCGCTATCACCATTACCACGAGCATGGGCAGGGATGGTCCTGAGTTGCGTAAGGCAATGCTTACATTTAAGACTCATGGATTTGGAGACGCGTCTCTACCTGTAAAGCCCGAATCCTGGACTTCTGAAAGTCCACTTGTCAGAGACCTGCGTTGGAAAAAGGCTGAACTTAACTGGTTCATGCACCATCAGTGGACATACCTGGCGCCTATTTTTCCAAAAACAGTCTGGGAGGCAGACCTTGAGCCAGATCGCATCCTCCCCTTCACTTTCGTGGACAATACAAGCAGGGCGGGTTCGTTCGGCTCCGTGTATCAAGTTACAATCCACCCGGCACATCAAGAAACTCCATTACTCAAGGTCTGTCCATCTCTTTGAAGTCATGTGAATCAGATTAGAGCATACTGGCAGCGGACAATATGCTATTAAGTTTGGAAGTCCTTTCTACTGACATGACACCCTTAGGCTAATGGTGAGCCAGCCAATGTCGCCATCAAAGAAGTATCAACGACTACGGGCGAGCAAGATACACTGGGTCGCGGACATGGTCATCATTGGCAGGCGGAGGCAGAGGCAGAGGCACTAAAACAAATCAGCTCTCTGAAACACCCGCACCTAATCGAGGTGAAGGCTATCATCAGGAAAGGGGGTAAATACTATTTCATGTTCCCATGGGCCGACGGAGGGAACCTTCGAGATTACTTCAAAGAAAACAGGCAGCCTAAGCTTAACTCTAGGTTCGTGAGGGAGATATTCAAACAACTCAGCCGGCTAGCTGACGCGATTCACGCCATGCATGAATTTTCAATTCGCCATGGCGACCTTAAGCCCGAGAATATTGTGAGATTTGTGGACGAGACCGAAGTGGGAATCTTAAAGATCGCCGATTTGGCTCTGGCAAGACACCATGAAGAGGAGACCAGTGTCCGCCTTGCTCAGACCGAAACAAATGAAGGGACGCTATTGTACGAGCCACCCGAAGTCTACACGATGGCCGATGCACCTCGATCACGTCGATACGACATATGGGCTATGGGGTGTATTTATCTCGAGCTCCTTATCTGGTTATTGTACGGGTATGACGGACTGCTCGCCTTCTACGACGACTTGTATGACCCTCTGCGGAGAGGGAAACAGTTCTGGGATATTAACCTGAATAAAGAACAAGCTGAGTTACACCCAAAAGTAGTGGCCTATATACGGCACATGGCTAGAGATCCAGAGTGCGCCGGATCAAGCGCCATGAGAGATCTCCTAGACCTTGTCCGGACACAGCTGCTGGTGGTTCGACTTCCCTCGAGGGGAGCCGATCCTGTGAATCTCGGCGAGTTTGCCGGAGATCGTTCCCCCTCTCTAAAATCATTGCTTCGTCCAATTCGCGCCGATTCTCGGCAGCTTCGTTCTGCATTTGCAGATATTCTGGCTAAAGGTGAAAGGGATGAAAACTACTGGTTCACGGGCCAACCAAGAGACGGATTATTAGGACCTATGTCATCGCGCCGTGCTTCTAGAAGACTCGGTTTCCAAGAAGGTCTAGCGATGCCAAACGTACCCGGGTAGCTAGGTTTCCTCTATTCTGTTTGGATAAAGTATGCATTCCTTTAATACATTTCTATATATATCATCTTTACATATCGTTGCAACAGTCTCCTAATTCTCCTTTGGGGGTTCCTCCCGTCTGCTCATTTGTGAGACCAGGCCGCATGTGACTCGGGCTCGACACCTGTATTATAGAAGCCCTCATGCCAACATTTTCGCTTGGTTGCTCGCGCCAGCTACCTCTAGCCGATTGAGAGTGTCACGACTCTCTCATTATAACCTGATAGTTCCCCTACGTGTGTATCTCGCTGTCTAGCCAGAGGCATGCTAGTGTTTAATCCCGTGCTACATCTGTATAAATACGATTGCCCTTTTCTGTTCAGTATGCTATCACAGATGGGTCGGTCTTATCGCGCAACCTGGTTACTGTTATGTGTTTCCCGTGTTACACCCAGGCCAAATAGTAACCTTACCATGACACCTCCTGGATGGGGCTGGAGAAGCTTGCTTGGAAAGCCACTAGCTGTAAAAGATTAGATAAGACACGTGTACATGACCTGTGGCAGTATTGTCAAACCTATTTGGAATCCGAGCACCTATCGAACAGATATATCATTTCTTCCGCTGACTGGTGGGTAACATACATATAAATAACATGAATAGCCAAGAGCGAGTTTTCTGTTTAGACGAATATGGGAGTTTCATAAACGGCATTGAACTTCTGCAGAGCTCGTGAGGACAAGCGCGCTGAGTAAAACGCGCTGGCCAGGTTTACTAAGATGGCTGCCAGCTTATGGGCCCAAATAGGTAACAGTGACGCATCAAACATTGTATTAGTATTAGCATTCTCGTCAATGGTAGGGAGGTATTAGACAAAGATTATATATCGGTCCTATATATATAACTACACACTCACTATATCGCTCACGAGTAAATGCAACCGGAATCTCGCGTCATGAAAGCTTCATGGCGTCGGTCTACCGGATATATCAAACAGACTGTGGAGAGTGTATGCAGTTTAGCTCGTGCTAGCTTGTGATGATGAACAGCAGCAGGTAGGTAACCGAACCGAGATGCTGATGGCTACGGGTGGATGGAACTGGCGAAGAATACTGGTAATACAGTAGGTAGCTACAGCAGAGAGGTAACTAAGCACGTTGCCTCCCCGGGGTGCTGCCAGGGCCAACCAGGGGTGGCAGCAGGAGAGACGAGCCCGCTAGCGCCTCGATCCACAGGCGAGGCTCCACCAGTGTTGACAACCGCAGCCAGTCAAAACCTCCAATTGGGCCCGCTGCTAGCTCCCGAGCGGCGATTGTTACTGTAATAATTGATCGCGGTAGGCTGGCTGTAGTGTGCCTAGGTACACTACCGGGTACCTTACCTACTAACTATCCCAAGTAGGTAGAACATTTTTGTCGCAACCTGTTCGTCCACCTCGCCCGTCCATCTCGTCGACCAGCCCGACCTCGCAATCCTCACCCTCGGAGCTCTTCTACTCTTCTCCCTTTTTCCCTTCTTCTTCTTTTCCTTCTTGCCCTCTCATAGCCCTCTCCGCTCAACCTCATAATATTATACTATTAGCTCCCGGCAGCTTTCCCTCCCCTCCCCCCTCTCCTCTCTTCTTCTGCCTCGGTCCGACCCGTGTCTCCCCCGGCGCACATTCACAGTCCACCATGGGTGCCATTGACAGCGAGTTCAAGCGGCTGCATGATGTCGTAACCAGTCTCGAGGAGCGCGTAAAGCGGTTAGAACACCGTCAGGCCGGCGAGCCTCTGACCACCGAAAATGTCCGCATGCTCTTGATCGGTCCCCCCGGAGCCGGTACGTAGCCTTGGCGAGCCTGGTCCGGACGGACACATTGAGCCGCCGTATCTAGATATATGGGCTGCTGGTATCGAGCTGCGCTAATTGAATCCTCGCGCTGCAGGAAAGGGAACACAAGCACCTAAGATCAAGGAGAAGTTCTCGTGCTGCCACCTGGTTCGTCGTCAAATTCGCCCAGGCCAAGAATTGCCTCAAAGTCGAGACTGCGGCTAACAAGCGCCACACAGGCCACCGGTGACATGCTGCGATCCCAGGTAGCCAAGAAGACTGCCCTCGGCCGGGAAGCCAAGAAGATCATGGACGCTGGCGGTCTCGTCAGCGACGAGATTGTCATCGGCATGATCAAGGAAGAGCTAGCTACCAACACCGAGTGCAAGGGCGGGTAAGTCCAAGCCGAAGCTTTTTGAGCATGGCGCACAATGGTTCCCACACGAAACCGCTTGTTTTGAGACTAACGCGGCCCCTCCATACAGCTTCATCCTCGACGGTTTCCCTCGTACAGTCGCCCAGGCCGAGTCGCTCGACAAGATGTTGGCGGAGAAGGACCAGAAGCTGCAACATGCCGTAGAGCTGCAGATCGATGATGCGCTGCTTGTAGCACGCATCACAGGGCGTCTGGTGCACCCCGCCTCGGGCCGCTCGTACCACCAGATCTTCAACCCGCCCAAGGAGCCCATGACGGACGACCTGACGGGCGAGCCCCTGATCCAGCGCTCCGACGATAACGCCGACGCCCTCAAGAAGCGTCTCGCCACCTATCACCTTCAGACAACCCCTGTTGTTGGCTACTACAAGAACACCGGCATCTGGAAAGGCATTGACGCCAGCCAGGAGCCCGGCCAGGTCTGGAACAGCCTCCTCAAAATCTTTGGCGAGAACGATAAGAAGACCGGAATTCTTAGCAAGATAACCGGTCAATAGACGCCAACGATCCAATCCAATAATCAAGGTTGCTTTTGGCGACTGTATGAACTCTCGACACACTCGTTCTTATCACCGGCGATGGGACGACGACGCGTTGTGAGCCAATGCCTATCATGAGACATGGTTGTCCAAAAGTGGAAAAATATGTATAGACGAAGAAATTGCGTTTGACTTGCAATAACGAATCCCAGCACTTGGAGAAGCTAGGGGAAATGCGCAGGTGGATCAGGAAGGAAGGAGAAAGGGCGTGGGCAGCGATCGCGATTTGTACCATACCTACCGCTTCTTTCGCCCGAACTTGCTGTGTATGTATAAATGTGACTAATCAAAGACTCATGAATTCTATAAAATTCGAAAATTCCCTTAACGCTTCGTTTAGCTCCGTGTCCGCCGGCAAACATGGGTGTCACAGAGCTGTAAATCACGTGGGAAACGAAACGAAACACCCCTTACCTACAAAGAGCACTTCTGCATGGATGTACATACATACAACTGTATCATTCCGAGACATTTCGTACTATGCTCCGCCAGTCCCGAGACTCCCCGTGTGTCTCTTCAAGTCCATTTCGTAAAATTACTACCGTTCAGTGTATGATATATAAAGACTATAAAATGTTTTAACTGTTTTGTGAATTATTAGAAGCAAAGCGCGCAGGCCACAGGCATGTCCTGGTGTCTATTCTAAAAAGGGGGGTATAATCTAGCTTGAGTGTGTACATATACAGTCGGCAATTATGACAGCAAACAGATTCGCGTATATATGTCCTGTTTCCTTATTATATTCTTGTGTTGTGACAACCTCGGGGCGGACATAGAAGATAAAGGAGGAGTGTTGATGGGGGAAAAGATAATAGTGTAGCCGGATTATGTGCGCGAAATGGTGAGAGTTGTGTTGCAGACTGTGCGTATCCTACAGTACAGGAAAGAGAGGCACGAGACGAAGCTTAGGACGTCTCCCCATGCGGACTGTAGAAGTATATGGTTCCCAGGAGTATTCTCGGCCTTACGAATTATAAACATCATTCGTGGAAGGGGAAGCAATATTTACCGGTTCCCCGGAGTCTCACTAGCAAATGGCCGGATTCCAAGTCGTTGCATGTTATGCCTGCGAAAGTTCCTATCTCCGCGGCGTAGCTAGAACAAACTGGTATCAGCACGTTTGATTCCCGCGCTCATCCTTGGTGTAACATGCAGCGAGGACTACTGGGAATATCTCATAGAAGGCAGTGTACTCACCATTAACTAAATGCCTCTGTTTATTCACCCAGCTTTTGGGTACCTCATTCCGCCGTTGCAACGTGAAATGATTACTTTGTAACCGGCTTGACAAGTCGTACCATGCCGAAGCGACCATTGTGCACTCGCGTTGAAGGATCTTATAGGCCTGATCCTGCTCGGCCTGAATCTCTGATTTAGAATCTTGTACACAATTTGCCAATGTTTACATATGGTGGAAAAGTCAAGAAAGTCTATACAGTATTTAATAAGAAAGTTGTTACTTACCTTTTGTGCGCTAGCTTCGGTGCCCGCGCGGACGGCCTTGAGCGTTCGTTCAAGTTCGCGGTTCTTGAGATCGGACTGTTCATATTGCTGTTTGGAAAACACACATCATCAGCCACACGTTCAGAATCCCACGCTGTAGATAACAAAAGTGTTCAAATACAACCCGGTTCTTGAGAGCCGAGTCCAATCCAACGACGCCAACTCTTCGGCCGTTTCTTTATCTGATTTGGCACGCTGCTCTGTGTAAGGGAGGAACTGGCAGATTCGACACTTGTACGGCTGCGGAACGAATCCCGGGCACTCCTGTTACGCACTGCAGAGGAACTACCAGGGCGAGGAAAAATATTCGAGGCCGGGCGTTCAGATACCATCAATGAGCCACCCTCTCGAGCCTCATCGGGATGGAACTTATCCTTGAGATGGGTTGGTGATTTCGCAGACCAGGGACTAAAACTCTCCCATAGAGATTGATGCTTCTCCTCCACATGGACGACATCGAGATCTTCTTCATCGCTTGGAGCATCTGACAAGTCTGTAGAAAAGAGACTCACCTGCTGTAGCTGCTTGTAGCGAGTCCGGAGTTTCTCCATCTTCTCAGATTGTTTAACATGGTCCGTACTGACGGTCTGACCATCGGCTGCTTTTTGAAGTTCCCGGTTGGCAACCTCGGCTTCGCGGCGAAGTTCATCCTTCTCAATGAAAGCTGTGAGGAGCTGTTTTTGCATAGCTTCTGACTCGTCCTTCAGTAACTTGTATTTCTTTCGCTCCACTTCCAGCTCTGCACGAAGTGAGGTTGCAATCATGCCATCAGTGTTCTTCAATTCCGTCAGAGCATCCATACTGGATTTTTCTACAGCAGTCACTTTTTTCTCATCGTCAGCATCTTCCCCTTTCAAGACATACTCCAAAAATATCGCCTTACAGTCGCCACGCGCCTCTAATAACAGACGCTCTTTGTCGGCAAGTTGTTCTTTAATGATTTCAAGCTGCCTCTCAAATTGCTTGGAGCGACTTTGTTCGGCAAGGACCTGGGTCCGTAGATTCGAATACGCTTCTTCTCTGAAATAATCTGACATCAGCCATTTGAATCCTGGATCCATATCGTAACAGGCTTGCATCGTCTCAACTAACCCTTTATCGCTCATATTCTGAATTAGGGCGTCGATTTGCATCTGGCCAACCGTAAATTTCTCAAAAATATCGTTATACTTATCCTGAACAGTCTGACGTGAGGTCCGCAAATCCTCCATCTGCTGAAGCAGCTGGCCTTTGTCGGTTTCAGAGCCAATACTGCTCTTCAACACCGCGTTTTCAGCCTGAAGCCTCTGAACCTCGAGGTTCTTCATAGAAATGGTATTGCTGGAATCGTTAAGCTCATCTTCAAGGGATGTGGGGCGAGCAGATACGGAATCATCCATAACCGCTGAAGGATCTAGCATCAGGACTTTCTCCTGTAGATCTTTTACCACCGCTTCATCAAGCTGACTTCTTTGTTCTAATTCACTCAAACGTATCATCATGTCTTGGTTTTGCGAAACTAACGCTAGCTTCTGGTCTCGCATATTGGCGATATCGATTTCGTACCCCTGCATCTTGGAAGCATACGCCTCGCTTTCTCGCTTTAGTGTCTCAACCTTTGAATTAGCATGAGTGAGCTGATCATAGGTCTTAGCGAGGTCCATCCTGTCGTTGCGTAGCGATGCTAATTCGGCCTCGAGATGCTTTGATGCCTCAACCTTCTTTCGTAAATTGTCGGCCATGTTCGCCTTCTTAGAAAGCTCTTCATTCTTAGCCTTGAGCTCTTGGTTCTCGTCGACAAGCAATTCCGCTTTTTGCGACGCAGCCTCCAGACGCGCCTTATCTTTTAGAAGTCGCTCTCTCTCCTCTACCAAGGAGTTCCTCTCGTTCTCCAGGTTTGCGATGAGTGCCTCGTTCTCTTTCAGGTGTCGCTGCAGTCGATGCCTATCAAAGTTACCTGCTTCTGACTCGACTTGCTTGTGAAGCTGCTCGTTCTCATCTTGCAACTCTTCATGCTTCCTAACCAGCTCATCGTAATTATCCTGAAGGCGGTCCAATCGTACCCTCAGGCTACCAGCTTGACGCTTGGCCTCTTCAGCCTCGCGCTGCAAATCTGCTATGGCAGCTTCATGCGCGAGATCAACGTCGACTCTAGCACTGCTAGGGCCCGTGACACTCTCGTTGTCAATAGGAACAGCATCCTGGTCAAGCTTTGCGTCAACTTCAGTGAGGATCTGGAAGATAGAGGACTGGTATTTCGGGTCCAACTCTTGAACCAGGACGATGTAATGCGAGTTGTCTTTGTGAAAACAAGCACCGCATAGGAATATCAGAAGAACCTGTTGGTAAGTCTTAGCATTATGTCGATACTCTTCAGGATCCCGCGGGGAAGCCGGGAGGCGAGGCGAATGGTCAGAATGTGGAGTAGGAAATCGCAAAGGGGTATTCACCTCGGACATCCCTCCTCTTGTTGGGTCCCGATCCAAGGCTTGGAAGTCGACCGTCTTGATCAAAGGCTCTATCTTGGGACATAATCGTCGGGCAAAGTCGATCAAGCTGATGTGAATAATGTGCATGCTTCTTCTCGTCTCGTTGCCAACCTCGGACGTGGGGAGACTTTGCTCGAACCGGAAAGGATTATAGCTGGGGTCTAGTATTTCGAGGAGTGCAGAGAAGAAAACGCCGTCGAATAGCTGTTCAGGTTTCTTGGCTTTCAGCGTCGCCTCACGCTCGGGCGCAAATTTGATGATCATCGCATTTGCCTGTAAAGAAATGGCAAGTTAGCAAGGTGTCCAATATAGGCAGCAAAAGACTAGATAAGAGAAGAGAAAGAGAAAAAGAAAGAGGAACGTCGGCGAGGATACATACCCATTCGAGCAGGGCCACATGGGTCCCCTGGACATTCATTGAGGGTATCATCGCGCCGGTCGATGATAACATTGCTGTGTAAGTCGGGTAGTCGTCAGGTAATAATGTGGCTATTCAAGTGTGGTCGCCGTATATATAGGCTCGATATGGTGGGAGCGCAACAATTAGAACAGGAATGGACAAAGAAAGGGGCAGTTCTTCAAAGACGATGATGAGAACGGATTATGGTTGCTGTTGTAATCAAGCCAAGTAGTAGTGGTGGTGTTGATAGTGGTCGAGGAGTCGCGGACCTCATGATATCAACGACAGTTGTCAGTAGGTCGAAGGTTTTCAGGGTCGCTAGGGCTGAGGCTCAAGAAGTAGGGCTCAGCTATAAAGAGCATGAAGGTTTCATTGTCGGGCAGAATGGAGATTGTTTAGTCGATCATAAAGCGCATTGTCTCGTGGGTGTTTCCGACTCGCCGAGGACTCGCTGAAGGAAATCTAGGTCCGGCGAGTTTCAAAGGCGGCGAATGAACGGCGTGTGGGTTAGGTGACTTGGGAGTAAATCTAAGGCTCTCCCGAAATCTACAGGTGCGGAAGTGAAGCTTTGCCGTCGCGAGGTTGGGATCGTGAGCACAGGAATTGCGCTCGAGCTCGAGGTTTATGGTACCTACCACGAAAGCCAGACATGCTAACCCCACTAGAGGTACAGGGGCTTTGACAGCCAAGATCATCAGACTACCACTGAGATGATCAGACTGCAGGGGTTAATCTGACCAGGGTAAGTGCGCTAACGCGGCAGATTAATTGCAGTTGCAGGGGATTATGTCATTAGGTAATCAATTGGATTACGAGGTTAGCTCTTAGTACTGCTCTTAGGATACATCTTACGTCAAAGGCATGATTTCTTGTCTTACTTCTCTTGCACCACACTTGACGATAGTTATTATAAATACAAAGAAGTTATTGTTAACAACACACAAGTGGTCAAGTTTCTCTAGGCCGTAAGGCTCCTTGTGCCCTGAGCCAGATCATAGGAACAAAGAAAGCAATTGTTCCTCCAAAGGCTTAAGGTGTGCTGAAGTAATCCGACGAGGTTAATGGCTCCGTTTCAGCACTATCCAGCGACCACGCAGGCGGAACATGAATACATACTAAGTATAACCCCTACATCTTATGTCATCAAAGGAACTAGAGGGGAAACGTGAAAGAATCTATATAAGTTATGTTATTATGCCTTGTAGAATCCAAGTTGTTTCACTTCTAGGCAGTTCCCTCATGCGTAGCAATGCAGGTTGTCTCAAAATAGATACAATGGCCTTAGTCTACATATTATACATTTCAGTACTATGCAAACGCGTGTAATGCTCAAGTGCAGAAGATACCCATCAACAGTGTGTATAAGTCGAGTTCTGAATTACATCGCATACTTATACATCTTATCCACCTTTTGTCAATCCCCGGATGAGCCAATTGCCGAGAAAGGTCGAGCTACTTAGGGCAAGTGGCTGAGGGAGGCGTAATCATACCCGCACTCTGCATCTCTGGAGCTGCAGGTCCTGTGTTGTGATACACACCTGAGCAGACCTAAGTATACGAAGTACATACATAGGTAGGGAGATCGACAGCTAATACATCAGGAGAGGATTATTAGACACCAGCTTAAAACTCTACAACACTTATCTAGGTTTGCTAGGCTATATTGGTAAATTTGAACAATGCCCCATCTTTCTCAAACCTTTACCATTCAACTCAGGTAAGGACGGTTAAGCAGATCACCGTCTTTTATCCATTCCGCCTCCTTCGTATTCACAGACCTACCAAGGAGTAGGACCAGGTATACGCTTGAACTTGGCTGCAACCTAGCTAATTCTAATCTACCAGGACGTTTCTCATGGGCTGAAACCGTAAAGTGTGAAAAGATAGGAAACACAGCAACGTTATACAGGCACTTAACCCATAGGCCATAAACCACACATGAGGATATTACAGCTTGTGATATTGTATGTACGCGATGAAACACTATAGACATCCTATCCACCAAAGATAGGCAGGTAATCAGTCCTAAAACGCCAGGGCAACAAAACTCAGCGCCATATATCCCACACAAGCAGTCTGCCCATTTACCATATCATTCTAATCTTGATAAAACGCATTGCGATCGTATGAGGAGAGGTTCAGGACGACGTCGAACCGAGAAGCGTTCATATCGTGATAACGTTTGTCAGTTGTCGAAACGCGCGTCGGCTATTTAATTGGAAATCTCCACGACCTGATCCTCCTCCATAACGGCGTGGTATTCCGAGCTCCATGCCGTGACTGATTCGATGATCTTCTGTGGTGCCTTTGCTGCGAAGCCCCTGGGTACAAGCTATTAGCCTTCTACTTATACAACAGTACATTGCTTTGAAGTGGCAATCCCGCTTCTCGGCATGGGAATTTGATGGTGGAGGGTGAGTAGAGGGTTCGGTATGGGATGAAAATCGAAACAAGGTTTCGTACTTGAGCAACTTGTACTCGTGGGTAATGGTCCCACCGGCTTTGCGGATGTCGTCCATCGCCCGGTTAACAACATTATCTGGAGTTTCCTGGGGAAAAGTGATGATGATGGCTTTCTGGATATCGACGGCGACGGCGCCTTGCGCAACGGCAAGGGCAGCGGCGGCAATCGTGAGGAATCGCATCTTGTCGGTCGGTTATGGGTGATGACGTGATCCGTGACTTTGTCCGATCAATTAACTTAGCCCACTCGTAGCGTCAAGGGGTAAAGGACTAATGCAGTAGTGCGTGGATATCCGATGAAAAATTTGCGACAAGAACCAGCGAAAGTCAAACGAAATGTTGCTTACGGTGGGATATAAACGTTTCGTTGTTGCCTTCAAACCAAGGTAGCCTTGTAGCTGCAGATGGGGATGGAGAAACTGGATACTAGGCTGGCTAGGTGGACAACTACCTACCTACTAAGTACACTATCATGTCGACCCGCACCTGGCTGGCTCGGGCGAGACCGCAGAGGGTCCTTCCGATCTGGGGGAGTTGGCTGACTCAGCGGCCAAGAAGGGCAACTGACTTGAGACTGCAATTGCATGTGATAGGGTGCAATGCACCGCTTACGGCAGCTGCTGGCAGGCGCGCTTCCAAATACAATTGGCAATACTAAAATACCTATTTTGTCTTTATCTAACTCGGGCGAGTTGACGGTTGTTCACCCCCTACTATCTACATCTTCATTTTTTCTCTTCTTCTTTTTAGAATTCAAGCCCGATGTAATGGGGTAGAGACCCCTATTACTATTTCTCAAGCAGTCGGTGTTGCTTGAGCATACACAACTCTATCTACAAGTGCAGCAGCCGCAGGCGTCTCCTTGAAGCCGGTTGGTCCGCATGTGCTGACATGAAGACCGTTGAGAATCGAGGAGTATCCTGCAGGTAGCAGTTCGTCGGCTTCTCCTACAGGGATAGTGCCAGAGTAAGGATTGAAGTTGTAGATGCCACAGGGGCAATGGTCGAGGATCTTCATGGGAGACGTTCCTTGAAGAACAGTAGCCCCTCCTCGACTGAGGCTGAAAGAGACATCCCCCGGGGCCATGCCGATGGTATTTATCGCAGCGCCAGCGGGAACATCGACAGTCACGCTATTCCCGGCGACATTCATGGTCAGCGATGCCGCCTCGGTCAACAGTGTGACAACGAAGACTTCATCTTGCATTGTCTCCCATCCGTTAGGTCGGCCTTTAAAGTAGTTGCCACTGGAGTTG
The DNA here is from genome assembly GCA_022385695.1 of Xylaria arbuscula. Classification (NCBI taxonomy): domain Eukaryota; kingdom Fungi; phylum Ascomycota; class Sordariomycetes; order Xylariales; family Xylariaceae; genus Xylaria; species Xylaria arbuscula. Next base: position 279,288 of record MU279345.1, read on the forward strand.
TCAGGAACGTCAACAAGTGTAGTGTCAGTGGCGTCGCAGTCTAGATCCTTGAGCGTGGGACGGAACCAGTAAACACTAACAGAGCAAAGTTAGCGGTATCCGTTCTACACCCACCAAACCTATCCTTGCTATATGGGAGCCAGACATAGCAGCTCACTCACATCTTGTCGTCAGTGATGTATGGGGCAGGATCAGAAGCTCCAGCCTTAAAAGCGGCGATGAATGGAACTGCCATATCCAGGAAAGCGTCGCTGTTTATGTTTAGGTTAGTACTTGCCCATAAATAAATCGGTATTATAAGAGGTATCTCACTGAGGAAAACCGTAGACCCATTTGCTGCTCCCGTCATCTCCGTGTGGGGAGTCCAGGCGGCCGATATAATGCGATTCTCCGTAGTCATTCCATGTGACAATCTCGATATACTCGGGTTGAAGTTCAAGAATCTCCTGCCACCGGTCAAACCAAAGAGTGTCACTGGGAAAGACCCAATTCTTCGAATAAGGCACTTCTGGCCCGAAATGTGTGAAGAACCAGGGGACACAGGCGCAATGTAGGCCTTGCCATTTAATGCGGCGATGTAAGATTGGTCACCTTGCTGGACAGTGATGTTGGCACCTGGCTTCGGAGCCTTGTTGTTTCCGTCATTCGGTCAAGCCAGCCAGTTTAGAGCTCCGTCTAGAAGCATAGATGATCAGCGAACACTTTCCATAATGACAGATCCTGAGAAAAGGAAGATACGGCGCAACACTGCGAAATACATCCTACCGATTACAGAGAAATCAGTCCCTTGTTCTGGGTGAAAATTCGGAGCGAACCAGACATCATTGCCGGCTGCCGTCCGCATTGCAGCCACGTCCAGTCCATCGCCAGCAAAAGATGATGCTACTACTCTATCCCCGAATTTCAGCTGAGCCGGCTGGGAAGCATACTTGGCGATCATCTGGCCGACTTGCACGGCTTGATCAGTATGATACCAGTTGAAATCGAAAGAGATAAAGGCTTTCATGCCATTTCTATTTGCCGAGTCGTATGCAAATGCAAGTTGCTGGTCAGTGTAAGAATCAACGCCAATATTAAAGGCCAGGGCATCGATTCCAATAGCTTTAGCACGCTTCATATCATCATCATAGTCTGCCGATGATGTTCGTACATAGAATATCCCTATCTTGAGTAAAGTCTTAGCCGCATAGTTTCACGAGATGGCGCTCGGAACATACCATGTAATGGCAAAATACCATCTTGTCTCCATTGTCCTGCCGAACCGTCATGCTGTTGCCAAACGGCGACGGCACAGCGAGACCAGTGGATAGCAGCATAGCTGCTACAACGGCCTGGAGAATTACTTTGATAGACCACATAATGAACTTATTACGTGCGAAAAGGGCTGTGTGGTCTTTCGAACTCTGTTCGATATTATTGGAGAGGTACTATTGCTGGCATTGATCCCTTTTCTACATTCACCAAGAGGAAACTGACTGCCTTTCCATAGCCACCTTCCACATTTGATTCGGGAGGCAACAAACATCCCCGACCTCCGGCAGGCAAGTGTCGAGAAGTAGGACCGATGAGAGAACCGCTATGATCTTTACAGAGTTATTTTCTCAAGCTTTGCCTAGAAAGACCAAGTCGTGCATTGTCGGGCATCAATTGAGTTGCGACCGACGCAGTCACCGGCCGCGACATGTGGACAGGGTGCGGATTGCCATGGTCTCGTCTGGGCCAAACCAAAAGTTTCTTGCAGGCGCCAAGCGTTTTAATCATTTTCAGCGTGTCTACTACCGTAAATTCAGTCAAAAATAACATGTTACAGAATCACGCTACCTGACCGACTTTATTGCTCCCATTGCCTCCTTTGCGCGACTCCGCTAGTTCTAGCCGATTTGGCATACAAGCTATCGTAGTTTACCCCCCCTGTAGTGATCAAGTTCGTACTGAGAGTAATACCTTCCTAGTTGGCGTTTCTTCATGTGATTCTTTCTTGTGGGAAGAATTGGTAACCTCGGCCCAGTTGGAACATAGGTATACCGATACTTGAGATAAAGCGTTTCATGCAAGCGTTCGGACAATAAATTACTGCTTGAAGCTTCGAGTTTGGCCCCTGTCACCGAAACTGATACTCCAGTCCGGTGTACAACTTTAGACATACCGGTACTGCAAGTTCGCTACTGAGCATGCGACGTAGCTTCATCCCGGACCGATGTAACTCCACCGAACTATCCCAACTTCCAGAATCAGAACTCAGTCAACTGCCGAACCACAGGCTGGAAGGGTGCGTTCGCCTCAGTGCGCCGATAATTGAGGGCAGAATGTGATAGGCTAGTGCCTTGTTAATTCTATCAAACCTCTGTTTTCTCGTAGTACGGTCTGTTTGGTATCCTTCATGCGCCATCCATACTAACATATAAGACACATAGGTGTAGCGACCGGCACCCACGATTTGGGACCATGGGCTATATCAAAGCATGAACGACGGGGTCGGCTTCCATTCGATCTGTATCGTAAAGGTCCACTTCAGGCCAACGAGTGGAGTTAAGCCCGCGTTGACGCATCCACGTTACATCTTAGATTCATCTGAAAGTCTTATGTACTCGTTACGTTACAACCTCATACAAAAAATTCATACAAGACGCACTCATAACTACACGAAGCCAACACATATGAACACTCAAAACTAGTAGTGAAAAGGCAAAGTCGATATCGTTTTCCGCCAATCTAAAAGCATGGCGTGGAGCGGCCGGGACACGGACACTAGTTTAGTGTTGGTCTTCTGCACGTGTCGAAAAGCTGGGGTAAAAACTCAAGACGGCGTTGCCGATCATGACCTTGAACAGCTACAGGTCTCAGCTACACTACGATGTAGCTGAAACCCATACAGATCAGCGGCCGGAACATATTCGGTCCTTCAACCGATCCGAAATTCCTCAGTGGATAGTTGTGATGCCCAAATCAACTAAAAGCCCTCTTTTTCCTGACTCCGAAATGGTAGCAGCATATCGGAAGGTATCGGGCTGCCAACGCCCTATCATACGTCATCTAGATATGATAAATACTAATCTCTGATAGTAATATAAGCCATTATGCATCAATTCCCCCTGTCTGAGTATTCGAGGTTGCGGAAAAGGCACCTTCATCCTGAGTGTTGTACCCAAATGTTAGATATGCGTCGAACACAAGTCTCAGTGACATTGACAATGTCTCGCGTGAGGCAATCCAGCCCTCATTTATTCAATACATGTTAACGAAACTCGACGGTTTGAAATACCGAAGATATTTATATACAGCCTTTGGTATTCAAAGAGAGTGTTGAGGGGGTTCCTGAATGGGACCCAGTGCCCCCAGCAGATTATTGTCAATTAAGACTATCTCTAAACCTTCAGAAGAAACGAACCGTGTGAAACGATACAAAATTATGGAAGAGTTGATCTGGAAGTTTCTAGTCCAGAGCGTGGGGTCCAAAATTGAAATCAGCCATGTCATGTACACCCAACTTATAGGACAGGACAAGAATGTAAATGAATTCGCTGTTGCAGCATTACTTTATTCACCGGTAGAAGCGAGGATCTTGAAGGTCTATCCCAATATATAGCAGTGTACTACTAGCTTAAGTATGAGAACTATTTGAACGGTAATTGCGTCGAATTATAAACAATTTAGGGTGGCGTCGATTCATTAAATCGGGGCAACTGTTAAAAAAAAATCCTTTTTGCACTATTTGTCCCTCAGCTCTGGCTACGCAGGGGCACTTTCTACGATAATTCCTTATTATGTATATCAAACTCAGAGACACTTCTCTTCCGCAAAGCGACTTTCACAATAACCGTGGTGAACTTGGTCTTATTAGACACCGCCCGATACCAACGACTCCTTCTGACAACCCTTATTCTACTGTTCCCATTTTAATTGATTTTATTCACAGTCGTACTTCCAAATATTCTTATCATTGAAATTGCATACTTCATCAACCCGTTTGTAGGCTGGCTAGCATGCTTGAGTCTATGACCCACAATACAACCGGGATGTCAGTTGGGCCGTCAAAGTCTCCGATTCGCTCACGCTCACTATTGACCTTCGGAACCCTCACGGCGTGATTCCGTTCCGCCTCAGATATCCGGAGAGACAAGACGTCCGAATGCAAACCATCAAGATGACTTATAATCGGCGAGTTCGGACTTTTAGCTCTGTTCAGCTCGACATGATGCAGCCGGCTCCCATTTATCACGCATATTCTAGTCTAATTTGCACCTCCAACTATGATGGACAGTACAGATGAAGTTGTTGCCGCTTCGGGGCCGGGTTCCGACTCTAAAGATGATGAGAAAGTCGTATCAACAACTGGTTTCAAACCAAATGGACGCTTTTGGGCTATCATTTTCACATGCGCAACAATCGGTCTCCTCAGCGCTCTCGAAAATACTGTAGTGACTACTGCATTACCACAGATTGCAACAGAGTTAGACTTAGACGCCGACTACGTTTGGGTGACGAATATTTTCTTCTTGACAGGGTACGAGGTCCTCGATAATTATATGCCGGCTCGCAGCTCCTGTCCATAGCTAATATTCGTGCGTCCCAGAGCTGCTGTCCAGCCCCTATTCGGTCAATTGGCCAATATCTACGGTCGAAGATGGATCACTATTATTATTGTCGCCTTCTTTACACTCGGCAGTGGCATCGCTGGCGGTGCTCATAACGGGGCGACGCTTATTGCGGGCAGAGCCGTTCAGGGTGTCGGGGCAGGCGGAATTTATATCATCATCGATATTATTGTGTCGGATCTCGTGCCCCTGAGGCAGCGAGGCAATTACACCGCCGTGATCCTCACTATATACACTATCGGTCTAGCTTTAGGTCCATTCGTTGGCGGCGAAATCATTGCTACCACGACTTGGCGTTGGGTGTTCTGGATCAACCTTCCCGTATGTATTCCGATGGAGCAGCACAACTAGAGACCATATACTTACTTCTCCGTTACAGATTGGTGGAGCAGCACTGGTCATGGTATTCTTGTTCCTTCACGTAAAACACGATCGAAGCCAGTCCGTGATACAAAAACTATTAAGAATCGACTATATCGGGAATGTAATACTCATTGCATCGACTTTCGCCATTCTCTACGCTCTGACATATGGGGGGACGGTTTTTGCATGGTCTTCTGGCCGTGTCATTGCGCCTTTGGTTATCGGCTTTGCTGGCTTCGCTCTGTTTGGATGGTATGAAACCAAGGTCAAAGAGCCCGTGATGCCGCCCGAACTCTTTAAGAACCGGACGACAGTGATCATTTTCGGGGCAACCTTTTTCAACTCTTTGCTTCTGTATTGGGTGACTTTCTTCCTTCCTGTTTACTTTCAGGCGGCTCTATTGGCTTCTGCCGCTCGAGCTGGCGTGTTACTGCTCCCGGCTATTCTGTTCGGCATTCCAGGCGCCATCGTGGCAGTTCTGGCGCTCACCAAATGGGGGAAATACAAGCCGATCCATCTAGCAGGCTTCGCTGTTTCGCTCATAGGGTTGGGTATCTTCACATTGTTAGATCAGAGCTCCTCTTTGGCCGTAATTGTCATATTTCAAGCAGTCTACGCTATTGGTGGAGGTCTGGTGCTAGACACCCTTCTACCTGCAGTTCAGGCGCAGATGCCAGAGGATTATCAGGCTGCGGTCACAGCGGCTTGGGCATTCGTACGGTCGTTCGGCAGCATATGGGGTGTCGCTGTTCCATCCGCCATTTTTAACAACCGATTTTCCCAGCTCCTAGATCAGCGTGTTGAGGATCCCCAAGTCCTAGCAGTCTTTGATGGCGGTAACAATGCTTACGAGCACGCATACGCTGACTTTATTCGGTCACTCCCCGATCAAACGCAACCTCAGGTCGTGAGCGTGTACTCCGATACACTCCATTTCATGTGGCAAATCTCCCTTGCATTTGCTGCTGTCAATTTCCTAATCATCATCTTTGAAAAGCAAGTTCCACTACGAACTGAGCTGGAAACTGAATACGGTATGGAAGAAGTCAAAAACCCCCCGGGAAAACAAAGCAGAAGCGCATAGAAGAGTTCTCTCAATTAGTACCAAAAGCCGCGAGATTTATACCATCCTAGAGCTTTCCTTATTCCTTTTTCCTTCTTCAGGATCATTATTATACAGGTTATATGCAAATTTTATATCAGCACCTGTATTTAAGTAGTTTTCTCTTTTAGTAATATTTCCATAGACTAAAGATCTATCCTCGGTCTTTTTTGCCTTGCCGATGCATAGAGGGATTCTAGCTATTTGAGTTAGATACGAGTTGAGGTATGCAAGAAATAAATGAATAGATTATCATGTCGAACCGATGTAAATGTATAGGACAATCACACTGTCGTTGTCGACGTGTTTTGAAATGAACACCTGCTTGGAAAGCAGCAAGGATTCGCTAGAAGACCAGCAATTTTACCAGCTTACACGCTAGCCGTGGCGTAGTTCTCCAACTAATGCCTGCGCGACCAACGCAATTCTAAATCCCCATCACGCTACAGGGAAGCCGTCACGCTTCGTTATCATCTATCGTCCTTCTCGGGTTTCTCGGTCAAAGTAAAGCGCAACCAGATCTCTATTTACATGCCAGCGCCCTTTGCCCTTAGTACGATTCTCTTAAAACCCTGAATAAAGAATCAGATAACCCTATCCCTCCGTGCCATAAACTATGAAGCCATCGTCACAGCTATGTGAGACCGAACCACCACCTAGTTATAGAGTAATCCAGCCTTTACCCCGGTCCCTGTCATTGAGTCCTCGCGAGCAGCAGTCTATGACCACTTTACGTACAGCCCGACTTCACTCACCCTGGAAACGCTCAGCATGTGATCACTGTCGTTCACGTAAGCTAAAATGTGAACGCGACAACGAGAACACCACGCGATCATGCATTAGGTGTACTCGCGCTAATGCGATCTGCTTTACGAGCTCTGCAAAGTCACCTGCTCGCCTCTCCCGGGCCCGAACCAATGCCGAACTCGCCCCATTTGTCTCCTCATCTACTTATGCCAATATAGATATGGCTGGCATAGGACTCCCCAAGGAGCATCAAAGTCGAACACCAGAAGTGCAAACCAGCTCCGAAAGTACCAGGAATCAGGATCTATCATTTGTCATGCGTTGGCCGTTTACTCACCAAGGCGAGCATGCTATAATACCAGACATCAATTTTGATGTTGACATGCCCTCAAAGAACGACGAAAATGGACAAACGGACTATCATAACTCGTCTGTAGATAGAAGTAAGCTGCCATTCTATTCGGATCATCTTTCGCGGGCCGACCCCTCCTCAGTCACTCCTGCCAGGCTAGACATGCCTCTCGACTTGGCCACCGGCCTGCCTTCGGGGGTAGACGATGTTGTTACGCACATTTTCTCAACCCAAATTGAGACGCCCGCCTCTATGATCGGCGATGCATTGGATCTAGGAATTCGATTGGCAGATCTGCAACAGAGTTTGTCTAGGCAACTAGCTGCACTTGAGAGTGAACTCTGGGATCTGAAAACTTGGAGCATCACTTCTTCAACAACAGCCACCAACCTTAACCAGTCAGGAACGTACAAAGAAGCAGGCGTCGACCCCGTGGCCTCTATTCTCGCCAGCACGTCTGAGTTCATTACTATCCTCCGTCTCTTCAGCAAAGCATCCTCCATTCCATCACCTAGATCGCGGCCAAGGTCTCATCAAAATCAAAAGGGTATTCTGCCATCTATGGAATGGCCAGGCCCGGTCCTGCCTCCACTGTCTCCGGAAACTTACCTATCAACGCCGGTTTCGGAATTTGCCCCTATCATCGTCTCGCCAACACAAAAAGTGCAAAGTCGAGTGCATGTGCTGACCACTATCAACTGCTACTTCCTCGTCTTGTCGATTCTTGACGGTATATTTTCTCGACTTCTAGCAGAGTCGGAGAATGCCCGCCTACAAGAGCCGACCGATACCCATCCGTCGTTGTCGTTGCCCCCTTTCTCGTTGCTTAACCCTTCATCGCGAACACAAAGACCCAAAGTCATCTTTGTCGGTCACTCCGCTAATCTAAATATGCAACTGTGCACGCGATTGCTTGTTCGGGAACTTGAGATCCTCGAACATGATCTTGGACTTCCATATTCGTATCGTGTCTCCTCCGCTCTCGATGCAAATGCCAGAAACAAGCCCACGGGAGACGGTATATTGGGTAAGAACGAGTCATTGCTATTGCTCCAGGCAGTGATGGGTTGGACAGCCGATGATGCGGACGATTCGGAATTCTTTGACCGGGAAGGGGAATCAAGTAGACCTCCAGTGGCATCATCGCTGATTGACAAGTTGAAAAGAGCACAAACATCACCGACGTTGAAGTCAAGCGACGCCCTCTGAAGGTAACAACTCAATTTGACTTGCATTGCCCAATATAAGGACAGACGCAAGCATTAAGAGATGAGGGACAAAACACATAAAGGCGTTGAGCTAAAGCGGATACTGATATTTCCCCGTCATTCATCTACACCAGCACCTGTGATCAACTAGGTGGTCTCTTAAGACTTTAGCATGCTTGGCGATGTGAAGCACACCACAACTGGTGACTAAAGAACCGGGGTTTAGCTAGCAACAACACCCGCGCTACCTAATTGGTACACTTGCGAAATCCGTGTTACGTTACTAAATCTAATTTGAAGGGGGTGGCATTCATGCAGCGAAAAAAAACATGTTGACTTGCAGGCATGGCATGGCAAATCAGGAAGGAGACATAGCAACAACGCAACAAAGGATGTGATGATGATCTTTTCCGAAAATAGCATAATTGCCCTTGTACATCAGTCAGCAATAAGAAGATGTAAATGCTCCCCTGTCCTGTCCAGGTTCAAATTTCTCACTAGTAGTGTCTCTCGAGACTCTCGTCCCTTGTCTCAGCATTGAATAACATTGTTTGATCTCATAATGGCAAAAAGATTTGTTGCTGTGCTCCTGGCTATGAGTAAGTGCTGCTCCAAACCAAATCTCTGAGACTTTCTACAGCTAGAAGACTTCGTAGAAAATGAGGATAACTAACCCCAAGTGCTGCAGTGCCATGGATGGTCGAATCACAAGTCGAAAAGCCTGTGTATGCCCATTTCATTGTAAGACGTTTACACTTTTCCTTCGCACATACAATACTTACGTGGTAAAAGGTCGGCATCGTCGAGAATTATACAGTCGATGACTGGAAAGCCGATATAGAACAGGCGCAGGCTATAGGGATTGATGGCTTCGCGTTGAATTGTGCTCCAGAGCGAATCGACAGCTACACTCCTAAGCAGCTTGCCAATGCGTATCAGGCTGCCGAGGAAACGAACTTCAAGGTGTTCGTCTCCTTCGACTTCGCCTACTGGAGTACTGGAGATACTCCGGATATCATTGATATCGTTGGGAACTATAGCTCTCATCCAGCCCAAGCTTACTACAGGTTCGTTATTCATGTGCTTGATTGTGCTTTGGGGTTGATTTACTAACTGTGATACATGCAGTATGTGAACTAATTTGCATCAATCTGAGTGTTGTTTGCGATAGAATGCAGTTGATTGCTAATGTGTATTAGATGACGGTGCCATCGTGAGCACATTCGTAGGCGATACTATGGACTGGAACGCAGTGAAGACCGCGCTACCAGACCAAAAGATCACCGCCTTGCCTAATATTCAAGACCCGTCTTTTCTTGCCAGCGCTCAGACTGGCCTAGACGGTGCTTTCTCGTGGTACGCCTGGCCCACAGATGGCGGCAACAGCATCATCCCAGGCCCTATGACCACGGTGTGGGATGACAAGTTCGTAGAGAACTTAGCTGGTAGACCCTATATGGCTCGTGAGTTACATACCTATTCATACCGAAATGATCATTAGTTTTACTTATGCTCGTTTATAGCTGTGTCTCCTTGGTTTTTTACCCATTTCAACACAAAGAATTGGGTCTTTATCTGCGAAGACCTACCGAATCGCCGCTGGGAGGAAATGTTGGCACTGAAGCCGGATCTCGTTGAGATTGTCACATGGAACGGTGCGCTCTGCCCCAACACCTCTGGCTGCTTAGACGATGTACTAATAATATCCTCTAGATTTCGGCGAAAGTCATTACATTGGGTAAGTAACTCTAGGACGTAATAACGAATTATTTATAACGAAAAGGAAATATTAACATATCTTTTATTGTAGTGGTAGCGAGCCAGACCACTCCGACGATGGCTCCAGCGCCTGGGCAACAGGCTACCCGCACGATGGTTTCCGAACGCTCTGGGCGCCATACATTGCAGCATACAAGTCAGGCGCTGACGAACCCACCATCGATTCCGATCAGCTAGTATACTGGTACCGGACAACGCCGAAGGACACGGTGTGCACGAGCGACAGTCTCGGCGCGCCCAACGGTATCCAGTACCTCGCGGACGTTGTATTTGTAGCCACGATGCTAACAGAGCCCGCCGAGCTTACCGTGACGAGCGGCGGTAACGCTCCGGTTACCGTGTCAGTTGATGCGGGCATTCTCACTACGAATTTCACCATGGGCGTTGGGCAGCAGAGTTTCTCTGTCTCGAGAAATGGCGCAGAGATTCTGAGTGGCACTAGTGAAAAGGAGATTGCGAGCTCGTGCGAGACGTACAACTTTAACCCCTATGTTGGGGTTTTGCCCGCTTGAACGGATAATGTTTCGAAGTCTGCTCTTAAACACAAGTACAAAAAAGATGCAGATTGTTGAGGGGCATAACTCAAAACTCGGCATTGTTGATAACATGCCATACATAAGGAAAATGGAATGAATATCATATTCTTGTTGATGCAATGAGTCCCAGCTCACAATGCTACTCCGAATACATGATAACCTGTAGTCTACTTGAGGGAGAGCGAAAACATATCCATCCCCCAAAAAGCCGCCATAAAACAAGCATTTATCGTGATCCGATATGATCTACCGCGACTGACGAAAAGAAAAGAGCCCAAAAAGACCGCTCTCTCATGCACCAAAGCTCCTAGAATGCATATGAAACGAACTTCAAGAATCAGGCACCGCAAGCCACAGATGTCGTAGGATCGGAGGACGCGCTTGCAGCCGTAGATGTTATGAAAGTGGTGGTTGTTGTGGTTATAGGTTTTTCAGGAGGCGTCGAAACCGCTGAAGTCGCAGAAGATTTAGATGGGCAGATGTACGGATCTGGAGATGTGGCAGTTCCACATGGAGGGGGGGTGTAGCATCTGGGTCACTAAATCAGCTACGCTATATTGCTTGTAAGAAGGTGAGGCGGGTGGTGGGTGGTTTTACAGATAGACGAAAGTCAAGGAGCCATTGCACTCGGCGTAAGAGGCCCAGCAGTCCGTCGACGTGCAAGCAGATCCCAGATCCGTAGACGAAGCGGCCGAAATATCTTTAAGCTCAGGGGCGGCTGTGATCACAGGCACGGGCTCAGGAAGCGCGAAAACTGCACCTATCGCAGCTGCTACGACGACCGAGAAATACATCTTGCAGTAGCGGCCTTGCTGGAGAGCAGATTTACGAGAGAGAAACCAGCAATGACGTTGTTATTGCGAATGGTTGCGTTTAGTGTCTGAGATGTGACTAGAGGATAAGTATATATAAGTGGAGAGATGTGTAAGTTGTGATATGTTGGAACAAAGAGAACTTCAAGACGCTTGCGTAGGCCCCCCCTTCCCTTATGAAGAAATGAGATGAATTGGCCATCGGAAGTTAGCTGTGATACGCAAACTACCCCCTAGACGTGACAGACACTTGTGACGTCCAACTTGATACAAGCTGCCTCCCTGGCAAGCTCGTGGGTGCGCACATGTTGCACGTTGAAGACTTAAATCGGTAGTACAATGGCTGCTGGCCGAGCTCCAACCAATCAACGACATGCGCCCGCCGCAACAGGCAAATCAGGTAGCTCGTGCCGGACAAAGCCTTGACACTGCCTTGAACATGTATAAGTAGGCGTTGCGGTGCTACATAAGTATTACCTAGCAAGGAATAGTGGGCTTGATCACGATCCACCCGGATCAAGAGACTAACCATAGACACCTGTCACTTCGCCTAATTCGGATCCAGATACACTAGTAACGATGTCTCAGTGTAGATGGTGCAAATGCTTAGAATGCCCTGACCACGTTGTCGATACATAAACATATAACATATAAGCCCTATTAAACCTCCTCATCAGTGATCGCTCCTGCAGCGGAAACTTGAAAAAGCACTCCCAAAAGGATGCGATCATGCGGCCACTTATTTCTGGCTTAATAAGGCAGGTAGCAGTATAAAATAGGTACAGCAGTTCTCCAAAGCCTCGGGGCATATCCACCTGATAACAAGCCGTGATATAATGGTTGAATCCGACACGCTGGATAGGCAATGATTTGCAGTTTCAAGTTGTTCCTTGCTTAATTAGGAGAGCAAACATGGTCAAGTGGCTTAACCATGGGCCATCCATCCATAGGGCTGAGCCGTAGACAAGCCTCTGAGCTCCCCAACGTCATACCTCCTGAGTAGGTACCTAAGGCATATGCTACATGCACCAGCCATTATAATCTTGTTGAGTTAGCTATCACGTCAGTCAATTAATTGTATAGTTGAGTTTCCAGATAGATAAGTGGACCACATGGTTCAGTATTTCGCTAGACTGGGTATAAAAATATGAAATAAATAGCAAGTACTACAGCTTCGATTGAGGCTCTCGATATCTGGTTTCGTGGTGTAGTTGGTTATCACGTCAGTCTAACACACTGAAGGTCTCCGGTTCAAGTCCCGGCGAAATCATCATTTAGCTCTATTTTCACATTACTCCTCTTTTGCTTCGCGTAAATAAGCAACAGATAAACTCTGCGCCAGTTCTTTTTTGCTAAGAATTTCTCTCTTGTTAGCTGCGGTGTAGGACTCCTAAAGGAAAGGTTTGATTGAGGCATGAGCTCATATATAAATGACCCAGCACACTTAGGCTCTCTTAGATAGTTATAGCTGCAAGATCATTATTGGGAAGCAGGGGAATGGTTTCGGCACGGAGAAGAAATGCAACATTGGCGAACTCGGTATCACGCAGTACCTCCTAGAATGCATATAAGAGGCCCAACGGGGTTTTTCAGGTGAGAGCATCGGGGAGAACCCGAATCGTATGATTGATTCCTACTAGTCCAGTCATCGCAACCTGTTTCACAGCCGATAATAACTGGCCTACTGAAAACTCATCGATTTTCAGTATCACTAGTAGATCAAATAACTAAGGTCTACTGTCTTCTTTGGTCGTTAATTGTCATACATGGAATTAAGTCTTGCATTTTCATCATCTGGCTGAGAGCCAAAAGAGGCTATTCCGTAAATTGTAGCAAAATATTTGGTGAGTATTTTATATTCAATGTACGCTCGACTCTACACATTCTGACGCACTCGGTATTACTTGCACACATATACATCTTCTCCGTACATGCAGATCAGGCGCTACTCTAGACGGCTCCTTGAACTGGTGATTATAGTAAAGTATTCCGGTGGGCACAGAGAGAGACCATATGTGAATACTGCAATTATAAGCGAGCATGCATTAGAATTGGGGTTGGGTAGGGGTTCTTGCATCCGGACCCGTGGAGCAAAGTAAATGCAATGGAAAGAAGGGAGAAACCAAAAACTAGTTATTAGTGCACAGCTACAATGAGCCATAACTTATGCAGTACGACAGCCAACCTTAAACGACCGTTTCTCGTGTTACTTGAAAAGTCGAAGTGGTAATCTATTGCCGCATTAGCTACAAGATTTATTGACCTGATCAGGAAAGAAGAGGTGAACATGAAACTAGAAAAGCAGCAGTACTATAATTCTGGCTCACACTTTCAGGTAAAAACAATTGAATATTTCATGGTATGCCGGTAAACGTCATTGGCTCAGGCCATGGCAGTACTTTTTGCCGCAAGCATCAAGGTAGAACCAGCGTCGTTTCGAGATAGTGCAGTACACGAGGTGACTAACAAAGAATTTTAAAGTGATCGAATATTCGGTGTAATTGAAAGAGAAAATTGGAAGAGTTCGGTATCTATCAAAGACCAAAACCAAGACAATAAGTATTGAATCTTTGAAACATTGAACATTTGGCCCACCCTCTTTGATTTTGACTAGTAATATGCACCGAGAGTGGTTCTTTTTTGATCAGCAAGCCGCCCCTTATCTAAACACCACACACAGAGAGACTACCTCCAGTTATTGTGACAACATTCGACACTAGAAAGGCGAGGTAAAAACCGAAACCGTAAGAGATCATGCAATTAGAAATGGCTCGAAGTCAACCATTTTTTAAGCCAACTACCTCCGGCATCAGGAACTGAAACGTCAAAACTTGTATACCAATGGGAAAACTCACCAGCTTCGTCTCCTTGTTTGTTGACTTCGTTACCCAACACCCTTCATAATTAGCAAGGAGTTGCGATTTTGATCGAAATTGGGTTTTGAGGATTTGGGCTGCTTCATTTGTTCTTCTTCTTCTTCGTCACTTTTGCCTTGTCGAGTTCTCGGAACTGCACAGTGCCTAGAGTTACTGCACTGGTGGTCCGTACAGTACTGAAGTCCACGGTCGCCGGATGTTCGTAGTTCGTAAACTGGACGTTGGAATAGTGTGCAGTACTTGGTTTGCTTGAACTAGGCATCTTTGAATTCGTTGAATGAAGATCTGCTATTATGGCCGTGTTGATGATTGTCTCGAAACTCTTTGCCTTTTTGAGAAACTGAAAGCAGAGCTGCACTCAGTTTTGTGTTCAAGGGAACTACAATGATAGATCAATAGGCTCGGTTAGAACAGAAGGATATGAGGCTTTGAATGTTGTTGGCCGGCCATATTGCCAACACATACAAAGATCAGCATCGACCGTAGTGCGGTTACATGAACCATCTGGGGATTCATTCAGATAAAGGACTTGGTCATACATGTATTTGGAGATGATATAGAATCAAAGTACAAGCAAACAGGTGGAGCTACAATGTTGCGAAGCTCTCTAGACTTCACATCTTGATACCGAGCCTCATTAGTTCAGCATATATTAAATAGTATCGTGTTTGATTGACCATGTATGCGCCCGTTTCTGTGACGCATTAAAAAACAGAGAGTAAATGGACAACTTGGTATAATGCGCTATAGAGAGCAGGTGGGGACATGACAGAAGTTTGTGCTCCTAACGGGACGGTGCCCTACAGACACATGTAGATAGGCGAGGATTATCTGCTTCAGTCCGGCGCCGCGGTGCCAATTGCCGGACATTCCGCCTCCTTAAATGATGACCCGACTCTTGTGTCAGCTATATCGTACCATATGTAGCTGAATGACAGCGGGAATGCGCTTCGAGTTACAAATTATCCACAATCGTCTCTAGCATTCTGCATGCCAGCTCAGTGACAAGATTCGGGTCATCTTTCTGAATGAAATGCCCACAGTCTTTTGCAATAACTGGGCCTGATGATTTCTCCGGACTGGTCAGCCTCGTCAAACCTTCATTATAATGATTCCATATAGGGTTCGTGTAATTCGTAGATATGGAGATTGGTGTCTCCATTGAGCTCTGGAGACTCTCCTTGGCAAACCATTCAGGGTCATGGCCAACCACCGTCACAAATGGGGCCCTTCCAGCATATCCATGACTAAGAGAAGGTCTGTCTGCGTCAGGCAACAACGTGGCCAAGTTGCGCCGATCCAGGCCCTCGGGATTCTTTACACTGGGGTGGAAAACCTGACGAAATTTATTGCGTGTCTCATACAACATGTCGGGTGTGACGCCTTGCGGCAATGACCCGGGGTCAAACTCAGGGCTATCTGGGTCGGGAAATATGCTAACAAAGTCTGAGTTGGCCATGATACTGTCAAGCAGCAGCATACCAGCTACGGTCCCGGGATAGTGCTGAGAATACAAGCGAGCTATGGCGCAACCGATCGAGTTAGCAACGAACATGATGCGTTTTGGCTGGCTATCTGAGTTTGGCGTAGTTTGAATGATGAGCTGATGCAAGTCGCGTACGACATCGAGCGCATCGTGTCCGTAACCCTCTTCCTTGCCCTCATCACCCGGGTCACGATCAATGGTTCTGCCTTGGCCGTAACGATCATAAGCAAGCATCTGAGGTCGAGATAGAACACTATCAGTGCCCGGGACAGCCATGTGGATGCGGCGTAGCATGAGAGCCATGATGGGCAGCCAAAAGGACTGTGGTGCGACGAGTCCATTGAGAAACACGATGAGCACGTCTGAGCATCCTGATTGGCCGACGCTCTGCACCTGAGAGCACTCTAGGCATGCCGTCGGCTTAGTACTTAGCCGGACAGAATCAAAGGTAATAGAAGGAGGCAAGGCAATTGCTGGCTGTGGTGGTGCATACGCCATCTTAATCGGCTGCTGGGATGAGAAAGGGTGGTGTAGTGGGAGTCTAAACTACGGTGTAAATCGTAGGCACTACTAATGTTAGGCACCGTATCCCCACTGGAGATGTACCTAAGGTAGTACAGTAGGTACATAGGTACTTACCCACTCCTAGCAGTGCTACCGGTACCTTGGTCTACCGAAGGCGGACAAGGTACCGGTATTGATGGGGACGGTCCAGCGCACTGGTGCTGGGTTCCAAGATCACAGGCATATTCCAGGGCTCTGATAGGGCACCATTCAACAGTACAGCGCCACCCCAAGTGTATAATAAGCCATTACATACCTGCTGAGGTGCGTAATTCACTCGCCGATCTATCACGTGATCCATAGGCTCTACTGTACTACCTCCTATCGAATTTCAATACTTATGTCGGGTGGTTTTAGTTTTCAATGACAACTTCGGCTTGTAATATTACCTAATGTTGAACTGTAACAACGTTAAATTCGAGTTTAGCGGTAGCTTATAGATACCATATCCGGAACTGCGCATAATTCCCCTATGTGGTCCCTGGTTGTGCATATCCAAGTAGGCTTGTTGGGATGTCCCATGACTAAAAGTCACCGTACAGTACACGTATTTTAAACGACTTTCAAGTGCCTACCAAACGTAAGTTTGTGGGAACAGCTTATACGAAAACATTTCACAACGAGTATCTACCTAGGTACCTCTTAAGAGCTATTGAATTTAGCCCCACTACTAGCCGCTAACGCGGGTGTACCCGTTCAATCCCCACAGCCTAAGTACTTAGGTACTTACAGTAGAGGAGCTTTCCAGTTAACTACCTGTAGTCTTTGAACGAAGCAATGAATGACGTGTTGACGCGCAAGCGAGTGAGCAAATCAATCATTAGCGCTCGCCCGGGAGTCTTCCGGTTGCAGGCCAAGAGCTAACAGAACAGGCTATTTTTATTTTTTGATACTGGCAATACCTTTCATCGAGGCCTAACTCGGTCATGATCCTTGTAAGAAATTACAGCGAGCATGTCAAATTGGGTTGATGAGATGCTTGAGGAAGCACAAGTGGGAACGGAAAATGTTGCTAAACAGCTGAACGTATGTTGTTAATTATGATAGGGTTACGGCAGCGTTGTCAATGGAACACTTAATGTAGCATCACATGTGCAAGCCCTGAGGTTCTGGAGCTAGCAATTAAAAAGCCCCAACTGCCGAACAATATAAGCTTCATCGAGCACATACAGGGCGACAAGATTAACCAATTATAACGACTGTATCGATACGAGTACATAATTCGAGTCCAAACTGTAACTTCTTATCAAATGAAGCATATTCATTCGCAATATAATCCACGTGGCAGAAGGATTTGGTATTTGGGCCCAGAAAAAATATATTAATGAATGGCTACAGTAGACAGCTACCCAACACGTCTGTGTTGTTGCACCTCATTACCAGCGCCAAGTACACCATGCTATCTCCCCCTTAAAAACATCACAACAAATGAGTGACTTGTTACTCCACCCCCTTCTTCAGCTTGTGGACCCCGCAAACCCAGATATCGTGTAGCGCTTAGAGACCAGCAGGAGTCTCGCAAAGGACGTCTTGGCCGAGCTGAAGAAGCACGGTCTGTCAGAATCGTTTTTCCATATACTTTTCACTTCATTTGCGATTGTGACTTACAATAGGGAGAACGCAGCAGCGGGCCGCCTTGCCGCCAGAGGCGCAGATGGAGGCGAAGCTGGAGGCGCTGTTGGGAACGGCGCTGGCTGTAACATCATCTTGTCAGCGAGGCTTTCATACAGGAGTTCGAGATATTACGTACGGCTGGCACAGTCGAGATCAGCAACACCCAGGACGTCGGTAGCGCAGCATTGCTCGACGCTGTAAAGACCAACGGGGCAAGCAACGTAGGGGCTGCCGCCACCGCCATTGCGCTTGGCCGGGCTGGCCATGACGGCGGTAGCGAGAATAGAGACAAACAGAGTAGAGTACTGCATATTGATTGTAGTGATTGGGAACTTTGAAGTCCGGTTGTCGAGTGAGTGTGCAGGAGTTTGCAGAAGTGAAGGGCTGGGAGTTCGGTGGATTGTTGTGCTTGTTGGCTGGTGAAGATTGAGATCTGAGGCAGGTGGAAAGTCTGATATTTATATTCGAGAATCGGCGTTCTTGATGAGAGTCGAGATGACGCCCCCTATCTTTCGCCGTCTCTCATCTGCCAGACCCCCTGTATCATTGTGGATGAAGCCAAATAATGACCCGTCGAATCAAGGCAGTACCCTCGCGAGATCGAATTGGGTATAACTGGATGCAACGTGCCATGTTCTAGGTCAGAGAAAGAACGAAGTCGTTGAGCATCTCATCTGAATCACCATATCCACTGATCTTGGAATCACGGTGTGTGTTGTCACCTCGAACAGGGAAAGGATCGTCACGGATTTAGGTTGGTGAAATTGAAGCTATAGAAATGTAACTACATCTTCAATCACGCCGGTCTAGAATATTGGTGTTGAGAATCGAAGACGGTAACGATCATCGATAGAAACCTTGTTTATGGGACCTCCCTTAGAGTAGGAAAAAAACCGTCGTCCGGTTTTCGGGCGCCGGTAACGCATATTCTAACTGGCCGGTGTAAAGGACGTCGAGTTAGACTACCCAGCAGACTAGTGAGCGACCTCGCGCCTATGCAGTTCGTGTAAGGAAGGAAAAACAATTTGGATTTGATGACGTCGAAGGCGTTCCCATGTGCGATATGTATAACTGTCCACCAGGTAGTGTTCTGGCCCATACCGGTATCCCAAGAGAGTCGCAGCACCCCAGCGTGTACTTAGCAGATATAGGGCCAGGGCTGAGCAATATACATAGTACATGTATCCGCAAACTCAGCATCTCTGGTAATGTAATAGGGAACTCCCCGCAGATGGGCGCCTCGACAGAGTATGCGCCGACTCAGCCCAGCGTGTCTGATTTCAACGGGCCAAGCCTCATGAAACCTGATTGGAGAGTCGTTGCCGTCATTAGTGAGTGTTGCAATACTACGTATAAATGGCAAGTCTGTCTGGGACTTCAGGCGCTTCGCTGCCGAGCGACGTCGAAGCTCAGTCTGAGATTGGTCGGGTATTCGGCTAAACCCATCAACAAGATCTTTCTGGGATTAGGTTTCTAAGAGATCCTGTGCCTGAGTTTATCTCGCAGAAGGCTAGCGGGCCAGGTAGGCACCTAAGGATCGATCCGATTTGCAACCTCCAGGCCGTGCCCTCGACGAAAGAGGAATCTTGGGCCGACGTCTTGCAGACAGGGTGCGCTAGTTACGAAGCCTTAGACATCTGCATGCAAGCTGACCGTTAGGAGTAACTTCGACCGCTCGCATCCCAATATACATCGAGCGGCTGGGCATGCAGACCGGCAGGGTGTCTGGGAATGCATTCAGCTGCATCTATCCTTCATAATCGAATGACACATAAGCCTACTTCTGGTATTGGCCACCGTGCTAGCCGGGAAGCATCCGTTCGATGGTCTCGAATTGCCTACCCATTCTTTTGAAAGTTGGAGTGGAGTAAGACTGTGCTGTCAGTCTTTGCTGACCGGTCTAACATGCAACCGTCCCCTGTTCACACAAGGACAAGGGCTTGGCAACTTCGTCCAATCTCTGCACCATATCCGATTGTTTCTTCGATCATTGTCAGAACGTGCACTAGCTTCCTTGCATTGTGGGGTTCTATGTTGTAATTCTGGGGTTGGCAGCCAGCAATGTTGTGGTCTGGAAACCTAATTATTCCACCTTTGCAATTTCTCGATCGTAACCGACTAGAGTCTAGACGGCACCCAACCAATAAATCTATAAAGTCGAGTTTCCACTCTAATTTTATTGAGCAAAGTCGGGGACGTTGTCGTAAGCACACAGCCACTCATCCGAGCCTCGGGGATCTTGAACATCCTCGCGAAAGTAGCCCGATTGCTACACTGGTAGATAGTTGTATCATCATAAATTAAACCTGGAAATAGCGCTAGGAATTCGGGAACAGGACTCCTGTAGTAATGACATGGAATCCTGACCTCTCTGAGGTGGCTCGGCCCCGCACTCCGACATTTTTCAACTGCAAAGGTGATAGGCTTACCAACATGGTGCATGCCTGTCAGCATCGGAATCTGCTGTGTCTCGAAACGGTCCGAACGATTTTTGTGCAACGGGTAGTGCTTCATCGCATCAGTGTGTGTGCTTGATGAAAGCGCTGCTACATTCTGTGAAAGGAATAGGCAGCCAGATGAGAGCTGGAAGAGATGTGGCCTCAATAGTTTCCTCGGCTTCGATTAAGCCTTGGTTGCATACCGGTAGTTGAGTATGGAGCCAAGAGATCGAGAGGTCATTTGGACCTCCGGGTGCCCTCCAACTCAGTGAGTGACAACTTCCTTGACGCTCGAGGAATGCAACCTCGCCAGCCAAGTATGAGACATAAAAATCCTTATTCTTTTCCCCCAAAACATAAAGACAAGCAGGACAAGGTTGTTTGCTAACAACACGCCTCCGAAAATACCTGACATTACCACTGCATATCCGTTTTCCATGACCCATGTTAGTAGTTTAAGACCGAAACCGAAGGAAATAACCCTATAAGAACATTCCAGGTGTTAGAAATTACCCCTTATGGCATAAGTATTGCCTCATACTTTAAAGGTCTTGGAACAGGCGAGAGCCGGTGGCAGCGACACCCCTGCTAAGGCAAGAATGATGGGATTCAGGGATGCGTACTGTTTTCCAAGGTTCATAGCTATCAACATTTCCGAGGTGTTCGAATGATAAGAGTCCACAGCATATGCCAACGTAAAGGAGAAGTAAAAGTAGGCGGCAAAGTACGAAAAAGCGCCCCCAATAAAGTAGAGCACCCAGTGCAGACCCTTCTCGGCTACGATGCCATAAAGGATGATGCCGGCCGGCCCAATCAGCACTGTAAAAAAACAAGGAATTAGAAATGCCGAGGCCACTAATGTTCCTTTCGGAAGTTTCGGGACTACGAGAGCATGTACATGTAGGAGAAGAGGAAAGGAGCAGTGAGCTTTGCTCAAAAGGGAAATAAACGGTAACGAAATACGTACTGGCAGGTAGCATTACCCCTAGGCGCATTTCTGCTTCGCGAATGCCTTTGTTACGTTTGGTTAAGTAGGCGGCAAGTCTGTCGGATGATGACGCGAACGGCACGGCCAAAGCGTACCCCACGAGTGCAGCTATCGCGAATAAACCGGAGTTGATCTATACGAGGTTAGGTTGCCACCCCTAGAAATCGTAGACGACGCACATACCACTGTCCAGTTGTAAGGTGGTGATGTGATCAAAATTGGAAAAGTGAATGAATAAGCGAGCGCCAGTAAACCAATGTTGATACCAAAGGAGGCTATGACCCATAGAGCCTGGGGTACTAGGAAGTAGGTGAAGCTTCTTGCCATCATTGTGAAAAACGGCACGTCATGGTCAAACCTACCCCAGAGGCTGAGAGTCTTCACGAATGACTTGCGCGGCGGGGTTGGCGGATCTGCTTGTTCCGTCCAGCTCTGATTGCTCTTACCTTTGATAGTCTTTTCTCCTTCTCTCGGGGCCGTTGATGTCGATATAGCTGCTTTGCGGTCGTAGGACGTCTCCTCAACAAAGAGGAAGGCAAGCACTAGTAATGCGGCACCAAATGCGAACTCGACATAGAAAAACAGCCGCCACCCATAACCTCCAGCCAATATATATCCTGCAGGTAAAGATGCGAAGGATCCAAGACAGAGGCACACTATATGCATGTATAAGTTACGAGCGGAGCGTTCCAAGTGCTTGGTTGCAAATACCTGTATAGTAGCCAATGCGCTCTCCCCGTTCATGCAGAAAGAATATGTCGTTGACTAACTGGACGGGCAGTGCTTCGCAGACACATGAACCAAAGCCATGGATGACCCGGGCAGCCATCAGCCCCCCGAATGTAGTACACTGCGATGCTCCGATAATGCCGGCACAGAACTACAATTAATTAGCTTCGGACCCTGCGTATCACCATCAAAGACGGACCTACCACGACGAGAGATGCCAACATAACGGGTCTGCGACCAAACTTCAAGTACAATGGCACGAATATCAAAGACCCTGCATAATGTTAGTATCGCAATTGTGGTTCTCCGTCGAAACATTCGGCCTACCGAGGCCAAAGGCTAGGTTCGGGTACGACACGAGCTCGGACGCCTTGGTCGCGGAGACACCAAACTCTTCCGCCCAAATGTTGATATAAGGTGAGGGCCCGATAAGTGCAGCATTTGCTAAAAATGAATAGAATGAACATATGACCAATATCATAGTCTTCTTAAAGTTCGACCACTACTCTTGAATTAGACAACTTCTCTATTGAAAACAATTGCATTGCTGACTCACTTGTAGAGGGTCGTTGGGGTCCTCTGCAGGGACGGGAAACAATGCTTGGCCATATCCAGTATCGTCCCCCTCTGTATAGGTTGTCGCGCATCAGTTCTCATCTATATCGACTACGATGTTTTCGAAATGCCGACATACCTGCAGCATTAAGGTTCACCGTGCCGGGGATGTCTTCTTCGTGCGCATGACTATGGATTAGATGCTGCTTGTTCTCCGTAGAAGCGCTTGGACTCATGGCGGACAATAAGATTAACGGTAACGCATCAACTATCTCATAAAGTATGTGAATCCTAGGTCCTTACCACGACTTGTGGTATTGTCTGATCTGTTTGGTAAGCTATCTATAACCAAGAGTTCCCCATGGTAGCGGACAGAACTAATGTGAGACCAGCGGCCTTTATATAGATCCTAGGTTTGCGAGTGATTGTGATCACCCCTCTTTGCTCACCCTAGGGCACAAAAGCCGAATGGATACTTCTTCGGAGGCTATACTGTTCTTGAGTTTGCAACCGTGGGGAACGCGGGGGGTTTCGCTGACATGATACCTGACTGAACCCCAAAAGCGGCAGTTTTGCTGCTGTGCCCATGTCGTGCCAAGAACTGGTTCCATTGTGGTCAAACATTGTGAAAGAAGACTACCTCGACCTCGACAACTTAGTAATTGCGAGGCGTGGCAGGGTCTTGTAGGCAAGTAAACATCATGGCTAATTTGACAGCGGTGTTGCGCCATTGGGGTAGGGGTTGCTCGTCATTCGCAACCATCGAACAGCTATCGCCTTGCATATTTACCCGGGCCTGTCGTCCGACACCGTCGGCGACGAGCCGAGCGAATCTGGTCAAGTTGTACAAACACCTTAACAAACTCGCCACTAATCATTGATATAGACGCCATATAGCACATATTAACGTAAAGAGACCACTTTAAAAAGGAAACCCAAAATCCCTGGATATTAGAGTTTTGTAACCCACACTTCACCAAAAGACGATCGAACAAGACACCTAGAGATTTGATAACGTTAGATCTTAATACATTACATGGTTCGTGTCTATTCGTCCTAAAGCGTCGCATAAGCCCAGGCATTAAGCTCAATATGAAGGGTCGGCACGAGGATTTCGCAAATCAAGTGTCGGGCGAGATATCCGCAAAATATAAATGCTCTGCCTCTAGTCCATAGAGTACCAATTACTTTCGAACTGGTTGTCGTACAGTCAAAAATCTCAAGCCTCACCAGCACCACTCCTCAGGTGAACTTAAGGGGAAGTCGGCCTTTTCACACCCGAGACTTGGCGTTTCTATAGAGGTAATCTCATGGTAAGGTATGGCTAGACATCAGCACTTTCTGCGATGCTTTCCTCGCCCCAAACGCCTCTCGTTTCCTGCTCAACAGCTCTCATGGCGGTAGCAACGTCTTCGAGCTTGGCAACAACATCTTTCACACCTTGATCTACTTTGCTGAAGTACCGATCGTTGGCCTCCCTTCTATTCCGAGCTAGGAGGATATCTCGCTCCGTTTCCTCTTCCAGTTTGGCACCAAGCTTCTCACCATCGAGGCCACTACTATCTGGGTGCGCGCTCCCCGTTCCTATAGTGCTTTTGGCCGTATCTGTACCGTCGGCAGCTCCCTTGGCAGCTCCCGACGGGATCGCAGTGCTTTGAGAAGCACCGGCCGCTGCCGCAGCAGCTATACCACCCATCTCAGCCAAGGCGCCCTTCAGGTTTCGCACCTCTGTCTCAGAGACAACTGATCCGCCCGTAGTGTCATCAGCCTCACTCCGGGCCCACGCTTGCGCTAGGGCGATCTGGGCGGCTCGTAGTTCGGCTAGCTTGCGATCATGATCAGGTCCAAAGACGTGGGTGCCACCACTAGCGGACAACTCGGCTTCCTCGAGTGTCGTCTGCATTTCGGCCCATAACGCGTCGGTCCTATCGGCGGTTCGAGCTGAGTCTCCAGTTTCAAGACGGGGAATGGGCCGGTTGAGAGGATTGAGAAGCGAGCCTGCGCGAGAAAGAGGAGGAGTGGCCTGAGACTGCTGGGTACTTGCGGCAACGGCTCCAGAAAGAGATACATGCGATGCGCCGGTTGAGGGGTGCAGGAAGAGGCTTGGCGGGGGATCACGAGCTGTCGAGCTGCTCGGTTTCAGTTTGTTTTGCGACATGGCTACATCTTGAGGATCAGGATGGACAATTGAAAAGAATTGTTGAGGCCAAGTTGTTCGCTGCAGAATTACCTTAGATAACAAAGCATAATTATCTAAGGTTAGATAATTCCAGGGTAGCTTACTATGTGCTACCTACCGGCATGCACATGCAGCTAAGCTTCTGATTGATAACCCCCACTGCCTAGGTATCAACCCCAGACCAGAACCCAGACAGAAGACCCCACTTTCCGATAGCCACAGCTTTGAGGTCTTAGCCACATTACCCACTTCTGGACACTGCCACAGGACACACACTAAACCATTCTCGCTAGGGCAAGCCCTTCAATTTTCTACCTCCAGCGCCCCTCTGTGCAAAATTAACCGAGAGAACTTCCTATCCACGCGAGCGAAGTGAACAGAGCAGCTAGCCATTCAACACCCAACCATCATCAACAACCCCATTTTCCAGCGATATCACCACTAAATCGGTAGGTTTTCCTCCAGAATATAGCAGCCGCTTCAATCGTCAGCTACTGCCCGAATCCTCGAACCCAGTCCGTTTGACACCGATCATCATTCGGCCATCGAACGACGCAACGTCTCGGCGCGCGCGCTCACATTCATTCCCGATCTCTACCGAACCCGCCCGCTAACATCGACTCTCTCCAGCAATCATGGGTAAAGGCAAGCCTCGTGGTCTCAACGCGGCCAGAAAGCTCCGCACCCACCGAAAGGACCAGCGCTGGGCCGATCTGGGATACAAGAAGCGTGCTCTCGGTACCGCCTTCAAGTCCTCGCCGTTCGGTGGTTCCTCCCACGCCAAGGGCATCGTCCTCGAGAAGGTCGGTGTCGAAGCCAAGCAGCCCAACTCGGCCATTCGAAAGTGTGTCCGTGTCCAGCTTATCAAGAACGGCAAGAAAGTCACTGCTTTCGGTACGACACCTCCATTTCCTTAGATGATTGTTTATTGGTGGAATTGCAGCAGCAGAAAGGAGGATGTATATGTCGTATGGCGGACATGAGGCTAACCAGTCTACCTACTGTAGTTCCCAACGACGGTTGCTTGAACTTCGTCGACGAGAACGACGAAGTCCTCATTGCCGGTTTCGGTCGCAAGGGCAAGGCCAAGGGTGATATTCCCGGTGTTCGTTTCAAGGTCGTCAAGGTGTCAGGTGTCGGTCTGCTAGCTCTGTGGAAGGAGAAGAAGGAGAAGCCCAGATCATAAACGAAGTCTCCATCGGGCCGGGGAGTCATGAGAGACGAAGACGAAAATTTGTGTGACGAAATAAAGGTTCACCATCGGGAATGCGGAGTCGAAAGGGCTTGCTTGATTTTCTACTAGCATCATAGGTTCGGGCCTTCATAACATACAAATCTTCCTAGGTTGATCAGATCCGGAAATAGAGATCTTGGTATCATCCACCCACACAACAAACTTATTACCGTCTTCTTTGCTTGAAATCTACTGTGTTGCCGAACTTGCAAATCATGCGCGAGCCTCTCAGAATATGCGGGGGCTGAAGTGCGACACTTGGGTTCATCAATTCCGGTCTCTTAACCAGTTTCTAACATCAGCATCTGTCTCATGCATCGATGTCCAGTATTTTGATATTGGACTTTGTGGTCAAAAGAAAGGACTTGAGGTCATGCTTCCGTACATGGAATTGTTCCGGTTTGTCTAGTATTCTACATATGCAGCGCACTAATATACAAGCTATGTCTATATGCTGAGGTCGTCAACAATCGTCAACAATCTAATCGTACATGCAGCTGCTTTGGGTCAGGCCGTTCACGAGCTTTTTACTTTTATCTCACCCTTGTCCGGTTGGCTGTCATCCGCAAGATACTGGATCAGATAATCGGCCCCGAGCCCAAAACTAATGACACCACCAGTAATCCAACAGCCATTGACGAACCACCACCAACAATCCTTCACGCTCTTCAAGTTGACCTTCTTAATCATATAACCAAGTGTCAAAGCAGCTCCTCCACAGCTTCCAATGAAGAAGGCCGGACCAGCCCCCGTGGCAACCCCTGCACCTGCAAGCAGACCGATCTGAACGACTGCCAAGCCGGTGAGAATCTTTTTGGTGTCTGCGTCGTGTTTGAGCGCAATGCTTTTGATACCCGCCTTCGCATCGTCTCGGATGTCCATGTGAGCGTAGATCATGTCGTACAACACCGTCCAGGCGACGTTGCTTGCATATAACAGGGCTGCCGCTGCCCTGATGGCACCAGCGTCAGCGGCGAGTAAGTCCACGCCTAGCGCCGGAAATCCCATCATAGCGCCCCAAGAGAAAGTTAAACCGAGAACGAATTGCGGATAATACGTGACCCGTTTCGCCAACGGGTATGTCGCCACGAGCACAAGACTAGGGATCCCGTAGAACAGACATATAGGCGGGAATTGTAGTAGGACCCCCAGGCCGGTCAGTAGTTGGACGCCTGTCCATGCGAAGGCTTGGAAAGGGGTCAGGGCGCCACGGGCAATGGGCCGCAGACGCGTCCGCGCCACCTTCGGGTCGAGATTCCGATCCCATAGGTCGTTGATGCTGCATCCGGCGCTACGCATGATAAGCGCGCCTGAGAAAAATAGTGCGGTGGTTCCCAGCACTGAGAGCGGAGATGCCACCGGAGTCGTAAGGGGTGCTGCGAGAAGTGTCGAGAAAAGACATGGGAAGAAGAGATAGATGGTTCCTGCCGGCTTCTCAATGCGCATCAGCTCCGCGTAGGGCACCCATGATGAAGGGAGGCGGGAGAGCAATCCGGTGGTTGGTGGTGAATAGGGTTCCGGTATCGCCGGCGAGGAGGGCGATTCAAGTGTGTGAGCTCGGCGGTGAGAGGTTGCAGTGACATTGACATATGCTGGTATTAGGTGTGTCGGTTTTACAAAACCTACAGTTGTCTGGCGCGATGAGTGGTCCTTTGCCCTTGGGGTCGTAAATATACGCCGCCCCAACGGTGATACTCTGGATACCGTTACACTCCGCGAGAGTAATCTTGTCCCGCCACAGACGCCTGTAAACCGCATCTTTCTTTTCTCCTTCGCCTCAGATGACTTGATCTACGTTGGAAGTTAGCAAATACTTCTCGAATCCACAGGAGCTAAAATCTCAGCCGAGATTTATAATACAATGAACAGTTATTAAGGTGTTACAAGATATTCTCGGGTTAAATCCACGTTTACACCA
Source organism: Xylaria arbuscula (assembly GCA_022385695.1). Taxonomy (NCBI): domain Eukaryota; kingdom Fungi; phylum Ascomycota; class Sordariomycetes; order Xylariales; family Xylariaceae; genus Xylaria; species Xylaria arbuscula. The sequence goes on from MU279345.1 coordinate 307,363, forward strand.
TATCATGCTTACCTCACACTTAGACTCTATTTGATGACCTGAAAAGAAATCCCTACCCTTCGACCCTAGGTCTTGAAATTTCAACTCATATGGCCCCAAAAAATGAAAAGTACTGTCGTATGGTGTGTGGTTTGCGCCGCGCTGGCGCCGTATTCCGCAGGAAGTTCTGCGTGAATAACATGTACCTCTGAGAAGCAGGATCGAAGCTCGGCTGGTTGGCAATTGGGTGGTGACGGGAAGCTTAAACTTGACTTACACTTGTAGCGAATCTCTCTTATCGATTGGAGGAGAACACTGGTCACTCCACTTTAAATTACCTACCAAGGTAAGGTGAGGTTCCCCGGAAGCGCCGTCTCTTAAGGTCCGTCTCCAACAGCTTCGGACGCGACGACCCGCCGATATCGAGCAACTCTGCGGCATTCATTTCGACACAAGGACACTATACCGGCGCCCAGATCCAAATACCATCGATTTATGCGATGCGATATTCGAGGCCATCACTGTGACGCGTTCGCGATCGTTGTGAGTTCAGTCGCTTCACAGAAACGCGCCCAGCCACCTTGCACAGTCTCGAAGCACCTGTCGCGCACATCGATTCCGGCTACGTTTTTCCCACCACGCGCGCGCTCCTCTCAAGATGCCGAGCGCACTGCATCCACAGGCCAAGTTCGACCCAATACCACCGGACCTCGACCTCCATAGCCTGGTTGACCGAACTCCCAACCTCGACTGGGTAACGCGCATTTCCATCGCCCAGATCCGACGACTTGGCCCCGCCGGCTTTGAGAAGCTTGTCCAGCTGCATGTGATAGAAGGCGGTCGACCATTGGTCATTGAGGGCTGGGATAAAGTCCTGCCTAGAGACCTTTTCAGTGCCACCTGGCTAGAGAAAACATGCGACAAGAAACGTAAGTTCCCTCCACCACGATTGCTTTCGGCAGGTGCTAAGCTCGTCGACAGAGGAGAATGTTCGCGATATCACGGCGCAGACGGATATTCCCATGACCACTGGTCATTACCTGCGGTCCATGAAGCAACTGACCAATCAATGGACCCCAACCAACTTTCGCGATGAGCGCCGACAGCGCCTGTACCTCAAGGATATCGACTGCCCAGATGAGTGGTTCCAGCACCTGAAGAAGATAATACCTCCCAATGTTTTCTACATGAATGAGAACATCAACGAGAATCCGAGTCGTGGGTCTCGAGATGACGATATTTTTGGTGCACCGGAGAAGACGACCGCAGTTGCTGGTGACCTAATGAGCAGTCTAGACCCGGAGATGCGAGCACAGAATCTCATGTGCTATATCGGCCATGAGGGGACATACACTCCTGCGCATCGAGAGATGTGCGCGAGTTTGGGCCAGAACATTATGGTTGACGCATCAGCGGACGAAAACGGGGAAAAGACAGGAAGCTCTATCTGGTTTATGACAGAGACGAAAGACCGAGAAGTTGTCCGTGAATATTTCCTCTCGATGCTTGGTCACGACATCGAGATTGAAAAGCATTTCGCACAAGTCAATGCTTGGAAAAAGGCCAACTTCCCTGTCTATGTAGTCGAACAGAAGGTAGGAGATTTCATATTAGTACCTCCTCTCGCACCGCATCAAGTGTGGAATCGAGGCACTAGAACGGTGAAGGTTGCATGGAACAGAACAACGGTTGAGACTCTGGACCTTGCGTTACACGAGGCTCTCCCAAAAGCCCGATTGGTTTGCCGCGACGAGCAGTATAAAAACAAGGCACTCATCTACTATACTCTTGAAAAATACTACAAGGAGCTACAGTCGTTCGAGGACAGCGCTGAGGTCAGCTGGCTGGGACTTGGTCAAGAACTCATGCAGAACTCATCTCGCATGAAGCAGATGGTTCACGACTTCAAGAAGTTATTTGGCTTGTTCACCGAAATATTGATCGGCGAGATATTCGGCGACAAGCAGATGGGTATTGAGTACATTCCCTTTGACTCCAACATCACCTGCTCATATTGCAGATCTAATATCTTTAATCGATTTTTGACGTGCAAGTGCTGCGTACGGCAACTCATAAATGGTGACGAAGACACATATGATGTCTGTATGGACTGTTATGCCATGGGACGTTCCTGTGTGTGCGTCTCTGGCCTTAAGTGGTGCGAACAATGGCAATGGTCCGAACTTGTTGATAAACACGAGACTTGGCGTGCGATGATCATCGAGCAGGACGGCTTTGTCGATATCGATCTCTCTCCTCAACCTCTCGAATTAGCACGCAAGTTATCTCGGAAAAAACCTATGGCCCAGATTTGCCAGGAACAGCTCCGAAGAAGGCCATGGAACGATATTACAAAACCACCCGAGCGGGAGCCCGAAGATTCAGACGATCCCCAGGTTGATGACGAAGGTCGTGTCAAAAAGAAGCCCAAGAGAAAAAAGAAGCAGGGCGAAACTTATCGTTGCCATATATGCAGTCATCAGGATTTCACTTACAAACTGCACTTTTGTGCGACATGCACCTCTGCATATTGCTATGGCGTCTTGTGGAGAGCATTCGACATGATGCCGCAAGCCATTATGGAGCAGGAACATTGGCAATGCCCAAAGTGTCTCAAGATCTGCAACTGTGGTGCGTGTCGGCAAAGTGGTAATACTGTGCCATATATCCCCAAAAATACACTACTGGGACACGACACTCGCCCCATTGCGGATGATAGGAGTGTGGAGTCTATCGTTGATTTCCGTGTACACAATCTGAGTTGGCTGAAGGCGGCTGGTGAGGAAAATCGCAGCAAAGATTCGAAACGAATGAATAGATTGCGACAACAAGCAGACGCCGAGAAAGCCAAAGATCCACTATCATCCCTAGGCCCAGATAATGCTCCGCGCGAAATGGACTCGGCACTTCAGGACTCAATCATGAATGGTTATGGCGACCAAAGCCATGTCGCGGAACAAGAACCGCAAGAAAATGCTCAAAATCACGATGTTCCACCCGTGTCACATGGAGAGCCAGGCAGCCAGGTTGAAACAGCGGATATGTCTGGCTTACAAGATGCCGAAGGCGAATCTGTCTATCCTGACCTGCCCGATTATCCAGATCCCACGCTCTTGGACCGAGGGCGTATGATGGGTATGGGTTTCTACGAACAGGACGAGAGCACCGACAGGATTCTATTCGATGCTTTCCAAATGCCAACTGCAGAAGCGCTGAATAGTGAACCTCAGATGTCCGATTATATCAAGAAAACCTTACGTCTTGCGAAAAGGAAGGCGAGGCTGGAACAAGATGATGATCCTGACTTCAAAGGTCCGAAAAGCCACCGCAAGAAGCCCAAGACCGGTAATATCGAACAACTGGTCAATCTAGACCCAGCTTTACTTGGCTCTCTTGGTGACAGCACCCCTACACCCACCCATGAAATGGATCCAAACAGTTCTGCCACCCAAGCTTCGGCCAGGGCAGTAGAAACACAAGACAAAGCGCAAGACGGAGCGCAAGACGGAGCGCAAGACGGGGAGAATCCGACGCCAGCGATCAAGGCCAAGCCGACACGGCCTCCGTTGCCCATCGATCCATTGCGGCCAACACTCCGGCATGCTAAGCCCATGACATCCTATGTTGAAGCTGAGGAACCAGTGGAAGATCCGGATGACACAGTCCTTATACGAACTGATCCCGAGCCGGGGCCTTCTGCCGTGGATTTGGCGGCAGAAGCAGTTCGGTCTATTACTGGAACGCCTGGCTCTGAGAATGAACCAGAAGATACTCAACAGAACACACAATCTACTGATAAGAAACGAGGACGGCCAGCACGAAATTCGCTTGGTACGGACCCTTCACCCACTACAGAAACCAAACGACGTGGGCGGCCCCCTGGAAGAGGTCGAGCACGGAGATCAACTCTGAGTCGGGTCGAGAATATCACGGACACCGATACCATTGGTGATGATGATGATCGCGGTGATGCGACTGGCGCAGAAGAGAATGTGACTGTTGATGAGCTGGAAGCCCAGCTAGCTGAAGAACTTGGATCCCATGAAGACAAAGACGAGTCACAGCCAGAGTATACTCCCTCTCAACGAGTTCCAGCTAGACGAAGAGGTCGTCCGCCAGGAGCTCGACGCTCCCAGCCGGCAGCGGTTTCTCCTAGGGAGCCTAAAGAGGTTACAAAACCCACCACAAAATCCACTACAGAATCCACTACAGAATCCACTACAGAACCCACTAAAGATTTTCGATCAATGTCCATGCAAGAGCGGATGGCACTTAAGGGGAAGAAAATCCGCATCGGACAACGTGATCGTAACCAAGATAGTGCTACGTCTGAGAATACGACGCCGACGCCCGTAGTAACGGCTAAGAGAACTAATTTTCTTGCAATAAATACGGTCGCTGATGAACTCAAAACCACGCCCAAGCGTGGCCGTGCTGAACTCATCGATGACAATTTTAACCCCCCTGCCGCCGAAAATTCGCCATCCGTATCATCAGTATCAGAACACGATGAAGACCTATCATCGCGACGAGTTTCAAGCAAGCCAGGTGGACCAACTGTTGTTCGATTAGCTTCATCAGACGATGAAAGCTCTGCGGACTCTGTGTTTGGCTCAAGCGGTGACGAAATTCCCGCTAGAAAAGCTGTACCGACCCGGGGTAGGGGACGAGGCAGCCGATGGGCCACGCGTGGTCGGGCATGATCAAGTGCAGCAGCAGGCATTAATTTTCAAGCAATTATTTGGCGTTAAGACAGGCATTGAAAATCCTATTTGCCTTCGATAAGTATGAGTTCGGTAGGAATGAGATTGGTTTTGCAATGATTTCACGTTCTGATACCAAATGTAATTCGTGGCTTTGATCTGGCTTTGGAGAACGAAATGCAAATAAGATATGTACATAGTTACTTTAACCAACTATGAGTTTCATGCTTTTACATCCCGTGGCTTCAAATCGTAACTACCACATTACCAACCTCGCTCCCTTTCTCCCTTTTCTCAAACTCAAGAATATTTTGTCTTCGATTTTGCGACATCCTCTTGACTTTTGAGGTTGCGGGTTAATGCCGGGCTCGATCGTCACATCTCTGGACAGCTGTAACACTACTTCTAGCTCAACACGAGGAGGATTGACTGCCTTTGATCTGTAAATGAATATACTGTCTTGTTGTGCTAAGTAGTCCACTTCTGCTCTTTGATTCTCACCTTGTGATTCCGCCAGTCAGCTTACATACCTTAGGCCTGTTTTGCTGAGGTGCTCGACCCCATTATATGACACCAGCAACAATTGTGATCTACTAGGTACCACTATCAGTTTGATGCCATCTGGTGGGCCGTCCGGATATAGTAGGTTCATGACGCCAGGGATGGAATCAGTTGCTCAGCTAAGCTGATCTCGGTACATAAGTAGGTATGGAGGCTAGCGGTACGGGACCGGGAATAACCGCAGGCTAGGTTAGGCCAAGCTGCGAGACAGCAAGCTATCCCTTCTTGACTACACGTACAACACGCTATTTCCCCTCGGGGGTTCCGAGCGTCTAACTCTTGCTGAATACGAAGCTTTTCAGTCTAGGGGAAGAGCGGCTTCGTATTCAAGATGAACACGCTGGAACATCACAGCATGGCTATCCCAATGCGGTTCACGATTGAGCTACGACCTTCCTTGAATAGTCAGCCTTTTGTTCCACTGCATGTTACACATGGGGTGTTGGTTACAATAGGAGATGACGGAGAAAGATATATAAGACAATGCTTTGTCTCTTTACTTTCGGCCGTTAGATCTCACATCCACCGTCAACAGCATAGCTCAGCTCATCTCCTCAGTAAAGCACAGACATAATCAGTCCTTTGCATATTGCTTCGAAACCAGCCTCAGATCATTCTAGACTTCCTCGAAAATGCGTTCCTTCATTGCCGCCGCCTTCACTCTCGCAGGAGCTGCCCTTGCAGCTCCGTCCACAACCTCCACCTCTGCGGAATTCCAGCTGCGCGCCGTCAACAACGACAACATCTACGGCTGGGCCATCGTCAACGCCCATGCCGCGGCAGGAACCAATGCTATCCAGATCCAGCGCCCGGCCGCCTACCAGTCCGACGCGGCGTACCTCCAAGATGGCTCGCTGGAGTTCAGTACGTGAAAGTCCCCATCTCGCAGCGGAGAGAATAAGAGAAGTAAACGATCGGTGTTGCTAACTTGATATCCTTCTCCCTATCATAGACCTCACGGGCGCTACCATTGAGTACGGCCTCCGGGTGCCCGATGTGCCCGCGGGCAGCATCGCTCAAGTCTTCGCGCAACCGGGCGAAGGCACCAGCGGCTTCGCGCTCAACGCCAACAACTATCTGACGTACAACGGAAATGTCGAAGGTAAGCCGTCGATCCATATCTATTTTCAACCAAGAAAAACAGTAATTCCAGTTAAAGTGTGGATAAATGGCTGACGTCTGACGTGTGTTATTAGGCTGGTGGGCTTGCCCCGTGGACGACACCTTCAACCTCTTCTACGGCGTCAACCCCGACCCGGCCAACATCCCCAGCGCTGATTGCCAAGCCTTTGAGCTTGCTGCTGGCTTCGTTTAGACAACGCGGTACGGATGATTATTTGTACGCATATTACGCCCCGTTGCGTGTATATTGAATTCGAAAAGGGGGGAGATCAGGGGTGGTTATCAAAAGTTAATTACAGAAAGTCATGTGAATTATAGCACTATTCAAAGCCCAATTTGGTTGAATCAAATACTTTATTATGGATCAAGTCTTGCCGAACGTTTACAACTACCCAAGTATCTATTAAAACATCAGACGATATTATATCGCTTTACAATCTACGAAGATCATTTCCAAACAAAGGTTTCCGGAATGTTACGCACGCCCAGACTGGTTCTTTCTTCACCAACTATTCGCTCCACTACATGATTATGCATTTTTAATCCGAAAATGAATGAATAGGTAGGCTGAGAGAGGAGTTTTTTCTTTCTTTAAATAAAAGCTCCAAGATAAGGACTCACAACACCAAGGATTCGCCGGTCGTCACCGACCCGACTACTGATTTGACGGTCACTTTCTTGCTTATCAAGAGGAGCGCGGACGAGATCCCAAATTTTTCTAGAGGCTATGGTCAGACGTCAAGGCTGGTGCCTCCAGTGCAGGCGTAGCTCACTACAAAAAGGCTTACTGGTAGAGACAAAAGTAACGAGATCAGAGGTCTAGTACATCTATACACGCATAATCCCGATATACTTACATATAGGTTTCTGAAGTTAAACCTTCACCACGTTCTAAAAAACATAAAACGATCTCATGTCGAAACTACCAAGAGGTGGTAGCTAGAACTATGTGAAGGCTTTGGTAGCGTGGGCTACGTCCGACAATAGGTCGAAATACCAGACAATTAGTCGATGAGAAAGGCCAAGGCAATTTACGAAGAATAGACCCTCAAATGTCTTATCCCAGACAATAAGGGCGCCGAAACTTAGATATTGTCCTATTCTTTCTCGGGAGGGTTACTCGTCAGACTCCCTTGGAGGGAAAACCACCGACATATTTACGTACTTAGGCGCGCAAAAGCCGCAGCAGAATGAAACATTAGCATATGTCCATATAAAAAAAATTGAAACAATAAACAATTTGAGCCCATACTAGTCAGTCATTATTAGAGTAAAAGAACAGGTTCTTGTTATCATCATCTCGAGGATAAGAAAAGCAGGCCTGGAACTTATTCATCATACTAAGCGTCTCAAGGAACACCTGGAAAAAAACAAGCTTACCAAGTCACCAAACGACGACAATGATATATTTTATCATATCCCGGCATTAGAGGACGGTTATCACACTGCCGATCAAATGAGATCATTGCTCTCCAGAACTGGTTTTAAAGGTGATTCCCAAGGGTTTCTCGGAGGAGGACATAAGTTCCTTCAACGACATTTACCCAGTCTTCTCCATAGGGATGTCTGGGAGAAAGTGACAGGTCAGTTTCCTTTGCAGTATTATTAGCATATATTGTACTTACTTTATTCGGAGATTCCACCTTCCCGCGTATCGATCAATTTGAGGCGCAACTCGCGCTATCTTGCCACCCGGACTACGGCTGTCCTTCTGCACCACGCGCGGACGATCTTTCTTGAACAAGGGGTATTGAGTGAAACCCCCACGTTTGATGAAAGACCCATTCCAGCTATGTCGTGGCCGGTATTGCTAGAAATTTGGCATCGAGTTCAGGCCGATTTACTTGCTCTTATGACATTGCGAAAGCGCGGATGAATTTCGCAAGCTTCTCTGCACCCTCAAGAGAAACAGAGTTGTAGTTGCTTGCGCGAATTCCACCAAGTGAACGATGTCCCTTCAACCCAGTCAGTCCTTGGGCAAGACCCCCCTCTAGAAAGGCTCTCTCTGCGGCATCGATATTATCACCCTTAGTAACCCTGAAGCAAATATTGATATGCGACCGTACTGCCTTGTTGGGAAGGATCTTATAAATCTCGGGGAAAGCTTCAATGGCATCGTAGATAAGTTGGGCCTTCTTGTTAGATACAGCTTGTTGTCCTTCAACCCTGTCGGGGTATGTTTGCAGGAACTTTCAAAGAAATTGGCTAATAATGTATACACTAATAATATCATTAGACCTATTTATAAATTATAAATGCGACTGTAATGAAGAATTACTCGAAAATACTTAACGTATTATAGAGACTGTTGTTCTTTGCAATAGTTTCGTATTGGAAAATGATAGGTGGAATAGGAAGACCTAGTTGTCTCATAAGACTTGAAGAAGGTTGAGATGTAACAGGCGGTAAAAAGTTTTGGAGGAATAATGCTCTGAATGTCTGTCAGAAGCACAACCACAAGTAATCCAACGGTATCTCCAGGTATGCCGCTCATTAAGCCTTTCTATTCGGGTGGTGACCAACCCCTTATTGACTACACAACTCGAAAGTCACGCGAACTCCACGGAACAGCTTACCCGTAAACTTTATACCGTCCATAGGAACAACGCTATATATATATAATGACCATGACCAACACCTAATACTGTACCATCAACACATCCAGGGTGGTAAACAAGAAAGACGATAGGATCTCGGCCAGCACGATCAGAACAACGGAAGAGATCCTAGCAAGGTAGGAATAATTAACAACCGTTGAATTTATTTTTAATCTTTATCAATACCCGAATATTAATTCCGAGGGTATACTCGAATCTCCAACATCGCTCTTGTTTTCAGTGACAACTACGGTGGACAAGGGCTTTCAAGCGCTCGTCAGTCTCATATTCACTCAGCGCCATCTCTCTCCACGTCGTCCAATCTTGGTCGACCCCGAAGATTTTAAGTATTGCATTTGCCAACGGCAGGGCGTACGACCATTTGGTCTCCAAAGCCAGGCCCCAAAAGAACCTCCTCACTTTTTCATCAGCCATACACCTGGCTAGCTCAAAGGACCTCCTTCCCCTCAGTTCACCCGCTAATGCAACGTCATCGACGCTTAGCGAGACCTTACCACCGCACAGTGCACTCATGTCAGCAGTAACAAGTGACAGGCCGAAGGCTTCACGTCGAGGTACAACACGTGCCATCTGCCAGTCAATAATACCGGTAATGTTGAAGTTCTCGTCGACAAGTATGTGGTCGCCTTTATCGTCGACGTGCTTCAGAAAGAAATTTTCCCGAACCTGTGCTTCTGTATCTTGTTGGGCCAGCTGTACTGCGTTATCTTTCAGAAAGCGGTACACCAAATACGCATCGACAGCATACTCCGTATAGAGCTGACCATCCGCAATCAACGTTAGGTACTGCTCGGCAAACGCAGTATAATAAGAAGTCGAAGTATCAAACGGACCTTCCGGAGTAAGGACGACAAATCTGTCGCTCGCTACTGCCGATACGTCGATGCTGGATGATTGGAAACATAAAGACCCAGCCTTTAGCCACGGGTGCTTTTCTAACTCAGCCAGGATATCAGCAAGGGCACTCCAGACCTTTATCTTCTCGTCTTGAGTAGCCTCGTTGCCAGACACTCCTTCACCTGTCCATGGTCGTCCCGGTAGTTCTTCTATGAGAAGGAAGCTTACGCCGACACCGTAGTCAGTCCCATTGCTACATATACCATAACTGAAAGCTTGAGGTGCTGGCACTGCAGTAGTTTCAAGAAACTTCAAAGTTGCGTACTCGCTAAGTATCAGGTAGTCTGCCAACGAGACTGGAAGACCGACGGCGAAGCTCGCAACTCGAGGAACTCGCAGGAGCCATGAGGGAGAGCCGTCGTGGAAGCGGATGCGGGCATGATAGTTGGCGCTTCCCATGAGAGCGCCCGGCCCAACTGTAGAAGAGTGCTCAACGTTGCAACTCCTGCCACCATTGAGCCTGGACGCATGTTCGCATACGGCCGTATCGTTAATCTGAGAGCGGAGACAATCGATCTCGTTAACAATCTGCGACACGTAGGCTGCATCATTTAAGATCTGCTAGTCCAGTCGCATTAATATTGAATTTTGAGCGGCTCTACAATGAGCCGCCGCGAACTAAGTAGACGGAAGACAAGTTTCTCTTACGTCGCTGCACTTGTGGAAAGAAGGAGACATGTGAGTAAGGCACAAGTGGCGATTACAGCTATCGCAGCCACCGACTGCCCTGACGCTTGGCCTTTCGCATTCCGGTACTGAGCAGGTGAAGAATCTGGGCGTCATTAAATAGGTAGAATAGCCGCGCTACAAAGTAGCATTGCGGATTAATTTAATAATAACCACCTGTTTGCTAATATTAAATATTCATAGGTTAACTGCCTTCTTCCCCTAGATCTAGCAGACCGACATTAGTAACGCCTAGACCGCCCAAGACCGATCTAAGTGTTACGGTATTACATAATACCTCTACATATTCACATATATATATATATACTGCAGCAGCACCCCGTTTCTCTAACCTTTTTCTTTTTCTTCTTTTTTTAAATATCAATAAATCTAGATATTTTATCCTATTAGCCTTATCTAGTAACACTGCAGGCTTAACTGTTATATTAAAAAGCACTTACACATTATTCAAAATAACTACACGCGCTAGTTAGGTTAGTTCGCTTTATTTAATTAAGTGCTCGCTATATATACTGGAACGAAGTGACTGTAGTGAAGCTAAGTCATGGAAGACATACAAGCCACTAGATTCAGCTACTTCCACGCGATCAGCTCGTCGCGTGACGCTAGGACCTGGCCCTATGTGCTTCACGTTAACGGTAAAAAGAAGCCGTTCTGCCGACCGTTTCCCTCTACATAAAATGTATGCATAAAGTATGGGCTCAGCCACCTGCCCGATGTTTGGCTGGGGATTTATCGCACTCTTGGCATTTGGTAAAACTTAGAACCCAAGTGATTGACAGGGGACTTACAGTTTCTATGTTACATCGTAGTTTGGTCATATAAACCACGACGTGTGGTAATGGTGATGTCACACTTCAGTAATTTACATGACTTCACAAGATCAATTAGGTAGTTAGTATAAAACAAGAACAGAATATCAAATTGGTTCATAATGTTGCAATTAACCTTCTGACACTTAAATGAGATTATTTATTGTTGAATTGTAACATACTCATCTAAAGTAAAATTCAGCAAGTATATCGACCCATAATCCGAGAATGTCCCTCGCAGCATTCCGCAAGTCCCAGCACCACGATGACCTCACAAAGCTCGCCAACGAGCACATCCAGTCCGACCTAGAGCCATCAGACCGCACGGCGCTCATCAAGGCCACAACGCGGGTGGCGACGGCCACGACCGTAGGCTCGCTGATCGGTCTGGGTCTGGGGCTGTACGCCAGCATCCGGTTAAGGAAGATACGCACGGATATGTTCGCGGCCTTCCGCGCCGGCGAGAAGCCGACGTCCGTCATCTTTGCGAACGGAAGGCAAGGTAAGCCCCAATACACTTCAGATGCTTACTTCAGACATACACACACTACACGACGAGCGAGAGACTCATGAGCTAATGCGAATGGGTGATACCTAGAATCAATCCCCGACATAACACCTTACGTGCGGCCGACTAAACTCGGTGATTTCGCCACCTATTTCTTCTTTGGACTGGGCGGTACCATGTTCGGTGGCGAGCTCGGCTTGCTCACGGGGACATGGTCGGCGTCGCGGGGTATCAACAAGGACCCAGCTAGGCGGCAAAGGATCGAGAAGGCGTATCGGTCATTTAAGGTCGACGTTCTCCGAAACGAGATAGCGCAATTAGAAAGCGGCAACACGACATTTAGCTTCTGATGAATAGATGATACGCTCTTGTTGTCGTATAATAATGAATGCTCTATGCTTCGATTAATTCAAGTTCGGTTTGGCTTCGTGCCTGTATATAATTGTATCTATATTATCGTCGGCCACAAAACATCACTATCATTAGTATTAATGTTCGGACTACCCCGGCATCGAGTGTGGTGCATAAGGTGTTGAATAGCCGAGCTTCGGAATGCACATGAACTTGGTCACTGGCCCCAGCCAGACGTGAATAAAAAGTGATATGCAATGCTGTCTATCCCTCTGTTCGATTTAATATCCTGTGCGGGATTCACTCTGCTATGATTTGTCTTCATCGTGGCGATGCAGTCGTTAGCCATCTAATTATATTCATCAAGTAGTAGGTATTGGTATATAGAGTGACAACGCCATAATTCGTGTATAAGCCATAGTCCCTTCTTCCTCTCTTTTTACTTCTTAATGCATTTCAGCAATGGCGCAATGCGGGAACGTCTGCTCAGGCCAACTCTGTATCTGACATTTGACTGCGCTTTAGCCGCTGCTTTCTCCGCTCTGGGCTTTGTATTTTCATCTGTGGGCGGTTCTCTGGTAGAAGGCGACTTAGAAGATGTCCCGAGGTTGTTATCTACTTCTTTGAGTGGTAACCTGCTTTCTTTCGATGCTGTGACCTCTTCCTCCTCGGGAGTCCTACTCTCTTTTTTGCTCGGCCCATTTTTATGCTTTCTCGAAATTGGGTCGGATTCATGCGAACTATTGCCCTCCCGAAGCGAGTCTATTTCAGGCGGCTCGTCAACCACGAGTGACTCAGGTATCGGCTCTTCAACAGCTGTCGATATTTCTGATTTGCGTGGGCGCCCTCGTTTCTTCTTTGGTTTTCCTGGTAAAGGTTCCGCGGCGGCAGGTTCATTTGGAGCGGGAGTATCTTGTATCAAGTGTAAATCCTCGTTTATCTCCAGCTGTGCGGGGGGAATATCGGGAGCGGGCTGCTTCCTCTTGCGGCCACGCTTCCTGGGTAGAGGCTCAGGTTCTGGCTCTAAGGGATCCGTATCTGGTAAAGCCGGGGATGGACACTTAGGGGGACTCTGCGTTGGGGGCATTGGCTCGTTTGAGATGTCCTCGAAATTGACCATGTTGTTCCCGACACCCGCAAGACCTTTGGCGACTCCAGACCTTCGCTTAGCAGCTCTAGGTGTGTAAGAATCCTGAGGCGCATCGACACCGGCCGGGTCCCAGTCATTATCTTGACATAACTCGTCTTCTTCAACAGTATTTCTGGATCTTTTCCTTTTCTTAGTGGCAGGTGTCCGACTTTGAAACTCAAGTGGAGAATCACAATCAAGAGTTGGCGCAGGTATTCCTATTCCCATATCGGCAACAGGTGCCCTTCCACTGGGTAGATTAAAGCCAGAATCAAGCACATCTAGTGAAGAACTTATCTGCAGCTGCAGTCAGTATCTGCACAAACGAAGTGAAAATAGAATATGCTCACATTTATAATTTCATCCTGTCGAGGGCTACCAGGTTGCGCAAGAGGCGAGTCTCCAGGGAGAGGTGGGATCGACGAGTACCCGCTGGGTGTCGAATAAGCGATGGTAGTGGCACCGCTGGATTTGTGATTAGGCAGTGATCCCGGAAGCCCTCCATAGCCCTTAGACACATTGACCTTCTGATACTCGAGCTTTTGCATAGTTGTGAGAGAGCTCTGAGCGATGTAGAATTTCGGCGTTTCCGGTAGACTATAGTCATGCTGGGGCAATTCTGCCCTTTCTACCGCCAGGGTTGACATATTACCCGCTACTAAAGCGTCGTCTACTTGTTGCTCGACAGTGAGATCAGCATATGGTGCTTTTGGTGTGGTTTCTCCAGCTACAGACAAAGCAGCGGCCGGACTCGAGCCCATTCTCGAGGCCCTCCTCTCCCGTCCACCGCGGGTCTCTTCCTTGCTTGCCGGGTACTTCCTGTGATGTGCTGTAGTTGCGTCCTCGGGGCTGCTTGGAATCTCCCACTCCTGGCCCGTGCTCTTCCGGGGCGTAGTGAACTCAGAAGCATCGTCAGCAGAAAGGCGTGGCTTCTTTGGAGGTCTGCTCAAGACCATTGGTGACGTCACATCAGTGCCAGAGGAGGGATTGACCCTCGGCCGCTTCTTGGCGGGGAGCGAAACATCGCCGCTACTGCCGCTGGCCCTCTGGCTTTGTTGGACAATTTGCTCTACAAGATGCGACTGCTGAACTGCCAGGATCTGCTGCGCGTCGTAAATGTTTGCGAAGAATGAAGGGTTCGTGACGCCTGACGACGGGTTGTGATCAGAAGCGGTCTGATGGTGCGGGCTGAGCGGTTCCGGTTCCGGTCGGTCCGGTTCGCCTGCAGGTTGAAGCAATAAAACATCATCGCCCTCGTCCTCGTCTTCCGAGTCTGCGACTACTTTGCGCCGGGCCATTTGAGCGTATCCGTCTCTCTGCTGGGTAACTAGGCCGCCTGGCCCTCTTGACAGACACCGTGGACAACACAATGGAGGTGCGCGACGCGTCTCCACTCGCAATGTTTGGATCGCGGCTTGCACAAATTGGATTCCAGAAGAAGCCTCGAAGGAATTATGAGATCGACGCAAATTGGACAAATATTTCCCTGGTAGACTGCACAAGGATCGCGATAGAATTCGGCTTCTGTATGAAGTCTCATAGATACTTGGTATCTTTTGAGGATGAGCTCAAGGGTACCCTGTGTCTAGGTACCTATGTACCTACATACTCCAGGAGCACGCCGCATAGCGCGCCAAGGTGGGGAAGGCTTGTTTCCCAAAATTTTAGTGAAAGCTATGGCAGGTAACCAAGTCCCCCGGGGTGTCACTTCTGTTACAGGCTTTTCTAAACAATGGTATGACCAACCAAAAAAGTATTACCTACCCAAAAGCATTACTGTATACTACCTAGGTATGTAAAGAATTCCAGTAATGGGAACTCTATGAAAAGAGTGTATTTGAATGATTTCCGTTTAGAAAATATTTTAACCAAATACATGCAAACAGACATATGCATCTAGTTCGAAAATAACTGTGACGTAGTTCGAACTTGGTAATAATCTAGGTTATTACTTCGTGTGACCCCCTAATCCGCTACTGCTGGCTCGGATACATATTTGCTTACCTATAAGCGCTGGTGGCTCCACACCTTAAATACCTACCTGCCGAGGTTTCATAAAGGCATCTTGGATATCTGAAGCCATTCTTATATCTCACTCCAACCTTTGCAACTCTTATACAGTTAGCGACACGTACTGATTCTTATTCAATACGGGAACGGCTTTCAGAGACAGTGCTAGTCAGATGGCAAGTGGAGAATGGAGTGCCGCTCTTTACAGAAGCGCGCCAGTCGTGATGCTTCATTTATTCATTCAACAATATACAGTTTACGCAGTTGCTGCTCATTGATTAATTTCTTCTCGCCATTTAAAGTATGGCGAGCGGGTTGTACAGCTTGAGGCGGGCCGTCTTTCTAGCCTCGAATCCTTCGTCTCTTCGCATCGCCCGTTTGATCATCGCCGCCCTCGTCTTCCACAGTATTCGATTCGCCTACGGCAGCACTCACACTACGACTACCTGTTCCCATGGCATGAGCCCGAGGAACAACCTCGTTTCGGAGATCCCCCAGCAACTTTTCCACCTCAGCAAACATGTTAAGGGTCTCCTTCACCACCCCGTTTTCATCGAATTCGTACCCACGAAGGTCCTCTCCTTCTTCGGAATTTGACTGATAACTCCTGAGAAACGATGGCCCAAGGCCCCGCTGTGGATCGGGATTGTACATGATAGCGTTGGCGAACATGTGAATCAACTCCCGTTCGAGTTGCGCAATGTTGATGATGCCTCGTGGTGGTACCAAATCAATAGATACAGGAAGCCAGACAGCAGGCGAGTTTGGATCGACGTCAGGCATAGTCGCCACGGTTGCAGCAGCCGCCTTCGACCCTGCTGTAATAGCTTTCTGTATTCCTTTAAGATCTTGTGGTCGAAGTATGATATCATAGTAACCCGGAGCGAGCCTGGGCTTGATGGGATTGGCAAACATGTTGGCGTACCGGTGCCCGATGATCTGATCAAGAGCTGTCATACTAATTTTATGAAAAGCACGGGTCCAGAGCACGTGAGTCGCAGGGGTCGGTGATCCACGGTGCAAAGGACTGTCCTGCCGCTTGCGTTTATTCGAGAGGCTATTCAGCACTCCTAGCGCACGGTCTTGAATCGCCTCATCGGTGGCGGTATCCATGGCTTCCTGGAGTGTTCGTGGTGTAGCTTCTTCGTTCTTAATGGCTGGAGCTGATCCGTCAGGCTCACTTGGGACCTCTTCCGTCCCTGGCACACTTTCGGCCTTTTGTGGAATCCGTGATACACGACTTCGTAACTTGCTGGTGTCTGCCTTTGTGACGGATTGGCTAGTATCCTTTTCAGCATTCGGAGACGTCTTGGGAAGCTGAGCTGGCCGGATAGGTGGGCTGATAGGCTCGAAAGCAGGACTCTCAATGTCAAAATAACCTCCCACTTCCTTGATCCGTGGAGTAGATGGCGTCGGCGTGGATGTCCATTTAGTACCGTGGCCTCTAAGAACATACGAAAGATCATTAAACCCAGATGGGCTTTGGCCTTGGGTGACGGAAGACGGGCGCGAAGTCTGTGGAGTTGAGACTGGAGTCTGAATGGATATCTGAGAGCGGGGGCCCACATCAGGAATACCCACTGGTTTGGCGTGCTGGTTATGTGGAGCGCCATAAGGTCGTTGAGGCTTGGGGTGCTGAGGTTGAGACGGAGTAGTTGGAACGGATGATTGTTGGAAAGGAGGTTGCGGGCGAGGCTGAGATTGCGACGTCGAATGTCGGATGGAAGAGGGTTGCTGAGGAGGTTGTATAGTTTGTGGGGTGGGCCTAGAAGTTGCGATGGCAGTTTGTGTAGCTGCCAATCCATGAGGCGGTCGAACGGGAGTTGACGTTGATGAGACTGTCGTTTGATGCTGCGTGTATACGTTTCGTGGGATATTTGGCGTAGGCGATGCAACAACTGGTGTAGAAGACGGCCGATGGTGCGAGGGATGCTGCCCCGTTCCGTCTGGGGTGGCGTTGACAGGTAACGACTGTAGCGATGGAGGAATTGGACCAGCATGCTGCGGAGGTAAGAGGACCGGGGGCGATGAAGCACTGGTAGCCGGTGTTGGGAATCGAGGCTGAGGGATAGCCTGTCCAGGAGTCTGTCGGCCACCAGCGTAATGCTGCGCGTGTTGAGGGTGTTGAGGCGCTTGAGGGGTCACAGGTTGGACGTGAGTATAACTCTGAGGACGAGATGTTCCTGATGTATAAGGAGGGCGAGGCGATGGTACTGGAGTTTGCTGTAGCAGGTGATGAGGTGGATGTTGAGGAGGCTGGTAAAGCGGTTCCCATTTGAGCGGAGGCGCTTGCGCCTGGCCCTGTTGACTCGGCACTGGACTCTTTGCCTTTGGTAGATTCTCTGGCCGTGGTACGCCATCTGGGATATGCAGTTGCGACGTCGGCGATGCAGTGGAAGCCGAGCGTGGTGCATAACCCGGAACCATTTGAGGATGTTGAAGAACAGGTGCCGTACCATTTGTCACTCGCGCAGGCTCCGGCGGTGGCCGCGTATCTACCGCAAAGGACCGCTGCTCATTAGCAGGCCGCACTGATACGCTCGTTGCATTTGCTGATGTTGGTGCTGGTGCCGGTGCCGGTGCCGGTGCAGCCGCCGCCGGTGCCAGAGGCGAAGGGCTTGGCTGCAAAGGCCGCTTTTCGTTGAGCACCTGGGAAGGAGGTGGAGTAGGCACAACAGAAGCAGGTGTCACTTCAACTCGTTTCGCAGGTTCCTGCGGCCGGGGTTGAGCTGACACTGGAATCTGAACCGGAGCCTGGACCGGGACTGGCGTCGGTGTTGGTGTCGGCGTCGCATGGTTGTTGACTTTAGGAAGCCGTACATCCTTGTCTATAGGAGTACCATTCCTAGCAGCATCCACGCGTTGTTCCTGTCTTATTCTCTCGTCCCACTCGCCTTGTTCAATCTCGTCAATCTCACGCTCTCGCTGCTGGTACAGCCGTTCATCTTCTCGAATCTGTCTGACCAGATCATCTCGGAATCGCGCATACAGTCGATCGACCAGTATAGGGAGCTTTTCTGGATGCTCGTGGGCTTCTTTCAATGTAGGGAGCGGAGGGCTCTGAAGCTTTCGTTTTTTGGAAGTGGGTGATAGGCCGTTGACACCCTTCTCAGCGGCGGCCTCTGCCTCGCGCCTCTGCTCTTCGCTTAGGAGCTGGAGGGCGAGCTGCTGCAGCGCGTCGGGTGTTAATCGGCCTGCATCGTACTCGGCCTGCTCAAAGATCAAAGGCGTGCTTCTGAGTTCCTGGGCGATGCGATCAAAACTGCCGTTGAGAAAGCCGTGTTTGCTGAGCAATTGAAAGAGGAAGAGCGATTCGAGTGCTGTGTAGGCTGGCGGTCTCGAATTATTCATGCCCCAGTATCCTCCTCGGCGGCTGTCGAGGGGACCGTCGCGACGCTGCAGATGCTGAATCGGCGCCAGGATCTGGTACACATTAGCAGAGGTGGAGGGACTTGAGTCGCATCGCGCGCACGCGGAGAGGGCCGGACGCGTACTGAGATGGAGTGTGATGGATGGTCGGGGGTCACGGGGGTCTCGCGGAACAAGACCGACCGTGTTTTTGATGATTATTTACGCCGATGGGGCCCTTTTTTGATGATGCTGCTCACGTTGAAATTTCTGCTCTGGAGGAAGCGTCTGATAGGTTATCACGTGACGATGCTGGAGGTGCTACCTTAAGTGAGATGCGTGGCCAGTTCTGCAAGGGAGTGGTTTGATGGAACTGAAATCTGGGGAGCTCTGTAAGGGAAGGCAGTAAAGCAGTAGAGGAGGTGATCTGTGCAGACCAAGCTGACTCGCGCAAATTCCATGACAGGAAAAGCTTACCTGCAGGTCTCTCAATAACCCCCTTACTTACCCCCTATCTTATCACCTTATCAACTTACCGATCCTTATCTGCGTGGCTTGGATCGGTCAGAGCTAAGACTGTAGGTACAAAGTGCCTCTCGACTATTTGGCAGAATAATTGGGTTGTATCTACATACATACACTGTCCCTTTGAAATCCATGACCATAGTAGCGTGATGTCATATTTGGTAGATGGAAATGTTATCGAAGGATGATAGAGGAATAGCCGCATATCATAATAACCCGGGTGCAACGTTCAACGACTTGGCGTGCGGGCGGGTTATGGAGTGCTTTACAGGCAGAACAAGAATCTATACCTTATCAACTACAGGAACGCTACAAACACAGACCACTTGCGATCTATTTTCATGCTTTCCATGTTTAAGGATCGGAGCTTAATACTTTATGTGTAGTTGTCGATGTTTCAGCTGTCAAAGGTTAGATTGGCATGTGAACAGCATAAAAAGTGCACGTGTCATATCATCTATAAGGCAACAATACCCGACTAAGACAAGCAAGGGCCCAAGTGATGCTTATACAGGATAGTGCGTTCCTTACACATTAAATAGAAGAAGTAGTAGAATAATGGTGTCATAAGGGTTGGTGATAAACCACCAATGACACACATACTAAGTAAGTACTAGGATAGTAGGAGCTTAGCAGATCACATTTGCACTCAAGGGCAAATAGGTGTGCCTAGCTAGATAATCTACGCAGTGTTGCACGTTACCTATTCAGAGTCACTTGTTCAGTGGCCACTTACTCAGTATTGATCAGTGACTTCGGATCACAAGGTACAGTAGTAGGTCCAGTATTCCTGGACTTTTATCACGTTACTTGTAATCCTTTAGAGTTCGGCTCTTCATAATACATATGTACATAGATTGAAATTGGTCCAAGCATTTTAGCGCCCGCTCATTAGTGTCTTTAAGAAGTGATGGGCGGGTCTAGCAGAAGTCCCTGAAATTGGAATGGGGTTCAATGTGTCTGTAGAGCTACCTTAGATAGTACCTATGTAATCTGTCTTCGAGTGTACTAGGTAGTGTATTTGTCCACGAGAGAATGAAAAGGGAGAGATAGGGACCGCTATTTCCCAGGGAGACACGGTGAAAATAACTACCTACCCAAGAGAGTATAGAATGAATAGTGGCATCCTGTTAAATCCTGGGTTAAAGATATCCAACATGAGCAGAGCTACCTAGGTAAGAAGACAGTAGATACCGTTTAACCAGTTTGAAATTTGATTGCGACGGGGCTCCGGATTTGTATATATGTTTATGCATCGTTACCAAGAACACAGCCTGAACAGTGAATGGTGTCTTTCTTTGTCACCACAGCCCCTTTGAAGGCCAGCAAGATACATACTACAAGATTTTAAGGTACACAGGTGTACTTGCTACCCATCACGGGTGTTTGTATCGACGACGGCTGAGAAACGCGCGAATATCATGCCAATGCCATCGCATATTCGTCAACTTCAACCCTGGCAACTTGCAAAACATCGGGACAAATAAAGCCTTACTGAAAAGTCTAAATTCAGCATGCCCCACAGATAGGTACTACCTATCCATCCATACATGTACTTAGTATGTAAGCTGATGTTCACAGCTAAAGATGCAGACTGACCTCGATGAGCATCACGGGAGCCGTCAACAAGGCATTGTTCCCCTTCGCATGTCTCGTTGAATGCAGCGCCTAGTTTCTACCTGGTGACCAGGCGTCGAGCAGAAGCCGAGTCACGTTAACATCTAGAAGATTTTATGTGACAGATCAGCTCAAGGGGATCAGGGAAGAATAGGCTGTCTACCTAAAAATACCTAATAGAAGAGAAATGAAAAATTAAAGGAACCTTCAGTTTTCAGGGTGCATAAGATGTCTCAATTTGTGGAGGTGCCCAATGCAATGCAATGCAGTGTCTAATGCCGTTGTCAAGGAGTGGCACCTTCGGATTGTATTCTACTTATAACTCGATACCATGTAGGTCTAGGTAGGTACTTCACTGAGTTAGCATAGCCTAGTACTGATACAGCCGGCGGCAGCAGGCACTGCCCAATGCGGACTACACTACCTACAGCGGGCAGCACCCCCCTTTTCCCTCATTTTCGGGTCATCTAACCTTCTGCACCTGCACCCACCTCAATGTGCCTACCTACTCAATATAGCGGCTGCTAGTTACTACTAGCTGCTTATTAGTAGTCCTCCCTCCCGAAGATCCTCCCCACCTCCAATAAGTTATTAACCATCACCGCCATCCCGTTACCTATC
Organism: Xylaria arbuscula; assembly: GCA_022385695.1. NCBI lineage: Eukaryota > Fungi > Ascomycota > Sordariomycetes > Xylariales > Xylariaceae > Xylaria > Xylaria arbuscula. The sequence continues at coordinate 328,851 of MU279345.1, forward strand.
GACCTATCGCCCTATCACTCTACTGACACAACATACACTACACAATTGCGACATCCACTCTTCACTTGCTCCAAGACTGACAATTCAATCCCGTCTGCTTCAGAGATACAAGGATTGCAGCGTATCTTTACGGTTCTATCACCTACTCAGCACTTCAAATCGAAACATCATGGACCGCACCGACGAGGAACTCGATCGTGACTGGGTACCCAGTGGCCGTCGCCCCCAATCGTGAGCCGCCCTGGCCCCTGAACCCGTCGCTCCCAGTACTGTTGAACATGGGATCGATCCCGACTGACAAGGCGTCTCGCTATAGAACAATTGCACGCTCCTTCAGTGCCGAATTGATGGATATCTTTAAAATCGACAACAGCGTTGCTGACTTGGGCGAACAAATAGACAAGCGGTACGTCCTACAACGCTCGGACGAGCTGTGATCCACTCCGTTTTCTCGGTAGTCCTCTCCGTCGGTGAACGAAAAGCAAGACTAACTTCTCTTTTTCTCGGCAGGAAACAAAAAGTCAACAATACACAGACTGAACTCCAGGCTCTGGAGGCGCGGCTCAAGGAGATGGAGGCCAGGCTACAGACATCCAAGCCAGGCGGATCAGGGGCCAGCCCGCGAGCTCAGCGACAACCATTAGCCAACACATTCAGTCCAGCCGCTCAGTCTACCCAGAAAGAGCTCCCTCAGAGACCACTGCAAACCGCATCCCGGCCGGGCACTGCTAAGCAAGCCCAGCACGCGCCGATGCACGGAGGTGCGATGCCACCCACTCCCACAGCCAGCGAAGGTGAATCCGAGCTCGTTAATAGTTCCTCTACCGACCATGACGCCGAGACCGCAAGTTTTGCTGACTATGTGATTATTTCAAAAGACGGTGAAGACCGCGACAGCTAAATTCCGAGGGGAAAGTCCCGGGCTCGGCGCCCGGCTTACAAAGTGTTGACTCAGGTCGTAAAGTCAAGTGAAGTTCTCGTCTAACCAAGGCCTCAACGCGATATTCTTTGGATCACCAACTCGGCTATCAAGAAGCGTCTTTCATGGTTTATACAAACCCAGCCAACCGATTTTAGGATAGTTGGCCTTGTTACTCCTATGCCTGTGTTTGGATATACAAGCCAACGTGGACCAGCGTACAAGAACTACCGCAAATACAAGATGTCGAAGCCTATCAGCCGTCAGAAACCCAATGGATGAGATACGCCTAGACTCTCGACAAATCACCCTTTTAGACAACATGGCGACTCCTTATCTTTTGGAACCTGTCCGTTCGGCGTTCATTGGTGTCGACCCTTTTCTTTTCCTCGACGGCTCGTTTATTTCCCCAGTTATGATATCCTTTAGTATTTCCAACAGCAGTTTTGAAGTGACACTTCGCTCAATCGGAGTTGGCAACTTAATGAATTAGCAAATGCATTGTGATAGTGATAGCGACAATAGAAACAGCGGCATCATCATCTTTGTCATTATCACCACACGATTGGCATGATTTCCCTCGTTTAGCAGGGGAGAGACTGACATTGGGGGAGGTTAAGGTGGCAATGGAACAAGTACAGCAATAGGAGAACATGGATTGCGATAATCCGCAATGAACACAACTTTGTACACTCTTATTATTACTAGGTCCGTGGAGCCTATGTCAATCTACATAACAAGTTCTCGTTCATACATATATATCCCTTAGCGCTAGCGCAATTAGCCAGCCAGCCAGTGGCTTATTAGACGGGAATAGCATGAAGTTAAACAACACGCATTTCCAGACAAGGACATTATAATCTCACTTAACTTAGCCTCGAGTTGCTAAGGAATGTCCACGATCAACTATCTACCTACCTAGTCCCCTGAAGCTTTGCGCAATCCCCACACGAGCCTACACACAAATTCATACCTGTTCTCTTGAGGTAAGCAGGCGAACCAGATAGACGAGTAACCGGATTGGTCGTGACTTTTCGTCTTCCTGCATTCAATATATTAGATTGACGCCATATGCACCTCACAGGGGGACAGACACGGCTGCTGGTGCACAAACAATAGTCCTCGTCGCATATGCTGAGCACGTGTCTTCTGTCGCTTTATAGGAAGCGCATGAAGCGCTGTCACAACGCAAGTTCTTGCTGTTGGAATAATAGCTGAGTTTCATATCTCTCACACATGGAGGTCAAACTCTTGTACAAAGGAATAAACAGATATTTCGACCACGGACGTAGACGATCATGGATGGTAGCTCTATATCGAAACAATGTCGTGATTATAGCACAACTACAGTATGTTATATACTAATCAACCCAGGTGTTGGTTTGATGCATGAAATATTTGCGCTCGGAAAAGGTAGGTAAGCAACTGACTGCAAGTAAGCATGAGAGGGTTGAGCTTCTCTGCATAACTGACAGCTCAATAAGTCTTGACAAGCCTCAAATGCGATAGACATCAATCCAATATATACAAATCCACACAGCCCCAAACCACGGCAATGACAGCGTCCGTCAAATTCAGGGACTACAATCACCTGCTCGTGCTCGGCTAGTCGATAGTTCGAATTACCGTCGCGGTCTTCTTATAGGTAGGTGTTACCGAGTTTGAAAAATCGGAGTGTATCTCAACTCGCAAAAATCAGAGGATCTCATCAACTATACGGACTACTTCGGAGTACCACGTCGGTATGTGGTAACCACTCGATGATGTGAGTACCTCTTCGAAGACAGTAGACGTACAATATGAGGCTGGTGGTCTTTGGTTAAATTAATCAACAAATAGTGGTTGCGGGTTGGTCATTGTCTTGAGCGGCATCGAATACGAGTAGTGGCTTAAACAGATGTTCTAAGATGAGACGACACTGGTATACTACAGCTTGGTAGGTAGATGAAATTAGATAGGGTTCGAAGTAGATTTTGTTAATGTCGCGCCTACCTTGGGTGCCCTACTCCCTAAAATGCGTAGGGCGAACAGAATCCCTGATTCACATCTGGATGAACAAACAATCCCAGCAGTCACACATTGTATGGAGTTTTCAATGGAAGATAGTTCTGGGAATTGAGCAAAGATTAAGCTAAAACGGTGTGGCCCTAGCTGAGGACTGATGGTGCTCTTCAGTACACTATGTAATGATATTCCTGACCAAGGTTACATGACCAGTGAGCAGAGAGAGCCCTCGTTGAAAAATCTTCTCACCGGGGATTTTCCCAGTCCGAAATCCCCACAGAGATCTACAATCAGCTGCTGGTGATATGAACTGATATCAGATGAAAATAGTCGCCATGTCTCCCTCACTTATGCTTCCAACTAGCTTCACATCTCTTTTGTCATTACTGACATTTAGAGGTTTAGACGCAGCACCCAAGCGTTTTCCTACAATGTCGAAGGCGAAGAAACCACTTTTCAGAAATATGTCCCCAAAGATCCCCTGGACGCCGGTGAAGTCGGAGATAGACTGAAGGCCAGCAAAACAAAGTTCGTCGGTGGTGTGGGCGTAGATGAGATAAGCACCGGGAACGGCCCCCTTGACAATGTTCCCATCCTCGTCGGATAATTCCCATAGGAAATCCGGAAGGTCAGCATCACACGGGACTACATAGCCATATTCCTCCATCGAAAAGTTGGAGCCCGGGACCTTGGAGAAATATGTATCGACCGAGGCTTCTGGTGCAAAAAGCAACGTCGTACCGGTATCGATGATCACAGACTTGGGGGTGAGGAATGAGTAGGTCAGGTTTTCACCGCTGAGCCCGAAGGCAGTATTTTTGACGCCCCAGAAACCATTTGAGGTATCCACACCCGTATACATGATATCAGAGTCGTGTAGCTTATCATCTATGTATCCGAAGTTGAAAGATCCGTCGCTACTGTTGTGTCGGAAGTCGACAGTGAACACACCCTTATCGAGAACGTCAGGAAGGAATTCGATTAGCGCTTTCTGGGGCGGGATAGTTTGTTTGAGATCCGGCCAGGCCAATCCAACCAATCCAGACATGTAAGAAGTCGCAGTAAACATACTAGACACCGATTCGGCCGACTCGATTGTCATATCCGGGATGTTAAGTTTTCCGAGAGCGAAGGTGTCTGTGTAGCATGTGCCCGACGAAGTCGACCAGTCGCCATAGAGGATGGACCAGCTGCAGTTTGGTATCAGAGCCGAAGTTGAAGATTTGCTGGGGTCCCAGAGTTTTTGGCCGTTTACCTCGCTCCTTTTCGTCTCGGTCGAGAAGAACCAACTGTTGTTTGAATGAATATTTACGTAGTAGTAAGAGGTGGAAAAGTATACTTAGAACTGAACAAATAGGGCCGCCAGAAAAGGGGAAAAAGGAAAGAGGGTAATTACCTATCTGTCGAACCAGTATCTAGATCCACGAATAATTCCTGGGGAGGAGTACCGATGCTAATGGGTGCGAGCCACATCAAGTCTCCATCCTTCGACTGTGCCGAAACACTACCAGTGCCACCTCCTGCTGCGGTCAGTAACGGGGTAAATAAAGCAATAAGAAAGATATCAGAGGATTGAAAGGGGGCAGGGGAACTACCATCTTTGGGTGCGGCTAGAAGAGCGATCTTAGCATGATGCTTGTCAACAACCTCCTGCAGGCCATCAGGAATATCCAGGTTGTACTTCTTCATGGTCTTGAGAATCTCAGAGGGTCCATGGCCGGGTTTATCAGCATTGTGAATAAGAGGGACGGAGAAAGTGTTTCCTGTGTTGGCCTGATTGGCGACGGGAGATGCGACAATGAAGGTCAGAAAGGCGAATAGGGGGGCGATGAGGCCCCAAGGGCTCAAAGTCCGCATCATGTCGATTGGTGTGCGAGGACTTCGCTATGGCGTCTGTAGAGAGACAGAGAGAGGATTGATCTGCCCAAATGGAGAGTGAGAAAGAGAGAGGGAGAATGTCAAGTATGGTCAGAGAGTGCAAACGAGATGAGGCGTGTGCACGAGTACAACGTCTTATTCAAGACATACGTGTCAGTGACTGTAATGGATTTCGGTGTGGACGGTTGGCACCTCTGCTCTGTTCCGCCTGTCTACGAATCAGTGTCGACTTGGTGGACCAGTCAAGGTGGATAGTAACATGACGAGGCCGGCGAATATGTGTTTTATAGTAGGTAAACTGCAGGAACGATATTACAGGACGATGACTAGTTAATAAGGGGTGACATTGGAAGATGTCAAGTCGGAGACTGGCATGCCGTGGTAGCAGTTGGACAACGGAGACATACATGTAGTGTACCTCGAAACTGTTCGACTTGTATAGGCATTAGTATGTAGGTATCTGTTTAGTGCTTTCCTGGGCTGCCACATGCTTGAAATGAAAGGAAATAGCAAACAGAAGGCAACTTCCCGCAGAACTTTGTCTTGTACGACGTATCCGGCTTGTCCAACAATTAATGCATCTTCCACTAGGTAGTGCCCGACTACCTAAACGGGATTAAGTGACCAATCCGAGTAAATAACAGCCCATACACTCCCGAGTCTCTTCAAGATTCTGTGCTCCCAAGTTGTGTTTGTGAATACGCCAATGTCTGTGATATGTCACAACTAGTTTCGGGATGTACTGCGATTACTGTAGACCTCCTCCTTCTCGGTACTTCACCCCCCGAGCCGTACTCGATAGGCCGAGGCATAGTTGAAAGTCGGATGAGATGAACAAGTTTGACTCCTGAGTAGCGATTTCGGCGAATACCAAATATTCTCGCCAAAACGCCCAAATAGGAATGCTCGTGGAATCGGGTACCTGCTCGGCTGGTTACACATCGTATAGCACAAGAGGCTCATTAGCAACCACCTGTGCCTCGCCATCTTGTACCACTTCAATTGCCGGCCTGCATCCGGCAAGATGTAACGGGTCGGCCACAAAACGGAGAGCATTGCTATTGCGGTGACACTTTCATGTCGTAGCTACCCTATCGACTAATTTCCTGGAGCATAATCGGCGTGTTGTACGACGTTTAGCTACACAGTCATTCTATTTGACCGGTACTTTGACCCGTCTAATCACATCTGTAACAAGGTCGTCAAGGGTACATACACCGCAACCTGTTGTAATAGGGGGGGAGATCGCATTGTATTTATTCGTCAAATATCATCTATTCTGCGTGTGACATGCCGTATTACAATTCATCGTGCTCCGTCTTCGCCTCATTTTTGCTCTTCTGCTCTTCTGTCAACTTCCTGATCAACTCCTCTAGCTCCTCTGTCGATGGTGCCTTTCCGTCCTCCCCAACTTTGATTTCTATCGTTGGCTCAGCACCATCCTTGCCCGCTTTAGTGGCGGTCTTGGTCTTAGTCTTGGTCGATTTCTTTGAGCTGCTATTCTTCTTGAACTTGGCCTCAAACTTCTTGACGCTCCTCATGGCCATATCCACGCCCGCCTTCTCCAACTTCTTCGTCTGTTCTGTGATTTCTTTGACAAGTAAGACAGGATCAGCGGTCTCGGGAAGCTTCTTTTGTTCCGCCAGCTTCTCTTCTAGCCAACTGACGATCGAGTCATACAGCCCCGTCAACTCCTTGATATCCTCCAGGGTATATAGAGACGGGGGAGGACCATGGTCTTCCACCGCCGTGGTTGTTGACGATGTAGTCTTTGGTTCATCTTCCAGGCCATCAAAGTCGCCACCCTCTTGTGATGGGGCCGCTGTGACACTAGACGCAGCCTCAGTGGATGATGTTGCGCTGGTGCTCACAGAGGAAGCATATGCTTCGGCTTCAAGAATCTGATCTTTGATCTTATCGATCCAGGTATTGGTTTCACTTAATGTGTTTTTCAAAGCCTTAACGAGTTCTGGTCGCTTAGAAGACTCCTCGATTCTGGTTTGGATAGGAGACACGAGGTCCTTGAGCTCCTTGAGCCTCGATTTCAGCTCTTTTTGGGGAGCATCGGCTCCGTCACCATAGACCCAGTCACTAGCATCACTCGCCTTGCTCTCTAGCTTGGCTCGTTCTTCTGAGGTAGACGCGGCAATGAATGCATCCGAGTCTAGTAGATCTCTGACTTTATATGTGAAGCCTTCCAATTGGTTGAGAGTCTCTTCTCTGAGACGGCGAGCCTTGTCAGATGTTTCAAAGGCCTTCAAGCGATCCTTTCCTTTCGTAAGATCTGTCTTGGACAAACCAGGGGTGCCTAATTTCTCCGTAGAGTAACCGACTGGAATGGAAACAAGTTGCTTCTTCACGGCTTCGGAACTTTCTGCTGACTCACTAGATGAGGAGGGAGTAGCAGCAGATTCTGTCGATGACGTCGTAGCGGTATCTGTAGATGTGGTCTCGCTTTCGCTGCTCTCCTCTCCATCTGTCAATGGCTTTTGGTCCTTGTTCTTACCAAATCCGAACAGATTCTTCACGCCACCTATGATGCCTTCTTTTTCAACTACCTCAATTTCGCATTCAACAAAACTTTTAATAACCTGCACTTCGCCGCTCTCGGTGCTTAATCGTAGCTGAGCCTTGAATTGGATATCTGCTTCAGCGCAGCCGTACTTCTCGGCGAGGGATGCCACCGTAGCGGTCAAATTCTTCGTCTTTATCTCCTTGGTCTCCTTCTCCACGAATCCTTCGGTCGATGGGACCTGCTGGAAGAAGCGGAGAGAGAAGTCTTCGCGGTTTGTAAATGTGACTTCTTTGGGTGCGGCGCCAAGCAGAGACCGCTCTGTCCAAAGACGTTGCTGTTGAGCCTTGTCATTGGGGTTAGTCCATTTCACTCCTGCGGCGTAGGCAGCCTGGTCAGAAACCCTGATCTCCTTGACACGGAAACTTGGACTTATTTCCGCAGCTCTGAAACCGGCACCGAATACGGCGGCCTCGTCTGAGTTAACGTTACTACGAAGCTTGTCACCACCTGCAAACTTCTCTAGTTGCTTCTGGACAAAGGGAGTTCGAGAAGCGCCGCCGTGAAGAATAATAGAGTCGATTTGCGTAACATCGAGTTCGGCTACATCCAGAGCTTTCTGGACGGCGACGCTGACTCTCTCAGCGTGAGATTCGGCTGCCTTTTCAAAGTCTGCCCGAGAAATTTTATATCGGAAATCAATGTCCTCATAGAGACCTTCAAAGCTACCAGCTGCGTCGACATTTGCGCTCAATATGTGGCGTAGTCTCTCGGCCTCTTTCAATAGTTTCGCCATGGCACGTCCGTGTCCTTTGACACCTTCAACCGTAACGGAAGCCTTCTTGGCAGCCGGGGTCTCCACAAACTTGGAGATCATATCGTCGACGATCAAGTAGTTAAAAGCATCGCCACCCAGTGTTCGATCCCAGCCATTTCCCACGACCAGGACCTCTTGTATCGTCTTGTTGAACTTGCCAGTATCTTTGACTGTGCGGCCCTGGAACTTCATGACGGTCGCCTTAGTAGAACCAGCACCCATATCGAAGACCAGGTGGTATTCAGGTTTGCCTCCCTCATTAACATTGGGAAAGGTTCGGCTGGTGGCGTAGTTTAACCCAACGGCTAGGCCGTCGCTAATGAGGGACAGGACCTTGAGACCGACCAGTTCAGAGGCCAATTCTATGGCGCGTTTCTCGTCGGTGGTGTAGAAAGGCGGCACAGTAATGACGACAGAACGAACGGAGGAGTCAGGTCCGGCTAGAGCTTCAGCGTTGCGCTGGATGCTCTGAAGCTCCATAGCCAGCAGTTCTTCCACCATCCAGGCCTCCTCTTCTTCTGTGGCCTTGCTCTTGAACGCAACGGTACCCCGATCCTTGACAGCCTCCAGTTGGAGGCTTGGGTGCCTCGCAGCATATTCTTGGACAATCGAATCGCCGAGGGGGAGGCCCAGAAGGGTTTTCAGGTTGGGATATACATCGCCGGGGAATCGTGCGGCAAGGGCTACGGCATCCGAGCCGTAAGCCCTCTCGGGATAGGAGCCACTCTGGAGGGCATGCTGGGAGGGCTTGAAGGCAACGGCGGCGGTTTCTTTTCTCCGCGAATCCTTGGTCAAGACGATATCGAGTGGGATGCCAGGCTTGACGAGCGAGGCTTTGATGTATTCGGTGCCCAAGTCGACACCGAGGACGGCAGATACGGCGAGTACGTTTGTGGAAAAGAGAAGTAAGGCAGAAAGTAGTATGGATGTTGGAGAAAAAGCTCGCGCCATGACGGGCAACTGTGGGAAAAGCGAGTTCGGCGCGAGGCTCGCCTGCGCAAGGATATGGACGAAAACCAAGCAGCTGCAGTTGTGGGTGCGGATGGTAAAACTAAGGTATGTACGTTATAGCCGAGAGGGGGCCTTTGTTGGGGGAGCAAGCAAGTCAATCAAAAGACATAAATCAGATCAGACACACAAGTAATATGTGCAATGGAAGGCTTTGTATAAGACAACTACGATTCTCACAATCTGGCCTCAACTAAAAGTGACCAGAGCCCCAGCGGCGGTGACCAGCTGCTGCTTTCAGCAGTAGGTATCTTTAGGACACTTTTTCTTCAATTGCACACAAACGAATGACGTGTTACTAAAAATCCCACTGTAACAGCAAGGATTTCCCGCTGAAGCCACCTATGCAGATCTGATTGGTCCACCGAAGCCTTGTCACGCCAGAACAGGCATAGCTGGGAGCTCGCCTGGATACTCTGTACGCTACTACTAAATAAGTACCTCAGCGTGGGGTCTCCTCCATCCATGGATATCTTGACCCCTCAGATCGATAGGTAGCAGCGTAGATATCCCCTTCAGCCCTATAACTTGTCTCCTGCCGGTAGCGAGTCTAGCATAACGAGGGCCTAACCGAGGCGAAGAGAAGCGAAGATATCCAGTAGTGTCCGATTAGGTAATTCGGCATATAGACAGCTATCGATCCAGGTAGGTACTCGGGCTTAGTTATAAGACTAAAAGAGGGGTATTAGCTGCCGTACAAGTCCCTACTCCGGTAAAGCAGTCCCGAGATCATTAGCTAAACACGCGTTCATGTATTTATATCTCCCGTATAATCACCCCTCAATTAAATATGATATCAGGCACTGTTAACGACCTCTTGTCACAAGATTTATCCTCAGCGCCATGTCGCAAGTCGATAATAGAGTCTCGGGCCGTTTGGCACTGATCACAGGTGCCTCCGGGGGGTATGATGACCTTCCCAACGTTTTACTGGCGGTTTCGCTTGAGATGGTGCTGACTCGACATCAGTATTGGCGCAGCAGTCTCTCGCGTTCTTTGGGCGGAGGGATGTTCATTGGCTTTGACAGGATACAGCAAGTTTCAAGTCGTGGAAGAGCTAGCGCAAGAATTGGCATCGAAACCAATTCGAGAAAACCAAAAGGCCACCGCATACCAGGTTGATACAGGCGACTCGGCGGCCATCGAGAAGCTATTCCAGGACATCAAGAAGGATCATGGCCAGAATGGACCCGATATTCTTGTCTCGAACGCCGGCTACGGAAAGCGCCTCCCCGGAATCCTGGACGTGAGCATAGAGGAATTCGACTACACGATAAACATCAACCTACGAGCATCTTTCATCCTGTCTAAGCTCAGCATCCCGCACATGGAAGCCCAAGGGTGGGGGCGCATCATTTTCGTGTCCTCGATCGCCGCTATCGGGGGCGGTATCAACGCGTGTCATTACGCTGCCTCGAAAGCTGGCTTGCAAGGGATGATGAAAAACTTGGCCACCAAGCATGCGAAATCCGGTGTCACGGTGAACGATGGTGAGTGGTCCCAAAGTCGCTCTCTTCTTAATTTGGCGTGATTTGATAGTATGAGTATATCTATCTCTTCGTCTCCAATATCACGTTGAAGCTTTCCAAGCCTTCGGTGCTTCTCTAGATCACGCTTAGGATGGCGATGGCTGACTCTTAGCATTATAGTGGCACCTGCAATGATAGGAGACACTGGAATGATTCCGGATGCGAAGTTTGTCGAAGGAACTGCTGGTGACGTCAAAAACATCCCAGTAGGTAGATTAGGGACCCCGGAAGAGTGCGCAGGAATTGTCAAGATGATATGCAGCACTGGCTACTTAACCGGACAATCTATTTTGTTGAGTGGCGGGTTGAAATGATCCTAGCAAAATAAATGCGCCTTGGTTGTCAACCCTGGAAAGTTCAGCACAATTTCGTGGGTAAATTACACTGGAAACAAGAGTACAGGATTGAAGTAGCAAGATATAACTTCACGATGGGAAACTATAAACAAGTCCGAAGGGCCGAAGGGGTACCTGATCACGCAACTCGGTGTCCCCACTTTGGGGGCCCGGTTACTGCCCGGTGCAGCGCCGGTACCGAGTTATTTAAGCCATGTGCCCCCCGGATTCGGGTCCGCACCAAAGACTAGCCTGTTGACAGCTTTAATACCTTTTTGCCATTATCTGCAATTCTTAGAAACACATAAACAACAATAAGCTCCTCTTTTATAACATTAATTATTCACCCCTGATTTCTATGTCCTAGAGCCCTTTCTTATCAGATTACCTACGGAGGCATTTATTGACGGCCCTACGTCATCCCTCCAAGGACCCTGGTTATTGCCTGGTCCCACATAATTTTGTAACAGTCTGTTCTTGCCTCAAAAGCTGGACTAGAGATAGCAAGGTGCTGCTGCCGTATCAAACCATATAATCTGGGTATTGATTTCTCAGATTAGCCACTTTCATTCAAAAATCCCTTTCTTCTGCCTATCCGTATATTCCCATCTGCATTTTAAGTTTCTTATATATTCGACATCATACATCAGCTATCAGCATTACCATTAGACGACCCGAACATTATCTGTCCAGGAGCTTTATCTCGAAGCTAGCCCTGGAGGATTCGTCATGGGGACACCATTCATCACACATCTGGAGCCGTCCAGGCTCGACGGGTACAACGCCCACCTCCCACACGACAAGCAGCCGGCGCACATCCCCGTGGCTTACCGGGATGCCATGAGCGTGCGGGAGGCGGTATTCGTCGAGGAGCAGGGCTGCCCGCTCGAGAACGAGCACGACGCAGACGATGCTCGGTCCTGCCACTGGGTCATGTACGCATCGGTCAAGATGACAATGGTGCAGGAGGAGCGCGACCCGGCGACGGACCTAGTGATCCGGCCACGCCGCTCTGAGACAGTGACCACGCCGATCGCCACGCTACGCATCGTGCCCTTCCCGCACCCCCCACACCCCCCTAATGGTGCGCGGTACGTAGGCGGAGTTCTACAGCAAGACTATGGTGCCCACGGCAACGGCAACGGCAACGGGTCTCTCAATGGTAATGGCGAGAAGCACGGCGAGGCCAACCCACTCAACGGCAACCTGGACGGCGCAGCAACAGAGCCACAACGCCACCGAGCCCTGAGCTTGATAGACGAGCGCCGCATGTCCGACCCGTTCCCGTTCGGCGCAGACCGGCAGACGGACTTCCACGACGGCAAAGAGCCGTACGTCAAGCTTGGCCGGATGGCGGTGGTGTCCGAGTTCCGCGGCCACCAGGTCGCCGTGCAGCTGTGGAACGCCGCCAAGAAGTGGCTGCAGGAGAACCCGACCTACTTCAATCCAAGCGTCAAGGAGCTCGGCATGGATACGATGAAGGTCGGCAGCGCGGATGAGATTCCCAAATGGAATGGGCTCGTGTGTGTACACGCCCAGGCGGCCGTAACTAAGGTTTACGAACGCTGGGGCTTCAAGATAGATCAGGGCATGGGAAGGTTCTACGAGGAAGGCATCCCTCATGTGGGCATGTTTCAACGACTAGAGGTTAATGGTACGGATCCTAGGATATGATTGACATGGGAGTGAGGGGGGATCACCAAGTGTTGGGGATACATAATAATTCGATTTGACACACTCTAGAGCTCGCCGCCTCGACCCTGGTCATGTAGCTCAAGAACAAATACATATCTTTATTGCAGATTCTTGTATAAATCGGGACAATGAATTCAACAGCCCATTTTTGCGCCTTTCATCGTGACGATATAATGGGTTGTTCTGCTCTAATTAGACTCTGATGATCTACAAGAGACGTCGTCAGACAACTGCTGTGTCCCAGAGCCGGCTAACTAATTCGTAACCACCGTGATGAGTAGACAAGGCCGTTGAAGTTCGTAATTTCAGTTCATTTTGTTTTTGCCCACCTAGGCAGAGCTGGATTGATACGCTCTATGTGACTATCATGCCATGGTACCACATCCCACCTAAGCCCGAACGCACAAATGCACAGTGTAAAATGCCCAGATCGTCCGCGCCGAAGAAAACCCAGAAAGAGATCGCCACCCTGCTTTATCGGTTGCTCTTGGCGACACGCTCCAATTCGTCCTTCTTCTTGATGGCGTACGAGTTGCTGCTACCCTTGGCAGCGTTGATCAGCTCCTCAGCCAGACACTCGGCAATCGACTTGACGTTGCGGAAAGAAGCCTCACGGGCACCGGTGGTCAGGAGAGCGATGGCCTGGTTGACACGGCGCAGAGGGGAAACATCGACGGCTTGTCGGCGGACGGTACCGGCAGAGCCGATACGTGTGCTGTCTTCACGGGGGCCGCAGTTGACGATGGCGTCGACGGCAATCTGGATGGGGTTTTGGTCGGTCATGAGGTGGATCTGCCACACAATTAGAATCCGCCACGGTTATTGACAAAAAGCTGTGCAGCATGCGGGCGTCCTTACGATCTCGAAAGCGTGGGCAACAATGCGGACAGCCATGAGCTTCTTGCCGTTGTTGCGGCCGTGCATCATAAGCGAGTTGGTGAGACGCTCAATGATGGGGCAGTTGGCCTTGCGGAATCGCTTGGCAGCATATCGGCCAGCAGAGTGAGGTACGTAGACAGGGGATCGGATCTGGATGTAGTCGCTGCAGAAGTTCCTCCGTTAGCTATTGTTCTTGCTCCTCGCCTCGCCTCGCTTCGCCTTCCATTCCCCCCGTTGTGATGCTCCGTATGCTCGATACGGAAATGTGTGGCCGATCGGAATTGAGTTCGAATTTCGATTGCAGGCAAATGCTCGACTTACGTTAATGAGATGTCACGGATCTCGACATCCTCATAGCTCCCTGTTGCTCTCAGTCAGTCACCACTCTCACCAGCACCAAAAACCGGCTTCGATTCTCGTCGCGGCGGAACGTACATCGGTTGAACAGCTTGATGCTGCCAATCTCGGAGGTGACATCCTTGGGAAGGACCTGGTAGGTGTTGGACTCGACCTCGATCTCGCCGTTGTCAGACATGTTGGGCAGTGGCTGGCAGGCTGGCAAATGGAAGGATGAAGTGAAGTGGTGGGGAGCTGTCGCGATATTGAGATGCAGAACAGAAGTTTTTGGCCGGCTTCACTTCGGCATGCGAAGGTGTAAAATGGATTTGCAAGCGAGAGGGGAGCCGTGGTGGGTGGTGGGTGCGCTAGGGCTCAGTGCTAGTACCTCTCTCCAGGGTACGTACTGCAGCCGCAAGTTACGGACCAAGTGCGCACCAACCACCCGTCAGCAGCTGCATGGTTTATTCCGCCATCTATCTCCTATCAGTATTCTACTGTACACCTCTCCCTTGCCGAGTTGCTGAATTGCGGATGTCTCAACTCAGGTACATTTCTAAGGGATTAGAAGAATTTACAGCTGAAGGAGCCAACATTTTGGTCAACCTTTTTTCGAGAACGGTATTTGCTTCATTCTTTTTTTTTTCTTATTTGCAGATACAGCAAAATCTAGCCGGAGGCGTTGAATGTATATCTATCTACTTATCTTAAAGCGAAACACGTCTAGATTTGAGTATCACAAAGTGATGCTCCCTAGGGTGGGCGCCAGTTATCAGCAATCGAAAAATGAACCGAGGCAACGAAGTATCACCCAGGATGCGTGGAATGGCAACAAAGTCGATAGAAACGTTGTATGCCGCATAAGTCACTGATTTCGAGATTAATGAGTTATAAACCTTCGTGTTGATTTTCATAGATTCTCGGCATTGTATGCTAAAACATATGCACTGCGTACATTCTTGAAATGCTGCTTTTGGTGTGTCCAATTCGACCACGATGCCCGAACACGTAAGATAATGAATATCTAATCGTTGCAAGAGTCAAGACTTACCACGATGAAGCGATCGATCGACAACTGAGCCCTAACAGCAATAGGTAGGAAAAACCCTCTGAAATACTTATATCAACGTCGAGTCTCACCATCGAGGCTCATAGGCCAATTACCCTCGCTTTTAAGTAGCCTAGCTGGATTGTAAAGCGCGGCCAGTAGGACCTAAGGTATTACAGCCAATAGTCTAAATTGTAACTAGCCCTCATTGGCAAATCGACCACGTATAATGACAATTCGCTCTCCAGAAACGTATTTGATTTATCTCAACAATTAGACCTCTGCTTTAATCCTGCTGCCTAGATCCAGTATCATCAATTCTTGGATAATACATTACGCACTGACATGCCAATTCTCGCAGATTAGCCCGAAATTCGCAATTGACAATGCGAATGCGAAAGGGGGAAAAAGAGAGTAGACTAGATGCCCAGCTCAGCCAATCAGCGGGCTTCGAATTGTCCCTTTTTGGCATTACGTCTGTAGACCCAGCTGACGGGAACCGCGGAAGCTCCAACCTCCGCTCTAGGTAGAGCTCTACCAGCGCAAGCTCCCGGGCGTCTTGGAAGAAAGGGCACTTGCATTGAGATGACACCTATACATGTTGCAGTTGCTCTGAAACTTGCTAGGCTGTCATTATCTTTGCTTTTTCTTTTTATCTTGTAAACTGTAGTCGACGTCTGCCTTGTCTTTGTACTGCCTCTGTCTGCATTGTACAATAGTTATCCTAGGTGTAGATTGACTACTCTGACATATCCAAGTCCTCTCACCGCATCGGCAATCATACAGCATCACCCTACGTTTAATATAGTCGAGATGACGGCCACACGGGGCGACGGCGTGCGGCAACGCAAGACAACAGCCAGCGCCGCCGCGGCAGACCCGACGACGCCGCCACAGGTCGAGGAGGTAGACACGTCTGAAGCAGAGGAGATCGAGCGCGAGCGGGAAGAGGCCGAGGCCGACCGCCTGCAGAAGAAGAACCGGACGCCGAAGCAGAAGCTCGACGACGACGACGAGTACAGCCCCTGGGTCGACATCCTCCGCGTCATATCCTTCCTGGTCTTCGCGTCGTGTGCGCTCAGCTATCTGATCTCCGGCGGCGAGACCTTCACGTGGGGGATGAAGCACCCGCCCAAGTACCTCCAGACCGACTGGTGGAAGGCCAAGTTTGTACGTTCCCTGTTTCATCCCTTTTTGAGTCTACTATTATTAACGAGTTCTAAACAGCGTGGTCCTCTCTACCTCACCCCCGCCGAACTAGCAACCTACGACGGCACAGACGAGACAAAGCCCCTCTACCTCGCCATAAACGGCACCATCTACGACGTGTCCTCGAACCGGCGGACGTACGGGCCAGACGGCTCGTACCGGTACTTCGCCGGCGTGGACGCGGCGCGGTCCTTCGTGACGGGGTGTTTCGGCGACGACCGGACGGCCGACCTGCGCGGCGTCGAGGAGATGTTCCTTCCGCTTGACGACCCGGCGATCGACGCGCACTGGAGCGCCGCCGAGCTGGCAGTGCTGAAGAGAAAGGAGCGCGCCGATGCGCTGCAGCGCGCCCACGACGGCCTGCTGCACTGGGTCAATTTCTTCGAGAACAGCCCCAAGTATAACAAGGTGGGATATCTGAAGCGGCCCAAGAACTGGCTCGACGGTGAGCCCAGACGGCCGCTTTGTAAGGCTGCTGCTAAAGGTAGGGCGAAGAGAATTGTACCCACGGCATAGATCTATCTGGATTACGACTGTGTGAGTTTTTGGAAGCTATTTATATACACTATTATTTATAACACATGTAAAGCTAGATTGGTCTAATTATCACGCGTATAGAATACTAGACTTGTCAGCAGTCTAAGAAAAGTCGTAAATACGCGTTTAGATTTCAGGGGCGCTGTCATTCATAGCATTTGTAGATGTAACTATAGCTAAATAGGTTATTAATTTTCTAAGAGGTTATTAGGACCGATTGATTCTTCCTCAATCCAGTGCCTACCCACTCTGAATCATTGAGTCGATGAACATCTCTCTATCCTAAGCTCACGAGTAGCCTAGAGCCCGTTGTACCGATCCGAAACCAATAACTTGTTCTTCGATGGGTCACACACAGACAACCCAAGAGAACAAAGAGCTTCAAGCCAATGGGTATATTATATATAAATAAAAGCAAAGCCAGAAGTCAGCTTCGCGAGATATCTAAAAAGGTATCCACGTAACACTTTTTCTCCTGCCAACGAGCAAATAGAACCGACTCGATCTAATGACACTCCTAGCCAGAGGAAACATAACACACAGCCTCATTATCGCTGGATCATCCCGGACCCAAGTGCCCCCTTTTCCATGTGTGCCAGGGGAACGGCGTTGATGGTATATGATATTCCCGCATCAAGCACGAGAGTCGTCGTGTAGACTGCATTTGTGTGTCTTGAATCGTTATGCGCCACGTACACTCTATCTCGGACATCAGTTGTCTCATAGCAGCGCAAGAGCAGCGGCGATGCTGAGCAGCCCTGTCCAAGCCGACACGGAAACCACAGAGCCGAGGCCTTGTGCGGCGGTAGTGGAGGGGCTCGGGATGGAGCTGGTGGTACCGCCACTAACAGAGCCGGAGCCGGAGCCACCAGTGCTGGTGGAGATCTTCGTCGGGTCAAGATTCTCGGGCGCCGCAGCAGCGAGAGTCTTGAATGCGTCCAGAGATCTCGAGGCGTTAGCAGCGGTGCTAAGAGTATGAAGTCAGCTAATGATCATCTTGTCCGTTGGGGGAAAGGGTGAAATTGGATAGCCAACGTACTTTTCGTTCACAACCATAACCATACCAGCCTCACAATGCTTCCCCTGAGAGCAGTACAGCCAGATAGGAGTGGTAGCCGTCACCTCCATGGTGTACACAGGGATCATGCCGGTGGCGGCGCTGGCGGCGACGTTCATGTAGCCGGAGAACATGCCGGTGGCGTTGGCGACATGTGCTTGGATGGGCGTGCAGGGGTTGTCGAAGTTGGACTGCACGACGCTGTGGTTGCCGGCAAGGAACTGGAACTGGATCATGTCGCCCTGGTCGGCCGTGATGTTGTCTGGGTAGAAGGCAAGGCTCTTGTTGGATGACGACACCGACACGACGTGGACCTTCTGCGCGGCGGCCAAGCCCGCGAGGGCAGTTGCGATAACTCCGGTTGAGAAATACATCTTCTTTTTATGGAATCGTTGAAATTGTGGTGTGAAAAGTTATTTTCCTTGTCTGGGGGTATAATATGAACAAGCGTCCCAAGTTGCCGGTTGAGATTGAAGAGAGCGTTAATAAGAGTAAAGCGACTCGCGCTGTGTAGGACTAGCCTGACGAAGATTAAGTTGATAAAGAAAGATTGAGAGAAACGAAAGGAAAATTCCCCAAAGATAGACTTGATTCAAGATGTGAAGTGAAGATGAAGGGAAACAAGTCCGTCTCAATTCAGGGCCGGCACAAGTCTTAAAAGGCCGGGAGACGCCAAGGGACGGCAAGATGAAGGATCGCCATCTGATGTGCCACTGCCTACCGGCCAACCTCCGTCGCGTCTGAGATCCGCCCAGGGTGCAAGATGAGGTGTGAAGGGATCCGTGAAACACGTTTCGACCTTAGATGCAATGTGCTGTCAGCTACACTAGAGCCGTGCACTTGAGAAACGTCCTTCTCAGTCAGCGATGTGGCGGTAAGCCCATGACGAGACCAGCCGGCATATCTGCCTATCCGAAATGAGCTTTCATCGAAGTGCCAGGGTCAATTCAAGGCTTGTGAAGCCCTGGTCTGGATCCTTGGCTAGTACAGTGCCGGTGTGTGTATGAAGGGGCATCGCAACAATATTACGTCCAGTTTTATAGACTATAACATGCATGTCCAAGTAACATGTTAGTAAACCCGTCTTACTTCTCAGGCACTTACTAAATGTATTGACAGTATCAGTTGAGATACAAACAATGTAGTCGGTCTAACACAACAAAATTTCTCTTGATTTTCGTTTGAATAAAGACGTGTGCAGTACTATTGCTTCGTCGCCCAACGTATTGCTACCTCCCAATATTGTTGAGGCGAATACCTAATGGAGGTGGAGGGAGGTCGTACAGTAGAGGTGGCCGAATCGCATTCGAGAACTAGCCGACGAAGGGGTGCTACAGGGGTCCAGGTTCCCCTCGGGGCACGGAAGTGCTTCAAGATTAGCGGCAAAGCCCTGTTGTGACATCGACAAAACCCACCCAGTTTCACATGCAACCCCGGATTCTCAGCACTGCGTAGCAATCTACCAACTAATACCCCTGCTCCTCCGTCTCAAATGGAACGCCAGCCGGCCTGGCCTATATTCAGCTCTAGTAAGGCGGCTCTAAGGTTACACTCGTGGTTCACTACTCACCCTTACAGTAGTGTACCATACTATGTTGATATTATCGGATGCGGCGCAGGTCTCCTAGGTTACAAGGATCCTGAATTTGCCATGCCTATTAGTTATCACTTAGAAACATGTTTCGAGCAACAATGCATACATACATAAACTCTATCATGATAATCTTTGTCAGCTCCTTTCAGGGGGATTGGTCGAAGGCTGTCTTCGCGCTCCGTAATGCCAGCCACAAGGCGCTTAAAACAACTGGCTGTGTTTCGAGCTGATCACGAGCGTTTAAACGTCCAAGTTTTCTTGAGTCTGTTATCTGAGTGGCTATGGCCGGATCCCGAGCTCCAAAATTCCCCTTCTGTTGATCCTCTAGGATGACAGGAGGCTTGTGAGTATAGTTTGATATGTCGTTATGAGCTATGGGATGGCGATTGACGACAGTACAGAACTCTCTATGTGAAGATTCGGCACTTAAGAACTCTCATAGGCTACGACCAAGCTGACAATGCACCAAGCCCCTAGGACTTGGCCCAATGCCTGATAACAAGCTGACGAGACTGATACACCTGTGACCGTCCTCTGCGTCCTCAATATCGGGTGATCACCAAGCCTCCAATTAGAGCAGGTCAGACGATGTTCAATAGCAGATAGGTTCGATTGCGCAGTCAGGCCGTGCTTTTGTAACCGTGTGAATTAGGCCAGACAACTACGTGGCCAAGGTAGCAATCCATTTTCAGCGCCATGGTTGTGATATCAGGTGCCAAGCACGTTGCGTAGTATATTAACGCTCATACTGCGATTCAGAGCAGATCCCCCGAGGTGCTACTCTGCCAGTCAACTATAGAGGTCGTATCAACCAGTATAGGCGACATTGATACCACTATTCGGTATGCGTAGCATTCCCGGAAAACACCGAGCAGGTTCAATCCAAATAGAGGATGTGGACCGAATGTACTGCGCGTAGGTCTCGTAATACCCGTAGACCCGTGCAGAATGATATCTCGTATGCGAATAGCAGTCTTGTCCGTTATAGATCCATGAGGAGCTGGGGAGCAACCTTCTCCAGATCTTCAACCTGTGTTGGGATCTCAAGTCAGCAAGACACAGTCCCAACGGGTATATGAAGAGCCACTCACTTCCAAGAACCCAGTCCCCTTCTCCACCGCAGTCCTAGCTATTGCCTCGCGTACGAAGATGTCGATATACTTCGCCACGGCCTTATTGGCGTCTTTCGAGATCCTCGTGCCGTCCTTCTCGAAAAACTCGTGCAGGATTCGCGTGAGGAGTTCGGGCGGTATTGTCTTCTTTGGCTCTGCCTCTTCCTCGTCCGTATCAATCACTTCAGCTCCATGTTCGTCCCGCTCGAAATCAATGCCGTCGTTCCTTCGCTTCCGCGACATGTCGTCGTCTTCCGCAAAAGGATCATCACTGTGGCTTGGATAGGCTGTCTTTCGAGACTGTGACGTATGGGTTTGCGGTCGTGCTGGCGCTTTTTTCGATGTCACGTCGGCCCGTGAGCCACGAGACGAGCCCGTCGAGGAATGTTTAGGAGGCATGAAAACAAATACCGACGGCCTAGCTTGCTGAGTATGCGCTTGGAGAAAAGGCGGTTGCACAAGATATCAGACTGAAGTCATAAGTCATAGGTGTATGGAGGGAGAACCGTGACTGATGAATGAGAATGATTGGGTTACGTGACCAGGAGCGTCGGACTTACCGAGTAGCAATGCTACGTTTTACAGCTGCTCCCAGCTGTAGCTTCTACGTTGTTGATTGGCACTTACCTAGGTACTTAGGTAGGTATAGTTTTGAAGATAAAAGCATAGCTTCGCCTCAAGATGGAAAAAAAGTCCATTTAGAAAGATCCAGGAGCAAGAGGCCGCTAAGTTCAAAATCACTTGCATTCAGAAATCTATCAGTCATCGCACGGACTCTTTTTCACCATACAGGTCCGGGGCAACGTCAAATCCAGCCGACAAGAGAAAATGCAGAAAGAATACAGTCAAGGGAATTGCCTAGGGTCTAAATTACAGCGGGAAGCCAAATAACAAGGCTTCGCAAGGGGAATATGCCTCGTCTATCAGCTCATGCCGCAAAATCAACGTGTTCCAGAACGCCTCAGCAATGTGATGTCGATCTGTAACCATCCGCCGCGGTCTCCATCACAGTCGTTTCGTCAGCCTCCCCAGGAATCTACCGGATTTCCCAACCTCTGTATTACACCAAGTCCCACTGATGTCTCGATAGAGGATATTTAACCAGAGCCACCCTTGAAGGCCTGGCCGAAGAGGATGACCTGGAGCTGATCGTAGATGGAGAGCACACCAGCACCGGCGACACCACGGAGAATGTTGGCACCAGCACCCTTGAAGAGAGACTTAACTCCCTCCTTGGCGACAATCTGGCGGGCAGCATCGAGGGTACCGTTGTACTTGACGGCCTCACCAGATGTCATCATCATACGACGACGGATGGTGTCAAGAGGGTAAGAGGCGATACCGGCACCGGTGGTGACGCACCAACCGAGAGCGAAAGAGGCCAAGAAGTTGTTTGCGAGGGGTCCGACAAGGACGACGGGCTTGATGGAGTCATACAGACCGAAGTACAGACCACGGTAGACGATGATACCAGCAACGGAGGGCGCGAAACCACGGTATAGACCAGCAATACCGTCGGAAGCGAGGGTCTTGCGGTAGACGTCTACGAGACCGTTGAACTGGCGGTCACCACCACTCTTGGCGTTCTTGGCATCGTTGGCCAGACGTGTACGGGCGTAGTCGAGCGAGTACACGAAGAGGAGAGATGTAGCACCAGCAGCCTAGATTAAAGAATTAGCCGGTTGCCTCAGACTGGATGCTACCACTATTAGAACTTACACCACCAGAGGCCAAGTTACCAGCCATCCACTTGGCATAGCCGTCCTTGTCCTTCTTGTAGCCGAACATGGCCTTGAACTTGTCACGGAAAGCGAAGTTCAGGGCCTGGGTAGGGAAGTATCGGATGACGTTGGCAGTATTACCACGCCACAGGGACATAACACCCTCGTCGGCGGTAGTGCGCTTGAAGCATTCGGTAATACCGGCGTACCGGCGGTCAAGACGACCAGTCTTGAGCATTTCATCCTGTTGACGGTGGGGTCAGTAACTGCCATCAGTCTCGCAGAGAATTGCTTCTTTTCAGAGGTGACTCGTCTGGATATCAAACCAGTCATGGTTTATGTTCATTATATACATACCTGGTTCTGGATCAACAGCTTGACACGCTCGATGGGAGCAGCAGCCGTCTTTGATACAGCGGCAGAAACACCACCCATCAAGAAATCGGCGACAAAGGGCTACATCGAAGACGAGGTTAGTAAAGATCCTAGGCCAATTGAAAACCCTCGCATTCATCGTGGTGGCATGCCCGCGATCCTATTCTTTTTCTTCGCCGTGCTTGCGACCACCAATTGAACGAGAGTGGGCGGCAGGTTTGCATTGCAGAGAGAAAAGCTTACCGGCATGCCCAGCACCTTGGGTTTTTCCTGACTCATCTTGAAGGCTGCCGAGGCGACTGAAGACTGTGAATGGAGTGGAGATAGGGTATGGATGAAGTTGGGAGAAGGAAGATGGACGAGCTGAGGTTTTTAAATTCAGGACAACTTGAAATACGGAAAATTTGATAGCGGTTGCCGGGGGCGCTGTGGATCTAGTGCAAGATTACCTCTGATAGCGACTTATCCCGAAGCAATGCCTACTAAGAGGTAGGTACCGAAGTACTGCGGCCGCTGTCCGCGACCCACATATCTAGCACTGTACAGTAAAAAGATTGATCCATTCCAGCGGCTTGCCGCCCCTATCCATGTCAACATATGCAAGAAACCAGAAAATAACTATTCACAATCATGTTTTCTACACGCAAATTCCACTATAATTAGAGCAAGATAATACTTGTGGGAAGGTGCAGATAAAACCTCCAGTCGCAGGTGGGATTATGGAATAACATGTAGATAGCGAATCGCGCTTCGTTCACATAAGAGGTTTTAACGTATCTTTTGAATCTAGTAGGTGTACAGCTCTTAGTACTGCTTTCAGCAGCAAATACAGTATGGCTTACGGTATACGATTGCGACACCAAGTACACCTTTCATGACTAGAGGTAGATAAAATTTGCCAGCACGCTTACTTCTCCCTGCGGAGGTCCTGGAGTCAGTACACTACGCTACACTACGCTGCACCTAAGTAATGATCCCTCCCCCACAAGGGCTTCCCGAATCCAGCCGCCCATCCAGCGAGTCAGCTTGCCCGGATTTTGAGCCCAGACTCCAGCCGGTTGATAGGAGGTACCTACGGTTCACCTCCATTTACTAGCGATACAACGGCCCTCGAGGTACCTCAGGGCTGTCAATCGAGGTTTATACCGCAGCTCCGCAGTAGTATACGCTACACGCTCGAAATACCCAATTAGGGTGTTTAAATGGGGTGGATTTGGAAAGTTGCTTGTGTCAGTCGGGACCCGTGTCCCATACATCTAGGTACACGCTTAAGTACTTAACCTCGGTAGGTACTTCAATGCTGCGACTTGAGCGGTGAAAATTAGAAATGATTGATCCTGAGCCAGACAATACTACACTACAGGAGAGCCTCAGAGTTGCACCGAAGCACATACCATCACACTGCCGCCACTCTCCAAAATGGGTGGGCAGTTATCAGTTTTTTTGTCAGTTGCGGCGATATTACAGTGATAATTAATCAAGTACAATTACCGTCGCTTCCTGTCCAACTCTATTACGGAGGACGTTTGAAGAGAACCAGGTCAAGATACTTGCAAGTAGTTGGGGTAGATTTGTGGAATTGCCCCACCAGGCGAAATGCAATCGACTTTGCAAACACACAATACACCATCAGGAATTGGTGAAGTTCAGTTGAATTTATTTTCAGTGTAACTGAACAGTCATCTGGACTGTGCAAATGACTGCCATTTGGCTACGAACCCTACAAGATGTCTCAAGACGGCCCGGGAACGAGTTGCCCAATATTCCACGGTGTTTTAGGCGCAATTGGGGCGGGCGAGGAGAACCACAATTCGCAGGGTGTTCGGTGCGAAGATTTGCGTGCAAAATGCTCAGGGTATGTATTCCGACCCTATCTGAATGTAGCCGTAATGGCTCGTAACCGTGACCGTCCCATGTGATATGCTACGCCGAAGATCAAAAGGCCGAATCCCTCAAATCCCCCATCCGTGGTCCTTTTCATCCGTCAACTTCTGATAGTCGACCGACAATTCTCGTTATCGTGGTATCGTGAGATGGATGGCTTAATCCGTGGCACCGACGGCTCGGGCTATACCAAGTCAGCATATTTGAGAAACCATTGGGCAGCGGTGCTAGAGGGTAGCGTACTGTAGATCTTCATCTTGCTGTGGGTGACGACAGGCTTGATCTGACCCTTCTCCTCAAGATCCTTCAGGCACTTTCGGGCCAGCGAACCATTGATCTTTAGCCTGTCAACGAGAGTGGCGACTGTGACGAGGCGGTACGACTGGACATCCTTGTAGAGCTTCTCGGAGGTGGTCTTGTCAAGCAGGACGGCGTGCTGGGCCTTGTCCTTGACTGCAGTGGGAAATCAGGTTAGCTGTAGTCCATGGCTGGTAAGGGCGATTCGTTTCGTGTGTTGTCCTCGTGATTTGAATCGACCGTTGTGACTATAGATATTGCAGGAAACACATGCCTTTGCCCCTGTTGGAATCACAGTCAGTACAGAATCAGAAGAGAATGGGACCGGTTGCCTTTCACATACTTAGACCACTTCTTCTTCTGCTTCTTCGCACCAGTCGCAGCGGGAGCCATTTTGTCGATTCTGTGTGGTGATGCTGGGGATGGTGATGTGTGAAGTTGGAGGGGCCGAAATAGCTACTTAGATATGAATTTTACAAAAGCTCGCTTGGGCGTTTGGTGGGCACTGGCAGGTCGCATTGACACGTGACTTATTTGCAGGTACCGAAGTACTTTTCAATAGGGTCACATACCTAGGAGGTATTATAGGTAATCAAATGCCGTCTTTTAGGTCCACTTGCATCTATCTACTATGGTCCGTGCGCTAACTACCTAGGTATTGTAAATCTAGTGAGAGCACCACATACTTAGATGTAGGGCTTACTTTTTTACCTGCATTATGATAATTAAGGTAGTACCTAGCGAAACACAATTATTTTACCTATCAAAAAAGCGCAAGTTACAGGACAATTCTAAGGGTTGATTTATCGATGCTATATTCAAACAACTGGGTTATCATGACCGACGAGATGTGAGGTTCACGACGAGTTGCGAAAAGAATAACTAACTTACTGGTGAGCTCATCCCAGAGGTCAGGAGGTACTGAAACTTAAATTCAATGACAACCAACACCAAGTTCTCATGTCTCTATTGCGTTTTATGCCGTCCTTCCTTTCTTAGCCTCCTTGTTCATCCCTTGTTGCAATTATATGAGACATACGACGTACCTACCTGATCCTCAGGTCATTGTAAATTTACTTGCTATCTGATCTTCATACGACTTGGACGTTCTCGCAACGGTGATGACATCGAGTATGACTCGAACTTTATTCGGCCCTCGTTCTTTAGCTGCGAATACTCCCAGTTTATTCCAGTATGAGACTGTTGGGGGTCCGCGACCCGTTGGCCGGGATCCGACCCAAAATCATCTTCAACGCTGGAAATACCGCCCAGCGCTCTTTGCGGGGTCAACCAAATTCATGAGCTCAGTACTTATGTCGACTAGATTTGGGCAGCAGAACGCCGTCCATCCGCCATCATGAGTAGTGGCATTAAGATTCACTGAAAGGGGCCAAGTAGTAATTATTAGCCTACAAGATGGGGGATTTCATCATTTCACATCACTGCCCTTTCGCACGGCAGCTTCTGTTGAATCAAGTATTCAACTACCTCTAGTAGGAAACGACTACCAACAATCGGAGCAGCGACAATAACTTCGTCGCAAGGTCTGACTCCAGGTACTTCGCCCTGACTGCCGCAGTACACAAAATGGCGCGCTCCCAGCCTACTTTTACAACATAGTTTTCGTGAGTCGATGACTAACCTCCGGGATTTGATATGTTGTCAAGTTATTAAGGGGATTCGCATTATGAAGGAGTTAGATCACCATTACTGTTATAAATAAGAGGTATCCCGACGTTACTCGCTAACAACTTGAAAGAAAAACTCTCCCATTTATGTTGAATGGAGAAGATCATACACTGCCTCTCAAAAGGTAGTGGTAGAGTAAACCACCACCAGCTGCCTTTTCGAGACAAATTCGAGCTCGGAGAGCCGAAACAGAATGAAAAGACATCAACTCTCAAACTTGCTCGTGTGACGTGCCGTATGTACAACGTTAACTCCTCAGGGGTTAACGGCGTCGTTTTTCCTCCGTCACAGCTCGCCAGTACAAATAAATTGGCACCTAGGCGCTTTACCCTTCGCCACCTCTCCCTCGTTAAATCGCCATAAAAACAATCCCTTACACAAACACTACGTTAAAAAAATACTCTATCCTACCATGAGGATCCTTCTAAGGATTACAGCGAAACGTGGCCCATGGAGTTCACGACACAAGAGATAGCCGCCAATAATGATCTAACTGGGGCTATTTCGCAAGCCAGACCCATGTGCAACATTCCATACTCGGACTGTTTCTATTACACTCCTCATGTCAGGAATTGCAATACTACGAGCCATTATCAGGGTATAGTTGACACGAAAGTAGATGTAAGCTGGGTCAAGGTAAAGTTCGACGGTAACTAGAACTACTGTCAGGACTGCTAGTATAGAGGTACTGTATGACATTTGTTCTCGCATGAAGGGTATGATGCCTTCGTACCTATGTTACAGCTATATACAGGTAATCTCTTTGTTGTAGCTCATGATAACTGCTCTCGCCCAGCCTCTACATTGTCGGTGTTGTGCTGTGATGGTTGCCATTTTTTGGTATGATGAGGTCAAGTCTCATTTGCAGATAGACTGAAGTCTATGGCGCTTTCTAGAATAGTGCTTACTGCGTCGGATGGCTCTCTTTAGGTACGGGAGGTTGTTCAACATAAATCCGTAAAATGTAAAAACTTCATTTTTGTTATGCACGCGAGATATTCTGATCTAGCTAATAAATTTTGACTGGATGTCACAAGCCACAAATCACAAAGAGACTCGTGTATACAGTCAAATAGTTGCCCACGGATGTTTTCGTAGGCCTTCGCGCAATAGCAAGTGTCCTTACCTACCCCAAAGCACGAGATCCTGAAACGGATTTCACTAATATCCGCAGATCTCACTCAAAATGATATATAGTAATAGCAGAGATCATTAGGTCCGGTAAGAAAAGAATCCATCGTACTTTTATAATGACAAGAGTGATTCGTTCTCTTACAGAGACAACTCAACGAAACCTAAATACACCGATAAGCTCCCGGGTGCGTGAGACAATATATTTAGCCATATGAACTCGAAATGCATATGCTCCTGATTTATAATGGAGAATCCCATCTCTAGAGGGAAATAGATATCGAGCTTAGGCGACAATCTGGACACTACTGTATGTCGCCGTGAACAACAGAGTGCATAAGTATGCCCATTGTCTTATCTGCATCTATAATACTAGGATACTATTTGTGCTGTTTGGAAACTACATAGAGGTGTTGATTCTTTTGTAAGTATGCGTATGGTATTAATGTTAAATAGGAGTTATAATACGTAGTTCGAGATATCCTGTATGGCGAAGTATACTTTTAACTATATAGGACTAAATCTATGGTATGACACGAGTTTTAAATTATTTTATATGCTACCAAGATGGATTTCGCCAGCATAGATAGAACTTACCTCCTTGTGCAACAATAATAGTGACTAGAGGCATTAGCAGTTAAAACTGTTACATACACTATTATCTCAATATCGTTTCTGTTTCCTGTTATGAGCTATATATATTTGTCAGGATACTCGATATCACAAGGGACGTCAAAGAGGCTTGGAGATAGACTCAATTAGACCATAATCTACTAGGGGGCTACTAGGTCCTTGACCATTCGGAAGACTTCCTGACCCTCCTTTAGAATATCGAGGCTATTTATACACATCGTCGGTATTCCTAACCTCCGACTTCCGACACAATGTCTCAGATTAGCGAGGGCTGAATAGCCTCACTGAGACAATTGCCAATACTCTTTTCAGCTCGTATTACGTCCGTAGCCGGCGCGTGTTACGTCTGTAGACATCACCGAGACCTACAGTCTCGTATTCAGAACGTGTAACACTTCCGTACAACACTCGAAGACAAAGGACCTGAAGTGTATACTGCTGCAGCTTATATCATGAAGAAGGTTAGCCTTTTTCGTGCGACAACTAGAATTCATATAATTCCTATACTAAGGCTTCTAACAGTCGGCTATAGTATATTGCATGTGTCATACTACACACTTACGGACAGGGGAATATTCAGCATATGTAGCGCGCGGCCTTTTAGATAGGCTTTTAGGCTTTTTCACAACAAAAAATGTTCACCATATATCAAGAATAAACTGTGGGGGAACAGTAAGACTTTTATTGTTGCGCGGTCATCTCCAATGGGATCTGAATACCCTCACGCTATATGCAATCCAGCTCTCTTTGTCCTACATCGTAACACCATGTGCCCCAGCCTGACAGGATATTATCTAAGTACGATTACGGGCAATGGTCAGTGTTATGTGTGTAGTGATAAGGCGTCATTAACACAAATGAGCACTAACTCGAGTGTATTTCGCAAAATTGAATATTCTGTACTAAGGCCATCACTGGCTTCTTGTGAGGTTGCGGTTTCGTGGCTGTCTTGCCTCCCTTGAGCATGCTCAAATCTTAGCCATCAGTGTCCTATCTTAGAAAACTGAACCTTTCTTTAGAGGGATAGAAAATAACAATAAGTCTATGAGTTATAGGGTAAGCATTGGCTAGGAATACGCAGTAGTTTTCCAACATACCTGAATAATCATTCTGTCCTTTTGGGAATACCCAGCTGCACAGCACCCGTGGTCTCTGTTACCAAGTTCATATATCGCGAACGAACAACAAAGAGATTCCTTTCTTATAGTTGTAGCCTATACATAAAGACTTTTGGAAGCTTTCATGCGACGTCAAATGTTATACAGTACCCTCGTACTAGCAATTCTAACACCATGAGCATTCTGGGAGGCTGCTGAGATCCGTCATCGCCACTACCACCACTTTATCTACCTCTACGCTTAGCATCAGTCCAAATTATATGCAGGGCCGGCTTTTGTGCTTAAGCTAAGAATACTTGGCGCCTCTAAACTAGCAAAAGCCAATGCGAGGATTAGACGAACAACAAGATGACTGCGCCATGAACATGCATTGGATGCGGCAGCTAATAGTAAAATCACCATTGCCAGGCGCCCAATATCACACGAAGTTTAGAACCGCTCATGACTATTTAAGGGCGCCTCTTTCTCCTCGAGATCAACATCATCTTTCACCTATCTAATTACCTAGTCTCTAGCAACTAAGAGATATTTCAATTAGTTACCATGTTGAAACTACTTGCAGTTCCCGCCTTCCTCAATGCCATTGCTCTAGTCAAGGCCTAATACACTGCATTCAGGTGGATAAACACTAACATACTAACTAATGTCACGGTTGGCACCGAAATCTTCCTAGAATAGATGGCTCAGGATGACACCGGCCCATTCACTCTATCTGTTCTCGCTTACAACGGGACCCCAGAATACTACGAACTAGGCCCCTTTGGGCAATTCCCTGTATTTGATGAACTATCAATCAATCTGGCAGGTAAGCCGACGAAATCCCTCTCCTGCGTCCCTCGTTTGATTTCTTCTGACATATCCATTAGAACCCCCCTCGGCTGCAGATGGAAATTTTACGTGGAAGGTCGAGCCCGTAGATGCCTCCGGCACGTAGACAGGCTCGCAGTTCTTATATCAAATCGATGTAGACTTCCCCGACGAAAGCAGTTCGTCTGCCGGCGCTTTCTACCTTGTCGACGCTTCGTAGATATGCCAGTTCTGCCAACTGTCCCCAGGCGTAATACATCGAGAATGCTCAGAGATCAAGAAACACTATTTCTGTCGATGTCCTTCACTCTAATGACACTTTCCTGTCGGCGGTGGAGCTTTCAGATTGTTGTTGATAGTCAGGATGGCTCTCGAACAACCTTTTGCCTGGTTGGGTGCCCCTATTCGAACTTGTATTGCCTCATGATTGCTGATGTGCCCTGGAGATTTATGGTGACATGACAGATGAGAGTAATAGTTGAAATTCTTGTTGGGTGAGATTAACGCATTGAAGATAGTGTATGTCCCGGTCTAGTTTACTTACAGCTCGATTGAGGTTGGTTTTTTTCTCCGTCAAATTAGAGTGTCCGCCGTTACATGCTTTTGTAAATACGAAAATTAAAATGTCCAATGATGTGATATAGCCCCCAATCCTTAATACACTATTGATGTACCTTTCAACTTTAATGATGTTAATGTCCGAACTCCAAGGACTGAGTAGTTATAAGCAACAAATTTTATAATATAAACGAGAAAGTTGCCAGGTGTGGCGGCGTAGCAGATAGATTTTAGCGCTTAACTTTGATGCTCATATGCCACCAAGCTTAGAATCTTCATCTATACCTTATTTATTCTTTTCATTTTAGTCCTTCTCCCCGTGTTTGTCCTCGATTTGCTAGAGCTACCGCTAACATTAGCATAAGCATATTGTTCGACCCGTGTATATTAATAGGTTCTTAGCTCCCCGTGGAAGAGGTACATCTCGTGATAGGGTTGTCGAGAGTATTCTATTTGAACAGATTGGCAGATATTGTGTAAGCTCAGCGTAATAAAGAATGGTGGAAAGCACCACAATCAACAGACGGCTAACTTTACCCCTTTTTAAATATTGGCTTGGCCGAAAATAACAGTACGATTTGTCGGATTAGACAAGGAATTTTGGTTGCTCTGATGGAACATATCACGAACTACTTATTAGAGGCCGGCGTATATAACGCAATGTGCATTCCAAGTGGTTGTACGGATCTGACATTACCTTGATAGTTACGCTGTAAATAAAACAAACTGCTACGACGGTAATGTCAATTGTAACTTCGGGTTTCAAGTTGTGATAATTAGGTTAACACTGTCCTCTCATAGATTTAATTATTCAATTCGACATGAAGGCTACAGGTTTCCACTAGTAAATATCAGGAAAGAAAAGACTCCTAATATACAGAAAAGTAAGATAAAGCAACACGAATAATTGAATGTATCAGCTCTCTATTATTGTACCAACGTCAAAATAAGCTGCTATCTATTGTCCTTCGCTAAGCTACCTAGGTACCTAAAGTGTCAAGCTACTGTAGGTAGGAGGCAGTAAAAGAAACGATAAAGTGGGGGGGGGGGACCCTGCATTAATATAGATGCACAGTCGGCTCGTCGGCAACCATGTACCATACTACGTAAGTTAGTGACATCAAATGCCTACCTAAATAGGCGCCCAGACAGGTATAGTTATGTACCTATATAAACCCCACTTACCCACTAACCCCCCTATGTGTGCTTATCTCTGTACGTTAGTAAAGAAAGTCGAGACGCGCATATATCTACGATGCTTCGTCATTGCAACAATACCCTCGGGGAATGTCCGGATCGTGTTTAATCTTGGAAGACGACTCCGTGTGTCTCGCTCACTTTGGATCTTCAACCATGCAACAGGAATAATAGAATTGCTTCGTTTCTCTCGCTTCATAGCTCCCATTACGTATCATGTTAATGGCTGCCCGTATCGCATTGCCTGTCGCCTAACTCCTCGACACCGATCTGTCGCTCGACGCCTCGACGCTCTCTCGATCTACCTCCACTCGTTGCAGCCCCGAGTAGAAACATGGCTCAGACAATCCAGCTCCGGATTGGCTACCGCCGAATATCCATTCTGTTTGTCGGCCTCGTCGTATTCGCTTTGTTCACGCTCTTCTTCGCACTACCGAGCGCCATACCGGCCGGCCCGAGTCTCTCCAAATCCCTCGCCGACCATAAAATCACTCTCCCGAAATACACCGAGAAGCTCAATCCCTTCAAGCCTGCGTCACATAAGCCTCCGGAGCAGAAAAACTCAAATTATGGCGGAAGCTCGTGGTACTCCAACTGGAATTGGAGGAGTCCGTTTTCTTCTACCACAACCATGGACGAAAGTCGCTCCCTTTTACCGCCTCTGAAAGACCGAACACCAATCTACTGCTACTACGACACGACAATAGAACGAGATGTTGACACGAAAGACGCCGAGAGCGCCCTTCTTCTGACTTGGCGACGAGCTTGGTGGGCCCAGGGCTTCCGGCCCGTCATTCTGAGCGCCGCAGAGGCCATGAACAACCCGTTATACCGTGAGATACAGGGTGCTGAAATGAGTCCAACGCTGAAAAGAGACGTTATGAGATGGCTCGCCTGGGATAACATGGGTGGTGGTCTACTGGCAGACTACAGGCTATTACCAATGGGTTCACGCCAGGGACACTTGCTATCTTTTTTGCGGAGAGGTGAATTCCCGGAGCTGACTAGGTGGGAGGACCTCGGTGCTGGTTTATTCGCTGGTCCCGAACCTAAGATCTCCAAGGTTATGACGGAAGCTCTTCAAAACCGACAGAAGAAAACTGCTAAAGATGTTATTTCTGCTGTGTCGAGTGAGAATTTCCGAGTTGACCCGTCACATGAGGCTCTAGCGTACTATGACCGGAAAACGATCGAAAAAGTCTACCCTAAGATAGCCGAGGGGGATGCTGCTAGTCGCGCTCAAAGTCTACAGAGCCTGAATATCCTCATCAACTACCACCTACACAATACTTGGCAGGATCTCTTCAGCAAAGGAATTGCTGTCCTGAAACCAATGCCTACGCATACAACCACCTTGATCGAGCCGGCTGTACAGTTAGCGAAAAGACTCGCGACTTGCCATGACTCACCAATCCCAGCTTCTTGTCCACCTAATCTTCCGAAATGCACGCCTTGCGTGTCGTCATATCCGATGAAAATCTCAACGCCCGCTCGTTACCGAAACAAAACAGAGATATATACGATTGGCACAGTTCCACACCCTTATACGCTGCGGATCCTAGAAGCATTTCGAAGTGATATTGACGTTGCGTATCTTAGAAGAGAAACAGAACGCGATCATTGGCTTTATCGTGTCTTTCAGGAAGTCCTCGGGACAGGCACAAGTGCATCAGCACGAGTTGTTACTTTCAAAGATACAGTCGCTGCGGAGTATGCCACATCTCGCTCGCTTTGGCTAACGGACGAGGAAGACGCTCCACTACAAGATGCCGACTGGTGGTTTGGGTTCGCGATTCCCAAGAATGTAACTGACGACGGCAAATCAGAGACGCCAGTTCCTGGCCCTGAACGTCGGCCAAAGCCGATACATGATCCTGCTGACGGGCCAATTCCTAAAGATGAAGAATTGGCTCTAGAACCTGAGCTTCTTGCAAAAGCTCATCAAGTAGGTAAAAGCAAGTTGGAGAACGACGTCCGTATACGAGAAGCCACTGTAGCATGGAACCTTGCCGATACTGAAGCCTGGCGTTTTGCGAGGGCTTTTACGGCTCGGTCCTTAGTTGAGCGGCAAGAATGGGAAAAGGAAGAAAGCAAATTCGCAGGTGGCGCTGGTCGCGCTACGAATGATGACCGTCAAAACGGCCGTACACGTTGGAAGGATGATGAGAAATAGAGAGATTTTTATGTATACTATAGATTGAACATCAGGTGTCTAATGGGACTAATTGGGTTTTGGAGAGATACGCCACTGTATAAAGGCTAGCATGGAGTTTTTGCGTCAGGGTGTTGTTTGCCGGGTTGGCTAAGCTTGAATTTACAGAATAGACTTCGATCATTATCATGGTTGACATAGTTTGGGAGTCTGAATACAACTATCTCATAGAAAGCTGGGTCATTATTGAGTATACCCTCAGTTTATCTGCATACTCTTATTGGGTGTCAAGTCCAGTAGATCCAACAGGGCACATCATCCTTCGTAGCAACCAACAAGGGTTATTTCTTGCTACTCAGTATACATACCCGACCATTCAACCTCACCAGTTCCGTGCCCTTATTCACTTTTGCCGCAAGCAACTCGACAGTGTTGGGCTAATGGGATGACGCCAATTATACTTAGACTCAATGGATAGGTAGTTTCTTGACTCTTGCCGTTTGATATATGTTGCCAAAGCCAAGGGAAGTCTTGTAATGTAAAGACGAGAATAATTCATATAGAGTTAGTTAGTTAATTCAATTCTATACTTAGTAGTTTGACCCCAAGGTGACCTTGGCATTCCTAGCGTACTGCAACCAATAAGGCGAGAAATTTGATCTCGCACCTTTCGCCTAATCATCCTAAGTGGCATGCGACAATGCCTGCATGCATGTGCGGTATAACATACATTCTGCTTACTCTGCACATTACCATGCTCTCCTCTACCTAACGGCTCCGAAAGTGGATGAGGATACTACAGCGAAGACAAAATTTTCAGCCATTTACATAGCTGATTGAGTGATCACGAGAAACCTCCACTACACTTCGTGTAGAACACATTAAAACCCTTCACTCCACTCTAACACACATATGTAATAGATATATATATATATGGATATTTGCTATGTACGAGAACGTTTGGCTCTTGATGGCCTAAGTATACACATGTATAACACCTTAAACTCTGAGAGGGTTATTTATCGTAGTTACACAAGCGAGAGTTGCAAGATTGAAACTCACTCCTGTATGTAGACTTGTTGTCATGGCAAAAGACTCAGGATTTAGAACTCAGCTAGGCACAGTGGTCATGGGTCCAAATTACGGCATCTATGTTGTCTAACAATTCTATATAGACCTTATTGAAGGTTGTATAGATAGTGTACTTATATGTATACTAATTGATTAGCAATTGGGAGCGGCAGCTTCCTTCGCCTAACACTGCTCCCACTAGAATCCCCATCCGGCGCCATTCGCGATAGCGACGTGCAGCTTGAACCACGCAAGCTCACGTGAATGGAATCCCAACAGCGAGGATCAGAAATTATGTATCCATGAATCCCTGTTTAAGCTTGCCCGTAACAGGCATTGACAGACAGTTGCTGCTGACAAAATGACTGTACTGCGTGCACGATACACCACATCTGCAGCCCTTACCCCCGGTAATTATTTCTTAATAAGATCGGGGGCATCCTGCGCTACTCACATCGGGAGAGGAGACTTCTCTTCTCCTCAACAGCTCGTGTCTGCTCAGCCCGTCAGCGTCAAAATGCGGTTCTCCAACGGTATCGCCGCCGCCGCCACCGCGCTGCTCTCCGTTTCGGTAGCGGCCAGCTCCGTCCAGATCCCGTACGAGAAGGGGCCGAACAACACACTGATCGGACTCCCTCCGCCACCCGGCACCTACGTTCCCATACCCACTTTCTTCTCAACCAACTCGTCCACCTCCAAGGATGCCGCGGCCTCTTACCCTGTGGATATAGCCACTCAGACCGCGTACTCTGTGTACCTGGCAGACGCGGGCATTGCTGGATTTGCAGTCTTTGGCAGCACTGGAGAGCCGATCCATGTCAGCAACAGTGAACGCACGCGGATTCTCAGCGCTATACGAAAGGCGCTTGATGCCGCGGGCCATACTAACTATCCTCTGATTGCGGGTGTCGTTACGCAGCAATTCGAGGAAGCAATCGAGCAGCTGCACGCGTCGAAGCGAGCTGGCGCGCAATGGGGAGTCTGCCTCGTGCCAGGAGTGAGTAATCAGTTTCTGGAAGTGTATTCTTCCGCTTCGGGGCATCGTGGGAACGACCTTTTTTTCTTCTTTTTTTTTCGGTTTGGTTTGGCTGTGAAAGCTCTCTTGTTCGGGCTAGAATCATGCTTTGATAGCTGGGATAACTCAATTGGACAGTTACTGATTCCGACCGTTGCAGTATTTCGCCATTGCTACATCCCAGCAAGGTATCATTGACTGGTTCACGGCTGTCGCGGATGCGAGCCCCATGCCTATTTTGATGTACGTATTGCCTGCACACCCGCATTCTTGGGTTAGGGGTCTGCAGCGAAAGCATTGCTGACAGTATCGAAATCAAGTTACGACTATCCTGTTGTCACGAATAGCATCAAAGTCGAGCCTTCAACATACGAGGTGCTCGCCGCACACCCCAACATTGTTGGAGTCAAGCTCGCAACGACAGATATCTCGTGGCACTCACAAATTTCTGCTAACCCGAACATAGAGTGAGTTTAATTGATCCTTCCCTGCTCGGTTCGTTTTGCGCAGCTGTCTTTCGGGTTGTTATCTGGTCGGCTTTTGGCGGGCTTAGAGATTCGCAGCTACCGATCCAATTTGGGATTTGAAATGTGACATTCCTGCATATCCCAGATTAGTATCCTCTATTATAGGTGGTATCAGCTAACGTATGAAGCTACCAATACTTCCATCCTTACACCGGTCTTGGCCAGCAAATGCTGGCTGCTGTAACTCTTGGGGCCTTTGGAGCTCTTGACGTCGTAGGCACCGCGTTTCCGAAATCGATGGTGCATCTCTATAAGCTGAGCGCTCTTGAGCAGCCCACGCCCGCGCAGAAGAAAGAAGCTCGAGACCTGCAATGGAAGGTTGCTACAATGGCTGAGTTCTATAATACATGGTACGTATCATGTTTCCCCCCCGCTTGGGACATCGTAAATATACGATCATGGCTAATATTGTAAATCTTCCGCAGTGAGTACAGAAGTTCGATAAATATGAACCCCCTTCTGTCGACCGTAGTGGAATTCTTTGAAAGCCTCAGAACACCTACTTAGTAGCTGTGGCATTGATTACAACACGCTTACATATATATATATAGATAATGTCGTAGGCATCAAGGAAGCCGTGCATCGCGTGCGAGGCTTTGGCGATCGTAATGGAGTGCGTCTACCGTTGCTAAACAGCATCACCGACGAGCAGTGGGATGCATACAGCGATATTGTCAATACCCTGATAGAAACGGAAGACAGCCTATGAGCTCCAACAGGTAGTTCACTGGGATCATGCGCATCTCGCTTAGCACCCTTGCATATGTGAGACGGATGCAGGTCGGCCAATGAGGAGAATTTAAATAGAAGTGTTGCTCACGACTCCTGATCGCATAAAGATTCCTTGAATAACCCGTGATATTGACTGCCACCGGAAATCGCAGACCTAGACTGCACATGCGATTTCATCTATATTGACTTGGGGAGGACACGGAGGAGAATGCG
Source organism: Xylaria arbuscula (assembly GCA_022385695.1). NCBI lineage: Eukaryota > Fungi > Ascomycota > Sordariomycetes > Xylariales > Xylariaceae > Xylaria > Xylaria arbuscula. The sequence goes on from MU279345.1 coordinate 366,440, forward strand.
CGAGAAAACTGCCTAACGCCAAATCTACAGCGATGGAAGCAGCCGCTCTCCGCATCATGCCGACAAATAAGTGGCGCTCTGGTGACTCACGGTTGTCAACAAAAGAATGAACCACGACTGCGGCGGTCAAGTCCAAATCAGCTTCGCTTTACGAAACCTATCGACGCTCAGACGGGATAGCGCTGCTGAATTGTGGTAGCGAATTCGCGCACTGCCGTCCATACCCTGGGAAGGCGTGATTGACATGTGCCAACCTGGCAGATCATCTCGAGCTCCCACCCTCAGTCATGAAACCGCGCTCCGTCTTCAAAGGGCCACCAACCAGGGAGTCGGCACCGCGTTTTCCAGAGACGACACGAAAGCGCGACGACAAGGAAAGGAGATAACGCCTGAGCGATGTGATGACGCAAGAGTGGTCACGGACTGCTCTTGTCAATATCGACATTTTAGCCATCCGGACATTTGCGGCCATGGCTGTCCGAGACTACCCAATCGGCCAATACTTCCATGCTAAAGTGGCCTGGCATGCTTAGTTAGTGGTTGAAGGGCTGCGCAGAAAATGCAATGGGCTCCATTTAGTCGTTCCTCTTCTACCCATCCACTCATCCATCCCATCCAATCCTTCGCCATTCCTCACCCACCATTCGCCGGAGCATCTGTGAATGGAGATACCAGCCTCGTTATACGCTGTCGACTCAGAAACTCCCGAAGGGCGGGTCTCGGGTAGGAAGGTCGCACAACATTGCGTCGCAACGTGGAAGGACGTGCGCTGTGTCACGTTGTCGTCAACCCCCCCGCGAACCTTCATGCAAGGATACGACATATCCCTATCTAGTACGGCACAGAGAAGGTCAGCTGTCCACCAGCAACCCTTCTAACTTCGGATCCCTGTTCTTCAGTGCCGTCCACACGAGGGATGGGTCGGTATGACGGGCCCTACCCAGCCGCGCAAAGGCCTGTGCGCACGTCTTTGCGGCGACCGTTGACTCACGACAACCTATGAGGGATTCCAATTGTACCCCCCTCCACGGATCCGTCCGTCAAGCACGTGGTGCTTCGGCGAGCGACTCCCACAAGCGCTTGACCGCCACACCACACGAGAAAGGCAAAGCCGCCGAATTGGTTAGATTCTTAACACGACATGCTATGCACGGGGACGCGGGGTGGTGCCATATGAGGTATGTGGTGGTGGGTATCGTGGGGGGGAATATTAAGTGACACTATGACATCGATGGGCTCGTTTCAGGAACTTTTTCCGTTTTTTTTCTTTTGTATTTTTTTTCCAAATATTTTCTCCATGGTCTAGATCCGGATGCCAATCGGGTATATAAGGTGGGCCAGCTCTCACATGTTTGTTCCCGGGCCTCTCTCATCTTCATCGCTCAGCATACCTAGCCCTCCAAGACCCCTAGGCAGCTGACAGCAACCTCAACGACAGACAATCTTATACGATGGTTGTTCATGAGAGAATGGCTCTCGGAGGAGCTGATAACCTCACCGCGAGCTCCCGGCAAGGATTCTTAGAGAGCAGCGCCGTATCCCAGACACACGCTCGGACCTGGGAAGCGGATACGCACGCAACGGAGAATTATCGTCGAAAAGCCATGAAGCAATATGGTGCTCCGCTCGGCCGAGACAGACTCTTGAGCTCAAATTCGGGTTCCAGGTCTGCTCATTTCACCTCTAATTCCTACAATCAAGACGCACCCCATCCTCCGTCCCCGCCACATCCTCCGGTGCCAAACCCGCCACCCCCCAAGAATGGGCATCGAATCTGCAGGTGGTGATATACAACCTGTGTCTATCTTCTCTTTGCTTCCTTTCTATTTTGGGATGCTGGCCTCAGCCTACCATTTACGACTCGGAGCCTCCAGCTCATTGCTGCCGCCGCCGCCGCCGCTGCTGGAGCATGACCGGGACAGCAATGACAAGATCATCTCGACTCTGGAGGGCGCAGTCCGGAATATTGAACCCGGACCTTGATGAGGCGGGTAGCCGGCTAGATGACTGGCATGTTCTATCTAGCGGATATAACTCTGATGAAAAAGAAGTACGGCGTGGGTGCATGGAGGCATTTGTCAGGGGTAACAGGTACTAATAGGGGGTTTAGCAAGGAGCTATTTAACAGGTTTCGGTAGTGAATATATAAACTAACCCATGAGTTATATCTTTGTGCTATGCTATATTTTAGGTACGTCTAGAGATGTCTACCTATGTTGAAGGCCAGCACTTGTCTAATCAAAGAATGATGATAGCGGCATAGGAGATGGATGGATAGGTACCTAGGTACCTGATAATTATGTGTCCCAGAACCTGCCCGATGCAAACATTAGAAAGAACTTGGGTAGGTACTTAGGTATGTACCTTGAGTGCAAGAGTTCCAAGAACTTGTTGAACACACTAGCAAAAAGTAATGTAGGCACACTATAGGTACATAATGCACCAAGGCAGCCATCTTCAAAGTTGTTTGCTGCCGAGTATTCGCAGAGATACATCTCTATTGTTCATTGCAGCAGAGTCAGGGTGTGTTCAAGTTAAGCTTCTCTCATAGAAGTATGTGCATCCACAGATACATACACCTTACATGATTGTTGTTGTCCAGCTGACCTGGTTGCTCAGTGTTTATGTTTACTCTACAGGCACACGAGTAGTTAAGGTAGGTATACTAGGTAGTGTAACCTGGAAACTTTAACTGCCCTGGTACCGGTCATTGTGACCACTGCTCTTTCCAACCCCATTCACAGCTTTAGTCCTCCTGCGATTACCTGTTGTGTTCCTTCCTCGCAGCAGACGTTGTGACCTCAGCCCCAGAAGGTACCTTGCTGCACTCCTTTGCCTTCCAGGCCCGTCCATCGACAAGCATCAGCAGAATTGATAATCCTCTCCCCGAGCATCGCTGACTTCGAGCAACCTTCTCATCTTCTTCTGTTTACCCTCCCCGTCCAGCCTCTTGACATCGCGGAGGAAAACAACAGCAGAACGCCTCCACAGATCGGGCTCAAGATCTTGTATGCCTACCACTTGCTTTTGCTCTCATTCACTTCTACTCTGCTCCTGATTTTTTGGTAAGTGGCTTCTCTGGTGCCTCACGATCCTTTTTCCCCAGGCTTGATTATGCAAACAGTCGCCGTTCGCTCAACCACTTCTCTCCAGGCTTCACAGCATCTCTCTCTTCCTCTTTTCCCACCCACAGTCGGCAGCATACAACCACCTACCTACAAGGTCAATTAACCCGGTGGTATTTCTTCAATGCACCATATTCACCCTTTGAACATCTTACCTGGGCTGGAGTATCTATTCACCCCCTCTTCCCACTGCTACACAGACAGCATAAACACCACAAACACCACAAACACCACGCATGCAGCTCTATATCCGCTTTTTCTGGATCCTGGCACATGCATTCACACATCCATGCATATTTCCAAGAGCAACTACATCCAAGCCTCTACTCTTGCGTGACCTATTCAGGCACTCTTATTTGTGGCTTGCCCAGCAGCCTGCACTCATAATCTCATAGTCCAATCCACCCCGTCTTAGCCTTGCATCTATTCCATGCCTCCTATGCACCATGCCTATCAAATCTGCAGTACCGTATTCCTCTCCTCAAGGCCGCCGAAAAATCATTCGAAAGCTATTGGTCAAGCTTAAACATATCCAGGCGGATGACGTCCCCATTCCTAACCCAACCATCCTCGAGATAAAGTTCTATCTTAAAACCCACCGCCGTTGCTGCACAGTCTTTGTCGAGAATACCGAAGAGCTCCCCTATAGCCCTCCAATCATCCCACCAGAATTTGTCCCTCGTTTCATTGCCTCTCAACTTGAGGCCCAGAAGATTACTGACCATCATAGACAATCTGTCCAGCTTTGCACCGTTCTTGTCCTTCTTTCGGAGTACATTGTCGCTGATCCTATTCAAATCAACTCGGCACCAACACTATTCTTCTGGTACGATACCAACCGACAACGTACCTTCTACCTTTTTGCGTACCTCAACCGTCAGATGGAGCCACGCACTTACAGTTCGGCTGAGCTCCTAGGCCTCAGGCCTTCTCGGACATCCGAGACTTCCCATGGCGTACGGGCTAAGCTCAAGACGGTTCCTGAATTCGGTAAGTGATCTGTCTCCGCCTCCTCGCAATGCATAGATCGTACTAATATCCACATAGACGAGGTGGCCACCAAAGAAAAAGGAATTGCAACCCAAGCCCACGCCCGAGCTCCCAGGAAACCAAAAGGGGTCTCATCTTCATCGAACGAGAGTGACGAGGTGATTTATCGCGGCAAGAATCATCCTCGCCATACTTGTCAGCCCATTCCACCTGGATCAAGTTCGCAATGGAAGTACCGCGGCCGTACAGGTTCTGAGGTAACCTCGAGCGACCCGCTTTCAGCACCGACAGGCCTTGACAAGCAGAGCAGCGAAGGCTTCCAGAGGTTCTTCAAAGCGGTCGTATCCCCCACCCATGTTCGAGTCACTGCCGGTGGCAGAATTGTTCCCAACACCCGCAACTCCGTATCTCCCACTACGAAATGGGACAGGGAACGAATACCTACCGACATGCAAAATGCAGCAGAACTTGGCAAGGAAGCTAAAGTCGAACCAGTCTTCGTTCCGTCAAACAACCAGATGCCTCCTGCCATGGTTCAGCCCATATATCCATCTCAGCCCATGGTATATCAGCATATGGGCATGCCAATACCTGTCTACCATCCTTTGCAAGCCTCCGTGCAACATGGTTTTACCTATCCCTACGGCTTCGCCCCTCTCGCTGCTCCGATCTCAAACACGCCGTACCTTGCAATGCCTGAACGCGAACAGAGAACTGAGGCTACAGGGCCTACAAGCAAGCAGAATGCTGTTGAGAACGATAACAGACCTAGACAGGCGCCTGTTAAGCTTTCGCCCCCAGATCAATTCGACCAGAACCGGCCGTTTTACATCAACGGCCAATTGGTTTTCCCACCTAGTGGAATGAATGCAGGTCCTATGCCTCAGATGGTTGCCAGCCCTTACTTTGCGCCTGGTGTCTTGCCAGCTCCTGCACACTCTGGCCAGCGCATGGCGGCTATGAACCATCCTGGTTCTAGCATCCCTATGACCGCTGGTACCAGTGCACACCCTCAGCAACCATTCCCAAGTGCTCCTAACAGAAACTTAGCCTCCCAGCAATCATTGACACAATCTGGTGCTTCTGGAACTATGCCGCATCTCTCCTCAATCCGACCGAGCGAGATCACTAAAAAACAACTTGAAGGGCTACGAAACTCGCTGAAATACTATATAGGTCAGCTTCAATTCAATAGGCACCAGATCGACGAGCCCTGGGTGTTTGCGCAGGCCCAGAAAGTGAGAGATAACATCAAACAGTTTGAGCATACCCTGCAAATGCAGATACGGTTTGAAATGGAGCATTACCCAAACATGGAACCGACGCCCAGACACATCTCCGAAATGGTAATATCTTGCAACACGCCATCCCGACCACCAAGCATTAGACATACCCAGGCAAGCGGCTCTTCCCATCATGGCTCTGTTAGATCGATTGACCCAAGCTCTGGTCACAAGTTCCTACAGTCTCAGCAGGTTGGTGCGGGTAGTCGAGGGGGTTCTAGGCCGAACCGAGCAGCCGTGGGTATCAACTCAAACCGAACTGATAACTCAACAGCCCACATCGATGCTCTTGAAGCAGCAGTTATCCAGAAACTCTCTGCTCCTAACGCTACCCCGGAAGAGAAAGCGATGTTGGAGGCCATCACCAGACCACTCAATCCACACCATGACCCTCAACCTTCGGTGGCTCAACAGTACTCCAGTGACAATAGCTCGTCCAAGGACTCTTCTGCTCAGAAAGGGACTGCAATCGAGAAGAAGCCAACACAAGGACAGCGATACTCAGCTGTGACCTATTTGCCGAATCAGCAGAAAAGTGGAAATGGCCTACACCCCACTGGTGGCTACCTCACTAACGGAAATATACCTTACATCGCCCAAGTAAATGGAGACGGGCTGACAACTCCCTATTTGGTTGGGGATTACCCCCCAGGCACGGACCCTTGGACGTACCTGGGACATGAGTTCGTGTACTCAAGAGAGTTGACTGAGGCTGAAAAGCAAGCTCGAAATGTCTATTGGGGTAAGCTCCCAAGCAAGGGAACCGGCTTACCCAAGTTTGACGGGAAGGACTTCTATCCCGCCTCCCCACAAAAAGTTACACAGCATTCAGGTCAAGTTCGCAAGATGCCTTCAGGGCGACCTGAGATTGAGCCTGGGTTTGAGCTGAGACGCTCTGATGTTGACCCGTTTCACTCCAGGCGCGACGCCAACAGCATTCGCTCTTTCGAGAGTGGTCGCAAGTTTAGCAAGGCTATTCCGATCGTAGCACCTCCTGACGTGGAGAAAAAGGCTACGGCCAATATGTCTACGAACAAGGCAAAAGCTAACGAAGGGATGTACGAGCTGAGCAAGCTCAATCAGTCCCTTCAGGGACTCAAAGTGTCCTCTCCCGATGATTCATCTGCGACATACTCAGATAAGAAAAAGTCCCCCCTTCTCAGCCGTAGAGCTGTGGAACGATCCAGGTAGGTTGGACTGCATTCGGGACTCTAAGAAGCAATTGGACTGATTATCGGCAGCGTGAAATCCGGGCACGACCTGTGGCAGACTATGCTCAAGAAGGGATCAGCTAGTGGAAATGTACTGCCCAGTGCTATCTCATCGACCACAGCGACAGGTTACTTACCTCAGTACGCCGGCAACGCGATCGCCTCTCTTGGACCTACGATTTCCAATGGCTCTCCAGCCCGGGTTTCACCGAATGCCGATGACAAGCTCATCGAGCTCGAAGGACCTCGCGTAGCCATGGAAAAGGTTGGAGAGAACTGCCCTCCAAGCTCGGCTCCTTCCATCGAGCACGACATCACGAAGGATCTTCACCAGCGCATGCTCCGTGATGCTGAACGCCGTGGAGTTATTGGCTCTGACTGGCAGTAGCTATTCGTCCAACTGGTCATGATGTTAAGCTACGCCTAAACAGGACTATTCTTGAACCAACGACGCTCGCCTAGCCTTCTTCGCTGGAGGCATGGGCCAGATACGTATATCATTCTCAATTACTACATGTTTTGCAGGCCTTTAGAGATGCATTAGTATGCTGAATCAGCCCTAATATTTCATTGCATCCATGGAGAGGTTTGTTTCTATCACAGAATTTCACATCGCTTGTTACGGAACAGTTTCATACCTAGGAGAGTTAGACCGTCATTTCTTAGGAGTTGGACGATTGGTAGCATATGCTGGTCACTCTCTGTTTTAATATGGCCATGGAATTGGCAAAATGGGATATCAGTACTCGCACTCACGACGAAGCCGATGAGGCCCGGGTGCAGTAGTAGCATGAATGCAAAGATTTGACTAGAGGAAGACTAATAATTAGGTGTTGCGTTGGACTGGATCAAGACTAGGTGGACCTGTAGTAATTTACTCTCATTGCCTTCATATCTATTTATTGTCTCTCCCTATTCGTGATGAGTAATTCGTAATTACGTGTTCTGGTCAAAAATAGCCAGTCAACTTCGAGATAGAGACGAGGCGAGAACATGTACCTCACCATCAAACCTCCAGCCGCACTAATATCAAACGATATTTTGCAACTGCAAGTCTGCAGGCGAGGGTGAAGGAGCGGTTCAAATTTAATTGCTCCTTCACTGGGGTTGCTCTTCGCCAGACGTATACCACGAAAGCCATAGACTGTTTGATTGACGTGGAGATATCCTGGCGGTGAATGGATTTCAAGACTTACCGTAATACCAGGGTCGGTTTCCTCCATTTACAAGGCCTCGTCAGGCTGAGGACACGCCTCGTGCCTTCGGACCCGGATTCAGCCGTTGCACCTGGATTTGGCAGAGCACGCATGGCTCGTCATACGCTGAACGGTTAGTAACTGACAAAAGGTACGATAGATCTCACAGTATACGACAGATTTCGCAGCAGCAAAGGGCAGAACTTCGGGATAAACCTCCCATGGAGCATTTCACGATAAAACGTGAGAATGGCCATTGTGTGCATGCAACCGTTTTGTTTTCTCTCTCGGTGTGAGCTGGCTGATGAAGTGTGCGTCGCGCACCTAGATGCTGGTTTCTCTCCTCCCTCATGCTCATATCGTTTCATGATCGAAATTCCCCCGATGATGCATATGAAGCCCAGCCCATTACGTGCGTTCTGTGTGCAAGTGGTGTCGGACACGCCCCGTTCTTTTTGACGAGTTATCGCCGGATGGTGCTTGATCCGATTTTCCCGCCCCAAGACGCCGACCAGAAAAGCATGATTCCGATGTTGTAGATTTCCGCAACTCCATCATGTGCCAAGCCTGTCGAGCCCTCTCGAACATGCTGTTCAGGCGGGAATTTATTTGCTGGCGCTCTTGCCCTTGGTTCGCAGCTCACGGCCGGCCTTTATGCGCTCAAGGATGTTCTCACGGTCCTTGTCGAGCTTGAGCTTGGTGACGACAACATTGCTCTGTTGGGAGTCTGACGTTAGTAGTCGTCGACAGATATTGGTGAGAACGTAGACACGGCATGCCTGTAGACTGTTGGAAGATGGGGAATAGAAAATTAGAAAGCTTACGGTGTGGATGCCGAGCGGGACGGACTGGCCAGAGGTCTTCTCGCGGGTGACACGCTCGATGTGAATCTGGTACTTCAGGCGGTAAACGCTGGTGATCTTGCCCTCGCTACCCTTGTTGGAACCCCGAACGATTTGCACCTCGTCGTCCTTTCGGACGGGGATGGATCGGACGTTGTACTTCTCCCTGAGCTCCTTGCTATTTTCAATTGTTAGCGACGGTGTTCATTCGTTAGCCGTGGAAAGTTGGATACATACCTGAGAGGGGCGCTCATGATGTTGCGGCGGACGGAGCTGGGAGCCTGGAAGTGGGCGCGTCTGGCCTTGCGGCGCGAAGACGAGACATTGGGGTTGACCTTCACCATTTTGGCTGCTTCGGGGTGTTGGGTTAGTAGACGACGGTGGGCGAAGATGCGGAAGTGAGGTTGAGAAGAGAGTAGGAAAAGTTTGTGAGTATGCAGCATCCCCACAAGGGAAAATTGAATTGGTGGTTGTGGAATGGTAAAATTGCCCTAAGCTAGTGTCTGTGGCGTGCCGAGTCCTGTGGCTGAGCTGGGGGCTCAATAGAAAGTACCTCGGTACCTACCTTCAGGGATTACCCCACTAATCGACAGGGGCTCTCAGTGGAACCGGTGCCAACGGTCCGGCAGATCCAATTTTGTAGACCACCTTGGGTAGCTCAAGAGTGGGATGATTGCGAGAACTCGATGGGAGAAGGGTGGTTTATAACAACTTCCGACACACCCATTCGAAAATGCTGTCTAGGATAGTACGAAGGAGAGCCCTTCTCTTTTTGAGGAATTCAAATGTCTCCAAGACGAGAAGTTTGGTGCAGCGACGGACGCTGGTGTCAGCTCCAAAACCCGGCGATGGACCGCTGATGGAGAGACGGCCAGACCGGGAGCTTCCGAGTACGTCTACATACCTGCATGCCATCAACCTCGACTCCGACCGCTGCACTGCCGCAGACACTGCGAGGACGAGCACACACCTATCCGTAACTGACCAACCAACTAACTAACATGTGTACATTCAGACATCGACGGCTTCCGCTGGTCAAGGACCTTCCCCATCTTCCTCGCCCTGATCGCGCTCTCCAGCCTCGCCATCTTCAACTACCAGAAGCTCTCCAGCCCCGTGGTGGCGTCGACGCTGTACGCGCTGCGCACCAATAAGCGGGCGCGCGAGCTGCTGGGCGACGAGATCTACTTCAAGCACCAGATCCCGTGGATCTCGGGCGAGATGAACCAGCTGCGCGGCCGCATCGACGTCCGCTTCGCCGTCAAGGGCTCCCGCTCCACCGCCGTCATGCGCTTCGCCAGCGTGCGGCCCTCGGCCCGCGCCATGTTCGAGACCACCGAGTGGAGCCTCGAGATGCCCGACGGCGCGCGCGTCGACCTGCTCGATGGCGGCGACCCTTTCAAGGGCATTGCTGGCTATTCTATGGACGAGGAGGAGCGCGAGGCTGCTTTGGAGACGAGGGGTTTCCGGCAGCAAATCAAATAAAGGGGCTTCCGTACATTGGGATGCGCTTTGATGTAACCCCCTCCTCTCCTGTCATCATGGCTTTATATAAAAGCTGTGATATAAATCCATCTTAGCGGAAAATTACTAGGTTGGGGGGTGAGATATTCAGCCAGCGCTTGTGACTGAGCTTGATGTAAGCCATGTCTCTGGGAGATTTTAACGCCGACACATTCATTGGGAGAACTCCTACTTCACTTTCCCAACTAAGCACAAAAGTGGGAAAAACCATGATGGCCCGAAGGAAAACCCTTCTATGACTTTTAGGCCACTCAGGAGTTGGCGTGGCATTTGTGTGTACAACAGATGTATATAATACAGTAGGATTCATGATACCGTGATTTTACAAATTTGAATTACAACGCCGTCAGAACCGTGGAACCGCCCGATTGCATAGTTTTCCTCATGTCCTTCAGATCTAAATGTGTTATCCTCGCCTGCTCCAACCGCTCTTCGTGCCCTTCATTGCGCTCTAGCGTGCGGCGCTTCGCCTTGTCGATGAACGTCTCGACGGGGGGATCCTTCTTAATAGCGTCTGAGATCTTGACGATGCAGCCCTTGGGCCCGGCGACGTGGCCCTTGATGACGACGATGCCGAGCTTGTTGTCGACCTTGAGCACGCGCAGGTTCTGCACCGTGACCCGCTCGTTGCCCATGCGGCCCGGCATCTTCTTGCCCGGGTGCACACGCGAACCGCCGCCCTGGCTGGGACCCGTGGTACCGATGGTCCTGTGGTTCTTGGAGTTACCGTGACTGGCCCCCTGACCGGCGAAGCCGTGCCGCTTCATGCCACCGGCGAAGCCCATACCGCGGCTGTTGCTGCGGGCGTCGACGAACTGGCCGACCTTGAACCAGTCGGGCGTGAGCTGGACGCCGACGGGGAGCAGGCCCTCCTCGCCGCGGACCTTGAACTCGGTCAGATGCCGCTTGGGCGCGATCCCCTTGGCCTCGTAGTACCCCAGCTGCGGCGCCGTCGTGTTGTCGGGCGTCTTGTAGCCGCACCCGACCTGCACGGCCCAGTACCCGTTCTTGGCGCGCGTCTTGGAGGCCACGACCTGGCACTGGTCGACCTGGAGGATGGTGCAGGGCGTGCGTGTGCCCTTCTTGGTGTCGAACATGGCGGACACGCCCTTCTTGACTGCCACGAGGCCCGTCCGCAGCGGTGTCGACTGCGCCGTGCGCGCGAGGGCGGCGGCGGGCCCGGTTGTGGGAGCGGGGAGGCCGGCAGACGGCTGGTTGAAGCGCGTGGGCTTGTTCCGCGGCGGCGCGGTCGACCAGCCATACTTGACGCCGCGCTTGGCTGTCCGCGGCAGCAGCGTGCGGTTTGGTGTGATGAGGACGCGGGATGTGAGGGCGGACGAGGCCGGTGTGAGGGCTGCTGCCCAGCGGGCTGGCAGTCGGGCTGCCATGGTCGCTGGGAGCACAATCGGCTCAGGTTATGCTTCTGAAAAGGGCGGAACGGTCGTGCTGTGGCTTTGGGGATATGGTTGGCGTCGATGGTTCCGGATTGTCATAGACGGACCACTCAGGACGTTGATGTTCACCGGCGCTTGGTTGGGAGGCTCAGAAAAAAATGGGTGGGTCCAGGCTGGCCGCTTAAGTTGTGCAGGGACCTCCGCATGCGCCATGCCGCCGCTTTTAGCTCAGCCAGGGCGAGTAGAGTCAACTTGCATAGCTCTCCAGGCAAGCCAGGCTACGCCCTCAAGTTTTAACTGATACAAGTCTCAACTTGTAGTAATTGAGTTCTCTGCAGCAACCATACCAGACAAACACGCCGCTTATTCGCGTTGTATAATTTCAGTGTATTTATTGTTCCACCCATCAAGATACAGTACGACAATACGCGTACATCCTGAAGTTCGCTCCGGATGCCAGCCAGCATTGGTTACCAATGTCAGCAAGCGGAAAGCGGTTCGAAGCTAAATCAAATGGAAATACTGTAGTCGCTCTATAGCGCCGTGTTCGAATGCCTCGCCATGCATAACTCCGTGGAGGACGCACGGTCCAACAATCGAATAAGTTCGATGCGAATAATTTGCATCATCACCTTGAGAGTAGGATCGAATCACACACGGCATTGCGGACCCTAGAAAAATGACAACTTTATCTCCAACTTTCGTGTTCTTGTGAAACCATCCTAACCGCCGCCCTCCGTTGATGCTGCCGAGCCGCATGTCGGCCTCCAGGTTCCGCTGGATAGTCCGGTAGAGTCTTGGGTATGCACTCGGCATCACCTGTTCTATCGTGTCTCTTTCGGAGAAGTACGAAATGAGCGGCTGGCCATCGATGTCAAAGCCTTGCTTTTCGCAGTAACTCATCCATTGAATCAAGTCGGGTGAATAATTTCTATGTAGCAGCTTCCCAAGCAGTTTGAAGTCTCTTGGTTTGTCGCTGGGAAAGGGACTGTCCTCCCAACAGTGTTTATCGGTGGGATAGACGAGAAGCCAACACAACGCCTCAGCCACGTCGGTGTCATAGACACGTGGGTAATCTATCCACGTTCTCGGCACCCGGATGCTTGAGCGTTCCAGCATGCTGGCTTTTGCTTCTTCCAGGGTCGGCGAACATGCTGTCACTCGGCCTATGCAGAGTCCTTTAAAGCTTATGCCCAAATGAGCAATAGTAGGCCCAAGATCGGCTTTGAAGTTCCTAGACGCACCGTAGTACGGACCAAAGGGCTCTGGTCTTATAAAGCAGGATAATCCTTCTGGTCCTTTGGCCGGTGATGAAGGGGCCCAGGTTCGTGAGTCAAACCAGTCCGGATACCAACTCTTGACTTCGTGGACCTTGTTAACGATGAAATCGAGGTTTCCGATAGCCTGTATCATTTTGATCGTCATATCACGACATAGCATGTTCAGAGGCATCTGGTAGCTTGGTAGCGGTACCAACATAGGGCCGTCGTGCGTGAGACCAAGCAAAGCGAATATCCGGTCCTGATCGATGCTCGCCTTTGCTTGGTGGCACATTTTGCGTGCATTCAATAGAGAGAGTGGCCGTAATCCTAATTTTAATTGTCGAATACTATATAACTGCACGATATGATGTCGTGCTGGTGAATTTCCTATTCCATCGACGTGAGTGTACATATCCAGCGTCACCGCAAGCTCGTCGAGGTTGAGGACATTGCCGCCCCATATAATCTCAAGATGTAGATTTATAGATATCTCTTGTATAATCCAAATTCTTGTCCAGTATTCGTGATTCAGTAGTTCCACAAGCGCTCTGCGGTACGGCTCAGTGATCAGAACATCTGGGAACGTTATGCTGTGAAATCTCTCGTTTACATTGACATTTCCGTGGTGAGGTTCCTTACTATGGTTTTTCCTTTTCTTGTTGTCCTTTTCTTTGTCGCGTATACGTTTGACAAGTTCCTCTGTAACCATTCGCTGGGTATATTGGTTTAGCTGTGAGACCATGACACTCAGTAATTTGATACCGCGGATCAAATGTATCCAGATAAGAGACAACGAGGGAAGCCGAGCGGTACATGGTGGCCATTCTCAAAACCTGCTGACTGCGTTCCTCCAAGTCAGCTTGATTGATACAGAGCCCATCCGCCCAGACGCGACGGTATCCTCTAGCACGTAACTCCAACAAAGCGCGGTACAGGTTGGAGGTGATTTCGACATCTGTTCCAGCAAGAATGATACGCCTGCCGCAAATACCGTCTCCCCAGTTGTATGAAAGGGCAACATAGCCAAAGGTACTCTCGAATGAATGGTTGAGCGATGTGTGCTCAAGATGGCACACAATATGATCATCCGGGGTTGATGCGCGCTGAATGTTCAAAAGGCGTATCTCATTATTCTGACTGCTTAATGGGCGATATTCGATGCCATTGTAATATGCAGCATACTTTTGCGCGAAAAGCGCAGCTGTGCCGAACGGAGTAGGGGGAGCTGTCACGATGGCCAGCCCATATGCTATTGCGTACAAGGTCAGCAATACTCCAAACTGAAGTATCCGGCCACGCCAGCATATGGCAGTAGCATCCATTATTATGGAATTTGAAGCACGAAAGAATGACACCGAGTATCTTGAGAAAAGTATGCCATTCTACTAAGGAAGCCGCTTGAGGGTGAGAGATGGAACGAAGTCTTCTGGAGGTGTCGGTTAGTGGTATAAGTCTACAAATTGGACATGGTGGCGCAGGTAGACAAGGCATCAATCAATCCTGCTGTCATAATAGGCAGCATGTCAGGCATATATTTTAAGAGCTTACCTGGGAGGGCCTACCGTTTCACTGAGGGAGTTGTTGCATTTCGACTGGGCGGAATCCTTCGCATATTTCGTAGGCACGTCGTGTCACGATCGTAGGAGACAAAGGACCTGAAGTGTATATAGTTGCAGCCTAGATCACGAAGAAGTTTAGCCTTCTTCGTGCGACAACAAGAATTCATGTAACCCCTATACTAAGGCTTTTGACACTTCGAGCCCTACCTACCTACCTAGGTATGTAGAGAATTGGAGGGGGGAAAAGATGTTGTAGTTGTATTGGAGATCGAGGTAGCCTAGCCGTTCAGACTGCTATTTAAATACTGTATATATACACCTTTAGACCTTCCACAAGGGCAATATGGTTGTCCTACCTCCCCACCCCAAGAAGTAGGAAGAAAGCTAAGTACGAAAGGCAAAAGCGGCGGCTGCGCTAAGCCTAATTAGTAATATAAAAAGTGGAAACCCCAGGACGAGAGATCACCGTTCAGTCTCCGAGGTCACACCCTATTAACCTATGAATTAGGTAGGCACCTAAAGAATAGCAAACATATGGCACGGGCTAACCTTGATCTTTTATCACGCAAGATAGGCATATGATATTTCTTCTCTTGAATCTTTCTCTTTTGTTCATCAAACACTGCTAGAAATTGCGCCGGAAAGATGGTTTACTACTTCACGTCCAATGTGGTCACCCCTCCTGCCTACGTCTACGTGGGCAAGGATAAATTCGAAAGTGGGTGGCCTTCTAAGTCGGCATTTGGTGGACGGTATTGACGCGACTGGACAGATGAGGAGCTCATAAAACATGGCTGGGAGGAGGACGTATGGTGAGTCGCTATCTTCCTGTCCCGTTTTCGTATCGTTCTATCCTTCTTTTTTTTCCTGGTTTGTATCATTCTACTGCACTTCTCCTTTCAATCTTACGACATACCATCAGTCTTGGCGACTAACCTACTTACCAGGGTATGACACATCTCCCTAAGTTCATGCTCGCAGCATGAGCTGCACACCTTAACATCACCGCAAAAAGCTCACTTCTCGATGTCAACCAGTTCCACGTAGACAAGCTCTCAAGCGCACACATCTACCTCCGGCTGGCCGAGGGCGAGTCCTGGGAGTCGATCCCCGCCGACCTCGTGACGGACCTGGGGCAGCTGACCAAGGCGAACTCGATCGAGGGCAACAAGAAGGACAACATCACCATCATCTACACGCCCTGGTCGAACCTCAAAAAGGACGGCAGCATGGCCGTCGGCCAGGTCAGCTTCAAGGACCCTCGCCTGGTCAAGCGCGTGCTCATCGAGCAGCGTGAGAACGCCATCGTCAACCGTCTGAACAAGACCCGCGTCGAGAAGTCGCAGCCCGATCTCTTCAAGGAGAAGGAGGACCATCTTCGTCAGATCAGGAAGAAGGATCAGGCGGCAAAGCAGGAACGGGTAAGTTTTTTCATTCATTTTCTCCGGTTATCCCGGCTTCTCCTACTTCTTCCTCTTTCCTTTCTTCTCTAAAGCATTCCTTTTGTTGTGATGGGGAAACCCCTTTTAGCTCACTCCAAAATTTTATTCCACATATGATTCTTAGTGTCAATCGGTATATTCGCTAATACAGTCATTCTCACAATAGAAGAAAGAAAATGCTCGGGTAGCACAGGAGAGAGCAGAGAAGAAGTGGCAGAAAGATCACGCATATGACGATATATTCACTGAGGAGAACATGGAGGCGTCAAGCAACCAGAATCGGGCCGAAAACTGGGAAGAGGACTTCATGTAGCTTTTTTCTTCTCAAACTCCTAAATATTATTATTTTTATTTTCTTTCTTAACTTTGATTGCGGTCTTAGAAACACTCAAGCTACGAACCAAGTACCCTGCAGAATCATCCATCGTGGCCTGTGTCTTCAGGTACCCGGTCAGCCGAAAAGGAGCCAGCATCCATCCCTCTCAAGAATTCCGTGATGCCGAGTTCATCTTATTGGCATTCGTGCCCTTGAGAGCATGATCATTAGGATTGGGCGCGGCCTCGTAGATGATCTGCGCAGGCGCCCGACCGATCGCCATCCACTCGCCCTTGAAGCCGATATAACTCAGCCTCGTAGCCTCCTCAGCCTCTCCGTCCTCGCTATCACTGTCACTATCATTGTCCGAACCGTATCTGGCAGTGGAAAAATTGTTCACAAAAAACAGCGACAGCCGCCGCACGCTGCTGAAGAGCGCCCGCTTGACGGGGAGCTCCTGCACCTCGGACGTCTGGCTCAGCTCAAATTCCTGGGTTGGCTTGCGCTGGTTCACGCTGTCGAAATCGATGTCATCTCGGTTGACTGTGACGTCTGGAGTCAGTAATCCTTGGTCTTTAGCCATCTTATCTGCAACTACCTTGGGAGCGAGCGGTAGGCTCATAGGTAGGACGGAATAATAGCCCTGACAAGCGACCCGATCGTTTTTTATAAGTATTGTAGGAATGACTTACTAAAGACCTGCAGCTTCTGGGGAGCACTGGGGGATAGCGAGCTGCGTAGTAGAATTGAGTGTAGCTTAACCTGGCCTGTGAATCTGTGTTGCAGCGAAACAAATGCATTAGCTAGCAGCTTTATCGACAATCAAATGGATTTCAGTGATAGTAAGCTCAAGTAGTTAGAATAGCGTAATAATGTGTTTGCGCTAGAATGCTAGTGATGATCCATGTAAGGACAAGACTCATATGACATGAGATGGACCCAATCTCAAATGAGTCGAGGATAATGGCCGCCAACTCTCAACAAACCGGTTTTGACCACCAGCGATAATGAAATCATGCACGCAACACTTCCAATAGCATAGGAATGCAGCAAGGGCAGAACGGAGGATTCCAGCAGAAATGGCGAGTTGCGACGTCCGGACAGACTGAGACTTACGGGATATTCATGATCATCTGTTCATCGGCATCGCTCACAAGCTCAGGCTCGACCTGCAAACGGTCCGACCAGGTCTTTTTCACAACCGCCTTCCCCGCATCTCTCTCGGACTCATTCAGAGTGACAATGTCATCGAATCTGATGTGCTGGTACAAACTGTACTGCAAAGCTGGTGTGATATCGTCCGAGTGGTCGTGCTCGTGATCGTGATCGCCATGGCCGTGGCCGTTGTGGTCGGCATGCTCATCGTGACAGTGCGACATCTGGGGCTAGTTCGGGGTTGCGACCGCGACGACCGGAGAGAGAACCTTGGAAGAAATGAGAAAATACTAGATTGTGTGTGTTTTAATTATATGTATTCGGACAACTGGTTCTTGTTTTTGTCGGTTACTATGAGTGAGTGAGTAAGTAAGTTATCTACCTAAGGTTAGATAGGCTGTAGCTGTAAAGGTTACGTGCCTTAGAGGTAGGCTCAGAAGAGCCGGAGCGCTGGTAGGTACCGATCATCAGCTACACCAACAATTGAAGCTCCCTACTACACACGAGCTATTTGAGCACCAATTAACACAGTTTTATAACACATACAAAATGTACCTTAAAACTCACCCATTCACTCGGAAAATCATGCTAGTCATTTTGTGATTGGTTCTCATTGAATAAACCTTAGGTAAGATAAACTATGCGGTCTGGCTCGGTACCTATTATACACAATTCGACCGATGCTTCAATCATTTGAAATATCATTTATCAAAACCCGCCCTTCCGTTTCTTCGCCTTTTTTTTGGGCCGTCTACCAAACGCGCCTGCTGCAGGTTGCGACATCATATGCACCGGGTCTGAGTGTATCATCTGCCTCTGCGAACTCAGGCCTCTGGGCTGACTACTATAGAAGCTGGTGTCCGGAGCCGGTTGGGTGGCGGGAAGCTCTGGCTCCTGCGACAATTGAGTGAGAGTTTGTGTCCGACGGCGTTTGCGATCTTCCCGAGCTAGTTGTTTCGCCCTCCTCAATTTGCCTGCGTCTGCGTCGCCACTCCTGTCAAGGTCGAAAACATAGTCCGACGGTTCTGCACCTACTTTCCATTTATCCAGGAGCTCAAACTTTTTATCAGGTACGAACCTCCCGGTCCCTGTATAAGCCCTAAGAAGTGCCATCGCTGGGTCTTCATCCTCAGCTACCTCTGAATTGGACCTTTGAGACCACGCAGAAGATAGGGGCGACTCGAATCCTGGGGGACTGCTGGGGAGAGCCTCGGCCTGGCTGTCCGGCAGCATATTCTCCTCTATGGTAGCCTGAGATCGGTCACCGGTTGGGCTACGGTAGCCGATACCATACAGTGACAGATATAGGTCATAAGCCATTTGTTCAGACATCGATATTGCTCGACTTTCATTCGCATTCTCGCTGTCCCCATGATGTAAAGAATTATTAGTGATTTCAAGGAGCCTAGAGTATGCATCTCGTAGTGACCCCGAAATAGAAAGTAGTGGATTAAATAGGTCGAGTGCGTAAACCACTACACTTGGATGTATGCTGATTAGTCGCCCGATTTCATTTTCCCACTTTATAGCAGATAACGAGCGCCTTGACACTTCTTTGAAGTCTGGCATTATCTGAAGACTGCGAAACTGGTTAGTTTAGTGAGAAGATGAACATTAACAAACATACAGTGTACAGGAAGGTAGCAATCCATTGTGGACTGCTTCCGCGGCGTATCGATGAACGGCATCGAAGGGATTGTGTCTGTCGACATTTATTTGAGCGAATCTGGCTGAATTGACCCGGCCAGCGTCTGCGGGGATACGACTAAGATGTTCGTAAAAAACCTTGATATATCTATTGGCAACACTTGGAGAGTCTTCTTTTGGGGTAGCCAAGCCATCGTCCTCTATGACAATTCTGGAGAGCAGGCGTTGCAAATATGTGTCTCTTTGAACGTCCGCTTTTGATCGCCGACCGACAACCTTCCTGGGTACGCTGACCTGAGTAGAAGGTGATAACGAGGATACGCAAAGAATAGAGACCAGAGACATGTCTGATCTTAGGCCCACGATTTGATATAGTTTGATCCGTTTTTCGACTAGACCATGCCCAATATTCGTGATTGGTGTATTATTTTCGGTGGTGATTGGAACTGGGCTGATGCACAACGTCAGAAATGTGCTGTTAAAAGTCTGTTGCAGGCTGCCTAGCCCAGTCACATCCGCTTGACACCTGACTCCGTTCGGACCTCTTGGTGAGAATTCTACGTGGTAGAGGTCTATCCACGGATTTGTTGACGAGTGTATGAAAACATATGAGGTCGTTTGAACCGGCTTGACACCTTGAGTAATAGCCAGCTTCAGATTTTGATCAAAGGAACTCCTAAAATGAGGAGTCGAGAATAATATCGACCAGGCCTTTTTAGGTTTGTCCCAATCAACCCCGGGCTTAGGGTAGATCCTAACGATGAACAGTTTAGAGGTAGTCAATATATACAAGTACTGTGGATCATGGGCAACTTGGATATCCAGTATACAATCTGAGCTGTCAGGGAGACGAAATTGTAGATCAGGTAGATATGTGCCAGCACTGAGATCTAGCAGCCTAATTTGGTGCATATTGCCTACAAGTACCGAAGAGCTTCGCTGTAGTGGTGGAAATTTGGTCTGAGAGCTCATGTCCGCGTTATCGGCATCAAGATCTAGGTTACCCAGCAAATCCAGGTTGTCCTCAGAAGGCCCGACCCATAGAACCTTATGCCACCTCATGGCAGAACGGTCTCGGTAGGGAAACTGCTCTAGAACGCCATTATCAATGTGACCACATATTTTTAACCTGGGTACTGGTCCGTCCAAGAGTTTGGATCTTGTGTGTTCAATGTCCCATATACTCCAGAATCCTCGCTCATCAATGATCGCAATTTGCGGGGGATTTGATCGCGTGCTTGGATTAAAAGACACATCGGAATGACCATTGCCTCCAGTCTGTTCTCTGGACAAGTGAAAGAGGGGGTTCGCAGCGATACGTGAAGCATTCTTCTCAAGGCTGCCGCCCGCCGACACTTTGCGATACTCGGGTTGAAATATGGTTGTGCCTGAGTCTCGCTGGACAGCTAGCCATCTTGTAGGGTTATATCGTTGAAGATCAACTATGCACTTCACACGCCGGATGGGTCCCACATCTTCACCTATCCATAGTGCTGGTTCTTCAGAGGCCACCTCAACCAGACGCGCCGCGACATTGGGCTCCCGGGGCCATTGCCATTTTCCCTGGTCTAATTTCGCCAAGCGGAGGATATTGTTCGCACTACCAGTAACAGTGACAACTAATGGAACACCGGTATTCCGTTGCAAGGAGGTGTCGGTCAATTCACCTAACGTAAAGAAGCATGTGTGCCAACTGTGTTCTTGTTGGGGCGAGAAAGGTGACTCCTCTTCCACAAAGTAGTCATGAAGCAGGTGATTGCCCAGGCTGGCTTCAGGATGATGCCTCACGAGCCAGATTTGCTGCCTCCGATTTTGCTCCCACGCAGTCCCGGGGACTGGGAGTGGATCCGCAACACGACTGGGTTCAGGTGAGACCCATGTCTTATGAAGGCCGAGTGCTCTGAAAACCGGAGCTTCTCACGATATCAGTATATCAATACCAGTACACATAACTTGGAGGATTGACCAACCATCCCGGCTGAGGTTCCGAGAGGAACGCCAACCGCAATCTCCCGCCTTTTCGGATCCGTATGGGATATGCGAAAGCCGTCCTGCTAGCCCGATAGCCGATTCAACCAAGTGGCGTTCAGTCATTCGGAGAGCTTAGCTCTATATAGTTCCTCTCCCTTAGCTTGTGTTCTTGTATGTGCATCGCCACGAGTTGGAAACGTGGGGATGTAAGCTGTGTGTAAACAGGGCAACATTGAGCGGGAAATCTTCCCTGTGAGTATGGTATATATAAGTAGGTGCCCTCGTGAGCAGAACGGTCATGATGAATTTCACAGGTAGAGCTTAGAAAATGTAACTTAGGTAGGTAGGGTAGCTGCAGCCAGCTTTAAGAGGACCTTTATCTTATCTTGAATACCTCTTATATACATATATATATATTTATCGGGTATTTAAGGCGGGGTTTATCGGGTCTTTCAGTAAAGGAAGCGGCGCTCGGCAACGAATGTAAACATTGGGGTAGGGACATTGTCGCAAGTTGATCCTTGTTACGATCCAATTGAGAGATCCAACCTTTGCCTACCTTACCATCGTCCCATAAACTACAACTTCGACTGAACCGAGCCTACTTGAATATTGGCCACATATAATCAGCATGGCTACTGCATTTGAATCCTCTCTCTCCTCGAGCCTGAGCGGCCGCCCGACAATGTCGTCCACGGCGCCGTCCATGGCCGACCAACTGCCCAGTATAAACTTTGGTTTCGACGATCTCCGCGATCGCATGGCTAAGTTCAATGTGAAATTCGACGCGTTCATCGAGCAGGGGCGAAAGCGAGTACTAGAGGAGCACAACCAATTCCGTATGGGCCTAGCCGAGCTGCAAGGTACGCTGCTTCTACACCGCAAACGATTGCACTTTCTTACCTGTGATTACTCTACTAACCAAGGGCAACAATGCATACAGAGGACCAACGCATGAAGAGGAAAGACATGGAAATTGTCCAACACAAGATCAACACACACCAACAGACACGCTCGAAAGAAGACGCCGAGCGACGGGAGATGGAGGGCTCGATCGGCGCTCTCACGTCACAGCGAGACACGAACCTGTCGGCGCGAGACACCCTCAAGAAGCAAATCGCCGAGGCGGAAAAGGAGATCGAGGCGCGGCTGGCGGCACAGCGAGCGCACGCGACGCGCATCGATGCGCAGAGCCGGTTCAACGTGCCGGAGCTGGACTTCTGGGTGACGAACCTTTGCCTGCGCATCGAGGGCGCGGGCCAGAACGACCGGCTGAAGTTCGTGTACACGCACATTGACGAGCGCGACTGGGAGCGCGAGGCCTGGTTCGAGCTCAGCACGGCCTCGAGGGATTACGAGGTCAAGCATTGTCGGCCGAAGCTAGAGCGCGAGAAGATTGAGCGCGTCCTCGAGCGCGTTAATGAGTCGAGGGAGCTGCCTTCGCTGCTCAAGGGGATGAGGGAACTGTTTGTCGAGGCGATGAAATCATGATTCTTGATATGGGTGCGGTCACGATGGAGTGAATGGGGTATGACATGTGTTAGAGGCTCGGCTATGGCGTTTGGGGTATGAGGTTTTTGTTTAATTCTAACGACAGAGGGACATGAGATATACCCAAATTTTCTATTCTGCTATCATCTTCTTGACGGCTTCTTCGATTGTGATGTATGAAATGCGCATGGCCATTGCTTGCGACAAGGGGGTGGCAGCTGTTCCCAGCTGTGGCGAGTAAAGTGAAGCTGCCCAGCTACTCCACGCGTCTCACTCAAAATAGTAACTAATACAACAACTTGAAGATACCACACATAAGTACCTACATTACCTCCAGCCCAAGAATCGTGCCCAACACAAGAAATAATATCTCATAACCATGCCACCACCACCACAAGGCAACAGAGAAGAAAGCGAGAAGCAAGATGCCGCGCGCCAGGCAGTCGACATATTGCACGAGATATCCACAATCCTAGTGCGTATAACGAACAACCCATCTACCCAGCCAATCCAAGAGTCTAAGAATCCCACATCATCACTTCTCAAAACATGTCGAGATGAGATGACATACCTCGCCATAAATCAACATAGACACCAGTTTATCTACTGAAACTAACCACTTGCAACACACAGAACTGCCATCTTGACCGTCGGACGCTCTCCGTCTGCATCTCCATGGTTGAAAACGGCGTGAATCCAGAGGCGTTGGCAGTGAGTCTTCACCTCAGTTTTCGCCCCCGGCCTCACACGAGCCAACTCAGTAGAGGGGCTTCTGTTGTGCAACCATGAAGTGGAACTTCAATGACTGACTAACTGTTCGCTCTTGGCGTGTATCTAGAACGTTGTCCACTATCTGCGAAAAGAGGCTCAGAAGGTCAATTTCGCCAAACAGGCAGCTGCCGCTAATCAATGAAAGGGGGAACACGAAAGGTCTAGATGAAATGAGTGTTGGGCCATGGTTAGCTCGTGAAAAGATGGTCAGCCATGCATTCTGAAGCGGCGTATTAAGCATGGCGTCTGGCGTCTGGCGTTGGCCCTGGTTGGGGGGATAATTAATCAATTTCTAGGGGCCAGAAGAACGTCTCATGTTGAAGTTATAAATAATAATCAATATTCTTGTTCGGTGAAGCTACTTTCTTGAGCGGAGTAAAAATCCTGATTGCGCATCTCGTGGTTCCCAAAGTCCACTTGCGACCGCCAGTCTGCCGCATTTTCCCGTGCAATGCTAATCATACTATGGAAGGAGGAGGAACGGAGTCAAATCACAGCGCGCCCAATACATTACCCAAACTCGCCTGGTATCTTTATCATCATGCACATATGCCAATCCTGAACGCCGATCTAATATCTCTCCCGAAAACCCAAACCGAATCTAGGTGCCGACCCTATCTATGACCCAGCAATTCGAAATCATCGTCTTCCGAGTCATCTCCCTCCTCCTCGTCCACCTCCTCATCTGATGTCAATTCGTCGCTGGATTCGGTGGCCGCATCATAGTCATCTTCGTCATTGCTCGCTATGCTTCGAGGTAAACGGCTCCAAAAACCAAGTATGTCGCCACCGTCATCTTCTTCTTCCAGGTCAAAATATCCCCCAGCCATAGACGCATGCAATAAACGTCCCGGGGTAGCAATCGGCGATACTGAACGGGCCAGCCTATCAGAGGGAAACGAGGTGAAATCTGCACCGACGAAGGCCGACTCCGCGACGGTGGATGAATGACGACGACGCATCGCGATAGCACTAGGGTTTCCTGGCAGACCCGGCCCCGAGACCTGCGTACTACGTCCTACCAGATCAGTCTCGGTGGCTTCAGTACCTAAGCCTATGATTTGCAGTTGAGCAGTGTTGTAAGATTCACAAACACCGCACTTCAAGCCGAGCCAGTGGTACGATGTCGAACTTTTCGCCGAGCAATCGTGACATAGAACAATCGCCCGCGCATCTCTAAATTCTGCCGGCATTGGTTGTGCTTCGATAGAGAGGTCCAGGTTGCGAAACTGTGACTCCATATTGAGTAAACTCTTGTTGCAGATAGGGCACTTGTACGAGGTTTGTTGATGCTCATCAAGACACTCTCGGTGAATGCTGTGCCCACACCTCATAAAGCATACAGGTCTAGGAGACGTGAACATGTAATCGCCACATATCGGGCAATCACTGTCTATGGCACGCTCGATACATTTGTGATCTGATCGGGTCGAGATAGCGATGCATGCACAACATTTCTACGGGCCTGTTAGTCAACAAATTGAGGGGAGCCGCAGAAGAAAAACTCACTTTGCAGTGATAAAAGTCTTTCCCAATGCCACGACCGATTCTGCAAATTCCACAATCGCTGCAATGGTAACAGGGTTTGTCAGGATCATCGCTCCAGAGTTTGCATATGTCGCAATAGTATCTTGCTGCCAGCGCTTCACAAGAGACACACGTTTGGCCTGCCTTTTGAGCGGTTCCGCAAAACATACATAGCATGTTCTGCGTCTCCTTCCTAATAAGATTGTGTTCTTCCACTTTGTCATGGCAAAAGCGACAAGTATACCACCGGTTACATGTCGAGCACTGTAACTTGACGTTGCGCCGGTAATGTTCACAGCCGAAAAGCCTTTCATCATCAGACTCGATATCATCTGCGTCTGTTTTAAACTCTGTTGATTCTTTCTTGGGAACAAATGTGGGCTCGAGATCCTTGTCTGTCAAAGCAAAATCTCCTGCACCTTCAACCTCGCCGGATGCACTCTGCCAGAACTTGAGTGATTCTAATGGTCTATGACTTTGCGATGCCTGCTTCTCAAAGGACATAGGACTCGAGGGAGAAAGTGGCCGTCGGTGTTGAGCATGTGACCGCGAGTGTGTGTATCCTTCTGTCAGTAATTGGTGCATCAAATGGGCTTTCTCTGAATGACCAATCTCCTGAGCCTGGATGGTAAGTATGCGCTTCCTTAACAAGTGCATCCCATCATCTTCGGGGAGCGGAGAAGGTTCTTGCATGGCGCCCTGCACGAAGGGAGAAGGCGGAGGCTCGGGCGTACTCATATTGCGATCATGAGCAGAGGACAAGTCGGCCGGCGTGCCGGATGTACGGGCATCGAAGACAGAGGTAGTCAAGTCTGTAGGGGTCACGATCTCTTCACGCTGGCTGCAATTTTCGCCCACACGACCTGGATCGATATGCGGATTTACCAGAACGGAACTACGGGAAGAACGCCGTGAGGATGCACTATCTCCCTGGTCGTCTCGAAGAGATCGTAGAGAGGAGCCCTCTTCGGTCTCAGATATCACATCATCTTCTTGCGAATGCAGGTACGTTCGCAAGGGAGGGTCGGGTTCGGGCGGGTTGGACGAGCGTGAAAGAGAAAAGCGGCGTGCCTGTCGAAGGACCGGGTTGACCAGCAAGTCGGTCACGAGAGACGTCATTGGCTATCCTAGGAATCTTACTGGAAAAAATGACTGGGGTAATGGTACATATAAGGGTGATAGGTACGATCTCTATTCACAAAACCATTGTTGATCTGAAGAGAATGTCCCCGGGGCGCTCAGGAGAGATCAATGCGGCCTGGGGGAGGATGTGAGGTGTTGAAGAGAGGAAGACACGAGAGGAAAATATGCAGACCAATATGAGATCTGAGAGGTCAGAAGCGGAATTCACAGGAACAGCCCAGGCCCCTCTGTGGACAGAATGTGGAGGAAGTGGATTGTGTACTTTATGCAAGTAGGTATTCCGAGCGTGATGTGGCAGGAGTGCCGCATTGTTTGTGTTACGGTCAAGTCAGTGTGTTCTTGGTGTTGTGGTCCTTGGGAGCCGTCAAGTAACATCAATTGTTCGCTTGCTACGGCGCACCAACACTACTGTTGATGCCATTGAGGAAGTACCGGGTGCTGAACGGGTACGATTACGATAAAATCACGATCAAAGTGGCAAAGACAGCTTTGATTTGGAGTCAACCCCACCTACCTCTTAGCTAGTGCTGAAATAACCCAATTTGTACATCTGTTTTCGGCCAGCTCATTTAGTGTCCAGGTGGCCACAGCTTATACAAAGGATGTATCAGGTGTTGTAGTCGACTAGCTCTACCTAGCGCGGCTATCCGCATCTAGTACTGCACGGGTAGAGCACTCCAGGGCTGTCCACTATCTCGGCAAGGTGACTGCTCTGTGTCCACCCAGGCTAAGCCGAGGCCTGTGCACTTTTCTGAAGCCTTGCATACCTGGTTAACGATTTGCGACATGGAAAACATTTGATTCATACATGAACAAAAACATCGCCTGCTTGACTTCTAATAAAGCGAGTGAGTGAGTAGAGCTCACGCTCGTCCGACATGGCTGACCTCAACGTCATCCATGCTTATCGCCACCTCTATCGAGCTTTACTTCATGCTGTCCAGTTCGCGAAACCTGCACGTTATACCGCCCGGAATCAGCTACGAAGAGCTTTCCGTGAAAAAGGAGCACACTATGATGCTCGAGGCATCGTGAGGACCATCTTCTTCCTCAAGGCAGCCGCACGAGAGCGCGGCTTAGAACACCGCGTCCTTAAAAACCTTATTATGATTGCCTGGCATCGCTATGACGATAGTCCAAACTGGAAGCACGTTCAGCTAGCACAGCTAGCAATTCGGAAGAGGCAAGTCCTTGTCGACGTGATCGTGGATGCTGGGAGAACTAACCAAAAGTCCAGAACGGAACTCGAGAGCCGTGTGCACGCAACAGCCTACAAACACTATGATATGACTATCGCGATGCTCAATAAATCCATGGGCTTGTGTTTACGGTAGAGTAGTAGTTGAACGACATTACTCAGCCGTCCGCATACATTGATCGCACCATGGGACGACTTTGGGAGACGTATGCCTCGGCAGAGGCTTCGCAGCTTGGCTCGAGCCTAGACCGGCACAGCCGTCGCGACACTGTTCGTCCAGTTCGAATGTTCCCCTCAGGGTATCATGAGATCATTCGTCTTTACGGGCTGGACGAATCGATTGCCCCGCTGCCTTACCTCTCCAGCAACCCCTTAGGACGAAGCGGGCGTTAGCTGCATGGATATGACGAGATTTCCTGTGCTCGCAAAATCTACCCTGCACTGGATACAGAGCGTCGTTGAACCGCAAATACCGGGGAGTTGCATGTGGAGATCGCAGGAAGCATTAGGTCGTCAAGCTTCTCCTTGGGTTGTGAGGCACCAATGCTTGGGAACCTCAGAGCCTGCCATTCTGAGTCACGTTGGAAACAGAGTGACAAAAGGACAGAATTGGACACTATGGACAGTCACCACACGCTGCAACAGATGGACTTTCTCTTCTTCACGCACGCACTAGACCTTGTCAATCTCGTTTGATGAGTGAAACAGCTTGTCTCTTACAGTGGATAGTGGTGGTAAGAGATGACGTCTGCCGACATATAGAAATGCCGTATCCAATGGTACGATGTATGGGTATTTCACCACGTTATCAACCACGTTGTTTCGGCCAGAGTCTTTCGGGTACATGTACATGTGCTCATATCGCTTGTTTATTGTCGATTGCAAGATAGCAGTGTCTCATCGCAGGATAGATATAGACTGTCCTACTCTTCATCCATAACAAGTTAAGACATCGGGTTCAGCTCGTATTAATTGATTGTTGCTTGTATTAAGGTTAGCGAGCGCCAAGTACAGGGTTGAAGTTATCACTGCCATAGTAGGTATTCTAAATATCTGGTAGGTATACATTCCTCCAACAAGCTGTCGACCCCGGTTCACACCTGCGCTTGTGAGCGTCAATTCCAAACCACCCGAATTGTGGGGAGCTGGGCAGATCCGGCAACATTGTTGCCAATTAAGTACTAAAAACGTAAGATAATTTATGCATCATCTCCATCTGTCGGTACACTACCGAATTATAGACACACGTACGCTTTGCTTGATGATGACATGGAAGCTTGAAGCTTTTTCTGTTGTTTCTCCAATCTCTGTTCACATCGAGAGCTATCAAACGGGACGACACCTTCGATCTTCTCCTGTTATAGGACCGATTGGCAACCCCGCAGAGTGCCCGGATATCAACCCCGCTGTGGCTACCTCCTACATGGGGAAGTGAGGCACGGTACCTCCTACTGTCTTTCGGGCACCCCCCGTGGACTAGAGGTACCGGTAAGTAGGCATTTAGCAGACTCCCACCACACCCAGACATCTCGACGATAAGAGCACACGCTTGCACATTCAGGTAGGTATCGACAGATGCACTACAGTAGAATCCGCGCTAACGAGACTGCCTATGTAGAATGCCCACCTAGGTACCTAGACTACAACTCTACAGGTAGGCATGCTAACCCAACTGGTCCTAGGTTAGGTACTTGCCCGGGCAGTGTCCCGTGTTGTCTGGCTGCTCAAGTGCTCATCATCCCTCATCCCTGACCCAAACTCTCTCCAAGTACTGTCCAAGGCCATATAGTTAAGACCGAGCTGCTTGACCTCAACACATCTCGACCCCGCCGTATCGCCACCACCTGAACCTTCACAAACCTAAACCTTCCCGTCTCCCCCTTCCGGAACACCATTCATCTCCATCGAGCCCTGCCAATCCAGGATCTTGATGGCACACCTCTTGCCAGCAGCCGACGCCATTGTATCGCGACCGCGCCGATGACTCTGGCCCTCGTCGCCGAGGCCATTGTCTGAAGCTCCCCGACCCGCAATACACGCCGGCTGATCGAGAGAGCCATGCCCGCCGAGTCCGGCCTCCAAAATGTCACCACTGCCCCCGTCCGGACTCGCATCATGCCTCAGCAGCTCAGTGTCGGCAAGGAAGAGCCCCGCCGCTGGATAAAGCGCTACCGCACCGAGGTGGCTGCCTCCTCCGCCAGCGTCCTCTCCACCATTACCGCCTTTCCCCTCGACAGCGTCAAGACCCGCATGCAAACCTACCCCTATGATGGCGCACTGCACTGCGTGAGGTCGACCTACAATGCCGAGGGAATGCGAGGCTTCTTCCGGGGTGTGTTGTGTCCTGAACGCCCCTCGTGATATACAGATAATATATATATATCTATATATGTCTTGTGCTTGCGTCGCTAACCCATCCCCCTATTGGGAACAGGCGTTACTGCTCCTCTTGCCAGCGTCACACTCGTCCGAACCGTCTCGTTCTCCATCTACCAACGCTCGAAATACGTCTACTCCGACTGGATGGCCAGGAACCTTGGCTTCTGTCCACTTGAACATGTGAACAAGAACGGTGCCTACCCCAATTTGGGCACCATAGCCTGCTTTGGGGCTGCTGGAGCCACAGCTGGCTCCGGCATCACCCTGATCGCCTGTGAGCATTAGCCAAACTCATATGTCTCTCTGTACATCTGTACTGATTCGTGTCCGGGCGTCACCAGGTCCCTTCGAATTAACCAAGTTAAGCGCGCAAGTATCGGTCCTGATGGCGAATCAGAAGAACATGGATCCGAAGAAGCAGGCCATCGCCCTCAGCTACCACAACAAAGGCACGATAAAAACCCTAACGAACATCGTGAAGCACCGAGGCTTCACTGGGATGTACACGGGGCTAAATCTACATCTGTGTAAGGCAACCGTTGGCTAGGACTCTCTTCCCAACCTCTCCCCCTGAACTAACAACCGCCAGTGAGAGATACCCTTGGAACAGGGATTTATTTCGCAACGTACGAGAGCAGCAAGCAATTGTTGACTACGTTCAGCGGCACGGACGCTCATAAGAACCCTATTGCTGTTCTGGCAGCCGGTGCTCTATGTGGAATTGTTTCCTGGGCATTGATCTGTACGTACTGCTCTGCGTAACCGGGATGACTGGCTAACCGGCCCTAGATCCAATTGATTCAGTCAAGAGCATTTACCAGCGAAACGCTCTGATGTATTCGAAAGGCCAAAGTGTTCCTATTCCGAAAATTCAATTCTTCAGACGGGACATGTACCGTGGGCTAGGCGTGTCTATGGGACGATCTGCCGCGGTCAACGCTGTGTTCTTTTCCGCATTTGAGTTCTTCAAGAAGAGGATCAATGCCCTTAAGGACACGGACTGAGACGATTTGAGTGTTTCGGATGGATCAAGAAGTGACTGTACACGTTTATAAGCTTTGCATGTGATCGGGCGTCTCAAAGAGCAGGGATGAGGAATTATTGTTGTACCAGATCTGACCCTGACGGTTTGCTGAATAAGCATATGCCACGAGGATTATGACCTTTCCATTAGTACTGAAGGATTTCAGGCGGCCAGGAGAGGCTACATTCCAGACACACAAAGATGAGGCCTTCAGCCTTCAAATTGATGTAAATCAAAATATGTATGCATGTGTATCTATGCCACGAACGAAAGTTTTGCCGTAGACCATGCATAGGGAGGTGTCTCACCACGAATATTCGTATGGTATGCTACACCGCTGTTTAGAATACACCTGAGCAGCTCGATGTGACCCTCGGCACCAATATGTGCCTATTACGCTCTAATACCCTAGTTCGCCCCAAACACATGCAACTAATGAGCCTCATCCAAACGCCTAGTCATATCCCTATTACCCGAACACGTCATGTAAGCGTGCATCTGCGACACCCCCCGTCGTTGTCACCCGTCGCCGTTTCTCTCGTCGTTGATCCGGACGCATATCTATATCTCATGCTCGTTTCGTCATCACCAGCTGTTATAATCGAAGTCGCCAGTCCAGTCTGATGCAGGGAATTTGAGTGTGTGTTTATGTGTAAGTGTAAGTCTGTATATGTTTCCTTCGACAATCAATCCCATCAATCGCTCCGCAACATGCTCTCGACGAGGTCGCCGAGGGGACCCCAGAAGTCCTTGCCGCTGGCCAGGCCGTGCTCATCGATGAAGAGGACGTACTGCTTGAAGCTCGTGTTGAGGTGGGGCTCGAGGCCGAGCTCGCGGATGACGGGGTAGTGGTGGCAGTAGATGTGGGCGTAGACGCGGTACATGCGCTTGAAGATCTGGCGCACCGTCTGCGGGAAGGACTTGGGGAAGGGCACGCCGATGCGCGAGGGCAGCACGCTCTCGTTGTCGATGTGCCCTTGCACCCAGCTCATCAGCTGCTCGATGTAGGCCGGGGCGGCCATCTTTGTTGGCCGCTTGTAGGTCTCGTTGTCTTGCCAGAGATATTCGAATCTGGGGGGGCAAGGGTGGACTGGTCAGCCTTGCTTTGAACGCAGTCTTGTAGGGCTGCAAACTCACTCGTCTGTCGCCTTCATCTCGGGACACGACTGGGGCGAGCAGAACTCGGTGATGGCGCCGTACAGCAGGTTGATTTGGTTGTAGAAGTCGACCATGTTCACGGCCAGCCATTCGTTCTCGTCCTCGCCCTCGGGCAGCTTGACCACCTTGCGCAGACTGCCGCCGCCTAGCGTCGCCTCGGCATATTGACGTAGCTGGTAGCTTGTGTTGCCTCCCTTGCCGGTGCGCGAGCGGAACTGGTTGCGCGCGCGCTGGTTTCTGTAAATGTTGATAGTTAGTGACTCGCGGTTTTTTATCCCTCGACACCGTATATTATAGATAATGCTACGTACACAGTCGTGACGAAAGAGGTCATCTTCGCCTCCAGTCTTTGCAGGGGGCCCTGGCGGATGGTTGCTGGCTGCGGCATCGTGATGGTTTGGTTAGCATAGTGTAGCTGACCAAATGGTTCTGGAGGATTGGTTTGTTATTGTTGTAATGTACGTACAAGATGCCGATTATTCAATTGTTGGTTGCTGCAGACTTCAGTGCAGCGGACTGTTTGTTCGCAGGTGGTGGTTGAGTAGGAGGTATTGTTGGCGTGGTAGCAGGTATTGATATGGAATACCAATCTGCATTCACACTGCCCAGGCCCAGAGAGAGCTGATGTTTTGATACAAGATGGGTTGCTATGTACTAGAGCACGGGCCAAAATGGATCGACCAGGTACATCCCTTACTGCATACGTAGCGTACATATGTACATGAGGTGGGTACCTGATACCCCGCCATCGTTGCGTGGGGAGAGATTCCCCATTGCATCAACCCGTAGGAGAGATGCCGAGCAGGTACAGCCAGTCGGTTCAACGTCAGATTCTAAAAACAGTAGATATTACCAAGGTATTACCAGAAAGAGCTACTTCATTCTGGAGAGTTTCAATTCAATATCTCATTCATAATAGCTAACTTGATGTCAAGTTGCACAACACCGAAATCCAAGTAGGTGTGTCTCGGTGTCCCCCCCCAAACAAATCAGTCGTACTAGCTGATACATTTTGTATGTGTATTGATCAGGTAGAGCCTTACGTGGAGGGATAGAAAGCAAAGGAAGAAATCCCACAGCAACCAAAGTTCAATCCCCTGAATGCCACCCTGAAACTAAACCCACAACGATAATCCCAAACCCCCTGATCGTATGCCTGTTCTAATCACCTGACTAGCTTCCCACCGGTTCACTAGGGTCGGTGCCGGATCCTGAGGATGACGAGATCTTAACGCTTTGGTATTCGAACGAAGAGGCGACTGCGTCTATTGGCGAAGCGTCTCTGCTCAGTTTCGCTGAGCTCTTTGTTCTCAGAGTCAGTGTTGAGTCTACTGTCCTTCAGACTGTGAAGCTCGAACTGGCTCGTAAGGCTAGATACGTCGAACTCGAACAGATTCATTGCCATCTTATACTTTTGAAGCATGCGCCCAGTCGACACGGTGTAGAACGGACGACCGTTGCTCTGCTCTGTCGTACTGGGTCCCGTAGCTGTCGCTCTAGCTACAAACGGAGGGCCAGGGACGGAGACCCAGTCTCCTTTGTACATCACCTTGCTCCATACCGGACTTGGTATTGGCTGGGGGTGGCCCTCGGTGATCTGGTATTCGTACGCGTCGTATATCATCGCCACGGGTCGGGCATACTCGCTAATGATGGGAATAATAGATTCACAGTCCTCGATGCCAAAACAAACCACCAGTGTATAGTCGTCAATCTCCACCATGTGCTCATGAAACCCACAGGATGCATTGAGGACTTCGATTCCAAGACACCTCAGCGCTCTGACATGTTCTCTGTCGTAGCTCCAATCAGCGGCAGAGAGTTCGACTTGGTGAGATACGAGGGTCCTGAGATAGCGAGCCACTATAACATTTAGAGTTAGCCGTCGGCATGGTATGTGTGGAAGGCCCTTTCAGACAACAACTGCAGCGCAGTCCAAGAAGAAGCCGTTGTTCATCTCAGGCAGTAAGAAAAAGAGGAAATAGAGTTGTGGTAAGATACTTACTGCTCGCTACGGCGAGGTGCTGAGCAAGATTTTTTGACTTGACCTCTATCTCGTTCGGCGCCCTGCCATACCGAGTCGCTATCTCTGATAATCCGACGCAGATGATCTTGTAGATCTTGTTCTTCTCAGGGATACTATCAATGATAGCCGCAAGACTCTCATCCCTGCCGTCCTTCGTCCATCTGGCCTGTGCTTCACGTAGAATGGGCTCCAACTCGCCCACCCTCAGACCCGAGCTGGTTCTGGTGGCTTGTGTACCTATCCTGACCTCCGCCTCGTACGTGGCTCTACAGTAACAATCAACAATAAGACAAGAAAAACTAGTAGCGGAACGTCATACTCATATGCTTTACCAACTTCCGCCACGCTCAACTTTGGTAATTGGCGACGGGACATATCCACGTCCTCGTCTAGACCCGCTTTCTTAAAGCAATCTATCGGCAGTGTGCAGCCGTCTCTCGGCGAACGGCGGCAGGCAAGCGTACTGGCTAGTCTCACAATTTGGTGTGCCTTGGCTTCTCTGTGCTCTCGCTTCCGACCTCGAAGTAGACTCCTCTCGAATGGGTTGAACATCTTGCCCAGGATATTGTTATCGAGCGCTTCGGTAGACATGATGTCGGTTAGAAGCGCAAAACTTAAAGAATATTTAAGAATATTTGAAGTTAGATGGCGACGAATGGGCAATTATCTCATTGGAAACAAGATGGATAGACAGGAGACACAGCATGTAGGCGGGCCAGAAGCCATACATATAGAAATCCTCTTGACAGTCTCCGTTTTTATTCTGTTTGCTCCTGTACCGAGGGACATGATTGAAATTTTCAGTCACTCCTTCGTTTTTTCCTCGTGATGGTCTTCCATTGGCTCCCTATTGGCAGATGGACGCTCAGCTCACCAGATGCAAACTCATCTAGGCTGTGTCCTTTGGAACAGAACTCTCAGTGGCAAGACTTCCTATGTAGTTCAGGATAAGACAACTAGTCACTAGTGGTCAGCGATACGAAATCTGATGATTTTTTCGGGAAGCAGGAATTAAGCAAACAAGGCCGTGGACTACGGCATGCACATAAGGACCGAAAGGCATAGTACATGTGCTACGTCCTGAAATGATCGATAGGAAGGGTGCGAGCTGAGTGTGCTTGATATCCTAACACCTGGGCATAGCTATATACAGAGAAAAGGGATGACTGCGAACTGGCGCAACGTCATATTGTGAGGGATGGAGTGTATCTAATAAAAGAAAGTTGAGTATAGAGGGAGACGTTTGCGTCTCAGTTTGTAAAAGTTTGTACCCGTGGTGATCGATTTGAGAACGTTGACTCTTAGCAAGTGAGACATATCAGGTAACCCTTATTACGTATAGATATATCTATATGGTAGAGGGCGTCGTACATACCTAAGTCAACAATCTCGTGACAAATGCTTCAAAGGCTTACCCTGACGCCAGCTTGATATTCTCAAAAGTTTCATCTTCAAACTAGGTCTATATGAATTACACCAAAACAAACTCGTATACTGATATCATAGTTCCTCATTTCAGACAACATTCATCCATGTTTCATAGGCAGTGATTAACGCTCATAATACAAGTTGCTTACCAATTGCAAAGTAGCCACGTTTGAAGCGACTTTGTATCTAAATACGCATCCTACACCACTGTATCATGGTGTATGTAGAGTATGTGTGCAAGCAAAATCTGCGTTTCCCATTACTCCCTCTTGAAGGAGGCAAATTATTTGATCGTGACCCGAAACGTTTGCTGAAGTAGAACCATTTTGCGTACTCTTGTTACGTCCAATTGATTTGAATATACCACCAGGGCAAAATAGCAGGCATCTGATACCTTCCAGCTGGCAGTATTGGCGTATGAGTGTCTGCCAATTCTGGTTATTTCCGGGAGTCTGGGTGATGGAACCGTCAGGAATCTCCTGATCATGCCTCCCAACTAGGTACGGTTCACATGTTTCCATGTTAGCATCGGACAAATTAGTATTGATTGCTCGGGCTGTGCCTTGGGAACACCCGCCTTGACCCGCGACAAGACAATCAGCATCACTATCCGGTCCAACTTGACATGGTATCACGGAAACGAGCATCTAACCATGAAGTGGGAAGCCCCTTTCAACGTCTATACATACGGTACTTGCATCGACAACCACCGCGTATGTTCAGGGGGTCGCGAAAGCAGTTTATCAGAGAAGTGAGTTGCCCTGTTTCTTTCAATTAGATTGGCACCAGGTCGGTCCAGTCACCCGGGTAATTACATCAAATGTTCCGTCGTGCGGGGATTTTTGAAGGTCAATAACAACTCTGCCTCCGAACTTGTCAACGACATCTATTACTTAATCCAATCCAATCGTGTTTTCAAGGCACATAAAAACTACGTAGACTAGGTAGGTAACTTTAAATACGACTCTGGAAATGCAATGTGATTGAAGAACCCCGGACAGGTTCTTCCCCCTCTCAACTTTCGGTATACATATACCCGAGATCGATCATGACTAGATAGAGAAACCCCACAGATGGAGATGACGGTATTGTGCAGAGTCTCCAGAATGGGGAAATTCTATAAAGCCCATTATGCATGTTAATAAGTGTCACCGTGAGCTTCTCTTCTGAAAGTAGCCCTTGCCTTGTACGAGATGCCATATGCGTCCGGCGAGCGGTAGTACCTATCTAAAATAGGACCTAGCATAGAAACAAAATCTCCGGGCAATGCATTCCACGGGTCTTACCGCCGGCATCTTTGCCCTCTGTATCTCAGCGGCCACCGCCGTCGATGATCGAATTGACAGGAAAGCGGTGGTACGAGCATTCAACCCTCGCCGAAATGCTAGCTCCGCTACAACACCATTGCAAGTCGGCAACGGCAACTTCGCCTTTGGAGTCGATGTGACGGGACTGCAAACCTTCAGCCCCTTTGCGACTATGTCAACATGGGGCTGGCATAATTTTAGCTTGCCTACTACTCCCGGTCAGACATCTGTTGAAGGTAGATAATCAATTTCGCATACGACCAAGCACGTATGGTTCGACTAACACATTCTCGTAGACTTCGTAGGCTTAGATTGGTGGACCCATGGCCGGCTAGTGAATTACAACCAACCTAATCCTGCGCAAGCCAACATCTCAAACTGGCTGATACAAAATCCCCAAAGGCTAAATTTGGCACGAATCGGCTTCTCCTTCAATGGAGAAGAGACGACGGAAGAGGAGTTACAAGAGAAGGTGCAGGAGTTAGATCTATGGACCGGCAAGATCTCGTCCTCGTTCAAGTATAACGGCACGACAATCTACGTCGAGACTTGGGCCGACGCCAGCTCGGACGCGGTGGGCATTATCGTCGAATCAGAATTACTCGCCGAAGGAACTCTGGGAATCTTCTTCGACTTCCCTCTACCGACTGTGAATAAATTTGATGCTCCTTTCGTCGGTGTTTTCAACGCCACGAGCAACCATAATACCAGTCTGTCCCGGCAAAATCAATCTGCAACCATACGTCACGATTTAGATGAGACGTCGTATAATGTTTTCTTCAACTGGGACTCCAGGGCCGACCTCTCTGGTCCTGCTGAGGGGACGCACCGCTACTTGCTGCAGCCATCGGGAACAGAGGGCCATATAGCGCTTACCGTGACGTTTTCGCCCGGCGCGACGAAACCCCAGGTTTCCAGCGTGAAACAGGTCACGGCGGCATCGAGTGAATCGTGGGAGTCATTTTGGAATTCAGGGGCATTCGTGGATCTTTCCGCAACGGCTTCGGCAAACGCAACCGAGTTGCAGCGAAGAATCATCTTGTCTCAATATCTCACTGCTGTGAACTCGGCTTCTACATTGCCACCGCAAGGTATGTTCCCGTTGTACTCTATTTTATGGCAAAAGAGTCTTGCTAACTGTAGCAGAGTCAGGTAAGACCACTCCCTGAAGGTATCCGCGCCAGCTAGTCTATCCATATTGACAATATCTTCAGGTCTGGTGAACAATGGCTGGTACGGCAAATTTCACGTAAGCAGAACCAATCCATCTAAAACTTCCGAGCTGTCCACTCTAATGCTGTTCCGTAGCTGGAAATGGTACTATGGCACTTGCTTCACTTTGCGCGCTGGGACAAATACCCCTTATTATGGCGCAGCATCCCACACGCATACAGCGACTTCCTGAGCTCGTCGCTAGAGCGCGCGCGCCTTCAGGGCTACGAAGGTGCGCGATGGGGAAAGATGACGGATCCGACGGGGCGGTCAGCGCCCGGCGAGATCAACTCCCTGCTGATCTGGCAGCAGCCGCACGCGATGTATTTCGCCGAGACGGAATACCGTTCGTTCCCCAGCGCCGCGACGCTGGAGAAATGGGACGCCATCCTCACGCCGACGGCGGACTTCATGGCCTCGTACGCCTTCTACAACGCGTCGACGGGCGTCTACGACCTCGGTCCGCCCATGTACCCAGCCTCGGAGAACACGAACCCGAACGCGACGGTCAACCCGGCCTTTGAGCTCGCGTACTGGCGCTTCGGGCTGGACGTGGCCATCGCCTGGAAGCAGCGGCAGGATCTCCCCGTCCCGTCGAAGTGGACCGAGGTCCGCGACAAGCTCGCCCCGTTGCCAACCGCCGACGACGCCTTCGCGCTGTATGAAGGGATCCCGGACATGTGGGCGCCCAATTCGTCAACGGTCACCGACCACCCGGCCATGTCGGCCATCTACGGGCTCCTGCCGCCTCCGCGCAGCGGGCCGCCGCTCAACATGACCGTTGTGCGGAACACGGCGGATAAGATCCATGAGCTCTGGGCCTTTGACGACTGTTGGGGCTGGGACTTTCCAATGCTCGCCAGTAAGTGGAAATAATCTGAAAATCCCAAGTCTGATCCTTTTTCACTTTCTTCTTTCGCCATTCCACGCTTCTGAGGCAACTAGGATGAGGCTCAGATCATACGTACAATGACTAATTCGAGGTGTTCGCAGTGAATGTGTTGCGTCTAGGAGACGTCGACCAGGCTGTCTCGTATCTATTGGACCCCCTGTTTAACTTCGACGATGCCGGATATTCTGAAGGGGGGGTAAGGGTCCCGACTCCTTATTTTCCAGGCTCTAGCTCGTTCCTGCTCGCTGTTGCCATGATGGCTGGTGGATGGGATGGGGAGCCTGGACCGCACTTCCCCCAGGACTGGAAGGTGACTGTGGAAGGGTTTGTTCCTGGCTTGTAGTGTGATATGAAGTCAAGTGTGGTCCAGGTTCCACCACGCAGAGATATCTCTAAATAGCTCTTCGTATTTAGAAGTCTAGGCGAAAAGAAAATAAAAATTCTCTAAGAACGGTATAGTAGTGTTTCTTGAAGTAAAACATTACTAGTTATTCAAGCTTCAGTGGACCTTTTTCTGATAACAAGTGTACCTATTATGTGAATACGTTGGTAACGTTGTAATGATAGGAAGTGCAGACAGAGAGCAGCACGTACTGAATAATTGGTATGGCAGATTTTGGAATACGGTACAATGACTCTCCATTATATACGAAGCAAGAATCGTATAACCTAGATGAAAGGGGGAAACTTACAATGGCGGGGATATCAATTCCCTTGTTTTTTCTCTTTTAATTTAAATGCTATGGACTAGGGTGTGCGAGCTACTAATTTTTACCTCGCTGTCAGGAAGGGCGAGGCAGTTCTAGCTCTGTAATGCCTTAGCCTTATCAATACTATACATGGATTATCTGTCGGCGGAGGGGCATTTCACAATATTCTGCCCATAACTCACGCCATCCAATCTTTGGCCGCCTGCCACTATAACGATGACCGCAATCCCATTTCGTCTGATTTCGCATCGAGTTTCCGTGACGTACGTCCACGTAAACAGCGGACTTTTCATAGTAGAATCTCTCCCATATTCTCGCCTTCGAATCCCAATGTCGCTAACTTCTTGATCCTCTTCGTCTCCTTGGCCTTCTCAGCAGCCTTCTGTTCATTCGCGAGCTTTTCGACTTGGCCGTACTCGGCTTTCTCGTAGCCAGCTGGCGGATCATCATCCTTGTCGAGATCAATCTCACCCAACAGCAACACATTCTCACCTCTCACGAGGAAGATGCCGTGTGACTTGTCGGCATACAGACCTTTGGGTTGAGGATCGTTAGGGGTAGAGATGGTGGCGAATACGCGCTCGACGGTAGACTGGAGGACCAGGTTCGCTAAGATTGGGACGGCTTTGTGAGTTTCAAGGCGGATATAAACAAGGCAAGCAAGGCAAACAATAGCGCGACGCACCGAATTGGTCCCAGCTTCGGAGGATGCCTATCAGTTTCCTGCCGTCGCGGAGGACAAGCAAGAGCTTCTCTAGATGTCGCGGTCAACCACGGAAAAACAGAAAAAGAGCCAGTCCGTGGTCGGCAGCCTTACTGTCAGTCAGGTCCAGCAGCTGAGCAGCGGTGGTGAACATCTGAGGCGGCAGCTGCTGGGCTTGCGGCGGCGGTGGTAGCGGAGGGCCGCCTGGCTGTGGCGGCGGGTCGTGGAAGCTGGGGTGCTCCATCGTATCATTGGGTCCGAGTCAAGTTTCTGTTTTCTGAGTTCGATATGCACCGACTGCCCATGGAGCAAAAGAGTCAGGGAGCGGGCATGCGAAGCTCCGGTTGCTGTGCGCTGCTTGCTGCGACGTGGGGGGCACTTTGAACTGTTCAATGGTGGCATTCCATGCACAGAGAACCAAAAGTCTACCTACTGCGTAGATCGATAGCCAGTGAGTGGGTAAGGGAGTACAAAGCGAGTGGTGGGGAAGGTCAGGTACGCTAAGGTACCGTACCTACTGTTTGATGTCACTCGCATTTGCTTCTTGCGAGATGTGGCACGTGCGCTAAGCACCCGCGCACTGTATATATGTAAAAAGGCAGTTATCTACACTGGCAGTAGCATGCCTACTATCATCCCACCTAACTCTACCATATAATCATTATACGACGTCAATTATTTTTTTTATTAAAAAATCGTACTAAATGTTATTTAACTTATTTGGGAGAAGAAATAAAAAAGAAACCCGTATAATTAACAGATGAGCATAGCCGCGTCATTGTATCCTCTTTACTTCTAACTTGTTCTTCTCCTGCTGTCTTTCCCAATCAAAAGAAGCCCGGAAATAAATAACTGAAGCACCCATTCATCATATCTTAAAGTCTTCGGCGCAAGTTAAGGATCCAAGCACAAGCAAGCAATGGGAAGTCAAAGGAACACATCCTTGCCTCTCGGATTTAGGTCTCAAGCCGTTGGGATTGGTCGCATAGCACCCCACGTCCATCTTCTCTGACTCTCCTGAGGTATCTCGGGTGGGGTGCTGGCCCCTTGATTAACAAACAGCAACCGAGTTCAGTTTCGAGTGCTCTAACCACTCGCTTATCTCTTCATCCAGTACACACGCCTGTCACTATGTCCTATCCCAATACCGATAGAGGGGATGTGCTATTCAAGGGCGAGAATACCTGGCCCGATTACATGGGCGAGCATATGCTAGTTTTGTGCCAATTCCCGGCGCTCTCCGAATCCGTGCCTGGAGAGAGTGGCAGCCGTTTCAGCTGATATCTCTCTACCCTCCCTACATTGGTACATTTCGTCCCTAGACACGATACCACTGTGACGACTCTGTCTCCTACCTAGCGTCCGTCTCAAGTCATGCTAGATCGCGCAGGTAACTATCCGAAAGTCCTCGGGCGCAATGCAGCACCTGCGGATGTGCGAAGGTGGCCCTCGCCATATGCCCATGCCCTTGCAGTCTCCCTTGCAGTCTTGCTTTCAGATGGACGTCCACCTCTCTCCAGATACGTTTGGCCTCTGAAGAAACATGGCGGCGATCAACGTAATTTGCCTGATTTAAACACGTTCTCGCAAGTTTATTCCAGTCGTGCTGATCAGGAGATCTAGAAACGAACCTCAAGTTTAGAAGCAGACAACATAGTCCCCGGTATCTCCAGCAGCATAAAGCTCTGAGTAGTATTCTATATGCTAAATCCGTGGCTCGCTCCTGTTGTGTTCCTCAGCTAATGACAAGGTGCCTATATCGCGAGGGTGTGGTATCCTATCCGAACCGACCAGGCCGTTCGGATGCGGCTCTCCCCACCTTCTTAGCTCACGTCGTCTCTCCATTCCGCGTCCTGGCTGCATTTCGCTACGACGTTTCCGATTGTAGATCACACACCTCTCCTCCCATGAAATACCAGGTCAAATAAGAAGATCAGACGACCAACCGAGGCCTATTCACCTACCAAATCTAGGTACACCGTGCCAGCCG
This sequence comes from Xylaria arbuscula, assembly GCA_022385695.1. Classification (NCBI taxonomy): domain Eukaryota; kingdom Fungi; phylum Ascomycota; class Sordariomycetes; order Xylariales; family Xylariaceae; genus Xylaria; species Xylaria arbuscula. Next base: position 408,316 of record MU279345.1, read on the forward strand.
TCTACCCTGACTCTCCAGGTTCCTGGCTACAACCTCGCTGCCGGAAATAGTACAATTTTCGGCCTCGAAACCTGCTGTACTGCTTGTCAAACGTGAATGCATGATTCCCTGCCGTAACCTTTAACTACTCGCCGTCCAAGTGAACGAGAGGAGCTATGATGGCCAACAACCATGTCCGTACTTTTGACTCAAGTGACTCCGGACGTCGTTGTTCGTGTCACCCTTGTCCACTCCATCTTGTACTTCCATTCCTTTATGTCTCGCAAGCAGGCGCTTAGACGGCGGTAAAAACATCTTCGATACAAACTATGGACTTCTGAGCAATGCAGCTGAGCTGGCTCCTGTATTACTCGCCTCTACTAGTGGCGGCCACTGGAGGGGCCTCAGTTGATGGTCATGAAGCCTCAACTAGCATTGAAGTGGCGTCTGCCATTCTCGTACAGAACCCGCCAGCAAAGGAGGATCTCGTGCCACGCGAGGTGGTGATCGCTAGAGTGGCCGAGCAGCAAATCGGGACCGAGAGGCTCTTGATTAGGATAACCGGCCCGACGAAAGATACAGTGGAAAGAGTACCAGCATCATTACGAATACCTAGCCCAACAGCAACACCATCACTACGAAAGCGACAGGACGATGGCCAAATCCAGGCACTTTCAGCTCAGCTACAATCCCTCTCTCAGTCCGCGACTCAAGCTATATCGTCCGTCTCATCGAGCGCTTCTTCGGTTCTGAGTCAAATATCACAGTCTGCTCAGTCCGTTCAACAAGTCGCACAGTCTGCAAGTCAGGCAGCTGACCAGGCTAGCCGGCAGTTATCTCAGACAATATCATCGGCATCAAGTGCTGTGTCTGCAGCTAACGCGCGTGCTACTGATCAGATGTCACAGTCGTTAGCCAGCATGAGTAGCCGCATCTCTAGTGCACAGAGCAGTGCCAGCGACGCTATAAGCTCTGCGCGGGTAGCTGCTAGCCAATTTGCAGCAAGTCAGATCGAGGCAGCCAGAGTGAGCTCAAGCAGTGAAACGGTATGTTTATCTACGCTCGCCGTTGAGAAAAACTCACTGATCTCATATTTTATAGGGAACTACAAACCCTCAAGTGAATCAGAAGCAGTCAAATTCTGTGTCAACTTCCACTATTGCAATCATCGCCACAGTATCAATTGTGGGGACCGCAATAGTGAGTGTTGTGTCGTCTTGCCTTTTCCTACGATACAGACGAAAAAGGGTCTCTCGTACAGAAGAGGCCTTAACGGGCAATGAGAAAAGGTATGAGAAGCCTGTTGCGGTCCGGGGTTCTGTGAACCCACATTTTCCACGATTTGGTAGAAGCTCCAGATCACCGACGCCTGAGTTCAGGCTACCAAGCTTGAGCCCCGTCATACAATCCAAGAAAGCCCAACGCGAGGCAAAGAATAATATCGGCTCTGCGGTGAGTGACTTTGGCGACCAAGCAGAAAATAGAGGCACGACACGATTCCCAAGGGACGTGGACAATACACAACCACAAATTTTTCGACTACAGAAGGACAATGGTGTTAGTAGTGCCACCACCGTACGTCTCATTCGGGTGGGTAGCGAAAAGAGCAAGGCGGATTTCTCCAAGGACATTCAACAAACCGCGACGGAGCCCATACCTTCTCCGCCTATGATCAATACGCCAGACCAATCTCCCGGAATGACTCCCGCTTCCAATCCCAATCAACTAACTACACAATTCCTAACGCAAGACAACCCTATCATTACTGAGCCCTCAAGAGTTAAGAGGTCGTCTTATGGGGAACGGCGCGTAAGCGCTCGCTCGATGCGCAACTCTGACACACAGAGTCCCCCGCCGACGATTCTAGCAGAAAGGACTCGGAATCGTTTCATGTTTCGGGATAGCAGTGAAATAGAATCTGCAGAGCCAACGCCCACCAATCGAAACATAGCGTCGTTGACACCGAACCCTGATATATCAGGCATACCTGCGCAACGCCTCCAAGGGCAAGGCAGGGGCGGTTTCAGTAGAACAATATCATCTGGGCGGCCCAAAAACGGGGGTGGCACATTTGCCACGTTCCCTCGGATACGCAATGAGACGGAAAGGGAGAGTATGATTAATCGTGGCAGACCCAATCGTAACAGCCGCACTGCGGGAACACGGAGAGAGGAGAGGAGATAGAGGGAGCTATCTGAGTTGGTGGCAACAAGCTGAGAGGTATATGATGTAATACCATATTTTAGATCTGGCTGTATACGACAGGTTTTGGATATACCACCATATGAAATTTACGAGGGGGGGTGTTTTTCAGGGATGGTCAATGACTAGGGTGGCTTACACGGGAGTTTTAACGGGCAATCTGTTTTCTAGTAACACTTTCGGGTTTGATTTGCCAATCACTTTGGCACAACTTGTTCTTGGCGGACGTACGAACATGTTATTTAATTGTCTTGACAACATGATCGTTTCTTTCTTGCCATTGCCACAGTATCTAATTTTGAATTCATAGTGGGAAGGTTTTGATAGGAATTGTGATTAGATGGATCGAGGGCAGCACAAGAGCTCATTACTGGATCACTTACATAACCTCTACTGTGAATGACAGCTGGCCAATAGCCTTGTTTCATTTTTCTGCCAACAACGGGATAATAAAGTCATCCCGTTGTTGGCAGAATCACAAAATCACTGTCCACATATTTACCAAAGGAGGCAAACCCTGATTGGTTTCTTTCTTTTTGGGGTGAAGTATTACTACATCATGTGGTCCTCAATATTCAATATAAGACAAATCAATGTGCACATCCCACGCCACTAATGACAGAAACATCACTTAGGGCAGTAGTTCGTAGAAAGGGCAACCAGACCCTGACCGATCGACCAGGTGAGACTTGTTGTCACATTGGTATATATAAATATATCTCCATGCATGTAAGACAAGACGATGAATACGAGTTCCCTATGCCTAAGGGCATAGGTAGCTATTATGTATTCTGTACCCGGCTACTGAGAAATTGGTATATTTCTGGATGCTAATCCCTGGAGCTTCAGGCTAGATAGACTGACGTGAAAGGTTCTACATGTACAAGCAGGCGAAGCACTGCAGTTACCTTGTGTTGCGTTTCGTTGGATTACTTGGGAGGTGCCGCCAAAATGTCTCGTGGGCAACCACAACTTAACAAAGGCAGGGGCCTAAAGTCACACGTGGCTGGGCCCAGCTGCATGCGTCCCATTTGGTTCCATGAATAGACCCTGCTTGTCTGACAGAGAAGAGCCATCACATCACAGGTGTATGCAAGGGGTGCAAGACATTTTTCATGAGTCGAGGCCTTGTTTTTCTTTTGCAATGTCTAGTTTGATCCCTGGGAAGGGAGACTTATGAAAAGCTCGCTGTGAGCCTGCTCTATGCTTGATCGTACTCCGCTCACGATCGATTGCTTGCGCAAGTGGTGCATCTCTACACAGGATTTGGGATTGACTGCAACCAAAGTTGACGAGTGAGAAATATATGTGCCTCTCTCTTCCATGTAGAATATGCCGGTCTTTCCATATGTTTCGTTAGTGTTGAGAAGCTTTCTTGAGCTGACTCACCACTTTGGCTTCTATAAAAATTTGCCAACAACGCCTGAAGTATATGCAAATGCTCCTCTACCGTGGTTGCTCAAAGGTGCAAATTGCAGATGAAGGAAAAAAGCAAAAGGAAATCAATACGCTCCCGCACCAATTATTGGCCCTGAAGCTCCCCAGAGGCCGATAGGTATATCTGTTCTGGATACTGACGTTTTGCCCCGGGGAAAATCGTTGATAAGGCACCGAGAACTCCGTAACCCAGATCTATGCAATTGCCCGTAGTGAGTCATCGGAATTAGTCATGAGACCGGGCAAGAATGTGTTCATCGTCCTGTATGCCCCTCCCCATGCACCATCTAAGCAGGATTCCGCTACTGCTACATCCGGTGAATAGTAGATGCCTCGAGAGCTTGCAGAAGTTCTGGCCGGTTGGAAAGGGCTTCCTTAGCCTGTGAGTACGTGAACCACTGACGTTCCCTCTTGTGTCTCTCGGGCCATTCAGCTTCTTCCCGTAATACTGTGGCTTCGTAGAAACGGTACAGTGACTTGGGGGACTCCTTGGATAACTTTTTAGGGGGTCGCGAGTCCAGGATATCCCCCAGGTCATAGTCAACCCGAATGGCAATGCCGGCTTCTTCCCACGCCTCTCGCTCGGCGGCTTGTTCACATTCTTCATCCGTCTCCCACCCTCCTTTGGGCAAAACCCAACCTTTCCTCCGTGTCGACTGAATCAGAAGGACATACATTCTATCTTCGGTAAGCGGGACTACTCCGGCAACTAGTCGTTCGCCATTGGAGCTATAGCCTGTCAAGCCAACCATTAGTTCGTCTACAGAGTAGGCGAGAAATCTACATAACACTACACATAGGCGCAACATCTGCAATGGGGGCTCGAGTGATTGCTTAGAATGTCCACTTACGCTGCATACTCCTTCCAGTACGGGACTCCATAGAACGATTGTGGGAAGAGGACGCCATCTTCAGGTAGTGGAGCAGGCTAGTCTCCAAGATTTCCGGAGGATCGCTAGCCCGGAGAAAATGCAGATGGCGGTAGGGAAAGCGCTGATGGAGATGGCTCCGACCAGAGTCAGCTGGAAAGAGGATGACTTCACGGAATCTTATTCAGCAGCATGATTGGACTGCGGCGAGAGGAATTGTGGTGTAAATAGTGGTGTAAATGGTGGTTTGGTGACCAACAGGCGTCGCAGTGGTGAAGCGCGCCAAGAGTGACGGGTAGAAGCTGGATCTCGCGAAGAAAAAACGGGTGCAGGCAGCTGAAGATAGAAGAGGGTTGTGCATATGATGAGTGAAGGTTGACGTCCTCAGAGGGAGATATAAAGCTCAAGACCCATAAGAGAATGTTCCGCGGATCCTGCAAGTTGCTTGTTGAGATCACGGGGCGTAGCCGAGAATCGCATGCACGAGGGATGGATTCGGTTGGTATGGCAGTCCACTTGGTTGCAGGCTGACTGGCTTGTCGAGGGTTTCGGTAGCTGGGGGTGTGCGGGAGCCACGGGACACTACACTATTAGGGAACGGTTAAAAAAAATTACTCTCTAGACCCCCCGGTGAAGCGAGAACCATGTGAGCGCTAAGAGGGGACAAGAGCAAAAAAAATAAAAAGGGTGGGAGGAATAGGCAGGCAGCTAGTCGAGGGCCAGATCAGCCATGGTCTGGCTGGGGAAAACCAACGATGAGATATTGTGAACTGTGAATGGGCGTTCTGGTGTTCTGTGCCATTGTCACAGAATGAAGAGAACAATAAGAAAGACACAATGAGGGGCCACGGAAAAGGAAAACACAATTGACCTTTATAATACACCTGGGCAGTAGTACTGGGTATGTAATAATGTGATGGACCCGGCCCTGGCACCAACCCGAGATGGGGACAAACTGGGTACCTCTTGCTGGCAGTCCGGCCGTTGTAAGGTGAGTGGTCTCTTGTCAAGGAGCCGCAGAGTCAGACAGGGACACGAAGGAGAGTAAAGCGGATGGGTGATGGGTAAGCGAGCCGTGGGAATGTAAAATTACAGTGCAGCCGTCCGAATAATACTTGCAAACTGTCTCTAGAGTTCTGGTGGCATGCGGGCTGGGTAAGGCAGGTTTTGACTGGCACTCGAGAGGCAACGACCGGAGGCAACGAACAGCGGTGGCACATGTCGGTGTATAAACGGCGCTGCAGGGAAATGACAGGTGATAGGGTGCATTGAGATGAGGTGACGTATGGTACTTGTAATGGGAGCTTCTACTAACCTGTTGAGTGTTGTTGTATCTCAAAGGCAATACGTAGACAAGGTGCAGTTCAACAACTGCTCGCAGGAGGACAGACACAACAAGACTCTGGCGGTCTAGCCTTAGAGGCCGGTCTAGGGTAGAATGTATAGAGGGAAAAAGAGAAAAGAGGAAAGCCTGAAGTGAAAGGCTGCAGCAACAGTGCTACTGATTCAGGGTTTGGGTCGGCCGGGAAAGAATTGCTTTTATCATCTTATTTATTGACCACGCCTGGGACCACTAGACGATAGACGGCTGTAACATAATTCAGGGGTCAAGTCATTAGACGATACATATTGTAAGGTGCAGCAGAACGGCTCAAATGCCCTCCTAGGTAGACTAGGTAGAACTCATCAAGGACAATAAAAATTATTACACAACTATGGGTGTGACGATTGTAATTGCTAGGTAACGCAGGTATCGAAGTGGGATGCAAATAATACCGACCTATTGTTACCCCTCCGAAGAAAAAATAAATCTAGTTTTGGTTAAACCCCTTGGACAGCACCTGTACAGGGCTTTATTAGCGCTCTTTGCTTGCCTAGTGTACCTAAGCACTCTACCTATGTTCTGCCTACCTATGTAGGTAAGCAGGTACTATAAGTTATAGCGCTTTATCTCTACATATAGGTATATTTAAGCAGCACTTTTCTACCTACCAATGTTTTAGTAGTTGTATATATAGGTAGGTTTAAGCTCCACGTCTTTATCACTATGATTCCATCATTGACATACCTAGTTCTACAAGAAGTAAGACCACTGATACTTTGATGCGTACACTTAAAAGGATTTCGCACAAGTGAGCACAGTCATTGTAGCCGCAACATAAACGGTGTGGTGCAATACAATCATTACCTATTTCTATTTATGATACAATGTGTGCTACGCTAAATGTAGTTAACACGGGACGTGGACCAGATGCACGTCACTAGCTTTGGTGAAAGATCGAATTATACAAAGTCCAATCAGCATTTCTCAAATTCGAGGGAAACCGTTGGCCATTCCATCGCCTAGCCCCTCTACATGCTCGATGTACCACCGTATAGACCATTCAGAATATATTCAAAAAGGGCCTCTATGCCCAACTTTGGTTGGGGTGAAAGAGCCTGTCTTTGTAGTAATGAAACTAACATGGCTTAATAAAATGGTTTTTAGTTGCTGCTGTCCCAAATTGTAGTGGGATGAAGGCCATGCTACATATGGGTCTCACCGGGTAGGACTAAGACAGTCACGCCTCTACCCAGGAAAGTCCACGAGACAATCTTCCTTTTTTGTATTACTATAATTCACCTACAGTAAATCTCCCGTGGAATGAGGGGTCACAGATCAACATAGTTTGCCTCCATCATAGGCTGGGGCAGTGACAGTGGCTGATAGCAGAATTAAAGTTACCAATTCAAGGTTATGCTTGGGATCTATGTCAGCTCAAGGTTATGTAGTAGTACCTGGCCAGCTGAGACCTGCACTTGCCTGAGTACACATTTAGTAATGGATTTGACATATCTTAGGTGATTGAGCTTCGTCTATTTGATTTTTGTTTATTTAAATTTTCAATGGTAAAAATGTCATGGGTAGCCGATTCAAGAAAGGGCTTCATGTTGACTCTGTGCTGGGACATCCAACATTCAAGTCCTATTCCAGGTACTTATATGGCATGGTGGGATACTTACCTTCCACACAATATAGTTGCCTTACTACCCAAGTAGACTTAGCCCAAGAGCCAACTACAACGGTACCTCAGGGCCTTAGACATGCAGCTGGCACTGCACGTGGGTGGGTGAACATGTAGATGTACCGTACCGCATAAGGCGTTGGATGTTACAGCGGGCATGTCACGTATGTAAGAAAACTGTGAACCACCACTCTGCCTTACCACCTACCACTTCCACTACCATGCCATCGTGGACCTCGTCGCCAACAAGAACCCCCGAAACCACTACATAAGCTTAGCGTTCGAACAGGTACTGTACCTGTCCCACTCCCGTGGCCTGTCTTCACCGCTTGCCACCGTGTATACTGGGTTAGTAAGTGCCTCTCGTCATCGTCATCGTCTGTCACTCCGCATGCCAGTGCAAGTATGGTTTGGGTTGTCTCTTGGCTACTTACCACTGTATGAACCACCACGCCTCCGAACCAAATAAACTTCCATGACCCGATGCTTTACACAAGCTCTTTTCAATAAGGGTTGCCAGATCTGGTATCTCGCGCTTGGGCCGGGGTCGTAGCCGGAAGTGCCCGGGCATCAGCCTCTCTTCTCTTTTCGGGCTCGGTAATTAGAATCGCCACAGCGTCTGACTCAACCTCTGTAGCAGCCTCGGCGTGCCTGGCTCACTTGATACCTGACGTCCCCGCGTTTTCGTCCAAGAACGGAACATACCCGTAGCCCGTCGCTACCATCGCTACCATCTCTCTCATCTACCGCTCGTTTTAGGACCAGAGTGCACGTTCACTTCATCTGGTCGAGACCCGGGGCTTTCTTGAGTGTCATAGTATGCAGACCAACCCTGGAGTTGCATCTCAAGATGCCTTTTCATACATAACGCCTATGGGTAAGTCAGATGCTCCTCCATCCCATCGCAGACCGCAGCCTCCCGTCCGCCCGCTCGGTGATACCCTCATCACTATCCCCGAAAGCCCCTAGAAAACCGCGCCATGGCCCCCCCCCCCAGTCCACCTCGCAGCCCACCACCCAATGGATCCAACTCGTGCGTCGTTGCCTCGCTGCCGTTGGCCAGCTGCTCTGCATGTGGGCTCATGGGGAAGCCTCTCGTGTTATGTCTTGTCGGCCGCCACAACCAACCAACTAGCACAGTGCCTTCAGTATTGGTTCGTCAGCTTCACGCTCGATCTTCGGCCGTCTCTTAACTAGTCTCTAATCCTCATCTACGGTATCCTCTTTTCGACTTGTTCTGTCGCCAAGTCGAAAGGTTTCTGGAGTCCCTGCATCACCGTTTGCTTTTCTAGCCTGCCCTGTCCTGCACCCTGTGTAGTACCGTCATGTCATGCCTGTTCTCGTCTCTTTTCTCGATCCTCATGCCTCATGGTGGCAATAGGGCATGGGGAGCGGCGTGCTCCAGCGATGCACCGACAGTTGATTGACTGCCATGCACAAGTGGAGGCTGCGATCTGCCAAGACCATCTCCCCTCATCCTAGATCCGTGGGCGTACTGGGGCGAATAATCATCCTGACGAGACTTTTGCAGGTTACATGTCGTCGTCTACATGCGGTTACTGCCGTCGCAGTGGAAATGGTCAGTCACAGAAGCGTGTGTCCACCTGATTTTGTTCATGTATAGTCTTCGGGCCGCTATCGCGATCCCTTATGTGCTTCAACCCAAATGGCTGCAGCGCTCATGCCCGCCAGATTGCCCTGTCGATGATGATGAAAGAGTGTTGATTCCGACCCGGTGCAAGCATCGTGCAATTCAGCAATGGGTTCTTCTCCGAGCTCGTCACCCGGCCAGCTTGGCAACCGTGATTTGAACATGTCTGACGTGCCCGGCTGCTTCAGGACGATCCTACTATACAAAATCGCATTCTATGAGTGCAGCGTATTACCAGGCTTTGGTTGACCGGAGTTGGAGACGATCCGGGACCCTTCTGTACCGGCCGAACCAACGGGACGCCTGCTGCCCTCACTATTCTCTTCGCATAGATTCTACTCGCTTCCGACCTACCAAAGATCAACGACAGGCGATCAATCGCTTTAATAAGTTTGTAGTCGGTGATGTCTATGCTCAAGAAGCTGCTCGTCAGCATCCCAAGTCACGCGAGCAGGCACGAAAGCGAGATACTGAATTCGACTTGACAGAGAGGATCCACGAGAGTGAAACGCAGTCCTTAAAGACACCCCCTCAGCCTGCCCATTCCTTTGATGTGACGTTAGAGTCGGACGACTTTAGCGAAGAAAAATATAGAGTTTATGAGAATTATCAACGCATTGTCCACCAAGAGCCTAGGGAAGAGATAACCCGCTCAGGGTTTACCAGATTTCTTTGTAATTCGCCTTTGAGGCGAGAGACTCTAACCATGTCCGACGGACGAGAGAAACGTCTCGGCTCCTACCATCAATGTTACCGACTCGACGGGCAATTGGTTGCGATAGGAGTTGTCGACCTTCTGCCAGATGCCGTTAGCGCTGTCTACTTTTTATACCAGTTAGTCCCCTGAACTCATCTCCCCCCTTTTTTGGCAAGTTTTAGGCCTCATTAGTACTGCGTGCTCCCGAGATATTACTTGACTTCTTATTCCTTACGGTGGTTACTAACTCCAGCGGGCAAACAGTGAATCAGTACATCATTGGAGTCCTGGCAAATTAGGTGCCTTGCGAGAGATTGCACTGGCTACCGAAGGAGGATATCGGTGGTGGTATCCCGGTTTTTACATCCACACCTGCCCGAAAATGCGATACAAGATGGACTATTCACCTCAGCAGATTCTAGACCCAGAGAGAATGGAGTGGGTAGATGTTTCCAACGAAGTGTTGTCCAAATTTGACGGTCATGGATATCTCAATTTTTCGAGCACAGGGAGTGAGCTGGTAACTGATTCGAAGCGGCAAGCGTATGGAGACATCGACAATGACGTCGAGGTTGATTCCGACAAACAAAAAGACGACGGTAGTAGCATCGGAGACGCTTCGCTTCTCGGTAGTAATATGCCAGGTCTTCCACCAGTCGATGATATACTATCATACGACTATGATAACATTCCAGTACGACTCAAGACAGGCACCTTTCCCGCAGTCGATGTATTCCAGTGGCAAAACGAAGAAGAAGATATATTGCATGGATTGGGGCCAAGAGGACAGTTGGCGCAAATGGTGGCTGCTATCGGCCTTGATCTTATGCCACAGCTTTGCTTAGATATTAGAGGCGCCTAGTTAAAGCATGCTACTTAATTGGTCATTGGTTTTATATATCAGGTGTAATTCTATCCGTGAGCCGCTAAACAAAAAATCACTATGTAGTTTACATGTGAATAACAACACCTCAGACTGCTGCTTATAAATGTAGAAATGATCTAGCCTCTGAAGCTTTGGGCTCGGGGAAAGATATTCAACACGTACGTGGAATTGAATGTGACAACAAGGCGGTTAAGAATATATACATAAGAAGCGGTAGCTAGGAAAGGTATTAAAACAGGTTAAAGAACCACACAAGCTCGATCTTAGTGGTCGACATCCGGTCTTGATCATGCTGTTTTGAGAATGGCATGAGCCGCAGGTACCTTAGTAGAGAGTTCTGTTGTTATTTCAGACCACACTGATGCCTTAATCTGGCGGCCGCTGTCATTGGTGAACATTGTTTCTCTTTTCCTATAATCATGGAAAGCCGTCAGCCGAGTACACAACACGCTGTTCTCGGTCTATATTGTCTCGACGAGAGAAATTGTGAGGTGGAACACATATTCTGTCGATTCCTGCACACAAAGAGAAAAGGGGTTTGGAATACACCTGGTTATGTGGAATGAGGATGGCAGGATGTGAAGGATAGGGAGAAGGGAGGGAGCCAAGTATGGGAAATTGTATTCAACTCACTTCTGATATTCCTGGTTAGACCCATAAAACCGGATGAATTTACCCTGTAGCCTTGGTTAGTATATATTTTATCGTCATAATCGGACTTGTATGGATGGGAGATAAATGCCATGTACAAGCCATGGATGGTTACGAGAATAAGCACTGGAGCACGAGCTTTGGGATCGGGGAGAGGCGTAGTAAAATGGAAAGAGAGAGGACGGAAAGGGTAAATAGTATCCGTACATTCTCCTCCTCCTTAGTTAGACCGGCTGCGATCAGTGTCCGAGCACCATTTTCGGGCGTCTTCCCCAAGACTCCCTGGAATATGGCTACGATGATAGTGAAGGCAATGCTCCCCTCTGTGAAATTCCGTGCGAGATTTGTCTTTACTACGCCAGGGCAACTGGTGTTGATTATGACTTCCGGGCTGAGTTTCAAGAGTTAGTTTATGTACTGTGGTTTTTAAGATTTATAGAAGGGGATATTTTTGGGGATTTTTTTTAAAAATAAAAAAAACGGGGAAAAGGGGTTGGTTGGCCAAAGGCTGCCAAAGTTCAGTACGTACCGACCGTTCTCCCCCTTGGCTAACTCAGCGAGCTCTTCGCTTGCGTAGTGCACCGCCAACTTCGTACTGGCGTACATGGGGTTCGGACCCGGAAAGTTCTTCGGATCGCGATAGTGCGCGAGCACACCTCCGTCTTGAGCGATGTAGCGCTTCCACGCTTCCACGTCAACATTTAGGTGGTTACTGGAGCCGACGATGGAGAGATGCGCGGGCGACGATCGGTTCGCGCGCTCGGCTTTCATCCAGGGGAGGAGAAGCAGGGCGAGAAGTGTGGTGCTGAGAGTGTTGACTTGGATATTTTGATCCCTGTTGTCAGTTGCGGCATTGTTAGCGTTGTCACGGAGAGATTCTCCTTCTCTTCCTCCGTTTGTGTGCTTCCAGTTCTAGGGTTCTGTATAACGAGAATATTCGTATAGAGTAGAACCGAGAAAGGGGTAAAAATAGTGAAAGGATATAAAGCAACGCTTACCAGCCCTCGTCCACCGTCTTGAATTCGGTGCCGATGACGCCCGCATTCAAAATGACGAAATCGAGACCTCCTTTCCCTGGTCGGATCTTCTTCACTTCCTCGACCAAGCTGATAACAGAGTCATAGCGGTTCATATCCAGCTCTAAGACGCGGACTACGGTCTTACTACGACCGCCCGTCTCTTTCTCTAGGCTCTCGAGTGCCTGTCCTGAGCGCGCTGGGTTGCGGCTCGTGATAATAACCTCAGAGGCGCCTAGATTCACCAAATGTGCAGCGGCAGCGAGCCCGAGGCCACTTGTTCCACCCGTCACGAGCGCGGCCTGGCCCTTGAAGTGGTCCGATCGTGGGAGGGCTATCGGGAACCATTTCATGTAGATTTGATAGAGGTTCGCGGCGATTGGGTTCGCCATGATGTCGTCGGATTCAGAAGATGGGATGAAATTCTCAACTAAAGCAATTATACTAGGAAACCGATATGGAGAAACCCAGCAGGTATTTATTTATTCTTTACTCTCTTAGACACCGTGTGCGACGCTAAGCGCGAGAATGAATGAATGAATGACTTAAGGCATGACGAGACTTCATGATTGATATTCAGCCTCAGCTCTTATATAAAACTCCTAGGCGCTCAACATATCTCTAACTAGTCCGTGTCTCGTCTTCGTCCGTGATAGCCTCATTTGCTTACCAAACATGCCCGGACGATGGCTAGTCTCGGAGACTTCATTAGCGGGTCCAGGGGGAATATCACCCCTCTGTAAACTGAGGCTTAGATATGCAACTATTTAATGAAAGAAAAAGCGATAATGGATAAAAAATAGACATTTCAACTACAAGTTCTGCTTATTGTGTGTGGTATCGTGATGTAAATCGGGACCCAATTGTGCCGCCAAATTGTCTCCGAGCCCACGGCGAACTCTAGTGCAACAAAAGACCACAATATCCATACCCGGACTACTGCCCGGAAGAGCAGACGGCCAGGTCGCGTAGGAGTGGTGACCGTTGTGCTCTCTTGGACTTCCCAACTGACGCTGGTCGTCCGGAGACTTCTTGAGTGGCTCAACTTTAGCCCGATTGATTATACACCATGTACACGGACTAAGTACCAACTGCATTACACGCAAGTCTAACGGTCCTTAGCCTCAGGCAAGTGGCTGTCCACCTTCAGCCAGGGTACATCGGTATCAGTATGATATTAATTGGTGCGGTGCTTTCTAGAAGACGGGTTCGCCAATCGTCTTACTCCTGCTGCAGCGGTGCAGTGCAGTGTACCTTTTCTCGTTTATCTGCACCTTTGCAGGGTTATGCTGGTATGTACCATACATATTACTATAATATGTTATATTACTAGAGTTAAAGCAGTATCTTTTTCATATAGTGCATTAGGCTGTATGAAAGGTGTAATACAGTACGGCATAGAACTCGGAGGATCAATCTTTAGGAGAGTCTATTCTATTGTACAGTTTGCGCTCACATGTAAGAGGTGGGAGACAGTGTCGACTAGGCACACACAGTACCAGTAGTCGGCGCCGTTGTTCTCGGTTAGATCTTTATCGCGATGTGACCCACACGACGATAACCTAATTGCGCCTTTGAGCCCCAAAAGAGCCAGCCCAACCAATGAAGAAGCTTCAGCCACAGCAACTCCGTAGCCAATCAATATCCTTGCCAGAGCTCAGCTCAAAAAAGTCTCCTTGCAACCCCACATGTACAGCTTCTTGTATTGAGATGAGGCTGCTAGGCGCAAACAGAAAACTGTGCATAGATTCTTGTCGTTAAAAGAGCGAAATAGTAGAGAAGAAGGTTCAGGAAGAGGGAGATAAAACTACCCGAAACTCTGGCTCTCGGCGCACAAGCACGTACGCACGCATAGTCGCTAGCACCCTTCAGACTCGGCGACCAGCGCGATTCCCCCACCATGGCGTCGACATCGCAACATTTGCTGCTCTCGCCCGCCGAACTCGCCTACCTCCACAGCACACTCAGTCTCACACCGCCGCTGCGGCCCGACGGAAGGTCTGCGACGCAGTTCCGTCCGCTGATCGCTGAGACGGGCATCCTGCCAGGCACCAACGGCAGCGCGCGCATCTGCTTCGCCGACGGCACCGAGGCCGTCGTCGGCGTCAAGGCCGAGGTCGAGAAGACTGCAGGCGTGCACATATCCAACGAGGACGAAGCCTCGCGAGAGCCGAGACAGCGGAGGCGGAAGCAGAAATCTCAAGCGAAAGGCAAGAAGGTGGCAAAATCCATCGCCATAACAGCGGAAGAAGAAGACGACGACGAGGCCGAAGATGGAGAGACCGATGATGCGGTGTTGTTGGCTGAGCACCGTGGTGAGAATGACTGGGTCGAGCTGACGGTCGAGATCCCGGGGTATCGCGACGACGACAGCGGCACCGTGTTCCTGGCGACAATGCTGAGCGAGGCGTTGCTGGCCGATGGCGAGCTAACCAAAAAGCTATGGATCAACCGGCGGTTCCATTGGAAGTTATACTTAGACGTAAGTCATCCAGCTCTCTCCCTCGTATATGTACATACACGCTCTCCCTTTCACAACCACCATCATCATACCACGCTGCAAGAAGACATCAAGAATGAAGAAAAAATAAGGTCAGATACTAACACACCACAAATCCCAGATAATCCTCATCTCCCCACCCCTCTCATACCCTCTCCCACTCCTCAGTCTAACAACCCACCTCGCCCTCCTCGCCACGCGTCTCCCGCGCCTAAAATCCGAAGGCGACGAGGACCCCATGTTCGACGACGACTGGGCCGCCTCGCAGTTCATATACGCGCGCAGCACCTCCTCCTCCACCACACCATCATCCTCCATAATATTAAATGCCTCCCGCCCCCCCATAACCCTGCTCGTCATGGCCGTAGGCGACAACGTCATCTTCGACCCCTCGAAGGAAGAGCTGGCAGTAGCCGACTGCGCACTCGCGGTCTCGGTAGGCGAAAATGCCGAGACGGAACGGGACGACGCAGAGGGAGCGATGGACGTGGACGTGGATGCGAAGGCCGGCGCGCGGGCTCTGCGGCTCTTGTCCGTGCGTACCATTGACCCTCCTTCGCGGCTGACGGCCCCCGGCGTGCCGAATTCCGTTAACGCTGCGGCATGGGGCCAGGGCGGTGCCGCGACTGCAGGTGCTACCTCTGCGAAGGATACGGGGCTACGGGCTGTTGAGACGGGGGATGTGGAAGGTGTGTGGAAGGCGCCGCGAGGCGGATCTAAGATCACTATCATAAGCACTATGGTGGCGAAGATATTGGAAAGGGGAGGTGTTGCGGACGAAGTCTTGGAGGGCTTGGATGGTGTTGAGTTGGCGTAACATAGCATTCAGTGTGCTCGTCTGTATATCTACGTGTTCACGATACCACGGATAGGGGTCTACGAAGTAATGTAATGCAGACATGTCTGTCTCGTTGAGTCGGGCATTATCTTACGTGCATGTCTGCGTGTGTTTCTGTACAAGAGCAAGAGGTGTTATCTTGGCGCAAATGGCCTCAGACTACTGTGGTATTTACATATATGTACAATTGACCAATTCATCCACCCATCAACAAGGCATCAGAAGATGCCCAGAAACTTCTTCCTCTTTCCTTCGGGGGTGAATTCAGCTGCCACCGTATCTGGCACTGGCTCCGGTTCTGGCCTCGACGACTCAACTACAGTAGTAGCAGCTGACGGGGAAGCCTCATCGGCAGTTTCAGCGGCCTGCTCAACTTTCGCACCGAAGAAGCCGGAGGTCGCGGGCTCGAGGCCGTGGGCCTTGCGGTACTCGTCGCGCTTGGCGACATCTTCAACTCTGCGGCGGCGCTTCTCGGCCGTTTGCGCGGACTCGTGCTCTTCGTGCAGGCGCAGCACGTCCAGGCAGACGCCGATGTACTGGAAGGGGTGGCGCGGGAACTCGCCGATGGGCGGGATCATGTCGGCGAAGGGCGACTTGGCCTTGAAGTTCATCGCAAACGTGTACATTGCCAACGAGGTCAACGTGCCCTGATTTGGTTTGGTCAGTGTCGTGTCCTGCTCTGACATTGAGAGGGAAGGGAAGGGGAAGATGCAATGCTTACGAGGGTGATGAACATGTGGATGCCCCGGTTATTGAGGAACCAGTGCGACCAGGTATTGGGCGGCGGCGGCAGGCCGGGATACGTTTTCCGGGTCTGTGCTTGGACTTCCTCGGCCGTCATGGCGCCGCCGTAGTGTCTCGGCGTGGATCGAGGCAGTCGGGAGCCATGGGAAGGCGGGTTGAACCGTTCTGGCTTCTCGAGCACGATGGGTTTCGAGGGGTCCGGTGTTGGCCGGGTTGGCGCGGCGGCAAGCTTGGGCGCGACGGTTCGGACTGCAGGTTCAGCTGCCGGAGCTGTGGCGGTTGCAGGTGTAGGAGCTGTCTCGCGGGCCGCAGGCTTTGAGGGAGTTGATGAAGACGCCTTGGTGGGGAGCTTTTGAGTTGGCTTCGTGGGCGCTGAAGCCTTTGCTGCTTTCGACGCGGCGGACTTGGTCGCGGCTGTCTGTTGGGCTGTTGTTGTGGCCACGACGTTCTTCGCGGCGGCGGCGGCGGGCCTTCTCGATGACGTCTTGGAGGCATAACGCACCATGACTTGACCGACCTCGACGTTGAGGGGCCGGCCCAAAGCGGCGGTTCGAACAGCGGTTCGCCACATGGGGCCGTACTGTGGGAGGAGGAACCGAGGTATATATGTCGTTTTTGAGGCCATGGCAGGTGTCCAGGTCTTTACAGCGGATCAGTTGTAGTGTACGGTCGCGTCACAGCTGGTATCAATACGATGAGATGGCCGTATTAGATAATGGGCGATTGGCATGGCCGAATTGTGGGTTGAATAGGTACAATCTCAGTTACCGTAGCAGATCCCGTCTTCAGCGATTATATTTTTTTTGCACTAAGATAACCGACTGGGGGACCTCACTCAATTGAACGCCGGGGTGCGCATAGCATCATGAATCCCACTAAGTGCACCTCCCTAATTTGTATGGTAAAGCACTCGAGCACTGGAAGCCGCGACAGGGGTCTCGGCTGAGCGTCATGGTTTTGTCATGACCACACGCCTACTAGGGGGTATAAAGCTCCGCGAAAATTTCTCGCCAGCCCGTAAAGACTGGTACGTACCTCCGCAAAGCCGAGTCTCCCCGGAGCTGTATTATATCAGCTGACCTATGATTGGCTGTGACAGGGACAAGTGCCCCACATAGATGATTCTAAGACGTTGCCAGACGTGGATCTTAGTGGCATGCAAGGCCAGTATGCTTGCGAGTTTGCTCTCGTTAAATAAATCTTGATTGCCTCAACTTTTTTCCTCCTTCTCCTGACCACATCCTGTGACCACCATATCTCTACTCGCTCGACTCTGACACGTCACGACCTCGTCGTCTTCTCTAATTCGTACTCATCCTCGTTTCGCTTTTTCTCAAGCAAGCTTAATAAACCGTCAAAATGGGTTTCTCTGCTGGTAAGTTTTTCTTTTTTTGGCTGCCGACCACTTGATCCATGACGACTGGCCTACCTTTTCAACTTGTCCCGAAGCCATTGAGCCACCACCGCCACGTTCATGCTTGCGCTATTCGTCGCGCAGCCCAGACAACCATCGTTCTCTCGGCTCGAGCACGATACCTTTGTTTGCGACATGGGACGGATGTTGACAAGGGCTTGCGCTATTTTCCTCAACCACCTCCAGCACCTATACATACCTTCGACATGAATGTCTCGCTCTCGGCAGCGAGACATGGCATACTGCGAGCGCAGAAATAAAGCCTCGTCAATCTCAGATCATATCACTCGGTTCCATCTTCGACAGGCGGCGTGAGAAGACGTTGGGCTAACCAACTCCATCCTAGGTGATCTCAAGAAGGGCGAGAAGCTTTTCACCACCCGTTGCGCTCAGTGCCACACCCTGAAGGAGGGTGAGGGAAACAAGGTCGGCCCCGCGCTACACGGTCTGTTCGGCCGCAAGACCGGCTCCGTCGAGGGCTACTCCTACACCGACGCCAACAAGGGCAAGGGCATCACATGGGACGAGGAGACTCTGGTACGTCTCCCTCCACGTCTAGCATTCGCTGGCTACTGTAATCAATTCCCATTTGCTGACTTGCACCGCAGTTCACATACCTGGAGAACCCCAAGAAGTACATTCCCGGCACCAAGATGGCCTTCGGTGGTCTCAAGAAGGACAAGGACCGCAACGACCTCATCACGTAAGCTAGCATACTTCCCACAATACGGTCCTCAATATAGTCACTAACCAGCTTTTGCGCTCCATAGTTACCTGAAGAAGGTGACCGCATAAATCAAAACGAAATAATTCACCGCCACAAAGGCGGACGTGTAACGATACGACCATGTGCATAGACGGATAGGCCAACGAGTGTACTTTATAGATTAGACCTTGGCAGCACCCGTGGGTGGTGCGAGCATATATCCCTCTCCTCTTAAGTAATGATACTTCTACCAAAAAGCAAGCACTCGGTCATGGGTTATACTGGAGTTCCACTTGCCATCTAGAGCGTTGGGGGGTTGGATCGGTTTTAGACTTGCCAGTAATACGTATGGACCTTTGTGTGTAGCGATGCCAATCAATTTGGATTATATTCTGTCTTCCAGAAACTCGGTGAATTGTGCAGTGTCTTTAATGAGCTCTCCAAGATCTGTGTGATGCCCGACATTTACAATCGCAATACACATTTACCTGGGTATATATCTATAACTCCCTATATCGCCAGTAAATCTATATCCGCGGCACCTACAGAATCTGTAGGTTAGTAAATACGTAGTACGTGCAGTATAGATTAAGGTAGGTGTAATCTCCGGTTCATCGGACCAACGGATTTACCCCCCTGGTCCTGGGTCCTTTAGCTCGTGATAGATCCCGACTCTATGTACGTGTCGGCTATGCGATGCACTTTTAACAGATACCTAGGTAGGCTAGATGCATTGAGCTTGTATATGCAAAACTCCAAACATGGATGCAGTGCTCTGACCAAGAAAGTCAACTTGAATTTATCATATAATCACACAAGGGACTCATTTGCCTCTCAATTCTCGTTTATACCATTTACTACTTAAACTTGTAGGCTTGCACATGTGATATAAGAGCAGTGTGAAATGAGCATCAAGGCATCTGCCCAGTATCTGTATTGGTATCTCAATATTGAGTGCTTCAACAAAGTATAGTCTCAGCAACTCTACGTAAGTCACGCGGAAACCATAGCTACAAGTGAGACTTATTCCCAGCCTACCTCTTTCAACCGTCTGAACTTCTCCGAATGGCCATCCGACACGCTCGGTTTCGTTTCGTTGAGAGCCCTCTGCCAATCTTCCGGCAACAAGCCGCTCTCTGCTCCCTCACTTTGCGCAATCATTCTCCTCATGGCGGACTTGGCCGCCGCGCTGTGTAGGTTCTCTATGTCGGCTCCGCTGAACCCTTCGCATCGCTTGTCGCGGGCTACAGTTTCCAGAACGTCGAAATCAGTGTACGAAGGTAGCAGGCGTCGGATCCGCGTCTTCAGGATCTCTACGCGGCCGTCTGCGTTGGGTAGGTCGATGAAGATGTTGGTGCCGAGCCGGCCGGGTCGTAGGATGGCCGGGTCGATCATGTCTGGTCTGTTGGTGGCCCCGATGACGTACACCCCTGAGCGATTGTTCATGCCATCGAGCTCCGTCAAGAGCTGATTCACCACCCTTGCGCTGGAGTCGGTGCCGCTCGAGTCTCGTCGCGGCACCAAGGCATCTAACTCGTCGAAGAATACGACACAGGGCGCGGAGGCACGAGCGCGACTGAAGACTTGGCGGACAGAGCGCTCTGATTCACCCACGTATTTGTTGAGGAGTTCCGGGCCCTTGACGGAGATGAAGTTCGCTTTGGATTCGTTAGCTACGGCCTTGGCTAGCAAGGTTTTGCCACAGCCGGGAGGTCCCCAGAGAAGGACGCCCGAAGGGCCGTCGATACCAAGAGCCCTGAATTTCTCCGGGTGGTGAATAGGTTCCACAATAGACAACATAAGCTCCTCCCGTACGTCGTGAAGAGCACCGATATGAGCCCAGGTGGTATCAGGGATAGTTGAAAAACCTTCACGCTTTGAGGAAGGCTGCACTTGTTTGACGGCCGCGAGAAGATGGCGCATTGTGAGGGTATATTGGTCCTCTGGTATGGCATCCAGGGGTGCGGCTATGATGGCAAAGTGTAGCTTGATATCAGGGGGGTCTTCTTGGGTATCGGAGTCTACCTCCATAGAACTGGACGAGGACTCTTGTATAATTTGAGACAGTAATTCTGTAGCGAGATCATTCTGAGCCACTGAAATCAGGTCTTCCAAATCGGCTCCCACAAAACCTGGCGTCCTCTTGGCTAAGACTCTGCAGTCGATGTCGTCGGCAACCGGTATTCTGCTCAACATTTTCCGTAGTATAGCCTCACGAGCCACCTCGTTGGGTATTCCGAGGCTAATCTCGTAATTAAACCTGCCGGCCCTTCGTAGTGCCGGATCTATACTGTCCGGCCTATTTGTTGCAGCAAGTGTGACGACGAGTTTGCCGCCCATCTTCTGTGGATCGCAGTCGTCCATACAAGTCAACATCTGCGCGACTATCCGCTTCTCCATTTCTCGCTGTGCATTTTCGCGCTTGCCCATGATTGCATCGATCTCATCAATGAAGATCAGACATGGGGCAAGCTTCCTAGCCTCGTCATAAAGCTCTCTGATCTTCTTCTCAGACTCTCCAGACATACCGGCCACGAGTGAGGGAGCAGACACAGAAATGAAAGCCACTCCTAGTGATGCAGCATATGCTTTCGCCAACATGGTCTTTCCACAACCCGGGGGGCCGTGGATTAGCACGCCACGAGCAGGTTTTATGAGGCCTTTCTCGCAAGCTTTAGGTGCATGCATTGGCCAGGTGATGGACTTGACGAGGAGCCTGATGGCATCCTGCATACCTCCAAGATCTCTTAAAGAAGCATCAGTCGGAGGTGCGCGGTCATCCTTCTCCTTGCGTTCAGACCTGCGTTTCTTGGGCCGAGGCTCTCCATTAGGCTCTCTCTTTGCCTCTAAGTTGGTTAGTGGCTCTGGAGTTGCCATCTCGGAAGATGACTGTGCTTTGGGGATGTTCCAGGACTTTGCGATTTGTTTATTTAACAAGTAGTAGTCACGTTCCTGTTCACGCAGTCAGTAGGAATGTCGACTTCTAGGTCTCGAAAATTGAAGTGCGATTCAGTAGAGGAATGGAATAATCCCAAGCGCCATGTCATACCTTTGGTTTCGGCGACGATGTTGCTCCGGCTTCTTCAATATCAGCCTCTTCGTCATCTTCTTGCTTTTCTTGCCTTCGGAGACGAAGGACGCGCTCGATTGAATCCTCTAGAGGACGTTTCTTCTGGCGTGCTAGACTCGAGTTTGACTGTTTTATAGAGTTGTAGACCCCTGAAATTGTGAATTTGGGAGGAGTTTTATCGTCGACGTGCTGGTCCTCAAATTTTCGAATGATCTGGTATACATCCCGATCGAGACCATGCATTTTTCTTCTATAAGTGTTGTATGATCAGGTAGCCCGATTCTATATAACTGTGGTATAATGAGCCAGTTCGGTTTTTATATATGAGGAGTGAGTTAAGGGGTCCATTAAGTGCTCTGGACTGAGAAGGTGCTGGTTGAAAACCTGAACTTTTTCTGATCTGTACATTCATTCAACCCTGCTACCGAGAAGCAAATATCATTGGAGCGCAGTCCATGCAGTACCCACAATATTCTTAGAGCTAACCTAATTCGGTACTTACCATGAATGGCCTTAAGTGCTAGATAAATGCTCGTAGTAGCAGAAACGTTGGAACTAGGGACCTCAGTTGAAATACAGACAAAATACATCAAACCTTAACTAGCATTAATAAAATTGTTGTAAAAGAGGAAATTCGCCATTTTAGAAGGGCTTCGGGATAAGTGGCACCGCACAGCTACATCTAAGCAAGCATAGCAATGACTCGTTTTGATATTTACCAGAGCTATACACACAATTAGATGAGGCTAAAATTGTGCTCGAGGATGAATTCTTATGGGATTGCTAGCATATGAAGCTCATCAAGGCAAAAGAGTTAGTCCAAAGTCAAATTCTCCCCCAAGTCAAAATATGTACTAGGTAGTTCAACGACTTCCTAGGAAGTCGGTGCCAAAACCTTGGTTAAAAGCGGCATGAGATATATTCTTGTACGAATTGCGTGAGCTGCGTCATCTGACAGATCATCTTATCGATAAGACCAGCTACTAGACCCTCGGTAGTGCTAGATCCCGCGCGCCATGCAGCTGCAATGGAACGACGACATCGTCCGTAACACAAGAGAATACAGATAACGGCTCACGAGACCGCCGACAACGAGACAAGCTCACTCTTGTCGCAATCCAATAGAAATCCTTTCGAAACAGTCACTCAGACCCTCTATTGTTAATAAATAATCAGCGCCATCAGTTGAAGTGTCAAAGAGGCATAAAAGGAGGGGTCGCGTGTAGACCATGTGCCTAGCGGAGTCCTGGACGGATTCTAGGGCTAGGTGAGCGAAAGACGACGACGACGACGACGACGACGACGTAGGGCAGACAGATCAACTCGTACGAGACAACTCGAAAGAAGGGAAAAGAAAGGCAAGATGGGGAATAGCAACAGCCGTGTAACGGCACAAGACAAGTCCGTTCCGTCCCATCTCCTTACCTCTCCCATCTACCTCGAATGCCAGCCCCTGAATCCACCTCCGCCCCCATCGCCTCAGCCAACTCCAAACTAACACGCGAACCCCCCAATCCCCAGAGCCATCCTCGACCTGAAGCTCCAGCGCGACAAGCTGCACCAGTACCAGCGCCGCATCGTCCTCCTGACGGACAAGGAGACGGACGTGGCGCGACAGATGCTCGCGGCCGGCGACAAGAAGCGCGCCCTGCTCGCGCTGCGGCGCAAGAAGTACCAGGAGCAGCTGCTCGCCAAGACGGACGCCCAGCTGGCGCAGCTCGAGCAGCTCACGCACAGCGTCGAGTTCGCCCTCATACAGAAGGACGTCGTCTTCGGCCTGCAGCAGGGCACGCGCGTGCTCCGGGAGATCCACGCCGAGATGGGCGGCATCGAGCACGTCGAGAAGCTCATGGGCGAGACGGCCGACGCCATCGCGTATCAGAAGGTAAGAAGAGGCCATCCACCGGATACGGCTTGGGCGAGGAAGAATGCCAGAGGTAGCGAGATAGATCGTTGGAAATTGGCATTGCTTGCTTTCTTGCTCTATAATATACCTCACCTAGGCTTGTCTGGGTTGTCATAGGTTGAAAAACGCTAACGACATCTCTTGTCTCTGTCATCTAGGAAGTCAGCGATATGCTTGGCGGTCGCATTACAAACCAAGACGAGGACGAAGTCGAGGACGAGCTCGCCGCCCTCGAGCGCGAGATTAACGGGCCGGCCTCCCTACCCGCCGTCCCCGTCACGAAGCCTTTCGTGCCCGAAACCCCGGTGGACGAACAGGAGCCGCCCGATAGACAGGAAGAAAGGCGGCCTGAAAGACAGGCAATGCTTGCGTCGTAACCACGTCGTTATTATCATCAACATAACTTAGATTTAGTGCGTTTAATCTTGTAACATGACACAGTAAGATATAAAGGGACAGCATGGGCGTTTACATAAATTTGGGTATGGTTCTTTATATAGAAGTACGAAAGCGTCAATTGAGTGTTCACATCGTAAGCGACAACCAAAAAAGAAGAAAAAGTATCGTGACAACCCGGGGTCACAGTCAATGGGACCCCTGTTCATATTCATAGATGCTACGAGACCACAACTTGGCTCTCAAAACTAATCTATACAGTATAAAGCAAAAGGATGTTACATTTCCCCTCGAACGATCCGTCCCTTTGTACAAATCCGATTGCCTGGATCGTTCTCTGAACTCCTCAAAACACCGGTTCATGCATTAATGTGGTGTCTAAGACAACATCCCATAATGTCAAACAGTGGGTATCTTAGGAAAGCTGACAAACCCCAGACATGCGTTTCATCCATGAGTCATAAACACCGGTCGCCGTCTATCTATCATGTAGCCTCAAAAACGCCTTTTGCAATGATTTGTACCGTATGCGATGATTGTACAAGGAAATACACTATCCACCAATGTATGCAATCGTAACCGGAAATTGTTTTACTCCACATATATCATATCACGATGGTCGGGCATGCGCCGGTGTGGCGACGGGCCCCGAATCTCGACAAAGCTGCTTGGAGCTGGGTGGACGGGAAATGGTTGGGTACCTCGTTCGTATCCTACAGCGGTTGACCCATTAACTTCGGGCCTAATCTCCCGGTATATGACACTGTTCTGAGTTTGTCGAGGCCCTGTTTGTTGTGCAATGCTAATATCTGGTCGTCGCTGTGGCTCTGCGAATCTAGAGCTCTCGTCAGCTATCCTCGTCACAGGTGGAGGGTTGTAGCAGATAGTAGAATCAGAGTTGCATCAAGTGCACGCCGTCTGTCTTACCTTTCGAGTCTCGGTGCCTCTTGTAACGACTCTTGGATTCCTCTAGACGCAGCGCTAGGCCAAGCCGGCGGGTTTTGCTCCGGCTCATTGACTCGAACAACTCCCCTAGCGTGAGGAACGGCATATCGTGAATATTGTTCGTAGGTACGAGGTTGATGTTGTGATTGTGTATCGGGAGACATGGGTCGAGCAGCTCTCTCACCAGCGGGAAGTCCGTGTTGGGATTGGAGAACCACATGTCGGCGGCCGCCTGATTCGCTTCTAACGCGGCCGGTGGATTCATCGACATAAACTACCCTCGGAGAACCTCGAATGCGAGTATCTCCTGGGTAGTGAGGACTGTAAATATCGCGTCCCCTTGGAGAGGCTGTCCTGTAGATTTCGTGAGTAGGAGGGCTTCGCACCTCGACAACGCGACGAGGTTCATAGTGACAGTCCCCATCGATAACGATAGGATTAGCCTTCGTTCTAAGAGAAGCCAAAGTCCGGTTGATGGGATATTCCTGATGGGTAGGTACCCGCATATTGCTCTGATATACACTATGATCTGGGACCATTGACCCCATCAAGGCTCGTCCTTCCCCAATCACAGGAATTGGGGGACCTCTTGACCTATGAGTGCCGTCTTCAGGCCGAACTACTCTCACTTCTTGAGAGGGTGTCCACGGAACATCGTGGTACACGACACGCTCGGGGCCCCTCAGGCCAGGGAGTTGTCGGCCTCTCGGATACTCAAATTGAGGACGTGGAGCATCATCCTGACTTCGAGAAACTACATGCGCATCTGAGGAATTGGGGAGCTCCTGAAAATCCTCAGGAAAGTAGGTTATAATGCGGCGGCGCTTCGCTGCGGCTTCGTGATCTTGAATCATAGTACCTGGAGATCGGGGATGAGGATTGAGTATAGTAGACTGGGCGATATTACGAGAGATCACCCGAGGAACTTCTGTAGCATGCTGGGCCACACGGTGCACTCTTCGGGATGCATCCAGCGAAACACGGGCCACATCAGGTGACCTAGGTTCAATAGATGGCAGTAGCATATCTTGCAAACCCAGCCTTATTGGTGACAACGGGGGCGGAGGGGGCTGGCTATACTGTGCCGAGTATGGCCCAACTTTGGGCCGTTGAGCATCAGGTACGCGAATGAACTGCTCCGTGTCCCCAGTGACTTGAGCCGCTGAGACACGAGACACCCCAATCGTTTCCGCTGAGCTCACGCCGTTGGACGGAAGATTCGGGGTCCCCCGAGCGTCGGTATGTGTGTGAGAAATCCTCGGAATATACGTCTCACGCATAACGGTTCTTGGAGTTGTAAGATACGTGTTTACTGGGTGGGTTGAACCTTGACGTCTACCGACCTCTGTCGGTGTAGCTACAAATCCAGGCGTACTAGGGGCCTCTGGTGAGCCGTTCTGGGTAGAAGAGATTGCGAGGGCTTCGGCGGCAGCAGCATATCGCTTGAATCGTTGCTGAGTCTTGCGGGCTTTTCTTCTATCGGCATTCGCACGCTTACGCACTCCGGACGGCGTACGAGGACTTGCGAGAGCCGGGCTACTTGCCTGACTGTCCATGCCAAGACGGTCAGTAATGGGACGGGAGAGTTGCGATACTGCTCTGCTTGGCATCAGAACTGTAGTTGGCCTTGTCCGGGGAATACGAATGCGTGCATTTTCTGCACTACTTTCTTCATCCTCGGTTTCGGTTTCAGAATCGGAAATTTCAATTACTTCCCGAAGAATCTCGTCCAGCTGGTCACGGCCAGTCTCTTCATCTCCTCGCCACTTGACGATGATGTCCAAGCATGGCTTTTCTACAGCTTTGCGGGCATTTGCCCAGTCTGATTCTCTCAGCAGTTCATCGTAGCGCGTTTGGGTATGTCTGATGTGAGCAAGTGCCGCAAGTTGAACACGACGCGCCAATGTTATATCTTTAGCCATACCAACTTTGATTTCACCGTTGAACTTGCCGTCCTATATGAAGAAGATGGGTTAGTGTGCTCCGTCGACGGGCCTGAAACAAGGTCAAATGCATACTTTCTTAAAGGCGTGGTCGATAATCTCTTGTCGATCGGTGTTCGGTATTCTGGGGAAAAGATCTCTGAGGACGGCATCAGCCTCAAGATCTATTTCTCTCTGGCTGCTCGGTATGGGTTCTGGTTTTCCGGGTTCGTGAACATATGCAGCTTGCTCGTGGTGGCCCCTCTCTTTTAGGATTTTGCGTGCTTCTTCTGCAATGGAATGGCGAAAATGATAACCTAATCGATTCATGTGATGATCGAGTTTTAGCGTATCCTTGGAGTTCTGAGGAGTATGATTAGCGATCTTCTCTAGTTAAACACAGTTAACATGGGAAAAGCACTTACAGAGACGATGAAAAACATGGCATCGCTATTGCGCGATTGCTCCTTGCATTCTCGTGACAGCTCGGGGTGCCCTGTCGGGATGAATTCAAAGCCAGGAGGTGGCTCTCGGTCGGTGGTTATCTACTACTGGTAAGCAATACGGCCTCCAATATACACTTTCCCCTCAATTGTAAATAATTAGGTACCTCGAATTCCAACTTTTTCTTCTTATCTGCGTTCTCGACTGCTTCAAAATATGACTTGTGCTTCATCTTGGGGGGTACTTTCAACGCATTCAGATTGCGCCAGACAGGATCGGAAAATTGCATGGCTCTCTCCATTTTGGCTCGCCTGGCGGCGGCCCCAACGCCATGTGTCGGCGCCGGCGCCTTCTTCTTTTCTCTGGTCATCACGAGAGTAATTCTAGTCTTACCATGCTAGAAACGGACTGACTGCAAGTGAAATACCTATAGGTATAGGCAGAGATGAAAAAAAGGGCAAGGTAAACGGCGAGCTACACTGGGACAAATCCCTACGGCATCATATGTAGATGAATGCGTGCTTTGGCCAATGGGTGGATATATCCTAGACGCCCGAGGAACTGACCAAAATACCGCAGGCGTTCGCTGCCTTGCTGTACGAGAAGATGGACGTAAGATAAGACGTAAGAAAAGCAGATGTCACAGAAACAAGTCTCTTAAGGGATGGCCGACGGCGGATTTGCCTAAGAGCGCGTCCAAGGCAGTCAGCAGGAACGCCGGGCGCAGGACTAGCCAAGGCAGTTGTCGCGCACCGGCGGGGCGGAAAGGGTATGTATGTGTGGGAATCAGTGGGAATCAGTGGGAATCAGGACAGCCGGTGTCCTGGGGAAGAGAAGCTGTCCTTTGCAGAGTCAGGCGGTGGTTTTCTCAAGCCCTGAGCAAGAGAGCAAACAAGAGATGAACAACAACAGGAAAGGCGCGTGTGCGTCGGACCCGGTATTGTTGTGCTTGAAGCCTCAAAACTTGGGTGTTGATGGTAACAACTCAATGTTGGGCAGAGACAAGAGAAAGGGAATCCGGTCAGGCGCATCGGATGCCAAAAGTAGCCGGTAAATTTACGTGTGTGGCGTAGCGACAGAGCCCGGCAGATTTTGCCAATTAGGTTTAGCCCATGCTTACAGGTACTTAAGTACATCCTGCTTAGGTACCTTTGTTTGGCTGCTTAGTGAACAAGATACAGTTAGGTAAGGTATACAGGCTTGCAGGGCTGTGGCTGGTGATCACTTCGCAAGCCACACGTCCCAATTGGACCCGGCTTGTCGGTTGATTCTTGCAACCTTTTGCGAGAAGCGAGCTCCAGACAAGAAACGACCTCTCATCCGCCCTCAATTCCACCACCAGCCCGTCCCCTCACCTCCGCCATGCTGTCCCGACAGGCTCTCCGATCTCTACGAGCCGCCGCTCCCCAGCGGACACTCGCCCGGCCCGCGGTGCGCTCCTATGCTGCCGCTGCCACCCAGGATGTCAAGCCCCCGATCTCCCTCTACGGTCTCGATGGCACCTATGCCACTGCCCTGGTACGATACCTTCATAGACGTCGACGCCCCTCGTCGCGGCCCAGCTGTGTCTGTGCTACGCCATGTTGTCGATACTCTCGGCTGCCAATTGGAGCACAGTCATCAGCTTGGGTGAAGTAAAGCTCGCTGGACTGACGCATGAGCCATTTATATTTAGTACACGGCTGCCGTCAAGACCTCCTCCGTCGACCCGACAGCGAAGGCCTTGAGCGCCCTCGGTGACCTGTATGCCAAGGATGCTAAGCTTGCTACTGTCCTGGCGACACCGACGCTGAGCGAAGGCGACAAGAGCGCCATCGTCGCCGAGCTCCAGAAGAACATCGGCGGCGCCGGCGCCAACGAGACCGTCAAGAACTTCCTCGCCGCCCTCGCCGAGAACAACCGTCTGGGCCTGCTGAAGAACATCGTCGATAAGTTTGCCGAGCTCATTGCCGCCTCCCGCGGCGAGGTCGAGCTGGTCGTTACTTCTACCCAGGTATGCATGCATGCTCTATTACCGATGGTCTCGACATACATTACCATGCACAATGACTTCTGTAGGAGTTGAGCTGACCAAACGATGTAGCCCCTGGACAACAGGACCCTTTCCCGCCTCGAGACCGCTGTCGCCAAGTCACAATATGTCGGACAAGGCAAGAAGCTGAAGGTCAGAAACGAGGTGAACCCAGATATCCTTGGTGGTCTTGTCGTCGAGATTGGCGACCGCACGATTGATCTATCCGTTTCCTCTAAGATCTCTAAGCTGAACAAGCTCCTTACCGATGCCCTGTAATATTACCAACTATCTGTTATTTTCCTCTCTTCAGGTTTCGAGTTAGGCGAGGTAAGGATGGTAGAGGCTGTGGATATCCTGCGAACGGGAATATCGTTCCCAAACCCGGTGTCTCCTGCTTAGCGCACCGAGGAGATACTGTTGTGTGTATAGGAGCGTTAAAATAGAGAGCTCGCATTCGTCTCCAAACCAAGCAGCGTCCTTTTCTTTTGTGTGAAGAATATAATTACTGTACTCAGATCCAGCATATATCTCCTCGGCCTATGTCTCGCGACGGATAGTGATTATAGTCGTTGCGTATCCAGTTGTTATGGTCTCTAAAGCCTAGGAAATCTATGGATGCCAAAGCCTTCCTCTCCCATAGGTGCAGCCCCAGTGGCGTGTCTCTTGTTATCGTCACGGTGATTACATCCAGTATCTCTCCCGTAGCAAGGAAAGGATTATAATACATTAAGCTAGACTCAAATCCGAGAGTTCTCAAGGCAAGAATTATAAACTTAAGAAAGCCAATTGCCCTTTCAGACGATGTGATTAACGTCCCTGTACTTTCTATGTGCATCTAAATACTTTATACTATGTTAGCATCTTGTATATTTTCGACTTCAAGCACACTCTTATTTGCACGCGCCCTAGCTTTATAAGTACTTCCGCTCCATTTTCTTCGGCTCCAGGATTTCATATGCTCAAGATTCGCAGCATAATTTAGGTAGACAGTCATGTTCTGTTATGCATTACACATACAGTTACTCTACAATAACTTCAGGCCCAGATCTATATTATGTCTCCGGTTTCTTAATATAAGGTAGTCATGCCACTAGCAAAACTCCTTGTCCGACTTTGGGGGGGGGGAAACACCCGCTCAAACCACGCAACATGGGTCTGACAAGCTCACACATCAACGCCTCGTGTATTTGTATTATGATCTAGATATGTATTTTCTACTTCCTTGTGAATTCTTCCTTTGCGAAAATGTCCTCCAAACAACCTAACCCAAAAAAGCCTATCTATAACCCAGTCCTCTCGTTTTTTCCACTCAGTTAGGGCCATTTGGTTCTCAACGTTGCGGCTGCTATCGGTACAGACTTCAGCGTCTATGCATGTGCTTCATACTCCTCTCTATCCACGTTCGCATCCTCGTCGTCATCGATGACGCGTTGGAGCTGGCCCGAGATATACTGGTGCAGATGTGCATCCGCTTCTTCGCGCTGAGCTTGACGCTCAGGGTTATCAGTCACAACACTACGGGCCTCGAGATCATCACCATTTACAGATGTGTCGAAGTCACTTCGCGCCCCCATGGAACGGGCTGTCGATGACCGGCGCATACGTGGTTTTTCTGCTTTCGAGTTCATGAGATGAATATGTCGGTGTACTGCAACACTAGAGTCAGTTACGATCGTTTTTGACCTAGTTTATACGCTTCGAAAGATTGTATATGCTCTCAGTATACTTGAGAAGATGGACTCGGGACTTACAGGTATCGTCAAAGTAATGTGACATGGCGGCAGACGGTGTCCGCGGTGTCTGGGGCAGGCGACAGCTCAATCTAATTTTACATCAGTAACGTTTACGGATGACTGTCATAATACCAGGGCTTACCCCGTATCGTGGATCATGCGGGCAATCAGTCCAGTCCAGCCGCACTGATGAGAAGCTCCAAGACCACGGCCGCTGTCGCCATCAAAGAACTCGTAGAACCAGACATTGTCTTTCCAGTGGGGATCGAAGTCGAGTAGGTCGTTTCCAGCATTAATGCTCCGACGACCGTCATCACCACGGGCAAAGAGATGTTGCAAACGGTGCTGAATCTCTTCTGATACATGCCCCAAATGCATATAGTCGCCAGACCCTGTTGGACACTCTACCTTGAACCCGGGCCCATAGAAAAGGTAGAAGCGTTGAAGGGCCTCTACAAGCAGAAAATTGACGCAGAGCCAGATTGGACCTCTCCAGTTGCTGTTTCCTCCGAACAAGCCACTGTCCGAATCTCCCGGCACATACCCCACTGTGAATTTCTGGCCGTTGACATCCATGGAGAATGGGTGGTCTTTATGATGTCTCGAGAGTGACCGGATACCATGCTCACTGAAAAACTCGTTTTCGTCAAGCATGCGCTTGAGGATCTTCTCCAGTCGATCCTTGCTCACCATAGCCAGCAGGATACGGTCTCCCTTGCCCCTTTTCCGAATACTAGCCATATTTCTCTCCGCAATGTCGCATCTATTTTCCATGAACCAGTCTACTCTCTTCTTGAAAGAGGGCAGCTTATTGATTAGCTCCGGTTCTAGCGTCATCGTAGCATATAAGGGGATTAACCCCACGAGCGATCGAACTGGTAGCTGTTGAATCCAGGGACCACCCCAAGAGATTGCGTCGTAGTAAAAGCCATCCTCTTCGTTCCATAACGACTTCTCATCTTGGCCTGATTTGAAAGTCATGGCGTCGCTGATCAAAATGAAATGCTCGAAGAATTTGGAGGCAATATCCTCATACGTCCTTCTATGTTTGGCCAGCTCAAGAGCTATGTTCAACATCGAAAGACAGTAGAACGCCATCCACCCGGTACTGTCAGCTTGTTCAAGGACACCACCTGTAGGCAAAGGCTCGGACCGGTTGAAGAGCCCGATGTTGTCTAGCCCGAGGAAGCCACCCTCGAAAACATTCTTACCATCCATGTCCTTCCGATTAACCCACCAAGTGAAGTTCAATAGCAGTTTCTGAAAGACCCTCTCGAGAAAATCGAGATCTTGCCTGCCATACAATTTTCGCTCGATCTTGAACACGCGGAAGGTCGCCCACGCATGAACCGGAGGATTCACATCACCAAAATTCCATTCGTATCTAAGTGAGATTGTGAGCAAGCTTTGCATGGCTAGATCAGTAGACTGACTTCACATACGCTGGGAGTTGGCCATTTGGATGGCAGTACCACTCTCTTGTGAAGAGATCAATCTGTTTCTTCGCGAACTCTGGATCTATCATCGCCAGAGGGATGCAGTGGAAAGCGGAATCCCACGCGGCAAAGAAGGGATATTCCCAGGAATCGGGCATAGATAATATGTCATCGATATATAGATGCTTCCATTGAGAGTTTCTCACTGCTTTCCTCTCCGGAGGAGGTGATGGTTGAGACGGGTCACCATTAGCCCACTGATCCCAGATGAACTGGTAGTATTGCTTGCACCACATCATACCCGCAAAGGCCTGGCGCTGAACAGCTCGAAGGTCCTCGGACATCGGCAAGGGGCTTATGCGATAATAGAATTCGTCAGCTTCCTCTTTCCTTTTTTCGACTGTATCGTCGAATTCCTCCTCGTCGAGATACGTTTCACCTGACTTGGATAGCCGGAAACGGACAACTTCAGCCCAAAAATATTAGTCAATTACGCAGTAGACAGTCTTTGAGTTTATTTCACGCACCTGCGCATTCTCCGGGACCGACACCGCCAGACTCGTTGAAGGAGAACCATGCAGCACACTTGGTTCCTGTCTTATCAGGATTTACTGCCTCCTTCTCCCCGTTCACAATGTACCGGTGGAATGCATCCTTTACATAAGGTGTCTTGTTCTCCTGTTCATAAAGGAGGTTAAGATTTGTATCGTTGTCAGTAAACAGCAGTTCTGGATGCACATCTTCGCCGCTTGCCCCAACACCAGGAGAGGGCGACAATAGCACATATCGGTCTCCCAGTTTATGGTGCTTTGAAGACGCTAGGTTATCGGCGGCTAACGAGATAGATGGCTTCTTGTCTTCGGGTTCGCGACCCCAGGCCCAGGTGTTTCGAAACCAGACATGAGGAATGATATGCAGTGGAGCTGGATCTGGACCCCTGTTCCAAGCAGTCACTCGGAATAGCAGCTCATCAGGATCGTCGGCCTTTGCTGTCTCGATCACGATATCCCAGTACCTGTCCTCTTCGAATACGCCCGTGTCAATGAGCTGATACTCCTTGTCCGTCCGTGCCCGTCGCGCATTTTCTTTAAGGAGGTCCTCGTACGGAAAAGCTTTTTGGGGATACTTGTAAAGATATTTCATGTAGGAATGCTGTGACAGACGTGAGTATGCTTCTATCGTCGACTATGGGGGAGCAGGGAGAGTGAAAAAGGAAATTGGTGCTCGTACTGTCTGCAAGATTGAATGTCAGCCTCTACCACGTAACCACGTACCGAATACGGGGCCTTGTGCTTACAGGAGTATTGTCCAGGTGGAAATGGGCCTCTTTGATACTTTCACCATGGTTTCCCTGGGGGTTTGACAGACCGAACAGACGCTCTTTGAGAAAGGGGCTGCTTGGGTTAGCAGCTGGCTCTGTTGGACGGTGGTTCGCTATCACACTGACTCTTGTTCATTCCAAAACGCAAAGGCAATGTTCTGTAGGCCGTGTGTATCGGAAACGCCTGCAATGCCATCTTCGCCCCAGCGGAAAGCTCGAGACCTAGCATGGTCGTGGGTGAAGTCTGTAAGCGGCTGGGAATCAGTCGGGCTGGAGACATGACGGGTGTGCGAAGCCTACTCACGACTCCACGCGTCGCCATCAGCGCTATAGTCCTCGCGCACTAGCCACGATATGTTAGCTTGTCGGTTCGAGGATCGGATGGTGTCGAGTGGACTTGCCCGTTGCCCATTGACGCTCTGCAACGTAGGGTCCCCATTGCTTCCAGTACTTGACCCGATCTCGGTCCTCTCCGAGACGCTTCTCCTCCTCAGTGGTGTATTCGTAATTGTCGACCACAACCATCTCGAAACTCAAGCTACAAGCTTATGGCCGGTTCAACACAACAAATGCTCGAATGGCTGGTGGTCGAGGATGGCAGGACGGAGAGCTTGCTCGAGGGCTAGAGGTGATTTGCTGGCAACAAGAAAAAAAAGAGGAAAGTCCCGGAAGGAGTCGACTGGAAGGCAGATAGCAGCTACTGTTTATACCTTGCCTACTCGTGTACCTCTTGCTAACCTCCTCAGGTACCTGGTATGCGGCTACAAGTCCACCTGGTCTAGACTAATGCAAATCAAATCAGGCACACAACAACATCTACCGTCTACCGTGCGGGAGCTATCCGGTTCAGGCAATCCGACCGTAGGAATAGCTACATGTACATACATCACACACAGCATTGCGTTATTGTGAATTGATGCTGCACCATGGCTGCAGTTTCTGTGCTGTCACATGCACCGCCTATCTACTAACCTTGAAGTATATCAGCTACCTACTTGTAACTGGCCGATCCCAAAGTGAGGGGAGCACTATCTATTGCCCCGCCATGACATCACTATCGCTGAGTTTTCCTGGATAGCTGCGCTGCCTGTCATGGGCAGACATGGGTTGCAAAAATTCCACTGCTACACCTCACACGGGTCTGCACGGGTCGGACACGAGCTTCAACAAGCTAGCAACGGCTGGACTGGCCTGGCCGATAGCCTACTAAGGTACAAAGCAACTAACTAGTTCAATATGTCGATAGTATAAGCAGCTAGCTAAATTAGTGCAGCTATACATGTATAAAGTATCCTTTAATGCCTCGCTTTAACATACTGCCGCTTCAAGGGATGTATGTCATAGTAGGTCGTCAATCTTGCTATGATATCTCACCCGTCTGTCGTAGGATTCTTCCCAAGTCTTGCTTGCCCACGCAGCTGGCTAACTTATAGGCGTATAGTGCCCGGTATCCATAGGAAAAAGGTATCTGTGTCCACTTGGGTGGAAAAAATGGATCGTGAACGAGGTAACCCGAAAAATTCCATCGCAAAGTAGTATCGCTCATATTCTAGTATATGTATGTCGCCTTATCCCAAGTTCACTTTGCCAATACCGAACGCCGTCAATCCCAAAGAACAGTGGGACGGGTGCAACACCCCTGAAAAGTGATAATGTTATTATGAGGTCTTGCCAGCAAACCACGGGAATTTCTTCTTGGATGGGTCCACCGCAACACCCGACGGGCTCTCTACTAGAGTACTCCGTTGGTAGAGATCCTATCGGAAACCCCATGTTAGTATCTCAGCCCTCGAAATAGAATTTGAATAGATTGACAAAAATCGGGAAAGGGGGCGAGTCTCGTTCTCTTACTTCTTCGTCTGTTGTTATCAAACAGTCCAATATGACCTCTCGAGCTTCATCATGCCTCGATAAGTTGGGGTAAGGAGTACTTTGGCTTTTCATGATGGGCAAAATAACTTCGCCAAGTACCTCGAATTTCTTCCAGTTCAATCGATCCCCCTGCGGCCCAACAAATGTAATGCTGCCTTCTTCAGCAGACACAAGATCCTTGCGGTGTAGCGGGATGAACGGAATGCGTGGCAAGGGAGAATTCTCCCATGCTAACCGATAGGCAAAGTAGCCTTTCTGGGTGCCCATTAGGAGCACAAGCCGAGCGAATCGTTTTTGTACCTCGGGCGGTACCAGAGGTCGTGTTTGGGTAAGTCGAAGGACCGCGGTTCCGTTAATACCAGCGAGCACAGCAGCTAGACCGTTGTAGTTATTCAACTGTCGCAACTTCAATGCTATATGCATGAACTTTTCGAGCATCAGGGCTCGATGTTTAGGCTTGTCCCGCATTAAGACCATGTTTGTAACCCAAGTTGCAACATGGTTGAAATGAAAGATCATGCGGTTCACATTCCTCATCGCCTTGCATTTCTCCTTCTGCTCCGCCGATAAGCTGACATGGCGCACAAGATCGCGTATACGGATTGATGAGAACATGACCCAGTCAATCCGCGTCATCTCATCCGCGATATCGTCATTAGCCATATCCATGAAGATGTGGTACCGGAACTTTGTTAAAGGAAGCGTATAGGTAGGGGTCATTGTAGCCGCTTCACGCTCGTAGTCTTCGTACGAGTGGAATTGGAAAGAATGGGTCTTTGTGTTGGCCCCCCCCGTGCTCGAAATCAGAGAGCCAGCAGACGCATGACGGTCAGTTTGATTGCCGATACTTAGCATACTCACACTGTCATGGAGATCGTTACCTTGCCTGAGGCTGTCCCCAGCCACTTTCTCCGAGGATTCACTGTCCGCTTGAGAGTCTTCGACTTCCGATTTGACCCAACCTGTATCGTCATCTTCAATGACTGCATCTTCCAGTGTCCTTTGCATTTGCAGCGCAGCAGCCGAAAATATCGGTTCAGCTGACAGATGTGTAATGAATTCATCTAGTCTTCTCCTAATTGCAGGTCGTGCAAAATCGGTTGGATAAATTTCTACCCATCGAGCAATTGCTTCAATAGTTCGCAGCTGCGAAGTCGTCTTTGTGAGGTAATGAATGGATTTGTCGTCTTTAATGGCATCCAGCCGTGCCAAGATTGCAGAAAACAACTCTCCAGGTGTCGCAAACTTGCGATATAAACACAAAAACACGCCCGCAAAATTTTGATCCGCTCTGGATAGCTTTGGAGCCAGCAAACGGTCAACAAGTTCATCGAATGTCAACCCTGGTTTTTTGGGGGATCGGTCAAAGATGGTTTCATCAACCCGCTGCAAAAGGGGTATATCGTCAGAGTACCTCAAGGAATCCCCATCGGAGTCTTCAATCTCTACATATATATGCTGAGCTCGATCCAGTCGGACACCAGGACTCCGAAGCTGACTATGGACAGTTTGTGTAGCTTCAAATTCATCGGTTATTTGTCCACCCAGGAGATCCATGCGGGGAACTCTCGAATGGCGGTAGTCACTATTTTCTTGGGCGTTGATATAACCACGCAGTAGCGACATATCAGAGCTCGCCCGACTATGTCTGCTATGTTGGCTAATAGGACGAGATAGCGACTCCGTTGGGGCATCGAGATGGGTCACTTCTGAAGTTGCTCGCCGCCTGAGGCCAGTCACTTCTGAATTATCTTGTTCTGGATTACGCCTCAGTATCGAGACCGGTGAGATTCAACATGGCGAGGGAAATGGGACATGAGGTAGCGCGTAAAGAAGTATTCGTTGCAGAATTGATCTGCAAATCTGTGATACAGCGCCACTTAAGAAAGACTTACCATGAGTTCCCAAAATCATGGCCCTAAGTAATGTGGATAATGCTATCCGTGCCGTCTCTGGCTTGTCGGCCGACGTTTTGAAGCTTGCAAGGCAGGGCTTGCAAGCCGCAGCGACAGCATCCGCGTCGATATGCCGAGACGGCTCTGGATTATCGCATTTAGTAGCCACGAGAACTGCCGGCAGCGACGAATTCACGACAGCATCTAAATGACTTCAGTTTTGTTCAATAACAACCGGGAGGCAGTGGTAGAGTATCCAAATAACAGCACAGAAAGGGCTAGGACAACTTACTGAGAGTCTCGGGTAAGTAATTAATACTTTCCCTATTCATTACATCATAGAGAAACAACACTCCATGCACGCGAGGCAGAATAGTGCCATTCATTTGTGTAGGCCATTTAACCTGCCGGCACTGGCCGTCGAAGTATTCTGATTCGAAGTATTGGAGATCCAACTCGAACAAAGCAACGGTGTAGGGTACATTATCAACAACAATACGTGCTGTCACTGTTTTTGGATCAGATGGGGGGGTAAGAGGCTTGGATGGAGGGGGGAGAGACATGGCCGTTCGTATGAATTGGGTCTTGCCCACTCCGCTGGCACCAATAACAGCGATGCTGAGGCTTTCCATTATGTCGGTGGGTTCTTAACCAGATGCACTCGTCAGTGGCCAGGCCGCCTAAGTATGAGAGACCAGTGCGCCGGTAAAAACTATATAAGATCACCCGTGTCTAAGGTACAAGGCCACATTTATGGGGAGCTATTCGAAGATCGAACAAGCACTCATGGCGATTATAGAAGGACGTCGTATAAAACAGAAGTTAAGAGTAATGGTTCGAGTACGAGGGTCGGAGCCACGTAAATATCGCCAGATGTATACGTATTACAACGAATGTGAATCGTGCAGGAGCCAAAGGATGCTAGATAGCAGGGCGCCAACGATATCCACCTGGAGGATATGCAACTGTAACTCTCAAAGTCGAGTTCGTGGATGACCTAAAGTACCATGAGAAAAGCCGCCCATCGCGCAACTCGCAAGCTATGAGGGGTGGTCGCACAAGTATACGTGGGATTATCGCCACAATAGCACCGAATCAGGGGTTCTGCCGGTCGTCTGCGAGAAGCGGAGGGGGTGTGATCGATGTTGAAAGATGAAATCGATTTGTGACAAGCTGTTGGCACAGGGCGAACAGGGGAAGCCAGCATTCGGTGGCAAATATCGATTAGACTAGACCATAGGTGATGCGGTGACGACGCGATACGAAGTGCTAGGGCGGGATGCGATGCGATGCGACACGATGCGACACGATACAATGGGCACGGATCCAAACTAGATTCCATCAGCACGGCGCCTTCAGAATACCATCCAGGAGACGGTTTGGTTTTCACATGTGACTCGGATGGGTCTCTGTTCTTACAACTGAGAAAGTCTCGCGTCTGACACTTCGCCCGATGTACAAATACTTGAGCTTGTCAGAGGCAGGGAAGCTGTTTGGGGCAAATGCGCAGGTGTGCAGCTGAAGCTCGGCCAGTTTAGAAGCTGGAGGAAGATGAAGCAACGAAGCGAAGCTTGGAAAGCCCGACGTCACAGGAGGCAAAATTGGCCGTAGGGGGCTTGAATCGCAGTTGGGGAGTCGTCTATGTTAGACAGGCTCTCGCACTTTTGAAAATGGCCAATCCGACGGCACGGCAACAAAACTCGGAGATGGTCGGCGGACAGGCGGCTGCAGCTTAACTACTACCCAGCGCAGCCGAAGAGAGGGACCTGGCACGACGGAAACTAATTGATCTCCCAAAGTGAGGGCAGAAAGAAAGGCCTGCACCGTGGGGTGTGCGGTGTTGAAGCTAGAGAGATGTCCAATTCCCAGTTCCCAATCTCGAGGGTGGGTTTCAGCCATTTAACTACTACTTAAGTACCTACCCAGATGCGGGAGAGATTAGCAAAGCAGTATTTGACCCCCGGTGCTGGAAGGCGCAAGCTAGGCTCGAGTGGTCTAGTTCTGGTCTAGTGAATCCCAGCCAAACAGAGGCCTGGAACACACTGCCTGGATGCCAAACCCAACGGCATCCGTGGATCCCAAGCAACCTTGCAACTCACAGCCGCAGACCTCGAAGCCCCTCATTCTGATACGGTGCAGCTGTTGCTTCCCGCACCGCCAATATTCCCCTATTTCCCTTTATCTTAAGTAAGTAGGTAGTGTAGCGCTGCATCAGCATCCATCCATCCATCCTACCTACCTCCTAGGGACCTGCTGTGCACCTGTTGCTGCTATGATGTGCTACAATCAGCACCAATCAATATGCGTGTGTCCTCACCGTCGACGCCTCCTCCGACTTAGAGATTCATCACATAAGCCAAACCCAAGTTCCCAGCCTGACACGTGGGATACTCAGCCAATCAATACCTAGGTAGCTGCCCGGGTGGTTTCCGAGCTATTAAAAGCTACCTGGCTACTGGACCTACTTACATACATATGTAGGCGAGCACGTACCATTGACGAAAACTGCATCGCCTCGGATGTCGCACAACATCTGCTTCGCATCATTCCCCTTCCTACAGTTAGACTACAGCAGCCCTTGCAAATGACTACCTAGGTAGAAACGCTACTTGTCGCCTATAGTGCATAGATGAATCCACCTCGGTAGGTTTCTATGCTATCTGTATATATATCGGGGCTTATGGAAGCCTCGTCATCAGGGGCCTTGGCCATCATGGTTTATATATCGTAATACGAGAAGCAAATAATTAGGCCTTTAACTACCGAATTAACAGCGACTTTTGTCACTTCTAGCATTCACAACTGAAATTATTAGTAGCATGAACAGTATATATTCGCGTACCCTAGAGGACAAATCTTAGCTGTGTGATCTTAGGTAGTCAGGCTAGAAGTCAGTCCTAATTGAGATACAGCAAGTTTTTTGCGCTATTTCAAGTCGCCCCTCAAGATTTGTATCATTTCCAGTGACTTTGTAATAAGATCATAGATAGCTTCTTGTTAATGCAGGAAGGAAAGAGACAGCCATAGCAGATTCTTTACTGGTTTACCACAAACAGTGTCAGAGGTATTAGTTCCAGAGTGAATAGAAGCCTCGAAGCAGTCACATAGCAGGTAGGTAGTAGAGGGTCAATAGCCATAGGTAGGTGAAGGTTGGTCAATTGGCCCCTGGCCTTCCAATATCTAAGGGGGTTTCCCCCCCTTATATATACCCAAGGCTATTATCTCCACTATAGGTGACTAATGCACCTGACAGACAGTGTGTAGATGAGGCTATTTCTTATTTGCCCAGCATCTGTTTAGACGCAAGACTATTCGTGCTATTCTCTGTGGAAACAAAACGATGTATGCTGTTCAAGTAAGCCATGTGACTTGCTTCAAACCCTTTTTCCAATCTGTTATAGCATCGATTAGGATAGTCGTATCAAAGTTGGTACTGCTAATAGAGGGTATTTTTATCGGTCATGGAATAATGAGATAGTATACCAGTAGGATAAACCTGGTTGGAAGCTATGGTTCATCTTGATACAGAATTATCGGTCCTCTTACATAATACACAACAATATCATATGTTTCGTTAAAGGTTCTTTTAACAGAGATTGTAACAGGTGTGGTTGTAGTAGTGTTATATATATGTGAGGAATGATGGGCAATTTAGTCCATGTTTATTTTTATTTCAGGCAATAATACAGTTTCATACCAATTTCTTATAGCAATCGACGCAAAAGTTACCCAACAAACCATACATGTCTTTAATACGGTTATTTAAGCAGCCGGTCGAGTTTACGGTTAAGCAGGTTACCTATTTTTTCGATGATCAGCAGAATACTATTATAGTAGAAAACGAAATATATTGACTTTGTTCCTCTTGCAATATCAAGATCTCTATAAGTGGATAGGGATAAAGCAACCACTAACTCTTACGTTGCGCCATTATTCGGAAGTCGAGTAATTGGTTTCAGCAAACCTAATTTATATTTGAAATGGTTCACCACTCGAGTTGGTTGCAGCTTGGTATGGCCAATTTTGTATTATACCAAGTAATTCGTCTTATCTTTACCCGAGACCTTTTATAGAATGCCAACACTCTCTTTTTCTACGTCCCAATATCTGCCACACTAACCCGCAAGTAGAGTTAAACCATCGCAACGGTCGATTTGTCGGCTATGTCTGACCCATCGTCGTCCAGCGAACTAGGTCCTCCTTTTCGAGTTGCGTCAAGGGACACGATATACATATCCTAGCTTGCTTCGCTGCTGTCTGAAATCAAGGCAGATTGTAAAACAAACGGGGAATGCTACTGTCATTCTGCTATAAGCTGGATCCCATCCACTACCTCTCTCATCATTATGATCGACTAAAACCTGTAGATTATTCGACATAAACTGATGCTGGTAGCGGTTATACGATAAGAATACCTAACAAGTAATAATCGAAGGAGTTACCTTCTCGTGCACCCATGTCATTTTTGTCCTATCAGCCAACAAATACTCCTCCCTGCCTGGGCTATCGAGTGCACACCTAGGCAGTTGACGAATCGGCCTGCAAAGAAGAAGGATTCATACTGCAGACGTAGTAGGTACCATCTCGGGGTAGAATGTCCCTGAATGAACAACGAGAGTAGCGCTGGTGTCTTGGGTCTTGCACTGTGTTCGGACACTTACAGACAAAGGCAGGGAAACGGGAAACGGGAAACACGCTTCTGATTACTTCAGTCGGGTGTGCCCAATAGAAGCTCATCTAGGACTAAGCTGGCAGCCGAGACAGGCGGCAGACAAGGCAGTTTGCTTTCCAGAATCTCATTATCTCGTTACCTCATTACCTCAGTTGGGTACCGACCAAACGTGGACTTGTGGACTTGTTGCACAGGGCAATATACACTTACCGTGACCTGCCTAAGGTACATAGGTACTAATTCAGTCAAGACTGGCACAAACCGCAATCGACCCAATTGACCCCGCTTGTTCGTGCAGTTGAAGCAGTTCCATTCCGCACACCTGCCTACCGAGAGGCGTTGACCATGCCCTCGCGCTGTTCTATATTAAGGTACCATCGACAAACACCTGTCTGGAGCAGCTACGTCTCTCAGTCCTCCTTCCTGCGTCACCACCTACCTAACCTCGGAAGTACTTACCTAACCTCTCCGCGGCGCAGATCTACCTGTTTCGAGGAAATCGCAGTCACCCCCGGCCATATACTCATCACCCAGAACTACTCCCTGGAACTCACTACCTACATGTAGGCATCCCCAGCTGGCACCATCAACCTTGCTCCTTCCTTGTTCGTGCGCCGACCGTTCACTGCAGCCGACGACTTCCCAATACGTGAAATTAGGAAGAAAGAAGAAAGAAGCCAGAATGCAGGCAGCCCAGGCCCTTGTGGCCGCCACCGACTCCTCTATGGAGACCTCAATGGAGACCTCCACGTCGCCCACGTCTCCCACTTCATCGCCAGCCACTTCATCTGGCGATGAAAGCCAGGTTGCAACCGAAGCGATGCCTCGCCACCCCCAGCCAAGCAAGGCTGTCCCCTTCAAGCGACCGGAGATCGATTTGAGTGCCATGCTTAATATTGAGCAGATGAAACAACTGCAGGTCCTCATCGGCGCCATCATGGACGAGCTCCAGACGCAGATCCGTGACAACTTTGACAAGATGACTATTCAACTGGTTGATCCCACCCAAGGCATTATTGCTCCAAAGGTCATGGTCCTCTCGGTTCCTAATCCAGGCAGCGACAAGTACCGCAGCCAGTATGGAAATATAGGCATTCCAGTCGAGAAACCCGATTTTGAAGATCAGGATTGTCTGTTACATATCATGAAGTCCCATCCCGTCAGCCAGAATACAACCAAGCCCAGACCAGTTCTGACAATCCCCAAGTCACCAGACGAGGCTACAGCTTGTTCTAAGAAGACCGAGACCGAGTTGGCCATGGCCAGCTTGGCCGAGCTGAAGCGAGATGCTCTGGGCCACTTCGGAAAGTGGCGCGGGCTTGTGTTCAAGCGACTACAAGAGATTGTTATCAAGAATGGTGGCACCGGTGGCAACGTTCTTCGCCAAGGACCACAACAAGCACCAGGTAATGCCAGACGGGTCGGTTCCACCGCGAGAGGAAGTTCTGCCAGGCTGGCTGGTAAGTTCTTCCTCCACGGTGACCGCATGTATACGTCGAGTTCTGTTTCGTCCAAGACTGATCCTCTTTCGTCGCCCCAATGTTACCATGACACGAAGTAACTGATAATTCTCTGTAGTGCCCTTACTGACCGGCGAAGCGTCCAATGCCCAACATATCCAGCTCTATCCTCCCATGTATACAGCACTTTGCCACCTGCCAAAGGAGAAGCGCGCGTTGATACTTCATACGATGCTCTTGATGCTCCTGGGACTGGATCAATACCCCACATACTCTCGCATTGCACTTATCAAACTAGCCACTGCAATGGAAGTGCCAACCTATGTGCTGCTGCAGGACGAGTACCGAGTTTCTCAGGCCTTGGCCCAAATCATAAAGGGTATCACTGCCGAAGAGGTTGCCCAGAGGCGCGCAGAAGAAGGCAAACCAGCCAAACGATGGCGTACTAACGCTAATCATTATTCTGGTGCCTCTGGCTACTCCGGCGTCCTCGCAGAGCCG
This sequence comes from Xylaria arbuscula, assembly GCA_022385695.1. Classification (NCBI taxonomy): domain Eukaryota; kingdom Fungi; phylum Ascomycota; class Sordariomycetes; order Xylariales; family Xylariaceae; genus Xylaria; species Xylaria arbuscula. The sequence goes on from MU279345.1 coordinate 452,498, forward strand.
CTTGTAGGCGCAGGTATTGGAACAGTTTTTGGAGGGATTGGGCTTAGCACATCAGTTACGGCAACTTTATTGGGCGGTATAGGCACTGCAGACAGCACCGTCCCGGTCGGAACCTTGTTCGGGCTGTACGGAGCCCGGCAAGGCGGCAAGACGATGGATGCATATGCGAAAGATATACAAGACTTCGCCTTGATACCAATTCACGGCGTTCTACAATCCGAGTTTATTGACCCTAAAGATGTACCAGCAGATAACCGCCGGATGCGTGTTACGATTGGTATTAGTGGTTGGATTACCGAAGAGAACGACTTTCGATACCCGTGGAATGCCTTTGGCAAATCGAATGAGGTTTATGCTCTTCGATGGGAGCTAGAGGCTCTGTCAAAGGTTGGTATCGCTTTGGAGACGGTGGTGAAGAGTTCGGCCTGGAGCGCTGCGAGAAAGGATGCTGCCCACCGAAACGGTAAGAGAAATGAGCGTATAATTGAGGATATATATTGACAATCTCAGTGTTCACTAGTCTGCAGACATCACACTGGCCAGATACCCTTATCAAGGCTAGCAAGGTCGTAGACAACCCTTGGACAGTTGCGATGGTCCGGGCGGAGAAGACGGGATTGGTTTTGGCTGAGATTTTGACCAACAGAGTCCAGGGAGAGAGGACCGTTTCTCTAGTTGGCTACGGGCTTGGTGCCCGAGTTATCTATGCCTGCCTAACCTCATTATCTGAGAAGAGAGCTTTCGGTATTATCGAAAATGTCGTTTTGTTTGGAGCGCCCTGCCCCTCGGAAATCCGAGTTTGGGCAGCAATGAAGAGCGTGGTTGCAGGCCGACTTGTCAACGTGTACTCCAAAAGCGACTACCTCCTTGGTTTTCTTTACAGAACTTGTGCTTGGCAGTATGGTATTGCAGGGCTACAGGCCATTGAAGGTGTGCCTCGAGTTGAAAACGTTGATCTTAGTGATAGTATCAGCAACCACCTTCACTACCAGTATCATATTGGCGAAGTCTTACTGCGGCTGCGTTGGGAGGATGCTGACCTGGGCGAAATCAACAAGGAACTGCCAAAGCGATCGCTCGTGATGCAGCAAGAGCTCAGCTTTGCGCGAGTGCTTGAAGAACAGAATGGAAATATCATTAAAGATGTAAAGACCGAGAAGGACCAAAGAGACAGAGGTTTTAACAAGAAGTCGAATGGCAAAGGAATGTCGAAGGAAAAATCAGTGTCCAAGCAATCGAACAGCAAGGCAAAACAGACACCAAACCCAGGCGGCTATCACGCGCATGTGCACACCGACCAAGAGAACCCCAGGCCGCGCCACAAGCAGACTCGCTTGGAGAACCAGCGCCCCATGAGAGGCCATCGTCAAGAGGTCCAGTGAGTCTATTTGCATCTTATTGGGGGTCAGCATTGGACGGAGCAACGAAGACGATGCTGTGTATAGTATACGAATGAATGAATACATGAGTGGCTCGGGTGTGTATCTGAAGGGCGTTTGAAATGGAGTAGCCGGCTTCATGTATCATAAAGGCGTTTGCCTGACAGATGTATAAATATGTTTTCTCGGCAACTGCTGGGGAACGTACCGATGGAAGTTTATAGCTAGACGTATCAAAGATATAGCCAAGAGAAGTGCTGCTTGCTTAACATTAACCTGGCGTATGACCTCCGTCGTGCTGATAAATATTTGTCCCGAATAACCTGTCTTGCGTACGAAGCCTTAACTGGCGAAGCCGCAGCTGGGTGAGTACTCTCACCCAACGGTTTCGTTAGGCAAGGAGCCCGTTCCGCGGCTCCTCACCACAAAATATCGTCCTCCAGCCGTCTCGCTGGCGCCACCTAATGCATTCCAGTCCTCATCTCCCTCATTCGTCGGTATCCGCTTATCTACTCGAACAGGTCCGTCAAGTCCCTGTGAAATGACCCGTCCTGGTAACTCCTCTCCTCCCTCCTCCTTACTAGGCGCATTTGATCGAGGCGTCCGTCGCCGTCGCGGCCGCCTCGCATGACCAACTATATCTTCCGCCTCCAGCGCATGCCGAAGCTCTTCCAGCCCGACTGTCTGCTCGCGCAGGCCGGCCGTCGTCTCGTCGCGGATCGCGCGCAGGGGCGCCACCCCGGTCGTGTCGACGCCCTGGATGGCCCGCACGAAATGCAGCTGCGAGCTCAGCGTCGCGAGCATCGTGGCCTCCTCTGCTGCGTTGCGCGGCAGTGGGAGCGCGGATAGCCGCAGGAGGTGGTGGAGTGTCTTTGCGGAAATGCTGGTGGGCGCTTGGTGCCCTGGGAGGAGCGAGCGGACGGACCAGGTTGGTCGTGAGAGGAGGGGGGCGAGGGTTTGGGGTGTTTTGCTCTCTGGGGTGGTGTGAGATTGTTGCTGCTGCGATGCGCGGGCTAGTGTTGCTGGGACTGTTGATTGGGCTCTTCTTGATATTGTTGGTTGGCGCGATGGGCGGAGGTTATGTGGCAGGCGATGCATGGAGATTCTGCAGTTGATGCATATTGAGGAATTCATGGTGGTATTGGCTTCGAAAGGGATGTGCTGGGTGAAAGAAAGCCTGTGATAATGTCCTTGGTTGCTTGGTTGTAGTGGGTTAAGTGATATGATAGATTACAAAGGCGATCTCGGATGTAGAAAAACTGGTGCCGCGTTGAGTTAAGCTTCACTTTTTGGACAATGGATTTAGTACCTATATTTTCATTTCAATTACTACATAATTAGATGAATTCATGTTTAATTAAAGAGATGAAATCCCTTTGAGTAGGGATTCTGATTTGGAGACAGAGTTTCTCTTCCATTTTTTTTTCTCTTATAGAGATAGGTATCCTAAGACTGGCTATGCAGGTAGTGTACAATGGATGATTGGCTGGAATAGAAGTGCAGCTATGGATGTTAAGGCGGCAACTATAACATTGTGCTATGACCAGCTCAGTCATCTTGCCGCAAGATGCACCTTACAATGAATACCGACTGCGGTAAATTATCAAACGATTCCTTTTGGTGTTGTCCGGGCAGTGTCCGGGTTTTGTTGAAGTTGATTCTGCGTGGTGCAGTGACCATGATGCTAGGTGTGGCTAGAATCCATAGTACTGTATGGTTATATTTCTTCGTAGGTAGAATACTATGTATGGATATTATTTCTATGCTTTCATGGAGCCATTTTTGTCAAATTTAGAAAATACTGTATCTGAGCAGCAAAAGGGAGAACGTTTTTTGTGACCACTTTGAGACGAAGCCCGTGACAGCTATAAGGCATCATTCACCACCAATCCACTCATAAGGCAAGATGGCCGAGTTGGTTATGGCGTGAGGTTAAGGTCACCTTAGCACAGTTTCCTCATGGAGCAATCCGCGTGGGTTCAAATCCCACTCTTGTCATTATACTTTTGCTTATTATCAGTCTTTTTATTAAGTGTGAACTTTAATGATTTCTCTTTTGAAAGTCAGCCCACGTAGCTGTCTCCTTGGGGAGTACCTACCCAGGGGGTAGGGTGTTTCTTGCGACAGGCAACCTGGATGGCTGTAACAGGGCTGAGACTGGAAAACGATGTCATAGGTAGTGGTCTACCACCAATTCGGTCGCCCCTAGCGTAAGACACCCCGCCAAACCCCTTGTACTTAGGTACGTAGCCTGCCTAAACCCGGACATGGCAACATATGCCTGAGCTACCTCTTCTCTTATCAACAACAACAACAACTACTACCGTGACACTTTGTCTTGAATCTTTGTGCAAACCCACTTTGCCCATTCATTTCCTACTCGGCCACTTGTAAAGACGTTTCATCATGTCCGGCGATCCTCGCGCGTTGCTGCAAAAGGTAGGATTATCGTTGCCCTGTCTCTTCTGCTTCACTCGTGCTGATGGCCTCTGGATCTAGGCAGACAAGACCCTTTCCTCTGCGAGCAGCGGATTCAGCTTTTTCGGTGGTCGCGAAGACAAGTACATGAATGCCGCCGATCTCTATGTCGAAGCCGCCAATGCGTTCCGTATGCAAGGCCTCATGCGAGAGGCTGGGCTCGCTTTCGAGAAGGCCGCTGCTATCCAGGGTCAGCATCTCAAGGAGCCGGACGACGCTGCCAACACTATGGTAGAGTGCTTCAAGGTACGACAGTAGAGATTCCCTACGCCATTCATCCACTAACACGCGATTAGGTTTATCGCAAAGAAAACCCCGACGATGCTGTCAGATGTCTCGAGGTCGCTATCAACCAATACTGCAAGAAAGGAAACTTCAGACGCGCAGCCCAGCACAAAGAAAATGCAGGCGAGGTATTCGAAGTGGAAATGGGCGATAGGAAACGCGCACTCGAGGCTTACGAACTCGCTGCTGGCTGGTACGAGTCAGACAATGCTGCAGCGTAGGTTACCTCGGCGGGAAACGCTCTCGCGACTTTCGCTACTCGCGCATGCTAACCACTATGTCTAGACTAGCAAATAAGCTGCTCTTAAAGGTTGCGGATCTTGCTGCTTTGGAAGCAGATTACTACAAGGCCATCCAAAACTACGAGAAGATTGCGGAGAACGCAGTCAACAACAACCTGCTGCGCTATTCAGTGAAGGACTACTTCTTGAAAGCGGGCATTTGCCACCTGGCCACAGAGGATCTCGTGGGCACGAACCGAGCGTTTGAGAAGTACAGGGATCTGGACCCGACCTTTGCCAGCACTCGGGAACACCAGCTACTTGTAGACCTTGCTGGCTCTGTAGAGGCACAGGATTCGGGAGACTTTGAGGACAAACTATTCCAGTACGACCAGATGTCGAAGCTCGATAAGTGGAAGACCGAACTCCTTCTCCGGATAAAGAATAATATCAAGGAGGAAGACTTCGCATAAACGGACATTACGGTTTGTTTGAGCGGATTTGTTATGGAGTTACGGTGGTGATTTGGATTACATCCCATGGAATCGATAAAGAATTTATATTATCATGCACGCCCGTGTTAATCGGTACAGGCTTGAATGGCTATCGTTGGTTTCAACGAATACAATATCAACGGACCATATCTCCATTGCCGATTGCGTTGGGCTTGGAATGCTACTCAAAGCAAAGGGGTTATGAGCGGATGAGACGTATGGAATTGCATCCCCAAAGCTCATTCAATTGTAGATAGTATTCATGTATGTAGCTGTATCTGGCTGTCAGCGTAGCTGTCTATGGTGGGGGAGGAGAAAAGTGGGGTTGTTGTGATAAGCCGCGATAACACCCAAGAACCAGAAAAAAATCCCAAAACCTCCCAATACCGATCTTTTAAGAGTTCAGTCTTGCGGCCCTGAACAAGTTTGCACATTGTGTTCAAGCTTTTCACCATGGCTACTTTAGAAGAGAAGCTGGACAAGATACGGTCTCCGAACCTGCAGAGCCAGCAGCAGGTGCGCACCTCCTCCCTCGACTCAGATCAACTCGTATATCGAATATATGCTAACCGACTTGGTGTCTACGCAGACAGTTGTTGTCCTCAAAGCGGTCGAGGAAACGCTGAGGGAGCAGAAGACGACGCCCACCCCGACAGGATACTTCGCCGCGCTCTTGGCCTTGCTCAACCAGTCCGCGGGCGAGGGCAAAGGCAATCAAGAGCTCACACCCTCCATCGTATACCTGCTCGACATCGTTACGCCCTTCGCGCCGCAGCCTCTGCTTCGAGCCAAATTCACACAGATCCTGACGCTCCTCGCCCCCGTCCTCTTGCTGACCGGCGCAGACGCTCCCTTGCTGAGGCCTTCAATCGGATGTCTCGAGTCTCTCCTCCTTGCCCAGGACTCGTCGGCATGGAAACTACCTACTAGCGAAATCAGCCCGCGCAGAGCTGTTGCAGGACTCCTTCACTTAGCCCTGGACCCCCGGCCTAAAGTACGCAAACGGGCCCAAGATGCATTGCGCAAAGTCCTCAAGAACCCACCACCGAGCCCATCTCTCGATCACCCGGCATCGGATCTCTGCGCCGAGACGGCCATGAACAGCTTGTCTGATCTGGCCACCAAGGCTGCTCTCTCCAAGAAACAGAAAAAGTCTTCCCCGGGAGAGCACGATCCGGCCCTGATACATGCTCTACAACTTGCCAAGACATTAGCTGCTGCAAGCGGAGGCTGGCCAAGCAGGAATCTCGAGTCGCTGTGCGAACTTTTGCTTGGTATTGCCAAGAGCGGCAATGAACATATGACGATGGCCGTTTTTGATATTTTTGAAATGATTTTTGAGGGCATGGCTGATGAAGTCGCCTCAGCGAAACTTCCACGCCTCCTCGAAATCATCTCCGAACTGCGACCCGCAGCTCACGATACCCAACTACTTCCACCGTGGATAGCGATCCTATCCCGCGGGTACGATGTCTCAGCTCAGATTGAACCCGAGGAGACCTTTCAAAAATTACCGGACTTGTTCACGATGATCTCCGAGTTCATGGACTCTTCCTCTCACAATATTCGGGTCTCCGCCTCCGAATGCTTAATCTCTTTTATCGCAAATTGTGTCCCGGACCAAGTTATCATTGAGCCTTCAATTTACGACGAAAAGACGCTAGAAAAGATCGCAAGACTCGCTGAGGGTCTCATCAGTGTAAGATACCAGGCAGCTTGGATGGAGACATTCAATGTCCTCGGTGCTATATTCGATACTTTGAGGTGGCGAGCCGAGCCTATCATGGGCAATGTTGTACGAACTGTTGGAGAACTTCGTGGCAATGACTCTTTCGTGGGGAAGAAACAAGCGGACGAGGTCATTGGTAAAGCTGTACGCGCAATGGGCCCGGAAGCCGTCCTATCAGTTCTCCCCTTAAACCTAGTGAAGCCAGTCAAGGGACAAGCCGGACGGGCGTGGATGCTGCCGATCTTACGAGATTACACATGTAACACCAACCTTCACCATTTCAAATCCGAGTTCGTACCCTTGAGCGAGGCAATGTTTCAACACGTACTTGATCATGGTGAAGCTGCAAAAACTATGGAGATCAAGATATACGAGACGCTGGTCAGCCAGACTTGGTCTATTCTTCCCGGATATTGCGATCTTCCTCTAGATCTGACTACTTCCTTTGATCAAGGGTTTGCCGAAATGCTTGCCAACCTTCTATACAAGCAAGTCGATCTGAGACTTGATGTTTGCCGAGCCCTTAGGTCGTTGGTTGAGTCTAATCAGGCTATAATCACAATTGAAGAAGGGGAAGACTCGCTTCTGCTGAGCAGAGTGTCGAAGGCTGATGCACAGAAAAACCTTGCTTACCTGGCCGGATTTTCTGGTAACCTCCTGGCTGTTCTTTTCAATGTCTACAGTCAAACCCTTCCTCAGTCCCGAGGGCCAATACTACAAACAATAAATGCATATCTTAGCATCACATCTGAGGATGAATTAGTTGCGACTTTTGACCGCGTCAGCTCAATGCTTGCTACGGCAATCAACGAGGCTAGCAACGCAGAAACTAAGAGCAAATCTCGGAACGCTCAGGACAAGATGCCTTCAACAAGTCAAACACTCATGGACTTAGTCATTACTATGTCTGCGTACCTGCCGCGTCAAAGCTTTGCTTCTCTCTTTAACATTGCTTCCTTGATTATTGTAAAGGACGATGAACCCCAGCTGCAAAAGAAAGCATACAAGTTAATACCAAGACTTGCCGACTCTGATATCGGACAAATTGCGCTCCGAGAAAAGCACGGCGAGCTACAAACTCTACTTCTTTCGAGTGCTGAGAAAGTTTCAGCCCCAGCTCGACGAGAGCGACTAGCCGCTATAGCTGCCCTGATCCCCTTTATCCCTGATGATTCCCTTCATTTCATTCCCTCTATTCTGTCTGAAGTAGTAATTTGTTGCAAAGAGAACAATGAAAAGGCTAGAACGATTGCATACGAGCTTCTAGTTAGCATGGGTCGGCGGCTTGAAGAAGCGAACGGCAAACAAATCGATAATAGCAAAGTACTCCATATGTCCGATGATTCGCCGTCTGTTTCTGCAAGCATAGAAGAGTTCTTCACAATGGTTAGCGCTGGCCTTGCGGGTAGTACGCCACACATGATTTCCGCCTCAGTTACTGCCCTTACTCGTATCCTCTACGAGTTTAGAGAGTCAGTGAGCTCAGGAGTACTGAATGACCTCGTACAGACAATGGATCTCTTCTTGACTTCAAACAACAGAGAGATTGTCAAGAGTGTACTGGGATTTGTTAAAGTTTGCGTCATCAGTTTGCCGACTGAAATGGTGCTTCCCCGGTTGCAGTCGATGGTGCCGAATCTTATGGTCTGGTCACATGAGCACAAGGGTCATTTCAAAGCTAAAGTCAAACATATTCTAGAAAGGATGGTTCGTCGCTTTGGCTTCGAGCCCGTAAACAAGAGCTGCCCCGAGGCGGACAAGAAATTATTAACGAACATTCGCAAGACCAAGGAGCGCAGTAAGCGGAAGAAGGAGGCCGCCAAAGCGCAAGGTAACGAAGACGACCAGCAAAGCAGTAAGCAACGCGGCCGTTTCGAAAGCGAGTTTGACGAGGCATTATACAGCAGCGACTCGGACGCATCTGATGACTCTGATGCCGACGTGCCTAGCACGTCACGCAAGGCGAAGAAGGGTGGTGATGCTTACATCATGGAGGATGAAGACGAGCCGCTCGATTTATTGGATCGTAAGGCATTAGCGAGCATTTCTTCCACCAAGCCGGGCAAAGTACGCAAGGCCGGCAAGACAAAGATGAAGACGAATATGGATGGGAAGCTTATCCTTGGCGAAGACGATGATGACGACGACGCTATGGTTGTCGATACACCGGCCAACGAAGAGGGTGGCGGTGTCGGCGCCTACGTTGCAGCGCTGAAGAGCAAGGATGCCGGGCGCAGGGGTCGTGGTGGACGCCTCAAGTTCTCCAACAAACGTGGACAGACTAATGAGGATGGCGATGAAGAAATGGACGTTGATGAAAAGGAGGTGTCGACGATCAAGTCACATGTAAATAGAGGAAGAGGCGGTGGACCTTTCCGTGGAGGACGTGGTGGCGGAGGCCGTGGCGGCGGAGGCGGCATGCGTGGCGGCGGCGGTATGCGTGGAGGCGGCGGCATGCGTGGAGGCAGAAGTGGCAGAGGCGGTATTGCGTCCGGAAGACGCGGGCTCGGCGAGGACAAGAAACGGGGTCCGGCGGGCGGATTCGGTGGTGGTAGCAGAGTCTGGAAGCCGAAATCACCCGGTAGAAGATAAGGGTTGGATGCCTCTCGCTTCACCTACTTGATACCCCTTTATACACACAGCATCTCCATCTTGTCTGTGTTCCCTCGATTCATCTCGGTCTATGAATCTATAGGAGCTGTACTGGCAAGTAGCCTGTCATGAATGACCCTTTACTTTTGGTGGCGTTAAGGGGACTATATAGGAATGAATGACAGACAAAATAAAATAGAATGAACAAATTATATTCACGAGTACACATGATGACGAACTTGTCCGGTTAGGTGTTCGTTTTCGGCTATGTCTGCCTTTGCTGCAAGAGAGCGAGGTAGCAAGTATTATTGATATATACGACAAAACAACGGCTATAAATATTCAAGTACTTTCGGATGATACGAGAAAACGAAACGGGATTTAGAAACAGTTGAACTCCTCTTTGCTCCGCTGTAACGCCCAATTCATTCACGCCTGGAATATCTAAGGCGTGATTCCGTCAAAATACAGGGTGTGCTCTACACTAATGGTTGATCTCGAGGATAGTCTAAGACTGATTGATGCTTGGCATAATACCGCGCAGACATATTTGTATGCTTTGGGTTTGTTTTTGCTCTCAAATCGGTCTTTGCCCATGTTGGCGATTCTCGTCTTTTACCTGAATTTCGCCCAGATGACGAAAAAGATGAGTAATACGAGAACTGTGACAATGGCAATGGTGATCACCCGATTTGTAGCCATCCTAAAAAGGGGTACGAGAATATGTTAATGGTTCGTTTGTATATTAAAAGAGATCAACCTCTAGTGCCGAGGTTGGTATGGAGAAGAGAAAGGGAAGGGGAGAGTCATTTACCTACGAGCCATCCCCCTCAACGTCTTGACGCTGCGATCGACGTAGCCCTCGCTCTCGAAGAGCATCTCGCCCGTGTGCTGGATGCGCTCGCGCTGCGAGTGCAGGTCGGCGAGGGTGGCGGCGCCGATGGACTCGGTCTCGTTGGCGAGGGCCTGGGACGAGCGCAGGCGCTGCGACGACCGGTCCAGCCGGTCCGTGCCCGCCAGCAGCTGCTGCCGCTGCTCGAGCTGGCGGTCGCTGGCGCTGGCGTCCGGGTCGTCCGTGTACCGCGACCCGAACAGCGCCGCGCGGTCGTCGGCCAGCGTCTGCAGCTTCCGCTTCGCCTTGTCGACGTCGGTCTCGAAGTTGCGCAGTCGCATATTGACTCTGTTACGGTTCGCCGAGGGGATGTTTTGCTTCTCTAGACGCATCTGCCCGAGCTGTTTTTGGCAGATTACTTGGTTAGCTTGGAGATTCTTTCAGATCTGAAATAGATCGTCGACATCATCACTCCCGAAAGTCCCGCAAGAAAGGGAGCTCGGGAAACGAAGGCATCGATGGGATGTGAGAGGTGTTAGATGCTCTGGCGTACCAATTCCTCGGCTTCCTCGAGGGCTCGCTCCGCCTGGGTGACGGCGGCTTTCCGCGGCTCGCCGTTCAACTCTGGGATCTGGTCTAGCTTCTGCGTCAGGTCGGCCTGCACCAGCTTGAACTCGGCCTCGTAGCTGCTGAACAGCTCGGAGCCGGCGTCGGTATCGAGGGGATTCGCCATGTTTGTTGTTGGATTCGTGCTGGTTGAGGATGCCGGTGTTTCCCTTCTGAAGTTCGAAGTCGTCTTAAGTTGGAAGAATAGTTATCGGCTCTGATAGGTTGACGACTGTTTTATTGGGTTTAGATATCGCCTTGATACTATTTGTTGGTCGGCGGATTTGTTGGGTGTGTTTCAATGTTGGATGGATATGCTGGTCGGGGAGGTTGGATGGGTCGATGATGAAGTTGCGTAACGCATGGGCGCGGCCCTGGCTAGGCACTCGCAATTCCAAATGCGATTAGATCCAGCCGACAGGTAACATCGATCTAATTGGGAACCTGAGCCACAGTCTTTATTCTCGAGCCACACAGCGCCACCATGTACCTACGCTAAGTCATTGAGTCCTGTTGGTCTGTGCGCTAGCCCCATCCAGATGTATATAAACAGGCACGATAAATTTGCTCCCACTTCTCCTTGACTTCTTTTTCTTCATTATAGAAAGTTGACCCCCGAGTGCAGTTATTAGGCTCTGCGATCTCTCATCCTCACGAACGCGGAGTTGTATTAGCCGGGCAGACTGAACAGGAGCTTATAAAGAATTGGATATCAGACGGCGGTCTTTCGGACCGTCGCCTATGAGTATTCGGTCCCGTTGAGCCTCGACATCTCTTGATAGGTGCCCTTTTTGCACATACTGTAGACCTTTGGAGCGGTACTGCGCGCATCCTGATTTGGATTCTGATTACTGTTGTTCTCACCGTACTTGGATTTTGCGTCTCGTACTACCGGATTTCATAGTGTTTTTATACGCGTCCTCGTGATCAGAGACCTACCTTTTGCTTGGGTACTTGGTCTAGAACTGAACTGGTCTGGTCGGTCCTCTTCTGCCGGGGCAGTATCAATACCTACGAGTTCGAAACCTCGGAGCGGTGTGATAGCTATCGAGAATATCACTGATCAAACAAATGTACACGATGTACAGTATGATGAATATTGAAACATTGCTCCTCCTTTCGGGTAGACAAGAGGGCAAAAGAGGATAGCGTCGGCGTATTCCTGTCAGCTTCGGGACGAACTAGTTTACGCCCATGTACGTGCGTATATGTAGGTAAGTGATGCTCGGCGATATGGAACCGATCTACACTAGAATTGGTACGCTCCCTCTCGTCGTCTCGACTCAAATTGTCTCATTTCTACTTTGGTTCAATGAACCCCTTTTCTTTAAAAGATCGGTGTCCGTCTCGTCGCGCTACCATTAATATCGATATCTTTATCGTTTATTTGAACTAGACGGTGAGCTAACCCAGTTAACACCCTGTCGCTGTACCATGAGAGGCAACCAGCGGGACCGTCACATGTAAGTACCTCTACACGCGCAGCACAGCAACCAGAATCGTATTTGCACGCGCCCGCTACCGCCCATGTGTCGAGAGCGTGGTGGGCACGAGCTGCAGTAGCTCTTGCGACAAGATTCGCACTGCGCTGTTGATTGCACCAAAGAGGCGCCACTTGTATCCAGAGAACCCCATCTGTACCATGAGTTGTTGTTGCTGGCATATGCGGCGTGGCGGGTAGCTAGCCAGGTCGCTTGGTCGCGTTCAATTTATACCTATACGCAAACGTCATCCTCCCACCTAGCATCTCTCCACCAAGCAGCCGCAAGCTTCCAAAAGTTGTGAGACTAAACATACCAGCCTTTTGATATCCCCAGCACCTCAAACTCTTATCCTCTTTTATATAAATAACTTTTGTCAGAAGCTCCCAAATTGATCGCTCCCGACATTTCTCCCATATTCTTCTCAATATATACACTATCCAAACATCAATGACATTACCTATTAATCTGGTATCTAGGAAAAAAGTTGCCATCGTCGGCAGTGGCTCCGCAGGAATCGGTGCTCTGTGGGCATTGAACCGGACACACCACGATGTCTACTTGTACGAGGCCGCCGATCGGCTGGGCGGCCACACCAACACCGTCGAGTGGAAGAAGGCAAAATTCAGGACCTTGGTCGATGCCGGTTTCATCGTCTTAAACACAGCAACATATCGTCAGTGAGCTACAGCCGCTTAGCCACCGTACCCCGACTAACCTGTTTTTTTTTCAAGCCAACTTTGTAAATTTTCTAAAGAAGCTCAATGTACCGACCGTGCCAACGCAGATGACTTTTGGGTTCTCACGGGATAAGGGCAGGTTCGAGTGGGCAAGCAACGGCTTGGATGCCGTCTTCTGCCAAAGACGAAATTTATTATCGCCGAGGATGTGGAGGTTAATCTTCGACATCATACGGTTCAATAAATTCGCATTGGACCTGCTGCGAGATCCAGGACCCGGCTCAAAGCAGTCTCATCTATCCCCGACTAGCCTAGAGACGACTGGTCATTACCTGGAAAGACAGGGCTATTCCGATACGTTTCGGAACGACTACCTTATCCCCATCGCGGCCTCATTATGGACTATGAGTCCACACACGAGTGCCATGGAATTTCCCATCGTCACTTTAGTCAGGTCTATGTAAGTTGTATAACTGTACTATTCGAAACCTCGGCGCTGACGTCTGGATATAGGTGGAACCACCGCCTCCTGAGTACAGTCTCGAAAGGACCAGACTGGCTGACGTTAGAAAACGGCGCCAAGTCATACGTGGACGCCGTCATGAGGGGTTTCCCTCCAAACCATCTCTTTTTCAAGACTGCAGTGAAGCATATATCTAACGATGGAACCGGCCGAGTACGACTGCACCTAGAAAACGGCAAAACGGAAGTGTACGACCATGTGATCCTCGCCACACACGGAGACCAGGCCTTTCAGATCATCGCGCCTTCAGCGACCGAGGAGGAGAAAGCCATCCTGTCCAACTTTCGGACGTCGGAGAACACGTGTGTCCTCCACTCCGATACGTCGCTCATGCCTAAGCGGCGGAACGCGTGGTCATCAGGGAACTACCTCACGACATCGTCGCCATGGACGGGGAGAGACGTCGACCAGGTCTGCCTCACTTACAACATGAATAGCATACAACATATACCCCGCAAAGCCTTTGGCGACGTATTACTCACTCTGAACCCCATTCACGAACCAAGAGCAGAAACGGTGCAGGGGCGGTTTTCGTATTCACATCCTTTATACACACCAGCGGCCGTGCAGGCGCTGGAGCAGCTTCCGAGGATCCAGAATAAACGGGGCATAAGCTATGCCGGCGCATGGACGAGACACGGCTTCCACGAAGATGGTTTCAGCAGTGGACTGCACGTCGCCATGTCACATCTCGGCGCACGTCTGCCCTTCGAATTTGTGGACTCGACCTCTCGCTACGGGAGGCAGCCTGAGATGAGCATATTGGATTGGTTCATCAGAATCGTCATCCTGGTCATCCAAATACTCCTCATAGACCTCCCGGATAGACTCTTCAATACAACAAAGGCTCGGGTATCGGCCGGGGTCGTCGGAATCGGCAAAAAGTTTACGAACGGGAAATCGGCGTAATTGCAAAAATTGCAGGTTTTTGCAAATCACCTTGGAATCATAGTTGGATAATCATTACGCCTAGAATTGAAGCTTGCATAGCGATTTTAGCTGTCACATTTCAAATGATATCTGATCGTTTACAGCGTTTGCATGTGTACCTACATGTAGTATTGAGGAACAGATATCATGTTTTTACACAATGATTTACTCCGGTCATGTCTGGAGAAACTGTGTATACAGGGCCTCGAGGTTTTTAGTTGCCCAGTGGATACAGCTGCCTGTAGGTACTAGCCTGAGGTTTTACCGCTTTTCAAAGTACCGGATTTTGTGCATGCATCTTATGCAAATAGAACGGTCAGCAATCGGCCCTCGCCTCCGTTTCTCTCTCCGCATCACCGTGAATCGGCTTTCTCGGTGTCTACCTACATGTACCTAGGGTTGGCCTCAGTTCATACCTCATTAAGTGCAAGACTCCTTTATTCATTGGACCTGTCCGGGCAGAGAGTTCGTGCCTTTTACATCAGGTATATCGAGGAAATACATATATCATTCATCACAAGCCACATATCGCGCACACAGTCGATGCTGGCAGAAAAATCATTGTTGAATATATTAGCACAGTCTCCGCGCTATAATTTAACTCGCCAACAAACTGGGTGAATTCTTATATTACAATGACAAGATGTACACTGCTGGGAAGCCGCTTGAATCTGTATCCAGACAGATAAAGTCATCTTCGTGGGTAGGGCAATCCTCTGAAGCAATGCCACGACCATCTTTGTTGTACAAAAACCATTCTCGATCTATATTGCTACGTCGAACCTGTGCTATAGCTTCAATGATGGCATCACGCCGGAATTCCCCGACATCTATACATTGCCCATCTTGTCGCAGCAGTATTGCCATCGTTTGAGCACTGTTCGCCAGCAACATGAGCTGGCTAGTATTGGTAGGGTCAACACTCGGAGGATCCGGGATGAAAGTTGTCAAAGCCGAACTCCTCTTTGCTGGAGACCTTGAGGCGTTGGTCTTATCTCTCGCCTTCTGCTTCCGTTGATAAATAATGCCGCGTGCGTGCCGTTTACGCTTAGGTTTGGGTCGAGTGCGAACTACAGGACGATAATCGGTACGAACTGCGGGACGATAATCGTTCATCTCAATGTCTTGAGCCGAAGAAGTCTCCCCAGAGCCGCTCACACCTGCAGCTGCTCTGTCTTGCGAGAGCGATGGTAAGGAATAGCAGGATCTTGATACTCGACGAAGCAACGAGCAGGTAAGGTTTATCATTTCAAGCATTTAATCGCAGCTACTGACCTGAAACCAAACAGTGTCGACACCGAGACGGAGGCTATCATGCAAGATGTCATCGATTCGGAATTTAAAGACAGCACTGTCATCGCAGTGATGCATCGCCTGACGCATATTATCCGTTACGATAAGGTCGCTTTACTCGAAGATGGCCATTTGATGGAGTTTGATGCACCACAAACATTGTTGCAGAATTCAAACTCGAGATTTTTTAGACTTTATCGGACAAGTGGCGCGTCTTTATTAGCATGATGGTTTTCAGACGAACTTGTTGCTTTAGAATCATCAATCGGCAGAAAGAAGGCTTAATGTGCAAAAGATGGACCATCTGCATCTATCTTGCCATGGGACTAGGAGAACCTCGAAGAATGTGAAATGACAAGCATAAACCGACACAGACTTTGCTAAATAAAACGGTTTCCGAGCATCCATCCCAACAGCGTGACTGGTGACCATATATGCCCATGATTGGTCTGCTGACTCATCTAAACAATAGCGCCGATCGCGGAAATGGCAAAGCTTGATAAGAGCAAATTAATCTCGCACTTACTAACAACCAACCGGTCTGTTAGCTCAGTTGGTTAGAGCGTCGTACTAATAATGCGAAGGTCATGAGTTCGACCCTCATACAGACCATAAACTCTCTTTTTAAATTTTTGCTTTTTTTTTAAAGTTTATTTTTTTAAAATTATTTTTTTGTTTTACTTTAACCGTTATATAATAATAAACATAAAATTAATATTATTATATAATTATCACCATTTAATATCTTTTAAATATATGCAAAAAAGGGACACCGAGCACGCTTAGTCCGCTTAATGTTAGCAACCTATTATTAAGTGGTTAAGAACAGGATTTGTTTTCAGCATACCTATGCTTTATTTACCGCCGTGATTCGTCTACGTGCTCTTAAGGTGGCGACCTTTTCTTGTTGTTAGATCCTTCGATTAAATAGGCATCGAACCAGTTGCCGTACCTTCAAGGTATTTATATCCGATCTTAAAAACACTGTTCTCATTCCCAGTTCCTTCGGACGAATTAGGCTTTCTTTCGTGCCTCGGCTTTGGGCAAGAGGTAACGGTCTGCTTATCATCCTCAAGGGCACTGCCCGGACGCAGCTTGTCGTCGGTATCAATTTCGCTTCGGTGCTCGAGGAGTCCAACTAATAGATCAGTCTTCTGCGCGTTCACAAGTCCTGTAGCAGTGACTCATTCCGTCTGAGTCTCACGCAAGCTTGTCTCGAGCTCTTGGTACCGTATCTGAATGCCGAGTCGCCGGGCGGGGTCACCAAACAGAGCATCCGTGGCAAAATAGTTCGTGTGCTGACTTCCGTCCTGAACCAGGTGACACTGAAGGAAAACCGCAAGCGGGTCAGCTGCCGCAGGTATTTTCGCATCCAACTTGAATGGCAGGTGGATACGCATTCGATCTCATCGTGCGCCGCTAATCTGAAATATTTCACCCTGGAGCAGCGTTTCGCGCCAGTCTTGCAGCTTACGCCTTGCTCGAGGGACTACGTTCCCAGGCGTCGGCGAATTGCCGTCACTGAGAGCGCTTGAATGATGGCTCGCGTAGACAGTTTGGAGAGTCGTGGGGTTCATCAATTTCGCTGGGTCTGTCGATGCAGTTGCATGTTTGCGGCGTCTTGGTTTGATCACCACCCCGTATTTCTTGCGAACACTATGGAGCTTGACCCGGAGAGCGTTCTCCATGTTTGATATCTTTTTATCCCGCTCGTTTTCATCAAGAGCCTCGTTAATATTTTGAAGTCGTAGGGTGAAAAGTGCTTCTGCAACGGCCATCTCACGTTCCATCGACAACAGTTGATGGGGGGACAATTGTGCAAAGGGACTGCTCCAATCTGCATACTCTTTCCCCTTTTCAATCGTTTGCGTCAGCCATTGAAGTGCTTGCATTATTTCTTCGGGGGAGAATGAGCTTGACGTCACTGATTCCGAGTTCTCTGTCGCCTGGCGTTGGCTGGATTGTTGTCTGCTTTGATCAGAGATGGGAGCACTACTTGGTGCTTCAGTAGACCCAGAATCGTGATCATTGAGGCAACGACCAGCCAATTTTTGTGTCCGAATCCGGCTTTTATGACTAATTTTAGCACTGATCTTGTCTTGTATAGCGTTGGCAAGCGATAAGCCTCGTTGTAGAATCGAATTCGGATCCTCCCCTAAATACCTTGCCGCCCACTCGAGGAACGGAGCAAAATAGCAGCTAATTTTCAAGTGCTTCCCCTAGTTCGTTTCTTGTTTCCTATAAGCATGCAATTCTGCTAGTGGTGCTCCCTTCAGGCCATGCTCAAAGCCATTAGGTGTCCAGCGAGTATAGTGGCAGATGGATCCTTTTCTGAGAAAGTAGTCAACTGTGTACTTCTTGCCGAGTAACCAGAGAATCACGCGTTGAGCCCAGCGTCGAGGCGCATAGTGATCTCGCGGATGAGTGCCGGTTTCGCATAAAATATAGTTGCTGGATGATCAATGATGAGTGTGATTCTTTTCAGACATTGACCTTCCGTATCGAATTCCAGGCAAAATTTGATTTTCCCATCAGGCGGACTGATGATAACTTCTACAAACTTGGCCGATTTGTCGAGGAATTTGGTGTAGGAATTGGCTGGACAAACACCCGCAACAATAAGAAACGGCAGCGGCAGGATTTTGGCAACATCTGCAGAGAATTCATCATGAAATCTTTTCAGTTCTTTCGACCAGCGCGTTGTCGTACATTGTGGTTTGCGGCGATCATCTGAGCATTCGGCACGCCAATGCCAATCGTAACCAAAGAGTGCTTCATCGTCCAAGCCTTTACCATGAAGAAGCTGGATGGTAGGCGATTTGGGGTCCCAAAATGCAACATGCTGCCTATCATGGCTTGCAACATGGAGAATCAGTCTGAGATCCGAATTCTCACGTCCTGAAGCTATAGTGAAGCGTATACGATCTTAGTTCGAAAGGCTTGTCTCTGCGGCATAGAAGGCTTCAAGTTTATTAGCCAGAATGGAAGCGAATCCTCCTTCTCGGTAATGACTAGGCGATCCCGGTTATCAAAGAATTCAACAAGCAAGGCAAGTAAGTTCATGCTGTCCCAATTGGGTGGCGGCTGCCTCCGCAAAACACCGAGCAATAGCTTCGCCTGGGAGAAGTGTTGCGATAGTTTGATGCCGGTCGTATTCAATATCGGCAGGCATGTTGACATCGGGTGTCGAATACTGGGTAGGATTCAATGTGCTCATTTTAACAAGGCGATGCTTGAGCATAGCATCAAAACAATCCGAAGCCTGGATGATTTAAGTATTCTCAGTATTTCGTGACAGACGATCGTGTGTAGGGTTAATTAATTGGCACATGCGCATCCTCAAAAGCTCTGTCGCAGTACTGGATGTACTCAAGAACGTCTGATTACTGGTGTCGCGTCTTTGACTTGTCTTGTGGTAGGGGAAACTAAGGGGTGATATGCAAATAAGCTGTGTTGAAAGTGATGATGACGAGAGAAAGTGAAGCATGCGGACCGAATCGGTTTAGAGGTACAAGCCTGTGGACCCGTATGATACGGGCATGGCCGGGTACTACTGTATTGTCAAGGACTCCGATAAGAGCTTCTGATCTCCAACAACTACTCGGTCTGTTAGCTCAGTTGGTTAGAGCGTCGTACGTTGCCCTCGACATTCCTTTGCTGAATTGACATTGAAGACTAACATGCCACAGGTACTAATAATGCGAAGGTCATGAGTTCGACCCTCATACAGACCACAAACTTTCTTTTTACGCTGCTTCTCTTGGCCTTGTAAACCAAGAAATTTTTTTTTTAACGGCCGTGTCAGTGTTCGTGATTGTTCCGATCTCGAGGCCGATGCCAGCAGATCCCGTAAAAGCAATGTTTAAACCTGCCACGCCAGCAATCAAGAGAGCGGGAAAAATAGCCAGCATATCTTCTTCGCGTTGGGATAAAAAAAAAGGTGGGTTAAAGTGATTGTGGTGCAAGGAAGTCTTAGCATCACGTCTTGGGGAAAGATAGCAGGTTTTCTGTATAAATATTCTTGTAGTATTATATATTCGGCCTCGACCCCAAGATCAGAGGCGTCTACCGGCATTTCGAGACTTGATGTACGGAAACGGCCCGCGGTCCAAAATTAGATCTGGGTACGGAATCAGCCTACAGTAACGTACTAAGGTAGCATTCGCCACACTCGAAGTCAGCAGATAAAATAAATATAGGAATAGAAAAACAACATACAACATGATATCTCATCTTGACTATTTTTTTCGACCAATAAACCCTCTTTTCGATTACAGACCGTAATGCCTTTCGTTTTCCTCCAAGCGTCGAACAGAAGTGCTGCACCACAGCCAGGTAACAGATGGCGACCGGAGGAGGACGAGAAGCTCATTAATCTTCTTGCAAGGGGGGAAGACTGGACGACTATCAGCAATGCGCCCCCAGGAAGAAGCAAAACGAGTTGCATAATGCATCATCACCAAAGTTTGGCGAACTGAATGCGGCTCGGATCTGAAGGCGTTGTTCAGGCTTACATTCGGTAGGCATGCCCATTGGACAAGATTTACTGACCCCCACAAGACCGCTAACGAACAGGGAGTCGGGCACCGAGCGCAGATATGGGATAAGATTGGGAAGGAATTGTCCGTGTCGAGCGACGAGGCCGAAACGGTGTTTCTGTGCTTGTGTCGGGAATGTCCTAAAGTCTTGAAAATACTTAAATTCATGCCAATCGCGGCCCCCCAATCGCTGCGATGCCTACGGGGAAGTTATGACTGACTAAGCGGACCCCCATCCGAACAATGAACTAGTGCGAAGCTCAGAATGGTACTAGGCCTCCAGTAGTATTCGGGTTTTCAAACCCAAACTGGTTCGATTATCGTACCAGTTAGTCCCCAGGTTCCCCTTGTACTGGTCAGCGTTGTGCCATTCTGTGAGTTCAAACAGTACCAATCCTGTCAAGATCAGTACGTATTTTGGGTTAAGACTGGTATGATATCGGGACTGGGTCGCCTCCGTACTGGTCTATAGTTGGGATGGTCCCAACTCCACAGCTATACTGGTCTGATTATCGTACCGGTCCCAGCGGAATCTCCCCGTACTGGTCCTAGTCTGGTGCTATTCTATACCTTGAAATCGTACTAGTCTTAAACGTACAAATATAATATCATATTATATACTAGTTTATATTTTATACTGGTTTTATTTTTCCAGGGTTTAAATGTTAACGGGGTAAATATAATTACCTTAGGTTATTTTTATTATATTATTTTAAAATTAAAATTAAAAACTTATAAAAAATAAATATTAAAAATTAAAACTTTTTTTATTAAAAAAAATAAAGTTAAAAATAATTATGAAAAATAAAATAAAAATAATATTTTGGTTAAAAAATTAACAAAAGATAAATATGGTCTGTATGAGGGTCGAACTCATGACCTTCGCATTATTAGTACCTGTGGTATGTTAGTGGATAGGTATTTCTTATGACAGTGGATGAGAACAACATACGACGCTCTAACCAACTGAGCTAACAGACCGGTTGATTGTTGAGTACATGCCCACTTATTGCCATATATAATGTACCGTTCTGCTAACTTCCAACCATGTACTATTTAGCTATCAGCTTCCTTCCGATTTCCCTCACAGCCAGTTCTGTTGTAGGTATTGCTCGCGCAAACGCTGTGTGGGACATGCTCTCAATGGCCGGCCAAGTGTGCCTACATTGGTTACCTCCTTAGCCATCGTCTAAGCCAAATATTTGCTGTCAGCCTATAAAGGCTTATGATAAACGACTTCCTGGGAAGTCATCTGCCATACGCTTCGATATGATGCCAAACAGCTTCCTTAGCCACCTTCTCAAGGCCAGGTCGGGTGCTAGAAGCCCAAAGCTCGCCTATCAAGCATTTAAGATACACGACTTCCTAGAAAGTCATCCGTCATGCGCTCGATCGGGTGCATAATACCCTCTCGGGCCAGCTCCCTCGAGGCCAAGTCAAATACTAAAAGCCCATCGCCTGCCTATTATAGGTAAAACGACTTCCCAGAAAGTCGTCCGTTATATGTACCCTTCTAGCTCAGCTTCCTTGTAGTCATGTCAAATGCTGAAAGCTGGATGGTTGCAACCAACAGAAAATAGGCCTCCCCTTTCTATCATCATCGCCATCAAAATCTTCTTCGAGAATAAATACTCGAAAGCTCCCTATCTGATAATATCCTGGATTTCCTACCCAAGCACCGCTTCTAGATGATCCACCCCTGAAGCTTCCAATTTCACCACCTATCCGCAACCATGCTTCAGACTGTCTGCCACACTACTGCCGAGTCTCATGATGCTTTGGAGGAGTTGGCTAAGGTGATAGCAAGGTCGAATCGAGTTATCGCTATCACAGGTGCTGGTATCAGTACCAGTGCCGGCATCCAAGTAAGAATAAAGACCCCTTGAGTTTCGGTGATGCTCACAGGACTAGGATTTCGAATTATTGAACTTAAATCCAACCGGTGTCAAGACTCGAGATCTCTTTCAGCAAACGGCTCTTTCCCATCCATCAGACGGGCCTGCACTGATCAAACTCTACCTTGAACTAGTTGAGCATGCAGAGACTAGTCAACCAAAACTACCGCATCGATTCCTTATGGATCTATTGAAAAGTGGCCAACTCATCAGAACATTATCGATTGCCTCGAAGAGCAAGCAGGTCTTTGCATAGACGTAAGCAAAGGGCCAGGTGTTTTCATTTCCGACCCTACCTCCGACACAACAGCGCCACTTCAACCATCTCTGCCTCGAGGCGTTGAATGCGTGCAATTGCATGGATTGATTCATTTGCTTCGGTGCATAAAATGTAGACAGCAATGCAGTTGGTCCCAGTTGCGGAGCTCAGCGGCACATGGGCAACTTCCAACTTCCTCCCTGTCCAGCTTGTCCTACCACAAGCAGAAGGGGCCGTACACTACAGCCAGGACTTCTCCGACCAGGCATCCTCCTATACAACGAGCTAGACCTACCTGCGGGCCCAGACGATCGCAGAGATAATTCAACATAATTTGTCCCTTGATGTCGACTTGCTTTTGATCCTTGGGACGAGTCTTATAGTACATGGCATCCAGAAACTCACTAGAAAATTCGCGAAACTTGCTCACAAGAATGATGGCCTTGTGTTGTCTATCAACCAGAAAGGGCCGCCTAGAAAGCACTGGGATGGGGTGGTTGATCTGACGGGCTGTACCTCTTGAAGGCAGAAACTTGGAAGGAATCTATTAGTGATACATCGATATATGTATTGAATGAATAGGTAGTTGGCTGTGAAAATGATAAGTGTCATGAAGTTGCTTCAGGTCGCTCACTACTCCAGTCGCCAAGAAGTAAGAAATGCTCCGTTTGGATACGCAGACACGGCAGGTAGTACTGTAGTATACCTACATAGTGGGCCTAAAAGCACCCTAACCTCAGCACAGTCAGTCCCCTGTAATTGATCCGCGCCGCTATCCAGAATCCATGCCGAAGCTTTGCGGCAAACATCTGACGAAGGCTCCAATTATCGAATCCGCCCACGAGAGCTTTAAAGCCCCGAAAGAGTCTCAGCGCTCAACCACACAAGATGAATTCCCTCCCCCGAATATCATGGAGAGCGCTCCAGTCGAACGCCTCCTCGTGGGCATGTACGTCATGTCGTCGAGAGCTCGCCCAAGCACGACAATGGCCGGTCCGAATGGCCCGCCGGCCGATCTCGAATACGGCGAGAGCCCGGCAGCAGAACGCACAGGCTCCTTCGATGGACCGCCTGCGCGAACACTATCGATTTAAGAACCGGACGACCATGTATGCCAGCCAATTCCCACTTCCCACTTCCCACCTGCGCGATATGTAGGAGGGGAGTAGACCGGGTATCGTCGTCGAATAGGAAGGCTTATCAAGGTGCTGTGTGTTAGGTTTTACACTCTCAGCATCATCCTCGGCACTGTCGCCTTCTCGTATGGTTCTGTGCCCATGTACAAGATGGTTCGTTTCTCTAGTCATCTCTAGTGACCTCCTGTTATACCACCAGCGAATCTCCCTCCCTGTCGAGTCTCCTACCAGCCAATATGCAATCACGAAGTCCCTAGCAAGAGACCATACACGCCACATCTCGCAATGATGTATTTTCCCATGCTAACTCGTCCCTTGGGAGTGACAGATCTGCCAGACGACAGGCTGGGGAGGCCAACCGATCAAAGCCCCGGGGCACGGAGGCTCCTCGACAGCCGAAGACCTAGCCTCCCGCCTAGTACCAGTAAAAGACGCGCGGCGCATCCGCGTGACCTTCAACGCGTCCGTGTCGGACGTGCTGCCGTGGAAGTTCGTGCCGCAGCAGCGCGAGGTGCGCGTGCTACCGGGCGAGACGGCGCTGGCCTTCTACACGGCCACGAACCGCAGCGACAGCGACATCATCGGCGTGGCGACGTACAGCGTCACGCCCGCGCAGGTGGCCCCCTACTTCAGCAAGATCCAGTGCTTCTGCTTCGAGGAGCAGCGCCTCAACGCCGGCGAGACGGTCGACATGCCCGTCTTCTTCTACCTCGACCCGGACCTGCTCGACGACCTGAACATGAGGGGCATCAACGAGGTCACGCTGAGCTATACGTTCTTCAGTAAGTTTTTTGCGTCCCACGTTCTTCTTGGTGTTAACTACGAGAACGTCTTCTGGTGACTATCATTGCGGTTGGCTAACTTCAACCTTTCCCCTTCTCCCCTTTTACAGAGGCGAAGTATGATAATAACGGGAACTTTAAAAACTTCCCTACGACATCATCATAGGATTTGAAGATCAAGCTTTATTGTGTATATTACATGTATCATAGGCATGACCTCTTATTGTGGTTCATCAGATACCCTACCATACCAATGATGTTATTGGGATCTCACAGTCGGAGGACTTGATTGGCCATCTCCGGCGATATAATTGCGTGTGATAAATTCTTGGGTAAAATCAATCGGTTTGAGGACCTATGTAGGGTTGTTCATTCCATCATAGCAACCACCCCTAAACTCAACTTTGGTAGCAAACCTCAAAGCTCTGCTTAGGCAGTATGTCTCGAGCTTTCTCATACGATATCTATCTTTATTAGGTCATAAAATAAACAGAAATCTACTAAGGTACCTAAATAAAAGAACGAATACAAAGTAGGTAGATACAGTATTTCATTATAAGCCATAATAAGGTGAGAGCTTACCTAAGCTGGTTCATGGCTCCAAAGCCATAGCAGACCACAGCTACCCTGCATCAGATAAGCACTTATGTACCTGTACGTACCGCACATCAGAAACAGGGGTGCAAAGCTACGTCACCTGTGCGACCGACTTCCTAGGAAGTCGCAAAAGCAGCATCTACCTATCTGCCTAATTACAACCGAGTACGTGTGCTTTTCCAGCCCTGTGACGACTACGAAGACCGACCAGTAACGCTGTCTCCGGAAAGCGCCCTGGGGCATAGACCATAGACCCCAACATGATATTTTAAACTACGCCGTTGCGAAAGCGGTATTGCTTTCCACCATAGGCATTCGGCCCATACATACATACTTACCTACAGTACAAACAACCTACCTACTACCCACCCCACCTACGGCGACAATTTGTCGCCTATTCCAACCAACCCGACCTTTACGAAGCAAAGAAGTGAGGACGGGGACAGGAAATTCAAAAACAGAACAGAGAAAAGAAGAAGAAAAAATCAGGGAAAATGGACTTCCAAAAGACCACAACCCGCCTCCGGCGCACCTTCGCCTACCCCTCAGACACAACAACCACATCGCCCTCGTCCACATCCGACTCCGACGGCCCGGCGCTCGACGAGCAGGAGCAAGAAGAGCTGATCCGCGCGCTCGTAGAGCAGAACACCGCGCGCAACGCGCAGTTCCGCCTCTTCCTCCTCGCGCTGCCGTCCATCTCCGCCCTCCCGTACCTCCTCGTCTTATCCGGCGGTCTGTCGTCCTTGATACACTTCTCCCGCGGCGGAGGTAAGAGTTCGAGTACTCCGGTATCAGATATCTGGATCGCCCTCCTCGCGCTCTCGAGCCTCGCCTGCACCGCCTGGACGCTGTGGTCCCTCCCGCCCGGCGTGACGGGGATACGGGCCCTCGACACGTGGGTCGGCACATCACAATCATCATCTACATATACGACAACATCAAGAGACGGTCTCCTCGGCCCGATAGGCGCCAACGCGCAGCGGCGCAGACTCAGCTCGGCCGGTTCGCGCCTCTCCTTCTGGGCGGCGCGCCACCGCCGCTCGCCGCTGCAGCAGTACCTGCCGTTCCTGAACATCGCGCTCTGCGGCCTGCTGATCCTCGCCGGCGTCCTGACGTCGTCGTCCCGGCGCTCCGCTGCCTCGCGGCACTGGGGACATGTCGGGCTCGCGAACCTGCCCGCCCTCATCTACGCTGTCGTGCTCATCGCCAAGATGCTCATGGGAAGCATCGATCCGGAGAGGGAGTTGAGTTCCTTGCGGTACGAGTATAAGGGGGCTTGAATGGAAGATGCACGTAGATACGACTAAGGAGGACATGGATAGGTTGAATCAGCCCACGAGTGGCATAGTCATAGTTATCAGTAATAAACACGAGCTCCAAACGAAATAATAGCTTCTGCCTTGATTGATATTTCACTCATTCTCGGTCTTAGTCTTGTTCTTGTTCTATTATCATATGCTAACCCAAATATCAACCTAACGAGGATATCATGTACAGTCCCAACATGGAAGTCCCCAGCTTTTTTGCTTTTCTTTTACAACTTCACTCGTGATCTATGATAGGCAAACTTTTCACCATCCCTCCATTATGCATCGTTTCCCATTCAGCTAGCCAATATTCAGTCTACGTAACCCGGGTATTTCATCGCCCCTATCCTTCATCCGACATGATTAGTATTTGCCTCCCTGCAGACCATGCTATAGCAATGACGTAAGAGAATAGGCAAACAAGCAGATAGATATACCCCAACAATATTCACATTGCAACGGAATACTCCGTGACTAGTGAGTTCCAGGCTCAAGAAAACACCTACATATCCGACAGTACCTTCGTCTATACATCGATAGATTCGTTAAAGCGTAAAACACCATTACTCTTTAGAACACCATCGACGCCTTTAGGTATACGCAAGAAGGGTTCTGCGTGGGATTGCTGTTGCTGGGTAGATTGATCGACTACAAGGGCTAGCCCGTGAGACTTGATGGCATCTACCAAGGCTGGAACCATATCCTTCAAGGGTCATTCTATCAGCATTCTGGGATCAAACAGGAAAAAGTATGGGGAGAGAAGTAGAGAGAGTACGAAACAACTTACCAACAGTCGAGCGCTACAAACCAGCCCCATAAGGTTGTTGTTTTGCGCAATCCTGACTACCTCCTTGACCGAGAAGGTTCTCCTGCCACTACTCTGGATGACATTCGGCGCAGGCATTATTTCTTCCCGCCCGAGGTCATTACTGAGAAAGACTGGAAAGTTTGGTTGCTTCCAATTCAGAGTCGCGCACATGATCGGATTGTACGAGCTGAAGACGACAGATTGCACAGTGCCGGGGGTTGACAATGTTCTTGCTCGCTGTTCTCGGGCATGATCGAATACGATAGCCAAGACGACATCCACAAAGCTATTTGTGTCCATCGTTGGGCTAATACCGAATCTCTTTTCATCGTCATCTGACGGATAAAGAATTTGCAGGTTGACATGCATCGATGATGGGAGCACCGATAACGCCTGCTCGACTGAAATTCCCGCTGTCGAGAGAATCCTGTGGACCTCAGTAATATTTTCGTGCCCATACGAAGGGATGGACGCGAGTTGGGCACGAGCAGGACTCGTCGCCGTCACAGTAATAAATTCATCAAATGTCAGACGGGTTACCAGTAACTCGACTGGACCACAGTTTACCTTCCACGTCGGCCAGACAACAGGGACGCCGTCACTGGTATGTTGAACGTGGAGCTGTACGAATTCCCCAGACAAACTCGACCCAGTGACAAACATGGTGGGATTCTGATCGAGTTGGCTCGTAGCTTTCCAGTATGTTTCGAAGTCTGTAATCTCTAGTGGAGCCCCTCGAAACGGCTTGATGACCTGCGTGTTGAAGGTGATCTGACCTATGGCCCGAAGTCGAGGGTCAAATAAAGCAAGACAACATCTACCTGAGCTCTTCCAAGATGATCTGAAGGCGTCAGGAAGAGCAACTGTTTTCGCAATGATTTTCGCCCCATATGTTGGAAAGACATCAAAATCGAGTGTAAAGGTGTCTAAGTTATCTACCTGAAAGGAGACGAGCCGGGTATCCTCCTGGAAGGGTAGAATGATATTCTTAGGTATGAGATCGGACAGCTTAGAGGAAATGGTAAGTCGAGCAGCAGGGTACTTGCTATCGTGAAAGAAGATCAAGGGCTGCTGTCCGTTCTCCTCGAAGCTGATCTGAACAACAGTTTTAGTGTCCAGGAAATTGTGGCCGTATCGGCGTAGCGGGATAATAGGAGGAGGCAGTTCAAGGGCAGGGATCGCGTCAACATCTAGCGACATCGGGACAGGTCCGCCACTACTACCTATAGGTACTAATAGTGATCCAGAAGCCTGTATCGCCAAAGGACTCTCGGCTTTCCCCTTCTGAAACGGCGTGAGTAGCTGCATACATGTTAGGTGCCCTTCCCAGGCTGCATAATACATGGCAGGCAGGTCCTTCTCGTCGAGGATATTCGGATTGACACCAGCACTAAGCAACTCCTGAAGACACGGCACATTGCCTTCACTCGCAGCATGGACCAATGGAGTCCATCCATAAAGCTTGTCGATCTGATCCAGGTCGGCTCCATGCTGTTGCAATAGACGAAGCAGCCGAGGGGTCTGTCCCGACCGAGCCACAAGATGCTGCGGATACAGTCCCTCGGCATCAGCAAGTATTCGTGCACCATGCTGCAAGAGAATCTCTACAATCCCAATTGAGCCGTGCTCACAAGCTAAGTTGAGAGGTATGTGATCTGTATCCGATACCGGATCCAATCGAGATGAAGCGTCTAAAAGCAGTTGAACGCATGCGAGGTGGCCGTGAATAATAGCATGGATTAGTGGAGTAAAGTTATCATGATCAATCATGTCGATTGTTGAGGGGTTCGCTGTACAATTGTCAACTAAGCCTTGTCATCTCGACGAAAGAACACAATAGCCATACCTTGAAGGAGAACTTGAAGCATGTCTAAGCGCCCATGCATGCTCGCATAATGGAGAGGCACCCTGCCATATACGTCCGTTCGGTTGACTTCAACACCCCCTGATAGGCCAACACGTAAGACGAACTGGTTACCATAGATTGTAGCCTGGTGAACACAGTTTCGTTCATTGATGTCATCCTCAGACCGGACGTCGACAAGACCTGTTTCCAACAAGACTTCAAGCGACGCTTGTGGGGCCTCATGAACGGCAGCAAGAAACGTACGCGTTACCCTTTCTCTCAGGGAGACGTCCATTGTAGGTGTTGAGCTTGACGAGGTTTGCATTCTCGACAATAAGTCCCGTAGAGATTCTAAGTTTCCAGAGATAGCAGTGTCTAATAACAAGCTATCCGCGTCGCCCTCGTCGGTTCCGACTAGGTGTTGACTGCTCACTATATGCTGTTCTGCTCGCCCTTCGAAATTGACATGATCGCCGTCTGCCCAAGCACCTAGCTCTTGCAAACTCGTAGTAGCTTGGTCGGAAAGTTCACTGATGACAGTGGCGTTGAAAAAAGGTTGTACTTCCACGGCACGTGACAGGTATAGTTCCTTCGTTTTGGATTTTGAGGTCTTATCCCATTTCTTCAGAATCTTGGAGAAAGCTGTGCCATTGATTTCAACAAACTGTTGGAGCTTGTTCAAGTCATTGGCAAACTGCTGGAATCCTTCCTCGAGGGTAGTGAATTTTGCCGACCGTCTAGAAATTCCTTGCCTGTTCTTAAGGACTTTCTTCTTATCTATCAGTGTCTTCAATCGTATTTTCAACTAGCGCGGAGTCAATGTCACCATTCACCATTTGATGTAGGACTGACCAACCTCAGCCTCTTTTTGGAGGTAGAAGGCGTTGACTTTCTCTAATTCTCGTTCCTGTAAGTTATTAGCCACTGTCTTTGATATTAGTGGCTTAGGATAAAAAGGGAGTTTCAATCTTACTAATTGGAAAAAGAATTTGGCCTTATTTGCTTGTAGAGCGACTTGTGTGTCTACTGGTGCGGGAGGAAGTTGAGGGTCATTTTGGGCACTGAGAATTGGAGTGGCGGAAAGACGTTTAATCAGCTGCCGAATTCTATTAGTACCGCAAACCGGGCTTTAAGTAGACTATTGATGGATGCGATATACGAGGGAGCCGAACCAATACACAGAACGCTTGGTACCCTGTACTATAAACGGGTGGGGGTCAATAGTTTTTTTGTGACGAAACACACCTTTTTGAGAGCCTTGTAGTTCACGAAACTAGCAGCATATTCAGGCACCTCTAGCTGACGCTTCTGGATCTGTTTGCCGAACTTCCTAGAACGCAAAATTAGTCATTACCACAATATCTGAAGAAAACAAGACAGTTTGATAGCTGGGCAACTTTTTTTCATTCTTTTCGTTTTGTCCTTCTTGGGAGATCTGACTTACATGGTGCCAGTCAGAAAGCACTGTCTTTATGGCAGCCCTGTGTTTATGCGTCGAAGGCCTCGAGTTCACCAAATAATGGATGCTAGTTACAAGCTAGTTGTTAAACAAGTATATGTTCAGTACAAGTAGAATCGGACACAGGCTACTAGCAGTGCTGGACGAGATTGAGATAATGAATCTGTTTTCACGCCGGTGTCCATCTAAAATGTCGAGATTCAATAGCTACTTCGGTGGTGATGTTGCTTGAGTACTTGCGTGGAAACACTGGCGAGGTTCCGTGAGAAACGCAGTCAGATTGATCGACCGGATGGCTCAAGACAGCAGCGTCGTCTTGGAGGGTACGCAGGTCCGGATGCAGGGGATCAGTAACGGAAATGGGCGAGAGAGATTCCTAAAGAGGGGTTCCGAGGAGCCAGTTGGTCGCAATGAATCTGGCTATAAAGCGGCAACTTGAGGCATGGCGACACTAGAGACTGGTTCATGTAAACATGCAGTGTTAGATCCGACGAACGCAGACAAGGGTGCAGCATCTATCAAAGGTCATGCCATACCCCGAAAATCGCAGGTGGACATACAGTAGGGGCCGAAGTTGAACGAATGGCTAGCGGTACTCGCAGTCGTTGGTCTGTTGGTTGGTTGGCTGGCTGGTTGGCTGGTTGGTATGACAGCGCAGTAGGGAGGTCTGCGGGCAGGTGATGGTGAGCCACCCGAGATTGGCCTTGTGATGCAGCCGTGGAGGGACGAGCCGGGATGTAAGAGTCCCAGTGGTTCGTGCAGCTAGTTCCAGGCTATTGGGCACAAACAGCTTGTTTTTTAACTGCAAATATTCGGCATTGGCACAGCTGCAGGGTATATGAGGGAGGGCCCTAGGACGTAGAACACTACGACGAGTCTCGGTGATGGAAGTACACCGGACGTTGAAAAGCGGCGGGGGTGTTTGTGTTGCGGCTGACCAAGGCCAGGACTGTGTGCGCTGTGATTTGAACCAGGCACGGGGATGTGATATGTTGCTGGAGGAAGGGGGGTGTAGGTTGCGAAAGCTAAAGCTGGTGTATCGGCATCTGCCCCTCCAACATCAAAGCTGCCGAAGCAAAGACTTATCCCAGCAATGGACGATGAAGTGACGTAAGTTGTAAGCTGTGCAGGTACATTCAAGAGTTGGGCAGTCACTGCTGAGAGGTGGCTGGAGGGTATCGGGCCAGATGTAACCTGAGAAATTCAGTGTGTTGTATATTCTAAGAATGGAATAAAAATAAAAAGAGTATAGACGGTTGAAGGGCGCGAGATGAGATTCATGATCGTCGAGGTTCCGGGTCCCCATGCGATGAATGGCGGGGTTGTTTTTTGGCTGGGTCCATTTGATATGAGAGAGAGGTACCCATCCATAGAGCTAGCCAGTTAGCTAATTCATGTACTGTAGCTTAACCTAAGGAATAGCTCCACGCTACAACCCGATTCTGAACATCCTCTACAGGCCGGCTCACGTACATACATGTAGCTTGTTCCACTAGGTAGTGCTTGCCTGCTATTTAATGTCCAACGGTGAAGCGTAGATTACATATTGTAAGGGAAGGTGAAGAGCAAGCATGTACTTACTTACGTATATTGTCAGTAGGAGGAAGGATAAGGTGCCTGGGCTCCTGCACAGCTACCGTCTCACCTTGATTTCCTCTTGGAGTCAAATAGCGCTTAACTTACATGCGCCGCTCTGGATAAATGTGTTACACGAAATGCAGATAAGACCGTTACCGAGCACTTATCGCTCCCTACCTACATGTATTTAATTACTTAGGTACTGATGCGGTACAATGGCCAGAGAGCCCTTAGCAGACGCTACATGAAAGCGTCGGCGTTGTATGCTAGTTTGTACAAGCCCCGCCCTGGGCATCAAAATAACGGCTAGGAGCTCTAACCAATGGGAAGCTCGAACGTGCCCTCGTGGTCTCAACATGCCCTGCATGAGGCTGTAGGTCTGGCTTCTTCCGAGAGCCCTCGACCTGGCTCTTACGTCAACCCACCAGGACCCTTGCCGTCTTGGCAGAGATCGCCTCCAAAAGGGGAAGTATTCCACCACATATCCCGATATCTCCGGCGACCTGGTATATCAAGGTACCTACATACAGGTACCTGGTATGGGTAGGTACAACATGTAGTTGTGTTCCGCCCTGACACAACGCTGCCCTTAATATACCCGAACCCATGAATCGTGGGGTGTAATACGAATTAGGCATCGCCGTTATCACTTTGCATATACAGGGTAGAAAAATCAAACCATACCTCGAGTCAGGATCTTTCACGAACTGGAGCCTGTTTAAGAGCAATCTGCCAGGTGATTCTTGGAGCAAAACGACTAAAGATGTAGTTGTTAGGGTTTTCCTCCACTCATAGGGTTCCCCGTGACGTTTACTACAAAAAAATTATCATGGTCGCGGAGCTTGTATCGAAACATCATGTGATACCAGTGCTCACATAACTCACCTGTCCGAACCTGGGTGGTCAAAGGATGCTTACCTACCTACATATAATCATTTGGTCCTACCTCAACACTCAATCTAGGATTTGCTAGATTGCCACAGAAAACGTGAAAAGGTACATTATAGACTAGTGTTCCTGGAGAAGAAACATGCAATTTTAGACACTCTACAAGTGCGCAATTCTTGCTATTTTATTTGCATATATATACAACGACATATAGAAGTACTTCTGTATGGGAAAAACCATCCATTACACTGTTGATCCTTAGGTACTACGACTAAGGAGGGGGAAAGAAGCCTACGATTCCTCTATGCATTGTTGACACGCTACGCTTCTCGGACAAAAGTAGGATTGCGGTTCTGGGCTCTTATGAAAGCAGCAAAGGTAGAAGTGAGTGTATAACAATCCGAGAATAAACCCACCAGGTGAGAAAAAGCGTCTAACTATTTGACTAAATTTATTTGAATTTCAGTGATGAGTCCATGATGTACATTATTGTATGATGAAAGTTTCAAAAATTTGACAACATACGATTGGGAGTGTGGTTTGATTTGGGTTATTATCAGAAAGGAGCTAAATTGAAGCCATGGGCAATAAAACGTGTGAACTGTACTAGCATACAAGTTGCGCTACTCTTCCCTTTGATCTGGAGCAGAATGTAGCATCTACATGGGTCTTCAGGAATAGATAAACACGCTGGGAGTGGGTGTAATATATCATCTCTGAGTAATAATGGCAAATAGATCCAGTAATTAATGAGCCCTTGTATCTACGCTGTTAACCAGTTGCTACCTCCTGCTACCAAGAACCTATCCTTATTTCAGAAAACCAGCCTTCGGGCGCTCTCTTTCACACCAAGTCCTGATTTCCCTGTCGTGATTTATGCTCGGTTCGATCGGTTTAAGCCAATCTACTCTTACCAGGCCCACATCATGCGGATATTAACTCTCGGGAACCTCATAATTTGGGGTAGGTAAAGACGCTTGTGGTTGTACGACGGTCTGAAAACCTTCGTGGGCAACTATCTAAACTGTCTCTTCACGCTCATAAATTTCCCAGATAGTAGAGCCGAGATTATGGTATGATACTTGGGATTAGATGAGTCAAAGGTCATAATGTGAGTTAATGCCGTTAATAAAGCTGTTATCTACCTAACATCAAAATAGCCACCATTGTTCTCGTTGTTGTGGATAAATAACTACAAAGGCAACAGGAAAGAGTGATCTAAAACAACTCTAGCAAAAAAGCATACAAGTATCAGGTACTAGGGTCACAAGGGGATAGAAGGATCCTAGAAAGTGGAGATAACTAGCATTACGTCTATATAAAGGACTGACTCTCCCCTCTAGAAGAGGAAGAGGAGGTCAGGAATCAATGATATTGAGCACTTACCTTATACCTACTACAACCGAGTTACTACCCTGCGGTGACTCGACTTCACTCTAGAGACCTACCCACCTGACAACAAGCCTCCGGTTGAACATAGACAGCTTAAATTTTTTATTGTGTTTTAGGGATTCCAGCTAGCTAAAACATCATTGGTAGATAGGTATATAAATCGCCAGTTTTTACGCTACGGGCTAATTAGATAACCATGTTCACTTAACGGCGAAACGGCCAGCCACACGAGCCTCCCGTGTGTATGTCGTCGGAGTACAGCGTAGGATTTGCGTTACCTGACAAGTCAGCTTTGGCTTCAATATTTGACCTTACTCCTTACTGCAAACTGTGTAAAGACAACGACTATCACTACTGAATGACGATCGTAGATGGAGGTGGCATGTTCATTATATGTGGAGGAAGGATGCGCAGACTCTGTCGGAATCCTTTTGTTTGTTTCTTGCCAATGTTGTTCAGGATAGGTTGTTTTATATAATTTATTAATGGTTTCAGGCATCTATGCTGTGGAAACCCGAATTTTGTATTCAAACTATTGTTTCCAAATATGCTTCCTTCAATTGAAACTCATTTCATATAGTTAACCACAACGCAGCTCTGCTAACTAGGCCTTGGCGTTCCGCACCGGGGTCAAATAGACATTGAGGGGGATTCTGTCCCAAAGCGTGTACGCCTTTTGTCTCTTAATCCAATCTTCTGAATCGGCAGCCATCTTGATATCGAAGTCGAAAACGAGTCGGGCCAGAATGATACGCATCTCAGCGTAGGCGAGACTACTCAGGAGGTTAACAAGTTGAACGAATTGCGCTTTATCAGCTGCTGAGGCGAGGGCAGCCTTACTTGCGTCCAATACAGTTCCTAGGGCCCACATTGAAGGCCTGGAGAGCCTCGAGCTTATTACCAGCTTCGAGTGCCTCTTCACTGCTGCCGAGGAACCTTTCTGGCTTGAACTCCCAGGGATCAGCCCAGTTGTCCTTGCTGTGGTTCACCGACCAGTGTTGCACTTCTACAAATATCTAGATACTGTGTCAGTAATTGAAGATACCCCTTTTGTTATGATGCTCGTATACTAACGCCTTCAGGGACGAAGGTGCCTGCAATTTCAGCACCTCCTTTTGGAGTAGTCCGTACCAGTCCCGCTGTCACGGGGGGGTATAGACGAAGCGACTCATTGAGGATCGCAAGCATGTATTTCAGATTGCCCACAGTATTGATATTGATCTCACTGGAGTCTTTGAAGGTCGACCTGACTTCGTGCTTGAGCTTCTCTAGGATATCGGGGTGGGTGAGCAGTAGATAAACAGCGCCAGAAAGTGTTGTTGCGGTTGTCTCTGATCCTGCAAGTACTAAAATGAAGGCGTTCGACGATAGCTTTTTAAACGATAAATCCTGCAGGGGATGAATGAGTTAGAAGCGTCTCTTGGACGATATCCTCCAACGTCTTGAGAACACTTACCCAGTCATCACGCCTCTTTACGAGACCCTCAAATAAATCTTCACGAGGGTTTTTCATAGACAGTCGAGCTTGGACCATCTCATCAGTATAAGCTCTTTTCGCCCGCTGGGGTTAGTAATCACGGTAAAGAGCCAAAGTTCAAGCAATGTCTCGGGAGAATACTAAAGTAACGGAGGCGAAAACGTGGCAGAGGGGACAGAGAAAAACTTGAGGCGACTGACTGTACTCGAGCAATAGCAAAACTTCCCAGCTTGAATAAGACTTGTACAAGTTCATCCAGACCAAGGTAACTCAGCGCTACGACCACGGCGCCGCCTTTTACACTCTTAAATATAAATTCAATCCAGGGGTGAGTGTCGGCATTCTCAAGGCATTTAAACGATTGACCAAAAACGAGGTTCCCCACGATGTCGAAAGTTGTCCAGTTAAACCAGGCCTCGATATTCAGTTTCTTGGTTCCCTGGTCGCACTCTTGGTGAAGACGATTAATCAAGAGGTCCACATATTTAACGATCTCACTGTTCCACTTGAGTAAGCGCCATCACCTTAAACGCGATGTAGGGATATATTAAAAGCGTGTAAAACTCAAACAGCTGTCTCGGAAAGAGGCATATGTATGTGGATTTGAGGGGATTCAACCATCAAGTAAATGGCTCCGAGGGCGACTCACGGCTCTTGTTCTCGCATAGCAGCATCAGAGAAGCCATGTGACAACGCGCGACGGAAGCGGGAGTGCTCCTCGCGGTCGGCGTTGATAATAGAAGTCGGAATGCTCCGAATGGTTTTAACGAATGTATTGGCTTTGGCCATCTCATTTACTATGGGATGAGAGCGTCAGCCCAATTTGCTCTGAGATCATCAGAGTATACGTTGGCGCGAAGGACGGTTTATAGTCAGCATGGGCTGAGCAGGGGAAGATAAGTGAAAATGGACTTACCGTGAGCACCGGTCCCAACACGATGGCCATAGATGTCCTTCCACGCCCTCACGTCGGTGAAGGAGACATGGTTTGGCCCAATTCTAACAACAGAGCCATATTGCTCATGTAGCTTTTGGGTCTTATGGGCCATCACGCCGCGGCTGTGCTGAAGAGCCCAGGGAAGCGGAGACGCTCTCTGGAGGAGAGGTCCAGGGATGTCTCGTAATGGGTGGAAGTAGACATTGTAGATGGCAGTGGCTGTTTGCCATATGAATATCTATTGACAAGCCGTTAGACGTCTTATCACGAATGACCCCTCTCCCGGGAGCCTACCGATAGTACGACAGCTAGCGCAAGTGTTCCGATGTTGGACCCCTGGGTCCACGCCTCAGTCTCCTTTGCAGCCATCGTTTGAGATTGGGAATGGTGAGTGGACAAATGAAGTTAGGTCATGATGACAAGAAGAACGATCACAACTACACAACAGATAGTTATCATTCATTATAAAGAGTTGAGAGATCCTTGAACCACTGGATACTCGGAGCGATGTTAAAGCCCGAGAGCCCATAACCCGTTAGCATAAACGTCGAATTGTGGACAGCCATTTGTCAGGCCGCTCGTGTCAACGGTATACTGCAGTCTGCCTGTCATGTAACGTCCACCGTTATGTGGGGTAACACTGCATGCACCTACCTACTCCAGACGAGGGGCACCAATCATCTGTACGCAGTATCCAATAGCATTGAAAAACAATACGGTGCTATGTATATTATGATATTCCCGTATTGCTTCGGTTATGTGCGCCGCTTCTTACCGTCTACAGGTATTATTCTCGCAAGCTCAAAAGTCTCCGAGACTGTCACGACTGTCAACCCGGCGGCGGACTTCCCTTCCAACATGTGTGACGGAGGCGGAGTCCGCACGGACATTACGTAGTTCGTCAGTAATACACCAATAACAACTCTACATCTGAGACAGGCGGTAGCGCGTCACCTGTGATGAACACACTACCCAGTACTGACGGTTGTCAACAAGGGCTACAACATGATAGGTTGGCGGCCGTGTCGGAGGGCGTATCGGAAGCAGAACTTGCCGGCTAATGCAAAAACTGTGAACATACCTAATATATAAATAGGCAAGTAAGTAAATATAGTAACTGTGGTGTGTAGAGTGTGCTCATAGGCCCCAATAGAATTGCACCTCACGCCCTTCGAAGTACAAATATAATGAAATTCCTTGGCATCATAGCTCAGTAACCTGTACGGCTCGGAAAATTAAAGCACGGCGAGGCATGTATTCGAACAGATGCCGGTCAATTCATATACAGAACGAATACGGCTTATCGGAGCAACCGTAATGGTCCACTGAGAAATGAGTTTGGCCAGTCTACATAAACCGCATCATGAATCCGACCGCAGTGTGCTTTGGGCCGTGAGCCCAAACGATAGCCCAGATAAGAAAGTTCACAATATACCAGACCTATGTCCCTTTCCCATCAATACCCCGCCTGCAGACAATGTAACCTTTAGGCTGAAACATCGTGAATTAACGATCTCCTATACTAATCTTTCTTTCCATCGGCAGCCTTTGTAGGAGAGCTGACCAGGTTATCAGCCATGGCATCAGCAGTTGCTGCTTTCAATCTCTCGCTGTCTTCCAGTTTGACCTCTTTACTGCCACCCTTCGACTCCTTCTCGTCTTCGCTGTCTCCTAAGCTGAAAGGGTCGTTCTCTGCAATCGGGCTAGGCTCGACGGTTGATAATGGCTGCCACTTGCTCTGCTTTCCAGCAGGCGGGCTTGCAGCTCTATCTTTTGCAGCCATCTTTGGAGAGGCATCGTATGGACCGATATCTTCCACAGAATCCCTGAACGCCACTTTACGACTATCAGGCTTAGCAGAAGTAGCAGTGGGAAGTGGCTTGTTTAGATTAGGATTGTTAGAGTGTTGACCTGGTTGTGCTGGATTCTTATTAGTGGTAGCTATCGGTGGTACGGCAAAGCGATACGTACTACCGTCTGGATTAAGCCTGATTCCCTCAAAGTCATCACTCAAGACTTGCGGATCCGCATCGTAGCGGTGGTAGTCTGTACTTTGGCGGCTGCCCTCCCCACTTCTTCTACCTTGACCACCGTGGGGGCGATGTTTGGAGGGTTGAGATTCGTCTTCGTCTGAATTATATTCTCCATCGATCTTTTTCTTTAGAGTGGTGAACCATGAGTTCACCTTGGTCTGAGTTTCGACGAATCCTTTGCGAATGTTTTCCGTAATGACTGGAAGATCGTCATCGATAAAGTTATGCTCGCGATCGTACATCTCGTTGGGTTTCAAGCCTGTCACCTGGCGACGGTACTGGTCACCAGGACCACGATTCGTGGTTCTTGCTTCGTAGGCGCCGACATTGTCATAGTGCTCAGCGAGTTGGCGCGCATAGAGCTCATCTGCCTCCAGCTGAGTGAGGGCTGGGCGGTTAGTTGGGCGCGGTGGTTTCGGCGGAGGAGCTGCCTCTCTTGGAGGGTCATTTTGAACAGCATCAGGGTCACTCATACCTAGCCATGGTTAGTACGCGGCCGGGTAGCGCCATGGTCAATACTGGGTTCTCTACCGAGGAGCGCATTGAAAGCGGGATCGATCTGGCCGCCGCTTGCCGCAAGGACAGCTTTGATGACAGCTGCATCTATGCTCGGAAACGCCTCCTTCAGGATTTGCTCGTTCTTCTGCTGTGTCGACACAGGCCGGGGCGGCCGTGCGGGCGGCGTCTCGTCCGAGGGCGCCGACGTGGATGTGGTGGTGGCTGGAGGCGCTGTTGTCGCAGAATTGTTGAGCACTCCAGTCTCGGGGACATCGTCGTCATCCATGTCGAAGGGGCGCACGGTGGTGGGGGACTCGGGCGCAGCTGTTTGTGAGGTCGGGTTGTCTTTGGGCTTTTCCTGAAGAAAATGCCAGGCCTGTCAGTGTCGCTGGACAACGCAGAGCAGAGTAGCAATGATAGCTGCACGGGGGAGGGTTGTTGTTGAATCTATGCCTAGCACGGCATAATCTCAAGCCGCTAGTCGGGAACTCACCGCGTCAGGAGAAGCGGACATCTTCGCTGTATTCGAGGTGGATTGACTGGATGAACGTAAATTGGATGGGACGGAGAAGCGGAGGCGGTGTTGAAGTTAGATAGTGCCGAGGACAGCAGGAGAGAGGTAGGCAATGTTAAAGTTGCACACATGCAAGTCGGTACCTTGGTAGGCTCAAATATGGAATGACGGTCTTTGCATATGAAGTTGCCTAAGAAGGAGGGGCAACCCTTAAGGCGTTAAAGCACTAACGGCTACCTATGTATCCTAGAGCTGGTGACGCACGTCTTTGGCCTGCGCCACACCTATCCAGGCGGCGCCATCTACGAAGTGCTAGGCATCATACTACAGTATGCTATTTAGATACATATATTCAGTACATAAAACTGTAGATTCGATTTCCTACTTAGCACTAGGGGACTTTTAGTCATTATCTGAGGGTAGATGCCTAGTTGGGTAAATATATTATAGGTGCTGCAGTTGTGAGCGCCTTCCGCTAGATGTTACCTACGCCTGGGTGCGTGCATTAGCTAATGGATAGCTTAGGTATTTCGTAGCCTAATTCAACTACCGGACTGCTTTTTGGCTGCTTAGGTAGTATGTGCATGATTTTGCATTACGGGCAGCGTTTCATGAAGGCTGGGTCCATGATGACAGAACGGGAGAATCGGCCTCATAAGACTGCCACATTATAATATTAACCGGCGAGTCCTGGAATTCGCGCCATGGCCGACTTCGACCTTGGTTCGACCTTTATCCCAGCTCTGCATAAGCCCGCTGCGCTGCTGCCCATCACCAAGCATCACGACAGCTTGCTCTATCTCATAGAGACATGCCCAGTCGTGATTGTTGTCGGTCAGACTGGCTCCGGGAAGACCACTCAAATCCCCCAGTTTCTTGAACATGCGGGCTGGTGTGCCCAGGGAAAGTTGATAGGGGTGACGCAGGTATACTCATCTTTTGTACCCGCCCACCCTAGCCCGATGCATTTGCTGATAGTATACAGCCCCGACGAGTGGCTGCTACGACCGTTGCCATCAGGGTAGCCGAAGAATATGGCTGTGAGCTAGGCAAGGAAGTTGGGTATTCCATACGGTTTGAAGACGTCACCTCTGCTGCTACGCGCATCAAATTCTTAACCGATGGACTTCTTATTCGCGAAGCCCTCGTGGATCCTTTGCTTTCCCGCTATTCTGTCATCATGGTGGACGAGG
This sequence comes from Xylaria arbuscula, assembly GCA_022385695.1. Taxonomy (NCBI): domain Eukaryota; kingdom Fungi; phylum Ascomycota; class Sordariomycetes; order Xylariales; family Xylariaceae; genus Xylaria; species Xylaria arbuscula. The sequence goes on from MU279345.1 coordinate 493,161, forward strand.
CACATGAAAGGTCTATTAGTACTGACATCCTCCTCGGGCTCCTGAAGAAAATTCGGAGGCGCAGACCAGAACTCCGCATAATCATCAGCAGTGCCACACTCCAGGCTGAAGAATTTCTCTCCTTTTTCTCTGAGGCTTCTGAAGACTCGGAGTCCGCCGACATCAAGGTCAATCAAACCGGGGCAATCATTAGCCTCAAAGGTAGGACATATCCTGTTGATATGTTGTATCTAGAATCCCCAGCAGAGGATTACGTTGAAAAGGCGGTATCCACTGTCTTCGAGATCCATGACACCGAGCCGGATGGTGATATCCTCATTTTTCTTACGGGCCGTGAAGAAATCGATGCTGCTGTTCAGAGCATCGCAGAACGGGCTGTCGATCTTCGATCAGGGGCGCAGTCACTTCTGCCTCTACCCCTTTATGCCGGTCTGACGACAGAGCAGCAGATGTATGTGTTTGATGCACCGCCTGCAAACACACGTAAAGTCATACTCAGTACCAACATTGCCGAAGCATCAGTGACAATTGATGGAATTGTCTACGTTATTGACTCGGGCTTTGTCAAACTTCGAGCCTTCGACCCCAGGACCGGTATAGAATCGCTAACAGCTACCCCGGTGTCGAAAGCGTCGGCAGCACAAAGAGCAGGCCGAGCAGGCCGCACCAAACCTGGAAAATGCTTTCGACTATTCACTGAGGATGCGTATAAATCTCTTCCAGATACCAATCCGCCAGAAATCCAGAGGTCCAATCTTGCACCTTTTATTCTTCAACTCAAAGCACTTGGTATCGATAACGTTGTTCGATTTGAATACTTCACGCCACCCCCTGCGGAGCTTATGATCAAAGCAACGGAATTGCTATATTCTTTGGGTGCACTTGATGAATACTCGAAACTTACACGGCCGCTGGGTATGCGGATGGCGGAACTAGCTGTTGAACCGATGATGGCGAAGACATTGTTGAGCGCGCCATCCTTCGATTGTACAAGCGAAATTCTCACTATAGCGGCCATGACGAGCCTTGGTGGTACTATATGGGTCCAGCAAAATGGAGACAAGAAGCAAATAGACTCTGCTAGGCGTAAATTCGCCGCCGAGGAGGGGGACCACCTGACGCTCCTTAATGTCTATCAAGCGTTCGTGACAAAGGGGAAGAAAGAATCCCGATTCTGCCACGAGAACCACCTCAACTTCAAAGCCCTCACTCGGGCTGTGAGTATCCGTGGGCAATTGAAACGCTATTTGGAACGATTTGGTATTAGCGTAGATGAGAGCCTTAAAGTGCCCCGCGAGGGAAGAACAGTCCAAATTCGCAGATGTCTTACGGCAGGTTATTTTGCGCATGCTGCGAAAATGCAACCCGATGGGAGCTATCGAAACGTTGAAGGTGGAACTGTTCTATATGCTCATCCCAGCTCTTTGATGTTCAATCGGAAAGCTGATTGGGTTGTTTTCCACGAAGCCATGGAAACAGGCAATAAGACGTTCATACGGGACATTACCAAAATCGAGAAGACTTGGTTGCTCGAATACTCATCTGGGTTCTATCAAGCCAAGTCACGATGAAATCGACATGTTTGGTTCGCCATACCTTGATTGTCGGCAATGTAACTCATTAAGCTACGTGTAGAATGATAAGAAGATTGATGGTAATAAGCGGCCAGAGAATAAGATGCAAGCTAACTTAACGAGATAGATGCATAGGATTCTATGTCGGACCCGGCATTTGGGCCATCGATTACCTTACTACCTACCAGTATTAAGACTTGGTTCTACAACTTAGAGCGATAGACAACTTCTAGCTTATGTGATGGCATTGGCTAGCCACGGCGGGTGGCTTGACGAACCCCGCTCGAAAACCACCGAAAACCCCAATCTCATTCATCTCGGTAGTTTGAGGGCGCATGCCATTATTTGTCTGACATGACGGACATCTGCATCTCTTTAAGGTTTATAATGTATATCGATGTATTCCAACCGAGAGTGATAATTCTGTGCTGGGTTATGCTACGAGGTGAGGCTCTGAACTTACTGACTACACTATCGGGAATATGACGACGAGCAGCAATCCCATCGGATGGCTAAAGGATTCTCTTATTCAACAGAGCACAGGACGGTCATGTTTTCGACATGCAAAGCTCTCATCCCAGATACCTCCTTAGAGTGGTTCTGCCCTCAGTGCGGGCGATGCCTGGTGTACCTGCACTGCCTTAAGTGGATGGGCTTGGAGAATCCTTTAATTAGTAGTTACACAGCTATGCTTTTTTTAATGTATAAGCTAGTTGTAGCTAGAGCGCAGAAAAGGGGCTGCCTTTCGGTCTCCGTCTAATCGCATTCAGACTAGTACTGCAAACAAGAAACAAACCCTAGGTGGAATCTCCGAACAGCTCTACCCATGATCCATGTCTAGATACAGTATGATTGTGCATTGTTCCTGCATTAGTTCCCTTCCAACGGCGCAAGTCTGCAAGCCCATGGTGCTGATTCGGCCAGACTTACAGTGCCCTAAGGAAACGGGACCATTGCCATCTGGCTGTGGTGGGTTTGTACTGTGTCAAGGGCGAGAAGCCAGGATGGGCAGACAGTGCTCCTCATCCTGTGTGGTCCTGAATCCTCATCCATTCGCTCACGGACGTTCAAGCCTCCACACCCCCTTCATTCATTTCCCCCTACATTAGATTTTCATTCGCTGGCTGACTTGTTGAACCTCCCCGGCGCCAGCGGAACAAGGGACTGGGCCACAGGTACAAGGTACTTGCGGCAGCATCGTCCGTTGCTTCTCTTCTTGGTTTTGTTCGCTTTTCCTTTCTCTTCCTTCACACTCTTCTTCCAGCACTTCACCGTCCGGAAGTCCAGTAGTCCTTCGACAATAGGCCGTCAAGACCAACTGCCTGCCAGCGGGCGCGCCATTCTTTCAATCCAACTTTCAAGTCCTTCTTTTTTCCAGACTCACCCAAGTCCATCATTCGATCTGCGTGTCAGCCATTGGCGTTAGGACCTAATCAATCGAGCATTTCGCGGTTTTTGTGTTGCTTGTCGCTGTGTATAACAACCTTAATAATTGCCGTCAACTGCACTCCAACGAGTGTTTAATTCTAGCCTGAACTTCGCCATTAGCCATCGTTTATATCACGTCTGCAACAACTTGATGCACCGGATTAGACCTCCTTATCCCAGTGCTCAGTCAGGACAGGTGTCTCGTGCGAGATGAGGACGATGGTTCATCGACATCTTCATGGCCACAGCCATGGCCACCACTTACACTCCCGACGGCCACTTGTTGAGGTGGACGAGAGAGGTGAGGTGGAGGTTCTGGAGCTGGGCATACACGAACCACTTCAACCCGCAAATAATATTCTGAAAATTGTAGCTCGAGAAAACAATACGGATGAGAAACCATCGACGGACAATAGCACAACTACAATCGCCATTAGCGTTGTGTTAGTACCCTAAGAGGGACCTCATTACATTCACCACCAGCTAACAGGTTTCTAGAATTCCTCTGGTTGCCGCTCTCATCGGGTTGGCTTATTTCGCCCGGAAAGGGGTTCTGAGACGGAGGCGAGAAGAAGCAGCGAGCAAGTTTAAGTCGATGGATTTTGGACTGCAGGAGACGTCGCTGCCAAAGACCAACAAGAGAAAAAGTGCCTTCTTTGGCAAAGAGAAAGACGTCAATCATAAAACTCAGCTTTCGATGGATATGAACCTTTCGAGCCCCTACCTTCTTCCACCCAACCTACATAATTCCAGAGAGTCATTTAACTCTCTCACTAAGACTCTCCACCATGCCGATGACCCCTACCGACCAGTTACAGAGTACACTAGCAGTGATGTTGGCTCATTGCGTTCCTTCAAACGGGGACCCGCTACCAGAACATCGTCAATCTACACATCCCGAACGCGTCCGAGTGGTGATATCCCTCGTACTCAGCAGCTAACTTCTCCTTTGCAATCACCGCTTCCTGTAGCCCGTCCTCTTTCTCATTCCCAGGACCAAAAGGAACGGATACCTTCGATCCCAGCGAAGAATGAATTCCGATTCGTTGACGACGGGCCTGGGGTTTCTCAAGTTCCAGAGATTCAAGAACCTGCTCCTGTAGCTACATCGATTGCTCACAAGCCAGCTCCCCAAAATTCTCGTACTTCGTCATTGGAGGTAAAGGAAGGGCCTGTCTCTATGGTTGCCGAGATTGTTAATGAGAGGGATTCGATGGTTCAGATTGAATCCAATAGCCAGATTCATCCTACTGGTCTGGGTATTATGGATCGTCACATGTCATCAAGCTCCCAAGGATCCGAGCTGAAGGGTATGCCGACGGCTGTGCGGCCGCCTCGCAAGGAGTCGATGCCAGTAATCAACGCTCCAGGCACCATTGAAGAGTATCAGAGCTATGCGGATCAATTGCACTTCGATGACAACCAATTCAATTCTCATCGAGATGAGGATGAACTTCACATGTCTGTCAACCAGGTGCAAGTTCACCCACACTCCGCTGGGTTAGGTGTGCCCGATCAAGACAACCGGAGGCTATCTGTTGGTCTTCGACCTCTCCCCCCTGATGATTTTCTTGAATCAGAGGATCCTGAGTTCCGAGCCAACCGCATTCGTTCATTCTACAAAGAGTATTTTGATGATAGCAAGGCGGACCACAACCGGCCCCCAATGCCGCAACCACAGCAAGGAGGGTATTATGAAGACTATGATGCTGGCTATATGGGTGGTGAAGCTGCCTACTTTGATCCCGATACGAATGCCTTTGTCATGCCATATGCCCAGCCGGTTACCCGCCGTGCTATGACACCACCCCCGAAGAACCGACGGCCAATGCCCGGACCCGGACCACGTGGCCCACCGGGCCCTCGGGGTCCTAATGGAGGCCCTCCCATGCCTGGTGGTCCTCCAGGAAGACCAAGGGCTGGATCTATGATGTCAGCTCGCGGATGGGGTCCTAGGAGTCCGCGACCGGGCTCGTCAGCCTCAAATCCTCGCTTCGGCGGCCAACCAAAGAAGCCCATGCCTCCTCCCGCCGCCCTCAGCTCATTACCAACTCCTTCCAGACTGAAGGATGATTCGTTTGCTCTCATGAGCGCCATCGACTTCGCACCTCCTCCCTCATTCAAGGACCAGGCAGCCGGTCGATCCCAAAGCCCTCTCGGTGAACGCCTTCCATATAGGGTGAACACACCTGTTCATTCACCCTTAGTCAGCGCTTTCGACGACACGCCGGCTCTACCAAGCCCGTAAGTATTCTATAAATTCTAGACATAAGTGATATAACTAATTTTATATAGGCATTTACTACGGAAGTCTAGTACTTTCACTGGCCTCGACTTTGCGCCACCGCGTCGGTTCAAAGACCCCGAGATGATGAGTGAAACGGGCAGCGTTCACAGTATGCACAGCGGTATATCTGGTATGGGCCTGAACGCGGTCCGCTCCGGCGCTGGACGAGTCAGCCGGCTGCCGGGCGACACGGTCTTTACGCAAGCTGCCATGAACACGACGCTGAAGCCCAATTGGGGCATGCGTGACTAGTCCAATTCTCTATTTGACTTTATGACAGCACGACTAGACCATCACAGCGTATTCGGAGGCAGCCATGTCCCTCACCCCTTCTCGGTATATAAATCACATCATGGCATGGGAGTTTAATTAATAGATGGAATCGGCAATGTTTTGGGAACTATTTATGTTGGAAAACCGCCACACGGGAACCGTCAAAATATTCAATTTTTACTGTATTTGCTAATGCCCTTTTATTTCTCTTTTTTACCCGCTGCTGCTATCTTTCGAAACATTGGGTCAGGAGTTTTCCCTCTACATCCGGACAACAACTTTGATGAACCAACTTACCAAATCCTCGTTGCCGCAGTCTTGTTTAATTTGGTATGACGGGGGTCTTTTGCGGTCGAGGATTTAACATGAAGAAAAGAAGAATATAGGGCCAAAGCAAATTTATTACTAACATTGTCACTCACACGATGAGCGACAACTCCTGTTTATTCATAGCTAGCTATCATGTCGCGCTCGCACTCACTCAGGGAGCTAGGCGACGGCAAGAAGCTAATTTATGCAACCAATAAACCTTGTTACAACAATTCCCTTCGGTTGAGTGAAAGATAGGTGTATTTTGAAGTAAGAATTATAATAGAGGCAGACTAGATTGCTATTCTCAGACAAATTATCTTGAAGAGATGAAATTAGGTAAATATAAGTCTAGTTTCACTCGCTTGTCTTGGATCTATGTGGGCGAGACATTCAGCCCGACATTCAGGCCGGACGGGCTCAATACAATGGCAGCTGATAATGATGCTTCTACTACGTGGTTCTTCAGAAGTTATAGGAATAGTAATAACATTGGAAAGGTAATACGTAGTTGGGGAATACATCATCATTAAGTAGAGGAAATGCTGAGCATGCGACACCTGGTACTATCTACATACATGTAGTGTTAATTCAGCACATGGGTGAGAGTCCTTTCAACTCCAAAGGTAAGTTGTTGCTTCTACTTGAACTATCATGGCTATATTCTCTCTTTGCTAGGTATCTCAACGAAATGCTTAGATGATTTAGGCACAGCTCTCAGCCCTCTAGTAGGAATTTCATTGTTGAATCATGGAATGGCTGAATTAAGTCAACAAGAACAAATTCCGTATTTGGGATGGATAGGTAGGAAGCCCAGAACAGGGAAACGGCAGATAGTACAGATCATTATAGCCTGGGGTGAACCTTGTGTAAGCAATCTATGGTATAAGTGATACGCCATCTTGGCCGATATAGACGAGGAATAAACCATGCGCCTACGTATTTAAGAATTCATTGCCCGGAATATCCGGAACCTGGCTCACGAGAGTCTCTATGATCTAATGATTATCCTGCAGTCTAGGTTGTGAATCAAGTGATTATCCAAAGCTACAGTAGTGACAAGACATATCAGTTGCATACTTGCCTATTTTACTGATGTCTCTGTAGCAGGGAGAGAGTAAGCTTTTGGTTTGCGGTTGATGACGGACCATCGCGGCGCTACGTCACAATACTATAAGTGATTCACGCGGCATACATTATCTGTCTAGAAAAGACTGTCCAGCTTAGAATCTTGAAGTTTTGTTTATGTTTGAAATACTGAACTTTCAAACGCCTTATTATCGACTTTGAGCACGTGCCTACTCTGAATCAAGTTACCTAATTCTGCCTAGATTAGATGCTGCTCCGCCCTCTCGTGCACAGTAACTGAGCTATTTCCTAGTCGAGCAGGCGCAAGAAAAAAAAAAGCGTCTCCATCTCGTGTTTAGCAGTGTTTGTCTGTGGGCCGCAGATCTCTGGCATAGTGGTGTCGTCATTTGTCAAGCTAAGATAAAATTATCAGTGAGCACTTGTTCACACTTGGTGAAACGGCCCAAGATAGCCACTTACTCAGTAGTACGCATCCTGTTGAATTAGGTATACCCCGGCTAACTGCCCCGGCCAGAAATTCCCGGCGGTTGACCCGGTTCTGCTTTCAAGCCTAAAAATAAAAGATAGTGTAGAAACGGCGTTGCTCACTTACTGTAGTTTTGCCGGTTGTAAACCGAGGGTTTTACTCAGTGAGACTTGTCTCATTGCTATTTGTTACTATTCAGGACATCACCTACTGTACTTACTATCTATATTGTACTATAATCTGGGTTGAGACAGATTTCTCGCCCTGTAGCAATTAAAAAAAGCAAATACGCCGTTTCTTGTAGGTAGAGGGATGGAGAAGCAGGCTAGGTATGTCATACCGGTAGTCTAAGGGCCGATTATCTTTGCCCATCTGCATGAGAGCATCACATTGCAGCGTAGTAGTAGCGAACCTGGTGGCGTCCTGGGGGCTCAGTAACTATTACCGAGGCATCTGGCATAGCTGATTGGGCCGTTGGGTAGGGTCTCACGATGTTTGTCGCGGGGATGGTGAACATTGCAGACTTCAGGTCTCTGCGCTGACTCGGTCTGACATACAGTAGCGTACATTGTGCGTGTACACTAAATTTTGTGCAAGTTGAGCTTGACATGTTGACGGCGGCGAACTCGTACAGCTTTTCTGATCCCAACAGGCTGGTTCGAATTTACCAAGTTTAACTAGACAGTGACCAGAATACGTAGCGTACAACGGCGGATACCACAGATGATGAGTTTGTTGTAGGATATCGATAGCATAACTTAATATACCTATAGTGTTAGTGGGTACAGCGAGCGTAGAACCTGGTATCTCTCTATCTTGGAGAATGCAGCCTTACAGTATATTACATTATCTCCAATTACTAGGTAGGTAGAAAACATGTGCATAGTAAGGCCAACCATGAAGAGGTATAGGGATCCATGGATCTATCATGATGTTTGTCTATGTTACTTATAGGTTGGGTTGTCCCTAATAGCGGGAGGCCTTACACTCCTTTTTTTTTTGCACTGCATCCTTATAATAGTGTAGACAGTAGTGTATGTAAACTGACGGTCTTTGCCGCCTGGCACCTGACATGGAATGCCGACACGAAGACGGTCGTGTAGTGTACCCATAAGACAGCAAGGTCTAGCACCAAAGTGGATAGACAGTGGAGATGAGGACTTGGCTTTCGGGGCCAATTTCACGATTCGGAGGGATTCATTGGCGCTGCTTTCACTGCTGTGCCTGCCTAACTCCCGTCTCACGCTGCCTACTGTGTATCTCTCTCTGTCTTCACGCAACTAGCTCCTTTAGCCTCTTCCTCCCTCTTCTTCATTTTACACTACTTGTACACAATTCGATTGTTATTGCTTATTAGCGATATGAACGTATCTAGATCTCACTGGACCATGATTAGCTACCGGTACATCTAGATTTGATTTCGGCGCCACAGGCCCTCCCGCATTAAGGTTCTTGTTCTTACCACGACAGACGTAAGACGACAGACGACAGACGATAGACGCTTGCGGTCTCATGCTACGTCGCAGCGTCTCGTCTCTTGCATGTAAGCGTTCGTCCTACGCCTCAGCGTGTTGCACTACGGAAACACGAGAGAGACGAGGGCTGGCTCCGCCACGATACAGCCGTCCATTGCATTAGCTTGACTCTCGCTCGCCTGCCCGCTCACCCACTCGTCTACCCATCCACCCGTCTCCAGAGCACGTAGTGTAGAGCCTTAGGTGCCCATCGCGCTCTAGTGTGCCTCTTGCGCCGCAATCCCCGTGGCTAAGAACCATCCTCGTCTTTTTTATTTTTATTTTTCCCTCTCTTTTCTTTTCCCGACTTCTGGCTTACACGACGGCGTACCCGCCTCGCACCGTCTCGCCATCACCTCCTGACAGCGTCTCATCTTGCATCATCTACACCCTCTACACCATCCCAGGTATTCAATTGCCCTTGGTTCTCATTCCCCGGCATTCGAACGGTCCCTACTCGTTCATATAGGGCACATCCTCCAAACAAGGTATGTGACTAGACAGATCTTTAGTTAATTCCTCGCCATCCATGACCGTGATTCGGTGCCTCTGCATCCAATCGCCCCATCTCCCTAACCGGGCCACGGTCGGCTCCCCCGCTCATGGCCGAGTCAATGGCCCGCCTTGTCGCGCGATACAATTGACTCGTCCTGGCGCCCGCTTTTCTTTGCATCCGTCTCCGATCTGTCGCTACACCTTTCCATCTTATTCCCTTCACCAAGCTCGGCCTTGTCCAACACTCGGTGCTATCCGTGTGCTGTCCGTGTTGTCCGTGCTGACACAATGCCCTTAGACAAACGACGCTCAAGAGTAGAGGTGCGCGGAAGGCGTCAGTTCAGCATGTCGGCGGTTCCCACCAGCAGTACCCCGACGAGCGTCGACTCGTCGGCGACGACGCCGACGGATGACCCGACCTCGAGCACGACCAGTGATCCTCCTACTTCCTCGTCTACACCACCACCCACAACATCAGATTCAACCACGGACACCCCTTCTTCCTCATCAACGCCACCTCCAACAACTTCGTCCTCGTCTTCGAGCGAACCCCCTACATCCACATCTGACACATCTACGACATCTCCCAGTTCAACACCCACACCAACTAGCTCACCAACCCCAACCCCAACACCCTCTTCCTCTACATCAGTTAGCAGTGAATCCTCGTCAACCGAGACGACACCCTCATCTACTCCTGAGAGCACAACGTCTACATCGAGCAGTACATTCTTCACCTCGACATCGACTTCAACCGATAGTACTTCAACAGAAACAACCACCATTACTTCTACTGCCGCCAATACTTCTGGCGCTTTGACCTCCACGGGCACCGACGCCTCTGCATCTGCCACTCCGACCTTTATTTCGGGAGGCGGTAGCTCGTCAAAGAACTTGAGCCAGTCCAGTACGATTGCCGTAGCCGTCGTAGTTCCCATCGCTGGTGTGGCCCTGATTGTTTTAGCTGGTCTGTTTTTCTGGAGGAGACGTAAACAGCGCAAGGATGCCGAGGAAGAACGGAGAAAAGAAGTCGAAGACTATTCTTACAACCCTAATAATGACCCTACCGTTCCCAATGTTGGCGGGGCTGGTGCTTACGAGATGAAGGAAGATGGCTCTTCCGGGTATCGTGGCTGGGGATCGACTACACTTGCAGGCTCTACCGGGCGCAAGGGTTCGACTACTATGTCTGGAGCAGGTACGGCTTTTTCTGATCGAACTTCAGCAAATGGAAACTTTTCTGACCCGAGATCAGGTGAACCTTTGATGAGTGATGGATCCCATTCCCCCGAAGGCGAGATTCTAGGTGCCATGGGCCCTTCTTCGGCCGATAACCGTGGCGGCAATGTTCACCGAGGTCCTTCGAATGCTTCATCTTCTTACAGTGCGGCCGGAAGATCAGATGGCTCAGGCGAAAATGGAGCGTACGGAGGTCCCGGTTACTATGACCAGTATGGTACGAGTAACCCTTACAGTGATCCGTATTCCGACAATCCGAACGGTCCAAACGGTCCGGCCCAACCCGTAATTCGCGACAACCCGGCTCGACGAAACACTCGGATTGAGAACCCTTCTCACTACCCTCAGCAGAGCGCGGGCATTTCGCAAAACTTCTAATGATGAGATGGACCTCTCCCTGGGATCTGGGGACAGACGAAAGGAAACCGAAAATAAAAAGCATTCAAAATGCGTACGCGTATGCGTGTCACATTGATACCCAATCTTCAACTTAATCTTTCAGCGCTACCAACCCGTTTCGTCACAAAATCCGCATTCGGCGTTTAGAAACTTATTTTTGACGCCAACGCGACTTTGGCAATATTTCACGGCTGCTATTCGCGGTATATATAAAAAATCTCCTTGTTAACTACCTTGGGGCCATCTCGGCCGAGATCTTCAAATTGACGGTGATCAATGAGGGATTGTTTTATCTGAACTCCCTGGTACATACACATCAAGTCTACACTCTCGTATCATTACCATAGACGTGGGGCTCATCTCAATCCATATTTGGCTTTGGATGGTATAGGGATGCATTTTATCTGATATTTATTTTTCTTGGGTCATAATATTCGAACCGCGTAGCATAACTTCTTTGTTATTTTTTCTTGGGGAATACTTGGAAACAAGCTCTTTAGCGACGAGCTTAGGAGCGGTGGAGCTGTTGTTATAAGGGTAGGGGGAGAGAACTGAAAGCCGTCTGGCTTGAACATTGCAGATATCCCACAGACGAGAGCTTGCTGACCTTGTTACCTGCATGGGTAATGTACTGTACATACAAATACAAACTCTTATTTATTCCTGTCAATTCACGGCCACCTGTCGACCCCTTCTGTTCACATTGTGGATCAGTCTAGACTGGTGGTTATTAGAAGATCGTAGTGTTGAATGTCATGATGAGCTTTGATAGCATGTATATTCCGCCAGCTATCATTGATTATATAGATACACACTGTTCACTTTCAAGATGAACAGTGACATGCATATATACATTGTTGATGTACACCACATATGTACATGCGTGTGTACATGCGCGTATACGTCCGTCCGAGCCACTCCGTCTATCCGTCTCATGAAGAAAGTATCATTAACCTATCTTCGTCCATTCGAAAATCTCCTTCGAGGGTATATCTATAAGCGTCTATATGTCTACATGATGAGTGCCAAAGGCATTGACAGTGATAACTCTCCTGGGAGTAGGGATCGCTGTTGGGAAGTGTGATGGTTGAATCGTGGTGAGAGGTAATAGTGTGGGGAGGTGATTTGCTTCGCATAAATGGGCATTTGTCGAGGATGAATGTGAAGGGAACAAGAGGTACGCAACTTCGAGTGTTCCTATTTGTCTTTGCGAATTGGTGGCTTGGTTGGGGTTTGGGATATTTGGTCATGCTGTAGAGTGATATAGTCGATGACGAGATCGATGCCACGTACGGAGATGACTTGCGTGCTTGCGGCACCTGTATCAAAGACGCCGAGGCCCGTAGAGCGAGTCTAACTAGCTGCATGACGTGCTCAGCTTCGCGGTCGCCACAACTCAAAGCTAAACAGCATCCCGTGTTCTCAAGTCCTTATTGTGGAATTGTGAAAGGAGGGTATCCTTCGAAACTGAAGGTGCCCCCTCTTTGACCCCCCTTCAGAACATGAACATGCAGATATGTACCTTTACGGAGTTATGACACGGTACAAAGCTGAATATATATAAAAACAATGACGACGACATGGAGAAGTGAGAGAAGGCCTCATAGCTTCGCCCGAGCAGTGACATTTTTCTTGTTAGCCGTTGTGAAGGTCGTCGACCCATTGCCGAATCCCTCACTGTACACGACACGCGGCCACCAAAACTCGCATTCTTTCCTCTCGCGGTCCGTAAGCGCGATGCTCTGCGCGGGTGTGCCCCGACTGTTCGTGCCGGCGGACCTCATCCGCTCATCGTTACCGCTGCCGAATAACGCGACATGACCGGCACTGTCGGACGTGGACGAGAAAGGGCTCGTATACTTTGGCCACGTGAAATTGGCCTTAGCTCCCGAGTGTGACTGGTTCGGGTCACCAGTCGCTGCGAATCGTGTCCAGGCGCCATTCATAGCGGCGGCTGTTGTCACGAGACCCGGGTATTTCCCGATCTCGCTCATATCGTGCGCTACAACGGGCGCCTCGTCGCCGTGGTCCGTCGCACCGTAGGTAGCAGACAGCGCGGCGAAGTGGTAGACATAGACTGGAGAGGCGTTCTTCGCTGTCGAAGAGAGGGTTGCGGTTTGAAGAACTGGGCAGATGTAAGCGTAGTGCGCGTACGCGTCGTCCAGTCGCCAGAACTCGACACCAAACTTGGTGGACTCTTTTGTATTGGCGTAGAGCTGCGCGCCCTCGGTACTGCTGACTTTCGGGTATAGGTTGTCAATGGTGGTGAGGGCCGTGTTATTGAGTGAGGGAACGATGGTTGATATGAGACTACGCACGGCCGTCGGTGAGTCCTCGTCCTTGGGCACGAAGATGGCGCCTTCATTCGTATTGAAACCCGTCATGATCGGGATCCTTAGTACGTGACCCTTGTTCCATGAATTGATCGGTAGGTCGGGGATCACGCCCCCTGGGCCGTCGATGACGGGTTGGAAGGGCCAGCGTAGCGTTCTGTACCATTTCTTCCATATCGACTGTGACGCAGACACAATGGTTGAGTACGGTAGGTCGCGCAGCTTGTCGAAGAGTTCATCGTCGGATACATCGTCGACGCCGCATTGCATCAGGAATTCCTGGTACTGTTGCTCGTGTAAGGGGTGAGTAGGGACGAATACGGACCGCGCTGTTGAGGCGCCAGATTCGAGTATGACCTTCTGGAAAGGAGGGGGCCCAGAGATGAGCTTGTTTTCTGGTGAGTAGGAGATGAGGTGGTGTCCGATCTGTCCAATGAAAATACGTTAGTGGTGTTCACTTCTTAACAAAACAGTACGGCATCACGTCTAATAACTTGGGGAAGAAAATGGTATGTCTTACCGAGTGAGAGCCTGCACTCAGCCCCATCAACGTGACATTGTCAGGGTCACCACCGATAGCAGGGAGGTTAGCTCTCATCCACTCGAAGAAGAACTGCTGGTCCTTAAGGCCAAGGTTCAGCAAGCCCTGCTTAGCCGTTGCGGCACTCGGCAAGAAGCCGAGAGGGCCGACGCGGTAGTTGAAGCTCAGGGCAACAATGGGCGAATCCGCGAAAGCCGCAAAGCTCTCCATGTCCCTCTCCTTGCCGCTTCCCGTGTTGAAACCTCCACCGTGGACATAGGCCACGACGGGCAGTTTTGTGCTGTTCACGCCAAGCCGCCTCTCCTCAGCCGCAATTGACGCCGCATCATCACCAAAATGCGGCCGATAGATGTTTGCGTTGAGACAGTTCTCGCTGTGTCCGCCGACGCCGGTCTTTCCTGGTGGGCATATGTCGCCATACTTAAGGGCGTGGTAGATGACACCTGGTTGGGCTTGGGTGCTGACAGCCTGCGGCGGTCGGAAGCGGTTCTGCCCCGCGGTCGTCTGGGCATAGGGGACGCCCAGATAGGCCTCGATGGCGCGCGGTGTGGAAGAGCTGGGACCGACGACCTCGCCTAGGTAGTTGCCCTGGGTGAGGTTGAGGTTGCACGTTTTCTGCGCCATTGGGTCAGCTTTCGGATCAAGATACGATTGAAGATAGTTTCCAGTAAAAGCAGGAGAACGGCAAAAGAGTGGAGATGTAACAGCAGGGGAGAGAGGGTTTGATATGTCAGTTGAGCGTTGCGGTGAATGTTTTAAGATAGAATCATCGGCAATTTCATTACAACCGTCGGCAGTTCGTCCCGGCGCATGCAGGCTTGGATGGTCATTGGCCACCCCGCTGATGCAAAATGATTGAATAAAAGCGCAAGAATAAACACAGTCCATGCATACCTTGAAGAGAGTATCAAGCCCGCTCGAATGGCGAGTCAACAGCGTCGAGAGCAAGATAATGGTTACTATGCCGAAGACGACGACGCCAGAGAGCAGCCAGCGTATGCGGCGCCGTTTGAGACTCTGTCTGAACCGCGACGCAGTGGCCTGCGGCGATTGCAGCTTGTGGTATGACGGCTCGGATGTAAACATGTCGGCCTCCTTGGTCGCGTCGGCGTCAATATCGTCGGCGCTGCTGTCGCTGCTACTGTGCTTACTGGTTTTGCCGTCAATGTCGTGCTTGGCAGCGGCTTGCTGACCGCGACGGGGGAAGTGAACTCGTGGCGGCCATGATGGCAGCTTCAGGTGCAGCGCATCCTTCATCCCGACGGTCGGTGCCAGGCCCTAAGAGAGCCCAGACTTCTTGGCGTTGAGGCACGTCTTGGCAGAGCACCACTTCTTCAGCCTGGGTAGAGGCTGGGCTGCTGATACACTAGATAGGCCCTAGGGCAGGCAGTATAAGGTACGAGGGGCACTCAAGCTTGGCGTGCCGCCCGATTATCTCCAGAGGCGCAAACAGATCTCTTGGCTTTGCTGAGATGCTCTAATAGGCAGTAGAAATATAGAAATGTCTCTTGACTTGGAAAGGATTTGCAGCAACAACAACCACAATGGCAATGACAGCTTGGCGTGTCCTTCGTTATAGGATGAACTAAAGAAGCATGGCCATAAATGAATGAGCCAATTTCCTTCCCGTCCTTCTCTTTCTGCTGACCGACTAAAGAAAGAAAGCCAATGGCTAGCAGCTGGACGGTTAACGTGTGTGTATAGGTCTGTGGAAAGGGTGTGCCGAAATAACCGTTCAAGAAAAGCCACCCGTGCGATTGGGACGGCCTGCCGTCATATAGTAGTCGCTCGCCGTCTGCCTGCCTTGTCCCTTATCCACCGAGTATGGGACCGAGGGCTAGAACTGATGACTGGAAGGTGACGATGCAACAACGGGGAAAGGCTAGCCGCCCATGTCACGCACGCGCCGGGGGAGCTTTACAGTAGGTGCCGCTGTACATGTGGTAGACACCTTGGCAGGTACAAACGTACAGTCAGTATGGCTACTTCCTAGCTATATACGGCCGGCAGGGCAGGTAGGGAGGTTGTGCGCCGCCGGGGGAGTGCTTAACCTTGAAACAAACAGCACATTCAGCACAACCAACAACAAGGCATGTATCAGTTCCAGGCCTGTAACATGATGTTTGCGCCGGCCAGGGTACAGACGGGTACAAACATTCATATAGTATATAGCTAGCAACATCTATTCCCAGATCAACATGCCATCAACATACTACATATCTACCTACTTACATAGTATGTATGGACAGTACAGACGGATCGATCGCTTTCATCATACAAGTAGATCACTCTAATTCTTGCTTCCAGGGCTGCTGCTTATCTCTACCTAAGCAGAAACAGGGCAGTCTATGATGCATGTTATGTCCTGCCCAATTACTAGCCTACGGTAGTGCAGACGCTTGCAACTCTCTGTCCACCGGGACCACCCCTACATAGCAGGGATTCGGGCATCACCCATCCGACCCAAAACACGCCGTATCAGCGAGGCAGGTATTGTTTTTTTTTTCGGGGACCGAGTTGTGTCTGTCCCTTATTTGCGCTGCTCTACAACACTTACTGGATTAGTATGCTGAGACTTCTGTCTCTGCTCTGCTAGTCTATGCGCTAAAACGACCCTAGTCCTTGACCCACGTAAGGTATTGGTCAGTGGTGAACCTGGGACGATGTAGGTATTGTACGCATGGGTCGGACGAGAAAAGCTTGTTTCTTGTTCCGTCAGCGATCAACCAATACAACGAACCATGGATGATTTTTACATACAAGTAGGGAAGTGCTGTGCCCTCTCCTCTAATTCACGAATAGA
The DNA here is from genome assembly GCA_022385695.1 of Xylaria arbuscula. Lineage (NCBI taxonomy): Eukaryota > Fungi > Ascomycota > Sordariomycetes > Xylariales > Xylariaceae > Xylaria > Xylaria arbuscula. The sequence goes on from MU279345.1 coordinate 509,911, forward strand.
TACTAGCCGAAATTGAATGTCGTTTCAGATCGACGACCTGGATATCACAGCCATGACAACATTTATCGCCGGGGAGACGCCAATCAAACAGCCTGTACTACGTACGTAGGTGGCTGGCTGGCGGCTGGCCGCCGGTGCGTCTGGAAGATTTGGAAAGGGCAACTAAAATGACGCCACCACCAACGACTTTTTTACTCAGTGGCCGTCGCCGTTGATTTTTTTTTCTCTGTAAAACAAGCTACGTACTGAAGGTAGCTAAGTTAGTGTAGGTCTAGAATTCGTATTGCACAACAAATGCGCTGTGCATACTGCGTAGTAATCACGTACCAAAAGAGATTTTGAGCAGTATAAGTTGGCTGCCTGAAGCTGTCCAGAGTCCAGACTAGCGGCCGAGCTATTCTACCTGCGGACATATAATACGAGTAGACACACTACTGCCCTGTGGACTGCTAAGTTAGATAGTTGGTACTATTAAAAACACGAGAAGACCCTTTCCAACTTCCAAGCCCGCCAGAAATGAGAACAGTTCATCCAATAGGTGACTGTGCCGCACCCTGCCACCCACGTGCAGAAGAAAAGTACATAAATCAGTTAGAACGCCGTGTGGAATTACACATCTACAGTACAGTATACTCACTACCCGTAGATGGTAAATGCCCCTCAGCCCTTCTCTCCGGTTGCCTGTACTACATTCATGTACACGCGCAGATTATCCTGCCCCGCTGCCATTCTTCCAAATACCCAGGGACGGAAGTGCCGGACACATCACAGCCCAATGAATACGGCAAAGATGCAGAGGCCTCCTCCCTACATGTAGGTAGATATCTGGGTTGGAAAGATTCACTATGGATATGTCGCCTGATAGATACAGCTCTGCACTATTGAGAACATATATCTTGGCAGTAGTTTGCGCATCTTTGGCAAATAGAGAAGCAGGCGAGGCAGGCTGCTTCAAATCTACTTGCGCAAGTGCTGCACGAGTGGTGCATGAATAGTAGTAGTCAGGGTTTGGTAATAATCAATCATATCAATCATCCAATCCCTCCAAATCATTATCTCTGCGAGTCATATTCCATGCCATTACAGCGTTCGGCCCCTACATAAAGCGACTCGGACATCGTCGGAGTTCCATACAGCCCAGGTAAGAGATGCTTAACTATCCTTACATCAGCAGCATAGCCACCGCACCCCCAGAACCATCAGTCCATACCTACCAGTAGAGAGCTATGCACACTCATCACATTCGAACATGCACCGGCAGATTGTTTTTACATGTATGGATCCATCACATGTTCACAGCCACGTATCACAGAGTGAGCTAGGTACCGTGGCTCTCCAGCAATCCGAGATCGTTCCCCAGCAGCGCCATTTGCTTTGACCAGTTACCTCGCCGTCGTGGAGGGCTTATGTAGCGTGACAGGCATCATCCCCAGACCAAGCTCTCCAACCTTCACATGCGCAGCCCTCGCAACACGAGCATGGAGGAGATGAGGGGGTCTCCCTTCCGTATAGTGAACAGAATGCACCTCGTTCAAGGCGGCAGAGAAACTAGGCCCTCGTAGGGCCGCATCCTGGGCAGCGGCGGCGGCGGCGAGTCTCTAAGCACCCAGTAACTTTCTCAAGCAACTCACTCCATGGTTAAGCGGTATGCGTAGAACCAGCAAAAGATTCACAACGCACTACTCATCGACGGCGTGGCTCGGCTACGAAATTGGCGTAATCGTCATCACTACTTTCTACATACGCACCAAACCAAAGAAAACAAACCGTCGACAAGAAGCCATCAAGCCTATTGTTGATCTAGAAAGATCATCATCTTAGCCGTCGATTAGCAGCATAAAAATCGATAGGGCGAGAGCAGTGAATACGATCGGCAGGGCCTAGTGTAAATAGTTTCCAGTGTGATGGGCACGTTTCTGATTTACTGGTGTGTACTAGTTTAATACTGGAGGTCGGGGATGATCTTCGCTCGCTTATCTCAGTAGATGATGTCACGGATCTATCTGCTGATGAGGTATGCAGTGGATTTTGTCGTCAATTATTCAACATAGATGATAGACTATGCGAGTAGACCAAAGAACAATATCTTCAATTGGTACCTTTGTCTATTCCGGACTGGTTGTGATAGCGTAGCTCAAGTACTCTATTTATTAGCACCTAGTATTGTGAGGCCGTCTCCGAGAAGCCGGCACTCGTATCTTTGCCTTTGATGCTTTTACAAAGAAGCTTGCTCAAAAAATGCCACCATTTCCAGTCACAACGATTAATTTACGATTAGGGTACTTCACGATCTGAAGACAAGACAGCCTTCTTCAATTCCTTATTTATAGATATTAGTTTCTCTAGTAGTCATGGAGTAGACAACATGTCTACGACTAGCTATACAACCGAGATATGATGTCTCGTCCATTTTTTCTTGTTATAAAAAAAACCAATACCTCGACGCCAGGATTTTTGCTGGGTATAGAGGGACGCCAATTAACGCCATGGCATGCAACTCGCCCTGTTTTAATACACTCATAGAATCCATACACAAAATCAATGCAATCTCACTAGTGAAAGGTTTTCCCGCCTAGAGGCAGAATAGCAGTCCATGCCATTACATCTCGCAAGGAGTTATCAACATTCGCTTCTTCGCCTGTTTTGCGGCCCACTCGCGGCTTTTCTGCCTGGACCTCTCGGCAGCTTCTTCGCGGGCAAGTTTGGCCAAAGCTTCTCGTTCACATTTCTCCCGCATTCGACTATTGGTCAAAGAATTGTCTCGCCGATAGATCTCGTGACCCCGGAGCTTCTGCATCTGTACATCTTCTGTCGATAATGAGCTGTGCTTGTCGCTCGCACTCACCGTGGATGTGGAAGTTGTCCGACTGGCTCCAATCGAAGATTCCTCAGCTCTCAGTTCCCGGCCACGCGGTTGAGGCTGGTTGAGTGTACTGGAAAGGGCCGATCGTGGATGATAACCCGTGGTTGTAAGCCCACGCTTATTGGAAGTAGGTATCTGAGCGGAATTTTCTGTTAACGTTACTTTGTTCTGCCGCGCCCGACTAGCAATAGTGTCACGGGGCACCGTGGCAGCCAGGGTATGTGAGGGACGAGGCCGTGCTTTGAACTCCCGTCTCTTCCTTTCTTCTTCCTCCTGGGCTTTCAATTGAGCTTGATGCTCTTCGCGTTTACGACGCGATATAGCCTCACCAGGTAGCTCGAATGTAGGTCGTGTTGGTAGTTTTGCAGACTTGGCTCGTCGTAGACTAGAGGCAGTGGGCTGGGTTGCACGCTGTGAAGCTAGACGGGCCTCTCTCTTCTCTTTCAGTTGTCGAGCCACGGCCTCGCCTGGAAGCTCAAACGTCGGAATTGTACGCTGCTTATTTGATTTGGCGACTAAGTTGTGCCGGGATGGCTCAGCAGCCCCCTTGGCCGCAGAAGAGGTTACGTAGTGTAGGGTCAGGGGTTTCTCTTCAGCCTTGAGTTTATGGGAGTCTAAATTCATAGAAGTCGACTTGCGCAAAGCAGTTCTCCGTGGTTCAGTGGCTGGTCTTACCCGGAGTGACGCAGAACTCGGCCTAGTGAAAGTATGCTGTGGCTGAGGTGTCGCGAACCTGACGGATGGACCTGGTACTGCAAGTTCAGTTTCCACCGCATGGTCCCTATTCGAGAGAGGCTGCTCTTTAGGAATGAAATGATTGAAGCCGGTAACCTTGTCAAAAGCTTCAAGTTGGTCCTCTAGGATGTCTAATGCTTCAAAAGAATCCTCAATTCTTGTAACAGAATCTCTTAGCGATAAAGAGGCCATCGACTCCGCTAGGCTATCATCTCCCCTAGTACATAGTGTAGAGTTAGGGGTAGCCCCATCAGCTTCGTGAAGAGAGCCAGAGTCCAACGTCTTTTGTGGCGTATTGTGAACCGAGATCGCCTCTGGAAGAGCCATACTGGGATCGTCAATTGGGTTACGAAATACCCCAAGCACGTCGTCTGTTTCCTCCACTGGAGTGACGAGTAGCAGGTACCTGTCTGGTGGACTGGAAGTTCCTAGAGCCTCAGTGCTCCTTGGATCTGGCTCTGGCAAAAGATTGCAACCAAAGTAAGCCTTGTGGGCTTCTTTCGAGTCATCTACTCCCGAGCTATTATCACACTGTGACTTAGAGTCCTTAAGTATCCCGACAGCTAGGATCCATTCAAATAAGCCGTCGCGATGCTTCGCAAGCTGCTCCTCGAGGGGTGGAACGCTGCGGGCGGCTATCGATAGAGGATGACTTGAATATCGATCAACTATGGGCAATGAGCTAGGTTAGCAGATGTAGCACAGGTGTGAAGCTGAGGGGTCCTATACCTGGGAGCTGGAGAATCCTTTGTGCATCGTCTAGAACTTTAGAAGCAGCAGGCACGCTTTGAGTTTGGGACTCGGGTTTGGCAACAGCGTCAAGCACCTCAAAGGTGGTGGGTGTGATGGATGGTCTTCTCAGACGACCGCTTATGCGTTTCTCCTTGTTACTGTTCTTCGGGTTGCAGGACACCGGATTGAGCTCGTGATGAACAACACCTGCACGGGTCGGTTCAAGGTGGCGGTTCTGAGACTGGGACACAGAAAGATGGAGGAGGGGTCCGGATGGGGAAAGGGCTGGGCCACGACGATCTCGAAGTGATTGGTTATATGTTGGAGGCGAGTCGCAATGGATCTCGAAGCTCTGGTGAGAGGGAGAGTTGTGAGACATCATATTGCAACCAACCCCAAGACGGTCCCTATCCTTAGATGATCTGTCTGCACTAGTCCCGCGGAAGTTAGCAATCTTGGGGAGCCCTGGTTGTCTGCCCTTGGGTCGCAGCAAGGGGGCCAGCAAGGAGCCGGGATGGACAGTATTGGTCTGGTGGCCGTGATTGAGCCCAGTCGGTACTTATTGGCTCGCAAAATTGCTCCAAGTTACCAGAGATTACTATGTAAGATGATCGATCAATTGACGAAAGAAACAATTGACTAAATTGTTGATGACCGGAAAAAGTGAGATTGATGCATGAACTGATGATGGTTGAGAATGGGAGGCAACGAGGGGAGAGAGGGGTTCATGCTTCTCTGTTGTTTATATTATGGTGCCGTCACGGTCTGTCTGACATCAAGTGGTGTGTATAAAATAGTATGGCACCCGCCTGTTCCTCTCGAACAAGGCTCAATTTGTTTATGTTTTGCCGGTTCATCCTACGGACCTACCTGCCTAGTGCGCAGTAGTACGGTATACCGGTAGTGCACTTTCCCCAGCCGACTAGATGTAAGGCGCGTCGGCGCGATCTTTATATCAAACGCGGTAGATTCCCCGCCTTCTCTAGCGGTACCTAAATAACCCCGATAATTGCAAGATATATTTATAGCTCTTTATCGTACTTTGTTGTTCTTAACGACGGCCCTTCCAAGGTTTTTATTGCTCGTGTAATCATCTACGATGTTTAGGACTACTCGAGTTCTGACAGGTATATGTACCTAACCTAGCGAGATGCTACGTCTCGGGATCTACTGGTCTTGTCTACATGAAAGCACGTATCGGTCTATATCCAACGACGTTGGCCACCGCTTCATAATTCTAGAAGTTGTGACACCACCCAACTCAGTAGCATCTCAGTACATACCAAGGAGGTGTTGGTTTGATGGTGGTGCTTCCGGCAGGCCTCTGTAGTGGATGGGCATGCCATCTTGTCCCTATGTGATCTATGAATCAGGGAACTTTCTGATAACCCTGTTGGTACTGTCGTCGGCGGATAAAAGCTCTACTCTGCTCTGTTTGCGTAATCTCTAGGTTCAGGATGCGGTATCTTGCCCATCTTCCATGGCGAGTTCAGCTTGGGCATGCAGTGCAGGCGCCTGCTCTGTCGGTATGCGGACCAGAGTTTGTGGCAGTGGCATTTCAGTTTCCTCAGTGGCAGTTTTGGCAGCCTCTTCCGCGCGTGGATTGGGAATTTTAGCTGTAATAAGAAATCAATATCAAAGACACAATTAGTATAATATGTCTGCAACCTCCATACCTGACGCCATATTGATGGCCTGTAAAACATTATGCCAATTTCCTACCACAGTCGCGATCGCTAATAACACAAAGACATTAGACTTTCAGATTGCATTTGTACAGGCTAATAAGGGGAAACACACCTTCTGTCCCATCAGACAATGTTGATAGCTTTTGTTGTAGAACTTCCATTTGATCAGCGACCGCCGCACTGAGATCTCGAAGCTCCTTGAGATTCTCCAATTCGGCTTTCTTCTCATTCACTCGTGCTAGGAGCGCTGCCGACTGGCCCGTAGATTGCGCATTGGGGTTACTATTAGTAGAGCCCTGGCGCATATGTCCCGGCAGCGTCCTTGTCGAAAATGCCATTACGATTGAACCCTCTCAAACAGGGCTAGACATCCGCTTACAGGTGGAGATTACCGAGCCCCTTAACGTCGGGTCGCTTGAGATGGTATGGCGGTGGACTAAAACCAAAAACCCGAGGACGAGTTGCATATAGGAGTCAACCCCTTTATCTCGAGCTCTCCTGGTGTCTCTCGGCGATTGTAAAGGAGTTAAGCTTGTCATGAATTGAAAGTTGGTTGCATTCAAATTGCCCCACGTCCCGAGTACGTAGAAACCAGACGCCACTTTTTTATGGGTACCTCCAGCTCAACCCCCTGGACACTAAAACTCACTGGCTTCCAGGCTCCTAGGCAGTGGTTGCCCTGACAACTGCCCTTGTTGAGTCTGAATGGGTGGGGTCACACTACTTTTGACCTAGCCAGCTGCCTGCCAGTAAACTCTTGACTGCATCTTGCCGAACTGCACACATTGCATCCTTCATCGTCATGTTCAGACAACCCGCGACTTTCTTATGCACGCCATACAGCTAAGGCATTCGTCCAGTATATTTACAGCCCAACGACTGAACTGCTGCAAATCAAGCTTGTCAGATTCAAGGACCTTGCCCTAGGTACCTACTTGACGAATCTATTTACACCATGGCACGACTCAACGAGCCCACCGTATCAACGGACACCTTAGAAACATGTACGTAACCTCCTTCTTGACCAACGCGATCGGATACTTACTTACACCTTGAATACAGTACGTCGGAAGTTCCTTCGCCAGAACAGAGACATCGCCCGCATCAATTCGACACAATCCCTTAAAATTCGAAATCTTGAGAACGAATGTGCGCGACTCCTGTCCGAAAACCTTCAGCTCCGAAGTGATGTCCTTCGGCTGAAGACAGAACTCGAAGGCAGCCATGCCCACAGAGTAGCTGAACATGCACTCCAAATCAAGGAAAAGTTAGAGGCACAGCTTGTCGAATGGGGTTCCATGCTTGCCGGCCTCGGTCACGAGCCGTTACCTAGGAATAGGTCCCCCAGGGCCCTGAAGAGGCCTAGAATCCAAAGAGACAGCATTGGCCGCGCTCGCGGCTCAGAGTGGAGGAGGCGAGAGACTATGAGTTCAATGGAAGATTTGGAGGCAGCAGCAGTTCAGGACGGACGACTACCACCGCTTTGGGAAAATAAAACATACCCTCGCGAGACGTTGAGGTAAGCTACATTGAGTAGATGGTGTTCCTTGTGCACTAACGTAGTGATAGCCGGGATGAGATTATTGCTTTGTGTTCTGAAGCGGAGGAAAGCACAGATTCCCTTGATCTTGGCCCTCCTCCAGTATCACGATTTGTCGACGAGGATCCTGTCAAGCTCGATTTATCCACACTCACAAAGCTCCTGGAGCCTGCTCTGAGTGAATCCGAAAACAGCGGCCCAGAAGAAACACACCATAGGCCAATGGCATATCCTCCTTCACAATCAATATCAACAAAGACGGAGGATGCTATCGACGAGAGGCTAAAAGAGAATCAGACCGAGACGACTAAGGCAGACATTAAGAGTACTGCAAAATTAGAATCAGAATCAACCAGTCAAGCTTCGAAAGCCAACCTAAAGAGGAAGAGCAGAGAAGAAGACGAGAAAGAGAACGTGCCGATATCCAAACCACCACTACCCATCGGTACAGTAACCAAGAATCAGCTTAGCAAAGCTACAAACGAGAAGCCAAAGCCTACAAATAGACCGATCAAAGAACTGCCTATAAGCAGAAGGGATGCTCGGGATAAACCTCCACATACGGCGCAAAGAAAACCACTGGGAGCCAAGAGCTCGAATGAGGCTCTCGGCTCTCCCAAAAAATCTGCCCAAGCTCCTGCTGATGGTAAAAGAACAAAACCAAAAGCGGTAGACAAGATGGATAGACCGACCAGGGACCACTTGAAGCCTCAGAAGGAGGCAACACCAATTGAAATGATCCATCCCGACCCTCCAAAAGCGCCTCCTCGCGTCGACATCGAACCCGAAAGTCTATCAGCTGAGCCAAACGTGGCCGTTCCGGATTCGCCTGAGCCCTGTGCCCCAAGGGAAGAGATGAATGACACGCCACCTCCAGTCGATATCTCGTCAAAGGGAGAGACGACACGAGGTAACCGACGTGCCCGAGCTGCTGTTAGTTATGCCGAGCCGAATCTTCGAGATAAGATGCGAAGGCCTAACACAAACAAGCTCTTTGATGCCGTGACAAGCGAAGACAAGAACATCCGTCGGGCAAGTCATTGTCCTGACGAACCATCTTCTGCTACCTCATCTGTGGCTAAATCAGGGGCCCGATCAAGACATGCCCGCAAGGAGCTCCCATTACAGAAAAATCCTCACGACGCCTATGGAGATATCGATATCATGGGAAGCCCCTTAGCTCAAAAGGCAACTCGTGCTTCTGCCCTCGAGGAATTACCAACAACTGTCACAACTGACAGGAAGAAGAAAGAGCCAATGATCACGGCTGAACATCAAGAGGCTGATGAAGTCCCAATCAATCCAATTTCAAAGGGGGCAAATCGCCGCCTTGAAGAGCTTGCTGCCCGAGAAGCTGAGGTTGCCAAGTTATTTGACGGGCCCGATGTCTATGAGTTCACCGACTCGTCACCAACCGACATCGCACAAGAGTCAACAGCCGAGAAGAGTAAGAAGACAAAGGGCGGTCGTCAGGCGCGATCGCGAAGGTTATCGTCGATAGCCCGTGATGACTTACAGCTCGAGAGTGCGATTCTGAACGAAAAGGCACCGAGCAAACACACCACTTCTCGGAAACGAGCCTCCATGGCCACTGTCAAATCCGTGAAGAGTGACCTCGAGAGCATTCGGGGCGAGAGCCCTTCAGTGGATGAAGATAGTATTTCCACAGTGGAGGGAGAGCCGACAACGCGTGAAAAGTCCACGAGCAATCGCAGAAGGACTACGATGATATGATAATGGACAAGGACGCAAGCCTTGCTTTACTCTCTCTTATTTTTGATATCCTTATGACTATGAGCTGTCGTAAGCACGGTGTCTGGAAAACGGAAATGAAAATGCGTCATTGAATAACGGTTTAATTAGTTTGTTCATTCCACACAAGGCAGCCAGAATTGCCACATTCATAGCGTTGGAGTACTGCCCCGTTTAGACTGCAGGATATATGATACCAAGCCCGTCCCGAATTTCTAATGCATACCTTATCTTTTTCACTTACTCTTTTTCGATGCTCGTGTTACGTGGATATGCTATCATGCGGTTTGAATTATATCTTATTGCTAAGAGTCGTTAAAGCCAGAGAATATCAGCAATGTTTTGATGATTAGTTGAAGCTGTCTTTCATACCTCACATCAAATCTTGATACGTTGAAAATGCGTGATGTGTGATTGCCTGTACCTAGATATTTCTAATCTCTTCACTTCTCCGTTTGCCCGACGAAAGCAAAGTCACCATAGTCTGAGTATACAAAGAGTCTTGGCCAGATATGACCATTATATATCTGGATTTGTCTGAATGTACTTCATTTATAGGCTGGGGAAGCCCCCTTTCCAACCCATGCTATAAAAGCAAGATCACCTTTGCACAAGATACAGTTGATTGTTATGTCAATTAGTTTATGTCAACTAGTTTAGAGTTGCACCATTGCTGTCGGGTTACTTTTTATCAATTAAGTAACTAGTATAGCTAAAGATGGCGCTGGCTTACGCGGCATAGGCGTACGTGAGTAGTTGGAGTTGACTGCATTGCGCAGATCAACTATTCGTTATCTTGGGATATCTCGTGTCTCTCATTAGACTGGGATTTATTTGCACATTCATGACGAGCCTCCTGTTGGCTCTACCGGTTTCGTGTATGTCACCTTCTCCACCGCCACGTTTTCCACGCCATTCGCGTCTTTTCTCAATTGATATACGTAGAGCGTAAGCGATATTCCTTGCACCTGCGAGGAAATTATTAGTACATATCAGCCACCTCGATAGCTAAAAACCAATTGCCGAGTTGCGTAGTTGACTGTGTCCCCAACTCCTAACTATTTTCACCAAAAGAGAAAGAAGACAGCAACTCACATCCATCAGGCAAAAGCTCGGTACCATCTCCTCGCCTTCCTTTGTCCAGCCCGTCGTGTAGGCGCCCGTTGCGCTCCCCGGGTTGACGAAGAACTTGTCCATGTACTCGAAGGCGTCGAAGCGGTGGGTGCCGCCCCAGCACAGGACGTCGACGTCGAGCTTGTTGGCCTCGGCGAGCAGGAGGTCAGGTTCTGTGGAGACGAGCGTGAAGCCCTCGACGAAGCCGATCCGCAGCGATCCGTGCGTGACGACCTGCGACAGCGGCAGCGACGTGGCCTCGACGTCGAACCGGCCCTTCACGATCTTCAGGTCGGGCGCAATCGACCGCAGGTACTCGTACGTGTGCTTGTCCGTCAGGTTCCCGAGGCATAGCGTCTGTCCGATCTTGCCTGGTGATAGGAGCTTCTTGAACTGGTCGGTGCGTTAGCTGCGATGGACGCTTCTTCCACCGGTGTGATTATGCCTAAAAGCCTGTGTGTACCTTTTGTGGTATGTCGAGCGCCCTGTCTGGTATGTGTAGATCCCCGATGACGAGGATGAGGAAGGCCATTGCGTACGATGCGCGTTCGGGGCTCTGTTCCGCAGGCCGTTTGACGGCTGAAAAAGTAGAGAAGTACGAGCGCACTGGCGCAAGAGTTACCGATGACGGTTTAGTTTCGGCGGTGTCGCAATTGCTTTAGATTCCCGCAGATAGCACTCTGTATTGATGCCGGATTGCTGGCCGGACCTCTCCTGCACAAATGTTTTAGTGTACCTAGTGAAGCTCCCGAGGTCGTTGCACGCTGTAACACATGTCGGCTACCTAGCCGAAGTTTGGGGAGATTGACGTTGTTGCGCAGCCACAGAGGAGAGCTTAAGCCCCTCTATTCGAGCTACCATGCGGGACTAGGCAGATCCCTGTAGGTACTTATACCTCTTGATACTTTCGCCCATTGACTTATATATCATGTATCTGTAGGTACATCCTAGTACACACACTTTGATGGTAATGGTACTGTAGGCAACCAAGGACTGGTCGATACTACCTGATGTCCTATGTGTGCTGGATGCGGAAAAGAGAGACTACAATTCAAGATGCACCTACCTATTTGTTCTTCAGAAATTCTACATACTTTTGAACTTTGCAGGTGGATGTCCCTCTCACGTTAGAATTTCACCAGCATGATATCTGTTTTGAATCAACACATTAACACCGACGACCCACCAAAAATTCAGGTTGTGGCAAGGAACTCATGAGCATACATGAAAGAGTAGCGCGTCGCAGAATATGCGACGGTTAGATATATCCAATACAAAAAAGAACTCATAATAATCCTACACATATCACATTCATGATGACTCTCTTTAACCAATTCATATTCTGCCTGGGCAGGCAATTCTAGTCCGTGTAGGTGCCGAAAGCGATCTGAGAGGGTTGTAACCTATGCCTGGGCGAATATGTATGTATGAGTTGTTAGGTGTCTAGGAGATTGAATCTCGCCGAGCAATCAGACCTGTAGCTCACTCGTACTTCCTTGAGCTTAAGCCAACTCTCTCAATGGTAAAAATACATGTCCTCAGTATAATCAAAACACCACAGAATTGGTCACTACAAGAGTCAGAGATATTGCATCTCAACTGCAATTAGTTTGATCCATAGACCATCATTACCGGGGTAACAGCTTTGTTATATAAGTCGCTCCAGAGCTGTTGTAAATTGTAATTACCTACCTAGGTATCAGATTCCGAGGTGTAATTATCAAGAATCCAAGTGATAACAAAACTGGCATTTCATCCGGTGCAAGGTTACAGGTCTAAGAGCCAAGACCGTATGTTGAACAAAATTGAAACGATTGGCTCAAAGCTATTCATCTGTTGAACACTAAAATATATTTGCTAGGTTTTCGAGTTTGAGCTCTATTATATTTTGGTAGGTTGCTTAGCTTATTCAGCGAATGGACATGGGCTATTGTGTACCCAGTGTGTTTTTTATTATGCCGATGGCGGAGAAATTATTCCTGGATGAAAAAAGGGACCGGACAGAGCACGGAAATGACACATGAAAAGAGCTTTTATTAGTCCAATTGACAATAATTTGGAAGAAATACATGAATTAATCGAAGCTCTATTTCAAGACAACGCCAAACATTTTAGCTATATAGTCGGGACTTTTCGGTTACCAAGTTCCTTAGTCGCCCCCCCTCTGCCTATCACAGCGTGGCCTTCCGCCCGACTCGTCGAGTAGCGATTCCTTTAATTCCCTATTTAGGTACACTTTTTGCCCCTCCACGTCTTCAAACAAGACCCCTCGGGAACACCTGTAGTGCCAGTATGGCTTATTCAATGTTTTCTAGGGCGGTGCTCGGCGGAGCGCCCCGCATCGGTAGGGGCATCCGAAAGATGGTGTCTAACGACCCCGCGTTGCGGCTATCTATGATATCCCACCATCTCACTGGCCAACCTCAAGCTTCTTCCAGTTCTTCTCCCTCCACACGCCGCAACTTCTCATCATCCTCGTCGTCGTATTCGTCGCTCTCGAACATGTCGTCTCAACCAAGTCATCCCACGCTGCTCATTCCGGGCCCCATCGAATTCGACGATGCGGTGCTGCAGTCCATGAGCCACTACAGGTCCGTCCTCGTCCTTGCAAATTACATGTCAAGGTATTCATCTGATCTGATCCGTTATTAGTGAGTCCCATGTCGGCCCAGCTTTTGTCGCCACTTTCGGGGAGACGCTGTCGCTGCTTCGCAAGCTCTTTCAGACGACTTCGTCATCGTCGCAACCATTCGTCCTCTCGGGGTCCGGAACTTTGGGCTGGGATCTAGTCGGGGCCAATTTGATTGAACCTGGAGAGAATGCTTTGGTTCTTAGCACTGGCTATTTCGGTGAACACTTCGGTGATGCCCTCAAAGTTTATGGCGCCAATGTCGACATATTAACAGCCCCCGTCGGCAGCCGGCCACAGCTCCCCGAGGTCGAGCAGGCTTTAAAGAGTAAAAAATATAAGCTAGTAACGGTTACTCACGTTGACACATCTACGGCTGTATTGAGCGAGTTAAAGAACCTCTCGGAAACCGTCAAGCGCGTTTCCCCCGATACTTTGGTTATCGTGGATGGTGTCTGCAGTGTCGCCGGTGAAGATATCGAATTCGATGCTTGGAAGTTGGATGGTGTCGTCACAGCCAGCCAGAAGGCCATCGGATGCCCAGCTGGCCTATCAATATCCATGTTCAGTGGAAAGGCTATCGAGGCTCTTGAGGCACGAAAGAGCCCACCGGCATCTTATTTTGCTTCTCTGAAGAACTGGAGGCCAAGTAAAGCGAACCATCATAACTCCTCGTGTGCTCCTGGTAGCTGACTCGAAACTAGTTATGCAAAACTACGAGGCAAAGAAACCATCGTACTTTGCCACACCTTCACCTCAGCTCGTCCATGCTCTGCACACTTCCCTGTCTCAAATCCTCACAAAACCCCTTTCCGAGAGGTTTGCAAAGCACAAAGAAGTCTCTGACAAGATCAAGAAAGCTGTAGCAGACCTCGGATTGAAGCAAGTTGCTAGCAATCCCGATGATCAAGCTCATACCATGACCGCGATATATTTGCCTGAGACTGTGAAGGCCACAGACCTCCTCCCCAAGCTCGCAAACAGCGGTGTCATATTCGCTGGCGGTCTTCACAAGGATATCGGGCCCAAGTATGTTCGGTTCGGGCACATGGGTGTCAGCGTGGTAAGTCAAATCCCTGTTACCCCTTCAATCAGTAGGAGAACCAAGCTCAAGAAACTGACTTATGACAGACTGACCCTGCACGAGGAGATATCGACAAAGCAATTGCTGCTTTAACGAACGGCTTAGCAGGCTGCGGTTATCAAAAATCATAATTGGTATCATTTAACCGAGTTAACTGCAACATCAACAAGGTACCCATTTTTGTAACCGCCTATTTACCTACCACGCTAGAGGGAACGGTCACACATAAAAACATATAAAGAGGTTCAGGACCCCATCAGGTTCAGGCGCAATGTTATTGTAGGACGGGGTTAGAGTAATAGACAGTGTAACATTCCTGAATATAAATTAAATGTGACTAGGTGATGAATTGTAAGGCTGAGAGACTCCATCGTTTTAATTGGTCAATCTCAATACAACTCTAATTCTTTGAGTTTGAGGTTTACGCATCGTAAGATTCTTTTGGTGTTTTGAAGCCCTGTAAGCCCTCAAGGGGGAGAGGGTCTTCCCTTGTAGTTAGAAGCTAGGTGCTTTATTTAGAGGCGTTTGACATTCAAATTCAAAATGAAGTGTTTAGATAATTTGAATCGTAGCATGCTCACAATAGAGCTTTGCCAACAAAACTTTCTACCTTTAGGGACAATTTGACATGGCATAGCACCGTATATTTTAGCTAGAAACCGCTAGGTGTTATCTCTTCGGACCGCAAACTCTACGCCATTCACCAATACCCGGTTTCCTCTAGAAAGTTTAGATCACACAGGATATATATGTCAGACATGCATACGATTGGGCCTTTGAGAATTTCGGCCATGATAGTTTCGGTCAGCCTATGCAGACAACCCAAAAACAACTGGTGATGTACCGTTGACTTGGGACGTTTGCAAGTTATGAGAGGGGAAAGACAAGCCACTACAGAATACAGTATAGGTATCGACCAGGATTTACCGGTAAAAACAGCAAGTGTCAATAGAAGTTGGCGTTGTAGCAATATCTGCTGTTTGTCGGAAAGTTCAAAAGGTTATACATCAGGAGTGACAAGCCAAAAGACCAACGTTCGATCATGTTAGGGATCGGAGTTAACTTATATCCTTGGATACCGAGCAATGCAGTATGTTCGAATAACTACCTATTAGTCTATTTGGTAACAACTATTGAACATAATGGAAGATAGAAGGAATTTATTGGGTGAGGATCGAGTAGATGACCATCGCTTGTAAGTTCGTTGATGCCCACCTAATAAATCCTCTCTTTCTCTCTCTTTTCGTTTCTCTCTTCTGGCGAGATGATTTCCAGGTGTATCGGTCGAATCGGTTCCTGATGCAGCTACGAACTTGGTAACCCTAGATACAGCCGCAGTACTTACTGTAGGGAGGTAGATACCTAGGTTAGGTAGTTGGGGGCTGCATGACATAATAATCATCTCTCGCTTCACGCCATGATCTTTGCAGCTCGGAGTTTATCAATTGACAATTGTGGAACCCAGTGGAGTTAGGTACCGGTAGCTTGCTGTACCCGCCGCAACACCCAGTGACAGCCCTGTGCCGTCGACAACTGTTGCTCCCGAGCCTTAGGTACCTGGAAGTAGGTTGGCAGGTACCTACCTACCTAGTCTGCTTCAGTGAAGGTTCCCCTCCCCCACCTGCGCACACCTACAAAGTACTTACACAACCAGGACAGCCAGCCGCCTCTTCTTTACCAATACCGGGCACCAAGCCTTCTCTCATCCATCCATCTCTCTCGCCGACCTCTGCCCGCCCGACAATTTCTCCGCTCCTTTTCTTCCCTGGTGATACATACGTACATACGTGACCGAGTCCTCGTGACGGCGCCAATCTCAAGCAACCGCGCATTACCCTCCCCATCTCTGCCGCCGTCTGCCCCGTCACTGCAAGTCCTACCGCGATCGTGAGGCGTCATAGCCTTCTTGCCGCCAACCCCCCAGATTCCTCTTTGATCATGGCGCCCACCATCGAGGAGCTGGACCTTTTGGTTCAGTCTTTCTACGAAGGTCGGGGCGAACAGGTACGCCACGCTACTTTTCCTGCGGCTCTTTTTTCTCTCTCTCTCTCTGTTGGGGATCCCCAGTGTTGTCGCGCCCGAGCTACTAACGCCGTTGTCTTCCCCGCCCTAGCAAAAAGTTGCCCAAACCAACTTGAACCAGGTCAGTGATGCGCCCGCTAACTCACCCTATCCTCTGCGCGACTATTGACCCATGTGCATATAGTTCAAAGAGGATCCTGATGCCTGGCTTCTCGTCGACAAAATCCTCAGCGACTCCAAACTTGCCCAGACCAAATGTACGTCTCAAACCTTGTATATCCCTATATACTGTTGTGCTACGGCCTAGATGAGCGCTGACAAAATGTAGATCTGGGTCTGCAGATATTGGACAATGTTATCATGACAAGATGGAAGGTCCTCCCTCGTGAGCAATGCTTAGGTTCGCTAAGACCTCTTTGGTGGCTGGGGATTTTGCCATGACTAACAATTTTGTTAGGTATTCGCAACTTCGTTGTGAACTTCATTATCCAGGCCTCCAACACCGAGGAGTCCCTCAAGACACACCGAACACTTCTCAACAAACTCAACCTTGTGCTCGTCTCCATTCTCAAGCAAGAATGGCCTCACAACTGGCCAACATTTATCAACGAAATCCTTGCTGCTTGTCGGTCGAACCTGTCCATCTGCGAGAACAACATGACCATCCTCCGCCTTCTTTCCGAAGAAGTGTTTGACTACTCTGCCGACCAAATGACATCAGCCAAGACGAGGAATCTGAAAACAACGATGTGTAATGAATTCTCGGCAATCTTCCAGCTTTGCCAGGAGATTCTTACATCAGCCAACCAGCCCAGCTTGGTCAAAGCAACATTAGAGACGCTTCTGCGCTTCTGCAACTGGATTCCTCTTGGGTACATCTTTGAGACTCCGTTGATAGAAACACTGCGAACCCGATTCCTTGAAGTCCCTGAATTCCGCAATGTTACGCTCCAGGTATTCACAGAAATCGGTGGCCTAATAACTAATGGCCCAGGACAACCAAATACCTATAGTGAACAACTGGTCAAGATGTTTGTTGATGTCCTAACGACCATCGCCGGGATTATCCCACTACATCTCGACCTCAAGAACACGTACCCGCAGAGTAACACCAAGGACCAAGAATTTCTTCAAGACCTCGCCCTTTTCTTGTGTAACTTCTTTGGGCAGCACGTTGATGTAAGGTTTATCCATTCCATTCTGAAATGCGACTTGCTGACTTCAGTATCCAGCTTGTTGAGAAGCTCCCTAACCGTGATTTCCTTACACATGGCCACTTCTACCTCATCCGAATATCCCAAATCGAGGACCGCGAGATTTTCAAGATCTGCTTGGATTATTGGCTGAAGCTCGTGCAAGAGCTGTATGAGGAGATGCAGTCTGCCCCCATGCAGGATCTTAATTCTATGTCGTTAGCAGTTTCGGCTGGGTCGGGTAGTGGTGCTATTAACCCTGCTATCCTCGAAAACATACCGCTGCGAATGCACAAGTATAAAGAAGTTCTGTCCAACCTGCGCGTGGTCATGATTGAGAAGATGGTGAGGCCTGAAGAAGTCCTCGTCGTTGAAAACGATGAGGGTGAGATTGTCCGCGAATTCGTTAAAGAGAGCGATACGGTACAACTTTACAAGACCATCCGAGAGTGTCTGGTCTACTTGACGCATCTGGACGTCATAGACACAGAAAATATCATGACGGAGAAGCTTCAAAAGCAAGTAGATGGAACGGAATGGTCATGGCACAACTGCAATGTTCTGTGCTGGGCAATTGGATCCATCTCGTTAGCTATGAATGAAGAAACAGAGAAACGTTTCCTAGTCACAGTTATAAAAGATCTTCTAGGACTCACGGAGATGAAGCGTGGGAAGGATAATAAGGCTGTTGTGGCCAGCAATATCATGTATATCGTGGGTCAATATCCACGTTTCCTGAAAGCTCATTGGAAGTTTCTCAAGACGGTCGTAAATAAACTCTTCGAGTTTATGCACGAATCACATGAAGGTTTGTCACACAGTGTACCTATTCGAGATGTTTGCTAACAGAACGGCAGGTGTTCAGGACATGGCTTGTGATACATTTATCAAAATTGCACGCCAATGCCGACGACATTTCGTAGCTCTGCAACCTAGTGAGAGCGAGCCCTTTATCGAAGAGATTGTCCGAAGCCTTCAACGTATTACCTGTGACCTTACTCCACAGCAGGTCCATACATTCTACGAAGCTTGCGGCTACATGGTAGCAGCCCAAGGAAACAAACACCAGCAGGAGCGGCTCTTGGCCGAGCTGATGAACGCTCCGAATGCTGCGTGGGACGAAATCATTCGAGTCGCATCCGCAAACCCGCAGATCTTGGAGGATGCTGACACAATCAAGATCATCGGCAATATCATGAAGACAAATGTATCGGCATGTTCTTCAATCGGCCCTTATTTTGGGCCTCAGATCGGCAGAATATATCTGGATATGCTGCAAATGTATCGTGCAACAAGTCAACTTATTTCTGAGGCTGTTGCCCGAGATGGTAAGACGACCTGGTGAAGTTAAGAATGAGGACTCTACTAATTACCTGCTTAGGCGAGTTGGCACCGAGAATGCCCAAGGTCAGAGGATTGCGAACTATCAAAAAGGAAATCCTCAAATTAATTGAGAGCTACGTGGACAAAGCCGAAGATCTCCAAGCAGTGCGGCAACAGATGGTTCCGCAGCTCCTAGATTCTGTTCTTGTTGACTACAGCCGCAACGTTCCAGGTGCTCGGGATGCTGAAGTACTAAAGGCTATGTCAACAATAATCACAAGATTAACAGTAAGCTGATCGATTAAAGTTTTTCTTATGTTTCTATCTACAAGAGGTAAAGATAATCGCTAACTAATTAATAGGGTCTCATGGAGGATCAAGTACCTGTTATCATGCAGAACGTCTTCGAATGTACACTCGAGATGATCAACAAGGATTTTTCGGAGTTCCCTGAACACAGGGTAGAGTTTTTCAACCTGCTCAGAGCTATCAACCTTCACTGCTTCCCTGCCCTCTTGAAGCTTGATAACCGGCAATTCAAATTTGTCATTGATGCTTGTATGTGGGCAAGCAAGCACGACAACCGAGATGTCGAAGGCGCCGGTCTCAACATGTGTCTGGAGCTCGTCACCAACATCGCCGAGAAAACTGACTTGCCGACTGCCAACGCCTTCTTCCAACAGTTCTTCGTTACTATTTTGCAGGACGTGTTCTTCGTCCTGACGGACCCCGACCACAAGGCTGGCTTCAAGACACAGTCATTACTTCTCATGAGAATGTTTTATTTTGTACTCCCTGCTGATGGCACAACACCAAAGGTGCAGGGTGCCGTGTATGTTGATCAAGCACCTGCCGGTACTAGCAACAAGGAGTTCCTTGCAGATTTCGTTGCTAGGCTCCTACGAAATGCTTTCCCCAACCTCCAAGCGTAAGTTTATAATCAGTTCATCACTAATTAACTACCAAGCTAATATGGCGTATAGGGTGCAAATTAATGCATTTGTGGAGTGTCTGTTCACATTGAACAACTCGTATGAGAAATTCCGTCTTCAAGTTCGCGATTTCCTCATCTCTCTGAGGGAATATGCTGGAGACAACGCCGACCTTTTTGTTGTTGAAAAGGAACAGGAGGCGAGAGACAGGCTAACAGCCGATCACGAGCGACGCGCTAAAGTTGGCGGCCTCTTGAAGCCATCAGAGATCGAAGATGACGAACTATGACTAAATCAAGAGTTGAGGAATGAGTTTCCACCGCTTCGGATCCATAATATGCATTCGTCAAATCGTCGATCAAGCAATGAGATGGATGGCTGGGATATCTATGGGTTATGAGGCACACTAGGTCATGAAGGAACGATTGAGCGCTTCCTCCCACCTTCGTTGCCTCTTCACGTCGCCAAACAATTTCCATGTTTAAAATGTACGTGATACCAAAAAAGAGTAGAAGGATGCTTCTGTGTGATAGTGCTACTACAGGCTGCTTGGACGATTCGTTTGAGGAAAGCCTTAGGGATTTTACTCTTTTTCTCGTTTGTCTAGAGAAAGAAGTTGATGGGGATGTGGTGGCGACTGGCATTTTGAACGACATGACCATATAATTGTTCGCCCACGACCTATTTGGCACCGTGGAGAGACAGTGGTAATTTCAGAAGGCGGCCATCATAGGGGACGAAGACATTATCCGCCTGACAGGCTACCAGAACGAGGAGTGAGAGCAGCAGTTGTTAAGGATCATTGACTAGGTAGACCGCCCCCTCAAGGTAGAAACACCAACGGCTGATCAGTGAATTTCACCGTCTTCTTATCTACAAAGTGATGAAGCGTGATAAATGTAAATTCAAATTTTGTAAGTACTTAAGTCAGTCTGCTATGGTTCGGGACTAACGGCCACCATTATCTATACTTTCCAACCCCAAAATTCTTCAGTCCTCTACCTACTCTGAACCAGTGTCAGAAGCATCCCTTTCTAGTAACTTGAGACTATAACGTCTAGTTTCTATGCGTATTCGCTCTGCTTGGGCCGAAGTCCCAGCCTCGATTATATCCCGAGGTAGCTAATTGCATTAAATTTCGTAGACCTACACGGTAAGCAGTATTGTCATAGTAGAAGAGCTCTTGGTAGGAAGCGATTTACGCCGCTTCTATTAGTGGCTTTTCAAGGCTTGTAATCTGGTAAGTTGGAGGGGCTGGGTATTCGTACATGGATGAATTCCTAACTGGAAATTCCTCCATAATACTGTAGAGTAGGGACAATATAAGATGTAATGCTTTTGTTGCTTAGCTATCTTCGATTATAATAAAGAGGATAGTAGGTTGCTTTTTTCAACACAGATTCCTGGCACATTATAAGAAATGAATCTTGCTCACTTTAACAGAATGTCATAAATCGACTGAGATATTATGTGAGTGTCGTATTGGCGACGAGCAACAAGGTTGTTTCGTCCGAGGGCAGAATAGTGAGTCCTTTCGGATAGCATTGATAGGGACAAGGCAAATTTCGAGTGTAGGCACTCGACCCATTGGTAAATTAGACAAGAGGCATTAGGAGAATGATATCATGTCACTGCGAACACTCACGTCAGTTTGTGAATATCTTCAATCGAAAACTTCCTGGGGAACTATGGACTGACTTAAGCTAGCAGGTTCGCTGCATGAATTGATGGAAAGAGACAACGTGATACCTCTTTAGAACAGATATAGTCATTAACAGGCCATGCCATAAAACAGAGTCCCTAACAAAGACGAGTGTTGTCGAGCGAGCTTGTCTCGGTATAAGCAATCCATGACTATTCAATTACCTAAACGTAGGGTACTAGACTTAGGAATCGATGGTCTTTTCTCTGTGGCCAAACACTGTATATTGTCACCACTCGAATTGTTGGGAGAGGGGAAATACGCTGAGACAGAGACTCTGTCTCCCGCCTGTGTGTCTCTCTGTTCACAATCATTTGGAGACGGGGCCAGACGGGATGAATACATGATCTAACACTAGTACAATGATTGTCCTATGATGGCCCTCACAGGCGGCGCTGCTGACAGTGAAAACAGAAGGACAGATTCACCCCTCTTTCTCGTAAACGCCCGCCCTAAAGACCCACGAAATCAGGAGGCCTCTTTCCTAGTATGCTTCCGGTTGATCTAGTCAATAGGCAGCTATTGGAATCACAGCACGGCGAGCACGATATAGACTAGTCTGCAGCCCATTGTCGACTGATGATGCAGTGAGCGAAGTATCTAGCTGTCAGGCAAACAGGCGAAAGTCAACTCAGTCATTCCAACCGATTGGTTCGTCACTTAGTCCGCCGGCTGATAATCTGAATGGGTAAGACAAACCTGGGTGCACAACAGGCGTCCAGGCCCTCTCCCCCTATTCTCCTCACAAGGGGGAAAAGCAAGTAGACTCGAAGCAAACAACAAAATTTATGTAGCTAGAAAAGCCATAGCTTCGTAGTAATGCAGGCTATCTACTTACTTCTCTTACTAGTTACACTCATAGGTGCCAATCTAGAGGCAGGAGAGGCGATGATGAGCGCTGGGGGCAGAGAACAAGGGTACAGGCATCGTCATCACAGCGTAGGTGGCTACACTGCCAGTTTCGGCTGGTCTATGTAGTGGAATACGTGCAACAAACAGTCTCCGGGAAATGCATGGGGCGTGACAAGGCCAGGGGCAAGAGCAGAGGAAAGGTGATAGATCGTGATTTTGGATAGTTACTGTTATGATTTTTTGATCCTCTGCATACTTCGTACTCCCCAAACGCATCCTTAAGGAATCAAGAGGTAGGGGGGTAGACTAGGTGAGAGGATGGGGAGAGAGAGAAAAATTCTTTCACAGCACCTGAGGCTTGTATTTGCTGGTACGGTAAGCCGCTGGTGTTGGTCTAGCCTTTGGCACTAATTACATGCTGCATTATTGTCAAGTTACATCTTTGTCAGGAAACTCCCTACGCAAACACCCCTAGATAGACTTAGTCCGGTCCTCCTTATTACTAAATATGGCATGTCTAGAACGTTATTGCCTAGACACACATATTGTGGGCGTATTAGGTAGCTGTATCTGGCATCTAGTTCGTAATAGATTCTTGGGCAGCCTCATCTCCTAGCGGCCGGTTGCAGATGTGACCTGAAGAGATGAATGGCAATTTCGCATGACTGGGCTGCAGGTCTCGAAAGAACTAGACTGGAGACTCGCACTTTTTGAAAAGGATCTCGCCGATCCACAGCTATTTGATATGCCTACCTAGCCCGGGCGCCTGAGTCTCCCACTTCATGAGGCCGTTTCACGTTATGTATGTGTGTGTGGAAGGGATAGTTTTGAGCGCTTTCCGGGCGCCGTGTCTTACTACCTACCGACCGAGGCTCAACCTGAAGGGAAGAGTTACTGCCACCGGCAAGTATACATGACACTCACACTCTCATTGCCTGCCAGGAAAACAGAGAAATAGCGTCAGACGCATAGGAAATTCTCACTCTACGATGCATATATGTGGCGAAGCGAATACAAGGACTTGCCACCCATAGTTTACTATGTAGAGACCCTGAATCCTTCCGACTCCCAACAAATACCCGTCCGTGTCGGATTACAAGGGGTCAAGTAGTGGGAAGGGTCTCAACCCAGCCCAACGGACTGTCGCCGTGAATGGTTACTTTACCACTAGGTCTGACGGGACTGCTAACTTCGGCGCCACCAGGTCACTTTAAGTTGGCTGCAAGTACACAAATGGCGCGCCTAGCCTTTCCACTCACTTTGACAGGCGGATATGCCGCTCTGGTCAGCTAGCCATGCGAGGATGAAAATCATCGTACCATTTCTTTCACCTCAGGTATCCCGAAGCACCAGTACCCACGGCTCTGGGTCAGAATTTTCCCAGGGTTGGCTGCGGCTCACAGCTGCTGTTCCTGACGTGAGAGTGTGTTTAGGTAAACTCATTATGTATACCGGCTTCTTGTGGTGTATCATGTTGTATAGTTTGGGCTGAGGTGATTGATGCCCCTCTTATCCGTAGATAGTTTCTTGTCTGTCTCTCGATCTATTGCTGTTTGCTGGGAAAATAGCCAGCTCATTTCGTGCTGCATTGTTTATATTAGCGCCAACAGTCTCTCGATAGACTTACACTAGAGTCTAGACAGTGGTAGACTAGACCACTACCTGTCCATTACGCGCCCGTAGGTTTTATTCACATGCTATTTTGATACATCAGAGTGGCTCTGCCGGAGAGCGAGATTCACTGGCAAGTTGCGAAGGGGAAGCGCGCCAAAAGCGGCATTCGTAGTCCCGAGACGTTGGTGTCGGGTATCAAACAATAGGTTCATGTCTGTTGGTAAGCACGCCGAAGATGTGTCAAGCCACAGACCTGACCGGGCGGTTGAAGCCAAGGGTGAGCGTCCAGGCAAGATAATGGACTTTTGTAACGGCAGGGAGGCCAAAACAAACTACATTAGAACATGACAAAAACAGAACAAGAGTCTGGGTGATAGACAACGGCTATCATCGAAATGGTAGGACCGTATCGGCATAGTAAATCCCAAGTCCAGAGGAGTGGCAAGTCCGGCTCGGCTAGTTGACTGAGATTCTCTAGCGTGCCAAAGCTCTTAAGAGGTCTTGACTACGGAGGATCGGACATGGACAGTGGCGCAAGAGCGTTACCACGTTGTCGGCGCGCGTGGCGGCCAGTGAGCGCTGCCGAGGGGTTTGATGAGGGGGAAACAAATCGAATCCCACGGGATCTTACACACAAAACTATTCGGCGGCTTGCCGACTCTTTGCTAGTCACCTAAGAGCTGGACTACATAGTATGTAGAAAGATCGCAGTCCTAGCCCATCCCGGCTATACAGTAGACAAAGCAAGGCTAATTCTAAAAGGTGTGGATAGTAATCTTGACGGGGCGTGCTGTGAAGACAGGACTCAGCTCTCGGCTGTAACTCGTGAGCTCTAGAGCTTCCCGCTTGGCGAGCTGCAGGTAAGCGGCGTGGTTTCAGGGCCTCAGGCTGTCCAAGCACAAGAACAAGAACATAAACAAACAGACTAATTTCAAGAGTCCGGAGTAGTATCAAGTCTAGCCCCCACTCCCCCTTGGCATAAAGGTTCCTATTGTAAATAGTTTCATATCCTCGATGCGGTTACTGTCGGTGAGCGAAAGTCAGGATCGACTACTCACTCGATGGATTATGCTGTTGGTATCATCCCAACGAGACTCACACTAGGCCGGACATGCCCTGCAATAGTCCACAAAGGGAAGAACGGTAAGCCGTTCTGGGCCGTGCTGGGCATAATAATATTTATGGTAATTGAGAGCGAGTCTAGCCCGATGTATGGACGCCTCAATCGTCAGATCAAGTTAATGGCATTTTCATTTTAGTTTATTTTTGGCCGCCCAGCTTTGCTTCCTACTGAGGAAACATGACGATGTCTGGATGCAATGGTTCATGCAAACTAAACACCTCATTTGCCAGGCGACGCAATCAACCAATACGAAGAGGAAGGGGGCGTGTACAATGACGGATAGGGACCAGCCAGGTTTCAGGCAATCTTCCTCCCCTGCTGACGGCATCGCCCGTTGCAGTATTCCGTGTCGCGGCTGAGGTCGTGCAACGGCCAATAGTCTAGCATGAGGGAAAATGCAGTGTAATATCACGTATGTATACAGGTACGGCCACGGCCTTTTTCACGGTAAAGATGGCCATTTTGTTTCTCATCCCACCCACCCCGGCTCCAGATCTCTGTGGCTTCGACGCATCATCTGGAGAGATATTGTTTCCACGTAAGGTTGATGTGACGTCCGTCGGAATCAAATCGCGAGAGACAAGGGGGGTAAAGGAAAGAGACTGCGACAGCTGCGACAGCTGCGACAGGTCACAAGATCAATTTCATTCCGGCCTACCTATTCCATTAAGGTTGCTGCTGCGCCAATACCTAGTACTGCATACAGGTCTGCTCACCACTTACCACCGCAGTGTAACCTGATAGATCATGTCACAGGACTAGACAGTCGCCGGTTCTAGAGTTCTAGTCCCTGGCTCCCTTCCTGTCGGCAGCAGAATTGGGCCAACGGCAGAATTACCTGGCATCATTTTCGTGGTATACGAGCGCGCTAGGTATTATTCCCGTGGAGGACGAGACGTTGGCCAGCTGGATCTGTTGGTGGGATGCGATTCCTTTGGGACCGGTGCATTGGGAATTAAGACAGGCTACACTTACTATGCCTGACAAATTTCTCCAGGCATTCTCCACGGTTCTGGCCTAAGCCTATGCATGACAAGACCAGCAATACGCGCAGGAAGGGCGAAGGAATATAAGCATTGCGCCTACACATATTGCCATTATTATTAGTTTAATATACTCAATAATATGACGCCGCTGTCTCTTTGGGCCTGTCGCATCGTGGTGACTAAAAGCCGCCGCCGGCGGACTAAACCCTGCGGCTGGCATCTTAATACCTGGGGAGAAGTCTGGGGAAATCCTGGGAGATCTGGGATTACCCCTGTGTTCTGGGGACCTAGCAACGCACAACCCGGGCCCATCAATCGAGGAAAATCCTCATTTCGAAACCGCATTCTCTCTGCTATGTTGGATCCTCATGGTGCATTTCTTGATTCGAGCCATATTTTACCGGCGGTGAAAAGACGAACGGACGACAAACGTACGACTGTGACCCAATTTCCCCGCCAAGTGCCAAGTTCGAGTCACTGAAACGGATTCGCTCTATCTACGTGGGCTTTTCATGCGATCTGTGTACTCTATACCGACAGTACAGAGAAGCAATTGTTTTCCCTCGTTAGGCAAGCCATTGACGTAGCATCTAGTCGCTCGGTTATTTCTTGCGCATATAGTATATGCGCACATGTACATGTAAGAGAAACGCACAAGAACTGATGCTGACTTACCTACCTAAATCACTCAAGTGTGTCAAGGCTCTGGCAAATCCCGAGCGGAAGAAGCTGGGGGTTGATCAAGTGGCTTGGAAAACATATAATGCGGGGGATCGGATTTGTGTTTCTATTCGTCAGCCGAATGATTTGGTTTCACTTCGACACAACCCCGGTTAACCAACTTCAGCCCAGCCACTAACTTGTTGGCCGTTACTCAATATACAATCCCCTACTCCATCGGAGTACTGTAGGTGTACGATACTACAGTGGTGTTTCCATGTCCGATGACCGAACCCCTTATTTCTCGGTAGTACGTTGACATAAAAAAAGGGCCGTGTCTATCTCTTGCTGTCGCAGTGTTATCACACAGTCTCTGCGGTGACAACCACAATGTCCAAAAAAATGCTAGTACAGTTGTAACCTCAAAGCCGAGTTGGTGTACCTACCGTACCATGTCAGACAGCATTTGGCGGAGTGGCATCCTTGCAACCATAGGAATCATGTAATGTCCTAGGGTCTGACAATACCATAGTCCTGTCAAGGGTATCTATCTATACTACCAAGTATACCCACGAAGTAGCGGAGGCGGAAGATGCATACCAATGCCTACTCAGTATACGATCGTAACGAAGGACGGAATACCTATCTCACCTGATATTGCTACCATGCTATTGTCGTCTTAGTAGCTTCCCAGGCTAGGGATCGTGGGCATCATGGCCACTCCTGCGACTTGCTTGGCTTACCGTAGCGTATTTCGTCGCTTCACAAGCTGGTCGCTTAAGCTTTATCATCGTCATGGACAAGAAAGTAGTATAGTTTAATCCGATCCTGATTGGCAATCGTGTTCACCAGCTTGATCACTTGATAATCTTTGCACTACATATACTATGTTATCGAAGTTTCAATCTGGCATATTTTGCGAGCTCCTTATCCGGAACCGGCAATTTCTATGATACTAGTATGCGCACAAAAGGGTTCTCACTACACACCCGTTGCACATCCGCTTCCACGCGGATGTGATATGCCCTCAAGGTTATTACCGGTATAATCCTTTCAGCGCATTGTAGTCTGTCATGCGAGTCTCTTATCATGACCATAACGTTTGAAACAAGTTTGATGACGAAATCTGAAGCATGAGAAACAGTAATTGTTGCACTATCACAGCACCTATACCACATGTAAGAACTTGGAATATTTTACCCGGACCGGTTTATGTAATCCCAGACGAATTTTCCCTTGATGCTGGCAATCTGTCTGCTTATCTCGGTCTATTGACCTCTTCCGGACAGAACCCCAGTTGGTATTGGGAGCTGGTGTTCGGCGATTTTTACCGACACAACGTGGAAACATGATTGATCACCAATAAACGATGCGGATATTCGATGGGCCGACCCAAGAGCTTGGTTCGCTCCGGAATATGCCAGGCTCTGTCGATGTTCTTTTTTTATCATATCATGGTCGGGCCCATGCGGAAACATCCTTTACTTATCGCGACATCCACTACTATAGTGTCTGGACTAAAAGTCGATTAGACCCTTAACCGAGACGCGTCATGCGTAAAAGAGTCAATCAAAGAAGTGTCTAAAAGTTTAGTGTACCTAAGTTCTGACCTAAGGTCAGTAGTAGTGTATTAGAGTCTTTGATGATAGAGATAAAGAAGCTCCATGTACCTTTACTTCCCAATAGCACTGCACCTTGGCGAGGCAATCCATGCTGAGTACTTCCTAGTCTACCCGAGGTAGTCGTCACTAAATAGAGCACAGATAAGATGGAAGTCGGCACATCGGCACCCTTGAAGATCTAACAGAGTGCGCCATGATAGCTTCCGTTTGACAATCAAACGCGCAACATCCCTCGCTACTAAACGAATGTCAGCATCCCCATATGAAGTGTTCATGTGACTTAGAGCCCATGCGCTTGCGTCGTTGCTGCGCCGCTTGGCTGCGTATGGTGTACCATCGATGGCCGAAACGGTTCGGTTCTATGTTGTCTTACGTGCCAATGGACGATGACCTTATCTGCAAGGGGCTGACTGGAAACAGTTGCCCGTTTCCTCATGTTTGTGGCAGTATCGTGTGGTACACATATTACATGATAGGCAGTCATTGCGTTAGACAGAGTATGGTTCGCTTTCTAGATCGTCAGCTGGACGGTCAGCCGCATGGCATGACCATGGCCGACCGATCGCATCCGGTGCCTGCATTTGAGGGACCCTTCGAACTTCGTGATGACCGACTGGATGACTGCTACCAGAAAAAAAGTTTTCGCCGTTTTTTGTGGCTTGTGGCGAGAACCGGGAATATTCCTTCGATGCTGTCGACCTGCTGATAATGCCATAACGAGCTAGCATCGCCATTGACTACCTACATGTATGCAGCTGTGTATACCGGACCCGAGCCATCGGGTGCTCAACGAGTCCGGAGCAACCGACAACGAGGCGTTACTCATCGACTGAACAATTGCATAGCCGAGCTTCTCACGCCATCGTAGTCTACTCTCTTCCACGAATCCTGACAATATTGCTTTTTGACAATTCGCAAGATGACGATAACCTAGCTAGAGAAGATCTACACTACACCGAGAGGCCCGAGAGAAGAGCATAAGGCATTCTAGGCCTGTAGTTGACGCACTAACTACGATCCTGATCCCGAATTCCTCAGGTGCGTATCCGAGAAAACCGAGAAATACAATATCTCCCCCTGAAGCCTACTAATCGCTGCGTGGCCTGCGTATCAATTGCGTGTGAATGATGATGTGGACATACAGCGGCAATATCAACGGTAACCACTTCAAGTGAGGATCTCCCGATGCCCTCAGAGGCTAAACATGCAGCCTGAGATTGCTATCGACCCAAATGGTGAAATCTCACCTCACTCACCACATCACACTAGAGCGGTGACAGCGTCCATAGTGTACATGTATGTTGGACGCAGAAGACCAAGACCGATAGCAAAGGCAACCATGCCGAATCAAGCAGGCGAGGTGAGCAAAATGGGCTAGGGCTGATGGATTCCTAGCTGAACCACGTTCTCGGGCCCTCTAGGGCCCTTTACCTTGGGAAGGGGTGTCAGTAAGCAACCAGAGATCGCAGAAAAAGTCCCGTTCACGTTTTCTGTTGTTGCTTTTGCGCCGATCAAAGGTACCAAAAGTGCTCTCTAGCGTACCAACAGATCGCTATTTTAGATCGACACTACCTGTGGCAGTTATCGATCTCGGATAGCCTGCGGCGTTGTGCACTTGGATAGGTTAGCAAAGGAGCGCGTGGCTTGAATAAGGTATTATTTAGAAGTATACTTACAGTATACTTTCTTAGGAGGCGTCTTTAGTGTTTCGGTGATAGACTATCAGGTGGGAGGTGGGAGCTACCTAGTTCTACAGCAACGAGAGTTTGACTGACGTTTTGAAGTTGAAGTCTAGGTGAGGCTAAGCATAAGTAATCAAAATAGCTGGGCGCTCTCTCGGGTTTACTTCCTTACTCGAACCATCCTTGGTCCAATGTGACGTTCCTGAATAGTACTCGATAGGAAATAAGCCTGCACAGTAGCCTGGAGTATCTTGAGCTGAGATAGGAGGAGCTGGCCTCGAATACGGCATTGAAGCTCATCAGTACTGATGAAACAAAACTCTATCTACTAGTAGTGTAGTTGAAAGGGAATACTCTAATAATAACGCCCCAATTTAGAACCGGTTACTGCGTCCCATTCCTGGCATAGCTCGGTGCTCTAGCACTGGATTTGGTAGCCTGTACGTCGTCGGGTGTGACGCGACTCACTGTGTAAGCCGTCATTTCGGGTGTCCCAACACCATGGATTCTGACGATGATTCCATGAGTACGGTGTTCCGCATCTGCCGAAACTGGCCTTATAGTGGATACTTAAATACTCCTAGCTTAGCGTGGGAACTTTTGTCACAACTGGCTACGCAGCTGCACTGGCAACTGGGCTGATGATGACCTTGGTTGGTCTGTGATCGTTCTCCTGACTTCTGCTCATGAAGATGTGCTATTTTTTGTGGGGCTTAAGGTGAACATAATGATCGACCATGAAATGCCTAGAGGAATGAGACGTCAGGTAACTCATGGCGCTTGGGCTACATGATGACAAGAACATTACAGAGCGTGGGGTGATTTTCGCGATATCCGATGCTGTCGTTTATGAACGGGCCGTAGTCTACCGCAGTCTGTACAATAGTCGGGTTCTGTACCACTACAGGTAGTATCCAAGGTCTATACCTAGTTTAATACTATCCATTTCGGGAAACCCAAAGCCTGATCTATAGCCTGACGAGTTGTACTGCTAGTTGCCAGATATCCGTGAGCTTCACACGTCTCGCGTGGCAGTGGAGAAACCATGGCGAAAACCATATGGATTTCCCCGGAACAGGTATACCACTGGATATAGCATGCGACCAATAGTGAAAAGGAAATCAGCTGAGTACATGCATGTTTGAGAAAGCTTCGTCATCGTGAACACGGTTGCAGCGGTTTCCAATGATACGTACGATATGGACAGCGAATTCCAGTCGGCTAGCGGCAGTCTAGCAAAGCCTAGGTTAGATATAGTCTACGAATGCGAGATAATGCGCTGAAAGCGGCATCCCTTTCGCTTGAGTGGTAGCCCGAGTGAAGTTGTCGAAACTATTGCATATGTGCAAAATGTAGAGCTCACGCCACTCGATACTGTTTATGACCGACTGCATATCGATCTGCCACGAGCTGGACATTAGAAGGGCTACGGGGCTATGGCAGAGACTATTGTATTCGAGCGAAGCTTGGAAGCCACACTCTTCCCTTGTTCGACTCTGATACTGCCAGTTTAGAGAGGCAATAATATGCCTTATCTTCATTGATTACCGACTAAGGGGTATGGGCTGGCAGTGAGAGGACATAGTATTAATAGCATAGCTTCGCTTGCTCACTATTCCCATTGCACTATTTCCAAACAGGGGACCGAATCCACTCCCATCGACAAGAGAGTAATAGGCAATCCGGCTACGCCCTAGTACGCTGGCTTAATACGGTGCAGGAGGTACATAATGCTTTTTGGGGTCGTAGTGCTCTGCTTATGTATACGTAGTGTACAGCGTGGGATGCATCCAGGCTAAGGCAGGCTAATAGAGAAGGTGTGTTATTTCTTGCCATTTCAATGGATTCGTGATGCTACTTGGCAATGAACGGTGCGGGAAGTTGTGTGAATAGATATGAACACTACAGTGTAGTGTATATCAAGTTAGGGGTCTGGTTGTCAATAGCTACACTATTTCTCACTACAGTGACAGCCTCGCGTTGGTGGCGTCTTTAGAGCTTCGTATGGTATGTTGATCGGCCGCTTCGGCTGTTCTCCAAATGGAAACACCAATTTGCTGGATTTACTTAGCAGAGCTGAGACGAAATGAATCTGCAATCGAGGTTCGCCGCCGCTGTTTGCTGGGAGCATACTACGTACATACGCATGCCTCGCGCGAGTGGGATGTGAGCCGTCTACTATGTAAACTCCCGACTTCGTTCGCGTAAGACGATGCAGGCAGGACTCACGATGATGCATCAGGTGGCAACAGTGCAGGCAGGTTGCGACAAGTTACGAGAGAAGAGAACTCCATGTTCATGTCCGTTCATTCGTACGAGTGGGATAACGATGGCAAGGGGGCTTCAGCGCCTGCAGCACCCGCATGAATCCCCCGCCTTTTTTTGATGCAAGTGATTTTGAATGCGGCCTAGCTTCCTGCGCTTGGCAAGCATGGCAAGCTACAACTGCACAAATCGCAGAATCTGGTCTGCAGTTAGCCTTGACGCGTAGAAGTGGCCGAGATTGACGGGGGATGGGGTGTGACTCTCGGGTACTGAACAAACATGCCAATGGGTGAGGGCATTAAAGACTCATGGCGTCGGCGTTCGTAGAGGAGCCAAGTATGACGGCGGCGGCATCTTCCGTGGCTCCCTATGTTCACTACTCGGTATACGATGGATCGTCGTGGCCACTGTCCATCTGGGTTACCCGTACTTAGTAGTCTCCTGCCGTGCCTATTCATCGCTGGCGTGACATAACCTGCTGCATACCAAGGTTGTTTGCAACATACGTACCGGTAGTACTTAGTAGACATACTTATGTATGCTCCATGTGCCTTGAAGCTAGACGATAGTCTGGGGTTGTGTCAAGTTGCCACCATGATTGGTCCATTTTTAGGTGCAACTGGAGACGAGATGATAAGGGTACCCTCCTTTACAACTTTCCCCATCTCCTTCCGGGGCAAGAAAAGACGACTTGATGTAAGGTACACGGTCATGGCGGGGAGGCGATCGAAGTTAGCTACAGCATCTAGGCAGTTGAACGTGTGGTGTTCTATACAAGAACTGACCACCACAGTAGCATGGTTGTCGCACAGTTGCAGCTTGTCACCAGAACTGTTCGAATGTAGGCTATATCATTACCTAAAACGCCGAACGAAAAGTGAGACTCCAATAGTCAAGGGTTATTGAGCATGATCCCAGAAGAATAGACGATTGGTACCATGCTTGCTTGCATTGGCGCGCCCGAAAGAAGCTTCTAGCGTAGCATAGGGAAACGAACGTCGTGAAAGACTGTAACCGGTAGTCCTGATGAACGCTTCGGCTCAGAGTGGTATAGGGAGAGCGGGCATGATTGGCCTTGGAGGGCTCAGGACGTAATTGCGATACCACGTTGGACGAATTCCATAGATTGCCATCAACGCCGGGCGCACTGGTGCAGCCAATGGGAGGATGGGGAGAAGCACTCGCTCCCACAGAGGCCAGAAAGTCTGGGGGCGGATAAGAGGGCACGATATTGCTTAGTGGAAATGGTTTTAAGAGGGTGGCACGATAGTGCGTGCAGATTGCATGCTTGAGACGACGCCAGGAGGATGCTCCAGGAGAGTGTCATCGCTGCAACCCGAGGCGTGCTTGATGGTGTTGAGGCCGCAGGAAGCGCTCTCACGATCTGCCCATACTGGTGCCATCTTGGCTGGCGGGCCCGAGTCTCTATTGGTGCGTGTTGCCTCATGCAATGCGATAGCCTGATTGCCTAGTCTAGTTTGAACAGACAACCGCCGCTGAGCAGGACCGTGGGCGGCATTCCACTGTTTCTGCCTGCTCACCCAGCTGGGGAGACGAAGGCTCGCCCAGTACCTCGCCCAGGAGCCCCGGGGCCGTTGGGGTTGTGAATGGACGCCAATATATGTTGTGAACCCCCACGGGTCCACCCTATGTCATGGTATTGCATCTCTCACACTTGGCTTGCGTGGTCGACACGGGTGAAGGGACGCACTCAGTACTGTAGCAGCTCGGAGGGTCGCAGATGGGGTTGACCAGTGGCAGGGTTGTTCTGTTACTTACATAGTAGGGAGACGGAGAGTTGAATGGCACCTGGGCAGGCAGATGGATAGATAGCGATAGATAACAGGCAGAGACTGGCAGGTATCTACCGAGATACGCAGTGGAGCGGCAGCTGAAGCCGAGAAGTACCTGCCTGCTTCACTTCTTAACAAATCTGCCGCGTACTTGATCAGAGTATACAAACAAGTGCGCTGTTCAGGCTGCCGGCAGCGCTTTTGACTTGGCCCCAAATGCAAAACCATGGCAAACTACTGTAATGATACCATATCACACGATATTCTCGCAGTAGAACACTACCAACACTAGGTCTCACACTAATATACTGGGTGCTAAAACATCTTGCGTGGAGCGCATGGCGACATTGAAGCCTGCGGCAAAGTAGGTATAATGATGTACTATGTACCGTACGGCACCAGCCGTAGAGAGCCACAATAGTAGGGGACAAGCGCAGCCGCCCTGCTAATAATGATGCACAGATGCCAGCGTGGTGGTACGGAATTATACTTGTACATATGGAATTATACTAACACGCTAGTACACTTGAGTAAAGACCTGCATCATGTACAGAGGCATGCATAAAACCAGGCACGACAAATATAAAAAAAAATAATGAGAGGGAAAGGGTAGTGTACATGTAAAAGTGGAAAATGGACAGTGAAAAGCAGACAGTACAGTAGACCTTGAGCAGCGAACGGTGGGAGAGGGGTGTGAGCAGAATGTGGATGCAGCTGATCACACGCCTTCCTCACGCCCTCTCAGACTTGTCCTCAGAAGACATGTCTACATACAAAAGGGGGGGTGTCGTGATTTCCAACTGTGCATCCCTTTCCCCACCCCTTCATGTCGACACACACTCCCCTACTGTGCTGTGTTTCGTCAAGTACACCCCCTCGTGGAGTCCTCCGAGCAGAGTTTTCTGCTGCCAAAAAGGGACAAACTACAGAGACCCACATTTCCGCTGCCACACCCCCGTATCCGCCGGGCAGTACGTACTCGCCATCCCTCCTCAGTACCTCTGTGCCACCGTCCTGCCGCTGCGCCTGTGATCGGCAGCAGAAATGGGCGCTAAGTCTTACACAGCCTAGCGTCCATGCAGACAGCACTGCAAGGAGCAGCCCCTGTCAACCCCCGGTCGCAGCCCAGTGATGCCCCCGGTCAAAAGGCCAGGCGCTAGTCTCTTGGGGGCCCCACCCAGATTGCACAGTCGACCGAGGACATCAGACCAGCGACCCCTGCTCTTGCTCTTCTCTGCTCATTGAGACCCTCTCTGATGTGACCAGGCCCCGCTAACCCTTCTGGCTCGAGGTACGTACCCTTGGCTGCAACCCAGTATCCACCCCGGATTGACTGCGGGAGGGCGAGAGAGCTTGATACAAATGAACCTCGTCTCCTCCACCTCTTGCCGACCTCGATACTTCGACCTGGTCATAAAAACCACTTGCCTCTCCTCCAGCTTATTCCCACTTCTCTTCTCACGTCAAAGATACCAACGCTGCTTCGACTCCAAGGACTATGACACGATCCTGTCTTGTTTCATAAACGATATCACCTACCATTCTCAACTGGTCGCCTCTCACTCGTCTTATACATCCTCCCCACTGCTACCAAGTCGACGGCGACGACCATTACCGCCATTGCCACTCATATCTGCCTCGTTACAGGCTACTATCTGTATTACTCGGCTGTGGAAAAGTGTTTCGAATTCGCCAGTCCGAACCACCATATCGTGTACATGTACCAACACACCAGGACATCTGCTCATTTAGCTTCCCACCGACAGCCAGTCAAAATGTCTTCCGATCCGTCATGGGAACCCGAGTTCTGCCTTTACTGCGACAGGCAAACGGATGGCACCTTATACTGCTCAGAAGCATGCAGGCTCCGGGATTTTGAGTCGTCTTCGACTTCCCTGCACACAGCAGCAGGCTCGCCGGGTCTTGCCAGCCCTTCATTTCAATGGAGCGTACCGAGAAATCAAACAAAATTCTACCTTCCACCAGCCTACGACTTCACCAACCCGCGGCCTTACGGCTCGACGTCCCTACCACAATCAACCGTGTCCCAACGATCCGGGTCGTCTTCATCGTCCGGCGCAGGGCTGACACCATCAAGCTCACACAGTAGCCTCTGTTCACTGGGGAGCACCTCATCTACCGCGAGCGAGAACCCTCAGATCTCGGATAAGACGAAGAAGCACCTGAGGGATTACGCTAGCTCTTTCGAGCACGCCCGACCTCAAAATCGGCGCCGATCTTGCTAAGCATGGACATCTAATCATTCCATGTTGTTCAATAGACCACCCACGTCTTCGATTTTTATTTGGTTCGCAGAAGCGATTTACTTTTACTTCGATTTCGAGCAATACAAACCACTCATTCGAATTTTTCCTTATTCCAAGAACGACTCTAGCATGACGGACCAGAACACTACATCATTTTGTTATTCATTGTACAAGAGCATAAACCGGAGCACAGCATCATAAAAAGTTTTGGGTCATTGTGGGATTATTGTCTTCGCTTGCTCCTTGTTGCTGGCGCAGCACCCGGCCTTATGGAAGGAAATATGGACTTGCTCGTATCTCGAGGGAGTCCGAGATATCTTTATTGTTTTATTATGCATGGCGCCTCGATACCTAGGAGCTCGGGGTTTAGGACCGGAATACGACATGCCGATTTGGCAGGATCAGGATTTGGATTTATAAGGGCCTGTAACTCTATGCGACAATTATTGTTGGAAAGACAGGCCATGAAGCCTATAGGGGCTTATCCAGTTGCTGGATTGATGGGGCTTGGTTCTCTTGCGGGCGGTGTCGAGCGTGCACGCTCTGCCGCTCCTGCTGACAACATTGTCTTTCGGCTGATCGTCGAAGAAACTGTAGATGCAACCAAGTATGAATTGAGCCCCTCGCAAATAACTGCTCTCGTTTGAACCTGGCCACTGTGACTTGCAAGATTTTTGTCTCGCCACCGACGCATCACGTAGCACAAGGGGGAGTTGATTGAGGATTTGATTGGTGCTAATCCATTACGGTTACGACGCACCGCAGAGTGCCGATGTTTTTTTAATGCTAAGTAGGTTGTCGGCATATGGCAGGCGGGGATACCCCAGACACGCGATTCTATGAGGCCCAAACTCAATTCAATTGATCTTCTTCATCGGCAAAACGCTTTTGTTTGACCACCTATTACATGTAGATAGCTATGACATGGCGGTAGGACCACTTGAAGATCCCTGTGGTCGGTCGCTAAGTTTTGGACTGGAGGAGGCCGGGTACTACATACAGTAGGTAGTGTGTAGTGGACAGTCTTACTCATCACCACCACCCAAGAAGCTGATCTTTGTTTGGGGTATTGACATGGCACCACTGAGCTCGTCTGATCGCCAAGACCTCAGCCTCCAGCACACCATAATGGCACTATCTATCAAATCGAGGCACTTGCCAGACACTTACTTCCTTAGCCACGCTAGTTCGCAGAGCAAGAATTGGTGACTAAACCAGCTCCGGCGGTCTGAATGGAATTTAGTGTATGTCATGGAATTTCTGAAATTGCATTTTGGCGCTGTCATGCTGGTGTCAAGCTGAGAACGAAATGGGTCTTCGTCAGTCATCTATGACTGACGGGTCGAGCCGGCCTTCGGGGTGGCAACACGTCGTCCGAAACCGGTGCCCACGAAAACGACGAGAGAACTCAACACCCAGATCGTACCACGATGGCTCGGAAAGGATATCTACATGTACTAAGTATAGCCTATCCCGGCTGAGAGCGTCAGACTGATTGCTCTGCATCGTGAATTGCTTAGCTAGCACCGTTGCTTTTTGTGTTCGTTAACTACCTGCTCCACGGTATACATGTAAGTCGAGAGACTCTGGAGCGCTCGGTCAAATACTACTACGATCGACCGACGATATAGCTGCACAATACAACCGAGCACAGATTGTTGACAGTGCAGCCTCACCAAATGAAACCCAACATTTTCTGCCCTCGTCTAGCGAGCGAATACGATGTCTGTGAAGCTCGCTCCTCCTCTCTGTCTTGTAGCAATCAATCCCTGTGCTCTGTTACCGGAGAATCGGGGGCTAGTACTAGACGAAAATGCAACGTCGTGAGTGTGATGAGGGCACAGCATGGCGACATGGAGGCTCAATCGTCAAATCTAGTGGTCAATTGGTGCTTAACCTACCTAACCTCCCTAGTCCGCGGACGGCCGCCTCCCCAGAAAGAAAATCTTTCTCCGGACGCGGTCCAAGCCGAGCTTCCCCTTGACTTCAGCCCATTGTAGCCCATGGGGTCCGGCACTAATGTTAGGAACTCCTTAGTAGATTGTCCGGTGGCAAGCAGCTCGCTTTTAAATCGAACTAAACCACAACAGCCTATTTTCGTGGGGGACACCCCTGAAGTGCAAAAAAAAAAAAAAGTCTGAATTGTCACCTGAACCAACTCTACTTGCACTTATACTGGGCGTTTCCAGAACATTTACATATTACTGATCGATGCAGCTAAAAATATTCCAGAACAGCTTCAGCTACCGTGGTATCCGTCCTTGCTGTAACTTTTTTCCTCTTCGAAGTAGGTACACTACCTATCCAATGTGTTAGTCTTTTACATCGTGCAGTACCTGCTTTCATTTCAATACCGCCAATGCAAGATCTGGGGTCTAGCGTACAAATTGCTGTACAATAATACAGTAAATCCCCACCGAAACTCTAAACCAGGCACACTAAGCGTACTGGTTAACGATCGACAAGTACTAAAAAATCTACGTCTCTCTGTCGTCTCGCGATGAACATAGAAACTCTGATCCAAGCTACATGTGCAGCTTTTGAGTTTTGATTACAGCCATCGGTCGGCTCCGTCGTGCACCCGCTAAGCGGTGACACTTGGCAAGGAGGCTAAATCTACATGTAGACAAGCAACTATAACTTTTCGTACTTATAAGCCTACTGTCCTGCACAACATTCCTAATAAGCAACACGGTTCGAATAACTATTAATCTAAAATTAAAATAGACAAGGCCACAATGTCAACTGTCCTGAAACAGGTTGCCAAACAAAGTCTGGATCAGAGGAAAAATTTTTCACTCGCATCCTGCAATCCAGCGAATTTTCCCAGACCCCAATGCCTGAGTAACACTGTCGCCTTCCTGCCTACTTGAATGATTACATTTTATTGCACGTTTATGCAGCTTGTGAACTTCGATGGCGGTGGTCTAGACAGGTCGCCCGCCTTTACAGGTTGCACTCGTCTACTGAGTATACACCAAAGTAACCCACACGAGTTTGTCGGCATACATACTGTATGGTTCGTATCACGGACCAGAGAGGGCGTCTGTCTATTTACCCTGGCCTACTTAGTACACTAGATTCTGTTGGCGATGATGGCCTGTTTCAGACAACCGAGAGGGAAAATTTTTTCTCTTCGCTTGCTTCTCTCCATCCTCTCAGCCGGAAATCAACCGGACTCCAAAGTGGCAAATTGCATCTCGTTGAACACTACACACCCTTCATTCTCGATGCCTGCATGGTGATGCCATGAGGCAGAGAGCCCGACGGCGACTGGTTCTAGACTCTCACACGTATGCAATTCCTCGCCAATTCGTAAAGTCCGGCCGATCCAGGAACAAGCGTGGTGCCAAGGAAGACAGCTCAGCACGCTCCGTTTTAGCATTCACACTTCACAGTAAGGTAGCACATAACAAATGACGTCGTTCTATAAAAGCCGACCAATAGGGTTAGCTCGTGCTTAGCGTTTCTATTCGAGACAACGGCAACTTTCGCAATTCATGCGTTTTGCTCTGCATGGTCAGCTTGTTGGTTCCGTTTGTTTCACGATTCCTCATTAGCTGACGAGTACGACGAGGCACAATGGCAACAGCTATGTACACCAACACCGTTAAAGACTGACGATGTTAGAGAGAGATGGAGTCGGATTAGGTACAGACAGCTGACATGTATCTGGTGTGGTGTACAAGTACATGCACGAAATCCAGCCAGCATTGGTTCTGCGTGCCAAATTTCCGGGCTGTTATGCGAATCATTTCTAGGATCACCCAGCAAGAAAAACAAGAAAAGAAAAAGACTAGAAAATGGGTAATTGGTTTTACATGGGCACAGTACTGTACGTTGCACAGGCGGACCGCGAAAAAAAAAACATACATATGTAATGCCTGCAGCCCTAAGCCGCCAATTGCTTGGAATGCTTGCTGACGAAAGTTGCTCACTGCAACCTGCGACAATCCGTTTTCGTTCATGTGTCTTACCTTATTTCTTATGCTATTTGTTATTTTATATGCTGTACATTATCTATGTAGTGTCCGCTATCGTCTCTCCAACAAGGATTATCGCCAGAACATTGAGTAGGTAATCGTGTGGCCACGTAAGGAACACATCACTGGGACCAGTTTAATACACTAGTGCTAGATTTTAAGTGAGTATAGTTTACACTTATTAGTCAACATGGATAATATGGCGGATAAGATAAGGCTCTTGTGATGGCACAGCTTGTTAGAGACGGGTGGAACGTGGTTATGCAGCCATGGATCGGTCAAATGTCAAATGTCAAATAT
The DNA here is from genome assembly GCA_022385695.1 of Xylaria arbuscula. Lineage (NCBI taxonomy): Eukaryota > Fungi > Ascomycota > Sordariomycetes > Xylariales > Xylariaceae > Xylaria > Xylaria arbuscula. Next base: position 550,366 of record MU279345.1, read on the forward strand.
GCCATCGCCCTCGTGCATTCAGATCGGCCTGCGGCAGTAGCAAGGCCAATTCAACGAGATTCCTGTCATTCTCAGGGCTTTCTTCGCCTATTAACACAAGATGCCATTGCCAAGTCGACACGGCACGGCACGGCACGGCACAATATGGCATCAAGATCTCACTTATGCCACGAAATGGAGCTATATTGACTGTTAATCCCAGCTCGCCCCCCACTCGTGTAGTTGTGGCAGCCATCATGCCCAGCCGAAGGGCCCAGAGGGCTGCCATGCCCAAGGCAATTGGGATTCTCATTCGCCTATAAGCTTGGGCGTCACTCAGGCTGGCCATCTAGGTCCATTCCAAGCCCAAGCCCGAGCAGCGTTCAGCCCATAGACGGAAACGCGCTGTGCTGAGTTCGGGATAATGTCGTGCCACGTTTTCCATTCTTCGACTTTGCTTTTCAGCGCCAGGCTTGCTCGTCTCTCGCCTCGTCATCGTTAGACCATGATAATGGCATAGGGGAAAGCAGCCCGCGCTCAGCCAAGAGTCTCACTCGTCTCTCGGAGTAAAGCCAGTGTCTCGCGTGTAAGCGGAGTAAGACAAGTTCGAGAAACGCAGAAATACAAGCTAGAGATTCGCCAATTGCGGAAGGTCCCGCTACTTCAGAAGTCTACATACATAGTATGTCTCAGACGCTGATTTTCGCCAGCCTGTCTCACACGCCCGAAGCCTGCCACTTTGGCATTGGCAGCTGCCCAGGCACAGGGCCATCTCACTGAGCTTGGCTTGGTGGAAGGACGTCCCGCTGACAAGTGGTCACCTAGTGGAGCGTTCATCTTATCCTGTTTACCAGTCAACATTGCTCCCTGAGCAAAAACCTTTCGCTAGAATGACCTCAAAGTGGAACGACCGTATGTGTCAGTTTTGAACGAGCAAAAGTTGTTTCACAGCTGGTAGTGGTTGATTAAACAAGGAACAACTAGGCAAATGAGCGCTCTGCTTAGATGAGGCACCCAGGAAAAATAAAACATTGCAAAATTTTCTCGCTCAACATCCCAGAATTGTAATTGTCGTAGCCTTATGGCGGCCAGGGCTTCTCTGCCTTGAGCAATACATGGTCCGTGCGCCTCCCTCTGTACCTTGCTTTGTCTTTTTATTAATTGGGCGACCCAAGAAAATCTAGAACTACCCTGGGTATGCCTTGAGCGAAATGCCAGCGAGGCCATTTTCCAAGAGAAAAATTTTCTCCCTTTATCAATACTGTACATAGGATAGACAAGATGACACATAAAAATAACCTGAATTGCGAAATCCGTTTTCCTTCCTTCGGACTGACTCCACCCAGTTGTGTGACTCAGCCAGTCACTCTCCAGTGGTGTAGGCAGGTGTTAGTAGGTACCTTACCTCCTAGCTGTTTGAATACAGTGGATGACAATTCAACTACCACTTCACCATTTGACCACAGTACCTCACTCACGCATCCACCCAGCCAGCCTCGTCTCGTCTTAAGAAAATTTAGTTCTTGGTATATTATGTGACTCCGTCCAAACGAATAGGAATTGATCCAGAAGAGCTCCATATTGTCATTCCCGCATGTTTCATCAGTCATTCCATAGCTCCTCTACGGCGTCTCCATCCTGGTTCCGCCGTGATGCATTGCCGTTTTCTGACAGCTAACAGCCTGGTGTCGGTGTCATGTTATCGGGCTCCGCATGTCTTTGTGCTATTCGGGTGGGCGTACATTCTCGGTCCTCTCACCGTCAATAGCAGCTATACAGTAAATAGTCCCGACTACAGAGTTGTTTGCGCTATTCTAAAACAAACTCACCCACACAGTACTGACGATGATAGACAGCCCTTACCCAATGGCCGTGACGCCACGCAGTCCTTACTATCTACGTACGTGACTTGGCCTAGGATAAACACGGCTAAACAAAATGGGACGTCTGGCATTCCTTCACATCGGCGATGAGGCTATAGCGAGACCGGCCAGAGAGAGGCAAGACAAGCTTCGAGAACCCCTTGAATGTGGTTCTGGAAGCACTACGGCAACGAGACATGTTTTTCAATGTGAGAAAATACCCACCGAATATGACGAAGCGAAGCAAATAGCCAGTTGCGTTGTGCATATCTATCATGACCGAGTGTCGGAGCCTTCCCCATCGGTAAACGAGGCTGTTAAGCTATCCCTTTTTCATTTTCTTCCCTTACCCTCCCTCAATCTCAATGGTCATCCACCGTACGTGTCGTATTACCGAGCCGCCTCTTGGGTTTCTGTGACTCACACGCCAGATTACGCCAATATCGCGTTCGCGGCCACCATAGCTCGCTGGGTGCAACAAGGTTCCCGTTTTGTAATAGTAGAGATGGTGTGTTTATGATACAGTGTAGAGTGGTCCCGGCAGCTATAAGGCAAACCTGCACTAGGCACGGCAATATCTACAAGGCAAATTAGTGTACATCTGTGTGGGCTGTGGGCTCAAATTGGCATTTCACATTCCTAGTTGAAGAGAATGCCCTCGCTCTGCGTCAAGTTTTTGCACAAAATTTTTTCTTATTAGCGTTGACGCAATACCTACCACCAAGACAACTTTAGGCGAGTGAGTCAATAGGCAGGCAGGCAGACAGACACCCATCGCAATACTGGGCTTTTCCAAGTACACTAGCTTCACAGTAGCTTGCTCTTTGATTTTAGTTAAAGATTCTCTCGGTGAAGGAAAGATGCCAAGCTTTCATCCCCATAGATAACCGAGGAATACAGATGGACTAGACTGACAGGCATTCGCGGCAAGGGTCCGGGTACCGAAGTTGCGCGCTAGACTACAAGTGGATAAGCTTTGGTTGTAGCTATAAGCTCACACCCTACAGCTAGCACTGTATGTTGTTAAGTCGACTCCCCACCCCTGTCAAGATTCATAACATTGCATAAACAACAATACTAAGTTCCTGGTGAATCACCACAACTCGGTATCATCAACCCAGCACTGTCTACTGTAAGCGACAGGACAAGACTAATACCATCATATTCTATGTTAAACCAGCTCTACAAAGTAAAAGTAACGCTGGCCCCCACGGATTGCCTAGCTCCAGTCCACCACCACACATTTGATGTCCACTTTACGACCGGCTCGCGTGTGCAGGTTCACTTATCCGGTTTGGTGAGCATGGGCCCATCGTGAGCGAATTGTTGCCTAAGACGAATAATGCGTTTCACGAGGCACTATATTCCGCGGGCGTTCAACGGCTCTTCAGGGGCTACGAAACCTTCAGACCAGGGTCTCGTCAGTCTTTGGCCAGTAAAGGGCCGCCAGGTCGCAGATGAGGGGCGGCAGCCCCCAGTTGATCCGCAGGTACGAATCGTCAGAGGACGCGGGCTGCTTTTGAAGGTGTCCGCTTCGTGAGCCTGCTGCTGCCATGTGTATACCTGTGTACCTGGCATTTCCACTCGGGGGCTGACGGTGCGTGCACGTAGTAAACAAACAGAATTTTCCTATTTACGTTGTTTTGTTTCAATTCTTACTCTCTCGGGTTGCGCAGCATTGCATCGCCGACTCGAGCGCCGACGGTAGATTCAGGACAAATCCTTCTAGTAGCTCGTCCCACTGCGGATGTACATGTATTCGTCACAGGCGATTGCAACTTCACCTGCCTCTGTACTATGTACACGTATGTAGATACTTTCATCTATCCCCCATGCCTGCGCGGGTAAGAGACTCTCTAATTAAACTAGACGCGCGCGAGTGGGCCGTTATATTTTGCCCTTGCTCCTTGTACGCCGCTCTCGATGTGTACAGAGTACAATTATACCATATGTACATACTCAGTAGTGTACACTCAGAAGCCTCAACTGGGACGGCCTCAAGACTGCGTTAGCGTATGAAGTTAGCCACAGCTCGACTGGGGCCAGCTACTGTACGGTTCTTTCACAACATTGCTCTCTGAGGCTCGTGGAATATGCAAGCTATCCGGCACTATTTGGAAAGTGGCCTGTTATTGGCCGCAATACCCGCGATGTGAATTGCGGTGCGCTATTTGCATACGTGTTACAATACTACACACTGATAGCCGGGCTGCGGGTGCATCCGGGAGAACGAATTGCCCTCAAGGACAAACGTTACCCTCCACATCTGCTGTCTTGGCCGGCCATGATGGAGTCGAATTACTATGGTGGGGGTTTTTGCTGATCGGCCCTGAGGTCTGGTGAAATCTGTCATCGTGCACACGAACGAACAGGGTAGGCAGAGCTCGTCTGCATGACGACAACCTGCCATCAGAGGGAAGTGGATTTTCCCCAGACGTGGTGGATGCAAAACGATAAGGGTCGTGAACGGTTTATGGCACTGATCAGCTTGTTTACTATCACGATGTCACGATGCTACCTCGTCCCACATTAGTTCACGCAGCCAAATGCAAGGCGACAGACGGATGATACGCTGATCTCCAACAGGAGCACTCGTCGGAGACGGCGACAGCGAAGGAGCGCAGTAGTGTCCTGCTTGCTTTGAAACCTTCACATTACCCTATCTGCTATCCTATCAATATATGCTCCCTTTTACTCGGTAGCATCCGTCTACGCCATACGGTCGCATTTATCTATGTGCTATGCAGGGGGCGCAGCGCGGAATACGACGTCCTGAGGAGCCAACCGATGCATATCTCGACCTGTTCATGCCGTCATTACCTTGCAAGTGCAGTAGGGCCCGCGGCTACAGGACGCCCACTGCGACGTCCAGTCAATTTTATGTTTCCATATCGCGGGGGTTACAATATAGCCAAATACAAGCGAGAGAGGCTAGATGGGATATATCCTAGATGATAAACAACCCAGATCGCTACCCTTGACAGAAGAAGAGAGAAGCGAAGGGGTGATTTGCTAGGTTTACTGTTCTTCTCAAGTCCAGAGTAAACACCGCTGGCATCTATCTACATAGGCCATAATCTCGGTTTTACCTCGAACCTCAGGGGAACACTAGAAGGGCTTTTTTTACCTTCCATTAAATCAAGATATACAAGATCTTGACAGCGAACCAATAGATAGCGTCCGGGGAATTTCAAGTGCCTTGAGCGCGCAACGGGAAAGGAAGGAGGAGTCGTTCGATCGTCAGACGAGACTGGAGCGTTGCATCGCTCTAGAACCCCCTCGTCAGAAGGCGAGGGTAGTGCCGCGGATGATTCGATGACATACATATTATTGTACCTCCTTTTTTTAGCCCCCTAGCCTCGATATCAGGACTATCTTAAATGGAAAACATCGATAGTTTCTGTAGACCCTTAGAATCACTCTTGTATAGGAAGCGTCGCGGTATCAACAAGCTCGAACGAAGCGAGTTAGAAGCATATGCAAAGACGGTCCGGCCCCTGACATGGCAGCTCGGAATATGCGTCCAACCACGCCATTTTGTTCCTCTAACCATACTACTTATAGTCGAGTATAGTTCGGCAGTGAGCAGTGATAGTTCGTGTGCCTCAGTAACCCCCGTCGGCTCTTGATCTCGGCGTCAATATCACAGATTCATTGCAAATTTGCGATAGGGCATACACGCAGTACTTTCCTATTCGGGCAGTATAACCCTTTTATCCCTGGCATTGATCCCCCTATTTACCTTGGAAATTTGCACATTTGTCCTGCTATCAGCTATCTCACTAGGCAGCTCAACTTGTTTCCCCCTTGTTGTTGCGTAAGAGGGATCGTCGTAGAGGTAGGCGTTGTGGGTGTAGGTATCACATATTAGGATATTAAGTATATACCCGAATTACCTAAAGTACGAGCGATATACACCAACTTGCTTTATGCCGATAGGCAGAGATTAGGAGGGGCGCCGCCGTCATCGCGGAATCTTCCGTTGGAGGCCTAACAGGGGGCAGATAGATGCACGAACGAAGCACGTTCGAAACAACTGATACTACAATATACATGGTACTCAGATCTACTGAATCCATCGAGGTTGCATCGCCTTCTTACAGTAGATAGTATATATTGCGACAATATCGCTTCCAGGACAATAAACGGGTGATTCACGGTTAAACTTACCCCCGAACCCCCGCGACGTTGCGTTGAGATCTTCCGGCTGACGTTCCCCGAGCATGCACGACATCGAGTCTTTATCAGAACATGCAAGATGTAAGAAGTCTATGTGACAAGCGAAAATCAAAAGAAGAATCAACCACGGGACAGCTTCGGCTGGCTCGGTGTGTCAAATGTCAAGCGAGAAACGACGACGCTTTTTATGCGCCGGGTATATTTTGATATTGGGCGTGGACGTAAGTGCAAGTTTCGAGCACGTCTGGTGTGCATCCATAGATAGGTAGATAGGTAGTAGTAATCCACGTATACTGCAAGTGTCGCTCGTAATTGAAACCCTCGTCACAAATCGAGGACACGAGAATCAAGCAAGCTTCTGCCTGGCCTACACCACCACCACCTCCACCACCCTACCTCTCGTCACGAGATTGCATCACGCACTCTACTGCATTAGACGAGAGACAGGCTAAGACGGTTCAAGCCAGGACACCACACACACGTGCACAAATACACACCCTACTCAGCACACACTCAAATACAATACGCGCACACACACACACCTCTCTCCCCTATACCTCAAGGGGTCGGAGGGTCTCAAAGCCCCTCGCAAGCACATCATCCCCGCCCGCCATCTCAAATTCGAACTCGAGATCAGGCTGCGCCTCACGATACAGCGCATGTGTCTCGCTCGCCATCTTGAAATTATACGCGGCCTCCTCGTCGCTGATAACGCGTTTCGGGAGACCGTTGGCGGCAGCGGCTTCGATGCGCAGCTGCATATCGCAGGCGCGGTCCTGCGTGCGCAGACAATGTACATGTTAGTCGGCGGGCTTATACGAGACATCCTACCTAAGTACCTAGGCGAGCAAGCCAGGGGGTTTTCGGGCAGAAAGGGGGGCTTGTTCAAAAATAATACACACCATGAGTCCGAAAAGAAACCCGGCCTCGTCGACCGTCGCCCCCACGGTCAGTAGTCCGTGATTCATCAGGATCACGCCTTTGTTGGCGGTGCCTAGCGCCGCTGCGATGTGCTCGCCTTCTTCCGCGCCGAACACGATCCCGCCGTACTGCGCATACACGGCGTGGGCGTTGTGGAAGTTACAGACGTCCTGGTTGAGCATTTCCAGCGGGCGTGCGAATGCGCTCCATGCTCGTCCTGCGTTGCTGTGGGCGTGGCAGACGGCGTGGACTATTCGTTTGGTGGCTCTGCTGTCAGCTTGGTTTACTCTCTGTGTTATCTTGCCTCGTCTCGTATGATTTTTTTGTCATGATTTACCCCTCAGTCTGCACGTAGCCGTTGGGGGGCTTGAGAGATAGGTGATAGCATATCGTCGTGCATTTGTTGAGATTCCGCTGATTGAAAGAACAGGAAGTAGTCGGGACACGATGCATGCATGCATAGTCTGACTATAGCTAGGCAAAAGGATGGAGAATAAATGAAGTAAGTCGCTGTTACGTACCGTCATCTGGCCGCCTCTTGTGTACGGCCGAGTGGATCAGATATCCAGCCGCATTGGCAGGTCGCGACGTATTACCACCGGCCACGCGGCCCGTCTCGATGTCCAGACAAATCATGTCGCCAGCCGTCAGCATGCCGAAGTGCCGGCCCAGAGGATTCATCCACATGAGTCGAGGATGCTCTGGATCCCGCACTGAAATATGCCCGGATTGGCCCTCGGTAAAACCACTGCGCGCGAAGAAGCGGAACGTCGCTGCCATGTGCGTCAAGACGTGGCGTCGCTCGGCGCCATATGATGGGAAACTCGGGATTCCTTTTTTTCATATACGTTTATTAGGCTCGTGGTATTGGATACTAAGGGCGTGCTGCAGAGTATGAGGGGGAGCAGGGTGGTCTCGTCACCGTGGTTCTTCCAGACTGGGCTTTGGGAGCCTGACTTACCTGGCATGACAATTCCATGCGAGATTGCCTAAGGGGAGATATTAGTATCATGCCACCCGATATGAGGAAACACGGAAGCGTGTGTATAGGTACAAGACGAGCAATGTCCTCTACGTAGCGAGAAATTGCCCAGGTAGGTAGGTCCACGATGAAGGGCAACTGACTTCTAATGGAGTCTTCTCCTCCTTAGTGGTTTTTCCGATGCCATCTTCGGGCTTCTTCTCGCCCTTCAGTGCCAACGTAGCTTGCACGATCTGAGTTGTTGCTGAAGGCGCCATAGTTAATACTTCATATAATCAGTATGAAGTATTAAGTCAATTTGCAATGGAATTCACTTGAATTAAAATTTCTATGTAGCGATGCCCATTTATCATTGAGTATATGATCTGTACGGGGAGAGTTGGAGTAACACATATCACCGGTGCTCTCTTGGCGCGCCCTCCCAGGACATGCCTATGTTCTTACGTGGGATGTACGGGGAATCCTAGAGGCACCGTCCCCCGCCCACGGCCCGGGATCGGCAGTAGCCGGAAAGCGCCGAGGTATGACAACACCCGGTCATATTCCACTGCTTGATATACCGGTATGATCTAGCGATAGAGTTAAATAATTTTTAAATAAGATCACATTCAAACACTGCTTCACTTGCCAGTTGCGAGCCATATGCTGAATAGTTGGAACCACGAGAAGTCGGAGATTAGCTACTAGTTAGTATTGAGGGTAGAAATCAAACCCTTAACGGCTGCTCTCTGGGATGTGCGAGTTTTGATTGGGGGAGCGACTATAGTTTTTAGGAGGCGTAGAAATTAAGGACTAATTCCATCAAAAACCTTTACCGACACGAAAAGCTAGGGTAGAAGGGGACGTAAGAGTCAGCTTTACTTTCATTATTACGCATGGTTTTTCGCATGATGCATATGAAATAAGGATGTGTAAGATTCCCGGGTATATGGCGAGGTTTCTTCTGTTCGACTAACGCTCTCAAGATTTATTAGCTATCGGGGAAGGTCCCAGCTTAGTGAAGTCCATTCGGCGGTTCCATATAAGTCAATTTCAGACTTTTAGTGCAGCGGCCAAGGTATTAGTAGTATACGAATGAGTATGTGTTGTTGCCCGTGGACTTCTCCCGTGGGTAATCTCTACTGGGAACACAGAACAATATGCTCGAGTTTGTCGCTTTCAAATGCTTAGACTGTCTACTACATTCTTGACGGCAAGAGCCTAAGTGATCAGGCACTGTTCAGCATCATAATGAGATTCACAGTGAGCTCGAGAACCAGCGTTCCAATCAAGGCCGGAGTCATTACTTCAAATGACTCTGGAATATAGACTATCTTTTCGCCTATATCGAAGTAGGAAGGGATACAACATGGACAGCGCGCCTTCTATTAGGAAAAATGAATAATTACTAAAGACGGTATTCCTCCTAGATTTCCCGGAGCATAACACCGAATGCATCTCTCATTGATATGTTCGTGCTCCAGATCCTATTGGTCGACTTTCCACAGCTGCTATTTGATGAAATCTTACACATATGAGAGTATTGTATACACTATCGTAGATACCAGTAGAACTACTAATGTAGAGTTGCCATCATAATTATTTTTTACCTTTCAATAATGTAGCGGTCTCATATAATATTCTTGGCCAGCGTGGTCCTGTAATTTACCCTCCAGTACGTTAATGATAACCGAATTTAGAACGACAAGCCTTCTCGGTTACTCTAACGCTTTGATCTTGAGTAAGAAAGTCATTTTCTGGTAAGAGCTTTTGCTATATCGGGACCTTTCAACTTGCTTCAGCTTCCCAGAGCATCCCCATAATTCGGTTTATTTCAGTTTCACGTACTCACAGTTTACTCATTCCATGTTAGGATGACATGAAGAGGCAAAGGATTCTGTGCCTTTATGTAGATAATATCTGCTCTGTGCTGATGCGACGTTACGCCCATTATATAATAACCTGTTTTCCTGTCTAAGGAAGAATCCCACAAACTTTCGTAGATGTACCTAAGTGTTCAAGTCTAAATTCTAGATGACTCAAAAAAAGGTTTCAGGCTACATCTTATATGCACTGAATACAGACGGTATTTCAGCAATACGTACTCCTCAAAACCAACATAGCAATAGATTCATCTAGGCTCACTTTATAACGACCAACAAACCGACCCCCTTTCCTCATCACCATGCCTTCCTCCACAGAAAGTCGAATCAACGTTGATACTCCCCGGATCGATACCGTTATGATTCGCTCAACACGTGGCAAAGATTTGCAAGGTGTTTATTTGGCTTCGGGAGACATGGCATACAACCAGTTGGAGAAGCTTCCAGAGGACACAAGTACTAAGACGGATTATTTCTTCGGGAAAAATATCCCTATTCGTTCCAAGATGAACCCGAACACAAACTCACCATTTCTCGGCGACCTTGACGGACAGGACAGGGCTGTGCTCGAGGAACAATGCCCAGAAAAAAGCGCGAACAAGAACAGCGAGGGCAACGACAACAGCGAGGGCAACGATAACAACGAGAGCAACGAGAACAACGAGAATATCGACGCCTTGGTAAGTGGTCATGGGCTGTTGACAGCTGTAACATTGGTCTTAAACTTAGCCTGAGTTTAAACACCTTAGAAGCACTCGCTAGATGATCCCTCAAACCTCTCTTGTTGGTTGACTTTGGTGTTGAGTGTTCTAACTAATATTAGGATTGGGTTTACGTCGATGACAAGGAACTTGCTGCATATTTGGCCATGCTACTACCTCAAAACCACAGTCGCCCAGGAGCTGGCAATGAGTTGCCGCGGATCTTAGCACTTTGTCAAGACAAGGTTGAAAAGAGCCAGCCCTCGAATTTACCTGTCAGGTCGGTCACCATGCTACCAAGCCTGGCTACTGAGCAAGGCATATCTGGAAACAAACGGGAGGGTCCCCGCAATGGAATCTCCAACCATGTCGGGCGTATGCTCAAGGATGGCACAATAGTGAGAGGTAAGCCGGGAGTAACGTTTGCCGGGTTTCTCCCTGCCTCACGAGTGTCGACGCAAACGCCAGAGTTGAAAGGGAGATCAAAGAGACCCAAGTCACCGACCCCTGAGCCTCCTCACAAGAACCACCCAACATGGTTCCAGACCGTCCTGCCCTGAATAGTTCTACGGAGGACAACATAGTTTCTAGTTCTATTGCTGCCATGAGAGAGCTTTGAACTCGTCACTCAGACAATGTGTCACTACTAAAGGAGAGAAAGCCAAACACTTAATAAGAGGGGGGCTCGTGAAAATCCGAAGACGGACTGAAAGAGAGAGGGAGAGTATTGACGTCGATGATACGGGTTTACTACCATAAGTAATAGTTAGAAGAAAAACGATTCGGCAGGTTTGGACATAATTGACTGCTTAGTATAGCTTCATCGATGCACCAAGTTGGAGCTATTAACTTGACTGGGTTGGAAATTATTGAGCACAGACCACAGAAGCTACTGAGTACGTGCCTGAAGTACAGGGCCGGGGAGGTGGGTACCTTAGTGATAGTAGGCAGCTCGAATGTACCTAGGTACCTCGACCTACTAAAAACATGCGCTATCAACCTCAGCTGTGGTGCCTACACTATCAGGTACCTATCAGCGTTCGGTACCTCTAATCACACCGGCGAAATTATTTCTTTGGACTTCTGGGGAAACCAACTTTGAAGCTCCCGACACTTTCTAGGCTGCAGAGAGCAACAATACCGCGCGATTACCGTGATTCCAGCCCTCTGTGTTTTCTTCTTTAATTCAATTATTTTTCTTTTCCCCTCTGTCTTGGCTTGGAACTCCTTAGATTTGTTGCGATCGCCTGTTAGGCCTCTTCCAAAATGCAGGCCCCGGTCCTGGTTATGAGTGAGCCCCTCCATGAGAACAAACAGCCTTTCGAGCTCTACCGCGACGCAACGTCAATGCCGTGCCATAATACTAACAGCACCTCTTAGACACCCAGAGCGGTGAGAGACAAACTGGACGAAAAGCTCAATTGTCCAACATCGCTGCCGCAAAGACGTACAGCTCCCCTCCCTCGCCGCCATGCCCCGCTTCCGCTGATCGCTAGAACTAGGGTCGCCGACATTATTCGATCATGTCTCGGTCCCAAAGCCATGCTGAAGATGCTGCTCGACCCCATGGGCGGCATCGTGCTGACGAATGACGGCCACGCCATCCTCCGAGAAATCGAAGTCTCCCACCCTGCTGCCAAGAGCATGATCGAGCTTAGTAGAACACAGGACGAGGAAGTCGGAGACGGCACAACAACCGTCATCATCTTGGGTATGTGTGAATACTAGCCTTATCGCTGCTTATTTCCTAACTAGCGATGTAGGTGGCGAGATTCTTGCACAAGCCCTTCCCCAGCTCGAAAGAAACATCCACCCCGTTATCATCATATCTGCCTTCAAGCATGCTCTCAAAGATGCTCTCGAGATTGTCGATGAGATCTCTCTGCCTATAGATATCGACGACGACAAGGCCATGAACAGCTTAATATCCTCCTCGATCGGCACAAAGTTTGTGTCAAGGTGGTCCGACCTGATGTGTAGTCTCGCCCTCAAAGCCGTCCGGACTGTTTCATGGGAAGTCGGCAATGGCAAGCAAGAGGTGGATATCAAGAGATATGCGCGCGTCGAGAAAGTACCGGGTGGCGAGATCGAAGACAGCAGGGTGCTCGATGGTGTCATGCTCAACAAGGACATCACGCACCCCAAGATGCGGAGAAGGATCGAAAACCCGAGAATCGTTCTGCTTGATTGCCCCTTGGAGTATAAAAAGGGCGAGTCGCAAACCAACATTGAGATCACCAAAGAAGAGGACTGGAACCGTATTCTGCAAATCGAGGAGGAGCAAGTCAAGTCGATGTGTGAGGCCATTATAGCGTTGAGCCCCGACCTTGTCATCACAGAAAAGGGTGTCTCAGACCTGGCACAACATTACTTCATGAAAGCAAACATTACGGCCCTTCGCAGAGTCCGCAAGACGGACAACAACAGGATTGCCAGGGCGACCGGTGCTACGATTGTGAACCGGGTGGATGATCTCCAGGAATCGGATGTTGGTACTAAATGTGGCCTGTTTGAAATCGAGAAAATTGGCGACGAGTACTTCACTTTCCTCACCAAGTGCACGACGCCAAAGGCCTGCACAATCCTCCTTCGTGGCCCCTCCAAAGATATTCTAAATGAAATTGAGCGTAACTTGCAAGATGCTATGGGTGTGGCTCGAAATGTCATATTCCATCCAAGGCTATCGCCAGGTGGTGGAGCGACGGAGATGGCAGTGTCAGTCAGGCTAGGACAACTGGCGAGGAATATCGAGGGTGTTCAGCAGTGGCCGTACAAAGCTGTCGCTGATGCTTTAGAAGTCATACCTCGAACCCTCGTCCAGAACGCGGGTGCCAGTCCTGTGAGGGTGCTTACAGAGCTGCGCGCGAAGCATGCCGAGGGCAAGAGCTCGTGGGGAATCAATGGCGACACGGGCACAATTGTAGACATGAAGGAGTACGGTATCTGGGAACCAGAGGCTATCAAACTGCAGAGCATCAAAACCGCTATCGAGGTGAGCTTATCCTGGCATACTAACCAAACATGGAAAAGTAAAAAAACATTGTACTGACATCGAATGCAGGCTGCTTGCCTCTTACTGAGAGTAGATGATATCTGCAGTGCGAAGAAAGCACAGCAAGTTGGTGCAGCTGGGCTAGGTGGAGGTGATGACTAATTCGGTCTCTGGCTTTTAAAACTGAAGAGTTTGCCTTGTGAGATCTGCTGAGGACATAGCCCTTGTATCAACAGCTGGCCCATGGAATCTGGATCAGATAGAATCTACTAGACGGCTGTCGGTTTTGCGATGCAATTAGATCTCTGTGGTGATGGTACAAATTTGATACATGCCCTGTGACTATCCTACACGAAGCCTTGCGGGTCCTGACGAGCTCTCTTCGATGATGCGGCAAATGTTTAATCAATGTTGGGTATCTTGGCCTACTCTTTCATCTCTCTCTCGCTCGCAACCCTTGCATCAGTCATCCTCGATGACAATGCCCTTAGATTCTTCCATTGGCTGATCGACTGCGTCCTCGATGCTATCTCGAGCTTCCTCTCTGTTGTTCTTTTGCAGCTCTATTCTCGACTTGACTCCATTTTGTGATATCGTCCCGTCCTTCGCACCCGTGTGACTGCCATTATCGTTACCTCCTCCGCCATTCCCGCCAATCTTGGCACGCTCCCTCGCCTTGCGCTTCTTCTCCCTCTTCTCGCGATTCCGACGGGTCTTGTCGTCGTCCTTGCGCACCCTCTCCTCCTTGCCGCGCTCAAAATCCGCGTCGGCCGACTCCTTGGCGACCTCCTCGTCCATGCGCCGCAGCCGTTCGTACTCGCGCCGCCGGCTCGCCTTGTACACGTGGAACTCGCCCGACCCGGCGCCGGCACTCGAGCCCTGCACATTAGTCACGATCTCGGGCGGCGCGGCGAGGCGCGGCGTCCGGTTGGGCCGGTCTGTCCGGACCTCCTGGTCTGGGTGCGCGAAGAGCACGTCGAGCTCCTTTGCTTGTGCCGAGAGCGGCGTCAGGGCGCGCTTCTTTGTTGGGCGCTTTGATCGCGGGTCTGCTGAGGTTGGGACGCTGTCTGGTCCTTCGCCTGACATTTTCGCGCGTCTCCAGGAACGTGTTGTTTGTTGAATGTGCTATTTGTTGCGCGCGTGTGTGGACGTGAGACGTGTGGGAGCATGTGAGAGCAGTGGCTGCTGTAGGTGGCCGCGTTTCGTGGGTGCGGGAGGTGGTTGGATTTATTTTTTGGATGACCGATCGCGATCCTGGGTTGATACGAAGAGTTCGGAGATGCCTCTTTTGATTATTGACTACGGTTTTCTTTGGATGTACGTGTGCTATTGTGGCGTGAATGAAAATCAGTGTAATGAAAAGTTGCTTCAATACTGCGCGACTGTGCTAGCTACAATGTATCTTAGTACTTAACTCTTACAAGAGGTAGGTCGGCCCCTCCCCGCTCCATCCCACTGTGCAGCTTGCTACCGCTGCTACCGTACTAGTGCCAGGTGCCTTTGGTCACTACAGCAAAATTACCCAGTAGTTAATTTTATCCAATCACAGAGCGTACCTTGTAAGCAGTTGGCGCTCCCAGCAACCTGGACAGTTTATTGGGCGATCCTAAGCGCACTACGTAGTATGAGATATACCTTGTTACCGGACGAGGGGGAGGGGCGAAGATGAAACCTCCCAACGGTTTTACGCCAGAAGTACCAACTTGCATCCATGTATACCAATCTATAGCAGTAATCTGATACAACAACTCATTGTTCTAAACTCCTTCTATTTCCTGTTTGAGCTATTCCAAGCTCTGTTCACAGTCGCCTATTGGTTGTTGCTCACGTGGCGCTCTCCCGCTTGCCCGGGACTCTCTATTCATTTGTCACGGTAGATTCACAGTAAATATCAGGTACTACCGGTATATCGATATCGCCTCTTGCCACAACACATCCACTGAGTAGGCTTTACATTTATTACACTTGTTACACCACATTTCGTTTGACTCGTGAACCATAACTTTCCTCCCTCTCGACCGCTTTTCCAATTTAGACTAAACCTAAGAACGCTTGAAGCACTTGTTTCTCCCACTACCGCCATTTACTTGCCAGCTTCCAGTTCCAGTCCGATTTGAGATTGTATACGCTCCTCTAGACGCCGCCATGGGTCGTCCTAGGCTCATCATTATCGTCCGACACGGGCAATCCGAAGGCAATAGTTAGTTCCGCCCGAGAGTCCCGCCCGTTACCGTCGCAGCGGCAGTCTAACACGGCCACAGAAAATAGAGATATACACCAGACGATTCCCGACCACCGGGTGAAGCTGACCACCGATGGTTGGGCACAGGCTCGCGATGCTGGCCGCCGACTACGGGCCATGTTGCGCCCCGACGACACCTTGCAGTTCTACACATCGCCCTACCGACGCACCAGAGAGACCACCGAAGGCATTCTAGAAACCCTGACCTCGGACGACCCTGACCCTTCACCCTTTAAGCGAGCCAGCATGACGGTATACGAGGAGCCTCGCCTGCGCGAACAAGACTTTGGGAACTTCCAGCCTTGCAGTGACGAGATGGAGCGTATGTGGCAGGAGCGTGCCGACTATGGTCACTTCTTCTATCGTATTCCCAATGGCGAGAGCGCCGCTGATGCCTATGACCGTGTTTCCGGTTTCAACGAGAGCCTGTGGCGCCAGTTCGGCGAGGAAGATTTTGCGAGCGTTCTTGTACTTGGTACGTCCATGATGCCTGCCGCCCTCCAGTGGCCCAAGTGCTAGTCCCAAGTGCTGGTATTATCACTGGTCCCAGCTTGCCGTGCAGCCGTCCCGCTGACAGTACTACAGTAACACATGGCCTCATGTCTCGCGTATTCTTGATGAAGTGGTATCATTTTTCCGTCGAGTATTTTGAGGACCTGCGGAATATCAACCACTGCGAGCTTTTGATGATGAAGCTGAAACGTGACAGTGGGAAGTATATTCTGCAAAACAAACTACGAACTTGGTCCGAGCTACGTCGCGAGCGAGCTGTTGCGAAGGCCAAGGAAAAGGAGCTTGGTGGTAACAACACCGGTTCGGACAATGTAGCAAAGCTGGATGCAGCCCCTGTTGTAACGCGAAAATGGGGTGGCTGTCCCGAGGGCTGTTCCCACGGCAAGCACTTCAAGATACGCCGAGATCTGCTGGAGCTAAGGCAGCACGATGAAGCAAGCGCCAACGCCGGTGCAACTCATGGCGGGACAAATGCTAATGGCACTGTTGCTCGTCGAAGAACGCTGGGAAGACGGCAGCTGAACAACTCGGACGATGATTCTGACGATCCTCGAGGTCTGCATCCTCCATCGATTGACGTGACCAAAGCCTCTGAGGAGACCGTCTCCTCCCCGGATGGAACGCCGTCATTCATCACAATCGAAGATCGACTTCGACACAACTTGAACACACCTAAGAAAACTCACTATCTTCACATTGGCCGTGATTTCGGCGGTACCTACTCAGGCCATGCTAGTGAAGAGGACCTGTCTGAAAGCGACGCTCGAGCGAGACTGGCGGTGAAAGCCGCGAGAGTGAGGAACGGTGATAGGAATGGGGCGGTTCCCGGCAGCGGCAGTAGGGATGCCAGCGTCAGCAAGTATTCCGGTCGCCACGCGCACGCTAATAAGCTTGGTGATGCGCCGAGCAACTCGGATCAGGGCTCGGATGGCAGCTTCGATGCTGATGAACAGCTAGATAGCGCTGAGCGGGATGACCGAAGCGTGCGTGGGAGCGTTTTATGAACAGGCGGGAAAAGCGGCATCGAACCAAATATTTTATTTAGGAGCGATGTATTTGATAGCAAAGTCGGTTAGATATACCCCCTATGACAATGACATTATGAAGAGAGCTACAACATTTAGATTTGTCCTATTTTACAGCTTGTCTCCCTGTGATTTGCTCGAGGCGTTACCATTGACCCTCGACAGCATCATCACAGTATTTTCTTATTTCGCAGTGATGAATCATACACCATCTTAAACCGACTTCACAGGGGCATTATCATGCGAGAACTCCTGTCATAGACAATGCCCCCTTTTCCAGATCTGGTTTTGAGTGACACGAGTAAGAAACTATGTCTTCTAGCCTGCTCATTAATACTCTCCCTCTTCTTCAATATATCTAAGGATATTAAATATGAGTATATGATTATCTCAATCTATAAGAATGACAATGTCCATCAAGCAAGTATACTACATTCCATGGTGAGGTCCCGATATTGCGACTGTTAGAAGCCTTTGTATAGGGGTTACATGAATTCTTGTTGTTGCACGAAGAAGGCGAAACTTTTTTGTGATATAGGCTGCAACTATATAAAAAATTCCGCACGAACTGAGTGGACACGATGTCAGCCTTGTCGGAGGATATCTGCATAAATGATGCAAAAGAGAGAGAATATGACAATAACCGACGATGATGTGAAGTATCCCGAATCCATGGAAAACAATGTACAAGGTCTTTACCCATCTGCGGCCATTGAGCCCCCTGTCCAGTATTGTATCACCCAGGTGAGTTTCACCAAACTGACTATCGTGGCGGATACAGAGGAGGCTGTGCCGCGCGATGATCTCCGAGTTCATGGACTCATCCTCGCACAACATTCGGGTCTCCGCGACTAGCTAACTAAAGGCAGTGGCCACGTCTCACAACGTCCTCTCGCAGGCGGGAACGCAGCTTATGATTCCAGCTTCTGCTTCTAGTTCGTTCACAAGTCCTTAGGCCGCTTCCTAGAGGTCTGCAAACTTGTTCTCCCATGCGGCCTGGTCCTGCAGTGCCTCATCTCACTCAGCTTGAAGGCCCGTGAAGTCACTCGCGCTGGATACTACGCGAGCGCCTATCTGGGATTATCGAGGCCCTTCTGTTATGCGACGGGATCCCGTTAATGGGATCGAATGCCGGGTTCGTTTGGAATCGGGACATGCTGTTTTCGGCGTTATCGACGGCGGGACTGAGTCTTTGACTTCCTCGTACATAGAGCATGAAAATGTTACGTCTTCCCTGTCGAAAAACTTGTCATGGTCAAGCGATATGCCCTCCATGTTCTAACCCGTGTGAGGTACGCTGTAGTCTTCACCCCCGATGCTTGTCTTGAAACTCCATGTAGATACTGGGCGCAACGGTAGGAATATGAGGACGGATAGGAAGCCAGAGTCAAGCGATGGCATCATGAGCCGCGCGCCAATTCTATATCACCAACAGGCAAAAGTGTTTCTAACCATCCATTCACACATAGGTGCTATTTATATACGTTGATCTACGTGATGGATTTAGGCACTATACTGTAGGTCGTCACTAAATGATGCTTCCAGGCTTGTTTTAGCCCGTATTTTCTGTTCCGTGCAAAATGCAGTTCGCCCGTCCCCCCGCAAGCATGGCGACGACACCGGTGACGTTGCCCGCAAACCAGATGCTGCTTCGAGAATGGGCCACGCGCGAGTACATCATCTTTCAGCGCCGCATCCGGCCCCACTCCCCTCGAAGATACTACTGTTCTTCACCTCGCTATCTAGTGCGCCGAATATGATGTCGTGGAATGTGTCTTCTCCAATGGGTGTTTCTTGATGGGTTCGGAGACCTTCTGGTCTTCTCTGGGGAGCAAGACATAGACGGTTATCACCTGCTAGTGCAGCTCTGATCTTTCTTTATACAAAGCGCTCTTCTCGCCCATCGAATCCGCATCATTATCCCCCTCAGGTCCTTTGTCTCCCAAGATCGTGATAGAGGCGAACTCAAATTCATCCGCCATTAGTCGCATGGAGTAACTTCGATGACACAGGCTATGTTATGGTCGTGTATTCATTAGAGACTATTTGAGTTATTTGTCCTTCGGGTGCTGAGCGTTGTCAACTGCAGGGTAACTCCGGCCGTTTGTTGTACGTCCAGAATAAAGTCTATGAATTGCAAGTTCCGGCGTATCAGTATCATCTGTCTCAAAAAGCGAATTAATTAAATCGTCGGTCAAATAAGACCTATGAACAGTTCTTCCATATTATTAGCAATATCGAAAAGCTTGTTGTAGAGATAACATTGAATAACCTACGAGTTTGGATGGCTTTTGAATCGCCGTACCGACTTAGCTACCCGTTAAGGGTTGATCATAGAACACATATATAGCTCTTGTCTAAGTTCCTGTTACTTTGCTAGAGTTCATATTGATTATTGAGTACATTAAATGCATTAAGTAAATGGTATTTCTAGCGACTTATGAATCTACAATCACAAATGAACGGTCACTGAAATTAGTGATGATCTATATTCATTGATACTGACAATAGTCGCTAGACTGTATATTCACTATCACAGCTCTACCATCATTGTGAGACTATCCTTTATCCTCTGTTTCTCATCTGTAGATTACGTAAATGTATACATACCTAATTGAACGAATAGACCACGCAAATATGTCGCTAATAGCAAGCGTCGTCAACTTACAAGACTGAGTCGTTCAATCGCCATGTCGTAATAAGTCATCAAGTTCGCGACGAACGAGAAAAGCGCATTGCGCTTTACCTCGCTGCTATCTCTGAGCTGTCGTTGTCCTAAGAAAGCTCAATCTGCATCGCCAACAATGCGTCATGCGTCGTCGGCTCGGATAACGGACGGACAACTGCCGCTTGAGACCTAGTGTAGATCAATCGAGAGTAGCCGCCGGTGTCTATCTGTCACGAAGCGGGTCTAACCGTCCCCCACGGTTGATTGCCTGTGGTGAGATGCCACGTCATAGCTGTCAACTACCGTACGATATCGTACTATATAGCTCACTCACGGACCACTTAGGTGAGGCTCGCATTGAATATCTTCAGCGTTCGGTCTGAGGGAGGGACTCTTCTCTGCATATCTTCTGGACAACTCAACCTTTTATCGTCTATGCGCATGCGGGGGAGGTCATGGCTCAGATTCAGATGTCATGATGTTATTGTGAAGCATAGCAGTTTAGTAAAGCTGCAGATCGGTCAATGTCGTGCATATTCATGCCTTTGCATTGGGTTGTGTAGTGAGTTGGCACACGGACATTCTTGACCCTCAGAGAGTGCGGTCTTCTGAAAATTACTATGAGAGATGACCGGTGATGTAGGAATGTCTGTGTGGTAATATTGGATATCGTTCCACATGACAATCCCTTCATGCAAGCACTATGAACCTCTAGGGAACGTGAGGTTTCGTTCACCCGTCGCGTCTTTATAAACTGAAGGATAGGAGATTCAGAGTGAACTAAAGGACGAATGACTGTCCAGCTACGTTGGCCACTGTCTAG
Organism: Xylaria arbuscula; assembly: GCA_022385695.1. NCBI lineage: Eukaryota > Fungi > Ascomycota > Sordariomycetes > Xylariales > Xylariaceae > Xylaria > Xylaria arbuscula. The sequence goes on from MU279345.1 coordinate 571,115, forward strand.
ATACACTGGCGTGCATGTGATATATCATGCAACGCAGAGTGCCAATGGCTTCATTACATGGAGATTTTGCCGCTGTGTGTGAGAGATATGGCACAGGGTTTTGTCTCTTGGAGATAGAGGCGTTCTTCTTGTCCCCTAGATACATCAGCCCTAATTAGTTCCTCCTTCTTAAAGTCAGAGATATTCTTCTTCCCTAAACACTTCAGCTCTAGCTTTGCTCGCTTCCTGTCTACCAATTTCAGTTCCATCGCTACCTGTTCCTGAGTTACCCAGGCCTTTACACTTTCAATATGGACTCGTAAACCGCCCTGGACACTCTTGGGTATAACCGCGCTCCGTGCTGGAGGAACAGTTGCTGAATGGGTTACCACCGCGCCCAGATTCGCTATTTCTGTTGTACGGAGATTTCATACGTGTTCCACGCTCTTTGGCTCGTGTTGGGCATTATTTGCAATATCTCGCATGAGGCTACTCAGCCCTCGCTTATGAGACATATTGACAGAAGCCAGCAGTTTAGAATACCAACAATAGTATGCATATATAGCCTCAAACATCTTTCAAGGACCCAGTTGCCCCCAGTAAATCATGGTCGATTGAGACCATATTCAAGCCTCTGAAGAAGAACCTCGTGACAGTCTCAGTCCGGCCGTCAGATGCTTAAATTTCCAATCGTCTGGGTTCACATGGTTCTACTGTCGTCAAAGCTGAGATTCGGATTTGCACTGCACCCGAATGGACTCAAACCGACAGTTGCATAGAAATTGAAAGAAGCTTTACACAAAGGAACTCTGTATACAAGAGCAGCATAGAGGTAGCAGATAGCTTATTGACTACCTTTGTACCTCTACACTTTCTACTTCCAGTAGACACTGGAGCACGGGTAGGTGGTAACGGCAAGAATCAAGCATTGGCAACAAGTAAGGACGATGTGCCTTTGCACCAGAAAAACTCGCCGGTAGTGTGCCTGCTCTTCGTAGAAACGCCCAGTAGCTTCATCTTTTGAATAAAGTGCTGGAGTCGGGAAAATATTGTGGCGTTTGGGTTTTCTTTTCTGATAGGAGGATATTTTGTGTACTCGAGTATATCTCTTACAGCAAGGTACTGGGCCCCATCACGCGCGCGGACATAGTTGCGGAGGACAAGGAGCGGAAGAGGACTCTTCGGGAAGTCTCGATATATGCGCCGGATACCCAGAAGTAGAAAGACGCTACTCCAGGTCATCCTTGCTACTAGCCACTTCTCGAGATACTTGTCATATCTCGAGCCCCCATGGGTTGTTCCGTCGGACTTGCTGATGTAATACTTCATGAGCGTTGACTTCTCTAGACCCTGTTTCCCCAGCGATCTGATACAATCGCCTCGCTCGATTTGAGCTACTGTAGGGATGGTATCCTTATGATTAAGTGCGTCGTCTTTAAATAGCCTATGCAAGGTGGTCTTATGGGCCTAGGCTATGTTAGGTTCGCGATTATCTATCTCTTTGTAAGGGAGACTGGAAATAATTATTTGCCTCGACTTCTGCTTGTTTCATCGGCTGCAATTCAGTCTTGGGGTCCTTCTATCTGTGCACATGACCGTAACCCCGATAACTTCGTTTATGAGGCTTAAGGTGTTCGATATCTCTTCTTACCTCTTTTAGCTACATTCTAATGGATTCTGACCCGGTTTGAGAATTACAGTAAGATATTCTAGAATGTCCATTCCAAGGGTACCAGCGGTTACGCCCTCGTCCTGTTCTCCGCTGATGCCGGCCTGGGCAGCACCAGGATTCCCCAGTGAGGTTTAAAAAAGGAAAAAAAATTAAAAAAGTTGGGATCTCTTCTTGCCGGTCTAGTGCTTCACAAGAGCGCCCCCTAGATTAATGTTAGGCAATGACCCAATTAGATGAACATGTGAACAAAAGATACTCTCTGTTCTCAAATACTCACATGATTGAAATTAGTAGATCGGCAATACGTGTAAGTTGCCGCCTCAGCTCGCTTATCTGGGTGTCAAGCTTTTGAACTGTATTATACTTACGTCAAGTCAGCTTAAACGCCGGGATGATGGCATCTTTTCGCCGTCCAGAATTAGCAACCCCTGCATCATCCAGAGCCTACAGCAGTTCTTCAGCTACTTGATACCACCCCATGAAGAGTGCATCCAGTCGAGTGTTCCAGTGACCGCTTCCGAGGTGTTGGAGGCATCCCCTGGTTTAATTGCTCAAGAAGCGGATTTAAGTCCACGGTGATGTGTTGGAGCTCCCTTAGGTCCGCGAGATTGCGACTGCCTCTTATGGATATCGTATATGTCTTTATTGAGAAACTTGCCGCCCGCCTCGAAAAATTGCAATACATTGCCCTCAGAGGCAAGTGCGGTGAGAGCTTCTGCCATGACGTAGGTATGTATATCTTCCCACTTGAGAAGTCTGCAATCTTGTGATGTGGAGGGCCATAAGCATCATACATAGAATGGGAGAGCAAAGCTTCGGCGATATACACTAGGGGCGCCGAGCTGAGGATTACTGCGTAAAGCATACTGAATAACTTGAGGTAATATCCTTGACGATCTTATGGAGGGGGGAGGTCAAGCTGAAAAGTCAACCTACCCCCGTCTTGTTATGCTTGGCGGATGCAAAATTGTAGCATATATATTGTGGTTAGAACTTTACGTACTACCTGGGTGTGTATCTTAGGTGAATGCTAGCGGTTATGGGATGTTTCGGTAGGCACATATTTAGTTGAGCGACATGGACGCGGCCGATTGGAGTAGCTATTGGGGTTGAACGATCAGCGTTCTTTATCTTCAAGACAACAGTTACACTCTAGAACTACTTTCAACCAAGCTGCCACCTATTAATGAAAATATCGCATGTATCTGCAGCTTTGCGGTAGCACATATACTGCTTTTTCTCACTTAAATTTTTCGGCTTATGGCAATTTGATCTTGCACACTACCGATCTTCACCTTGAAAGTAGAAAATTATAGGCTTAGGCAGAAAGATATCGGATTGAAAGCTTTACAAAGCGCTGAAGATGCTGGGATGAAGTAATAATAACGGTGGATTAGCAGAAGGGGATTCTTTCGCTGACACCGGCTTACAGTAGATCGCATTACCGGATTACCGAGTGCTTACCTATCTCGCCTATCAATCTGTCTACTATCAATGACGAGGCTACCGGCCCAGATCGAGATCGTGTACCCGGCTTGTTAAGAACACTGCTGACCCGTAGCCAAAGGTTTCAACTCGCCAAACGGCCATTGGGTTGCAATACACTATTTCGAAACCCATATAATAATGCGTTAAGATACTGCATGAAGAGCTCATGCACGCCGTAAGGAGTATTCAAATAGGCTGGGGTTTGTACTTGTTTCAGTCCGGCAATGTTGACTACGTTAGTATATGCCTCGCTGGCAAATGCGTGTCCAACAGGAGAAGTAGAATATTTTGAGGCGAGGAAGATGGTGACGTTGCAAGAAATGAGTTATATGGAGATCATCGGACGTTTCGTTATTGTAGGTTTAGCTTGATTTCCCCTGATACGCGAGCCAACAGGAACATTTATTGCCGATAAAACCGGGGTTAAACGGCGGGCCGAGCCTGGTAACCACACCCTTGCGCCGATGGGGGGTATACTAGAGCTAGGGGATGAAGCCTATTACACGGGCCATGGGCATAGATCGAGGAATATAGCCGTTGGCAAACAGGGAGACAAACCGCCAAGGGGCCGAGCCGTTGGCCGACATACTCAGTTACTGCTCATGCTCAGTACTTTGTCCGACGAACGCGAGGGATACAGTAGACAGATGAATGTTACCTGTTGTACTGTGTGACGCTTGAATTCTTATTCTATGTGCACGGTGCATCGAAAAGCTTGTTTTACAACAGTAATATAAGCACAGCAAGCTTGGCACTGGCTGAGTGTAAGCGTCAACTGAAACTTCAAGTGCTCGCTACATACATCCCAAATGAAACACATTCCCGTTGTTAAATGGTCGTGATAAGATGCGATCAGATCTTACCGACTTGAAGATCGTGGATGGCTAGAAGATAGTGATAAAACAGGGCCAAGAAGAGGTCACACACAACGTGGCGTGGGTTAGGACGCATTTGGAAGAGTGCGATGCACAACATTCTGTCACATTGTGTCACATAGCAGTATATATGCACGACATCCGTAACTCTTAAACTTTCTTTGCTAGTGGAAAAGCTATTCACACATCTTCAAAATACAAAATTCTGCGTCGAGCAGTGGTCATATAACTCAGTCAACCATATTCTTTTTATCTCTTGAAATCAAGGAAAATCAGTTGTGGGCGCCACAAGCAAGGGCCCTTGTATATCTCAAATGGCCGTCAGCTGACGCTGCAGCCGATCGGCCTGGTATCAAATGTGAAAACACAAAACAAAACAAAACGATTCATATTACCACCCCACCAAATACGCCGTGTTATCCCATCAAGTTTAGGGCAAAGCCCTTAGGCAGCCGCATCGGGTTCCGGGAGCGACTCGACAAGGTCGAGGACCTTGTGGTCGTCGAGAGCAGCGGCGTACCGCACGGCCATGGCGTGCACGCAATCGCGGGGCTGCATCTGGTAGGGGCACATGATCCAGCCAATGCCCGCGAGGAAGGACTTCTTGTATTCTATGCGGAGGTCCTCGTCGGAGACTTTGAGGTTCTTCCTGACGCCGAACTTGGCCAGTATGGAGAGGTAGTGGTCGATGAGCTTCCACTCGTAGGCGCGGCGGTTCTCGATGGTCAGCGCACCGGCAATGTAGTAGGCGACGTCATGGAATGCGCTGCCGATATGGATCATTTGCCAGTCGAGGAAGCGTGGGGCGCCGCGGTCGAGGTATGTGTTTCCGAGATGGGCATCGCCGTGGAGCAGGCATTGAAACTTGGGGTTCCGCGAGCGGTAGTGCTTCTTCAGCACGGCCGTCACACGCTCCTGGTCACGCAGGTATTCGTGCACGTACGGACGGTCGGGGCCATTGACGACAGCGCCATAGGTTTGCATGAGGGTAAGGATAGCCTGGTCATAGTCAGACGTCAACCAGGGGTAGTCCTCAGGTTGGACACCCCAGGTCTTGGCGTGCAAAGCAGCAAGCTGCTCAACCCCTTGGCGGACGCGGTACACTGGCCATGTGTCGACGGGGTTGCCAAACTTGCACCCGCGTGCCGCCAGGTCCTCCATTACGACGATGCCCTGCGATGGAGTGTGGCCGGCCCACAATGCTTTAGGCAAGTCCATGCCCTTGAGTGTGGGTGCAATGCGGTTGAAGAACTCGACCTCACGTTGGTATATCATGACAATCCATGGCATCTGCTCAATGAAGGCCGGGTTGAAACCTCCTTTGAGACAAAACCGCTTCTCTCCATTCTCATTCTTGGCTGTCACGAATAGCTTGGAGGCAGTACCGTGCACCTCCCCTGTGCGTTTTATCGACCTGACCTTTACACCCAGGACGGAGGAAAGCCATCCAGGTGTAATCTCGTTGATGAGAGCAGGTAGTTGGGAGTTTTGTTGAAGTTTCAGGGGTTGCTCAGGGACACGGTCGAGGGTGAGGGAAGGCCTCTGCTCTACGATGGTTCCGGCCATGATGGTGATGGTGATGGTTAGGAGAGGGTATCAATGAACGATCAGAGCAAATATTGCTATAATAATGCAACAACTAGGGAATGACGAGCATGAAGTGGGATGAGATGTTGAGCATAAAATGAGGAGCTAGACTCACACAAGAGTCGATAATATCAACCGGCAGGCCGACCTTTAAACCATTTCCCAACGGATCCTTGACACTTCGCCATATGGCACAGCATCTCCCAGGGAGCTGGTCAAGTAGACAGGAATGGCGGGGTTACCACCCTCCCCCCTCTATCCCTAACTAAGATTGCGAACTCCTGCAGCAAATCATACATTTCCATGCACCTAATACATACATAGTAAGGCCTGGATTCTCTCTTGACTCGAGACTAAGCGGTGAAGATCGGCTCCAGCCTTATCTGTTCTGTCCTGGACCCTTGAAACAATTCAGGAAAATGCCGTAAACGAGACAATAGTGTAGTGTAGAGGACACGCGGAGCGAGCCAGAAGTGTGTTGGTAGGATTTGCATTTGCACATACATCTAACTAGTTGGTGTCGCACATCGTACTACGTGGTGTATGAAATCCTGTGACTTAATATCGTGAGACATTAAGTTCAAGGGGGTACTATTGTTAGCGTCCTACTAGTATCGATGCCCTTGATATTTGCCGATGCATACTAAGAAATATACCTCACAACCTGGCCTACGGTCCCGGTTGAGGAGCTACCGATGTACATGACGGCAACCTAGTCCAGCAACTCGATGGCCTATCAAACTTTCCTTTGCATTTGTCTGCACTATTAAGTATATTAGCGTAGCATTTGCCCTGGCCAGTAAGGATAATTATATAAGGTAGATAATTATGATTCCCGTCCGTATTGGTGTAATACGTAGTTAGCAATGCAGTGGGTAGTGTCAAGTAATAATCAAGGATCCTGGCCCCGGTCTTTTCGATGTTGTTGGTGTGGTTGCATTGCTGGTTGCAGGTTGGCCCCGCATATGTTTGCCACCTTAGTTAGGAAGCTGGGACTTTTCCAAGGGAGAAACAATCCGTCTTTGGACAATTATCGTGCCACTGCTTCCCAGTTTAGTCCAAGTCTACGACAAGTGGTGCTTAAACAGAAACTAAGTTCCTTGATATTCTGCAAATCATGAACACTTACTTGGCTAAGATGGGATGCCGCAGGAGGCTATGTAAGCGGCTCGGAGCGTCTGGGTTATGGACTAGGATGTAATACAATATGCGGAGTGCTAACAAGATAGGTAGCCTAGGGTTCCCATCTAGGGTAAGCACACAGAAAAGGAGTAACGTTCAATTGGTTGATTTACTGCGATTGTTACTGGATAGGGTCAGCTATAGAAACGGCCCCATGCCGCCCCCGTCAACAAGCTCATGTTCTAGCTGGATTGGTATTGAACAGTGAGCAGAGCCCTACGGGTAGAGACTAGTATACGAAAGTAGCAAGCTTTGATGTTTAAACTAATTAACAACGAAGCGGAGAGATGCTCCTGAAGTTACACCAAATGATGAGAGGCATAATTTAAAGCTCGGAACCGGGAAGTTGATTGAGAGGTCATAATGAGAATGCTACGCGTAGAAATCAAACACGGAGATGAGGAGCGAATGTGGAATATCGCCGGTCAAGCTTATCGGAGAATTCGGGCGTTGGAACATCGGCTTTAATTCGGGTACCAACTTGCCATAGGTATCACATATACTTGGTCTGGCTATTTGTATTAATATGCGATATGGGACCTTGTTAACAGCCACGGAATGCACAAAATCCGTGTTTTTATCGATAGGTAGCTCTATCAATCTTGAAAATGCAGTTTAGCGTATTGGGCCCTTGTTCTATTACTTAGTGTAGTATAGGTTAGTACAGATGCACTCGCCTCCTGAAGTCTGTTAGTAGATAGGCTATTGACAATGTAGGTGGGGAAGTGCTGAAAGATGGTTGGCGAGTTGGTTGGTAAGATGCAGATATGGGATGATCTGTGACCCGGAGTAGTATACCAACTATTGGTAGTCAGAATTAGGGGCACAAACCAGGTAAGCACGAAGGCTAAGATGGATATGTAATGTAGCAGAAGCCAACTCGTTATACCGGTAATACGTATGTGGGTGGGTTGATACTACACTAGTATACTACCTGGCACAACGGGGGTATGGAAACGATAGCAGTCTAATACAGGGCTCTGATGGGGAGAATGGGCTGGGTAGCTTACTAAATAGTAATCGTTTGCCCCGTCGGAGAGATTTGAAGATACAGAGCGTCTCGGCCGGCCGGATGGAGGAGAATGAAGTTATGTAAGCTATATAGGTAGTCCTCTGGGCTCTGCCAGACACACTGCAGAGGGGTCAGCTTGTATTTATTTCTACACAGGCGACAGTGCAAGAGCGGTGAAGTGGGCGATTTAGTAGCAGCCACGGCGAAAACTAACGAACTGCTGCAGTAGTGTTTTGCTGGTGCTGACAATAAGTCGACAAAAGCCCAGGTGGTTGCTTGTTGCTTGTTGCTTGTTGCTGCTAGTCTGATGTGAGATCCAGACTCCATCCTACTATCTAAGTCAGTAGCAGAGAATACTAAGTAGACCCATTGGAGCGATATAGTGCGAGCCAATCACGACTTTTCGTAAAGCAGGGTGGTGGGGCCGGCTGGAACTTCTTAACTAATACAAGAGAAAAGGAAATAAGCAACTAATAAGCAACTAATAGGAAGCGTTGCACGTGACTCGGAAAACTTCATTCCATGGGCAAATTATTAAGGTGTAATGTATGCGTGCCCGCCATTTTCCACAACCCATAACCCTGTCAGTTGAGTAAAATGGGTCCCCAGCCATACTAAGTAAGGTAGTGTACTACACTACACTACGTGGCTTCGTTACATTACTTAAATTGTCTACGCTCGGCGCGGCCCGCACGGTCCATGGCGAGCACGATGGATAACGGTTTTCATGCCGCCTACATACTAATCAGAGTATATCTACCCGAAGCCATTTTCGCTGCCATGTTGGAGCGGTATCATTCCCAGAGCGTGCAGAAGGAATCATCTAGAAATTCAAGTACCGAAAGCAACCCTCGTTCCGACTCGTTGGATATTTGGTTGCATTTCTCAGCTTATTCACACTAGACGGACAGCCAAGGCCGACTAGTTACTGAAGGATTTGTGTCTCAGTGGTCTCCTCCGCCTCCCGGCTACTGCCCGGCGACAGGGCACATCGTAGTATGGTACTACGCTAATCGGACGCAGAGTCCTGTGTCTGGAACGCTACCTGGTGTAGCATACACTGCATCATACACTACCATCCACTACGACACAAGCGAATAAGCGAGGCGGGGAGAGCACTGCCAGTGACCAATCATCTTCCACGGAGCAAATCTCGTCGGATTTTCCCTTGAATAGTGGCCGATCTGTACACTATTATATGAGCTGCATTATGAGCTATTCTCTTAGGAGACGGAATACGCATGTTCGGTTGATCTTATTCTCGTCGTGGACTGTAGTGCACGCCCTATGTGTGCTTTCCGATCAAGCCGGTTGATACGTTGGAGAAACACATTTTCGACGTCTCACATCTTCGGCTTTCTTTCTTTTCGAAGACTTTGCCCTGGATTGTTTTCTTATCGTGCAGGTCTCGCCATGCGCTGGGACGTACCTTGCATCCTTATCTGTTGCTTCTAGCGCACGGCACGAGCCGTCTTTTGTTCTCTTCTCGAATACTGCTCGAGTCCTCGTGCGCACTGCTGCATACTGCGCTCCACTCGATATATTCACTTAGTACTACCGGCACCATACCCTAAATACTAAATACTAAGTACTCAGGCAGTGGGAGATCGAAAGACATCATTATAACGGCCAGACAGAACTGGCACAGAATATGTAGATCCTGATTTTTCTACAGCCATATGTGCTGCGTAATGAACCACAGTCAGCCTAGACTTGGATGAACCATGCTCTTCATTCTACCTAGTGTGCCGGTATAGCACTAAAAGCTCAGCGCTGTGGAGGTACACGATGGCACCAGCACCAAAACAAGAATTAGAACGACAGATGACTGCATAACAGCCCGCATAGAGTGGATGATTGGTGATGATTTAGACATTTGTGCCAGGGCAGCACCAGGGCAGACCCCAGCATTCTAACCCTGCTAGTGACTGCAACCCTAGCTTGGAGTCTGGATGCATGGTCAGTGCAAGCCTGGGTCTGCCTGGATTACACGATGAAATGCTGATAATCAAGGGGAAAGCATTTCCTTCTATGGCATGGACTCGTCTCACTGCTACGACGCTTGCGCAGGTCCTCGCGCAGCTCGCGCAGGTCTCGTTTTCTTCCCACGCTGCCGAGAGATCCCCTACTCTACACTACCGTTATGGAGCGTGTTGCGTGCCCAATTGGCAATTCCGCGAGGTAGTATAGGCAGGCAATATAATCTACCGTAGTCTCCTTCGTAAAACGGTTCTCGTGGCGAAAAAGAAAATAAGCCTGGGGCATGTTATGCACATAGTCTCTTGTGATCAGCCAATCGCCAGCCTTGTATAACCTTGCGTGATAAACGATAAACTCGTCCCGCGTTCTCCCTCAGGGGTTAAAGAAGAGATCTCGGGCAAGAGTGGCGCGCACGGCCTCCCGTCTCACTCCCGCTCCAGTCCATAAACCTATTAGACACCTATCAACGCGCGCAATTGTCACTAGAGAAAGCCGTTCTAGATAATCGTAGTTCCCCCACAAAGCAACAGGTGTAAGTTGAACAATGCTCAACGATCTCGAACTAAGCGAAGATCAATGACGCCTTGTTCTTTACAAGGCTTGTCCCTGCTTCTATGAGAAGACGCTCATGCGAAGGCATACAACTTGGTATCTCGTGCCGAACCAACAGAACAGTTACATAAGCTCATTTCAGTGACCCAGATTCTTCCAAATAACATTAACATTATAAAATCTACGTATGCATCTACCGCACCCCGAAGAACAAGGGCACAGTGGCACCCTCTTGGGGCTTCGTAATATTGTTTACTCGCTATTATGAATGGCTTGTGAAATTGATATGTCAGTTATTAAACTAATGGTGGGCTCATGTGGCACATCGAAAAGCATGCCGGAGCAGAGCATCGTGGCCGTGTTACGCGGAGGCGAGAGAAAAGAGAGGGAACATCAGCACGCTAATGCAGGCCGCGGAGGCCAGGAACATCAGCGCACTAGCACCGTTCTATACACCCTGCCACACGTCTTTGCCCAGGTAATACATAGTATACGTTTTTTTTCCCTTTGCTTGGTTGGGAATTATCCCCACGAAAGAAAGTAAAGCAAAGCAATCCATCATCAGCCCAGCCAAGCCCAGCCCATTCCCACCCCTTTCTTATTATTATGAACAAGCCTCCCTCCACTCTCCCCCCCATCCAAAGCATCATCCCCTCCTCGCTTCCCGCAGGCTGGCAGGAAAAGCAGCAACCACTCCCGAACCGCACCCCCTACTCCCGTACCTTCAGCGTCGTATTTGTTGGTTCCGAGAGGGGCCTTGTTTGATCGGCCATTGACATTCCCAATATAGTCCCTCGAGCCGCTCAGTTCAATAAAACATAAGGGTCTTATACCTCATCATAAGTAGAGCTTCGACTCTCGCTTCCCATTTTTAAATAGTCTTACCCTGCTTTCCTCATCGGCATCCCGGGATCCCCAGGAAGTCTAACATCAGCAACATCAACAACAACCGCTTTCATTAATACCCGTTGTTGGTGATTGTTGTCTGCTTCTTATCCTCCCATCCCCCCCTAGTCGCTTTTATCCGAGTCAACGCCGCAATTATACATATCATCGTCAGCAGCAACAACTACTACTCAATTGTTCGATCCGATTCATAACAACAAGGCAAATATGGCGTGGGCACGAGACAGTCTCCCCCCGGCGATCTACACATTTCTCGTCCTCGACATTCTCGCTGTCGGCTTAAGATGTTTCGTCCGGAAATATATCAGCAAATCGTTCGGCTATGATGACTATGCTATGTTACTGGCTTGTGTAAGGCAGACCGACTTATTCACATGGGTGAACTGGGCGCTAAGGAGATCTCGAATGCTAACTTGAAAATTACGCAGGTCGGATTCATCACACTTTGCTCTTTGACATTGGTTTCGTTAAACCATGGTTACGGTGATGCTGTCCAGAAGCCATGGTACAGCGTATCGGAAGCGACGCGGGTGAGTAGTCGTAACGGCCTCTGTAATTGAGCGATGTAAAATGGGGTTGCTAATTTTTCCATTTCAAGTTCTTCGTCGCGTCTACAATTACGTACGTTATCGCTCTGTATGTCGCCAAGATGAGCGTCGCGTTGGTGTTGCTACGGATTGCTGTTACGAGCAAGGGGGTGCGGATACTCTTGATATGTTCCATGGTGGCTTTGACGATCTGGACAACCGTCACGACGTTCCTTGTTGCATTTCAGTGCATACCGCTGTCTGTCGCCTGGGGTGAGGGCACGGGAACCTGCCTCCCGGCCGCCGTCCTCGCCAACACCGGATACTCGATCTCCGCCATGGATATTGCTTCCAGTTTGCTTTACGCCGGTCTCCCGGCCTACCTTCTGAAAGGCGTCCAGCTGAGCATGAAGGTGAAGGCCTCCATCATCGTCCTCTTGGGTCTCGGTATCGCGAGCTCTGTGGTGACCATCATTCGCCTCAAATACCTCGTCGACGTGGGAAACCTGAAATCGCCCACTGGCCTCGAAGCTGCAAACGCCTACTTAACCACATTTGTTTAGTAAGTGACGACTCTGCTTTAATACACGCCAGACGGCGAGACGTGATGTTCAGCGTGACTTACCATAATGTGAATTTCTTTTAGCTCAATTACTGAACTTGGCTTAACCATCTTCACTGGCTCGCTCGCTGCTCTGCGGCCACTTCTGAAACTTATACCGTTCGGACAGACCACCAACAAGGGATACGCGGATTATGGAGTCTCGACGAAGCAGTCAAACGTACGAGACGAGATGGGCAACAACATGAAGCTGCAGGACTTCAATGATGCTGAGAGTCAGGACTTCATTGTGCCTAAGGGTCGGGTTCATAAAACCGTGCAGTATGAAGTGAAGTATTCCGATGTATAATGAGATATAAAACGAAAAAGGCGTCAGACTTCGTCTCTTTAAAAGCAAAAATGTCATAATTAATAGGTCTTGGGGTGGGAGCAGGAGGACTTACTCTTTTCGAGCCTTTTTTTTTGTTGTTGCTGTTCAGTTCTTGGTGTATTGGCGCAAAACACCTGTTATTCATCATACCACTTGGGAATCAAGGGCCCAAACAACAAGAATAGCCCTTTGGCAGAAAGGAATGTATCTAATTATTATGTATAAAGTGTGTACGGTTAAAAGACAGATAAGAAAGTTCTAACTAAGTATGTGTGCGGTGTGTACCGTGTAGCTAACATGACGCGTGTGCGTATCGGTCTATTCTATTCCTCTTGTTTTGTCTTCCTGTTGTCCCTCCCAGATGCCCAAACTCCAAGTTCCTGTGCATTAACATTATTTTAATCCAGAGTACCACCAGCCGACCGACCCGTCATCATCCAAAGAGAGAGTGAAAACATGAATGATCATTGCCGTTGTCGAATCAGGGGTTGTACCGAGGACATGTTGCTGACCAGAAGCAGTTGCCGCCCAACATGAGACCGACGCTCTCGACGTACGTCGTCATTGTACTTGAGTAAGCGAACCGCCTCAGTAGTACCTGGCCGAGCTCACGAGTAACTTGTTCGTGGTGTACGATCAAACCACGAAGGAAAACGGCGGCATCCTCCTCGCTGAGATCATACTGCTGCATGATAACAGGAACGGCATTCCACTTGCGGTCGGCAGCGTCGATGGCTTCCGTCCGCTCAACGTTCCACGAGTACAGATCGTTGGTCAGGCCCATCACACGTCCGGCGGACATGTAGAAGTTGTGTGCCTCATCTGTCTCGGCCTCGTTGAGCTGGAGACCCATGGTCCATTGCATGAAGCTGTCCATGATACTGCATCACTCATATTAGTATTCATAATTATATATCGATGAGATCGAAGGAATACTAACCCATAGCCGACGTTCAGGATACGGTATTCGGTGTACTTCTGGATCGTGTTGAAAGGCGTCTTCTGGCTGTCGTAGTTGTCGAGGTAGGCTTTGAGAGACGCGAGGACACGAGGGGCTCCATGCTTGTCCATCTGGTTCAGGCGTGCACCGAAGTCCTTGAATAATGATGCGATCACGGTCTTCTTGCTAGCCTTCTCTGAACCGATTAAGGAATCTCGAACGCTGGCGTGAACTTTGACGGCGCCGGCGTGATCCACATCCTCCATAACGTCTATAGCATGAATATTAGTCGATGAACTCAAGGCAGAAAATATCTAAGATGGAACTTGGCTTACCATCATATAACCAGAGACTCTCAATGATCTCCGTAGCTAGCTTTACCCTTTCCGTCTTTCCATTAGGCCAGCACGTGGCGAAGAAGTTCCCATGGGGTCCCGCGGAGTGCGATCGGAAGTCGGTCTTTTTGGCAACATGTTTGAAGTTTTTCCGGGCGTTGAGGGCACCTTTGTTGATCTGGTCGTCCTCCTTATGTACCCTTACAGGAAACGATGTGATAGACTGCGGGTGAGAAGCTGTCTTGACTTTGATAGAGGAAGGTTTCCTTTTTAGTAGTGGCCGCGGCAACCTCAATAATGATGTATGCTTGTCAGCTTGTAGTAACAAGCCTCCAGTAAGTGTGAGTTGGGTCATTTTCGTTGTGGGTTGGGTAAGATACTAAAGGAATGTGGTTAAGCAGTACAGAAACCAGTCTGTGCTCAAGTGGCTGTTGTGTATGTATGATGATTGGAGTGATAAAATATTCGGTAACGAAAATGGGACGAAGGGGGTTTGCTTTATAGTTATTGTATGCGTGGCACGCACAGTGAGGACAAGGAAAACCAATAAACTGAGCTGACATCATGCAGGGTTTCTACCGAACCTGGTACCATCCAAGCCTCAATGGCTCTGGGATCCTGTCGTTCTGGAAGAAATTTCACTCCACTTGGGATCGCTGGGACTATTCGGGCTCTACTCAGGGCTCTGGGAGCTTATCCCGAACCAATGGCTTGGGAAATTTTGACAGAAATTGTGGAGGAATTCACTTTAATGAAGTTACCTATCTTACCTACCTTGTCGACTAGTGACTGAAAACGTGGCGTAGGATTCAACGCGGCCCAAGGACATGGGCCCGGTTTCTCCATTCCGGAGCTTCAACAGCTATCATGTGACCAATGTGGCTCTATGATGTCTGGCAGAGTCTGACAGGTTGATCATTCACGCTTAGTCCTATCTAGAATCCTGGTGTTGTGTGAAATTGGTACTTTGGCCTAAGCGAGTCGTGAGGTTTGCGAGCACGGTCACACCACGACTAATCATGCCTCGTGTGCGCAAGTTTCTCAAGCTGACCCCGGCCGTAAATCCTGGAAGCTGGAGCCTGTATGTGATTGTTTCGTCATGGTGCTTTCCCAAAGGGACTCTCGGTTGAAGTCTTACGAACTACCGAATTTGGTAAATTACTCGCTCCATCAGCATCCCATCAGCATGGTACGGCGCAACTCTTCCCCAGTTCTATCGTCATATTCGCTCCAAGCTCGCTCCAAGCGTTTGGGCCCGAAGCCGGAGAGAACCAGGGAAATCGTCCCATTCTCGTGGTATCGGTCAGACGTTGTCTCCACGAGATACCTTGGACAAGAGGGTCAGCCTTGCACCACAAAGCAAGGATCGACGTCGCTTAAGGAGCCTCACCGACCTTCAATGTCTTGACCTCGCTCCGGACGTCGCAGCAGCGGTATGGTCACACCGAACAACCGTTGCAGCGTTCGACAAGCTCACAAACAATTCTGTCCGGGTTTAACGCTGACAAGGACAGGGCTGGGAACCGAAAACGCGCGAGCTGTTTCGAAGCAGGGAATAGTGAAAGGCGATGAACGCCACAAAAATTTTCTCGGGTCAGACCTGTGTTCTATAATTGCACCCATTTCGTCTCATTCCCGGACCCTTGCACCGCAAGGCCGTGAACAAGCGCTCGGGCCAATCACAGGCTGGGCCCCTGCCATTTTGAGGCATGGTAATACCGAGGGGCCCATAGAGTCCTACTAGTGTATGAGCAGGTGAGTCACTTATTCGAGTTCCTCCAGGCCTGCTGGGCCTACTGGTCAGATGTCAAGGTGACGATCACCTGGTCTGAACACCTGGCCTATAATATATATATGTTAAGGAGCATATCCTCGCCTATCAATCGTCGAAGCACACAGGCACGTAAACCCAATGCGGACGTCACACGCCGTCACTCAACGTGTCAATTGTCGAATCGTCTGCTTATGCGGAGGAATCGTTCGTCTCGGGCAGAAAAATTTTCCACTTTCGAGCAGAAGTCCGAGCGCCCGACAGACAGACGCGCACAAATGGCACAAACGAGCGGCCGTGCTTTGCCGAGTAGGAAGAACGGCCCTGTCCAGCTTCTCTGATAGGCCGGGCCTAATGACATCCTTCGCGCGCCGCCGCAGGAAGCAGTGCGAATCACAGAGCTTGTGAAGGTACGGCACCGAGTTATGCTCTACCACTTAGTAAGACGTATGTCTATAAATGCCATATACGCTGTATATGCTGTATCCGGTCACACTATTTTCAGCGCCCAGGCACCCCAGGCCCTTGCATAGGCGTTGTGTAAACATAGAATACCGTAGATAGATGTGTAAGCACACCACTAGCACGCCCTGCTCGGTTCAAGGTTTAGGCATCGTTCCTGTTCAAATCACGGTTTGCTGACATGTCTCACACCACACGTGGCGAGGCGGGAGGCGTTTTTAGATGTGGCTGGCCTAACGCAGGAACGACGACGACGCCTTGTGCGACGTCTGGACAACGTCGTTCGTTGTACGTGGTACGTGGTACGTGGTAGGCAGAGGACAGCCGGAACAAGACATGAGATGTGATTGTGCACGTTGGAGTGCAGGGGACGGTAGGTGGTCCCAGTCGGGATAACTATTTACGCGCGCGTATTGTAGGACACCGCACTGCTACCCAGCACCGGCATATCGCCGTGCTGTATGGTCACCGGCAGCGGTGGTTGCTTGTAAGTGTATGCAATCATGCCTGCTACAGAACATGTATATGCAAGCTGGCATATGCAAGCTGGCACAAGGGCCCCACTTGGAGCCAGGGAGCTAGGGAGCTAGGCGGCTAGCCGAGCACCCGAAGCGCCGAGTGATTGGAACAGCCCGATAACCTCATGCATAATGGGCACGCACTAAGCTGCCCCCGGATCCGCGCTGCTGCCACTGCAACCTCACGAAACACACGCCCGGTAACGACAACGCCAAAGCGAGCCACAATCGAGCATCGTACCAGCAGGCGAGCGCAGGAGGTCTACCGTTCGCCTGGGACGGTCGTTTTCTTGCTTGCTCGCTTTCTCGATTTCTCGGTTCTCGATGCGGCCGGAAGATGGCAATTGCGAGAATCGGTGATTGCTACCCTCGACCGCGGCACGCCAAGCCAGCCAGCCCTGAGGCTCCCGTATTTCAACACTACGCCATGGATGCTACTAGCTGTGTTGCGCCATGGCAGCGTACACGGGGGTAAGTATGTAGTGCAAATAATACAAACATACACAAACAACAAACACTTGCTTATTTTACGTGCATATACACACAATGCCACAACGCTCTCGTTTGACCGCTGTACGAGCGGGCGTCATCAGATCGCCATAACACCACTTCAGTATAAGCCGCGTGACATTCGGCGACTCATCACACCGCTGCGCCGTCTAGCCTATCACAGTTCTGGGCGGCACTCTGGGCAGGAGTCTGGGCAGAAGTCTGGGCAGAAGTCTGGGGACGAATGCAGTGCTATGCTGCATATGTGGAGAGGGCACACAAGTAGTGTAGAGTAGATACGAGGGGGAGACGAGGAGGAGACGAGAAGACGAGGAGAGGAGTAGATAGAGCACCACTCATGATCCAGACTGCCAATACAGTATGCACAATGGGAAAGGGGAGTTGAGTTGGACATCGCTCACTCGCTCGCTCACATGCAGAATTCAGGTTTCCTTGGCACCCTGCACACAAGTGGAATCAATAGCGGATAAGTCGAAAGCCACCGAGGCCGCCATAATGCATCAGCCCTTGTATATACACACATACATAATGTAATGTGTGTGCAGAATGTGGCCCGTCACTTTTCGCAACCGGTAATCCGGATCGGTAGCTACAGATTACGTGAATATGACATGTAACGCCGATCGTCAATAACATGTACAAAAAGAAACCCTTTCCCAGGCGTACGTGCAGCAAGTATTGATCACGAGCGTGACCCCCCCCTCCCCCCAAATCACATGGTCGAGACCATCTCATTCTCCATATATACTAAGGAAAGGAGAAGGAAGATATTGATTACATAGACGGAAAAAAAATAAGATGAGCAATTGTTGCAGGCGGTGAGGTCAGGACTGTGAACGGAATACAGTATGGCAAAACATTCACAAGGGAGACGACGTAGTCAACCCAGCTAGCGCGCAACGATTCAGGAAAGCTTCGAGAAGCCTTCCCCCGTGAGTCGACAAAGAAAAGAGAGATAAGTGGCCAATCTGGCCGAGCGATGCCGTTTTTGTTCAACCTCTCTAGTCCTGATAAGAGAAAGTGTGTGAATCAACCGCCCGTCCCCCCCCACGGTCCTGCTAGATGGCCATCTCCCGGTCTACCGGCCCACCGGATTCGACAATCCGGCCAACGCTCAAGGTTAGATGCAAAAGTGCCAAATTGCGATAGGCTTGGGGCAAAACCATCATCCATGAGTGAAACGGCGGCATACACGGTGCACACACGACGACTCCAACTCCAACACACGATAGATATAACACGGACCTCTTTTTTTGCTTTTTGCCGACGCGCATCATGAGCAGTCAGTAGCATGTTTCTGAGTATTTAACGTAAGACACTCGCGTGTTTCCGCGCATGCTCCCGCCAGTCCTCTAATCTGCCATTTCACCCACCGTCGACCTGTCTTCGTCGACCTCATCAGGCAACTCGATAAAAAAGAAACATCGTGATTGAAAACTTTGCTGAGACACCCGCCCGCCAAGCAGGGGAGAGTTAGTTTACACGTGTATAGTTGAGATTAGTTTCGCTTAGTCTAGTTCCTGGACTACGTGTAGTCGACTAAGGAAGGCAGTCTAGTGAAGATTAGGTGTAGCCCGTCACACAAGCCAGGGGAAAACTTTTTCTGACGAATCACAAGAAATCGAGATTTAGCGTGGCCACTAAACCCTCAGCGTTGCAATTTTTGCTAGTTCCGTACGCCATATATCCAGAGTTTGTCCACCATCTGTTGCAGGTCTATACTCAGTAGTGTATATACTAAATATGAGGCTGAACAAATATAGGCGGATGGCTTAAGCGGCTGTTGGTCCGTCGCCGTCACCAGACGAGGCGTTTCGATCGATCGAGGTATCAGGTATCATGACCTGGAGCAAGCACATCTAAGACTAGTATTCTCCTTCTAGGCTGACGTCGACTAAGTACGTACAGTATCCTGGCATCGCTCTAATGAGTAATCTACGCTACGTACGCTTCACCACTTCGTAAGACACTGTATTGTAGTGCAGTGCAGTGCTCAGGTTATTTGCGGCGGCCATTCCGGAACCTCCTTCCATCCTCTTCATCCCTGTCGACCTGCCCTATGAGGCCAATTTGACACCAAATGATATTCGTTCACCTAGTGTCAGCTGAAAATAGCTTCCAACTGGCCGATAGCTTTTATCTGACTAGCAACCTTATCTAGAATCCTATCGCCTTTCGCCGCAAGCTACGGACTTAGTCTTATCCTATGGGCGGAATAACATACTTAGCACATACACGTAGTGCTCATCCATAGACTAGTATCTTTGGTTTTTTATTAACCTGCTATAAATAGTATCGTCTTGAAAATGCACCCGCCTGTCTGTGTCCCGACGCAGTCTACACGTAGAGGTATATTGGAAAGAAGTATGCCCGCCCTTGAACTCCGTCATACAGGCCAACGATGTGACAAACAAGCAACTTGAATATGTCGAACGGAATCGCGCACACGGCCGTAGCGGAATCGCTGCTAACCCCCGCTTGTTCACCTGTTCCGACACCACACATCCGGGGAGCCCGTCCATCGAGGAAACTATACTGGTGTATTTGGTTTGGGCGCCGTTATTACAGTTGCTCCAGATAGAGCCGCTTGTTCTCGTTGCTGTGTATCAACCATCCGCGCCCGGTGCTAATGCCATGGTACATGCTATATTTGAAAATTAACACAGACAAAATACAAATATTTACCACCAGCTCTGGTTGCTGGGGAGCGACGTAGAAATCGTTATTTTCCTCGCCTGAAAACGCCATAGATGCAATGCTACCATCTCTCAGCGACGGTCGCATCATACTCGGTTTATGCTTATGCAACTGCTTTATTAGAAATGTTTGGACATGGCTGCACTAAGATCAACAAAATCCACGGGTTTTGTCACAAAGTCGTTAAACCCTGCCGCTATACACTTTTCTTGCACATCTGACATGACGTTGGCTGAAAGTGCAATGACTGGCGTAGGACTGTAATCGTGTTCTCGTTCCCATTGTCGAATATCTCGGCACGTCTGGTAGCCGTCCTTGCGAGGCATGTGAAGATCACACTAAGATTCGGTTAGCGTAAACTGCGCTATGCTTAGGTTTCCTGAACAACTTACTAAGATGAGAGAGTAATACTTCGGAGACCGCGCAAAGACCTTTTCCGTTGCCTCCATACCGTCTGCAGCGATCTCCGCCTCGATGCCTACCTTTCGTAGATATCGAGAGAGAACCTTCTGATTGACCGGGTTGTCTTCAACCAATAAAACCTTGATGCCCTTGTCACCTATTCGCTTCTCCACATCCAGGTAGCTCTGCTTTTGAGACTCAACCATTTGTGCTGCACTGGAGCGATTTAGATCTGTGCTAACGTCGCGCTCTCTAGCCGGATCGAAAAAGACTGCAAATCGTGACGGCTTCACTGGCTTATGCACAAATATAATTTGCTTATCGGCTAGAAGTTGAGGATGACCGGTTTTGGAGGCAAGGTCAAGTACAGCCTGCCTCTGCAAAGAATCTGACATAATCAAAGTAGTCGTCTTGCCTCCCGAAGCAGCTGCAATTTGGCTTGTGATTTTGACAATCTCTTCAGCAGAGGGAAGATTGACAACAACATGTGTGAATGTAACGGATTCATGTCCACCAATCATAGTTTGAGCCTCTAAAAGGCTTGATCGAGCTGTTATCTGGCTGGGCACATCTTTGGGCAATGTCGTCTCGATGTGTTTTGTGATAGCCTCCCTGCTGTACTTCTGGGGACAGATGATGAGAATTGAATACATTGGTAACCGATAATTTTGCAAGCTTGACAGGGTGTCGGAGTTGTCGGGAGTAGGGAGCGTTTGAAGTGACAGTCTTCCTATCGGCACTTCAAATTTCATTTGCGATAAATCCTGTCCACTAGCCTTTGCCGCTTCGCTAAAATGTGTAAGGCCAAGATTAACCGAGGAAACTGATGATGTGGTAGTGTTTTGAGTATGCACAGATCGTACCGAAGGATTAGAACTACCAGATGATGCAACTGCGGGAGAGGCAACTTCTGCATCCGAGCTAGGACTACCAACTATCGGTTGCTCAAGTGTCTTCTGAAGCACGAGTGGTCTAATGGCATGGACGGCATTAGGCTCCCCTGGGGGTCTCCCTGTTGCTCCCATGGGTGGAGTGCTGGTTACGTTGGGGCGATCAGCGGCATTTGGTAGATCAAATCTGGCTGTAAAAGTAAAAGTTGAACCCTTCCCCGGCACCGCACTGCCATCCATTTGACCCCCATGCAGTTCTACAAGCTGCCGAGAGATTACAAGTCCAAGGCCACTGCCTCCATGTTGACGTGTGCTGCTACCATCAATCTGGCTGAAAGGCTTGAAAATGAGGCCAGCTTCTTCCTCAGAGAAGCCTCGGCCAGTATCGATGACAGAGTATTCTAGCATGATCTGGTTCTCTCCAATCTCATCTGCGTGATCCGTATAGACGCGGCATCGACTGAAGACCTCGCCTTCGGACGTGAACTTGATAGCATTGCCGATGACATTGAGGAGAACTTGACGTATTCGAAATTTGTCACCTTTGACCCAGGCAGGAACATTCTCTTCCACTATATAGTTGAGTTCAAGCCGCTTTGCGATCGCCATAGTAGAGACCAACTCGTTAACATCTTCGATGAGGGATCTCGTATGGAACCACTCGAACTTGAGCTTCATCATACCAGCATCGACTTTAGATAGATCAAGAATGTCGTTAATAATCATTAGAAGGCTGTTGGCGCTGGTTTGAATTGTGTTTGTGAAATCCCTTTGCTCCTCGCTCAGCGTCGTATCCTGCAAAAAGCTCACCATTCCTGATATACCGATCAAGGGTGTTCGGATTTCATGAGACATGTTGCTTAAGAACCGGCCCTTTGACTCCATAGCCTCTTTTAATTTTGCCTCTAACAACTTGTGATCATTGATATCAGTCGCCGAGCCGAAATATGAGCTTGGCCCACTGCCAAAATCGACATCGTCGATTTCCACACAGCGAATCAAATGCCACCGGTATTCCCCTGTTTTGGATCTCAAGCGCAGCTCAGTTGTGTACGAAAGACGACCATTGCTATCTGTCGTAACTTTGATGATGCCTTTCTTTGCCAGTTCGCTGAGATCAGCGTTCGGAAGACTAGATATTTGCGCATTGCTAGCCGTTGATTCGTTTTGTAAGCTTGTCAAAAGTCGATTTGAAGGCTCTTGGAAAGATGGAGTCTCTACAGCGGCTGTGGGGTCCAGACTTGACGTAGTCGCAGACGGTGGTATGACGGTAGGCTTTTTCTCGTTCGGAGAAAGCAAGCTGCGGTCGATCGGTACACGACATCTAGCTAGGTCTTCGGGGTGAACAAAATCCATGAACCCATTTCCCAAGGGCCCATCTTCGCTTTGACCAGTATAGGCCAACCACTGCTCGTTCGCAAAGGTAATCCCGTCGCTCTCCGTGGCAGTAAAAATAATTTGTGGTATTAGATTAGCTAAGAGACGGTGCTTCGCCTCTGACGCTTCAACTTCGGCTTGACGAAGAGCCATGAATTCAGCGACTTTTTGGTCATGTATGTCCATATAAGAGCCGATAAATTGAACAATGACACCTCGTTTGTCGCGAGACGCAACGGCACGGGCTTGATGCCAGCGGTATGCTCCATCAAAACGGCGCAGTCGAACCGTATGGACAAACTGTTCACCTGTTCGCAGTGAATGAGTCCATGTCCGCAGGTAGTCCTCACGGTCCTCTTCGTGAAAACTAGCCCAGGGGTCGGATACCAAGTCGGCAAGGGTCTGGCCTCTGTACGTCAAGTACCTGGAGTTTACCCAGACAATTTCTCCAGTCACAGGCCACGCGACAAAGACTTGCACAGGTAACAGATCAAGCATAAGGCCTTTCAAACGATCTGTTGGTGGATTCATACTAACTTGTGTTGTTGGCGTCAACCCCGGGCGACCTAGTGTCGATGTGGTAGGTTTCGTAAGCAGTGGAGTGCTTGGCGGCAAAGACTGGAAGGACGAAGAAAAGTCACCGCCATACGAATGCAATTTTGTATGTTTGTGACTGCTCTGTGCAGTATTGCTCAAGTTTACCGCTCGTTTGGGATGATCGTTAATGTCGTGTACCACACGAGGTTCTTCCTTTTTGCCTAACGATGTAGCCGAATCCCTAGACACGTGCCGTGGCCTAGTCACTGGCGTAGTGTCTTCTTCAGTAGCTGTATTGTGCCCGACGGCCTCGGGGGTATCAGAGTCTTTCGTTGAGACGGGTTCGTCAGGCTGCCTCCGAAGGCTTAATGAGTGCCGGTGTTGCTTATTACTACTGATCTCTTTGGGATTGCGAGATGCGCGTTGATTGGAAGGGCCCGATGGCGTTTCGGCGTGTGTACCTCCCCTCGGCTTTGTATTAAAATAACTATCACCGCCAGCTGAGCCAGGGCTGGTTCCAGTCGCACGGCGCTCAACAACTAGGCCAAATGACCCAGGTTCCCAGAGAGGTGTGCCCATGGGAGACCCAGTGATACTCCGAGACTGTGTTGAATAATCGCTGGGGCTGGTAAGACTGCCAGCAAGCGATCGTTGAGAGATGTCTTCAGATGAAGACATTCCAAAGGGCCCAAAAGCGCTCAGATTAGCCATCGGCCTACCATCTGGACCAATAGCTCCGAAGCCAGTATTCGATGGTCGCTTCCGAGACAGGCCCATAACTTCGGTTTCGAGATTCGTATAATGACGGCATAGTGAGAAGGATGTTGCCAAGTGAGGAGCCAGATGCTCAAGAGAATATCGCAAGTTTGAAGGATACGGTATAACAGGACTAAGGATCGACAATATTGCAATGGGGGGCTGTTGCTGCTTCCGGGAAGACTCGTCTGGCCCAGACCACGGTGACGGAACAGCTTCATGCTTTGCCCGTAGATTTGTCCTCTGTCCAAGTGCAGATGGATCTAATTTAAATCTCTGGGGCGATCTCGAAAGCAAGATGTGGTTTAAAGGGATGTGGAGAACCGTCCAAGAATTGTCAATACCAATGGTCTCAGGGGGTTGAATTGATGAATAGTCATGTGGACTAGGGCCAGGGCTGAAGGAACTCTCATCAAGGACGGCGGCGTCGGCGAAGAATGGGTTTTCCGAGGGGTCTGGTCGAACAGCTGGAGAAGGGGCAGGTGACTGCGACCAAGGTGAAGGAGGAGCCTGTTCGAATTCCTCGTACCTTGGTGTAGGAGGTCGAGGTGGTTCATCGTCGATGACGGAATAGAGGTGTGGAATCTTAGACTTGTCAGGCATGGAAGCCTTCTTACTTTTACCTCTTGTTAGAGGCGTACTGGCACTGGCAAGTAAGGATGATAAGTTTGTCGAAGACTCTGGCTTGGTTTGCTTAGTAGAACCTTTCGTCTTAGCATCTTGTGGTGTCGGCTTGGGACTTTTAGCCCTAGTTGGTTGCTCCTCAGCACGAGGATCGAAGTATGGGTAGGTGCGAGTCAAGGCAATAACCTTCCCCCGTTCGATAACTCTCGTTATACCGTTATGGTCGATGAGAGGATCCGCATCAAGATCGAGAGCCTGTAAAACGGGTAGCACCCGGCCCTTCAGCGCTTTATCCGTCTCTACGGTTGCATCCCAATTGGGGAGGGGTTGTTTCCCTTCAAATGCATCATGCTCTTCTAACGCCTGCTGGTTTAGAGCTATGTGCGAGGCGGTTACGCCACCACGATCGGGACCTGGATAGTGGCTCTTACTCCTGGAAGTGAGACCGGGTCGGCGAGAAGTGGGCGAAGCCGCTGCTTCGCTAAAGTGTGCTCTACGTGATTCTTTTTTTTCCTCATAAGCAGTGAACGAATGGCGACTTTGCATACTCGGGCGAAGAGAAGGTTCATCTCTCCAAGTAGACTCTATCGTTGGCGCCATGTCGATCCTATCGTCAGCGCTATTCGCGGCTAAGCTACTGCCCCTCGCCATGTAGCCCATACTGAAGTCATCTTCCGTTTGGGCATTGTACGTAGCCTTTTGGCCCCATGGAACATTTTCAACATCAGTAGCATCAGCGGGTACCGATAATGTAATCCTTTCTGCCTTGTAGATTTCCGTCAAAATTTGGACAACCGTATTCCACCAGCCATTCAAGCCAGGTTCAGCCGAGAGCATCAAGGAGAGTTCATAGAGGTTGGGAGTTGGAAAATTGGGATCCTCGGAAAATGGAGTGCACCCAGGAGGAAGAAAAGTCATAGCAGAAGCGGGAGTGGACGGGTCCGATGTGAGCTGGTCGTGAAGACCTCGCCCTCCCAAAAGAGAGAAGTGATTTTGTAGATGAGAAGCCCGAAAACCCGGCGTGTTCATACGCGGAAAAGGGTAGGAAGGCGTCCTTGCAGCAAACCCTGGCGTTGTGCCTCCACGGACAGTCTTGTTCGATTCCGTGGATGCAGTAGGCAAGTCGGAGGCCGAGCTTACAGAGCCAGATAGGTCCTCTCGTATTGGGGATACGCGTATATTCTCAAATTTTGCTGCTGGTGAGCCTTGGGTCTTTCTTTCCATCTCCCGGGCGAGTTTAGCCCGGTAATCTTTAATCGACTGCTGTGTTGTCATGGTTTCGGGCGACCTCTTCCCGATGCTGCCGTCCTTGCTTCTTTGCTCTGAGCGCATGCTTGCCGGCGACATATCATATCGTCCCACATCCCTGCCCCCAGAATCTTTTCTCTTGACGGCGGGAGAGGACAGCTCGGCATCACCAGGCTCGAGCCCGCCACCACGTAGTTGCAAGCCGGAATCTAACGGCGAGTCAGCAGACAGGGGCTCTAGGGACAACGCAGTAGCCGAAGAATCAACATGCGGCGCCACAGCTAGAGAAGGAACTATACGGTGCCAGTCAGATATGCCACACAAAAGCGTTGATGGCGCTTCGTCTTCTCCCGAGTTCGTGGTGACATCTTCGTCATGAGACCGAGAAGGGTCGTAGTCGCATGGTTGGCTCGGGGTTACGAGAGGGTTGAGGATTGGCATGCCTCATCAGAAAGCTCCCAGGTAAGATTGCCGGGACCGGTGCTGACTACAGTCTCGTATCTTCGGCATTCGCTGGATAGACGGGCAGTCTCTCAGTGGGCAGGACGGGACGGGGCAGGGCAGTGTTGCGTGCACGTGGCGCTGCCGGGCAATGATTTGGGGATGCTGGCTCTGTGTAGCGGGTATGGCGCTCGGCGATGGGGGTATGGTGTTGGTTATTGGATTTGACAAAGTGGATGGCTGTATTGATCGAGGAGACGATCTGGAGTAGGCCGCCGGTAGGCCGGTAGGTTGGTGGTATGGCGGTACGGTGGTATTGGAGACGTGTGGTGTGATGCGTCTCTGCGTGGATTTCGTTACAGAATAGGTAGTAGGAGGATGGATATTGGATATGGAGCAAGTGTGGGATGACCTCGTTCAGGCAAGGCTTGTTTAGACCCGCTGCTCGACCTTCCCGCTACGTCAGACAGTATTTCAGAGACCCCAAGCACGGCTCTGTTCCTGCCCCACGAAGTGCTTCGGGTAGCCTGTAGGATGCCACGCTCCGCCATCATGTAAACCAACCTGCATGCACACCTACTTATAATGACGAAGGGACGTCGCCAACAACACTCCATCTGCCTTGCCAGCTCTCCCCTCCTTCTTCACTCGACTTTTCAGGAGTTTGTTCTATGTATGATAGCTCGACACCCGGTCATACTCTACATCTCAGCATTTATTATTATTATTATTCTGGCTGTCGAGACAAAACCACAGCAATACAACGTGACACCCGAGACGACTTACATCATACTATGTAATACATGATGCAATGCGGTTGACTGATTGGTACTTGGCCTGCCGATTTGTTGAGGGTTGCCAGCCAATGCTGTTCAGGTACTGGCGTCCCTTTTTTGCACCAATCTCGGTATGAATCCGATGAATGGCCTCCAGCTTTGTCTAAGTGCATGATAGCTCCGGAGTTGTCGACGTCCAAGGCTTCTCTAAAACCATAATCTAATCTACATTTAGCTCAAGCGTGAGAGTTCGATCAAACGTGCATGACGGCGACCTGCCCCCTGCCAGTGGTTATCTAAAGTTTTTTTTTAGAACTACCTAGATACCATGTAATCGCTAATACAGCTTGCCTACGCAGTACGGTATCTACCTTAATTTTTTGCTGGCCTGCCGAATGTACCTTGTGTGCCTACCTACGCAGTACATACTTACCTACACGTAGAGCAGCACTCAATACATCCAACACGACTGGCTATTTAGTACCTACAGTGCTTTTTTCAACTAATATGGCAGCGCATTTGAATCAGTAGCTTCTTCTATTTGTAGAAAATGGTTTACAGAGGCAACTGTAGATGTATATACATATCTATTCAACAGACATGTACCAGTCCAATCTGTAGACTGCCATGTAAGTTAGAGTATACATACTGCTACAAACATAAGCATACCTGACCTACATTGCATGCGCAACTGGGTAGGTATTTCGCAACGCCATTACAGCTGGAGCATTTAAACTCAAATGCACCTACTGTAAGTGATCTGCGTACTTAGGCCAGTAGCTGTACAGCGTAATAAACCGCTGTCTCATTTACATACAATAGTGTAGACTAATTTTGCAGGGCTATCCTATCCTCGCAGGTTTTTTTAATGCATTGTTTTTCAATGCCAGCTACAGGCAGACTACAGTGCTGTAGCTGCTGCTCCAAATACCTACTACCCTAACTGTGTTAGGTACAGGTAGTATAGTGCTAGCAGCATTGTGCGTATACGTAGCTTGGCTAGCAAATCAAAGTACTTATAGTGGAATAAAAAATACTTGCACGACTCGTACATATACTAATTACAGAGGTGTTTTCTTGCTTAACTAACTCTATACGTAGGAGGTAGCGAAGTAAGCATCTTTACCCTATCGATATCGACTCAGCTGACAATGCCGAGTCTTTACCCAGTCCTTCCAGCATGCATATATCGGTCTCACTATCTGTGACAATTGGTTATTCTGCGGATAATATGGAGCAGCATACTGTAAACCTTGGACAGAACCTTGGATAAGCGCCAATATTGTCCGCCCCACCCAATTTGGCATTCATCTCCAGACTTCCTATTCTGGAAATCCTAAACTCCGCCAGTCGTCATCGCCATGACAATCCGAGCCCGAGCAGTACCCGAGTACTGCCCCGAGTGCCCCGAGCCCAGCAACTACAGGATGCATCATCGATTATACCAGTACTTGTCGTAAGCTGGCCAGCAGCCCAGTGGCGGCTGGACCGGAAGTCGGGCCGTGATAGCCCGGGTCAGCTCTCTCGGAGGCTGAGATATGCCGGTAGATAGGGGTTCCTCGATCTCTCAGCCTTCGCCAGTGAACCATGATCAGTCAGTATTCATCCCTTTTCAGTTGACAATGGGGACATCTACACGGTGCACGGTCTACGGTATACTGTGTGCGAGGTCATGAGAGCCTGCCTTTATCGACGTATGTAGAACAACTTACACTAGTTCGTGTAACTACTTAGATTATAAGATGCGTGGCGGACGCCTCCCGCCTACTGTCTACCGAGCAACTTTACCTCATGGTGTGTCATGCAATGGTAGCAGTCTAGAATTAATAGTGCCTGCAGCTCTGTAATTAATGCCAGACTTGCGACATTATCAGTTGATCGTACCAGATGCAGCACATTGTCGGTTGTAGAATTCTACCGTTCAGATCGGAGAATTCAACTTTTCCATGCAAAATATGAATTGCCATGATTTGTCATTAGGTTGGACAAAGAATGAATGGTTCTTGTATTTGCTTTTGGTGTAGGGAGGCCAACTGCCGAGTCCTGTACAATCCTACAGCTTGTCCAACACAGTCGAGAACAGCTTTCTTACTGCAGCCTAATACATGTCGATGATTCTATTGTCGTAGATCTTGATACACCATAAGGTCGAATGTCGTAAAGCTACAAACTTCAGAATCTAGGGTGGCATACCAAAGAATAATAAATATATCTCACTTGGTCGTTGCTCCTCTAAGAGTAGGTCTCTGCATTCTTGTATTTAGCTTAAGGACTTGGGACTCAGGCACACGGACATAAAAATTATCATCATAGTTTAGAACCATCGGGTGATGGATAGCCTCGGGGTATTTTCACTTTCACATCGCACTTAATACCTGATATCTTACTGTATAACTTTGCACGACTTCTCGTTGAACGCCGATAAAGAAATTAGTGTTGCAGAATAATCTTCACATATGACTTAGCCGTGCCCCTGTGTAGCCGTTGTCGCTCGTAAAGCTTACTTCTGATAGATTGTTGGTTACGCAGTGAACTACTGATGTAAACACTTGTCCGCCTTAAGTGTCTTATATATGAAAACTTGAGTCGCACGACAGCAGTCCAGGGACAGCAGGAGGCCCATTGAATGATTGACGATAGTTAGGTGTGACATGTTATCCTAGGGGTTGTTGGACAGAGTTACCCAATATAGTGAGTATATAAAAGCACAATGATTTCTGTTATGATCGATAAATAATATTAGAACAACACCGTTACTAAGATTGGGCGATAAATCCATCACTACATCATGCAGAGTCTCATATTTGCTATTGCCGCCATGAATGTCGGCGTTATGATACAACGAGTGATAGCCGATGCAAACTTGATCTTTGATTCAGAGGGTTACAACAGTGGAAAATACGGTCCTGATCCTCGCCAGTATTACCACTCTACCAACTTCACCTCTCCTCTTTTGCTCGTCAACCACTGGGACCCAGCGAAAACCGAGAATTCATCCTACATTTTCATTACCCTGAATACCCCCGGGGATAACGAGAGCGCTAGTCCAGTTATCTTTCGAGCCGAAGACCTCAGCCTGGTTTACAGCGAACCTCGTTGGTCTGCCGTACACGATGCACACATCGCTCAATTCAACGGCAAAGACTACCTTGTCTTCATTGAACAGGGAGGGTTGAAAGGGAGTCCATTACAGCACTGTTTGTTATACGACTCCACGTACACACTGACATACAATATTTCATCACACAGCCCGGCACCCGCGGAAATGGAAATGCATGAGTGTCAGCTCACGGCCATTGGCTCTGCTGTAGTAATCCTGAAAGAAGTCATACCTTATAATCTAACGGTGGTGGGTGGCTCTGAAGACGGGAGAGTGTTAGATAATATCATCCAGGAGATCGACATAGAGACGGGCGAGTTACTCTGGACGTGGCGGGGCTCAGATCATTACGAATTATCGGAATCGTATCTGGAATACAAACAAGGCCCAGGGGCTTATGATTACATTCACATGAACAGTGCTGATAGAGTGAGTTGTCATACTCCTTCGTCAGTCTTGTTGTTTGTTCAAAATCGTTGACCCGTGTCCTGCGAAAGACTCCGGAAGGGAATTTCTTGATCTCTGCTCGACACACCCACAGCATTAATCTCGTGGATAGGTCAGTTCTCTGAAGTCTTTTATCTCCCTTCTAGCATGTCTTGGAAGCAGAAGTTACCTGGGCGAGGGATTTCCACTCCTGGCACCTCTGCAAACTCTCGAAACCCCTGCTATTTTTTTTTCTTACTTCAAATGACAATTATTGACTCTGAAGATTTGAATAGGGAAAGTGGCCGTATCAACTGGACTCTAGGGGGGAAGAAAAACGATTTTCTCGATTTATCAGATGGAAACGCAACCAATTTTGCCTGGCAGCATCATGCAAGGCTCAACAACAGTACACAGCTCACCATGTTTGACAACCACAACATCTCGAGCACGATCGGGTGCATGTTTAATTGCTCACGTGGTAAACACGTGGAGCTCGACTATAAAAATCGTACTGCACGGCTTGTATCGGAATTCTACCACCCAGAGAGCCTATTAAGCGGGTTCGAAGGAAGCTATCAGACTACGCGAAGCGGAAATATCTTCTTGGGCTGGGGTGCGAATCCAACTTTTACGGAACAGTACGAATTTCAAGAATTTTCTTATCCCTGCTGAAAGGATGCTTCTCTCACGCACTTCCCGTGTTTTTGGTTTTTTTTCCAACTCCTGTAATGGGCCAAACCTCTTTCGTGAGCAGTGAATATCTAACGTCTTGATTGTTATAGCCTGCCTTCAGGGGAGTGTGTCCTCGATGTCCAGTTCGATCTTTGGCGTCCGGATACGGGTTATCCCATTAATTACCGAGCTTTCAAGATGGATTGGAAGGCATATCCGACGTGGGACCCTCAAATCGCGACTCTTAGGGCAAACGAGTACGGAGAGTTCAAGGTTTATGTTAGCTGGAATGGAGCGACCGAGGTCGCAAAATGGCAGCTGGTGAGTGATATGCCGGAGGCGAAGAAAGAAGCAGAAGAGGACCAGGTGCTAACGCTCGGCGTGGTGAAGCTTCTGGGAGACTCATACGATAACGTTACGAATCCTATCATGGTGGTCCCTCGTAACGGTTTCGAGACTGAGATTATCTTGAAACCTGATCAACCTTTTATACGTGCTGCGGCTTTCGACCAAGACGGCCTAGTATTGGGTATGACGGCGGTAGCCCAACTCATAAATGGTGAAGAGACTTCAGAGGTGATAGAGGCTGCCAGGTAACTAAAAGAGGAGTTTCCTCATAGGAACAGTTGGAACGGCGCGATATGAGTCGCGTTGTAAAATATGTAGCTGTTACAAAAAGCTTGGGAGATGAAAATAATACATTATGTGAGCAAAAAAGAGATGAGAAAAAAATCGATTTCGTTATCAAGATAATTAGTTTATATATCTCTCTCCTGAAGCTGATTACCCTGCGTTGAGTAAGTCATCTTCTACTGTGCTTCGTATCTGCGGAGAAAACTATCCTGCATCTTTTACTTTCAGATAAACATAGCCCAGAAACGAGTACACGACAAAGTTAAGAAGGATATACCACTAGGGTAAAACGCCGGGTACTTGATACCCATTTGCTAGAGGGAGTACTCGTCCTCATCACCAGATCCAGATAAAGCATCCGCCAGCTCGTCGGCCAGGTTTCCCAGGCCATTATCTTGGCCACCGCCGCCGAGGTTGTGGAACTCGGCTTCGTTCATGCTCTGGCGGAGAGGTGTCAGGGGTTCCCCGTGAAAGGAGGATTGGCGTATGAGTGCCTGTCAGTTTTAACTACATACCGTCATTTTGTAGCTAGGAGCAGAAATAGCCGGTCTCGTCTGTTTGAGAGGTACAGACAAAGGGTTCGCTGGGGATGTAGACGTTTAGCCAGTTGAGCCGATAGGTTACGGTCCGGAAGTAGGATATTGATATGTAGCTGGTACCTTGAGGAGAGCTACAAGGAGCCACCGCCGAGACAGCATAATAAGTGAGTCTGGTGTTATTACAATTGCTATTGATATTGAATGCGTGGTCTTGGTGACTGGACCTTGTAGTTGCTTGATTCTGGATAAGCCCGTCCCTCAATATCACACTGGTACTATGTCACAAACATAAGTAACAGAAGAGGTAGAAACATGCCCCCGAAATATTGAAATCATCAACTAAATAATACAAAAAAGACGTACATATGGCAATTTGAATAATAGTACAAATACAAGAAAGATAGCTCCCTATCCTCGCCTAAGGCCCTCAAAACCCTCGCTTATCAATATGAGGATTACCAAAGTTCACAGGTTGGCTCTTTGGCCGGACAATTGAAGCTCTCCCTGAAGGCTCGAGAATTGGAGGTGGTACCAAGTATGCGCGCAAATGCGGGAGAGTGCGGGTCGACGTATATATAATTGATGGCTTGCTCCTTGCGGACCTTGCCACACCACCAGTTGGCATAGAAGACAAAAAACAGCTGTTCGTGTGTGAAATGATCGAGCCCCGGTAAACTCTGGTCTGGGCTGGCCGCTCGGCGCTTTTCCCATGATGCGAAAGCTGCTGAGACACCGCCAGCGTCGGCAATGTTTTCACCTAGGGTTAGCCTGCCGTTAACGTGCAGCAGTTGACCGTTGTTGCCCTCAATGGTGAAGTTGTTGTATTGATTCACGAAGCAGTCGGCACGTTTATCAAATTCCTCGACTGTGTGGTTTGTCCACCAGTCAGTGTAGTCTGCAGCGGTTTCGTTAGTATTTGTATCGCTGAGTATCGAATTCACTAAAAAAGCAGTCACTAAAAGAACAAATGAAGTCCCACTTACTGCCATTCTCGTCATAATGACAGCCTGAGTTATCAAAAGCATGAGACAATTCGTGCCCAGCTACAGACGCAAAAGCTCCATACGAAACGTACCCCGGCAAATCTACCGAGAAGACGGGAAATTGCATAATCCCGGCTGGGAAAACCTTGAGAACTGAATTAGTAACTTTTGGCCGAAACCTCTATGTACGAAACTCGGAAGTCCACTTACAATCTCATTTCCAGCGGGATTGTAATACTGTAGTAACCAGATTAGTTATCGCTATTATGCATATATGCAGAAGTGTGGGAAGTTTCCCCTGACATAGGTCTGGGCCAGGGAGTCTTGACGCTTAAAGTGTACTAACAATACAAATAAGCGACCTCAAGAAGTACTTACCGCATTGATGATATCTGCTTGCATTCCCCATTCGCCTCTGTCTACTGGCTTGCTAAGAGCGGACCACGTCCGATTTGATGAGAACTGATTGCTAGACACTGAATTGTTAAAGAAGGAGCCTGTGATCTTCAGGCCCTTGTAGTAGTCTCGCACTGCGTCAGGATTCGTAATATCTGGAGATTTGGTGGGGTATCCGATTTTCTGATCAATATTGTGCACCTTATTCGCGGCGAGTTTCTTCACCGAATTATCCATCCAGTCAAGATCACCTAGTCTGGTAGTGAATTGTTGCTTTATGTCTAGGATAATCTGGTCGCCATAGTTTTTAGCAGCCTTTGAGAATGTAGCTTCGATATAGAAACGGCTGAGGATCCAGCCAAGTGTGCCATCTACATAGCTCAGGCAGGTCTTCCACCGCTCTGACTCTGTTTACCGACTGGAGTTAGCAATTGCCGCAAAAGTGAGAAATTGAGCAAAGCCTTGGGAGCACGCATCAGCAAGGAGGCCCAAAACTTGCCAAAAACGGGGGAAAATGAATCGAGGGGACTAACTTGTCTCGGGGTCCTAAAGATAGTGAGTGGGAAGCGTACGTTTTAGTTGACGGGGTGATAGACTTACTCGGCCTGAGAGGATGTTGTCGAAGCGAGTGATAGGCTCTACTTCGGTAGCTTCAACGTAAGAGGAATACGTCCGTATCAAATTCCATATCAAGTAGGTCTGGATCGTAGATTTTGGAGTCTTGGAGACGATCTGAGAAACATTTCCTAAGAACTCTGGGAAAGCTAACAGCATCGTATTTGGTGTGTAGTCTGCAGGCGCTAACCCTTTCACTACTTTGTCTAATCCCAAAGCTGGAGCTATTTTTCCTACTTCGACAATAGGTATGATATTATAATATTTCTAATGCCATTAGTTTGATCTTGTATGTGTTTTTCTTTTTAGAGTACCACTTACTGTGACATCCTGCATATCCTCTGGAGGTGGCGTCAGAGCTGCAATCTGCTTCTCGAGTTCAACTACGGATTCTGCGAGTTTGGCTGCAGATTTCCTGGAAGCAGCAGTCGGAAGTAGTGAAGAGAAAACTTGTTCTAGCATGACTTGATACTGCTTCACAGTATCATTGTCTTCGTAATATTCAGGTGACGGCAGGTTATATCCTGATGGCATAGCCTGAATAATTACGACGTCCTGTGGCCATGAGCAAGGTGTTTAACTATTGAGCCAGTAAGACTTACGGGATTCTTATCATCTGCACCAGTAAAAAGTCCTTCGAACGTTCCGACTTCTAGTTGCTGGAGGAGCAAGATTGTGTCACTAAGTTTCGCGTAATCTTCCGACTGTACAAGATCTTCAGTGTCATATGTCTGGTCATCTACCGGGAAACTCTGGGCGACTTTTCTAATTAACTCAGTCAGGGGATCCAGGCCGATTGCCTTCAATGTTGTCTCATTCACTTTAACACTCGGGGTCAGT
This sequence comes from Xylaria arbuscula, assembly GCA_022385695.1. Classification (NCBI taxonomy): domain Eukaryota; kingdom Fungi; phylum Ascomycota; class Sordariomycetes; order Xylariales; family Xylariaceae; genus Xylaria; species Xylaria arbuscula. Next base: position 606,298 of record MU279345.1, read on the forward strand.
AATTGTCATATTGAGCGTAACATGAAGAACTACCGAAGCCAATCGATGCGCCAAACATGTACTTGGATTGGAAGTCTTTCCGCTAGGAAATTGACCAGAAACAGGAAGATTGTAACCCCGAGAATTACTCACTGCAGGCGTTGTATGATTCTTGCATGGTAAGAAAATTGTCCTCGTCGGTTGATGCTGCGAGCTTTTGAAGATTCATAGGCGAGAACGAAGAATGCTAAATCTAGATTAGTATCTTGATTAGGTTCTTAAACCGCGTACGAGCAGGTATTATTCATTAAGCGTTACAATGAAATTCAATTGCTGAGCAATATCTTCAAAATTGACATATGAAGTTTACAGCTCAGCATAAGCTTGGCATTGTGTGAGTGAGCGAACTTGTGCGCTCGGGAAACTCTGCATTTTAGCTCCAACAATATGGCGTTCTGAACTTATCCTGGCTGAAACAATTCACGTATATTCACAAGCAGATCAGAGCTATACCTGCCCGATCTCACATGGCGCCGGATATATCTCTGTGAAGAGATGATGAAATTTAAGACGCTGGTAAAGGAAAATGACGCTACACACCTTAGAGTCACCAGGGTACGGGGATTCTAGAATATGCCTGAGAATAGTTTGGCCGGTGTTAGACATAATTGAAGCCGTTGAAAAGGACGACCGGTCCTCGGGGATGTCGTAGCGATCTCTAAAGCCATCACAGACGAGACTATCAAACTGAGTACAAGGATCGAGATTCTTGTAATCAGGAGAAAGGTTGTCTGTTCGCATATGAGCTAGGTCTGTGGAATCCTAAGGGTCCATGTCGGAGACTTACAGAGAATTTCGGACGCAGCGTGAATGCATGTCGGCGTCGTACAAATGGACGTATCCATCTTCGGGGGCTTCTTCCGGCTGCGTGATAGCACTGGAGTACGTTCATTTAGTGAAGCGCCGCTAGAATAAGAGGCAAGCACGTACCTCCACTTAGAATTAAGATGACAACGAAGACGATGATGAGGAAAACACTGGCAATCAATGATATCCAACGGCGACGATGCAAAGACCTGATATCCCCGGTAAAGTAACCAACGCTTTCGTCTTCGGTAACATTTCTGACGCTTTCTCCTTCAGTCTCACCCGCGGCATGATGCAGGAGCGGACTCCTCTCATTCTCCCGCGCCTCTGCCGGTTTGCCCGGCTGTGGTTCGCTGGCCATGCTACTTAACAGCGGCGACAAGGTTAAACAGATGTAACTAAGTGCGACCGTGCTGTACGCTGTGCAGATATGACCTTAGCCGCCGTGGCGGCTGCGATATGTGACTTAAGAGCTTGGGGCCAGCGAAGACGGATAGTACATGTGTGAGAATCGGAGTGCTACTACCATGTACATATGTACTTAGGAGGTAGTAGATGTAGCCTGTAGAGACTTCCGGGTTTGGTTGAGTATCTCAATGTACCAGCTAACCATGCAATGATAGACAGCCTGCGAGCATTAGAGCTTGTCCGCTTGGATAATAGCCTTATTAATGATATATATTGTTGGATATTGACTTTGAGGTGCTCAGGTGAGAGTTAAGGTGGTTAAGCATCGCGGCTCAATGCGTCACTCAACAAACGCACTACCCCGTACAGGCCCCAGCCCCCCCGAAATGCGCGTCGGTCCCAGTTAGCGGCATTCCCGTGCGGACGCTAACCTGAAACAGCAAGACTACTACCCAACCTCTGTTATGACCACTATTTGACGATATGAGGTAACCTCTCGAGCCCTCTGTAGCCCTTCGCCTTAATCCCTGACAGAACGCTGAGTTTATACCGGTATATTTCTCTTAATGAAGGTAGTTTATCTAGAGATTTGGATACAACTCTTCAAATACTGTCTTTTTTCGAGGCAGATAAGTACACTATTCTAACATAATGCTATCCGGTGTAGCATCCTATCGAAGCTCGATTGCTCTTGTAATTTGACCATGCTATGATAACATAGACGTGTAAAGTGATACCTATGTCTGTTTTGGTAACGATGAAGGGATATGCACTAATCGTGAGACGAGAAATGTGCAAATTGGACGCTTTTGGATCTCAATCTAACTATGTTGCCCGGCCCCCAATCCATCGACGTAAAATAAACCCGCTATTTCCAGGCGCCTGCCGCTGAAACCAAGTTACCAGATCAATAGTTTTACTCCAAGCACGTGTGGATCCACGTGTGCGGAATTGAAGAGAAATGAACCCCTATCATGAATATCATGCTCTGCAAGTTGTTAACTGCTTCGCTGACTCCGTCTCGTCCTGTATTTTCCTTCATTCCTTCCTTCCCTGTCCCAATCCATAGTTCATTTTTGGAAGTGTGGTGGCAACCCTTTAGAAACCAAGCTTCTGCTTCTTGATGCGAGGGTATACGCCGATAATCACGAGAACAGATATGAGGATTAGTGCCCAGAGTTTGAGACCAAGCACATTCTGGTTGTAGTCGGTCTTCACAGCGCTCGTAACAGTTGCCAGCAAGAGCAACAAGAGTACGTAGCCGCTGATGCGGTGGTATTTCCATATCTTTTTGGCATTCGCTTCGCCGCCGTATAGGGCAGGAACGCCAAACATGGTGAAGCCAACAAGATATTGCACGAGCAGCCATATCGATGTGATGACTCCCAGATAGCCATGCACAGAATGAAAATGTGCGCCATTGGACTGGAACTTATTGACTTCGATGACCACAACGCCGACTACAAAGATAGCAAATGCTAGCAGATTTAGTCCTGCGTGGATCTTTTGTCCGACCTGTTTCTGGGCGCCCGTGTGCGTTGGTTGCAGGACTAGGATCGACTGCAGGAGCACCAGTACTCCCAGGGACTGTGCAAGTGGGTGCACCGAGAACAGGATGACGGGGTTGAGAAACACGGACGCCCAGACGGAGGCAACGAGCAAGAGAGCGGCGCCCTCAGCCAAAACACCGGTGCCTGAGGACTGTATGAGCTTTGCCATGGCGGAAAAGGGCAGGTATCAGATTGAGATTGAAAGGAGACGTTGTCAAGCACGTATATTAAATCCGGCTGCTTGAGTGTAGGTGGCAGCCAACCAAGGTGGTAGTGAACAACTGTTCAAGGAACGTGTGGGGTAAGAGTACTATATTCAAATTGCAGAGGCTCTATAGGACGGCAAAACAAAACCTGTATTTGAAGACCGGAGAAGTGTGTGCTTAAAAGCCAGTACATACCGAGGACGAGATTCTTGATAATGGAAGCCTCTTCTCTCTGGGACGCGTCTCCCGGCCGTCCCAGCAGCGGTTCTGTATCGTCGACATGTCCGTCCGTGTCCGGATCGATCGGGGTATGTTGGGGTATTCCCGTTGCCGAAGCCATTGTGAATGGCAGGAAAGCAATGGGCTTGTTCGAGGTCAAGGCTAGGTAATAAGCTGACTCCGATACGCGACGGCAGGGTGAGTAAAGAGTATTCGGTAGACAAAGAATAATCGAATTGCGGGCTGGATGAAGACTGAAGTAAAAGGCTTCGAGGGATGATCCTCGTGCTCAGCTAATTCTAACCCTCGATGACGAATGCCGTGTGTTGAAGTACCTAGGAGAGTCGCCAACCACGCAGCTTGCAGCTTCAGCCAATCAGAAACCACATAATTCAATTAACGCTTATCGCAAGGTAGCAGTATCAAGCGGGTATGCGGGGTCCGCCAGGGGCGGGGGGTATCCGGAGTTAGGTAGATAGGTATCTCAGCTACCTACCTAATTGTGGCTACCTTCAAATATGGCTAGGTCAGACTTGGGTATATTTAGCAACATGTACAACAAGATCATGTATTGGAGTGTAGCCTGGTAGGCTGCAAGATGGACCATTCTTTCAGAAGATTAGGTAATTTTTAGTTTCATGGTTTCTCTAAGGTTACCTAAGGGTAAATGTGTACTCATAGTATAGGTATCACGAACAATATGCATATCAACATCAAGTGGATTTAGTCTAGTGGCATTGTTCATATTAAGTTAACACGGCGATCGAGATGCTAACTTATCGGCCAGAGCCGCCTTCCGATTGAGTTCCGACACCCCCGCCCGTCTATGTGGGCAACAGGTGTTTCTCTATGTTTAAATTATATGGTCCAGCTGTTGCTTTCATATTTGTCTCATACATTAAGTTCTTTAACTATCATTAATATCGATTTTGGCGGCTATTGAGAATCATGGAGGGCAACAAATATCAACTGGAGGATGTCAGCGCGACAAGGGTCGCCTCGGAGGACATTGACAGGACGTTCCGATCTAGTTGTATTGGTAAGCCGGCAACAAATCAGAAAAGGGCGCGGGAAATGATCGGGCGCGTCGAGGTAGCTGATCATGTAATCCGAGCAAATATTCTTGTCGTCATGAGAGGCTAACTTGCCCTTCATAGATCTCATCTCAGGTGCCCTAGGTGGAAAAGTCCTGGGTTTCTCAAATGAGTGGTTTGCCGAAGCCAGCAACTTGCTGACGCCGACGGCCCCGATCAGGCAGCCTGGTAAGATGGTGTACACGGGTGCCTGGTACGACGGCTGGGAGACGAGAAGACACAACCAGGCACCTTTTGATTGGGTTGTCATCCGTCTTGGCGTTGCTTCGGGGACTGTAGAAGGTGTTGAAGTTGACACGGCGTTTTTCTCGGGTAACCATGCACCCGCCATCTCAGTGGAAGGCTGCTTCAATTCAAATGATGAAGAAGCCCTCTCCTGGAAAGGAGAAAAGGGCGACTGGGAGCCCATCCTAGGCATTCAAGAATGCGGGCCCTCTCAACGATTTGGATGGAAGCTGGACAACCCTACAGCCAAACAGTATACTCACGTGCGCCTCAACATGTATCCGGATGGTGGAATTGCCCGATTTCGACTCTTTGGTCATGCAGTGCCTGTCTTTCCTGCTGATAAAGAAGCTATATTCGACCTGGCCGCGGCTCAGAATGGGGGCGTTGCTATTTCATGCAGCGACCAACACTTCGGGACGAAGGACAACCTGATCCTCCCAGGCCGAGGCAAGGACATGGGAGATGGGTGGGAAACCGCCCGTTCGCGAACCCCAGGGCATGTTGACTGGGCCATCATCCGTCTCGGAGCTCCCGCTCTCATCCAGAGCTTCATTATCGACACAGCCTTTTTCCGAGGAAACTTCCCCCAGTTTGCGAAACTTGATGCGATCGAGTGGAAAGGCGAGGGAGAGCCAGGAGCCGACGGCCTACAGTGGACCGAAGTGCTAAAACCTAGCAAATGTGGCCCAGATCAGGAGCATGCCCTTGACTGTACCAAGAAGGACACGCCCTTCACCCATGTGAAACTTACCATAGTTCCCGATGGAGGTGTAAAGCGACTCCGGGTACTGGCCAAGAGGTCGGCCTAGCAGTCATTGTACATAACCTGGGTTAGCTAATCATCGATAGGCCGATCTAGGTAGTCAGGAATTGACCCAATGTATTGAAAGTGAAAAGGGTTCTGCGAAATTCCTATTGGCATGTGTTAGATGCCATAGGCATCAAGATTCAATATTGTTTAGAGGTAATACTTACTACCTACTTAAAGTAAAACTCATAATATAGGTAGTATTTGAGTAAGAGGCTTGAAGATGGGTTTGAAGTGCACAGGCCAGAACCCCACTTTAACGCGTAGAAGTAGGCAGCCCCTCTGAAGGCTGCATCATACCTAAGTTATCCCGCCCTATTACATATTGAACTGGCAACTTCCAAAGCACCTTACCTAACCAGCCTCCGAACAAACTTCACGATCAGAATTGCGCGCTCTTCGCATTTGGTCGCTCTGGTACTTCTCCCTCCATACAAGAAGCATGACGGAGTGCGCTCCTGTTTGCACGAACCCCTGAGCAGCAAAGCGTCCCATGCGGCCGGTGACGAAACATGGATTTCGGTGATCCTGATGGCGGGGGCTTTGGGGACGATGAGCCCAAAAAGCCACCGCCTCTCCCAGCCGACCTGCCGAAGTCGCTGGACGATCGCAAAGCCGTCCAGACAGAATTCGTACCCGAGACGGAAATGTACGATGGCTGGCAAGGTGCGCCATTGTCCGATCCTCAGCATCCCCTCCGCTTCTACCAGCTAACCGAGCTCGTCGATATAGGCCAATCGCAATTTCTAACCAGTCCGATACCTGCGAAGCCCCTACAGTTCAACAATCTAACACTCGACGATCCGGATTACGACCGCCACTTGACTCAGGGGATTGCAGACAGCGACACACGGCTTATGGAGATGTTGCAAGCACAAGCCCAGCATCACGGGGGGCAGACGTTCGAAGACGCCGATGCCGTCGCCGATGATGACAAGCTGTCGGACGAAGAAAAGAAGACGATGCTGCAGAAGGCTCTGAATATGGCTTCGAGCAATGGCGACATTATACAAGTATCCAAGATCCTCAGCGGCAAAGCCAAAACTTTCGTCGATGTGAATGCCCCAGACGAGGATGGGACACCTCCCTTGATCTACGCTAGCTGCTTTGTGAGTGGCGCTCCTAGCTCGGCTAACCCGTGCTTGCTGACGATAGTCCATAGGGACACGAAAGCGTTGTCCAGGCTCTCGTCAATGCCGGTGTGGATGTGGACAGACAAGACCGAAACTATTGGAGCGCCTTGATGTGGGCTATGACAAACCGACACAAGGGGATTGCCAAGATATTACTAGATAATGGGGCGTCTCCAGAGGCGAAGACGTCGTCAGGTAGAACTGCATTCGACTTCGTGCCCCCTGATAGTGAAATGTCCTTTTATCTGCACGATAACGGCTATGCTATCGGCAGTGCTGGAGTAACTGATGATTTCTACAACCCCGGTTTTTCACAAGACAGGTTTGAGGAAGAAATGGCTGAAAATGAATTTCGACGTCGAATGATGATGGACAGCGCGAGGGACCTCGAAGTCGATCTTGGAAACATGGGGTTTGATGATCAACCTGAGGCAAGTCTCCTGATTGGCTAAACAATGCACTGTCTGACTGACTTATGAAGCCTTTGGAGGAGATTGAAGAACAGCAAGAATTCGACTGGAGCCGTTGTTTACATGATCAGATGTTCGTGTTTCAAGAGAGCGAGCTCGAGAGAATTCTCGATATTATTATTACGAATATGCGCCCACAACGGTCGCCATCTCAAAAACCCGTCCCCGCGAACATGATATTTCTAAGCGCCCGCTATGCGCATTACCATGCGAGCCACGAACTCTTAGGAAAATTACTCGTCACCGCCCAGGACAAAATAAACGATGTCGTGGAGCATTATCAATGGGATATGACCATATTGGCTTTTTGGATGTCAAATGCGACGTTATTGTTACACTATTTGAGAAAAGACGCCGGCTTGTTGGAAACGACGACGGAATTCCAAGCACAGCTCTCCGAATTGATTAATGAGATTTTCATTCTCATCGTCCGAGACGCCGAAAGACGAATGGATAAAGTGTTAGACCTAGCACTGCTGGACCATGAGACAATCCCGGGCCTCGAAGACGTTACCTTTCAACATGAGTGGAAGCTTTTCAAGAGGAAAAAGGAAGTGAAGGTGGAGCCACTTGAGAAGCGATTCCGACCTCCATCACCAAAGCAACGCGCGAAACCAGCGCCTCGCAATGTCACCTCACTCCTTTCCTCGACACTTTTTGTCCTCGATCTATATGACATTCACTCCGTCATCACCTCCCAGATAATCTCTCAACTGCTCTATTGGCTTGGGGCCGAGCTTTTCAATCGGGTCATGAACAACCGGAAGTTTCTAGCAAGGACAAAAGCAATGCAGATCCGGATGAACGTTTCGGTCCTGGAAGATTGGGCTAGAGCAAACAATCGAAAGCCAGAACACTACGAATACGGCGAGACTCACGCTTCAGGCGAGACGACTGTGGAAGTGGCGCGAAAACACCTCGCCCCCGTCATCCAACTCCTTCAGTGGTTACAATGCTTCTCATCACTTGACCCGGATGACCTTGAAGCGTTGGTTGGGACACTGCAACAACTCAAACGCTTGAGCCCTCAGCAGCTGATATATGCTGCCAAGAACTATCGATTAGAAGTTGGCGAAAAAGGACTTCCAAAAAGTGCGTTAAAATATCTAGATGGGATACAAAAAGAAGCTGCGATACGGAGAGATAGGAGAAGAACTGCTTCGCCCCTACCGCCTAGTAGCTCACCCACAACGCCAGTGAAAGGTGGTTTTAATGGCCAAGACACGGATAATGTTGGAAGTATACAAGGCACACCGCGCATTGATCAATACGATGATGACGACGACTTGCCTCATGGCATCAATTTTGATCCATCAATCATGTTACCTTTCACCCTCCCTTCAGTCACAGATATGCTCGTATCTTTCGGTGCAGGATTTGGCGGAGTTAACCGTGAACGGGAAAGGAAATACATCCCTACTATTCCTCCCGAGTTCCTAGAAAAACTCGAAGTTAGTGGGGGCTCCAGTAGACCAATGTTCGGGGAGAAAGATTGGGAGAACGAGGTGCTCGAGACATGATAAACCTATACCCAATTGGTCACTCAATAGGGTTTGGAAGCATGTTTTTGCATCTTATGATTCGTTCTAGGTGAATAATCACTGTCACCCACCAAATGGTTTCATGATAACCGACCCAGGTGGTGTGCAACTTGGACAGAGGACCGCTTGTTAGCCCCAACCTCTCAGGCGAGTGCTGGGACGAGCCCAGTGATATCATATAATCTAGTTTACGCCGTGGCGATTTGCCTCGGAATTCTTTTATTGGCAGAGGCTATGCACTCCATTCTAGAGGGTAAAGAAAGCAAGGTGTTGGAAATATCATTTATTTGGGGACGCGCGGAGTCATGCTAGACCGGGAAGCATATCTTTTCTTGGGATCTAGTACATTTATCGACCCTGATGCAGTGGTCTTCCAACATGGGAATCCTACTTCAATGTAAAACAGTATTAAACATTTCAACAGCGCGCTGCCTTTTATCCAATACAGTTGACTTGTGTCGTCCCACTCATCAAAGATTCAAAGTCTACCTAGGCCGACGTAATCATCACCTTGAGATGGCTGTGACGTTGAATTCTTCTCGCCCTATTCTGTGACACGCGATACTGTTACAGGCGCAACACAATATGACCAATTATAGAATTTCAAGTCAAGCTTATAAAGTCGAATAGAGAATATCCAAGTCCCGTCTCTGCACCCGAGACTACGGCTTGCTTCGCAGTCCCTTGTCTATTCACTATAGGTAAATTGCTTGATCTTTGACGGCAACTTTGGGATACGCTGGCTAAATACCAGCGTCAGATTGGCGGCAATACTCCAAAGGAAAAAAACCCGGAACCACTGGGCCGCGGGGTTTTCTAGAACTATGGATGGATTACGCCACTGGCCCGTTTGTTAGCAATTTGCTAGGGTGCTACGAGGTGTACAGTCTTTGCTATTTCATCCTTTTTGTTTCTCATCACGTCCATCTTACCCCGCCGTTCGGACAGGTATCGGTGGGCTAAGCAAGCAGGTTTTGTGAGGATGCTGATCAGTTTAGTTTGGTTTCCTCTCTTCGACGTTATCGCGAAGTTCGGGATCCAAGTCGCATGCCCACTCGCGGGTGTCATGGTTGGTTTTATGTTACCTTCCGATCCCGACTTAGTTATCCCGGTAGATCATTCTGTTTCTCATGCGATGTAAGAGATATTGTTGATGGAGAGGATGGCCCGGGGCCGGGTTTCGAAGCCATATCTGGGACCCCTCCACTGCCTGATCGGGCAAGTGGACGAGAACCCCACATGGAAGGGTGGTCGTGGGTGTCGTGGGTTGACCAACAGCCCCTCCGGAGAAACAGATACCTAGTTGCGGAGACAAGTTGGAACAGGTTAAACTGAGTCACAGAACCACCATGCATGTCTAGGAAAAAGCATCGTGGTTCATTCACAGGGTAGGCAATACTGAAACCCCTCTCTCCACCCGGCATAGCACATGCTATGACACTCTGCGAAACGTTGCGGACATACGGACCATTCCCTTTTCCCTAGGGCCACTCTGACCGCGGCACGTTGCTTGCTGCGTAGGGCCTTTTTGCCATGGCTCGACCCTCAATTGGGCAGGCAAGAAATGCGGTGAATTAGTATAGCAAGATACAAATCCCAATGTCCGGAGAATTGTCAATGAGAGTATGACAAGTTTCCGTAGTTTAGACCGCAACGGGCTTACTAGTTAGTACCCTTTAGATCTACAGGTAGTTAGCTCAACTGAATTACTATAAGTATACTAATACCCGTTAGAATAGCTCCGTGGCAGCCAACAGGAGGGGAGGCGGGGCATATCATTGGATGGAAAGAGGGAGTTTCATCCTCCGGTCCTCAGCCAGTCCATCAGTCAGTCATCCAGTCTGTCGGTCAGCTACATGCCTACGTGGAGGCTGGTGGTGCACCATCGCCATGTGTACTGTAAGTGACAGATGGCTTCTTCGTTGGTGCTGCTGCGTAGACAGAGCACTGGGTCGACTGGGTATAATAATAGCCACACTTGGAAATGATACGTAACACAACATACCTACGCATCAGCCAGTGTGTGTGGATGATAGTTACATACCGGTATTTACAGGACAGCCCATCGACATGGACGACGCTGCGTGTCTGAGTGAGTATATACCTTGAAGTAGTAAGTGCCGCGTTGCAACCAATGCCGATAAGTACTAACAGTAGTAGTACGTATGGTGCGTGAATGTGTGTGCGTGACGAGTTCTACTACAGAGCTGCAACAGGACTAGACTCATAGGTGGATGTGCACCCTTCGTCAATCCCGGCCCACCTCTATCTACTAGTAGGCATCTCGTGCATGGCAAAGTATTTGACGCCTTCCGTTTTGCTACCAGAATTCGGACCGCCCAGCACACCCGGGCGTATCATGTGGTGAGCCGTTGGGGTGCCCTCAATTGGCTGTCGCCCGCCGTTTCGGCTGAGACCATGATGACCAGGCCTGACTAAAAAAAGAGCCTGCATATGTAGGCTGGGCCGGCCTACTACTAAGTAAGTATGTCAGTTGGGAAGCGATACATGTACTACCGAGGTAGGTCATCGATCACTACATAGTACATGATGCAGTGTAGGCGACTCTGGGTGTAAGTGGTCGGCTGGTTGGCTGGCTGGCCGGTTGGTGCTACGTAGGCTTTTGGTGTGTCGGCGGTGAGTGTGCAACGCGTCGCTGGACCGTCTTCCCGACGCAGAGACACAGAGAGGTAGGTAGAGAGACATCGAGATAGAAAAAGAGACAAAAGGAAGAGCCGCCACCACCTCCCGCGCTGATCGTTCTGAAAAACGCTGTCGCATCGTTCCTCGCTTGCTTGACCCTTGACTCGAAGAAAGAAGCCGAGCGGCGCAGATCTCTCACGATAACTAGTTCACCTACTATATCTATCCCTGGCGCCGTGTTGGATGTCTTGTCATTGGACTGTCTGTTCTAGCTGGTGAAGGGCCATCACGCCGCCGCCATCTCTCATGAATCAAGCAAACAAGTCTAAGACAGACAGACGGCCACCAAGCTCTTACAACCTGTTCCAAAGGGCGTCCTAGTTTATTAAGTGCTCTATCTCCCATCTTTCCCGGCCGGTATGTCTGGACCCAGTTCAATTGGCCATATTGACGCCACACCCCGTTTCCACCTCTATATAGTCGGCCACGGCCTGGACTTCGTCTATCCGTTTCCTGCATCCCACTTGATCACTATAGGCTGACGTAACCGTCTCGAAGGTAACCCTGCTCAGTTCTGGACACATCAATCAATATTCTGATCGAGTGCGAGTCATTCCACGACGTTACCACATGCCCCTGATGGTGGTGGCCCAGCCTGCTTTTATTGATGCATGACAGATGATCGTGTAATATTGCTCCTCATTTTGGCCCCCTCAATGAGCTTCTAGATAAAGAGAGCATCATCATAAGCGAGCATATATTTCACACTATTCTATTATTACCTGCGCCGGACCCCTACGGAACTACTGTCGACAAAATTGTGCTCGACAAAACCAGTTGTTTTCTCTATAGTACCTCGCCCTATCGACCGGAGAGCACTGCCGGACATCGGGCGTTTCGGGTCTCAGACAACGCAGTGATACCGGGGCGGCGTCAACAATCCCTGCCTCAGCCAAGTTGGGACCGGGTTGAGCGTTGCACCGCGTTCATCAAAAATAGCATTCCGCAGGTAGCGAAATTACGGCAATATCATGTTCGGCGTCGTGCAAGGAGGTGTTGGAGGAGTTGGGGTCGCAGCACCCTTTACGGATCCTTCCTCTCATCCTTCGTCACCACATTCCCGCAGGCACCACAGCAGCGTGCAGCGCAGCAAACCCAGACAGCACGCTACGCTGGCGGTGCCGTTCAGAGACGATACAAGGCTGTTGGCGCTACGGTATGACCAGACAGTCGCATTAGAGCCACCAATTCCGCTGCCGCCCCCTCGCTCGCCCTTGCGGCCGCCTCCTCGCGCTTCCTCCTTCAATCTCGCGAGGCCCGCTGCCGTCACAAACTCGCCCGTTGTCGTGCACCCTCCCGTGGCGCCTCCCCGTCCTCCGCCGCCCACAGAGCAACATCCCGCTCTGCGCACCATCAGCACACCCCGAACTTCTGAGGCTCACTCGAGGAGAGACTCGGTGCACGCACCGACGACACCGTCGTCACATTCGTACGGCTCATACGCACACACCTACTACGAGGACGACAGCAGCGACGGGGACGAGGACCCCTTTGCTTACGAGACGATCGACGCCGTGTCCGGCGTGCGACCGCTTCGATTGAGGGCAGATTCAGTAAGCTCCTCGATCTACTCGCTCAACGAACGGGAGTACAGCTTTCAGCCGGATCAAAGCAGGGGTCACGCGCTGCAGAGAGAAAGGCACAGGGAAAGGGAAAGCGAGAGCGAAAGCGGAGCGGAAGGGGAAGGAGGCGAGCGCGAGCGCGAGCAAAGGAGAGAGCGAGTCAGCGAGGAGTCGTCTCTGTCGCCCGCACTTTCCGTCGGCAGCACAGCATCGCCGGCATTACCTGCATCCCCCGCAACCCCACCGCCCCAGTTCTCCAAGCGCTTCGCCAGGAGCTTTAGCCTGCGCTCCGGCTCATCATCAAACAAGTCATCTTCGTCATCGTCGTCAATGAAGCGACTACGCAAAAAGGCCGCCGAGGACGGGCCAGTTGGCGGGATGGCAGATCGGGATCGGGGTCTGGGTCTGGCCGGGAGCCGACCGATGCGGATGCAGACAGAGAAGGAGAATGCCAATGGGAAGACGGGGGTCAGAAGCAATGGTGGTGCAGGTGATGGTGTTGGTGGTGGTGTTGGTGGAACGGGGTTGCTGCTGGATGGCAACAATGACTCGAATGTGGTGGCCGCGGCCAGTGCCGGCAATAAACCCAATAAACCCAAACCCAAACCCACCGTGGCCCCGTTGCCCTCTTCCTTGTTCTCTTCCTCCACCTCGTCCCCCCTGCCCCTCTTCCACTCCAACTCCCATTCGTGGAGGGCGACTAACCCGATTCACGCGCCCAATAACTCTAATCTCCATGCCGTCCCATCTACTGCTGCTGCTACTGCTGCTAGTGCTGGCCCGCCGTCGCCCGTCATCTCCACTGACATCCCCTGTGGAAGCTTCTTTGAGGAAGATGACTTAAGCAAGCTCTCCTTTTCCATCCGCGGCAGCCTCATATTCGGCGGCAAGCGTCCGTGGAAGACGAGCGGCAGCATTAATAATAAGATGGCCGATAAGCGAGTCATCCCCGAACAGTCGACTCTCAATCATACCAGCACTGGCGCCAAGGCGCGCGTCTTCCCTCTTGTCCCAACTGTCTCGAAAAAGGAACAGGCCAATCCCGCACCTGCGCGTCCGCCGCGCGAAGATGATATGGGCGTCGCCGCCATCATACAAAAACCATTCCAACACCCCGAATCGCCGCCGGCCGTGACCGACACCACATCCACATCACATAAGGCACCTCCCAGCATTCGGGTCATCTCTGCAGAGGCTGAGAAGGAATCTCAAAAGGTGAGATCTCTCTATGAATCCGGGGAAGCTCTTCAATCACGGGACGGCGACGTGTTCTCGCCAATTGGCGGGACACTTGAGCCTACCCTAGAAGTCCTGTCAGATGTGGATGGCAATGACGCGTATGATTTCCTTGACTCTCCAATACCCCTTTTGCCATTGATCGTGCTGACAAGCCACAACTGTGATAGACCAAGAGGCCGAAGACATGGACACCATACTCAAACGTCGGCTACTACGTCCTCGCCAGCGCAACAAGGTAACCACGAACTAGCTGGCGGAATCGAGGACTGGGAGGGAGTGGAAGGCCAGGATGTGGATCGCTACGGTTTCATTGTGCCGCATGACTCGAGCTCGCCGCCCAGCACAGCTACACCTCCCGCTTCTTCACCTGTCCGATTTTCATCTCGCAAAAACAGAAACGTATTGATACGCAAGGATGTTACGTCACTTTCATTGGGTGCTAAGCGCGGTCCTACCAAAAAGTTGTCTGCCCGGTCGCTCAATACGCATACTTCTGAGCTTTCCGTATTATCACGCCGTTCCGTACGCTCCACCATTCGCCAAGCTACCAACAAGCTCCCCCACAACAGAGACAGGAGACTAGTAGATGAGGCTGGGGATCTTCTTTCGATGCAGCCTGGCCTTTCGCATATAAATGAAGATGAAGGGATGGACAAGATGGCCGCTGAGCTCAAGCGCAAAGAGGCAAAACGTTCCGAGAAGTGGCGAAAAATGGCTAAGATCGTGAAGCCTGGCTCTGAAGGTCAGGGTACAGTCTTTCACTTCGATAACAAGAACCCCAAGCTTATAGAGCGCACGTGGAAAGGTATACCGGACTGCTGGAGGTCCGCGGCCTGGTACTCGTTCTTGGCATCCAGCGCAAAGGCTGACCCTGTCAATTACGTGTCTGACGAGGAGCTGATGACCGCCTTTCGCCGTCTTATTGACGTGCCTTCACCAGACGACACTCAAATTGACTTGGACGTGCCGAGGACTATCAACCAGCACATCATGTTCCGGAGGCGATATAGAGGTGGGCAGCGACTCTTATTTCGCGTTCTGCACGCCTTGTCACTTTACTTTCCCGACACAGGTTATGTCCAGGGCATGGCAACCTTAGCTGCAACTTTACTCAGCTACTACGATGAAGAACAATGCTTCATCATGCTTGTCCGGCTTTGGCAGTTCCGTGGCTTGGATCGGATCTACCAATCCGGTTTTGTCGAGTTGATGGGTGCTTTGAAAGATTTCGAACTGCATTGGCTCAACGACAAGGACGTGGCAGAAATGCTGGTAAGTGAAATGTCCAATCTACTCAAAGACTACGAGTCTAATATGTCATAGAGAGAGCTCTGCATCGATCCCACAGCCTATGCCACCCGATGGTATTTAACTCTGTTTAACCTGTCAATACCATTCGCAGTTCAGCTCCGCGTTTGGGACGTGTTCATGCTTCTTGGCTCGTCTCCTCCTGAGCAGCCAGAGGGTACCCCGGGGGCAGGAAAAGATGCAGACCGAAACCCCTCGTCTAAGGGACTAGAAATCCTGCATGCGACAAGTCTCGCCATCATCGACACGCTACATGCAACACTCATTGACTCTGACTTTGAAAACGCGATGAAGTCTCTCACTTCGTGGGTCCCTATTAAGGACGAACAGAGGTTTTTAGAAGTTGTGCAAGTCGAATGGAAGAAACACCAGAGTAAACAAAAGAAGAAGGCCTAGGAACACTCTCTTCACTCTCTTGCTATCTCATCATCACATGAATCTGATTTGGACATTTTCCGCCCTCGCTCGCGAGTCAAGTCCAAATGCCTGGAAGGGCGATAGCGCTTTCATCTTCTACACCTGAACTTTGTTGTCGTTTGATACGCGATCAGTGCTACCATACCCGTCCTACTATTGTATTTGAGGGTTTAGGAGCAAGATTGTGTGTTGGCGACATATTGCACCTCTCTAATTCATTTCTTTCTTTTTCTTACCAAGTTCTGTTTCAGTGCATTATACCCTTACGCATTCAATGATACTTGTGGCTACTCCGCATGGATGATTAGAAACGGAGTAGACTTTGGATTGCTCCCATGAACTTTTCCTTTGTGTTGATTGGATGTGGTCCGCTACGGACCAAGAGAGTATGGCGCAGTATGATGGTATGGCCATGATCGGCCGCTTTTCTCCTTCACTATTGCTTGACTGGAGATGAGTTTTTAAGATACCAGTACATATGATACACATAAAGTAATGTTTCATTTATGATGGGGTGGTCTTGTGATTTTGTTCATGTGAACTTAGTTTAAGACGGTGTCCATCATATGAGTTTATTGGTTATAGACCTAATTAGCATATATCTCCTTTCCTAGACGCTAAATAAAAAGCGATATATTAATAACCTTTTCCATGGAAGCGCGGTTGACCCGTCCCAGCCTTCTGGTATCGTGCACAAAAGGGGTGTGTCAGTGATGGCTTCCTATTATGAGATAGCAGGTGCTTGCTGCGAGAAATTCTTGGGGATTCGTAACGTGAAGTTCCCGAATCGCACCCCCTTAAGGCAGGGCTGCCGGCCGTCAAAGAAAGATATTGCAGGTACACAAGGTATATATATCTTATGCCTAAATAATGGACACAACGATGCCAATTGAGAGAGCCCTTTCTCTTCGTTACAATGAACACCCCTTGAGATAACTGACATTCTACCCTTTCATTGAAGGCGGCCCACTACATGTATTGCTAGGAGATGTAATTCACTCTCTCTAAGTTGACTCCTAGATACAACGGAATAACTCACTTTCTTCCTACGGCTTCCGTCTTTCTGCTACCTCTTCCTCTTACCAATGACATCGTTTATCAACCACTGCAGACATGCAGAACAAAGTCCTGCATTTGCCCTGTATATTTCTCCCCTAAATATATTCTTCAACGCATACAGAAACCAGCATCTACGAGGCGAGAAGGGGGCGGTGCATCTACGACGCCATGACACCATCACAGATATATCCGGATCCGGATCCGGATCCTCCTCCCTCGTACGCAGAGGCAACGGGCACGAACGATACTAGACGCCATACCCTTACTACCACAATAACCCCCGTCTACTCTCTGAGAAACACCATCAGTGCTAGTACTAGTATCGCGAGCATGTTCCCGCAGGTCTTCTCTTTATATAGTCGGGGCTCGCGACACTACGTCATCGGTATCAGCCAGGATGTCCCGCTGTACGCCGTCTCGACGCACTCTTTCCTGTCATCGCGGCCGGACGTCATCATACATAATGGGGTTTCGCTGGATAGTAAGTACCTTGAATACACCGATTTGTCTCCTCCCTCTATCATAATCACACCAATCCAGCACACTAACATAAAACTCTCAAACCACAGCACTCCCGCTAGCAACGATAGTCCACGAGCCCTTCAGCCGCTCAGCAAGCATCACGCTGCCCGCACGTCCAGGCTCCCGACACCCCGCAACCCGCGAGCTCCTGGAATCTGTAGGGGCTTTTACGCGGATCTTGAGATTCGGCATCGAGACGACAGCGGCCGCGGCGGGTCGAGGCAGAAGAGAGTACTTTGAGTGGCGGCACAGCAGCGGCGCCGAAGTCGAGGCGCTGGAGGGTCGGCCGCATTCGGGATGGAAGCTCGTGCGCGTGCCGTTGTCTCCTGTCCCTGTCCCTATACCGTTGATGACGACGGCGGCTTTACGCGACACCGCTGTTCCTATCGCGCCTCGTCCTCGTTCGATGAGGAAGAATAAGAGTAGCGGTGGCAATATTAACAACTATAGTCATGATAATCAAAGTGATAGTCATTCGCTGTTGGGTTATAATAGCAGTAATAGTGGTAGTAGTAGTAGCAGTGGTAGGAAGGAGGTCGTCGCTGTGTGCGCGGGCACCGGAATGTGGTCCGTGACCAAAGTCCTTTACTTCAGGTTCCTTGGTGCCGGCGCTGATGGATCGCTTGGTGATCGATGGGCTATCATGGCTGTTGCTTCTGCCCTTGCTATCTGGAATCGGGATAGGCGCTCGCGAAGTGCCGCGCCGGCTGTTATTAGTGCGGGATTCTGAGGTTTGAAAAATGAGTACTGCTTTTGGTATTCACAAAGAGGGATATTTCTTGGTTGGTTTTTATTGGTGTGTGTGAGATCATCGGTACGTCGTCGATGCATTAGACTGCGGACAGATGAGCTTGCTAAGTAGTGTGCATATAAGTTTGGTATAAATTAATCGACCCCTTGGTTATGAAAGAATCATGTTGATGAGCCCTGTGTGGTATTTGGTATTTCCACGTCTATCATGGACAAGTGATTCGCAGAAATTAGATCCAGCTCTCGCGCCGCTCACGGGACTAGAGCACCATCCATAGTTGCGAGGGTCAATGCTATCATGGCTGTTTTGCAATTATAAACATGTATTGCCAATCGGAAGTAATAGCATACCTAACCCATACTTGATAGATAAATATTAGTTGCGTCGACATATAGGAGCTTCGCCTTTACAGCTAGTTTTTCTAAATAAAATAGAAAAGAAAAGAAAAAGGGGGGGGGGGGGGGGGGGCCGGAAGAGACACGAGCTCACATTGTCAGGATAAAGAACAAAGAGACAGTATTATGTATATAGCTTAGTAGCAGTCGCCAAAGTAAGTATGTATTATGGCTCTTTACGCAACAACAAGTCTATAACATCTGCCTATGGCTGATCCTTCATCACACACATACATACAATGAAGATTTTCTGTAAAATTAATAGATCATTTATTTAATAGTTGCAGATATGAATATCCACGCTTAGGCTAGCTACAAGAGACAGAGTCGGAAGCAAAGAAAGAAAACATTATTTTGGCGGGAGCAGGGGAGGTAGTAAACTGTGTACTACGACACCAAGTTCGGACTATGGGAGCGAATAATATAATCCGTACGTAACCCTGTTTGGTTATGTTGGCTTCTATCAAACGATTATCGCACGACGTAGCCTAGGTATTCATTCAGGTTCGGCAGACCGTTGGGCAACTCGAGCCCTGAGTTCCTGGTAGCAACACCTCTCATCAATCTGCCCAGCAACAAGCTGTCGCAGCTCCCAGACCTACCAGAGTATGCCTAGTCTTGACGGTAAAAGAACTCTCCTAGATCCTCCAGGAATTTGATACCATCGTCATCATCATAACTATAGTCGCCCCGACAATAATCACAGCAGGGGTTCAGACCTTGGCCACCGACAATGCACTTAGAGATAACTGTGTACGTGTTATCAGCCTCCAAATGAAGCGATTCCTGATCGACCAAATGTTTACATGACGTATGCCAGAGAGGGAACCGGCAGCTTGGACTTGCTTTTAGCCAGAGTTCTATGCATTCCAAGCCGAAGGTGTGACCGCATGGGAGTATACGATACTCTTCGAATTCTTCCTCAGAAAAATCTTCCTCACATTCAATAGCCAGTTTTTTCACGCAGATCTGACAGTCAACTGAAAATGAAGTATCTGGTATGATTACATCTTCGGGTGTGAGGTATGGTAGCCAATTTGGGGCGAAGTTGTCGCTCACCATATTTTGCGCCATTGTATTTCTGAAAAGTGCCTGGAAGTCCTCAATTATTACAAAGGCTGTAAAACTGCGATGGGACTGTAAAGTAAGCTTGTTTTTCGAGAAGTGGTTTGGAAGTTTGGTGAGTGAGTTGCTGATTTGAGACAACAAGATAGCGCCAGTCCTCCTTAAATACCTATAGCCACTGGTTCCTTGTAAACATATCTGTTGTTTTGAAACAATGGCAGAAGTGATAAGGAACTCTACGACGGGCTGGGTTTTCTCAAAGAACTACTCTCTCACGAAACAAGACCTCTGTTCGGCAATGGAGAGCTTCGGCTAGTGGTGTCATCAGCATACAAAGCAATACCTTCGTAAAACAGAGTTTATTATTTACTTATGTAAGTATCTTTCACGGGACGCCTAATATACCTAGGTAGCTAGACGAAATAAAAGAACATGAATATTTTAACATACAGTGAGATAATGATCCACAATCAATAAAACACCATCATGAAACTCACTTTGCTATATTTGTTGGTGAGAGCAGTCAGCTTTCGAATTTCTATTACGCGGTACGCTTAATTTTAGAGAACGACTACTTCTACGTAATACTTCCGTTAATTCGAAATAGAAAATATTAATTTTCTTGGATTGGGTGGAAAGTTTTTCTTACGTACATACGGCTTGAACCCCAAATTTACTACGATGGAAAATATCACCTCTTCATTTTTTGATTTACTTTTGGCTGCAGCTAACGAATATGGAAGAATTATTTGATTAAAAAGCTATGGAAATTACAAAAGAAAAATTCTCTGCTGTTCTAGATTGACGGAATATGGAAATTTTTGTGGAATTGAAAGGTTTGGTGTTTTTTTCTTCGGCGGTGCTTGGTGAGGAAGTTTGACAGGCATGGCAGGTACAAAGAACAGTGCTATAAGAATACCTCTTACAGCAGGGTTTATGTACACTGCCTCGATCCTTTCTAAGACGTTCATGTTCTCACGTACCAAACATTATCCCAAAAAGCTTTCTGTCGTGCCGAGACCTGCAAGGAGACGCCGGAGTACTCCTTTAGCATCCCCCGCGAGTTGGTAGTGTCCAAATCCGCTCGTAGTAGACTGCGCTCAGCTGTCGCGCTCTCCTCTCTCATGCAAATAAGCGCGGGTCTAGCAATGTCAGCAATAATTGCCCGAAACGGGAAACTGGGGTGATGGGCGAGGGCCACGGTCTTATTGTCCATGATGGCGAAACCCTTGGCGCCGAAGCCCTCGATGACGTCGAACCCGAACTCACCAAGAACCTTTTTGCACACGTCAGTATACAGGACATCTTGAACCATAAGGCTCACCGTTTGCGAAGCACTTACTTCCGCCACCGCATTTGCGACGACTTTGGCGGCGGCGTGCTCGTAGAATGACTGAAGCGGCCCAGGGCGCAGGAATCCGATGCGCCCTAGCCCGAAAGCAATGATCTTGTCTACGACCACCCCTTTCAACTGGGCCTTGACCAAACTGGCTATAGCAACTCCCTCCTCGCTTTCCTCGAACTCCTTCAGGATTCGAGCAAATGTTTCGCGGGTTTCTTGCTCGGTTTTGTTGGGACCCTCGAATATGGTTGACGAATTATACGCGGGGAAGAAAAGGTGTGGTCTGCGGCGGGCTTGGACGCCCCGAAGGTTTCTCTCGTCTTGAAAACTGACGATGTTGCCCGTTCTCCTGGCTCCTGGTGGTAGGCCCTCAGCCCCCAAACCAGCGCTCCTATTCGCGTTTTTGCTCTTGGCTGTATTACCCGAGTTGTTATGCAGCTCGAAGAGATAACCGTCGTTGGCGAGCTCTGCTTCAATGTTAGTGAAGATTTCTCGAGTGTACAACCGCTGATACACCGGTTGACTAGCTGAGGAAGAAGACATGTTCGCAACTATCTATGTTCAGTTCAGATTTGAGCTGGTTGAATTGGTTGGTTTGATTGGTTTGATTGGTATACGGAAGCAACAAAGCATCATGGGAAGACAAAAGATATTTATACTCCAATGAACGAACAGCGCAAAGAAATACAATTTCCTTGTTAATCAAACAACGGCATTCTTTCCTCCGGTGTGTGTTATCAAGACTGAAAGATTGTTTCGAAACAGCTATGTTGAGGTAGAAAAACGAGATATACTGTATGGCTTATTCAAAGAATACAACATTGGTTCCATGTACTGGAAGCATTGTAGCTATGGAAGCGAGTCAACTCTTAGGTAATAGTCAAAGATCGGAGGGTTATTAGCATAAAAGGAAATTCTTTTCAAGGGGCGCCCAACATAACTAGAGAAAGCCAAAAGAACACAAATATTCCAACACACGAGATCGAGAAGAAAAAACTGCAAATCAATCAAACCAATAGTCTGATAGAGCCCACCGGTCATAGTATTCTAATCCCTTAATTCCTGTATCTCCCCACCTAGGGACATCACGTTATCTCAAAGCACTATGTAGAAGCGACTGTAAGCAGGAACGATACATGACAATAAATTCTCAAAGAAATTCACTTGAAGGTAACTACTGATGATACCATCAGAGCGTTGATTTCAATGATGAAGAACAGCTCGCTATTGAAATAGTGAGTGGTATCTCATATCTATGTACACTACTACACTTGGACTAAGACACGACTATCTAAATGCTGTATTTCCCAATGCCCGCCCCCCACAAATATACCTTCACCGTGCTCTAATATGTACCTCATTGCTACTGCTAACATTGATCGCTACCTGTAATACTTGCTTCTAAAACCATTCAAGCTCTAACTTGTCATTTCTCACATAACCCATCCAACAGAGATATTGATGGGGTTTTCTAGTCCATAGCACGCATCAGACCCCTTTCCGACGACGAGACGTGTTCGGCTCCTAACCGAATCGAATTCCGCTATTCGGATCCCATGTTCCACTCGTTGGTTTATTATTATGTGATGGGCCAGAGTCGGCAACAGAAGAGCCGCTCGCGTTTGAGAACTTGAGCGGCATTTCCTGGTTCCAAATGTGCTGCACAGGAGCACGAGGTTGCTGTGGCTGAGGAGCAACCGTCTCGCTGGCCGGCGCCCATGACTGAATATGAGCCTCTGCTGGGCTATGAACTTGCTGTCGTGAAGGAGGCGCGACTGGTTGACCACCATGATACGAATTCTCGGCCTGGGTTTGTGGTTGTATGGGGTGTTGATGTTGAGACGCACCATTCCAGGGACCGGCAGCGGGAAGTGGCTGAGCCTGTTCACGTTGGCTAAGGGATAGATTACTAAGCGGAGGCATGTTGAGCTCATCTTCAAGCATACGCGCTTCACGCCTTCGTTCAGTTGCAAAGGTCCTGGCACTGTCCCGAAAGTTGCCGACAATACGGCTCAGGTCGTTATAGAACTTTCGGCCAACCTCGACGTTACTAGTGAGTTCCTTGTATTTATAGTAGGCATTTTCCAGTTTTTGGAGAGCCTGTTCTCTTTCGCGGTTGCCCTTATCGCCCACCGTTTTCTTTTGGCTCTCAAATTCGCGGTTTGCTCGCTGAAGATCCGACAGCAGCTTTTCTTGTTCAGTGCTTTCCTTCTGCACCATCTCAAGATCGGGCAGGTAGAGCGAGTCTAACCGTTTCTCGAAAAAATCTTCAAAATGTGCTGGCACAATAGCGGTGGCCACTGCCTGAGAACGCTCTAACCGTGCCGCCTCGGCTAGTATGTCTGATTTGATGTCATCGCCACGAGCCTTCTCACGGAGAGCATCAGCTTTTCTGCGGCGGCGGCTTTCGAGGCGCGTAACATCGTTGTAAATACTCCGTAGTCGCCCGATGGCTGGTTTCAGTGCCTCCGGAATTTCGGTGCGCCGCGAAGATGGTACAAAGTCCATAATGCCACGATCTGAGCCGGCCAGGATGGCCAACGTCGGCTCAACACCATAGAACTTCTCCCGGACAACCTCATCACTACTTGCACTATTCGCAAACCAGCCTTCAGCCTCAACCGCCTGGGTCCATAGCTTAGCACCTTGATTCGGCTCGCTGCGACTCTCGGGACGTGCCCATCGGTCTGTGCCAAACTTCATGCGCAGTCGGTTATCCTCCTCTTCCTCAGCTCCAAGGAGTTCAGTACCTTCTTCAAACATGGCTAAGTCGGTAGCCCGCAGTTTATCGATATCTGCAAAGCTCCTCATCAATCGGTTTCTTGCGTCAGCTTGCCGAATTTCCTCGGCATGCTGGACCAGTGTGCCCGGTAGCCCAAGAGGTTTTTCAAACGCCTGTATGGAGCCAGGAAGATTTAGTGAGGAGAGAATCTCGTGTATCTTCTCGTTCAGATTTTCTAGCTCGCCTATTATATTCTGATTTACCATCCGATCTCTCCGTTCCACATAGATGGAAACAGCGAGATGAACAGAATAAGGGACGAGCTTCGTGAAGAGGGCTGGGCCAAATTCGCCCTTCTCGCCGACATAATCCAGCGGCGTGGCAACTTGTGGCGGACATCGGGCAATAGCCATCGTGGCTCTATCGAGGATTTTCAATTCAGATTTAGGAGGGACAGGGTCTGGAAGAGCGCTGGTTAGTGGCATGGATCTGGGGATGCTATGGCCGAGTCAGGGGACATACTCAGGTAAATCACGTCGTTGTCACGCTCGGCTCTTTGCAAGTGATCTTCCACCCGCTTCTTGAGACTATTTAGGTCCTCGACGACTACTTTGCTCAAATAGCCACCTTTGCCTTCCTTCAGGCCCTCTCCGACGCAGGCGACGGCATCCCGCAGCCTTGCGACCTCCTCGCCGTATTTCCGTTTCTCCAGGCACTCACAGGCGGCGCGGTACTGGGCCGCTGCGGCAAAGTGGTGGTGTTTGGCGCTCATGTGGTGGATCCACTTGCTGCTGATGGCCTCGGAGCGCATGGCAGCCTCGCCGGCGAGATTGTAGAGGTCGGAGACCTTTGCAGCCAGCTTCGCTATGGAGGCGTCCTTGTAGCGGTCCATAACCGCCTTGTGCCAGAAGCATTCCTGTGACTGGGCCAGCTGCAGCTGGATGAGCGACTCGAGGGTGTCTTCGTCCATGTCGTCGGGCGGCGTGGTCCTCAGGTCGGGGAGGATGTCGTTCTTCAGGTGAGTGAGGACACCAGCGGCCTGGTTGAAGTAGCTCGCGGCGGTCTTGAGGCCTTCGGTATCGCTGCGGTTGCTGCTGATGGCCAGCTGCGAGTAGAGGGCAGCGAGGTTGTAGATGATGTTGGCTCGCTCGAACTGGAGGTTGTTGTGGACGATGGGCCGTTCCATATTGTATCCCAGCGAAGGATACCAGGTAAAGTCGGCGCCTATCTGTGTTGTCGAGCCCTTGCATTAGCTTTCCACCTGCTGCTATCGGCTTCATTACCTGGGAGGGGGGATAGGAGGGGGGAATACGAGGCGAGAGAGACGCACGTCTATGGGGAACTTCCCGGAAATCCACACCAGCTGGGCGGCATAGGCCTGCAGCCTCTTGATGCCGCCCGGATGAGGCTCGCGCGCGTGGATGGCGTCCCGTCGCAGGGCGTCGATGACGTCGAGATCCTGGCGGAACATGTCTGGGTGCTGGTCGTACTTGGTGGAGATGTACTGTTTGATGGCCGACGACAGCGACAGCTGGGTTCCCCTGCGGAACGGCACCGCCAGGATGCCGTTGCTGTTGCTGCTCTGCATGACGGGCCGAAGCGGGAGATGTCGCGTGGGCACGTCACCTTCACGAGAGTATAAAGTAGGTAGGTAGCGACTATATGTACGAATAGACCGAGTCGTGGAACATTCTCGCCCTCTTTGTATTGTTCTTTGATCGTCCTTACACTGTCACTGGCTGTTTGCTGTGGTAGTCAAGCCGCTATTTAGACAACCGACAATTGTTGGCATTGGTGTCAATATTAATTGAGTTGAGAGGTGCGGAATAAGAAGTGAGCAAATGACTTCATAGGCTAGGTAGGTAGTAGGTAGTAGGTAGGTACCTAAGGCACCCATGATAGAAAGAGTTGCCGACTTTTTGGTGGGGTTGTCAGGCTGTGAAACTCCCCGCTCAGACAGCCCTCAACCACCCAACCTATCATGCACTACCTAACGTTAGAGCATTCAGTTTCATTATAACCTCTCGAGTGCTTATAAGTTACACTCAGGCCAATTATAGATTTCGACACTTTCTTTTAGAACCTCATGCTTCTGACGTGCATATGAAGCTTATCTTCGGAGTTTATTATTACTAGATCCTTGTGTCCCCGGATTTTAAATGCGTGTGCAGGCTCACTTCTGCATGGCGAAGATATAAACAACGTACCTACACTCTCTTCACTTCTTAAAACGACGGCAATTGAGCCTGCAGTTGACATTTTCCTGGCCGAAAGCACCTAGCTGTTCTAGCTAGTAACTAGCTGGTTTTAAATTCGCACATTCTGTCTCAAGCTATCTATTCATTATATTCATACGATGCACCCACCCGCACTACCTACCTCCTGACCATCGTTTCGTCCCAGAGCATGGTGCAACTACTTCAAGTCACACGTCTTGTTGCGTGGCAACGTGATAACTGTTCTATCCAGGGATGGACCTTGTTCATGCTTGCTACTGACCATTGTTGACACGCCCAGATTCTCCCAGTCCTTTCTGATGGACAGTCACCTCCGGAGCTACCAAGTGCAGCTCAATACACAACCATGTAAAAGTCCGAGTATTTCTTGAATTTTCAGTGCTTAGTGCCGCTATCTAAATATGTACAACTGAAGGGAGACAGTTGAGGAATCCTCGTCTCGAGCACTTCGATATCGAGGCCAGCTGATTCCCAGACAGCCCACATTGACTAATGTACGTATCAGTTACACAACTCTTCAACTATCACCTTCAGGTCCTCCTACGACCCCTGTCTCGATTGTTGTTTCATGAATACAAAATCACTAACTTCTATCCCCTCAACTCCCTTGGCCCACATAAACAGGTCTATGATACAAAAAGGATGATGATGAAGAGAACTGAAGAATTTTGTTCTGGGATTCGATGTGATTCCTCCGCCAAGATAACGAAATATCATCTGATATATTTGATGCCGATAGTCGGAGTGAACGGGGAAAGGGGGGAACGATGCCGCAGTGTGTAAATGCTCGAAGCGTCCGAGGAAGGTGACCGCCAAACGCCGGGTTCGCTGATGCTCACCGGAACAAGGAGAAGAGTGAAATAGAGGTGCTTGGTGTTCTCACGCGATATATCTTGCTGACGAGCCCGTCGAGAAGCAATTGGTAGCGACAAGCAAACGATTGACAACGAAGGAAAAGGGTCGAAATATATTATGCATTATCGTGTGATGGGTTCGAATATGTCGAGGGCGAAAATCATCGAGGCTATACATAGCTTTCGTAGGTTCCATAGGATCGTGGGAGTGTTAACTGGTACTCGTGACCTGGCGACAACACTAGGTTAAGTCGACCGTTTTGCAGTTCTTCCAGTCGGCCAACACGGTGACAGCAGCTCTCTCAGCATCGAAGGCGACAGCGACACCTGACCAGGCGAAAGCAAAGACGTTCCGATGTATACCAGCCTGGAACTTTCTGTGCTCCAAATATTCCTATCTTCCTCCCACCGACTTTCCCAAGTCTTGTTTCCAAAATAGTTATAACCCAAGATGCACCACTAGTTGCGCCGTCATGTAGGTGAATCATTATCTCGTATGGAAATCGCCCACTGTAGTAGATCTCCCTATGGGAGCCAGACAAGTTCGATGATGCCATCTACTTTGGACATAGGCAGTTCATTCTTATCTACCCATCGCCAGTCATTCGCTTTGCGCACAAACACCTGCCGGAGGGTGTTATCGGGAGTCACAGCAGCTTCCTGTAGATCCCAACTGATCTTACGGCCTGTTTTCAGCAGACTTGGTCGTTGGGGATCAAATACGTAGTCCAGATTCCAACCCTTGTCTTGAGGCGCGGCCGCAAAGGTGCGCTCCATTTGTTGCAGGTTAAAGTCAACACCAAGGGGATAATGGGCAACACTGAAACCCGTCGAAATAATGAAATCGTCGTTCGTTTGGAATCTTTGGAAGGTACAGTCTTCACCGCAGATGTGCGCAATCTTAGTGTATTCCCAAGGCATAGCACTGTGCCAGCCGCCACCCTTGAAGTGGTGGAGAGAGACAGGACTAAGACCGGCCTCATAAAAACCTGACGGATCGCCATAGAGGTCCAATTGATATAGACCGTGCAGAACAGACAATCGAACATCCGTGTTTTCGTAAATGCATTTACGTAGGAGAATATCACCTTGGGGACCCCAGCCAGAGTTAGATTCCTTAATCTTCTCGTCGGTTTTACAGGTCTCATAATCTCGAGTGATCTGTTCAGCGAGTGGGACCGATAAGAAAACGCCTGCGCCACCAAAAGCTTGAGAGCCGTGACGATCTACGTTGTTGATATCCTCAGATAGCACGCCGATATAAAGCTGTTGGGAGGGATCGTACTCTTCAAATCGCTCGACGAGCTTGTGTACGCTGGGGAAGAATGTATCATCATCGCAGGATACCAGCCATTTCTTCTGTTGTCGTTCGGGATGGTTGTAGAGGGTAGGGATCAGGGTCAGATAGCGGACAGCCATCTCCATTGTCGAGTCGGAATGGTACACGTCAACGTCGATACCAGCATTGCGCAACACTGTTCTCGCATGGGTAATCTGCTCCTCAGTGGCGTCCAAAAGTAGTAGAATGAGCTTGCCACCATTGGAATGGCCCTTCCCATCAGTCAACCAGTAAATCCATTCATTTACAGGGCTTGTCTTCTCGCCACTAAATCTCTTAAATGTGGTCGAGACACCAAACATGAAGTCTGACAGGTTACCAGTTGCAGGGTATGGGGACTCTGGAACGTAGACATTGAGCGGTTCGACACACTTCTCATTGCCATAGTTGGGATTTTGTAGGTCAATGTTCTTGAGTGCGTTGCTTGGTAGAAACTCTTGGTCTAGCACCGTGATAGTTCTTCGTTTAATCGGTTGCCGATTAATCTTTACGTAGCGCTTGAAGTACTGGAAGTTGTCCATCAACTCATACTTTGACTTGAGCTGAGCCATATAGTTGAAGTCAACGCTGCAATCCATCTTGTGACTTGAGACGGGAGGGACGTCTAGATCAGTGGTATGAGAGGAATCGCCGAGGGGTTGCTGAGAAACATGGCTGCCCTTGTTGTGTGTGGATGTGGCCTTGATTATCTGTGTGCCCACATTCTCTATCCGCTCTGATTTCCAAGTCACTCCCAGAAGGATCAGAAGCACGACCGCGACGAGAACACATCTCGCAAACGGGTTCCTCATATTGAATAATCGTTGGTGGGAAGATGGCCGGCTGGCTCCCATTGTTCTTGAGTGGACGCCTTGCCAAGAGGAAGCGCCAAATTTGTCGAATCCAGCCAGCTTGATGAAATAACTGCCTCGAGTGTGTTTCTCTTATGTTCTCGACAAACTACGCGACTAGTTCGATAACGTGGTCGGATGCAGGCATGCGACGGGGAAGTCGTGACAAGAACGAGGACACAACTACCAGAATTCGTCGTCGTCTTCTGCCTCTGTGCCAAGTGTCGGAAAGAGGGTCGCACTCCAGAGGCCTTGTAGAAGGCAGGTAACGAATGAACACCTCGATGGCAAAGAGGTCAATGTTGGAATCCTGGCGAACAAAGAACAAAAACAAGAGTCCCCAAGCTGACTTAGCCGACGGCCTCAGGTTTGTGGATGGAGGGAAAAAAAAGGTTAACGAACAGGAAAAGAAGAAGGGGAGACAAAGGGGGAGTAATACAATCAACAGGAAGGAATTCAGCCAACGAAAACGAGAGGAATTTCTCTCATCAGTGGCAGGGGATAAACAGGGGACCCTCCCATCAGGCGGGAAAGAGCGAGAGGGAATCAGGCACAGGATGCCACAAGTACAGGATAGTACAGTATCACGAATAGATAAGGGCAAGATACATGCAGTAGACATGGCCTCCTGGACCTGGACCTGGATTAGTATTAGCATTAGTCGTAGCGTAGTGTACTGTAGTGTACTGTAGGTATGTGATGGCTGGTAGGTCGCCATTGTTCTGGGCAGTGTCTGGGCAAGCAGCTTGGACTTGTTGGAGCAGTGGAGACCGTGTGTCGATTCTGATAGGGGTCAGAATAAATTTGTTGCAGGGGGGTTGTATTAAGCCCACCCGAGAGGAGATGGATGGCAGGCGAGCAGGTGTGCAAGACGCGGGCTGCCAACCATGTTCCCTGGTCAGCACCCTAGGCAGATCCCATGTCCCAGTGCTATACTTACTACAAAGATAAATGCATACCGTGCTTACATACCTAGCACAGCATAGTATTGTCTGCGGTGCACACTACCCACAAACGCGCTTACCTAGTATAGTAGCATATGCTGTCGCGATACTGAGTAGGCAGTGTGTACATGGTATCGAGACCTACCTAAACAGCCCACCGTGAAAAGGGGCTGGCGCATCGCCGCACCACACTACACTACGCACGCTGCGCTGCGCTACGGCCCTTACCTGGCTAGCGTCTATTATCCACTGCAGAGTTCCTCGAGGTACCGACAGTCATTCGATCATGTTAAACTGAACATACCTCTGTAGGTACCAGTAACAGGACTCAAGAACCCCAGGTACTGCGCAGGAGACGGCGACGGATGTTCGACAAGGACGACTCGCCTCAAAACGGGATTTTGTCGAACGGCGATCCGCACCGCTTCTCATATGACTCTCCTGATAAAGCTTCATTGGCTCACAATGACAGAACTGAATCACGTCTACACTATCACCTCACTCCGATGCAGGACTGGCGCAGGGCTATCTACGTACATGGAGAGTTTTCGTTTTCGTCAACAGTGGCAAAGCAGTAGGCAGTACTCGATAGCGAGTGCTGGTGGGCTGCATCGACACGAGCTATCATACATTGGCGGGCGGCACAAAGGTCCAACTCGAGCCACTCAGTGGCAATCCGGATTCAGCCATCCATGGAGACCACCTCGGCTGCATCATGCGAGCCGGGCGGTTTGACTTTCTTGAAGATGGCAGACGGCAAACGGCACGAGGAGCATTGAGTTTAGCTATTGTTGATGTCGAAGCCGCCGCATGTATAGGCAAGTTTAGCACACGTGCCAAACAGAGTATACGAAGTTCTAGAATAGTTTGGGCTTATGCTATAAGCTTGATGTCATTTTTGGCTCCCTGGTATCACGGTAAATCTACCTACAGTCTCAGACTCGAACGCTGCCAGAAGAGATACGAGATCTCTCTTTGCTTTTTTACATGTTACGTATATGCTTTTTTCTTGTAGGTACACTACATATACATACATTCGGGCCTTGCATTCTCCACGAATTTGATTTCGCATGGACCGATGCACGAGTAATGAGCGGTTCAATGGCAGTCATTTTCCTTCTGCCGATAACTAACCAATACAGTGCACTTCTAGGTAGATCCTACCCTGCTAGCCAGTAAGTAATGAGGAATGGTACGCGTCACCGTATGAGATCGTCCGGAACGGGCCCACAACCGTTGCGAAAATGCCAGTTTCTAGCGAGTGGCGTTCACTAACTCGGGTTTTCTAGGGGCACAGCATCCTAGATGCAAGTATATGCACTGTGCCTGTGAATACCTACCAACACTTTGTGTGAAGCCATTTGCAAAGTGAAAGCTCACTAATATGAAGTGTAAAAAACTAATACACATCATGTAGAGAGGGGTCGAATGCCTCTGTCGCATAATATAAAACAACCTTGAAGACAACAAGCCTCTTGACTTCTTCATTAGGTGTTTAGGCCGTAATGGCGCCATTGTTATGTGTGCATTTCTTGTATTTTCCGAATTTGTATGGAAGTCAGGTCCTGATGACATCGAATACTTTTTTTTATTTTTGTGAATAGGCTACTTCGTTTCCCAGTCAAGACTTTCTAACAATCATAGCACTGAGACTATGGACCATAATGCTGATAATGACGATAAATGCGAAATGGAGCCCAAATCAGAAGGGTATATTATCTTCAGTTGCAATAACCTTAGCAGAGTATGTTGTCAAACTTGTCCGCATCTAACTACGGTAGTGTATCCAAATCTGAAACTGTCTAAAGTCTGCCGTGAACCACTAGACGAGCTCAATGTAATGGAGGCAACGTGCATAGGTACCATCAATCATGACAAGAGCTTGATGTGTTTTTGTAGCCGCTTGAAAGCTGCATATATAAGCGCGGAAAGAGAAGATAGGAAGGTAGAAAAAGGAATCAACCAACCTTATTTGAGCAACGGTCTGGTAACGGTCTGCAACGGCTACAACAGAATCTGCTGCTACTGTACGGTATTGGCGTATGCAGTACCGGTATGCCGCAATTCACAATACCAGGTCAAGGCATTGGGATCATCCCAACCCGCACATACCTGGCACGTTTCTTATATACACTACAGCAGCACCAGGTGGGTTAGTGTGTTGTATCAATCCAGATGCGCTTTCTTTAAGTGGCTTGGCAATCTGCACCTCATCTGCGGTAGCTCCCTCGCCTAAACCCAATTCATGACGCTTAATGATGATTAAAATAAGACGGCTGAAATTGCCAGGGTGTCCTCCAACGACGTAGTAGGCATGGTAAACCAAGACGATAGAGAAATTCGAGGAGAAAAGGTTCGAGCGGCTTCTGTCTATACTACCCACTAACATACTACTAGGTAAGTAAGTACCTACGCTAGAGACTATGA
The DNA here is from genome assembly GCA_022385695.1 of Xylaria arbuscula. NCBI lineage: Eukaryota > Fungi > Ascomycota > Sordariomycetes > Xylariales > Xylariaceae > Xylaria > Xylaria arbuscula. The sequence continues at coordinate 638,517 of MU279345.1, forward strand.
AGAGCATTGGCTCATCTTCACGACTCTTGTTGACAGCACACTACGGAGTCGAGTCCATGATCAGTTGTTCCGAATTTATTTGATACAACATGGGCGATTGCGTGATATAAATCACGACATGGAGTGCTGTACTCTGATGTTGACATGTAAACCTATCTCGGGAGGATACATCGTTGCAGTCACTCAGTGTACTTATTTCCTATCATGGTCACTACGAGGTATTCTCTTATATCAGACATTGTCAGATTTCGGCTGTATCCGGAGATAGCGTGGGATTCGGAATACGACCACTCAATCGATTATATCGAGACAGAGTGCAGAATCGACAACATACCAGGGTGCAATTACATTACACGTGATAGCCGCAGAAGCATACACGTACTCAGTAGCAACTTGCGTCGAACTGAAGACATCATTAATATATATGATACAGGATGCTTGAATCTCTTGCGTCTATCCGGCATCTCCCTCTCAGAGCCAGGCCGATCAACGGCGGAGCGACGCCGACGCTCTTTCTTTCATGATCGGCCTGGTGCATCTCTGCACGAATAGCGCCGCCGACGTGGTTCCGGAAGATGGGATCCGTTTTCGAACGGGGAGCTTCCATAAACTCCCCTTTAGAAACAAACCTTTCCCTCCCTTTTGGACTCTACACTACACGCAAACAGCGGTAGTTGTGGCGGATATATACGTGGAGAACACGTGTCGGATGTATTTCTTTTCCTTTAAAGGCAAGTCCTCCAAACCAGAAAAAGAACTGACGATCAACAACACTGGTGTTTTGGATTTGAAACAGATGTGCAAGTAAGTATGGTGGAGTGCCGACAGTGCTGCCAATACCTATCCGGTTACAGTGAATTTAGTGCTACCTAAGTAGGTAATCGCACTTGCGCTAACTGCCCTATTTACCTATACTTACTTATACTCCCGTAAGCACTCGAGGCTGTGAGGGAAATACTAGGCACTACCCCCCCACCACCTACCACACCTACCTTCAACCCACTGGTTAATTGTCCCTTAAGATAACTTTGCCCAGTCTTCTTCGGCAGTTGTATGAAGGGCTTCTTCGTCCCATATTGCGTGTAGTTTTATCTGACCTTTTGGGGTGCGCCAGGCATTTTCTATAGGAGCTAGGTCAGGGAGTCATTTCGTTGAAAATAGCTTCAAAACAGTTGTTGAATAGGTGGTAGGTGTGGTAGGGGGGGGGTTGTGCCTAGTATTTCCCTCACAGCCTCGGCACTGTACCAGTGTAGCGCATTCTCAGCCAACGATCCACGCCCTTACCTCCTAGCAACATTCCTAGTGGTTTATCAGCTTACTCCTTAATTATGTCCTTACAAAATAGGCACTTGGTAAACCGGTATCAAGCTGTCGGTAGCAAATAAATGCAATAGGCAATTAGCTGCACTGTGTTTAATTAAGCATGCAATAAACGTTCCCCATAGCGGACCTTACTTGCAGGTCAGAACAGGGTGATTGTCGTCTTGTCCAATCTAGGTGAGGCTGAAAATAACAAAGAAGGATTTGCCGTTCGCTGCAAACGGTCAGCACTGCTCGACGTATGTACCATTTCCAGCTATTCAACCCCACTGATCAGCAGTGCTTATAGTGAGCAGATAGTGAGGAACTGTAAGCTCGGTAGGCTACTACCTGTGGAGGCTAGGTATTCTCACTCGGCAAACCACCAGATAACACCATTAATACCCCGGTCAGTACCCGGTCTTGACTATCGTATGTCGACTACCTCGACTACCTACGTCTACATGTGTCGGAGCAAGTACAAGAGCGTTCCTGAACAGGCAAGCTAAGGAGAGCAGATCTCTCCCAATTTACAGAATCAGAAGATTGTTTGCTTCTCAAAGGGACGGTCACCTTATCTTCCCGGAGCAGACACCCGCGCCCCCGCGCCCCCGCGCACTCTGTATCAAAATACTCCTGTCGTGACCCGGTTCCAAATGCAGATCGCCGCTCACACCCCTCCATATTCTCTATTCTATTTTATTTCTTAGCAAGACTAAAATTCGCTACCTCCGGAGAGGTTTCAGGTATCTGCACTGCACTACACTTTGCAAAACCAGCCATGATTCGGTAGCTGCCCTCAGCTGAGGATTATAATTATCCACCAGCCAAAAGTCAGCCTTCGCAAGTCCTACACTACCGTATACTAGTACTTACATATGGGCGGAAATAGGCCAATTGAGAGAACTAGATTGTATTAAACATGCCTATACATAGGCTACTCGACATCAATCAACTAGGCTGTGAATATGGCTCAATGGATATTTTACAGTCCCCACTGGCCGGGGCGCCATGACGACATGCTTTATTTGCAATCTAGCATGTTCAGTTATTCCAGGTAATGATCCTGGGTGTTGTAGTGTAGTGCTTATTTTAACCTGGCTAACATTTTAGTCTTTGCTCACTCGTATAAACTGATATACCTAGTATTTAACCAGAAGATGCCGAATAAGAAAATACTGATATAATAGGTGCACGGTATAAAAGTACCTATTAATGTCAAAACCCCAGCTTTCAGCTAACGTCTTAGATCACATGTTCGTAACACGCAGTACTGTAATAGTAACCGACTAAACTGCCTCGCCTGTGTTTATTTATATACATAGCCGCGTGGCGCTCGTAAGACGTCCTCCTCATGCAGCCAATGATGACGCAAACACATTCGCCATCAATAAGACGACACCTTCCACGCACAACTATCATAAGCTCTTACTCTTACCCACTCGGCTTAAACTTGGGAATACGCGATACACGATACAGTCACGGTGACATTGTCAAATGATGCAACGTATGGCGATGAGATTCCTCATCGTCCGCTCTATACGAATCACGACTAAAAAGTAATTACGTACTCTTCAAGAAAGACACCTGGTAGCCTCGCGGGTTCTGCGGCAAAGCTTCAAATGCGTACCACATCCAAGCGGAATACGGTTAGCGAATCAGAAAGGCAGTAAAATGGAACCCATTTACACTGCTAGAAGTCTCGAAGGGAAAAAGTTGATGCTATCGTGACAACACGGAATCTGCTAATCTGTCTGCTTGCTATTACCACTGCGCCCACGTGATTTTTACTTTCAGCAGTCAAGGATAGTCCTCGCAAGCCGTCAATATGCATGCTTATTGATCTATAAATATTTCATTGGCTATCCATATCCATGTTCTTCTAAGTAAGGCTCTTCCCAACAATGCACCGAAAAAGCAAATGGGAAATATGTTCAGAATATGCCAGTTACCGAGGCTTTACAGACGGGACTTCAGATCCGGTTCGTCTGATACCTCCAATATGGACTTCATCTTCTCGATCCACAAGTGTGCGATGGTCTCGTCGATGAAGTTGCCATCGAAGCTAATCCCCGCGGATATAATCCCGTCCTCGCTCCAAGTGCCGACGAGGAACTCGGACTCCCTGACCCGGACCCCCGAGGTCAAGCCCTCGACGCTAGCCACGACGCCGTCTCCCGGGTCGGCTTCCAGGTCGAACTTGAGAGCGGACCAATCCACGGCCCCGATGCTGCTCACTCCGCACGTGGCTTTGCTCACGGCCCAAGACGGGACCTCGTACACGCCCTGCGGGGGCGGCAGTTCATCCTTCAGATGAGGGGGCAAGATGCCGCGCAGCCTCTCAATGCCGTCGATGTAATTCGTCGCGATGAGTCGGCCGGGGCCTTTGATTCCCATGTACGCCAAGGCTGCAGAAGGATCGCGCAGTCGGTCGCGTTTCTGATATGCGGAGAGCTGTCTACCCGCCTGGCGAACAAGCAGCTTGAACCTGCCCTCTACATCTAAGCGCGACGGCAGAAAAGGCAGGACGATGCCCTTGGAGAACGCCAGCATCACGCTCTCGAGGATGTTCTTCGCGCCGAAGAACGGCCGGGGGTTGAGCGGGAAGCTGCCTACGAACGGCCGCCGTGCCGAGTCCGGCTCGTCTGGATACCGCGCTTCGTGGACCGCCATCATCGCCATCCCTACTAGCACGAAACCCCCGGCGCCGATGCTGGCTTTCGCTTCCTTGCATAGGCGGTACAGGCGCTGGCTTGCGGCCGGCGAGAGCTGGAGCCTGACGTAGAAAGTGTTGAGGGGAGGCGTCTGGGAGTAATCCAGAAACTTGGCGTATTTCGGCGAGAACGGCCTCGCTGCGGACAGTGGTGTCGCTCTGCGCAGAGGGTTCGGGAATGCCGCAGGCAGCGGTCTCTCCACGTGCCGCAGGATGAGCGTGATCGCCCAGAACCACCTTGCTCGGGCCTTCGTGGCAGCCACTGGAGCATACAGGTCTTCCTGGGCAGGCGGTAGATTCGCACGTATTGAGTCGGGCGAAATAGCCGCTTCGATTCTTCGGCGCAGCTCTTCCGTCGGCGTATTGATAATACGTACGAAATCGGCCATCCAATTCATGCTGGTCAGGCCGTCCACGATCTGATGGGCCATGACGAACAGGAAATGTAACGTCTGGCGTGTGCTTCCCTCGGTCGTTTTCGAGAGTACAAACACTCGAGCGAGACATTCGCTCGGGCTGATGATCCGCTTTCCATTCTGCGCGTGGGTGTAGAAATCGTGTATGTCCGATACGCCGTCGGCGGCTGAATCTATGAACCGTAGGCCCGAGCCCGCCTCCTGTATAGCGGCCTCCGAGCTACGGGGTATTCCCACGAGGAACCAGGGCTCGACCTCGCGAGTGCGGAGCTCGGCTCGTGCAGTCAGCAGACAATGCCGTAAGCGCAACAGCGTGAAGGCGAGGAGGATGTGATGCTGAAGCTTTTGGTCTGAGATCCGGGTCGATACATTTATGCTCAGGAGGGAGTTGACATCAGCCCTGCCTTCGAAATAGCGACCATCGCAGTCGAATTTAAACTCGCACAGGCCGCATGGCCGAGAGAATTCATCTCTGTCCCTATTCCAGGCATGATATCCCGTCCCGTATCGATCCAGCCAGTGCCGGGTGCCTGACTTGTCCATAGCCCCGTGGGAACGGCTGTGGCTGTAAATCGACCGCTCTCCTACTAGGTTAAATAATACAATATATAGAATATCGGATATCTTACACTAGTCAAGATCGGAGACCTTCTCTCTTTTCTCTACCTTCGTAGCACAGCTCGTCCAAAATGTACATAAGCTTGAAAGATCATAAGTCAAGACCGCTTCCAGTTGAAGATAGAATACCCCAGATCGTCCACGTGGATCCGGGTTAATTACGCAGTGGGAACTCTCTTCCCAGCTTCGGGGGCCACCGCCGTTCGAAGCGTCCGAATTGGCTGAATTTGCTCATGGGCCTGCCGTATTAATGTTAGTAATATCTACTGGATCTAGTATATGAACTAGACAGGGATTGAAAGGGCGCGAAAACATGTGCCGCAGCCCTTCAGTCGATGCCCTGTCTCTTTGATCAGTTTGCTGATGGCCGACATGGTGTCCGGGAATCTCCGTTAAGAGTACCGAATCTCCTCATATCATCGAGGAGAAAGGGCGGGGAGACAGCTGTAGACGAAATATTCCGTAGCTATTGCGTTCTACAAAATAATTGGGTCTATGGGTAAATATGGGCAGCATATTTATGGGGATATCAGTATTGCATGAACTGAGCGGTGTAAGAACTCGTATGCTTGGGGTAAATGTGACATTCTCATTCGATTTATTTTTACAATACGAATGCTTGGCTTTGAGAATTTCATTGCCACCAGGTGGGGTATCTTTTTTAACAAAATTCCCAGAGTCCAGAGCACAGGAGTTTAGCAGAAAGGGAACAAAGGAGTGCTGGTATCTATGTTGTGACTTTATGATTTGGAATCAGTCCAGCCTGAGTTTGCGAAACCAACAGTACTTATTAGTATTTGGATGTCTTCCTTCTAATTATAAAATTGTAAGTATAGTGCTTTGGACTCTGCAGATTTTTCACTTGAAGAGCACCTTGGACAAGAGAGTATCATATAGTCTATAATTCGTTTAGTAATGGGCTTCATTGGCTCATTCGCAATCCAAGAGTCATACTATACCCTCTCTTTCTCCCCAAAAACATACACTGGGAGATTTCATTGATATTGATATTGATACTGGTCAGGTAGGTGAGACTGTTGGCTGAACAACAGCGAAAACCCCCCACAATAGCATCGATACCGTTATTCCCTCTCTTAAACTCTCCTTTTTTTTAGGAATGGGATTCGAGGTAGGTCTTGAGAAGGTGTTGGGAATTCTTCTGTATGCCAAACTGGTTTGATATCAATATACGAAACCGTTCAACTATGTACTGTTCAAGACTATATTTATTTAGATTATTTAGAGGCATTCGCCGCAGCTTTCCGGGCTCCGAGTACCGCTTTTCCAACTGCCGAGTCATTCGGTTTCTCAAGCTCATCAGTAATCCACTGTCCGATATCCGACATGGCATCAAGATCGATACCTGTGTTCATACCCAGACTTTCCATAAAGTAGACCATGTTTTCGGTCGATACATTTCCAGTCGCTCCTGGGCTATAAGGGCAGCCACCGAGACCACCAACCGAACTGTCGAATGTCCTTATCCCCCGCTCTAGCGAAACGGCAGTATTGACTAGAGCTTGCCCGTACGTATCGTGGAAATGCATTGCGATGTCCTCGTTTCGAATTCCCGCGGCAGTCATACATCGCAGCAACTCCTGAGTGCGCGGGGCGGTGCCCATTCCAGTCGTGTCGCCGAGGGAGATCTCGTCGGCTCCCATCTCAAGCAGTGAGGTGGCAATCTCGGCCACCTTGTGCGGGTCGACGTCGTAGCCTTCGAAGGGGCAGCCCAGTACCACAGAAATGTAAGCGCGAGCTCGTATGCCGATCTGCTTAGCACCTTGGATAACGCCTCGAAACTTCTCGAGAGATGTCTCGATGTCGCAGTTGAGGTTCTTCTGCGAGAAGGTCTCAGTCGCCGCGGCAAACACGGCGAGCTCCATCATCGTATTGCCATCTGCCCCCTTTAGCGCGTCGCTCTGTGTGAGGAATGCGCCTTGGTGTTTCTGTAATATAGCGGTAGCATCTGCGATGCCCCTCGCATTCGGGGCGAGGAACGAGTACGTGATCGGCGATGGCGAGGGTATATTTTTCGTGAGAATGTGCTCCATGATCTGGCTTGAATTATCCATCTGCAACCCAGTGCTTTGTTAGTCGTGTGTATTCGCCTCGAAATCGAAAAGGGTAGCCCAACCTGCGGCACCCACTTGGGGGACACAAACGATCCAGCTTCGATGACGGAGACGCCCGTCTTGGCCAACCTCTCAATCAATTCGATCTTGGTCGCCACGGGTATAGCCTTCCTCTCATTCTGCAAACCATCGCGGGGCCCGACCTCGACGAGCCGCACATGATTGTCTGGCTGCTGCTGAGGCTGGCTGCGTATGTCTGAGGTGGTCGCAAAGCGCCGCAGCGAGAGGGAGCACGGGCGGGGAGTTCGTAGACGAGCTAGGAGAATCGAAGGACGTAGCGACGCCATCTCGGACTCATCTCGTTAGCCTGCGTTGCGAGAAGGAGGCCAAAGAGTTCAGACGGAGATATGATGATGTAGTCGAGTAGTTCGTGCCGCATACTGTGTAAAAGCCGTGGCGTAAACGACTTGGACTGGAAGCGGTCGGCCATTCGCGGCTCAAGCTCCTTGGTTCCGCGGCCATGAAGTCACAGGGGGTTTGAAGGTATGTGGGGGGGTTTCACAGGTACGGTAGTTATCTACAGTATCTACCTCCTACTGTATATAAGGAATAATCAGAAACCAATGCCATAGGTAGCTGTTACTCGGCAGTTAGAATTGTGTCAGCCGTTTAAGCAATTACTACCCCATTAAGTATAATCATCAACTACAAAACGATAGGCAACAATAATGTAACAGTACCACTGCCTTGGTTATCTCACGGCTATTTTGGTTATCGCAGTTGTTATTGGAGCAACATCAACAACCTGAAGGGAAGATTGACGGAAACACCGAATATGAATAATGTTAAGTGCCAAAGGCAACTTTGGAACCTGGTGTAAGTAAGTACATACAAAATGTAGTACCTAGAGGTACTCAGAGGTATGTGTAACCTTGATAGACCCCGCCTGTGCTAGACCCCCCCCCCCCCCAAATGAGGAATGATTGCCAGGAGCTAGTGAAGCCAGCTTCCAGCTGTGGCTGGTTATATTCCGGGCTTGCTTCGGCGTGCCTACAGCCACTGTAGCCACCTTACCTGCCACCTGTAACGCCAAACCCTCCGGTATCTCAACGATTCAGTGGCTGAAGCTAGTAGCTTGCCTCTCAACCTTGATAGGTAGCCTCTCGATTGCCTACAACTTCATTTGGTCTATTGAGCTTTGATTGGGAGCTGTCCGACGTCAGCTTCTACCTCCCAACCCCCACATCCGACTCCGACAGACTCTCGACCCTACTCACCATCAGCGACCAACACCATGGATCCTCGAGAGTCCTCCTCGTACTCGGTTGTGCCTAGGGTTCGCTACAACACCGTTGGTGGTGTCAACGGTCCCTTAGTTATTCTCGAAAACGTGAAACACCCTCGCTACAATGAGATCGTGACGCTGACACTCCCCGATGGCACTGAACGGTCCGGCCAAGTCCTCGAGGCGCGAGGTGAGCTTTCGTAGCTGCTTTCCAAGCTCTTGAAGTCCACGCTGACGCAATTTCACTTCTGCAGGCGACCGTGCCGTTGTCCAAGTCTTCGAGGGTACATCCGGCATCGATGTAAAGAAGACGAAGGTTGAGTTCAGTGGGCAGAGCCTGAAGCTGGGCGTGTCAGAAGACATGCTGGGTCGTATCTTCGATGGATCAGGCAGAGCTATCGACAAGGGACCAAAGGTCTTGGCTGAAGAATACCTCGATATCAACGGCAGTCCTATCAACCCCTATTCGAGAGTATGTCTTGGACCCGAGAAGCGATCGTGAAATCATGAACTAAGTGGTATCAATAGGTGTACCCCGAAGAAATGATCTCAACCGGTATCTCGACCATCGACACCATGAACTCGATCGCCCGTGGACAAAAGATTCCCATTTTTTCCGCTGCTGGTCTACCGCATAACGAGATTGCCGCTCAGATCTGCCGACAAGCCGGCTTAGTCAAGCAAAAGGGAGCTACAAATAAGGGTGTGCACGATGACCACGAGGACAACTTCTCCATTGTCTTTGCTGCTATGGGTGTGAACTTGGAGACGGCGCGATTCTTCACCCGTGATTTCGAGGAGAACGGCAGTCTGGAGCGTGTCACACTCTTCCTCAACCTTGCTAACGATCCTACGTATGTCGACCTCATTATGCTCGCTAAATGGTGTTCTATACTAAAGCTATCCACAGCATTGAACGTATCATTACTCCTCGGCTGGCTCTTACCACCGCCGAATATTACGCCTACCAGCTCGAGAAGCACGTCCTAGTTATCCTTACCGATCTCTCCGCCTATTGCGATGCCCTCCGAGAAGTTTCAGCCGCGCGAGAAGAAGTGCCCGGTCGACGTGGTTTCCCCGGTTACATGTATACCGATTTGTCCACCATCTACGAACGAGCCGGTCGTGTCGAGGGACGAAACGGCTCTATTACCCAGATTCCTATCTTGACCATGCCGAACGATGATATCACACATCCCATTCCTGATTTGACCGGGTACATTACTGAGGGCCAGATCTTTGTTGACCGTCAGCTGGATAACCGTGGCATTTACCCGCCCATCAATGTCTTGCCCTCGCTCTCTCGTCTGATGAAGTCCGCTATTGGTGAAGGTATGACGCGGGCGGACCATGGTGACGTATCCAACCAGCTCTATGCCAAATACGCCATTGGTCGTGATGCTGCCGCCATGAAGGCGGTTGTTGGTGAAGAAGCACTGTCAGCCGAGGACAAGCTGTCTTTGGAATTCTTGGAAAAGTTCGAGCGTCAATTCGTCGCACAGGGCGCATACGAGACGCGCTCCATCTATGATTCATTGGACATCGCATGGAGTCTGCTGCGCATCTATCCCAAGGAGCTGCTCAACCGTATCCCGGCCAAGGTCATTCAGGAGTACTACCACCGCTCTACGGAGCGTAAGGGGAAGGGCAAGGACAAGAACGACAAGGGCGTGCGGGACACGGACGGCGAGCCAGAGGAAGAAAACCTTGTTGAAGTATAATGGTGAATGGAGAGGGGTAATGACTGGCTGGGTGTGTATCGGTATAGGCGATGGTGTCATAGTATACACTGTGGGGGCACATGCCCTTTCCCCTTTTTTACAAAGATTATTTGAGACATTAACTACTTCCGCTGTATGCTCGACGCTTTTAATTTATATGCAAAAGGGCGTGACTTGGGGGGGTGACGATGGTAACTAGCTGGGTTCGAAACGTTTGGAGGCAGGCTCAGTGCCCTCGTCTGTTATTGGTATAGAGATACCTAAGAAAGTATGTAGGCAACATCATCATTCAACTTAAAGTCTAAAACACTGTCAGACTTTGTTTCTGTCCCACCACGTGGCGAGTCAGGTCGAATGCAATTTATCATCTCAACGAGGGTCAATGCTAATTCAAACGTGCTCCATAAGTACATAGAGATGCTGCACACAACAGTCCATGCATTCCCCTGGCCAGTGATTCCTCAATCGGTAATAGCTTCGGTGTAATGTATTGCGTGAAGCTCAGGGGTCAACGTGGTGGAGAGGAGACAACATGGGGTTTTACGCGAAAAACAATACGGGCAAATTGGCTGTGTATTATTATTGAGCCTTCGACTATTACAACTTGCCAAAGGATATCCCATTCTATTCTCTGTCTCGCCATTGTATGTATGAGCTTCTGTAACCAGATCTCTGAAATCAAGTTACAAAAACTGTTCGGTAGTACAAACTGCATCAGCTGAGCCGCAAAAATGATGTGAAGGATTTGCCTGGGGCGGGGGAATCTTTGAGAGGTGTATAGCCGCGCGAGTCCTGGGCTATATGAATTTGCATCTATCCTTGTTTTCTCCGGACGTCGGACAACAATTACGCCGTGAGTCTACACAGATACCTACCATGAATAACATACTTAGAATGTCCCTAGACCGAAATACCTACCAGTACAGAAGATTTAAAAACGTGCTAGGTGGAGAGGTACAGGTGTGTGTCTGTTCGCTGGTACGATGTGCGATGATCCTGCAACGTCATAACAATCACAACACCCATTCCCTATCCTTGTAATGCCCCTGCAATTGTATAAGTCGGTCAGACACAACATGTGCTTCTTTCTACTAAGTAAGCCAGTCTCGCCAGTCAACAGATATCTCCTGTTTGTAGACATGCGAGCAATCTATAGTACAAACCCGTCCCTTTAACATCCGGGCATTATAAATAAAGGTATCGCTCTCTCAAGTTATAACTACTTAAACAGTCCGATAGCCAAGACTTTGGTTTACCGACTGTGCGCTACCCAGAGTAGTCTCCAAAACCCAAGGCTATGGATCGAGGACTTGGACGATGCGGAGCTCACTTCTGTGTTGTGGACTCACTGTAGGCCTTTTACGACCGGATGACCTGACGACCAGTGCCGGTCTGCGTCCGGGCGAATCACGAACGGACAATGAGCAGCGGATAGAATAAGGATGACGAACGACCTTCTGGATTCGGGTCTGCAAGCACAAAAGACATCCCTGGCCTTCGACTTTCCCCGACTTAACCCCAACTTTTGTAGGTGCCAAGAAAGCGGAGTAGCTCCCGAGGCTAGGCCATCTAGGGTTAGTGGCGTAAGCTAGTACCACTTCGAGGGCCTTAATCCAAGGTGAAGGAGAGCGTAGATGCAACGTGCTGCTGCAGCCCGCCTGTGCAGTGTAAGTCAAATGCAACATTAAAAAAGTAAGTAAGATTAACAAATTCCCTAGCCTGCTCTGCCCGCTGCCCTCTTTGTTGATCCGATCCTTTATAAGTATTGTCGGCCCAATCGGCCAGGGCCCCCCAGACCAGACCAGACCAAGCCTCGCGCCTCGTGCTGTACGCTGCAATTGGACCGGCATCCCTTTGTACCCGAGTGGCTTTCGGTATATAAGTGGCCGCCTGTTCCCAAAGACATTGGCCCCATCGCGTTGTGTGACGAGCCCGTCCCTCCCTTGTTGTCGTTGTTTATTGACGGTCAAGTGCCTCCGCACAGTAGCAGGATCACAACAGCGTGTCCTCACAGATTACACCAGTGTTGTGCCACTATCACGGCCAGAAAAGCCAGAATGCGTCTGAACCTCAGCCTGGCCGCATTGGGAGCTCTTTCGCTCCCAATTGCCTCGGCCGACTACGCCACCAGCGGCCCAGACAAGGATGGCCTCTACTGGATCCGCAGCGACGGCCTGAACGCTGCCTTCATCCCATACGGTGCCTCGATTTCCAGATTGCTCATCAATGACCAATATGGCATCCAGAGAGACGTAGTCGGTGGCTTCGACAACGCCAGCTACTATGGCATTGATCAGCAACACCCTCACTTCGGTGGTGTGCCAGGTCGCTATGCGAACCGTATCAAGAACAGCACGTTCGAGATCGATGGTACAACCTACCACGTCAATCCGAATGAGAATCCCACCGCCGCCGCACCCAACGGCGCCGACACCCTGCACGGTGGTCACGATGGCTGGGACTACAGAAACTTCACTGTCGTCTCTCACACCAACGACAGCATTACCTTCTCCATTGTCGATCCCGACGGCAAGGAGGGCTTCCCCGGCGAGGTGGTCTCGTATATCACTTACACCGTGACGGGTTATACCTGGGATTTCAAGATGGTTGCCATCGCCACTACGAAGAAGACCCCCATCATGCTCAGCAGTCACACCTACTGGAACCTGGATGGCTTTGCCAACAACGAGACAAATACCGCCCTCAACCACACCTTGTACTTGCCCTACAGTGGCCAGCGCATAGGTGTTGACAACATTCTGATCCCAACCGGTGACATTGTTGCGAACAAGGAGGGGTCTGTAAACGACTTCTGGTCTGCTCCTAAACAGCTTGGCGCCTCGTTGAACGACCCTGAAGCTCTTGGTAACTGTGGGTTTAACTGCACAGGCTATGGTAAGCTAACTGAAACGCCCACAAATAGCTATAGCTTTATTAACGTAACATTTAGATACCGCCTATATCATCAACCGCCTGGAGCCCTACAACTGGCGTGACGAAGACAATTTTGTGGCTCGTCTTCACTCTTCGTGGTCTGGCATCCAACTCGACGTCTACACTGACCAGGACGCGTACCAAGTGTACTCGTGCAACGGCCAGAACGGTACTCTGACGCTGAAGGAGACACAAGGCCTCCACGATAACCCGGACTTCCCTCGCACTATCCCCAAATACGGCTGCCTCGTGATGGAAGTTGAAGAATGGATTGATGCCATCAACAATCCTGAATGGGGACGCGAGGAGAAGCATATCTTCGGACCAGGCGGTGACCCTTATGTCCTTCAAGCTAGCTATGTCTTTTCCATCAATAGCACTGCAACGTCTTAGTGTGGCGATTGCAATGAAAATCGTAATTCAAAAATCTTGTTAAAAATTCAGATAGCACCTGTTACATTGACAGGCAGAGTGAGGTCAGACGCTCTACGCAGTCGTCTCCTTCTGCACGGTTATCATGATTATAATACCGCTAATTGGGCTTTGTTACTAGCTAGATATAACACGACTAATATGAATATTACACTGTTGTACAAACAATGCCTATTCTTTCTCCTATTGTTCAAACGTAAGTAGTCTTTTGTCGCGCATTTTATGTCTGCCAAAAAATGAATTGTTGACACGTAAGAAAGCTATTGTATCTTCTAAACATGGGTTGACAATGCTTAGTTCTGAGAAGAGACAACTCCTTTCAGCTTATAATCATACTACAATCACTATCTTTCTTGCTATTATACAATTTCGTTGTTTAGAGTGTTGAGTTCTTTGATCTCACAACTACATTGTTTTCTGAATTGGTTTCTGCCATTTATAAGCGCAGAATTCCTTCTTCATCGAAATTGAATAACAAGATTAAAAAACAAACACTATATTCAGTAACTGAAACCAATAGCATCTAAAACCACAACACTCTCTAAACACACACAACCTTGCAATACAATAAATGAACAACATGGCATCAACATCTGTCAATGACCTCTTGCTCCAGCTTGAGAGTATGAATTCACCCCTCGCTGGGCTTACCGAGTCCGCTCAACAGTTCTATGAGGAGCGCGAGGTATATGAGTCTGAACGCCAGATATACGACCTGAACCGAGAAAAGAAGAGGCGTGAGGCCGATGGACGATTAGTGAAAATCCACGATCAATCAGAGGAGATATTGGAACGCCGAAAAGTCATCATAGAGGATCACCACAGTCTCATGGTGGTGTGAGTACTCCAGCCTTGAATGCCTTCCAGACCGCCATGTTTGAAATAGAGCAGCAGAAGATGATGAGCATTCTCCGCACTATTGATATGGCGCATTTTGAGTTTGGGAGGGCATGGATTGATGTGTCTGGCATCGAATTTGGAGATAATCGAACTCAGCTCTATCAGGCTTTAGACGGTGTCGACGCAGCGATTGCGCATTTCCGGGACCTGTTCGGTCAGTGCAGGAAAGAGCGCCGGGAGACAATTGAATGCGAACTGATGCGTATTAATAAGCCCCAGAGCTCAGAGGAAAAGCAGCAGGAGGGAGAAGTCTTGAGCTCCTTCACTCCCAGCGACGGCAACAGTGACAGCAATAGCACAGGCACCATCTCCTCGAGCTTGCAAACGCTGGTTTCCGAGGGCAGCAAAGGTGAGTCACACGAGTCGTCCAGGGATATTCACAGAATCACAGTCCCTTTCTACTTTGAAGGTAACCCTCCTAAGTTGGCCAACCTCGCCGCGTGGCTCGGACTAAGCAGTGACGTGGAAGTCGCCCTGTTACTGAACGAGAAACCAATCCAGAACGCCTACAAGGCATATCGCGCGCCCGAAGGACAGTCCTGCGCGGATGAACCGGAGCGACTAAAGTTCGTGTTGCCACTGTTCACATACTCACGCGAAACGCTTCTTAACTGGAGATCGTCTGGGATGAATCACAGCGAGCAGTATAAGGACGGCGTCGATTTCTCCGCGGCCTTGTTTTCGAATCAAGTTGTGAGATACTTGGAGGGCTCGTGCCAGGAGGTTGATTGGAAGCCTGTCTCGAGCACCGATAGTCTCGGCGACTACCAGCTTTCCAAGCGCCGTTGGGCTATTGCTCTCCAGATTTACTGGCTCATGGAAAAGGCCTTCGCTTAGGTGAGTTTAACCCGTTGTAAGCTCTATTCTGGACATTTCGTAGCTCCTAGAATTTCTTTTGTCACATGCTTTCTTTAAAAAAAAAAACTAAAAAAAAACTGGCCTGGCGTTGGCGTTCAAAAGGGGGTCTCCTTTTTGTTTTTGATTTCAGGGGTAGTGCAGGCAACTACCCACCTCTCAATATACATACACGATTTCCTAGATAATAATTATTGACATTCTCCTAAAAAAGGACTTGTATTTCACGTGAATCAATTAAACCGTGTATGATGCCTAGATTTAGGTCTTATTTCCTAGGGTATACTATAGAGCTGCAATGCCAAGATTTTAAGCTCTTTTAAAGTGAGTTGAGGTATTCTGCAACCTCTCATCGTACAACCGCCATCAACATCCCATCATACCCCTTCTCCCCTACAAACTGCATAACGACACTATCCACCCGGTCGTCTTTGCCCGCCATCTCAACGACCCGTCGAGCTCCCAGGACCCTCTCCTCTTGAATCTTGGCCGGGTCCACCAGACTTCCTCCACGCACAATATTATCCACGTAAATAACAGCGCCGGGCTCGCAGAGCGCAATGATGTGGTCGAGGTAGGTCCAGTTGTTCTGCTTGTCGGCGTCGATGTACACGAAGCCGAGCCTGGGCTTCTCGCCCGCCGCGATCTCCTCCGCGAGCTTGGGGAGCGTCTCCAGTGCCGGGGCGACTCGGATGGTGACGCGGTCGGCGACGCCCGCGGCCTCGAGATTCTCCTGCGCTACGGCCGCGTGGTGCTCGTTGATCTCCAGCGAGGTCACCTGCAGCCCCGGGTTCACCGTCGCCAGCCAGATGGACGTGTAAGCGCCCAGCGTGCCGAACTCGAGCGCGTGCTTCACGCCGCTCGCCTTGCACTGCAGGGCGTACATCTTGGCCACGTTGGGCGCCGTGGCGATGTCGGGGAGCCCCTTGTCGCGCGAGTTGCGCAGCGCGTCAAGAAGGGTTTTGTGGTTGGGTGCCGTGGGCGGGTGTGCATGTTCCTGCGTATAGGCGTCCACAGCCGTCCATGTCTGGGTTTCTTGTGTTAGTGATGATGAATATTATTATCTAGTTTTGTTAAGGGGACAGGACGTAGGACGATAAGAAAAGAAAAGAAAAAAGGACGGGAAGGCTAAACCTACCTTGTTTTGGACGTGGAAGTCCCCGTGGAATGCTAGACCCTGAGTCGACATGTTGATCTCTAGAACACAAATGCTGATCGTGTGTTGTTATAGGGTGTGAAAACGCGCAGTCGTCTGTGTGCTCGAGTCCCAGCAGCAGCCGAAGCTCATGGACAGTGAACTCTTTTATAGGCATCGCGGAGACCGAGAGAGTGACAAGAGACAGAAGAAAGCAAGCACCGTTGTCGGTCCTCCGAGCTGCGTGCCGTTTGTGGTGACGTGTGTATGGAATGGCTTTCTGCATTAGTCTGTGTATCGGTGCCGCGCAACATTTGGGACGGTTATTATACCCTTTCTGCCCTTTGCCTCCCTCCTGTTTCTTCTCGCAACCCCCTGTTGTTCGATGTCCGAGCCATCACGAAACGCGGGTGGGTTATCTCCGAGACCTCGGCATTACCTCGAATTCAGCGCACCCGGGGCACAGAAGCGGCCGCCATCACGGGCGGAATTTAATCCATCACATTTTCTCATTCATTGAAACGAATGACATAGTAAGACGAGCTGTCTCAGTCTTATCCGTCACGCGTAGCCCGTCGGGTCACTTCAGACAAACAAATTACAGCCATACAATAGACGGGTTGAAGTAGCAAACGAGTGGCATCTACTTCTTATGACCGAGCCCGAGTATGTCCGAGGTTGGTTTAGGCATCCATATTATCTAGTCTTATCTGATGATCAGATTGACTCACCAGGCCAGTTGATCCTGGGATCACCATAGAGAGTCTATGGAACTAGATAATATTACAGCGCAGATCTGACTAAGAATCCATCACTGACGCGTCCCTACATCCGACTTCAAGTCCGATTGAATAGCTACTTCGCGCGTTTTGTAAGATTTAGAGAATTATCATGAAAGGACCAAGCCACTCACTCTACTCGGGCGTCAACACCTTCCAGTCACCCCTGTCAAAGTGCTCACCGCTGTCTGGGTACGACTTGGCAATAGTTCATATCGGAGTTGTCCCATCTCTTTCATCAAATAGGACCTGTGAAGTTCTAGTAGGATCACTGTGCTCCTCATCACAGGAGCACAGCACATATTATATGCTCTCACTGCGTATTACTGTCACATCCAACCAATCATTATTAGTGCAAAATTCTGTTACAGCCGTCGGTTCTACTGTGATGGTTCGATATACGTGCAGTTTGGCTTTTATTAGGTCACTACGAGCCTGAATTTTGGTAGGCAATGCCATCCCAAAGGAGCTTGCTAAAGGCTCACGCAATCTTTCGCGGGCGGATTTCACGTAGCTAGAAGGGGTACACATGGTACATCAGTAACAAGACTCGGCCTCAGGATCTTAATGCTGGCTATCCAGCAACGTACCGCATAAGTTAATTATATGGTACAATGCAGGGCAGAAACCTGCATCTGCTTTGCCAATGCTTCAATGTGCAAAAATAGGTATCAAGTTGCTACCGTAGATACCAAGGCGATGCTTGCATGTGTGCCCTGCTAGGTTCTTGTTCATAGCACTAATAAATAAGCGAGCAAACCGTCCATGTATGTAATACCGGAACATCACATCATAGCCTTCATGATTACAAGGACGATCGTACTATCATGATTTGGGGAGATATTCTTCTTATTCTGTCTGTGCTGCTGAACTCCCAATGGGATCATATCGGATAAATCAGGGCCAATCTTGCTCCGTGGTTGAAGATACTCAAGTAGAGACTTTGATGTCTTTGGTTCTTCCGAGTCCCTCTCTTGCATAATAATCCATGGGGTAAACACCACTCTCTGACCAGTCCTGCCTCTCATTCAAAGCCACGAGGGCTTCATACGGTGTCAATAAGGGGCGCGGAAACGCATAGCCCCAGTCAATGCTAAGTCTCGGGCAAGCTACCTGCACCCAGCATTCCACATCGCTCATCATAGCAAGCTTTCCGGGAAAGATTTCGCTGAGAAGTAGGTTGACCCAGGGAATGCCCATTGACTTTAGCTTCTCTTCAATAAGTGTCATGGTATGCGGATTGCCTTGACGGCCAAGGGACCCGAGGATCAACCCCCACTTCTTCGCCTTTTTTGCCGTCTGAACGGCGTCTTTTCGCAAGCTCTGCATTTCTTGGTGGCCATATGTCTCACGGGTTAACTTTCTGGAGTACGGATCATATCTGTACGCTGGTATTTCCGGATTGTGAATCATGATACTCTCGAGATGAAAACGACCATCTCCTAGATAAAGAATGAGATCGACATTTTCGGTGTCTGGTAGGCGTGGCGAGGTGCATCCTAGAATTTCACCTTTTGACAGCGGCGCAATCTGCGGGATCAACACCTTGAAGCCGGCCTTTTCAAGCGCAGAGCGGACTCCATGGATAGTCGCATTGAACTGTATCGTACCCACTATCGCGATAGTCTTCAGAGGGGCAAAGTTGCGTTCCATGGTTGCCAATAGGTGTGCTGTATCAATGCTAATGTCAACGAAAACATAAAGCACCTTGATCTTGGTGACATCGACTGGTATCAGGCAGCTGTGCGCATAATGGACCAAGAGATCGCATCCCAGTGCTCGGGCCGTATAGTCATCGATACAGCAAGCCCCGTACGTGACATCTCCCATGATAAGGGTCTCGATGCCAGGACAGAATTGGGTGAGGATATCCGATATAGTGGTGGCGAATAAAAGAAGACCCTCGGGCATCTGCAAGGCGACCTTCTTTGCGCCAGCTGAGCGTATCCTATGGATCGTCTTTGGGATCTCAAATGAATAGTTTGCCGGTAGTAATGTGATCGCCTCCTTCAACTCGGGGTCATCCAGAATCTCAGGGGGCACCTGATTGAGCAGCCTGGGTGGCCGTCTTGGCTGTGAAACTACCGAGATTTTAGTAATGCCATTTAATGTCTTTCATTCATTCATACGATTAAATAAAAAATTGAATAGAATGAAAAGAGAAATGGATATTAATCCCTACCCTGAATTGCGCCTGCATCTCCGTCTTGTCGTTGGGTGCCTGTATTTCTTGCTGCGGTACGACGGCCGACAAATCTCTTCCTGGGCTGCTTGACGGCGGGCTCAGGCGGGGGCGGGGCATGCGCTTCTTCAATATCTGCGGCGATGCCAATGTCTGCCTGAACGCGGTCTTCCTCCATGATAGTGTGACCTACGATTTACTTATTTCACAAAGGCTTTTGATAAGTAGTACCGCAGCGAGTCAGATCATTAGAGAAGATGTATGGGCGTCGATGACTCTGTGCTGCAGCTTTTATTTAGGTGGGTTGAAATCTAAATCTGTGGACCCGCAACTACAATATCCTTGTTAGTTGAATATTCAAGAAATATAATATTTATATATCTAGAATCACATGTCCTTGTTTTGCAGTTGTCTGCATTCAATAACAATTCATATATTCTTTTGGGGAAAATCTATTATTCTATATTTCAACATAGAAATGTAATTAGATCATTATTGGCTAAATACCTAATATCATTCATTCTGTTAGACCTAATGCAGATATACTTATACTGCCTGGTCAGGTATACTAAAGTCCAATGAAATTCGAACATCTCATTACAAAGAATGAAAAGGGGGGAGACAAGAGAGACCAACAATAGCTATTGTAGCTACATTAGAGTATGAAAATACATAAGTGACGAGTGCCTTGCATCTCACAATCCTACTGCCCCAGATACTACAAAGGTGCATCAATATCAATAAAGCGGTCAATGGCCGTTTCATAAGATCATTGTCCGCTGACTTTCAATAAGCGCTCCTTTGTTTACAGTATAGAAAGGATACAATGCCTATCTTGTTTACTAATTGCTATTAAATCGCCTTTGATAAATAAAAGTACTAGTTTTGGAATCGAGATATATAAACCTTCTGACCAGGCAAGTGTTCAAATATCTCTCGGTTTTGTGAGTAGTAGGCTTTTTATCTTCCTATCAGCATCTGCTCTACCTTCCCTAGTTCTACACTACACGATGTGCACATGCAACGCGTTCGAATACCGGTCATGCTACTGGGGCCATTGCAAATTCGAACCGGTAAGCGTATGCTTAGCGCCACGCCTCGGCCTGCGAGCGAAATGTCAAGAGCGCATAGTCAACGGGCATCCCGACATAGTCCGTTATTTCCCCCTCGTTGACGGCATATGTGATGTGTGTTATCCTAAACAGGCCAGGGCGGAAGAAGAAGAAAAGAAGGAAATGGAGAGGCAACAGAGAGAAAAGGACGAGAGGGCTCTTGAAGCCGTTAGTCCACCGGCGTGTTTTATTGCTTCTGATATGTTTATCGAGCATGAATTACCCTGTTAGCGGGTGTTTCTCCTCATTTTTCAAATTTAACTTTGAATACTTGGTGTTGAGCGTCTACTTGTTCATTGTAGCAGTGTAAAAGATCCGCCGGTGTTATGAGGTTATAAAGTGACGAGGACCCAACGTAGTACTATTAAGTCTTGCCAAGTATAACAAGGGCTTAATTAAGGGCTTCGAAATAGGCTCAATTCAACAATAATCTACTAGTGTATATGGCGTGTATAATATGAGGCGACTCTGGCTACTGCAAGGCGAGAATTTAACAAGCCTGCCACGAGGATAGATGGGCTTGAGTAAATAAGGTCAATTGGTATAAAAATCTGTACAAACAACAGCTTGGCGAGAATTCGAACAGATGACCTTATATACACAAAAAAGAATCCAGGGCTTAAGCGCAGCCTCAACATCCCTGGATCGGAAAACCCTTGAATGCCTATAGCCCTGCCTCTGACACAAGGTTTTTTTCCTGCCGACTACTTTACCACTCAGCCATCAACATGGCTAGTAAGGGGGGAACGTCTGTTAGAGGGAGGCACCCATATCGAGGTTTATAAGGACGAAGAGCTGAGATCATATGTATCAGAATCCCATTTACTACCCATGCAGCGGCGACTGGGTCTGTGTGATTATTCGGAAGCCCAACCCCATCTTCGATCGTTGAGAGCTGTGTATACAATTTCTCCGTCCTCCCAATCTCGGAGATCTGTCAATAAGTCTCATATAAGCGAGGGTCGAATAGTCTTGAACAAGAAATTTTGCCAATATCACCGAGACTCGCGTTCAACTGCGTGCGTGAGATCTTCGTATAATACTAAGTGATGCAACAAATCGAGACTTAACATCATATGGCTGACATATAAGCAAAAAGCTATTTTGTCTTGTTTTATTATTATCTCAATTAGGTTTGGAATACGGTTTCAACTCCTAAAAGGGGTTTGATCTGATAGTCCGCATTTCTGGCTCTTTATATGAGAGGATTAGTAGATCAGCTGATCATCGTAAGCTCGTACACTCTCGAGATACGACTTGACTTGACTCCAGTCCCTACATACCGTAACAAATGTGTCAGAACGAACCGATGTTTCCAGTTGAATATTCAAAGAGAGAAGCTTACCATGCTTCGAATCCCAGCCATCGGAGCCGCCATTATGATCAGGAAATGTCGTTCTGTAAGAAATCAGATGTTAGAATCCAACGCTTGTAGTAGGGTTAACCAAATCTCGGAAGACTTGACTTGTTAAGACGCCGTAATACGTACTCTAGACCTTCTAACGCCATATCCGCGCTACACATGATTGCTCTATACGAGTCCCTATGTTAGAAGCTTTCGTTCACAGTATGAATTTGAGTATGCGGGAAGCACACAGAGGGGATAAGGTAAGACTCGGGAATGCGTACTGTCGCATGTAATCAAAACAGTGAATCATGTGCCAATGATGGTCATCGGGAATTTCATGGCCAGACGTTAAGCCTGAGTACGTTTGCACGATGGCGAACTGATGATATCATTTAGCTTCAACTCGGAGACGCCACTTAAGTAGAAAGTAGCACATACAAGGCAGTGCAGCTGATGGGTTGCTGAGGTGGTGAAGACCGTCTTCTCTGGCCACATGATAGGCGTCGGTAGGTCATGATATTTCTCAGTGTCGTTCACCCAGACGAAACCCATACCGACTGAATGTGTTAGTGGGACGAGACATGCCTGCGTGACGATATTTAGACCGAGCTTACCGGGCATCAGTTTGTTCCATCTGCCGAGAACCTCGTCGCTGAAGAACTCAGCTGTATTGTTCGGTGCGTACGACTCATCTCGTACGAATGTTGTGATTTTGGATGAAACTGCCAGCCGTCAGCCCTAAGTTCGCTATTCCGTCGGGTACCACGAGCTGCGTCGTACGCTTCGATCCCACGCCCGTAAAATCCTGACCAAATTGCCAGATGTTCGGATCCTGCAAGACAGCAGGCTTCCTCGACTGATCTCGAACTAGGAATGCAACGATGACGAGCAGTAGTGCCGTGTCGATTATCCACCTCGCTGATTTCAGTGTTGCATAGAATCGATTCCGCTTCGTCGGTCGTACTGGGCTGTTGAGTTCCACGTCGTGCCACTGCTTCTTGTCACCCATCAGAGACTCGACCTCAGTGCTGGATCTGGAGTCGGACTGGTCGTCACTGTGTAATCCATCGTATTTGAGCTTCTGTGACTCCATAGTGATCTACACTCGCAGGACCAGCTGCCAAGAAAAGAAAAAAATAAGGATGGAAAATAAAATTAAGTATACAGTCAGAAGAATAGCATATGAGAATTACAAAACAAGAACCAAAATGAAAATCAACAGAAAAGCGTGTCGGATCATGTCTTATAGATTCTGGCACTGAGCAGGGTCGTATGTGAGGTCGTGGGGTTGATCTGCTAAAACCGAAGATGTTTCGTCTTAGCGAAGGACCCTGGCCACAAGGCGGGCTTCCTGCTTGGATCTCCCCTGCTCAAACATCGCTGAGACACGCTGCATATCATGTTCAGCGGTTCTCGAAAAAAAAAAGAAGAAAAAAAGTCATACCAAACCTTTAAGAAAGAAAGAGCCACTAAATGGTTTGTTGTTAGGTAGTTTATCTTGTGTCATTAATAATGCTTGGTGCAATGTTTACACCATCAACCCTCTTTTGAGACGTGGTGTTCAAAGAAACGGATTTCATTGGAAGCACTAATGACAGGGTGGGTATACACACCCGGGACAGGGGCCTCGAATCGGGCTACAAACAGGCCTTGGTGGTTGGGATGACGGTTGTGAAAATCAGCACACCTTGCTTGGTTGGTAGCGAGCTAAACGTGTGTATGCTGTGACCAGTTCAAGCTGTGGCTAGTACTGTAGGTACAGTAGGTGGCTGGCTGGTTATTGTTTCCAGTTGTCTTAGGTAACACGGCGCAGTCTGTTACCTAGGGAACCTGTCAGCGATCTAGGCGCTTTTACAGGCTACTGGTAGCTATCCTTCCCTAAACGGATACCTAGGATACCTAGAGAGCAACATCAAACGTCACAGGCTCAATGGCTTCAAGACATTTGAGACAATACCCATCACGCCTTTGCGTATGGCAAAGTGCAATGGCTTTTGCCCAAAATATATTTAACGGAAACGAGGATGTATTATGACCAAGTCAACACAGTACCTAGTAGTGCTAGTATGTAGCACCGGTACGTGCACGCGGTCGTCCAATAGGGAGATGATTGAGACAAACAATAGTAACAAACATATATTCACGCCGTAACAACAGCCAACAACCTTCTGGCTTACACGCCAAGGGAAGCAAGGGAAACAGCGACGACCCTCAGCCCGAGCCTGGCCTATATATATCTGCACATTGCACCCCCCAGAGCGGTCATCTAGTTATTTCTCCTTCTCTCCCCCCACCGACGCAGATCAGCATAGCAACGCGCACAATGGAAGAACAGCCTCAAGCAGCTGCAGTGGACAGTGCTCCCAAGGCCAGCCAGTCGAATTGTCCATCCGGGGACACCGAGGCTTGCTTCACATATTTCCCCAAGCTTCCGCCGGAGATCAGAGCTATGATTTGGGATCTGATGATCTCCCCTCATCTACTCAATATGATGGAAGTAAACAACAGTGCTGTTCTAGTCAGCCTAGCACCTCGGTACCCGTTACCTGTTCTTCTACAAGTTTGTCACGAGTCGCGAGAGCTGGTGCGGCGGACCGGCAGCCTCGCCGTCTTCGGATCTCCGCCAGACAAATATGTCCCTGTAACACATGCCTGGCTCGATAGCCACCGTGACACGGTCCGTATTTATCGTTTTACCACGATGGAGTATGTTCCTCACACTGTGGAAAACGTCCTCTACGACTGGGCTTCGCTGGTGCCCGGCAGAAACGAAGAGCTGAATATGAACCTGCTTATGTTGTCTAAGCTTAAGCGCTTTCAGTTCAATGTAGATTCGCGCCATATCCCACGCAAGATATGGAATGTCTTGGCAGGCGATCGGCAACACTCTGAAATGCCTGACTCTATTCTCGTGGACATCGACGACGAGTATGAGGTACAACTGGTCACCGATACGCTGCTCTCTCGCCCTGAGTGGCATGACCTATCCGGAATTTGGCTCCAAATGATCAGGTTCTTGCAACAAGAAAACTTTCGTGGAGACGGAGGCCAAGAGAAAAATTGGGAAGCTGCCCGAAAGCAACTGCAAGAGAGATGGATCAAAAGCCACTGCCAAAATGTTACTTCAGCTGCGGACGATTCGGACGATGAGATTCACCATGCCAAGATGCCAGATTTTCGACGAGTCCTGAGTCTTTTGCCAAAAGCCGAAGAACAATGCCCGACGGAAGTGGAACAAGACGCCGGATGTCGCAATAAGCTTTTCAATGCGACATTGTCGCCATGCGATCGATCTCGCTTTTTGGAACGAGTAAACCTTTTTGGCCTTTTCATTTTAGAGTGTATCCGCGCTATACAATATAAGCTGGATTCAATGCGTTAACAGCTTCGTTAAAAGCAGCAATAGATTCGATATCTTGAAATTATCGGACTCTAGGTTTTCAGTAAACAGAGCTTACGAGACACCAAGGTTGCACTTATGAGTTGCAAAGTCACTTTCATTTACAGCTATTCTTTGCCTTGACCAATACCCGTTCTATGAGTGTTCATCTAGTATTCATGTGAAAACGCCTAGTTAAGCCCATGATCGTGAAACACAATGAAGACCTCCTTTTCTGTTCAGGTACGAGGTTCATTTCCTGTGTGAGGCTTCACCGATTGTGTCTGGTATGCAAAATCACCTGCGAAGAATATCACATTAAACAGAATGTCGAATAGCGGAAAATTAGTCT
Organism: Xylaria arbuscula; assembly: GCA_022385695.1. NCBI lineage: Eukaryota > Fungi > Ascomycota > Sordariomycetes > Xylariales > Xylariaceae > Xylaria > Xylaria arbuscula. The sequence goes on from MU279345.1 coordinate 664,049, forward strand.
GAAATGTCACGATATTGGTTGTTCGACTTCCTACGGGTGATTGTAAGGTTGTGTCTGTCTAGCAACTGCCTACATACCTCTCCTACTTACCTTAGGAGGTACCTAGGCAGGTAGTACCTAGTAGGTTGAAAGTTTAGGTATAATTTGTGGATCCTAGCGCATCATTGATTGGCTAAAGTGGCTATTTGCAGCGACCACCTGAAGGGTCACTCAGACTCATCTCATCCTATTTTATACTTTTTCTTGCAAAGTAAACGGATCTGAGTGCATACAGTCACCAAAGTCTAGCCTACCAATACTATTCATTTAGCACTCACTTACCTACATGTAGCTATGTGCCCAGATTATTCTTCTACCTGCGTGCGGTCCAGTGAACCACCGGTCTATCCTATCTCTCCACGTTTTGACTCTGCCCCAACTGGCCGACTTTCCATCAAAGCAGGCACATCATCTCTTGGACAGACCGTAAAACAGCCAAGTGTAGTTCACACCTCCATCTTTGAAAGGACGTGGACATGAATATTCCAGGGTACTATTACGGTTTGTAGCCCCGACCACTTCCTACTTCTCTCTACCCTTGTTTCCTCCAGCTGACGATTCCCGCAAAGATGCCGAGAAGCGCCGCTATTTCAAAGTCGAGAATAGCAACACGGCACCTAAAGATGCCGCCTGGTCCTCGGACAGCGTCAAGAGGCGGAAGCTTCGTGATGAGGACGCCGCCACCGCCCTGCGGCACTTGAACATTGCCAAAGCCCGCATCAAGCGGGCGCAGGTACTGCGTGAACCGCTGATGGGCGGATTCTTCGCCCGCGAATATGGCGCCGCAGAGGATGATATGCAGGCTGCTTGCTTTGCCCAGGGTCTGCGGCATAAAGGATGTATCTCATTTCTGCCTAACTCGTATGATAACCCGACAGAGGTCAAGCACATGTTTATAAGCGGCCGTGATGACAAGACTGGGCTGTGTAATGTCTACGCGAGTACGTGTTCCTTTTCATCTCCTTGCGTCGATCACTCGGGCTCAACGATATTAATGGCTTCGCAGCTTATACCGGGGGGTTTTTCCACTCGACGTATTTTCTTCGAGACAAGAAGGGACAGTGGGTATCCCGATTAGACAACGCTATCCGTTCAATATTCGAATACCTTTTACCTCATGCTCTATCGGAATCAAGATTCACTGACTGACCCATTCTCTACTCGCACCACAGCCTCAACCAGCGCCTCCTGCCAAACTACCGTATCCCAGGATACTATCCACACAATCATTGGTCGGTAATACCGCAGATTTCAGATATTCAATACCATGCCCCTAGCAACTGCGTTTTCGTGACGTCGCGACAGCCGTTGGATCAAGGGAACCCTAATTCTCTATGGACATTTTCACCTACGACCGTCGAGGACGACACTGATCCTCTGCGTCCGCGCTGGCTTCATACTTTTGGTAAATCTGTCCTAACAGCCTGCTCCCCTTCTACTCGAACTTTACCTTTCGCGCCTTGTCTTATTCATAGTCATCTATCCCCTTTTCTCATGGTACTAGATTCACATTCGCTAACTTTTACACTCTAGCAACCGAAACATCTTCGTCAACGGGTGGCCCAACTGATGGGGCTCACTGCGTTGCGCCTGCGCCAGCATTTTCGTCAGCCGTGTGTGCCGTCGGTACGACTCGGGGGATCATTCAGTTGGATCGCGAACTCAGTTAGTCCCCTGGAGTCATTTCCCCCCCCTTTTAGCAAGTTTTGGCCCCGTTGCTCCTGCGTGCTGCCGAGGTTTTGCTCAATTTCTCACTTTTTACCGTAATTACTAACTCCAGCGGGTACACAGCGCCCTCAGCACTGTCACGTGCAGGGCCCCTATTCAATGATGTCTTCGCCATCGACTTCCATCCAAACCACGGTGACGTCTTTCGTTTCGGCGGACGCCTGGGAGCGCTGTTCACGGCGGATAGGCGCGTCCCAGTCTCGATATGGTCGCATCTCCAGCTCCCTTCCACCATCACGCATCTAAAGTGTCTGGGCAACGGGAACCAGGTGCTCGTGGCCGGTCTGCAGAATCAACTAGGAGTTTACGATCTTCGCTTCGCGCGGAAGGGGATCGACGGCAGCGGTGGTAGTGTTGATATTGACCATGGAGACGAGGGTGTAAGTAATAATGGTCGTAACTACGCGCACAATTCCCGACGACAGAATTTCAATACTCAAAATCGCAACGGGAACAAGAGGAGGAGGCACTACCAAATCACAGACAAATCTCCCTCTGTCACCCAGCCCGTCGTCAAATTCGAGCACTACCGCAACGCGGCGCACATCGACATCGGCTTCGCCTACGACGCGGGTACAGGCGTTGTGGCGGCAGCCCACGACGACGTCCCCGGGACTGTCGTGCTGTACTCGGTGCGCACTGGCTCGCGACTACGCGTTCTCGGGCGCGATTTTGCGGAATACGGATGGGCTAAGACAAAAGGGAGCCAACAAATGATCAGTCACAATACCGTCATACAAGCCCTGCAATTCCAGCCTTTCCCTGGGGATCTCACGCCGACGCTTTTCATCGGCGCTGGAGGTCGGAGCACTATCAATGCGCTTGCGTTTGGGGTTGATAAGTTGGACGACGAGGCCTGATAAATAGAGGGACGGCTGTGAGGGTTGGGGAGTAAGGAATAGGGGAAAAGGAGGAAAATAAGGAAATGAAGGGGGGTAAAGACCACTACTCGAAGTTGTGATATACTAATTTTATCCTATATGTAATTTAGTATGTAAGCATATGTAACATGAGAAGGGAGAAATATAATAAAAACGAGAACAATTTCTAGGAAAGTCTAACGCAAGACATGGAATAATAAGAGGTAGCAGGTCGCTTGAGACGAGTGTGCAGGATTATGTGCCATAAGGCACAAAGGGAACACTTTGTATATAGTTAGATAGCTGCCTGCGAAGGTTTTCAGACCTTTGTGCAACAACAATTGACTTTACCTACCCCAAGGTAAGAGGGTTCCTGACACAATATAAAGCCTAGAAACAAAAAAAAATTACAAGTCGCGAGTTGATATGTCCATCTCATCAAGGGTCTATCTCACCTCCACCTCTCGTTCCTTCACAGCAATCTGAAGACGAGGAGGGAAGGCATCAGGTGATTAGTTACATTCCTATGCTAATATATTTTTATCTGTATATAGTTTACTATATAAATTAATTTTTTTTAATCCGCGAAACATGATAAGATAAGAAGAGTCACTTTGATTGAAAAAACACTGTTAATGGAGTTAATGCATGCAATGAATTTTCTAACATCCCATAATTCCAAGCCCCATTCCCGATTAAAAAAAAAAAAAACCTCCGAGAACCCAGGGGCGTGAATAACTTGGAGATAGACTGTAGATTAATTAATTCACTATAAGTAACTCGCTCCGTAAGGTCATTTGGAAGCCTTCCGGCCTCCCTTGATCCCTTCGAGGCTCTATATATACTTCACCAACTTTGCTTATCTCCAGAGCCTGCTAATATGTCCTATATCAGCGAGTGCCAAATGTTCCCATTCGAGGCATTTGCTAATATCGAGACGTCCATGCCACAGTATTCAGAACGCTTGAATGCGTGACGCGTGTGCCGTGCAACAACAATCAACTAATGACCATGGCTAGATACATAGACGGGAGTAATTATAGTCCAAAACACCATTACAAGTTCATTAATAAAAAATTATGAGTTCCGTTCCCATATCTGGGTAAGAAGGGCTTTCGTTCTCCTACTCTCATACACCGACCCCCCCTAATATTCTCAGCGCTATAAAGTTGAAGGGTATATGGAAACATTCTCAATGTCGTTCTTCTCGTTCCTAAACGCCGTGTTGACAAGTGGAAGTTGAGATTTGGGAGGTATTCCCCAAAAAGAAGTAGAGAGAACGGTTCGTCGTTCAACGTGTCTCATGTCAATTCTATTCATTAATTTTGACGCCGTTCCGGGTGTAGTGTAGTACCATCATTTTTAAGCTTGTAAGTGCCTCGGAGAGCCGGTAAAGCCTCGTCAAATGCATCCCCCAATGTCCAATTCTCTAGCCTCAGTAGATGGCGGAGGAAAACAGGATTTATGATTGTTTCGCTACCATCAGAAGTGACAATGAGAGCGTCAGTTTCTTCGTATGGCCAATTCAGTGATAAAGTTAGCGTATAAGGGACGAATATTTCTTCGAAATGAAAATCCGGAGACTCATATTCGCGGACAAATTTCTCGCGCATCATAGGGAAAGGAAGATAGTCAATCCAAGCAGGATGTGGGGTGGTAAATTGTATTTCCAGGGGCCGTGCGAATAGAGGTAATAGTTCGTAATTTTCTTGGGTCGGGCTAATGTGCCACCGCACTGCAATATCCAGAGTCATCAGTCACCATCTTCAAAGAACCAAACCCACGGTATCTCGAGAGATGATTGAAAAAAGAGGAGGGCGTAGCCAGTAACTTACTAATTAGGAACATAACGTATAGAACAGCTACCTTCTCGGGAACTCTACATATTGCGGAAAATTTTGATAGGATATCCGTAAAGACCTTGGATACCGGGTGGGACCGCGAACCATCTGCGGGATTAAGCAAAGAAATAATGGAGGGATACTCCGGGCCAACAACCTCTCTCGCCGGCACGCCCTCAGCGGCGCGTTGACGACGCTCTTGCATGAAGTCTAGAAGAACGGAATCGAGAGGGCATGTCGCCGGGATATGCTTGATAGGGGAGTCGACGCCCACCCACTGGGCAGGATTTATGGGATCGGGTGCGTACTCTATAAGGTGGTTCTGCTGTGTCGGCGGTTGTACTGGCGAATCATTATTTGAAGGAGTGTTATCATAACGCGCGAAATGCGTGGCGACACTCCAATCATGCTTCATGGGTAGATGTCGATAAGCGGGCGAGTCCTGAGCTCCGTTCGCTCCTGTTTGCATCCTATGCAAACGCTGGGAAGGACCCAGAAGAGAGTCGAGCTTGAGATGTTCGCCACCGATATTTAGGTTCGGACGATGGTCAGACCATTGCTGGTTCGGTATCTTCATTTGTCCAGCATCCAAACCGATATGTGAACTTGCGGATGGATCCACGCTTGAATGTTGTGGTAATTCACCCATGGGGGTCGAACTATCATGAGCAGAGAAAGAAGAGAGTTGTGGCGGTTGATGCTGCTGTTGCTGAGGAGATTGAGTAGCATCATAGGTTGGGACTGAAGGGGTAAAAGCACCTTCAACTGCAACCAATCAGATTGTCAGCCATAGCCATGAGAAAAGTTGGCGACTACGGTATTGTGGCTTTAGAGCTTCTGGTCAACGTACTTGTATCACTGGACAGGAGAGGCTGTATTAGGGCCACAATGGAAGCCATACGGGCTTTGAGCTCTACGATTTTTGCCTCGGCAGCCTCTTTCTCGCGAATTGCTTTCTGAAGCTCCTGATACGGTTTCTGGGCAGTGAGTTCGCGTATTCTATTCTCGAGACCTTCGATCTGGTTCTTAGTGCGTTCCCGTATAGCCCGTTGTGCCTCGCGGTCTATCGTCAACAAGTCAGATACCGCCATCTCTCTTTATCCAGGAATCGTGGGGTACAGTATAATGTCTCCATGGTGATTTTTTGAGAACACAATACGTGTGGGCATTCTTATACATCGATGAGATTCACAAGTGATAGCAGCAGCAGATGAGTAAAGAGATGGATGCCAATGCAGTGTAAAGGTTGCACTGACGAGGATGTAAGAGAGGATTAGCCTACCATTAGCTCGCTTCTTGGCGAGCTGCTCGGGGGTCAGGTTAGCGACGCCTCTAGATCCAGGACCACCAGTACGCCTCTTCTTAGTGCGCTGATCCTGGGGAATGGCTGAGACATTATCTCGACCACCGGGTAGCGAGCCAGACGAATCAGGGGAATGGCCATCGAGCGACTCAGACGGACCACGCTTGTAGAGACTCGGATCGTTGGGTGGGGGTCCAGCTCCCGGGTCAGCTACGCTGGAAGGATATAGAGACCCCGCGGCACCAGCACTGGCAGTAACAGTAGCGGCGGCAACAGTAGGAGTTGATTGATGAGGGCTGAGGCTGGACTCAGCGGGGGCGGAAGCGGAGGCGGGAGAAATAGGGGTGGGCGTAGGCGCGGAAGAAAGACGGTTGGGGGAGGCCGACGAGGACGATATGGAGGGCAGCATGGTAGAAACAGGGAAGCAGGACCAAAATAAGTCGAGCTGAGCTGCAGGTCCCCGTCGTCACGTCACATCACCGCTCGCTGTCACAAGACTTCACTCGACCAGACTCGACCTCACCTCAGGCCCTGTCACACATGCAGGGATCAGGATCGGGACCGGGTTCCGGCCGGCCACAGAACGGTGGTGGATGGGTGTGGGTGGGTGGGTTGACGGATGGAATGCTGATTGACGGCTGCTGCTGTGCCGGTATTATACACGGTGCACCCGTCGTGTAGGTGTATCCCGGTAGGGTACCTTGTGTGTGTGTGTATGTGTGTGTCCAGCAGCAGGCATGTATGTGCTGTAGGTACTGTAGATACTGTATGTATAGTCCCACGCAGCGAATCCAGCCCGTGTCCTACCTGCCGAACCGAACGGATACCGGCTACACCATTACCACCACTCCAGCGACCTTCCAAGTCTTGGTAGAGGCGCGATGTGGACTCGACGAATCGAACCGAGTCGACGGCCTGGCTGTAGGGCTGAAGAAGAATCCTGGGGATACGACGCTAGAGTAGCAGCAGCACGCGCTACTCTAGGCTGGCAGCGATTCGACGGGGCCGGCCTGACTGGGGACGATCGGATCTGGAGGGATGAGTGGATTGGAGTGAGACTGGAGACGGCACGGTCAGGGTGCGATCTTGTGGGATGTCGCACGAACTGGAGGCAGGCAGATCTAGAGCACCGCCCGCGTGCAGGGTCCAGCAGCCGTCCAGCAGAGTTTTGGCTGCTGGTGGGGGTAGTATGGGGCCAGTATGGAGGCAGGCATGATTCATGGTCCGTCCCAGAGCAGACCCAAGCTAAGAGCGCAACGAGTCGTGATTGCCTGTTTGGAGTTAACTAACCTTGCCAACTTGCGCGGCTCTTGGACCTTTCTTGGCTAAGTGCTAAGTACATAAGGTACTTGCTGGCTGTATGTACTCCAGTTTCACCACATGGTTAATTAATCCATCACGCTATGTGGTGACACAACAGACATACCTATTACAGTATATCGTAGGTGCATTCGGGTATGCTGCACATGGGTATGTACATAGAGTAAGTACTTATCTAGTCTTACAACATGCAGGTATTGTAAAGTGGTAGCAGTTCAACTTGAAGTAGGCTAAAGTTGACTAGATGTGTATCCGTAAAGTAGTATATATATGCACACATCTTGCACTAATTACCCTATTACATAACAGACCTTTCTATGGTCAAGATTATTAGTTCGATCTCTATCCGTATGGCGCTGTGATCCTACATGAAATAGTATAGTAGTCTATTTCATATCTGGGAAGAAGCTCCCTATGTATTTTCCCGGGCTCATGGTAAGCTACCTATTACACTGTACTACCGGTGCCTTAGCGCGCCCATATTCTCCTTGATACCCGCTTGACCGTGGCCTAGTGCTGTCCTCTTATGCTTAATCTGCAGATGCCCTAGCTAGCGCTTCGAGAAGATGTGGGGGGAATCTGTACCGCAGCTGGCTGGTATAGGTGGTCAAATCCACGCTCATCTGCTTGAGGTTGTCGCACATCGTCCGACGCGACCCCTCGTTGCCGCTGAATTGCCCGCCCATGAGCCGCTCTCGTTGTCGGATACAGCATGTGATGGACCACATCAACAAGTTCGGCACGTTGGTCGCCACCGCCTGCGAGAGTCCCGAAAACTTCGACGCGTAATGACGGACCTTGGCGGCATCACCACCAGCGTCTAGCGGAAGAATCTCGAGCGCGCGGATTTTCTATATGGTTTGTTAATACGTGGTCCGAAAACGGGAGAGGGGACCGGCCTAGAACTTACATCCAACGCGTCGGGCCATTGGCCGATTTCCACGAGACTCTTGATCTCGCTCATCTGTAACAGTAGATGACAAGCGATTCGGTTCTGGTTCTGAATCTTGGTCGAGAACATGGCATCTTTCTCATACATGGACATCATAGTATAGGCGAGCTGAATAGGGTCATCGATAGAGGCGAGACTCAAGCTGCTTCCCGGTTGCGCCTCAGACGTCTGGCTGGTAGCGCGTGGTTTGACGGGCACGAGACGCATAGGGTCCTCGCCGATCTCGAGTGAGATGGCCTCGCTCAAGGCGCGACTGACAATCGTCACAACACTGTCGTAGTCTCCAGCAAGATGGTATAGCAATACAGCATCAGTCGTCCGGCCATTGTCGTCGGCAAACCGAGCTGCCTGAAGAGTGACCGTCTTAACGAAATCATCTTCTTCTCGCAAACCAATGAGTGATCCGCGTTCTTCAATGAGACCAATTATCCGGTGTCCATCTGGCCTAATGTCGCCAATCAGCTTGCTGAACTCTCTCGTTTCCAGCACTAGCTCCCGTAAGGCTGCGTGACACAGTTCCGCCTGTTGACGCCCCGCTTCGCCGTCCAAGTCGGCATTGAGGCAAATGAGAGTGAGGTAATCCACTGCAGCGTTCACGTCCGCAGCCCGGAAGTCTCTTGTGTAGTATCCCAACATCCGACCAAAGCTCAACTGCGGCTTCGAGCGAGTATCATGGGACAGAAGCGTATCTGAAGTGGTCCATGGATCGGCCGGTCGAAGGAGCCCGTAATACTCCAAACCAACCGCAAAGTGGATAGCATCTACATAGGAGAAAGTGTAAAGATATGATATAGCTTGCTCAAACATGCCGGCCAAAATTTGCAAATAGAAAAACATGCCGAAGGTTCCATTAGTATCTTCGGTAGGGTTCTTGGGGAAGTGCTTCAGTCCAATCTCTCGAATGCTTGCTCGAAGATCCTGCAGCCCGTACGATTCGGTAGCCACCTCAGTTGACTTATCGTTTTCACGGGCAAGGTTGAATTGAAGCCAGACCCAGTCATCGATCTCGGTGTTCAGATTTTCGAGGCTGCGGTTGCTAACATCGCATCGTCCTATAACCTTATAGCATGCCATTCGATAGGGGTCGATAGAATTTTCCGGGGCGTTGCGTGCCCTTTGGTTGTATTCATTGTTGCATCGGTCTTGCAGTTGGCGTCTCAGCCGCCGTTCAGGACTTGCCACATACTCGAGTAAATAAGAGGCGAATGTCCTATCAATCGTGCGGAAGACTGTAGATTGCCCTTTAACATATTGTGCAGCCTCAGCAACATGACCAGACCGCAACAGGAAAAATACTATTGCCCAGACGAATTCTCCATTCGAATCCTGCTGGAGCTCGATGTTATCGGGCACAAGGTCGCGCCTAGCGTTACGTAACCGTACGTATGCTTGTATCTTGCTGATCACATCTGGTCGTCCACCAAGAGCGGCTTCTCGGGGATGCTTAGCGATAACACTTTCAATTTCTTGAAAAAACTTCTTCTCTAAGAAACGATTTGCACCGTCCAGTATCCTTCTCCGCATCTGCAGGGAGCCGGAAGACTTTTCGTTCAGGTCAAGGTAGTTATCCTTGAACTGGCGCTCTCTAGCTGTCGCGTCTCCGGCAAACGTCTCGGCGTCTGGGTTCTCGCCCACAATAGACATGGCAGCATGGTAGGCATCAACAAGTTTCTGGGCATGTCTGTCGCTAGTTCTGCTCTCGACTTCAGCAAGCTCGTGAAATATTGGATATGGTGTCTTCTCCAAACGAGCCAAGTTGAGCTCCCTAACGCGATCGGCAAGTTTGCCTTGCTTCTCCCTGATTAGTCGGTCGTCAAGAGATGAACCGTTAGGAGCCGCCACTGGACTTCCCGCGGTATCTTCAATATCTTTGAACTCCGGTTGGTGAGGTCCGATTTTACTTGGCGTTCCAATAACCGACTTCTGCAGGGCTGAGCGGCCGAAGACACTGCCCTTAACGCTTGGCGTCGCAGCCCGAGAAGCCCTGGGGTTTCTTTTTGATCGCCCAAACCCTCCCGACGTTTCTCTACCTGAGTTTCCCGCGCTATGATCACCCGGTCCTTCTTCCCTTGGTTTGATGCCAAAATGTTCGTATATGCGCCTTCTCTGCGCGTCCCACTCCATAGTAATGTTGTCCTCTAAAAAGTTGTCAAAATCTTTGGCCGATCTTTCAAGGCCGTCGGCAATCATGTTCAAAGTAGTCTTCGACTGGAGGTTCGCGAGGTAGGATTCAACATCGATTTCGGACGCGCCAGGAGTGGGGGCGGGGCGATCAACACGACCAGCGATGTGAGTGCTGAAGGACTTGAGATCTTTCACGGCAGCACCAGGGTCTACACCAGAGGCGGCGAGCATGTGATGAGCCCTGCCATGCTGGAGAGGATCTGTTTGAGGGCCGAGTTTTCGAAGGCGTTGTCGGAGATCGCCTAGCCCAAGCTGTAGACTGGGGAGATCCTCGAGGGGCGATTCGCCTTGGGCTTGCTTCTTGCTCTTCGCAAGGAGGCTGTCGAAATAGCCCGTCGTCTTTCCTTGGGGAAGCGCACCGGAGTTGGTGGGCGCGGCAGGTTGTTGGCTGGCTCCCAGCAGGCTCGAGGCACCGGGGGCCGGATTGGCTGTCGAAGCTCCTAGCTGTAAGCTAGAGAACTGGTTCGCGTTTTGGTTCGCAGTGGAACCGAATAATCCAGTTGTTTGGGGTTGCTGCGCGGTAGAATTCGTGGCCCCAAATAAACCGCCGGGTTGTGGCTGTGGCTGTGCTTGTTGCTGTTGCTGCTGCTGCTGCTGCTGTTGCTGTGCTGCGGTGTTTCCCAATGTCAAGCCAAATAGTCCCCCTCCAGTGCCGGGAGCTGAGGTTTGCGCATTCTGTGCCGGCTGGTTTCCAAACAGCCCCCCGCTCGGTGGCTGTGGCTGTTGTGCCGCATTTGCATTCAGAGTCGATCCAAACAAGCTAGGCGTAGCACCCTGCGTCTGTTGTTGCTGACCACCAGCAGCACTGCCAAACAAGTTCGGTCTCTGGGCAGCAGACGCTTGCTGCTGTTGACCAAGGCCCCCGAAACCAGATTGCTGCGGCTGACCGAGGCCGCCCCCGAAACCAACAGGCGGTTGCGCAGTGCCCCCGCTCCCGAAACCACGGCCGAAGAGCGCCATGGCTAGGGCGATGCGATGGAGAGGCGGTCGGTCGGGTCGCGTCTGTTTCTTTTCACAGGGAGGTAGGTTCGCGGTATGAGGTCGGGGATAGGCAGGCAGAGGATGCGTTAGAATTGCAGAGAGTAAAAGAGGATGTTGATGTACTAGTCATTGATGCAGGTATCTAAGCTGGTTGAGCCTACCCTGCCTAAGGTACTGCTTTCTTTAAATACCCGGCAGCTCACAGCCTGGTTTTAAAATTTCAAGACGAGGCTGAAAGAAAACAATCAACATGGCAGGGGAAGCTCCGTTGCTAGTCGCGTGCACGGACCAACGTTCTAGCCTAGACCCATATTAAGACCTATAACCACCTATCATATCAATACCTGGGCACTTTAGAATGTGTTCTTCTCCACTCCACACGCAGCTTCCATGTAGCCTTAGGCAAGTAAGTACGTATCCCTATCTACAACTGTAGGTGTATGTATGCCGTACCTGGATCTCCTTTTCTTATTAAAGCACGACTGTCACTTGCATACGCAGTATCGGTAGCTCTAGCCATATAACCCTTGGTATATTATCTATTGACACCCAATTGCGCTAGCTTAGCAACACATAACCCAATCCGCAAAGCATACCAGCACCAAAAATAACCCTTTTCTCTGTCCTTGAAGTTCTATAAAGTGCATCTAACCCCCTATTTGGCAGCCCAGCTGTTAATCACGTCATCGACCTTCCTGCGGTAATCCTGCTGGGTACGGCATTGGTCGAGGAAGACTTCATACTTGGTGTCGAATAGCTTCTTCTCGTCCGTATTCTTACCGGGCTTCACGAGCCGGCCGGGTTTGCTCATGCGGTCCATGATGCTCCAGAGATTCTCAGTGTTTCCGTCATGATCTGCGCTAGCTGCTTTAGCACCAAGCATAGCTGCTCCGTGTACAACTGCCGCGTGCACGTATCGCGGAATGAGGACCGGCATGTCGCAGCAGGTCGCGATAAGATCCATAAGCATATCGTTCTGACACTGGCTACCTGACATGAAGATCGTCTGGATGTTGTGGCCCTCTTTGTTCATGGCTTCCACAATCTGTCGTGTCTGCAGCGCAATAAACTCCATTGTCGCATAATAGTAGAGCGCCAGGCCATCTACACTAGAGTCGGAGCTGAGACCAATCACCGCACCCTTCATGTTTGGATCCGCGACAGGTGAACGATTGCCCCATAGATCGCCGTAGAAGAAGAAGTGCCGGCCAAGGTAGGATACTGTTGGCGCCGCAACTTTCTCGGCTAGCTCTCGGAGGTGGGCATTCAAGTAGTCGTAGACATTCAGTTGCATCGCTTCAGAAAGAGGTATAACGTCCTTGTGCGCTGGGTGCGTCTCAATGACGTGCCGCAAAAGCTCACCTGTAGCCGACTGACCACCCTCTGCTAGCCAGAACCCTGGAAGGAGGACGTCGCGATATGGTCCCCATACACCGTTGACAAACACCGGTTTCTCGGACAAGGCTAAGTGACAGGTCGAGGTACCGGCGACGGCGGCAAGTCGTGTCGAGGCCTGAGCGAGGTCGTTCGCGGGGTGGGTTTCGTCGGCGTGTCCGTATTGCGTGTCGACCTTGGCTCCTACCGTGCCGATCCAGCCAGCATAGGCGTCAATAACGCCACTACCTACTGCGATTCCAACAGGTAGTCCGAGCTGCTTGCTGGCATTTTCTGACAGCGTGCCAACAAGCTCTCCAGCACTCATGTATTTGCCATTCTGCTCTCCGTGTTAGCTATCAATTCGCTTTATAGTCGTACTCAAAAAGAAAATAGGCTCACCACCCCGTCGACTCCTCCCATGCGCTTGAAGTTGTCTTCCACCAAGTCGCTCAGACCAATTGTGTGATAAAAGTCCTCTTGCCAGCCCTTCACACTGCCATCAACACCAACAGGAACGTATCCCTGCTTGCAGACCGTGCTGCAGAAGCTACGGGTCTCATTGCCTGTAGCCAAGTGTGTCAGGGCATCCGCCAAATCGTAGAATTTGCTGCGAGCAAAGAGGTCGGCGGGCATGTTGTTCTTGAGCCAGAGCACCTTGGGAATCTCCATCTCTATACTCATTTTGCCACCGACATAGCGCAGCAAGTTGTGGCCGGTGGCATTGATCTTCTCGGTCTCGTCCACGGGACGGTGGTCCAGCCACAGGATGACATTGCGGTCGTTACCATCGTTCTCAAAGTCGGGTCCGGTGACGGGGACAGGCTCGTCCGTGTCGTGAGAAAATACAGCCAGCGAGCAGGTGGCATCAAAACCGATTCCCTTAATCAGAGAGCTGTCGACGCCAGACTGGTGAACAACGCGCTGGACGCAATGGCAGATACAGTGCCATATGTCTGTTGTGGATTGTTCCTAGGGTAACTTGTGAGCGCAAAAAATTCTCATGCTAGGGTGAGGGAGGTCCGGAGTGCTCACATAATAGCCTGTCTGAGGCTGCCAGAGCTTGATGGCTTCGGAGGCAAGGGCCTTGATATCTCCTGAGGAATCGATGAGACATGCACGGGCGGAGCCCGTACCAACGTCGATGCCTATGTAGTGATCCTACAGCAAGATAGTGTGTCAATTGAGAGTTCCGAAGCCGCATCGTGGAAACAGCAGAACAGCAAGCATGAGAAGGGCTCGACGTAGGGGCGCACGCACATTGTTCTCGACGTGGATTATGTTACGAGTACTGTCGAAAGCCATTGTACGTTAGCGAAAGTCACCGTTGGTACAAGTAAGATTGAGGGCTGATTCTGAAGCTAAGTTTGTGGCCGGGGTGCTGTTTTACTACACAGCCAAATGGCTTTATAGCAAACAATGACGAGGTGTGACAAGAGAGAGATAGCTGGGATCATCAACGCCCCCTTCACAACCGAACTTACTCCATGTTAGGAAATGGATCGCACCCAAGCACAGCAGCCACAGGCGTAATAAGGGTAAATAATGGTAAGCGACGGGGGCGGCAAGGAAGGCGGACTGCACGGTGATGGTTGCCGGTGTCCAATGGCGTCGTCGGTGTATGCCTATCTTCGGCCGCTGGCTGTCTGATACGAGCGAGGTGCGAGAGGTGCGAGGGAAGCACTGGGGGGAGGCTCCGAGGCGGCTTATTCAGACCCTAGACTGGTATTCCGTCATGGGTAAGCTATGTGGTCGGTATGCAGGGTTCAAGATTGCCCTTTTCTTGGTTGTGGTGTAAGTGAGCATCGGGAGCCACGATGGGTGTAAGCCGGACAAGCTTGGACGGGGGGCCGTACTGACCAGGAGTGCTGCAGGAGCTCTCGTCGAGATTGAGTTTTTGTCGAGAGGAAAAAAAAGGGGTGCTTCGAGTAATTGCAGGGGAGGCTTAACAGGTAAATTTTATTACCACGGGGCTTCCCTCTTAAGAGAACTTTTTTTCGCTACTTGCACAGGCCGAGAAGCTCCAGTAGGAGCTCTGCTCTAGAGGCCTAAGGAGCTATGACAAAAAAGATCGTCGAGGAGCTGCTTGGAGGGGCAAAGCGCCAGTGTCGTCACTAGTGGGGAGCAGAGGTGGGGTAGATGGCGTGGGAGTAAGTGCACCAGAAGGGAGTACATGCAATTCCAGGGCAGTAGGTAGTTGCGTATCTAACACTGGCAGAACACTGGGCCAGTACCTACCTACAGCGCTGTCCAGGGCAGAACCCAGTGTTTTACAGGGGTTGTCGCTAAGGGTAGGTACCGAGGTCGGTAAAAGGGTGGGATGATCAGCTCCAGAAAGTTGGGGTCGAGACCAAGTTCAGCCCCACCACAGACCGGGGCTGTTTTACACACCACCACCATCGTACATATATAGAACATCGTGACCGCCAAATCTGACTTATTACTACACTACGACGAGGGAGCGATTAGGAAGCGAGCATTGGTGGATCTTGCCTAGTGTGGGAGGACTAGTCACTGCATAGGAGCGGAGGAGGAATACCGATGGGGGAGCGAATATCTGCTTGCCAAGTTTGCGAGCCCTCCCCGGCTCACTAAATACCTACAGTAATAGCTATTCGACCCTTCTGCCTTTTTGTATGCTTAGATAGCGTTTATACAGAAGATCGTATATACAGCCAGCTTCGAAAAAAGAAAGAAAGGAAATAACGAGGAAGAAGGAAAGAAAACAAAGTAACATAATAAAACCGAAGCGTCCTTTAAAATCCATTCATGCATTTCTTACTTAAAACTGGGGTAAAACTCATGCTGCGCGTAATGAAAATCATTCGTTCGGCCATGAATAAACCGCAGACGGAACTCTTGCTAAGCTATCCACAGTACGCTAGAGCTCGACGGTCCCGGTCCGCTCGGTCATGTGTGTATGTCAGGTTTTCTTTCAGTTCGTCAGATAGATACTCAGCACAGATCGGCTCACGATGATTTGCCATCTCCCTATCACATACATAATGTAGGTCAGAACCCAGGTCGCGTCCGACAATGCCGATCATCCGATTTTCGCTTCGCTTCTTCGCACACACATACAGTACAACTAAAAAATTTGTTGCCCTCCGCAACAAATCACTCCTCTCAAAAATAAACGAGAGGGGAAAAAGGAGAACGAAGACATCCCGTTTTATAGTGCGTGGGGGTAGAAATGGAACTTAGTTTAAGCAGCACTATGCAAGTCTTTTTCTCCTTTTCATCATTAATAGTGCCAATTTATAAAGTCGAGTAGATGGGTGAGTGGGTATAACCGTAGGTACCGTGCCGTAGCAGAACTACAAGAAAGAATAGAAAAAACAAAGTAAAAGCAAAGTGAGAAAAGAGACATAGCCAGCAAACTCCATTCTCCGGCTTCCTTCTTTCCTTGATGCGACACCGCAAACCAGCTGAGCTTCTATCATAGGTCATCATTCGTCCCTTATCTACCGTCGACTACCTAGGTTGAGGCAGCGGTCTCCTACTGCACCAGCAATTCGCCTTCACACCAAGGTTCACTATGAATCATTACCCGCCGCCCCTTGGTTGGCATTAGCCCTAGTCCATCCCGTCATCCTGTTCCTCAATGAGTATCACGACCGTCAATGTCGCAGCATAGGCCTCACGGATGACACACGCCATACTAAAATACCGCAGAAAACACCTCGTTAGCGTAGGGTCTCTCTCAGCCGAGCAAGACAGTAAAAGGAAGAAACGTAGACTTACCAAGTCTTCCCGATATCTGCCACGACAGCACTCAGTCCCCAATGTGAGCACCAGGCGCGGGCCAGGACTTCATTATCCTTGACGCCGAATGCCTCGACGACGAGAACTCGTTCGGCATCGTCCGTGTCATGCGGTAGGTGCTTGTGAGAGAAGTGCTGCTGCTGTTGGCTGTTGCTGCCACTCCCACCGACTGGCGTGGACACGGCACTCCTGTCCTTCAGGCTCCCACTCCCGTTCACCGGTGGAGGTGTTGGTCTGACCCAGTCAGTGATCTCTACCACCTCGTCGACTCGCACAACTGTGTGCACGTAGTCGAAGAACAGCGGATGCGGGCCGTCCGAGCACGGCCAGGCATGAATGAAGCATACGTCATAACTCAGGCGCAGTGGCCAGCTCACGCCAGAGATGGCGAACTGGATGCTGGCGTCGAACCAGCCAGGCCCTGTTTCCGGGGTGTCGGCGAGTGGCTTCAGGTTGAGCATCTCGATGCGGACCGTGTCCACAATATTGTCGCTGTCCGGAGTCAACAGCTCGTACTCCTTCACGGGATAGACCTCCGCGGATGGACCGAGAGGATCGCAGCGCTCGCTCATCGTAGCCGTGTCTTCGGGCGTCATACGTTGGCGCGATCTGCGGCAACGTATCCGCGCAATCTGAGAGCGGCCGAGATCAGTAGTTGGACGAGCAGGTCCAACCCAGCCAGCGACTTCGAGACATGTCGGTGCAAGAACTTTCCCGACGATGCTCGTTGATGTCCAATATGTATAGCTATTACGGTATTGAAACCCGCAGTTTGGATTCAAGTGAGTCAATAGTGCAAGTTGATCCGTGGCTTTGTCCGGATCTATGTCGATGAGGCTGTTCATCATGAGAAAGGGGAAAGTGGGCTATGAAAAAGATTAGCGTGTGCCTGAACCGAGAAGATATATGGTCGTTTAGAAGTGAGACAGAGGCTTTACTTACACCAGGCAGTACCAGTCCACTAAAAAAGGCCATTGCGTGAGAACTGACGGTGAGTAGACTCCCTTCCACATCGCGTTCCTTGAGTATGTCTAGCGTCTCCGCAAGATTAGACCACTTCATCATCTGCGCAAAGCGCTTGAGCATCTTGGTTTGGCGCTTCCTCAGCTTGAACCTTAGCCGGATCTGCTCAGCGGTGGCGCCGTACTCCTCGATACGTATATTATCCCTCCAGCGTCTCGCCAGGGCCAGGTTCCATTGAATCTTGGGCGGAATTTGTCCCATGAGGCGTTCTTTGGCCCAGTCTGTATGCAATCTGGAATTGATACGTAACTCGAGCTCCAGGCTGAGCAGCACCTGGTAGAAGAATTTCAGGTATTGCTCGTGATTTTCCGGGCTCGTATCGTAGATGAACTTAGTGACGACCTGGTTCTTGGGATTCGTGAAGTCGATCCAATCTGGGCCGGATAGACACACAACCAAGTCCATAATCTGTTGCTCCATGCGTTTGTGAGGATTTGATGCTTTGTCCGGGTTGCGTAGAAATCGCTTATAAAGCTGCTGGTACATAAGCTCCTTGTCATCGTCCTCCAGGCCGGCCTCGAGATCCTTCAGTCGCTCAAAGATCTGCGTGAGGTTGACCTCACGAGGCGCTACGCCGGGATCGCGTAATGCTATCATGGGCGGGAAAACGCTCGACCGACCTACCCAAAAGTTCAGGGTGATAGTACCGGGCCGAGCGCCGACGCCAAAGGCGAAGCTGGGCTGCTCCAGCGTCTCCCATGGGCAAGTGGGCGGACCCGAACCTTGGACTCGTAGACTCATCAGCTGCGTCATGGCGTTGTGCTGGTTGGCCGCGTCGCTCTCCTCGCCGTGGTTGCCAGCTGTGGTTGCATATAAGCAGTAGTAGTGGTCTGAGGCGTGCGTGATGGGCCGTTTGTGGCCCTTGTGGGTGGGCACGCCTCGTGAGATGAGTTCCATGGCTTGGCCGAGGTCGAGGTCCTCGTCGGCAGGCATGCCGGAAGGGGGCCACTCGGTCAAGGGTAGCTGTTCGTAGACATGGCCGTTCAGCTGCTCCCGACCCTTCCCCTTGGAATCGTGGGGGTCGGGCCGGCGCGGTCGACGGCGCGCGGCGGCGATGTCACTGCGCTGGCGAGCCAACAAGTCGCCATCACTCGTCCTCCGCGGAGACCCGTCCCGTTCCTGTTCCTGTGAGGTCTCGGTGAGCGCTATGCACGGACATAGCTTAGCTGCACTTATGAGCAATGCCGGAGGAAGACTACGTACCACCAGTCCGTTGCCGGGCGGCTGGGCGTTGCTGCGGTTGCGGAATAAGTTGCCCCAGAAGCCTTTCTTCTTAGACTGCTCGGTCATGCTTGCAGCGCTGCGAGCAGGTCATTCGGGCATCAGAGAAGGACGGATCAGTTGTCCAAGTCTAGAGGAAACATTTGAGCGTTGAGATGCCTTGTAATCATCATCGGTGGGGGGAGGCGAACGCGTCAATGATCGTGGCTGGGCAGTGACGGTCACCGCCCGAGGATGAGGCGGTACAGTATGACAGACCTGGCAACCCGAGTGCTGTGAAAAAGGAATGCAAGAAAAAAAAGGGTAACTCGCGACAGTACTTGAGCGAATGAGAGAATAAATGAAGTGGGCTAAGAATGAGTGTGTTGGGTAAGTAAGTAAGTAAGTAAAGAAGTTGACAACTGAGAAGGGCTAGAATTAGGTAGTAGTATGTGTAGGTACTGGCGGTGTTGGTGATGGTGATGGTCCAAATTGACCTGGCTGTGGTTCGACCCGAAGAACTAAGTAAGGTAGACTTGGCAGCTATACCTACCTCTCTAAGATGTATGTCTTTTATGGAAAACTACCGGCAATAGACTACTGTAGTACAAGCGTAGGTAGGTACAGTGTTCGAGTGCCCGGCGCCTTGACGGACGCATTAAACAAGATCAAATATAAATCAAATCACAGAGTTGAAGACGGACGACGAGAGCAACCGTGCGTTGCGTCGATGCACTCGGGCCTAGCCTGGATTGCCTAGATTGCCTGGACTGCCTGGAGCCATGCCTTACGGTAGGCAGTGTACCTGACGTCGGGTAAACCAATTGGTGGCCTCACAGCCAGTGAAGCTACGAATCGTCATGCGCAAACGAAGAATACAAAGTACTTTGTCAGAGAGCTGCATGTGTGTCATGTCCCGACGCTGCGCATCCAGACGTCAGGGAGCTAGAAGCTGAAACGACGGTTCAAGTCGGGACGCTCATCTGCCATTTGTCCACGCTTTTTCTCACCATCCCACACTCAGGCTGTAAGTACGTACAAGTATGCGTATACACTTATTCTTACTGTAAGACAACAAGACTTATGCGTACGTAGATTACAAGTCACCACCATGAAGACCTTTTGTACCTAACAGTCCAACCATTTCCTCAACTTTGGGTGCACCATACTTCGACGCTACCAATAGGGATGAGAATTCATCGCGTTCCATACATAGTGCTTTGCCCCTCATTGACTTGTTACCTAGCCTACCCGAGTTTTGAACAACTTGAAAGGCCCAATGGTGGACCCAAGAGGTATATGTACTAAGGAATGTGCATATAGGTAGAACGGGATTGGTTACAAAGTGCCAGTATTCTCGTGAGCGCCTATATATATATAACTATACGTACCTAACCAAGTAAACGGACGGCTTATAATATGATTTAGTGGTAGATCCTCATCCCTTCGCGCTAACCAATGTAAGTCTTGAATCAACATGTCTACTAGAATCCTTACGAGGTCAAGTAGTATGTATCTCGGACATTTTCCACATGTGATCCGGTCGGCATACTACCGACTACCGACTTACATATTCGTTTACAAAAGCTCGCCGACGAACACGGCTTGCGTCTCATTGTGTGGCATGCTATTAAATTTGTCGAGCGCATTTCGATACTGCGACACCATTAGTCACTTTCTTTCGCCCTTACGATGCGTAATGCAGTTGAGGCCAGGGGCCGACTTACCGCCAAAACAAAGTTGAGTATGAGCGCAATCATCAACGCCACACTGATAGCCAGAGGCCCGATCATGTTGTCGAAGTCTCTGCCGCTGCGCTCTAGTATCATGGCCCGCCGGCGATGAAGCATCATGTTGCCCCACAGACCTGCCAGAATCGCAATCACGATGTAGGCGATGCCCATGTACTCGGCCACCGAGTTCTTACCTGCCGCCGTGTACAGCGCGAGAGCCAGACTACCAAGCAGCACACATATGTGCTGCCACTTCAGAAACGTCCGCTCGTTCGCAAGCCACACCTTGGGTTCGATCTGCAACGGCCCGGCATTCTTCAGCCAAACCTCGGGCTTGGTTACACCCTCAGGTAGCTGATCTCGTTGGCGCTTACCTCGAGCGTAGCGGGACAAGGTGAAGCCGGGGAAGACGGACGTGAGTGTGCCATAGTCACGCTTCGTATCTGATGATTCACCATCACCGTCTTCGCCATCGGCCTTACCAGTCCTTTCGCCAGATTCATCAACATAGCGTGAAGATCTTGCTTCTAAAGCAGCACGCTCTGAAAGGTAAGATTTTGCGATCGGCGAGCTGGCGGCCGGCTTATAAGAGCCGCGCATAGCACTCGTTCCGAGAAGACTGTCGACCGCTTGCGCATCCTCGGCTTGTCGAGCGCGCCTCTGCTCTTCCTCCTCGTGGGCTTGCTGCGGGTCTTTGCGAATATCCGTCTCTAGATCACTGAGCCAGAATGGTAAAGTGTTCACATAATCCTCGAATAATGATGCTACACCGTGAACAAACTTGGAGAACTTGGGTGTCGCATAGACCAAGTGAGAGCCTATCAGATCATCGATCCACCTTGGGCGTTTTCGGCCTTCTTCCTCCTTGGACTTGATCTCTAACAGGGCGTATGGGAACTTGGAGATTTCGCTTTGGTTGATATTTTTGAAAGGAAATGTCATGTTGTTATTGTCTATGTCTGTTCGATGCCATTCGGCAGGGTCTCGGCATGGTCGATCATGGTCCAAGGTATCTTCGCGAATGAAGGCGATATCAGTGTCAATGGATATCCTCACTCGATCGTCAGCAGGCTTTTGGAATGCCGTGCGGGTGTAGTTGGCTCTCATGACTGGCTCGAGTTTGTTGCTAACGATGAAGTTCTGGATGTCTTCGGCAGTAGTTCTGAACGAATCAATCGAATCATTCTGCTGGCCTTGTCTCTCCATCTTCTGGATGGATTTCTCCATCTTGTATTTCCCATCAAGATATTGCTTGATGTACTTGTCTTTGATATTGAATTTTTTCTCCTCGCTCGTACCGTCTTCGTATATGATCTTCTGCTCGAGCATGATCTCCGAGGTTTCGTTCAGCTGGCCGTACCAGCGAAGGCGAACCGACGAAGCATCGGCTTGGCGATTAACTTTCTTGGCATAGAGATCGAATTTGGAGTTGTCAAGATATAGCGAGGTGACCTTGGGATCCTGGTTGCCGTCTAGCTCCTTGGCAGATTGCTGGCTGTACACCAGGGCTGGAAGATGTCGTAGGATTGCGGTCTTGACTTCGAGTAGGTTATCGGGATGTATCCAGACTGTGCGCCCTGGTTAGCCTCGACATTACGCCCGGAAGCCCGAGATAACTTGCATTTGTGAGCCGTATAACGTTCCCCGTTGTGGACCTCTTCTTGATACTCGAGATCCAGAGGGTACTGCTGCTGTCTGTCCTTGTCGAGGGTCTGGTTGATGGCGTAGTACATGAGAGAGAGTTTGTTCAGGAGGGGCGAATAGCCCTGCTCCGAGTTGAGGCCATGTTGGGCCAAGCTCACACGCATCATGGGGCGGACCTTGTACCGGCCGCCGCGCTTTCGGTCGTGCTTCTTGACAATCTTGAGAAAGCCCGTGTAGTTCAGACTACTGTATTTCTGCAGCCTCTTCACCTCGTTCACGATGGAATCCAACTCGGCCCGGAGCTCCTCCAGGCGCGAATTCGCAATACCGCTCTTGGACTTGTCGTCGGAGGGCGCGAGGTCGCGGAGCTTGTCGAAGGCGGCATCGGCCTGTTGTTGTAAGTTCGATGCTGTTTTTGCTTGGAATTGCGACACTTTGTCGAGCTGGACGTTGAAGATCTCGTCACAGAAGCGATTTTCGTCTTCCTCGGTCCATGGCACATCGTCATCTTCGCTCGTGTTCTCTCGCAGCATGCTCTTCAACTTGGAATAATCGATATACTCGTCCCTCCATGGTGGGTAGATCGACTCCCGAAGAGTCTTCCCAAATCGCATTTCGAGGCGTAAAACAGATCAATTCAGGACAGCGAGGGAAACGAGCGACGTCAAAGGCAATGAGTGGCAAAAGTAATATAATATATATCCAAACTGGGGTACAGGAAGTACACAATTGTCCGAGGTTGAGCTCTAAATGAAATATTCAATTTGTTATTGTTGAACGAAAGCTAAGTACCTAGCAGGATGGGGGCGTCCTAGCCTTCTACCGAGCTTCATTGTTTCGTCACCGTGACCATGTAACCTAGGTGGTATACCTCTTTAAGGTAAAGCGTCACGCTACCAGAGCTAGAGAGGGGCTTGCAACCCCACCCTCGTAGAATTCCATTGACCAATCGAAAATCATGCAGTGCCACGTGCGCAAAGTTTAAGCTACCCACCTCATAAAGTACAGGACTCGTACTAAGTGGGTAAAGTACTTATAGATGTTGAGGATAAGGTCATGAATTTTTAATGGAGGGATATTTACATTATTCTTTTGAAAATGAGACCGTTGAAAGCATTGATATTATAAGGCATTGAATGAGATTATGATATAAAGTATACGAATTTACACACGTTTTCTCTGGATTCAATACATGGTGACATGGAAGCTAGGTACTTAGACGGAGATAATTTTGAATAATTTCATTGCTATGAACAGAAATCCAGATGCGTCGATAGATAAAGCAAGACGACCGTTCCCTCAACTGCATGCTAATGGTATCGTAGTTTCAGTACACATCCCATCCCATATTCGTTAACCAGCTCCGATATTGTTCTTTAGCAAAACGCTCCCAAATTACTGCGCAAATCAAAGCAAAAGACGCATAGCCCAAGAACGACAACCAGCCCAAATTCATGCATTCTTTACGCCGTAACAGCTATCTCAGTACCTAGGATTTCTTGGGCACTTTGCTTGACAATACCACCGGTTACTGGCAAGCGAGTCGAGCCTTGGAGGTACAAATCAACCTCACGAGCAGACTGCCTTCCTTCATTGATACCCCTATTATTGATTAGCTTGTGCATCATGGAAGACTATGCTTCTGCGATTTTCACTTACCAGACAATCAAAGACTGGCCACGACGACAGTCACCAGCAGCAAAGATGCCTTCGACATTGGTTGCATAAGAGCCGGCTGGCGTCTTGACGTTCTTACGAGCGTCCTTTTCGATATCGTCGCCGAGAACGCGGGCCTCAGGGCCGAGGAAACCCATGGAGAGCAGGACTAGGTCAGCGGGGAAAAATTGCTTGGTTTCCTCGAGCTTCTTCATGTCCCAGCCACCAGTCGCAGACTTGGTCCACTCGACGCGAATTGTGTTGATGCCCTTGACATTTCCGCTGCCATCGTCAACAAACTCCTCGGACATGATACAATACTCGCGAGGATCTTTGCCCATGTGCTGTGCGACCTCGGTATGACCATAGTCCACACGGTAAATACGAGGCCACTGCGGCCAAGGGTTGTCACGGCCACGCTGGGGTGGAGGCTGCGGCAGCAGCTCAAAGTTGATGACTGACTTGGCGCCGTGGCGAACCGAGGTACCAATGCAGTCATTTCCAGTGTCACCACCGCCGATGACCACGACATGCTTGTCCTTGGCTGACAAATAAGCGCCGTCGCTCAGCTCAGAATCAAGTAGGGACTTGGTGTTTTTGTGCAGGAATTCCATGGCAAAGTGAATGCCATTCAGGTTACGACCCTTGATTGGAAGATCTCGAGCAACGGTGGCTCCAGTAGCAATGACAACCGCACTGTTCTGAGCCTTGAGATCCGCCAACGTGATATCCTCACCGACGGCGACACCAGTCTTGAATTGAACGCCCTCCGCGGCCATGAAGTCAGTTCGCCGTTTGACGACACGCTTGTCAAGTTTCATGTTTGGGATACCATACATGAGCAGGCCGCCGACACGATCTGCCCGCTCATAGACAGTGACGTTATGTCCAGCCTTGTTCAGCTGATCAGCGCATGCAAGGCCAGAAGGACCTGATCCAATGATAGCAACGGTCTTGCCAGTTCGGTTTTTGGGAGGCTGGGGTACCATCCAGCCCATCTCAAACCCGCGGTCAATGATCGCGCACTCGATAGATTTAATTCCGACGGGATCTTCATTGATCCCGAGGACACAGGCACCTTCACAAGGTGCTGGGCATACGCGACCAGTGAATTCAGGGAAGTTGTTAGTCATGAGCAGACGGTTGAGGGCATCCTGCCACTGATTCTGGAAAACCAATTCGTTCCACTTGGGGATGATGTTGGAGATGGGACACCCTGTGTCAGACTGGCAGAATGGGACACCACAATCCATACAACGGGCCGACTGGTACTTTAGTTCATCCTCGTCGAGACGCTGTGAGAGCTCGGCCCAGTCCTTTGTTCTCGTCTTAGCATTTCGATATTTCTCAGCACGACGCTGGTACTTCATGAAACCCTTGGTCTTATCTAAAACGAGGGCTCGTTTTTTATCCGCCGCATTGTCTCCTACAGTATCCTCCATATCTTGAAGTTTAGCAGCCTTTTCTTCCTTCTTAGGGACGCCAGGAATAACAGGAAGATTGTACTCGGCACGCTTCGCCTCAGCGGCCTTTGCGGCCTCTTCCTCTAGAACACGCTTGTAGTCCACGGGTAAAACCTTGATAAATCGTGGTAGAGCTCGGTTGAAGTCTACTAGAATGCGAGCAGCTAGCTCGGATCCAGTATAGTGATGATGGTCCTCGATCAAACCTCGCAAGTATGCAATCTCGGTTGGATCCTCGAGACGAGATGCTTCAACCATTTCATCATTGAGTTTGGCCAAGAAATCGTTATTGATATCCAGCACGTAAGCAATACCACCCGACATACCAGCAGCAAAGTTGCGACCAGTGCTACCCAAGATGATGACGCGACCACCTGTCATATATTCACAGCCATGATCACCAACACCTTCGACGACAGCAGTAGCGCCAGAATTTCGTACCGCAAATCGCTCAGCAGCAATACCGCGGAAGAAACAAGTGCCCTGCGTTGCTCCATACAGGCATACATTACCAATAAGGATGTTTTCCTCAGCCTTAAAAACCGCTGACCGAGGGGGGTAGACGATAAGTCGACCACCAGATAGACCCTTGCCAACATAGTCGTTAGCGTCTCCCTCCAGTTCCAAAGTAATACCAGGAGCCAGGAAAGCACCAAAAGACTGTCCAGCCGAACCCTTAATATTGACGTGGACTGTATCCATGGGCAAGCCTGCTTCTCCATAGCGTTTGGAAACATGGTAGGACAAGGATGTTCCCATTGCTCGGTCGGTGTTGACAATATCACATTCGATTCGAGATGGTAATCCTTTTTCGAGGGTCAACTCAGCTTCAGAAATAAGCTTGTTGTCCAAGCGAACATAGAGTTTGTGATCTTGCTTTCGGACATTGAAAGTGGCAACACCAGGTCGAAGGATATGGGCTGGTGTGAGAATAAGAGACAAGTCGATGTTAGAGGTCTTTCCGGTTCGAAGCTCTTCTCGAACTTTTAGGCATTCCACATGTCCGACCATTTCGTTGATGGTTCGGAATCCTAGCTGAGCCATAATCGCTCTAAGCTCATTAGCAATATAGTAGAAGAAGTTGATGACATGCTCAGGGGTACCGGTGAACTTCTTGCGCAATTCTGGGTCTTGTGTTGCAATTCCAACAGGGCAAGTATTCAGATGGCACTTTCTCATCATGATACAACCCATAGCGATAAGAGGGGTGGTAGCGAAACCCCACTCCTCTGCTCCTAGTAGACAGGCGATAGCAACATCGCGACCTGTTCGAAGCTGGCCATCGGTTTGCACAACAACACGTCCACGTAGATCGTTGAGAACCAAGGTCTGGTGAGTCTCGGCAAGACCCAACTCCCAAGGAAGACCAGCATACTTTATTCCTGTCCATCTAGAAGCACCAGTGCCACCGTCGTGACCAGAAATCAAAATGTGATCAGCCTTAGCCTTAGCTACTCCAGAGGCAACGATTCCGACACCAGTCTCCGACACAAGCTTCACGGACACACGAGATCGAGGGCTAGAGCATTTGAGGTCATAGATGAGCTGCTTCAGATCTTCAATAGAATAGATGTCGTGATGAGGAGGTGGGGAGATGAGACCAACACCAGGAGTCGAGTGCCTGGTTCGAGCAATCGATTTAGATACTTTATGGCCGGGAAGTTCACCACCTTCACCAGGTTTGGCACCTTGCGCCATCTTGATCTGAATCTCATCTGAATCGGCAAGATAGGCTGAGGTGACACCAAATCGGCCTGAAGCAACCTGTTTGATGGCAGACCTCATGGTGTCACCATTTGCCATGACTTGTGACCGTTCAGGGTCCTCGCCACCCTCACCGGTATTGGATTTTCCGCCAAGACGATTCATAGCAACTGCCAATGTGGAGTGGGATTCCATAGATATGGAGCCATAGGACATGGCGCCCGTGCAGAAACGCCGAACGATATCTGTCCACGGTTCGACCTGATCGATCGGAATAGGCGTGTACTCGTCAAACTTGAAGTCGAGCATGCCGCGTAGTGTGCAATTTTTGATCTGTTCGTATTCAGAACGTGAATACGCCTCGTACGATTTGTCGTTCTTGGTTCGCACAGCATCTTGCATATTGGCAATTGATGTAGGGTCATTGATGTGTGCCTCACCACCATCGCGCCAATGGTACTCGCCAGACTCAGGCAAACCAGGGACACTAACAGTTTCTCGAGAAGGGAAACCACGCTCATGGAATCGGAATGCATCCTCAGCGATGTGGGTATATGTCGCACCTTTAATGCGCGATGCGGTGCCCCTGAAACTCCTCTCGACGACGTCGTCATCGATACCGAGAGCTTCGAAGATTTGTGCACCTTTGTAACTTGCCAAGGTAGATATACCCATTTTACTCATTACCTTGAGAATACCTCCGTCGCAAGAGTGTTTGTAGTTGGCGATGAGCTGATCATCACTCAGTTTTTTGCGAATCAGACCCTCGCGGTTCAGCTTCAATATGCATTCCATGGCGAGATAAGGGTTTACCGCGTCAGCTCCATAACCAAGCACGACACACATGTGGTGGACTTCGCGAGCTTCAGCGGTCTCTAGTACTATAGCAGCCATCGACCGCCACTTGTTGTTGACGAGATGGTGATGTACCATGCCAGACGCGAGTAGACTGGATACGGGAACTCTGTCGGCGGATGTCTTGCGATCAGATAGTACAATGATCCTATCTTTAGCCTCAATAGCAGCAGTGGCCTCCTGGCAGATGAAGTCCAGGTGCTTCATATAACCAGCGGTACCTTCTGCTTTAGGGAAAGTAAGATCAATGGTCTTGACTGTCCATTCGGGGTTTATTTTAGAGATGTTTGTCAAGCTATTGAACTCGGGAATTGATAAGATCGGGCTGGGTAGAAACAGCCGCCCGCATTGAGAGGCATCCATTTCAAGTAAGTTACCCTGGGGTCCAACATAACACTCCAGGGACATGACAATCGATTCTCGAATAGGATCAATTGGAGGGTTCGTGACTTGAGCAAAGAGCTGACGGAAATACTCGAAAAGTAGGCGCGGACCTGGGGACAAGCATGCCAACGGAGCATCATTACCCATAGATCCAAGAGCCTCCTTCTCATCTGAAGCCATTGGCGCAAGCAGTAGACTGACTTGCTCATGAGTGTAACCAAAAGCAAGCAAGAGAGGGTCTTGTTGAAGTGGCGTAGAGTCAGGTTTAGGAGCAAGGTCAATCTTGTGTTGCTCAGAAACTTGAGTAACGACGGTAGGGAGTGAAATCAACTCATTATCAATCCATGAGCGGAAATCAGCGCGCTCTGAGACAGCCTTCTTTAGTTCTGAATCATCGATGATACGTCCAGCTTTGGTGTCGACGAGCAGCATGCGGCCAGGTTGGAGACGACCCTTTTGCACAACCGACTCCGGATCCACCGGAATAGTACCAACTTCAGAGGCACAGATGATACGATCATCGTCCATAACATAGTATCGGCAAGGTCGCAATCCGTTTCGATCAAGGTTGGCGCCGCAAAAGCGGCCGTCGGCAAATGTGAAGAGAGCAGGCCCATCCCAAGGCTCCATCTGGCACGCAGCCCACTCATAGAATGCGGCTTTCTTTGGGTCCATAGCTGTATTGCCTTGCCAAGCTTCGGGAACCATAAGCATCACTGCCTCTGGCAAGGATAGTACACCATTGATTGTGAGGAGCTCAAGAACATTGTCAAATGCGGCGGAATCGGAACCGCCATCCTCGACGATGGGATACAGGTGTTCAAGCTCATCGCCAAAGACGTTAGACTGCATGACACCTTCTCGCGCTCGCATCCAGTTCTTATTACCACGCAGCGTATTAATTTCACCTACACCACGGCGATGATTAGACTTCTTCCTTGTGTCACTCTTACTCTTAAGTTCAGAAACGTACCGTTATGAGCTGCCCACCGTAGAGGCTGAGCACGGTCCCAGGAAGGGAATGTGTTAGTTGAGAAACGCGAGTGTACAAGAGCAAAATGGGCCTGGTAGTCGGCATTGACCAGGTCATGGTAGTATTGGTAGACCTGGATTGGAGCTAGTTGTCCCTTGTAAACAATGTTCTTGTTTGAGAGGGAGCATATATAGAACCAATTCTGGAGGCCGATAGAATGAGTAGCGCGCTTCCGGAGAATGTAAAGCTGCTTTTCAAATAGCTTCTCGGGAAATTGTTCTGGGTCCGTGGTTTCAGGAGCATTGCCAGAGCCATAAGCGGAAGCAAGGACAACAAATGGTTGTAGTATAGTAGGCTCGCGTGAAGCAGCAGCAGGGCCAAGGAGAGAAGAGTCTACAGGAGGTTCTCGCCATCCCAAAACCCTCAAACCTAGCGATTCGGCAATATCTTCCAATTGCCGTTTCGACTCCTGCAATATTTCCTCGTCACGATGGAAAAACAAATTTCCCACGGCATATTGCCCCAGCGGCGGAAGCCGAATATCTTCTTCCTTTTCAAAGTTCTTGATGAAAAATCTATGAGGTATCGAGGTCATGACACCAGCACCATCGCCATCTCGCGCGTCCGAACCCACCGCACCGCGGTGGGTCATGTTACAGAGGAGGTTTCGTGCTATACGGAGTTAGTGACCGGACTACAGAATTTGCCACGTGGAGATAAACAACGAACCATCGCTGACGATTTTGTGGCTGGGCACACCCTTGATGTGGCTATTTCGAGGATTAATATAAATGTTGGACGGAGGTGGGTTAACCAACAACATACCAGGCAAAGCCGACACCGCAAGCATCCTTTTCCAAGCTGGGGTCATACAGTCCCCTAGACGCAACTGTCAGCAATCAATGGTCGTAGAAGCAAAGCCAGTAATGACGCACTGCTTCACCGGCAGAGCACCGGCCCAAGAACCATTGTTTTCGGTTTGATATTCATAGGGATGGTAAACTTCGGCTGCGGATTCGATTTCGGTTTGTCTGTCGTCGAAGTCCACGGAAAGGCCCATGTCAGGCAAAAGGACGAAGAACTCTTGGGGATGGACCGGTGGACTGAAGGCTGAGGTTCAAGATTGCGGGATATACCTGCAGATGCAGCGGCAATAAAAGGAGAGATGGAAAGCAGCGCGATGCTGCCAGTAAAAAGCCGGACCTATGCAGTGAACAACTCAGTTAGTTGCGTACCACTATTTTATCTGGACGGTGGTTCGGTGAGGGAAAAGAAGAGAGAAAAAAGGATATCGGTAACGAAATGGCCCAGTCCGAGAGAGATGTTGATTTTTTGTAAAGCCGAGGTCACATAAGATTCCGCTCATGATGTTGCACGCCCAGATCCAGAGCTGATAATTTGTATCTTTGGAGCTTGTTGCAGCACTGGAGATGACCATCCTGGTAGCGGCACATGTGAAAGCGATGTGGGGTGATGCACCCACACCCCCTCGCCCAGGCTAGACCCAGGCATAGTGCGCGACTCTCCCACTCTCCACTCACACCCCACCAGCCAGACTGCCTCTATCTCTGCCCTTGAATCATGAGCATTGCTGTGGAATTTTGACTAGTCGGATGAAGGGAGGGACGTAGTCTCAGCGATAGCAGGCATCCAATATCGTGCTGCAAGTTCACCCGCCGAGCAAGAGACTCCGGTATCGCAGAACGAGTGGGGTATGTCTTGCACTCTGCAGTACTTAATATCTTTACTCGAGATTTGTAGGTCGTGTTTAGAAGCGTAGCATCAAATGGTAGAATCTAGCTGCATGTATATTGCCATTTTCCAGTGATTTTGGGAGAGAAAGATTGTGTGTGTCCGCAGAGTCGCTGCGCGATGTCATTCCCGCTAGAGCTCGCTCGAAAAGCTGACGCTGCTGTTGTGAGCCGCGATAAAGATAGCTGGCACCCCAGTTCCGATGATGACGGATCAGGCCTGGGCGTGGGTGTAGGTGTGGGGATTTGGGCGTGGGGATTGAACCCATATCAGCATGGCCAATCATGGTCATTCAGAACTTAATCGTGCGGCTGCCGAGACTACTTTTGATAGGTCGGTCGTCATGCAGTCTGATGTAGTCGTCTCAGGGTTTTTCACTCGGGCCGCTAAAAGAACAAGCAAGCACCCAGGAAACATTCGCGTGCTCCATGTAGGAGTGCGCGGACCGTTGAATTATTCAGGAAAAGAATACGTTTTCAACCCTGCCCTGAAGCCAGAGAAGTCGCACAAGCCGGCAGTGTGTAGATTGAGAGGGAAACCGAGCGTTGGCGCCCTCGTTGCGAATAAGAAGGTATGCTACGTTGCTACGTATTGTGTTCGCGTCCGTCGATTGTTGTCGCTACCCTTCCCTGAGGTTTCGGCCTGGACTGGGAGAATTGATGAGCGACAAAATAGAAAATGTATCACTTACAGTACAGCTGTGTGGCAATCTGAAATAGGTTGGTTGGAAAAAACCTGGGTATCCTGCAGTACGAGGAAATGGTCTGACTCGAAGAAGAGAGTGACTGTTTCACAAGCTGGTTTGGCAAAAGTGAAAGGGAGGAGAGGAAGTCAATGGTGAGGGGTGGCGATGCGTAGCTTTTATGGATGGACCTACCTAGGCAGGTACCTCGAGTAGTGCTATAAGCCAAGCGAGTGACTCTGAGTGACAAAGCTTGCGACAGTAGCTCCGAAGAGGGAGATGAAGGGAAAAAAAAAACTGTAAGCCGCCTGTTCAGTACACTACAGAGGATTAGCAGATCAGCCCCTCCCCTCGCTTCCAGCCTGGGAGGCTGACAAGAAACATGCAGGTGGGGGGTAATGGGTCCTGGCGGCCGAGAGACGGACTGGACTGAAGGCACAAATCGCACCTACTAAGGTAAGTAGAGGTATGCAGGTAGCAAACGCAGCTAATGTACTGGTAGAGCAATTCACACATGCGGGGGTACATCAGGCCCCTGTGATTTTCACGCATGGTAGATTATTGGTCTATTCTGATTGGACAGAAACTATTTGCCCGAGCTAGTGGGATTGGTGACGTTAGTGGTAATAGTCGCTTGCGTCCAAAAGGAGTTGCAAATAGAAAAATGCACTATGCTGATTGGTCGCCACAGACAGGGTTTGCTTCTGAACATACCTTGGGTTTCCCATTTCTCTCAAAGCCCTCCTAGCAGAGAGAGAGAGTCGTACCACTTACTGCTCGCTTGACATGATGCGAAAAAATAACGCGTTGGTCATGCTTTGCCCTAGATGTGAGCTCCCCGTACACCATGGCACACATGCCTCGGATTTTCCGTCCAATCATGACAGACACACGGCCGTAAATATGGCTCGATGGGATGAACAAGGACTATTTCCGAGTTGAGTTTGTACTACAAGCAATGATGTTTGTGAACGAGAAAGCCCGCGAGAGAGAGACAGAGATTTAGCAATCAATTTTATTGTGTACCAACTATACCTCAGTCATACAGGAGGTAGTACTAGATACTCACTTTCGATACACGTGAGGCGGCTTGCGTTGTTTTACTTGCAACATCTGTACGACCACGGGTTGACCGTAAATTCGTACATAGAGCAACTGCTCCAGACCAGCGATGTTCCTTTCACAGTAGCATACGGGAGCCGAATGGTCCCGATCCTTTAACTGGTAATTTAGGTTTACTAGGGTAGAGAACCTAATGCTTGCTGCATTACGCTCCCCCGGGTTGAGGATTAGTACTCTTGGCTTCAGCAAGCCAAACAAATAAAGTTAATAGTGGAAAATTTCTTTAGCACTTATTAGGCTTCAGAGCCGACGGGCTGTTCGTAGTGGAAAGCGAGGGTTTTGATGTTTTGATCCTAGCGAGATAATGTGAACTTGGGATGATTGGTTAATTTGCACTTTGTAATGCTTTTTGGCAATCGTTTCCAAGAATTCTGCCGTTCATCGGAGTCGGGCTTAGGTTTTCAACTAGTCTCCGCGCGGAATGGGGGCTGTATGCAGGAGGGTGTATTGCATGAAGATCCCTGTTGGCCGTATACGCTAAAAGAGCAAACCCCACACGTAGCGTTTGCATCCTGGCATTCTTCAGTGGTCGATGAGACAGGGATGGCTACTCGTCGTCATATGTCCCGGCAGAATAATATACAGAAATAGGAAATCCAGAAGGGATATGGCGGCCGAGGTTGGAAATGGCATCCAATCAATTTAGAGATGATTCCCAGCATCCGATGTCGCCTCTTTAGGTGAGCGGTAAGGTCCAGATGCCAAGCTTCCTAGTTTTGACCCTGCATTGCATTGACGAGGAGTTGCAGATTGACGACAGAATTGTGATGACATGGGTTGGCGTGGGGTTTCCAATAAAGCGATACAATGTAATCCACGACCAAAATCGAACAATGTGCTGGCTTCTCATGGATGCCACATCGGGGTTTGTCCACCACACTGCAAACTTCGTTGTTTGGCGGACGAGGCGATCAGTCCATACCCACCTTCATTTCTTTGATGAAGCGGAAAGAAATATAAAAACCATGTGTTCCTTGACCACGGCAAATTTCGGAGCATCAACAGCTGTCGAAACATGCCAACACCGTCAGCTCATTATCCGCTGACCTAAACTGCTGTTCCGCCCAGGGGGGGGGCGTTCTCGCCCCCATCAGAGCGGCGTGGCTTGTGCTGCAACATCGGCGGTTTCCGCTGCATACGTAGTAACAACAAAACTGTACAGTAGGTATGGTTGAACAGAATAAGGCGGCAGCGTTTGCTGGCCTGCACTACACTACTGTTGGAAACAGGGGCCCCTGTGCATGACTGCCTGGTGGCCGCGTGACTTTCTGCATGGCTACTTTAACGGGAAACATGGTCACTGCATGGTGTACCGAGTAGTAAAATGCTCAGCCGTCATCATAAACTACTACCAGGGGAAACGAAAGAGTAATCTTCAATTACATAGTAAGTACTGAGCACATCTGACCCAATGGCGATGACCGTTTATGTAAAAACAACCTATCATTTGGTTCACCAGAAAAACTTGCCGTTGCCCCAGTCCAATGAGGTGGCTGACAGTAAAGTAGCTCGCAGCCGCCACAACACTCGTATGAAAAATATTTTGTGCGCTTTTCGATGCCTGTCACAAGCGCGCACATGTGCTCATGGGTGTAAGTGCACAGAGGATGGCAGATCTGTCCCTAACGTGCATATGGCGCTCGAGATCGTGGGTGCCAAGCCCTCGCTAGCCTAGCAAGCACCGGGGTGCGAGATATTCAGTCGAGCGTTGCCAGCAAACGCCTAGCTGCTGGCCGAGCTACATACAGTACACCACACTACGTTACAGGCCCGGACTGCGAGGAGAGGGGTTCATGTATACTCCACTGGGGGGGAATATGTAAGTGCAACGAGGAAGCTGGTGCGTCACGTTGCATACCGACCTGAGATGGAAGGATACTGACTGACACAGCTCGACATATAAACCCACTGAGTTGGAATGATTTAACCAACGGGACACATTGCGCACGTCATGGCGCCAACTAGCTTCACAGCAAGGTTTGATGGAACCCAACAAACACGACCAGACAGGAACCGTTTGGTCAGATAATCTGCCAGCCCAGAAGAGTGGTGTAGATAGAGGTTTGTAGGTGTGCAGTGTACATACATAGTAGAGGGGCACCTTTTGGACTTACTTTAGGTTAGGTACTTACTTAAACCCGAAGATGGCTTACTTGCGGGGGAAAGGGATATTTGGACAGGCGGAGCGGAGAGACCTGGGCAGGAACCTAAGTGGCTGTCTAGGTCTGGCTTGGTAGGTGGTACTTTGCTCTGCCAATAAACTTAAAGAGCGCAACTTGTACTCCGTACTGGGTGGGAGCACATTCAATTCCGAAAACACCCGACACAGAGCGCCGCACCGACGCACGAACAGAACAGAGAGCCTCTAGCAGAACCCGAAGGCTCAGGCCGAAAACGGCCGTGCAAATGCCGCCTAAACCGTTGGCTGACTCCGTGAGCCGCGGAAAATCCACCATCAGCTAGCCTACATAAACTGCGCTAGCTGCATGTTTCAATGCGTCCGGGGTATTTTCATTACTTCATGAGAATATGAGAACCAGACGACCGGCGCCATAACCGGACGAAACGGAACCACAGCTAATTCCCCCCCCTGCTGGCTTCCCTCTACTACAGGCCTGCGCCGTGTCTACGTGGCGATTGTGACAAGGAACAACAGCTGGAACCGAATACCTACTGAAATAAACGTGTCCTGATCCTACTCAGTATGCAGTGTCACTCATACACAGATCCGGTAGAGTCCGATCGGGTCCGGTGGTGTCGGATCCGACAAGTCGAATTAAGAGGCCTGCTCCTACCGCACCGCATCGATCAATCCGCAGGTCTGCGCAGGCAAGCAGAGCCGTAAAAAGACGGATGAGGCGGTTCCCAGGTAAGCTGCGATGACAGCTCCAAGCTTCGTTAGGGTCGCCATGGAGATTGAAACCTTGAGTTTTGCGCTGAACTACCACGTGCTGGGAGCGCATTAGAACGCGATCACATGTCACAAATGCCAATGCCAATGATGCATCCCTGCAGCCTTACAGCAACCGGTACTCAGGTATATATTGTTACCTAATGAAGCTACGGTGCTTCACGATATGTCGTCCCATAGCGTCAACATTGGAAGAAAGAGGCAATGAGTGTCTTTCTACACATCTGACTATATTGAATCCAACTACTCACATATGCTTATTTACTAGAAAGTTACAGGTACTTATTACAGAAAAAGTACCTATAATACCTACATGGAAGTCGCAGTTGGAACGGACGTTGAAACCTTAGGCAGCTTTCCTTGACTGCGACGCGATAAGGTCGATAAGAGGCTTAGTCACCCATTTGCCCCGCCAACTACGATGGTAGTCAACGATCCGACAATTGATCATAAGGGAGCACGCAATGCATTAGTCAACGCTCGAGGGTTAAACTGAAGCCCCAACCCCCTAATCATCTTCTTGGGAGCTCGCCTGACAATGTTCGCGTTACTCCCAGATCTCTCACCCCGCGACGTAAGTAAGCAGAAATCCCAAAACAGACAGGCAAAATAAGCTTATCGCTTCTGTACGCAGTCTCATTCGCTGTGGTACACTTCGTCGCGCAACCCATTCTCATCGAGTAACACCCCCGATACGCGACTTAGCAACCAGCACCACGATGGCCATGGCCATCCCCACGGGCCCAACAACAGTCATCGGCGTGGGGTTCACCTGATCGAGCGCTCACCCCTCGCCCGCCTGCGCGCCGATGAGCAGAATCTCGAGCGCCGCCAGCACAATGTGACGAACTTTGGCAGTGCTTGGCTGAAGCCGCCAGGATTTCCCAAGACGCTGCACCAGCTGCGTGAGGAACGTCGCGAGGCTGAGGAGCACCAGGAAGCAATGCGGCGGGAACAGCTGGCACAAGAGCTCGCTGAGGCGGAGGCAGAGGCGGCGGGTGCGGGTATAGGCGTGGGTCCTGGTGCTGCTGGGGGTGAGCCGGACATGATGGTTGATGCGCCTGCCGAGGGCGATGATGGCATGGATGATGTGCAACTAGATGGGGCGCGCGATCTTGACGACGATATCCCTGAGGCTGACGAGGCCGAGTTCGGGTTTAGTGATAATGAAGATGAAGATGAGGATGAGGAGGACAGCGAAGAGGAGGATGACGATGATGATGACGACGAAGAAGCCGACGAGCGGGATATACAAGCTGCACATGCTCAACAACAGCAGCTTATGGCACAACGCATGCGGCAAGCCAACGACGCGTTCCGCGAGGATATGGCACGCGGTCGTGACAGTGCGGCTTTCTACGGGGTAGACGAGGACATCGACGACGAAGACCAGTCGCAGATGATCGAGGAGGACGATCTCGTCGGCGCCCCTGGGGACGACGACATGGGTATGGATGCGGACCTTGACGATGAGATACCCGATGCTGAGAGCATGGGCGGATACGAGCACACGGACACCGAGGCCGAACTGAGCAGCAGTGTCGGCGACGACGACGATAATAACAATTCTCGCATGAGCTTCGTCGCACCACAACAAGCGAACCGCATTCGACATAGTCTTGCTCGTAGCGATGCTACGCGCAATAGCATCGCGGTCAGTGACATTCTGTCTCGTGATGGGAGCAGTGTTTTGGGCAGCAGTCCAGCTGTACCCCGACGGAGGAGTGCGCTTTCTTCTCGTCGAGGAAGAGGATAGAAGACATTTGATGTTGATTCTCATTGCACTCCCGCCACACATGATACCCATTTCGAATCTCTTTTCTGATTCCTAGAAACAAATGAAGGTTCGCCCGCGATGGTGTGCTCTTCTGGTTCTTTCTTCTACGACTTGCTACCTGTAGTGTAATGACATGAAGACATGAATTATGATACATTTAATTATAACATTGTTTCGTGAATACGGGAGCCAAGTCATGACTCAACGCCAGCGTACTCCTTGGGTAAATATGTGCCTTTGCTCCCAGAGCTACGCTCCTTCAGTTCGGTGTATGTTAGGCGTATCAATTGCTGGCTGTGCTCGCAAATCCGGGGGCAAATTGAGAAAAGAAAAGTCATGCCCGAACGCCCAGTGTGCCATGCAGTCATGTATATGGAGCTCTTTGCCGTCCTGGAATCTATGACGAGCACCCATCCATCCATCCTTGCTTCCTTCCTTCGTTCTTCCCCAAGAGGAATTACTCCTCTGGCAATGTAAGCATGCAATCAGTCACGTTCGTATGAGAGAAGGCGTCGATATTACGTTCCAGCCGTGGGACTGGGATGCGCGTGTTGAGTTTAGAATAACCAGACGTAACAGAAGATGAAGATGACGGCGGCGAAGAAGCCGAGCCACACCTTCCAGCCGACACCCGTCCGCTCGGCCATCAGCAACATGCGGTTCATGGTGCCGCGCAGCCGCAACCGCGTTGAGTCGAACGTGTCGTTCATCTTCTCCGCCAGTGCCGTGGAGTCGCGGATCTCGTCACCGATCGCTACTGTCATCTGGTTGCGGTGCTGATTAGCCATTGCTGCTCGTCGTTTTGCGCGCTTCTTAACCATAGCCGTAGTTTCGCCTTGAATCTTACTCCGAGTAGAGAATGCAGAGGTGGTGTGGTAGAGCAGGACGCATGAGGAAAGGACAGAACCCACCTCCTTTAGAACCTTGACTTTCCCCAGTATCCCCTCGACATGTTGGTCATTCTGGCTCTCGAGTTCGCTGAGCACCGCATCGCTGTATTGACCCCTACACCACAGAATCATCCGTCAGCACATGGCTCTTCTCACATCTTCAAATCCCATTCTCAATCCATTCATCGCTCTCCACCGCGTCGCAAAATCTGCCCTTCGCTCCCATCATGCTTGCGACAAGCGTCCCTCTCTTCCACAATATTCTCTCCCTCCCTCCCTCCCCAGAGCGCGGATTTGCTTTTCACGGCTCTGCGCAACGAAACCCGAAAAACGTACCTCGAATTCGGCGTCGCGGGTCTGTAACCCCTATTCTCCACGCCGAGATGTTGCGAACTGCTGCCGCCGTTATATCCATAGCCGCCCAGCGCCGGGCTAGGGCTTGCGCTGACCTGTCGCCTCGTCGAGTCGCTGCCGCTGCCGCCGCCGTTGTATCCTTCGAAGAGCGCACTGCGCGAGTCCCGCTGGTGGAGCGTGGAGTGGCCGAATCTGCTTTTTGTAGATTTGTCTTTACTCAGTTATTGCGCCTCGGGTTGAGATAGTTGTAAGGAAAGAAGAAGGAAAAAATAGAATGGTTGCGTCTATTTTCTAAAGGGAAGAGCACAGGTTGTTTATGCACTGCACAAATACGCCATTGATGCGCATGCGCCTGCGCCGAATCATGGTTTGTTTGGGTTGCTATTTGCGAACACTGGCAGGGGCTTTGAACGGGTTCTCCTTCTAAGATCTGGAAATAAAAACGTACCTGGAGGCCATGGTGAAATCGACCCAAAACACAAAACGTAGGTGATGCGTCTGTCTGCCTTAGATCGAGAAATGGCAGTAGACAGGACAAGACGAGGGATACCTTTTCAAACCGGGAATTTTGGGTCGGCTCATTTCACCTGCGTCTAGACTCGGCACACGTAGCTGCTAAAGTGGCCTAAAGTCGCCTGGGGTAAGCTTGTACCGGGTACACGCGCCGGTCTGGCGACGGGTGGGGCCAGGTGATCCAGGTCCAGTAGGTCTACAGACGTAAATAAATCGATCTCTCTGGATATTATTATCATTTTCTAATATTCTACCATTTAATTGATTCGACCTGGAAGAACTTGAGCAGGTATGGAAGTAGTGCCTAGATAGTTTGCATAGTAGAATGCTCTCTCCCGGAACTCCATTAGATATATCCTGCCCAGGTACTACCTACTACTACATAATGTAGGCTGTAGGCCGGTGTAGGTACCAACAACCAGCAATTTTAGACAGTACCTACTAGATACTCCATTTAGCCAGACCTTGATTAAATTATTGGCGATGGCACCTACAACCACGACTGCGAATTTGTCGCGATGTGTACAAGAATACATGTGCATTAGAAGTCTTAGTGTACTCGAGTGTCGCACGAAGTGAATTGTTACATCCCTTAAGGTGGTCCTGATGAGCCGATTGCTGATTAGCCACGTCTCAATCCTAGCCCGCCTGTTTCTTATTGTAGGCATTATGGAGTAGTTCAGGGTCTGTTCTTGAAGATCAACTACCCAAGACCATAGTGCCTTTTTGAAAGCGTTCAAGTAGGATGAAATAAAATGTAAGCTCAAGAATCGATAGGAAGTGGTCAGTACATAGGTATCGATGGGTATAGACTCCACCCAAACTTAGTCCAGTGTGACACGATGAGAAGACGTATTGAGATGCTGCAGCTCTCACAACCAGCATTAAATTCTACAGGACACCATCGAGGTTATGCATTTATTTGAGTACCAAGTGTAAGACAACTTGTCTAGAATTGTTTCTATTCAGATACGCAACCAGTAGCTGGTCGGCTATGCATGACGCATGTTGGTCCTAGCCAGTACCAGATAACCTGTGATTGCCACATTTCATGGTCGCCAGAAACGTGACTCTTTATCTCGCGTCGAGATCAGAGAAGCGACAGGATAAGACGACGCGGGGTGGTGTGAGGCTGCAGTAAAACATGGGTATGTTGAGATCCGTAGGATGGATAATGAAGGAACTTGCTGAATTTAATCTTCATCCATCTTGTCTCCATCTGCCTCTGCTTCTCCCTCAGGCCGGAAATCATCCTCGTCGTCATCATCATCATCGTCATCGGCTGGGTTCTGCTCAGCAGCCTTGGCCCAATCGATAACTTTACCGCGAGTGCGACGACCACCATCAACAATGTTGTTGAGATCAATTTCATCCATGTTGTCATCATCGTCGGCTATCAACCACATCCATGTCAGTAAACATTCACATTAGAGTTGCCTAGTGAACTAGACGCTTACCGTCGTCGCCAACCTAGGTAATCAGAATGTTAGCATGTTTGGGTTTACACTTCATCCAGGTTCGCTGCAACTCACCTCATCTCCACTCTCGTCCTCGTCCTCGTCCATGGACTGATCGACGGGTTCGTCGGCTGCGACAGCCTTGCCCTTGCCCTTTACATCGGCAGTCTCGTTGCCGACCTTAGTGGGGTCCTCGGCGATGGTAGCACCGTTCTCAGCCGACATTATGACTCGAATTGAAGTTGGGATTGCTTTGATTGAAGACCGAGGTGAAAAACAGACTAAGACTCGCGATTGAGGGTGTGTGGTGGGTAAGTCGCAAGTTGGTATGGTTTTGAGGAAAGGCAAGGTGAGCGAGCGAGAGAAGACCGAATGTTTATTGGGTGACCTCGAGTTGCCAGCCAACCAATCCATGCTGCTAGGCTACGGTATCCACCGAGGCGCGATTCTGCCGGTATGCCACCGTCACCGCCCTCGTATCGATAAGTACCGAGGTATCCAAGAGCTAAGCGCAATAGGGTTAGAGGGTCGAGGTACATGGGTACAGTTATCTCACCTGCAGTTACCTTGTATGAGCAAGGATCTCGGAGGGAAGGGATGGGAGCTGGGAGAGGGCAGACAGTCCAAAAAAGGACGGTGAAAATAATATAAATCATAATGACGAGAGCAATGTTAGTCTAGCTGCCTCAATGGTAGGGCAGTTTGAGAGCAAGAGCCATCAGGGGTCTGGCTGTCTTCCATGGGCAGTAGAATCGGGGCCATCGTATTATCACATTCAGGGAGCTGCGGCGTGACAGACAAGCATTCAAAGTAGTAGGTCACTGAAGAAACGTTTCGTGAATAATAGAACGAAGAGAATAAAGATTTGCGCAACTCGTCGGATCAATACCGGAAGTCTATTATTTCTTGTCGTCGCCGCCGCCTATCACACTCATCAAGACAACAAGTCCTATCACCCACCAATACCTGCGAAAAGTTAGCAAGCAAGCCAAGTATGCAACATAAAAGATAGAAGCATATGTTGAGACGTGGGTGAAGAGGAAAAAAAGAAATCATCCTCGAGGTAAATGAGATGCCACGTACTTCTGAAGCAATGTCTTCTCCTCTGGAACAACTTGCTTCCCCTCGGGAGACAATACGACGGGCTTGTTTAAATCAGGCTGCTTCCCAGCCGCGGTCACAAGGACCAGAGCCTTTGGCCCGAAATCTCTCGTTTGTCCCGCATCAATCTGGACGCCACGGATCGCCGCACTGATTGGCTCGCCAGACTTTTCCACCGACAAGATGAGCGTTGGCGAATATCCCTTGTCGAAATTGTCTATAGAGGCAACAGACGTAGACGAGGCCCACTGCCCAGCTGCGGGGTCGTAGATGCCAACGCGTACCAGCTTCGTCTCGTCGGGTAGCTCGGGTGCTTCATATGTGACAACTTGGGCGTCGGAGGGTGCCAGTGTATCGAATTGGAGCTCAGCGAGCGGGACGGGTATCGTTGGCGACGCCGTTACCGCCTGGATGTAGATGGTAGCCGTATGCTGGCTAGCGCTGGCGATGCTTGCCCATGCGAGGGCAGCGAACTGTGATAATATTGTGGCTGGCTTCATGATGTGTGCCGAATGATGTGATGTCTTCAGTCTTACGGCGAAAAGTGGTTTATCAATCTAGGTAACATCGAATCCCTTATAGATACGTACTGTAGGGGGCTTAATGAACGCAAGGATACCCGTTAAGTGGGACAGTTTGGCCAGGGGTTATCTACAGTACCGGTAAGTGGGCCACCACTACGCAGTGATCAAGTTCCTTGATCGGCAGGGAATTGATTACCTCACCACAGAAACCAGCAACGAGCAGAAACAAAAATCATACCTTTGATTCCTGCACTCCTCTTCAATTTCTTGTTAAATGCCATACTGATTGATTAAGCACTTCGTGTTCTCGAAGCAGACCCAATCAGCTCGTAAGACCACAGGTACCAGGATATAAATACCGCGTGCTGGCCAAAGAGGCTGAACAAGAATGCGTAGCCATGTCAGCCCAAACTCATTGAATCTGTATTGTAGGTTCGTTATTTATTTACATATGTTCGATGCCACGCTAGGTACCTGGAGTTGTGGTATGAATCTGAAAGAATATGCCGCCCAGGGACCAACCCCAAGCCCTGCCCAAACTCCAGACCCCTTTCCCTGAAATTTATGACGTTGAATTATCTTTACTGTGCCCTTCACTACCTTCTTCGTCATCAATTTCGTCTGTCTCGTCATCATCTGGAGTGGTAGCCTCTAAATCCTCCTGGATAATATAGCCGCTACAACGGTCAACTAGTCCTTTATAATAGGCTTCTAGGACCTCCGGGACAGGCACTATCCTCCAGTCCACTCGATAGAGAAACTCCAACTCAAGAAGCTTCAGCTCTGCGACCTTAACACCGCCAACGCGCGCGTAGAAGGAATTGTTCCAAAACGAGTCAGAAAGGCCTTTTCCAGCCACGGTAGCGGCAGTAATCAGGAATCGATGGACAGTCAAAGTGTTGATGGTGAAGTCTGTGTACAGTGCGCAAAGACGGTCGATATAGTATACCATAGAAAGTAAGAGAGGCGGAGTCAGTGTGGCGTGTTTCGCCAGTCGTTGTAAGTAGTCCAAGACGGAGATGCCTGGTGCTGTTCTATAGATTGGCAGGTGAGCAGTGCTACTCGGCTTTGAGGAGAAAGACGAGCGCCTTACCTGGAATGAAATCTTGTGAGGTTACCGCTCTTCATGGCTAAAGAGTCGTTTGTTTCGATTAATTCCCCTATCATATTGGCGATAAGGACGACCATGTCTTCGACGTCGCATAACTCATAGCGCGATGGCAGGACCTTGGGAGGGCTGGCGTTGGGTCGGGTTCGTTTCGGAGAGCTGGATTGGCCGGCCTGGAGGGGGAACACGCTGGCATGGTCTTCAGAGCTGCGTCTTTTCGCAGGGGAGAGCGGGTTCGTCGACTCCTTGCCAGGCTGGGCAGCCTCTGGCCTCGCTTCAACAGGCGGTTCCGTCGCCTTGGGAGAAGGTGGGACTAGCGGTGTCACTATTTTCTCGGGCGCGGCTGCAGAGGCGACTGTAGAGGCGACTGTAAATGTGACTGTAGATGTGGGTTTGCGCGGAGCAGGCGCATCGGCGGCTCGTAGAGGAACCGTTGGGTCGAAGGGCTCCATGGGTGAGTACTGCGTGGCGGCATCCACACCCACATATTGCCTGGGCCGAGACTGCGAGGGCGACTTGAGCGGGCTAGGCGGCGAGGGGGACGGGTGGTGAAGGGAGTGCTTGGAGTGCCGGCGGCGCAAGGAAGCGGTTATCTTAGGGGACTGGTGGGGGGAGCGGGTCGATGGCGGTAACGGTGCATAGCGGAGGTCTCGCGGCGAGGCAGAAGCGCTCGTGGGTCGGGGCGCTACGGGAGACGAGGTCAACATGGTCTCCGAAGCATCGTGGAAGTTGTCTCGGGCGAGGAGCGCAAGGCTCGAGTCAGAGTGGCCGTGACGGTCGCACCAATGCAAGATCGTAGCACGACACCGATGGTGGGGTTTTTAGGGCGACCCGACCTGTGATTATGCTGGTGTTGTGCCGCTGTCCGGTACCTGCCTGGCTCTCTTTCTCTTTCTTTGTTTCTTTCTTTTTTTCTCTCCTTAGTGGTCGCGAGGTCGCAGTCGTCACAGCTGGTCAATCTCTGGCGATGCGCAACAGCCGTGCATGGCCTCTCGACCGCTTGATTGGAGACAAAATGTCTTGGTGTAATTGTCGGCTCTCAGCATCTGAATATACCTGGCGCAATGTAATGCTAAGTACACAGGTACACAATCGGAGGTTTTATCACATAGTGTAGAAGGATAAGGTTCACCGGCTAGGCCATTGCGGAGCCAGCCCCGTCTTGTCATTCGATTGTCATTGTTGGTGCCCTACGCACTAACTCGAAACCTGTAGACCAAGATTTTACAAATAGGTAGCATTCTCTATCGCAACTATATGCCAGGATTTGTTCAGCACAGCTTGGATTAAGTACCCAAAATAGGTAGGCAACAATTTTCCTTTTTTATTTCTTTTTAACCACATTCCGATTATTTCTCAAAAAGAATGCTTTGGAAAAAATATTAACACAAGCATGTGTAAGTTAACGGGTTGCTTTACGCAGCAGCGATATTAAACTCCTCTTTGATGTTGACTTACCTAGTGTGGCTTCTGT
This sequence comes from Xylaria arbuscula, assembly GCA_022385695.1. Classification (NCBI taxonomy): domain Eukaryota; kingdom Fungi; phylum Ascomycota; class Sordariomycetes; order Xylariales; family Xylariaceae; genus Xylaria; species Xylaria arbuscula. Next base: position 708,696 of record MU279345.1, read on the forward strand.
ACTGTTGCAGAAGTATCGTGTCCATTTGGAACGGTATCAATGAATGCTCGTACAGTGTATGCATGAGTATCTACAGTAGGCTCCATAGTTAGGCATACCGGTATGAGTTATGACGGCATGAATAAAGAAGTTGTAACCCGCAGCCGGCACCAAGGCTGCTACCTTCAGCAGCGCAGGCCGGCTTCTAACCGGAGACCCGGGGGTGATCCATGGCAGGAACATGGCCGCCTGTCACAGCGCCCCGAAGAGCGCACGAGCCAGCCCCCCTAACTCGGTACTTTAGCTCTTATCTACTATCAGTGTACAATGTCCAGCGCCTGATTAGCCAGGCTAACGTACTGTGACATTTGCGCGACGACGCCGTCCATCTCTCTCTTAATCTGTCTTTGAGATCGCATTCCCTGTAGAAGGGGTTGACGAGTTTGCCGTACAGTCGGCACTTTTCATCTTGATTCGGACTCGCCCTCGCCACTGTTCAGGATGGATCTCGAGCCGCACGCCATCATAGCCCAGCTCAACGCGAGTCCCGCCGACCGCAGTGCCGCCCTTCGGTCACTTAAGAACGATGTGGTCGGCGATGTGCAGAAGAAGACGCTATGGGTTCAACATGGCCTCATCCCGCACATCGTGAGGATCCTCGTCGCCTCTGAACGAAGCAGGAATGGGAAGGCAGCGCAGCAGCCTTTCTTGACTCTGCCTGCCTTCACCGACGATGAAACTGCCCAACTACAGGCTTTACAGTTATTAGCAAGTTTTGCCACTGGTATGCCACGGGTCCTGTTCCCACCTTTCGCAGCCATAACGCAGAGCTAATGATGCTTATTTCATCCACAGCCGGTCCGGCGTTCCTCTTGCCCCTTTTCGCTTCGCGGGCGCTACCAGCCGTCTTGAGCGAATCTTGTCTCCAAAACGAGCATCCCGAAATCGTCCTCGCCGCCCTCCGCGTCATAAAGGACCTGGCAAAAGCTACGGCGTCTGCCTCGTCATCCTCGCCTATCAACGTTGTGTCGCTAGCAGATATCATATTTACCGATAGCTACTTAGAGAGCTTACGCCATATCTTGTCTCAGCGAGCGTTGAACCGCGATGTCGAAACTCAGATAACAATAGTAGCATCTCTTATCAGGAATCTCTGCCACGAGGAACGCCACCGGACCGTTCTGGTTGATTCCGGTATCCTAGACGCTCTTGCTACGCGGATAGCAACTTTTGCCGTGGCTGAGGGTTACGTACTACCGAACGCCGAGGTGCGGGCTCAGATAGAAGGACTGGGGGAGTATATACCGGAACCTCCAATTTCTACCGGAGGCTTGAGCGAGGTACTTGGTGCCGTTGCTGCTATTATCCACGATTCACCTTTTCGTGTCTGCAAACTTGTGTACTCTCCTTCGATCCTGGCCATCTTCCCCAATTTCAACAATGGCGGAAACCAGTATCCTAAGTCTCCGCCCGAATTTATTCTGTTACCAGGATTAAGGCCCTCGAGACCCAAGGAGCCTGAAATCATGGATTTGCTGCTCCCTAGGACGCCAACTTATCCCCGCGTACATGGAAATAACGGGGGTTTCTCCTCACTGAGCACTCAATCTTCTAGAGAGAGTCCTACCACCAACGGTCGGCCGTCCTCGAAGCTTCAGACAAGTCTGGTATCTTGGACCCCACCTGAAGAGACTACGGCGCGCAATGCGGATATAGATGTTGCAGACGTTGAAAGTCCCCTAGTGCCGTGGCTTATTCATTTGGTACGCGCGCGTCATGGGGATGAAGTGCTAATGGCCGCCTCAGTGCTCGCTGCGCTCTTCAAAACTGGGTTTGCATACAAAGCAAGGGAAGCAAGCTTGGGGTTATTGGTGGTACCTGTCTTATTAGGGCTTCTCGAAGACTCTGAGGCCATGATGAAAGATCCGGGGACTCTGTGGAAGAGCCTTGATTTCAGCATGCACAAGGGGATCATCGCGGAGACGCCGTTAGTCCTCGCTCGTCTCATTACAGATAGTGAGCCTATGCAAAAGGCTGCATTTGAATGCGGTGCCGTTAAGGTAATATGCAGACTGCTGAAGCGGAGCTACGATACTCCCTTGGCCACCACAGAGTCTCGGCCCTGGTCACCCAACGGTGAGGGCATTGACGCTGCAGGCAATCTCCCGTCCGAGTGTCAGTTGGGCGACAAAGGTCAACATCCGGGACTAATTCACCTCAGAAGGTTGAGAGTGACTACTCTAAAAGCACTTGGTGCACTAGCGACTTTCAAGGAAGACTATCGCAAAGCAATTGTAGATCAAGAAGTGGTGACCTTCATAATCGACTCTCTAAGCCAGTTTCCTGGGAATTTGAAGCAGAGAGACCAAGACCTGTTGTACCACAGCAGCTCTAGGAACAAGACGCTTGTTGTACCCGAACAGAACCCTGTATCTGTCATCATTGCGGCGTGTTACGCTATTAGAATGCTGTCCCGATCAGTTAATACACTCCGTACTGCTTTGGTCGACCACCCAGCATCGGAGCCTATATTCCGCCTACTTCGGCATCCCGATATCGATGTTCAGCATGCTGCCACCGCCTGTATATGCAATCTCGTCACAGAGTTTAGCCCTATGAGAGAAGTGAGTACTTTCCTCGAAGCGATTGTAGGGCGCGTCTACTAACAAACATTCTTCTAGTCTTTGGTTGACGCTGGTGTACTCAAAGTCCTATGTGAACACGCACACTCCCAGAATTCAGGTTTGAGATTAAATGCGCTATGGGCTCTCAAGCATCTCGTCGATTCTGCCAGCATAGAGCACAAAAAGCAATGCTTAGAAGAACTTGGATCTGGTTGGCTAGTCAAGCTCATCTGCGACGATACCGAAGACGAGGCGCTCTTTTCGGCGCGGGCCCGATCCGAGCGACAGTCTGCTTCAACCACACCAGATGATATGGACGAAGATGTGGATATGGGCTTTGTAGACGAGCAGAGTCGGCCATGGTTTGCCGGCTCCCTCTACAAGACTGCATCGACTTCTCCCAGGTCTGATGTTCGGATTCTGCAATTAGCTGAGTCACGGCTGGAGGCTCTGAAAGAAATTGAACAGAACCCTGTGCGCAAAGCCAGACACGATGATCTCTCCATACAAGAACAGGGTCTCGGCTTTATCAGAAACTTGATTGGTGGCGCACACTCTGGTAATAATCCAGACTCGGCCAACGACACGACTGACATGATTGACCATCTTCTTAATATCCTGGGCCAAGATCGTCTATTCTCGATTTTGGCCTCGAAACTGAAGCCCAAGGTGCTGCACCCTTTCAACCGGCGGGGCACCAGTGGTAGCGAGACTCGAGTCCTCCCGCCTCAAGTCAAGATCATAGAAGCAGTGATATATATCTTGGTGCATATCGCCGCCAGCATACCCCGGCATCGACAACTTGTTATTGCACAGACGGGTCTGCTTAAACAACTGGCCAAATTATTTAATAGTCAAGATCGGGAAGTACGGGTGGCACTGTGTCACTTGATCAACAATTTGACTTGGCAGGATGATATGAGCGATGCAAGCGCGTGCTCACAACGGGCGACAGAGCTGAGGAATTTGGGATTCTTGAAAAAGCTAGAAAGTCTAGGCCAGAGTGATGACGAACTCGACGTGCGTGAGCGCGCCAAATCTGCTTTATGGCAGATGAAACATGGTTATTAAGGGTATGAAGGATATCGGGGACGGGAATTGAATTAATGGTCATGGATTGTGTCATTACATAACGCACGGGCACTCCAACAGGAATTGGAGTTTGTATTAGCATGAACGGTAGACGCAGCGGATACCGAGCATAACCGGCGCAAGGCGTCCGGAACAGTTGTATATATTCCATGTATATCATGATGAAGCCAATACGTGTTGAATTTCTGAAGTTTAATTGATCCCAAGCGCCTTGGATGTGCGCCAGGATACCTAACAAGCTCACTTCATCAATATAATTAAGCCTTGACGGCACACCATAATAAGTAACCTACAGCGTAGACAAATTGAACTAGAGCATAATACACGGGAATTGTGTCTACTTGGCTGAACAAAATTTCTACTATCGGGTTTTCTTCGCGTCCCGTTTCCTCGCCGCCCCATCTTTCGGCAGTCCGACGCCGGCAAGAAAGAACAGCTTGCCGAGAAACGGCACGACGGTGGTGATGATGGCCACGGCATTCACCACGTCCCAGCGCAGGGGGTTGAAGAACCAGGCCGGACCCATGCTCTGCGCGAGACTGGCCGTGTAGAAGGCGTCGCTGATAGCCGAGGCGGCCAGCGTGTGGCGCCAGACGCGCAGGTCATCCTTCAGCCCGTCTGACCGCAGCGTCACGAAGTCGTGAAAGGACAGCATGAGCCACGACCCCGTCATCTGCGTGAACAGCGGCGCCAGCGACGGCGTGTACGGCACGCTCGGCACCGTCGAGCTGAGCAGGGCCGAGGGGAAGAAGAAGGCTTGGATTGCGCCTGCTGTGGCGAGCAGAGGCTCGAAGGTGGTGAAGAGGAGGCGGTAGGCCCGCGGGATTGGTGATACTGATGCTGACATTGTAGTCGATATATTCGGTGTTTATTTATTTATTGATTTATTGATTGATTCATAAGACGAGACGGACTAGCCTCGGCAGGGTGGGTGCTTTGGCGGGATAATGCCTTAGGCCTCGGTCTATGATGATGATGTTATAATACTTGGTTTATAAGTAATGCCTTCATGCCTCTTTCGGCAATGGGGAATAAATATAAATTAGCTGATATCAAGTGGTTGCCGGCGCCACATGCTGACAGTACTTCACCTACACTAGGTATGGCTTCTTTGTTCCACATCGCTGTGGCTTTAAGCTCACCGCATGACCCTTCTGTATGCAGTAACTCAGTAAGCACCTACACTAAGCTAAGAGGTTATGTGTAAGCACTTTTATATATATATAGTCACGACATTTGCCACCAGGAATACAGAAGTCTTTTTTAAACAGTTTGGAATCATCACAGGGTGTGGTGTCGATATGATTGCCGGCTCATCCGGGCTTCCTTTGGCACTCCAATCGAGTCACATCGACATGCTTTAGTGTTTTCCGACACCTTCTCTCGACCTACCAACCAGCAACAAAACCCCGCATAGTAATGTAATAGTCGGTAATAGTTGACGGTTATAAGTCGCTGATCACGGCCTGATTCTCGCCCATGCATAAATGGGGTACCACGTTCAGATGCAGCCAACTGCTACACTAACTAACACACTACTGTAACCCTGACAGAACCCTGGGTCTGTCTGGGGACTGCCTGGGCAGTAGTGCACAGTAGACCGCTCCCATCCCACCTCAACTACCGACCTGCCCGGCCAAGCTAGGCAGAATGTGAGGCTCTAAATGGATGTCGTTCCCCCACCGGGGCCGTAGGTATTTGGTATTTGTCTCGCCTCGTCACTGTCATGACTGTCACCACAGAAGCTGCATAATGCATGATGTCGTCGCGTAACATTTACTGCGGCCTGTACTGAAATAAGATGTCGATGTAGTTCGTCGTCGTAGCCTTTACATCGTCGTTTGCCTGCAGATACAGTAAGTAAAGCAGCATACTTATAGAAACGGTACGGGCAGTACTACTACATACGGGAATGGGTTGATTGATTGTGTCGGTGATCGGCCGCAGCCATGGGAACATCTATTCTGGGACCCCTCCTTTTGTTCTATTTGATGCCCGGGCCTGGTCAGAAAATACTCCAATGCATCGACGTGCAAAAACGTCTGATTCGATCGTCATGTGTCACGACATTGACGACATTCGACACGGAAGCCACCGGCATTTGCCGGCTTGCCAGTCTTGGCCAGCTCTTTTTTTTTTTTCACTTCGTGCTGCGAACTAACCGACTGGCTTGCTCACTCCCGCAGAATCGCCAATTATGCCATCCGGTGCTGCCGGTAACCTATTGTCACAATTCCATCCCAAAGGCAAAAACTCGGCCTCGCTTCTAGAGGTTTCTGCCGAACATGACCATTTTTCTGAACGAGTCACATATCCCCCGCTCCTCACTGGTACGCCCACCTAATTCATGCACTGCGCATGAGATAGACTGCGAATGATGTCAACGACTCTTCGCTGGACAGCATGTCTGCCTATACATACCTATACATACATAGGGTCCGGAGTAAAAGAAGCTGCCAAGCCTGCAGCACGCTGCGGTACGGCAGGTAGTTCGTTGCGTTTATTCGGTATCGAGATGCGACAACAGACACACCAAAATCAATTTTGAGGGTTCTCTGGTGTGAATGCTCCGCTCCACGGAAGACCCCTCGCTTGGGCCCTGCCATGGATGGCGATCGCCGGCTGTTGAAAGCCCATGCAGCAGAGGCAGCTCTCGATCCACTCGCGTCCCGGTCCCCAGTCGACACCTGACCTGGTGGTTGCCAGAACCCGGGCGGGAACCGCAGATGCTCACTGGCTCCCCTCCGGCGCACCGAGATTTTGTTTGGGTGTGATTTATCATCATGGCCTATCAATGGCCTCTGTCAGACGTTAGTCGATCATGAGATTGGGCTGGCTTCGGCCAGCTCGGACTTGCACCACGCTGCCTGCCCGCCCAGAATCTTCCAGTTCCGCGACGTGAATCAGTTCTGCCCTGGATCGAGATCTGAGCCTGAGCTCGTTCCTCCGAGGGGGTCCCTTATAGCTTGCAGATATATAAGCTACCCATCTCCCAGCACTGCCTCATCTGGTTCATTACACATCGACCCAAGCATCGCCTTCTGTGAGACTAGTGAGACTACCAGCCGACTTCTACAAGGACCTATAATAGGATATCCTCATCATTTATACCGATCAGCTCCAAAATATTGTTCAATATGCCTGCTTTGCTAGGTCGTACGAATGCTGCGTTGAACGTGAACCCGCCAGCCGGCAGTGAAGAGCTGAGCGTGAACGGCAGCGATTGGCTGTGGGCAGTGACGGCTATCTACGTCGTTTCATTTCTTGCGTTCTTCGGTCTGACGTTCGTGGCCCGGTCCGGCGAGAAGGTCTTCCACTATCTCTTCACTATCGCCCTACTTGTCGGTTCGATCGCCTACTTCGCTCAAGCATCAGACCTGGGCTACGTCCTGATCAGCCAGGTCAACTCGCACCCGAGACTCGCATTGTCCCGACAGATCTTCTGGCCCAAGTATGTCAACTGGGTCGTCAGCTTCCCGGCCGTTATATCTGCCATCGGCCTCCTGAGCGGCGTGCCGTGGGCCACTATCATCTACAACATCTTCCTATCGTGGACATGGGTCATCTCATACCTGATCTCGGCATTCACCACCTCAAACTATAAATGGGGCTTCTACGCCTTCGGCACCGTTTCATGGTTGCTGCTGGCCTTCAACACATTCAGTGCCGGCTCTTCGGCCAAGCGCGTGGGTGTATCGCGCGACCACACGGTGCTCTCCGGCTGGGTCAACTTGCTCTGGCTTCTGTACCCCATTGCCTTCGGTCTAACTGATGGCGGAAACCGCATTGGTGTCACTCCTGGCTTCATTTTCTTCGGTGTCCTAGATTTGCTGTTGGTTCCCGTCTTGTCCTTCGCCTTCATCTTCCTCGCTCGCCGTTGGGATTACGGCCAGCTGAACTTGGGTAAGTCACCTTCTATGCCACGCAAGATATGAATTGATAACTATGATCAATGACTAATCCCCCGAACAGCTTTCACCCGATACGGACGTGTCCACAATGCCGGCACCGGCCAGTTCCCCGAGAAGACAACAACAGCCCCCGCCGCCAACACTGCTGTGACTGCATAAACTGCTCTCGCTCATAGCGGAGCTCTAATCTTTTTTGCGTATATGTCCGATCTCGAATCTACTTGAGAAGGGAGTCCTGCTGGGCGACAAGGACTTTCGACCATCTATCGCAAGAACCATTTCACCTAATAGTCGTCTCCAAGCTCTTCGTCTACGAATTTTTTACCGGTTTTTAGGCGTTGTCACTCGCTTAATGAATTCATGATACTTACTGTTCAACGCAAAGATATATATACCCTCGTTTTATTTGGTGGCAGCAGATACCCTGGATGCGATTAATGGCGTGGTGTTCTGGGTGTGTTGGAGTCGGAGATAGCGTATAACCAGAGAAAATAATAATATAAATAATCCATCTTGTTTATCTGTCTATTTTTTAAGTCTGTGTTCGTTTCCCGTATGCTTTAGCCTTTGCTGGGTGGTTATTGAGTTGTCGCTCGTTGTCTAGGTGAATTCAATGAAGGTGAAATAGACACGACCCTCGTGAGTCGGTTGGAACCATGGAGATTCTAGTCCATTTGAGGAAGTTACTACAGCGCTTCTTCTATTCTTGTCTCTCTCCCTCCCTCCCTCCCTCTCTCTTTTTTTCCCCTTTCCCCTATTCTTTCCAAATAATCTTTAGATAAATTTTTGATAACATCTCAAAACTATTAGTTATTATCTTACTTGGAGTTCTCTCCCGGCTCATACTTCTCAGCCTCGATGAGATTTCACAGCATCAAATCAGAGACTATCGATTAAGGGCTGAGAATTTGATCTTACATGTAAGATTGCTTCAGAAATTTCCATATGTACAATCTTACTACTTTGACTTTAAGAACGACCTGATTTCTAGAATTTGATTCTATTTTCATATAATCGATGAAAAAAGGGTTGGCTACAATACAGAGAGTCGGGCTTTGTGATTTTTAAATTCGGCATATGCAGTAATACTAACTAGTGTATCACACAGTAAATCTATCAACCGGAAACTATCTGGTAAGCCATAACACTCCATCCTCCAAGAAACTTAATACTATTTGCAAATCACATCACTTTCTGTCGGAAGGCATGCAATCGAAAAAGTGCTAAAGCTCGCCCTTGCGTGACACTGACAAGTGATTGGCTAGTGTTCTCACTTGACGCCTTTAAGCCGGAGCCTGCCAGGGCGCAGTGAGTTCACCCTTGTGTGGTTTCACAGCTCTGACGGGTGCAACGTAGTCGAAGTGACCCAAAAGGGCAAGGATATTGATGTCCTGAGGTCCCCGGATCATGGACCCGGTCGAGCTCATGAATTTATGAGGGAACCCAAGATCGAAAGCATAGCCGCCCTCGATCTCCTTGATATCCTCGGGAGAAAGCTCAAGACTGAGAGCCTCGATATTAGCCTTGAGGTGCTCGACCTTGCGACCTCCAAGGACGGGGAAGACATAAGGAACCTGAAATCAAAATGTTAGCGAGCGTCGTTTTAATTGCACAATTCTCTCGGGGTTTTGTTCACCTTGCTAAGAGCATAAGCTAAAGCAACGCTCGTGATGGGGACATTGTGGCGCGTGGCGACGGCGTCGAGAACCTTGGACAACTGTTCCTCGCGGCCGACCAACAAATGCGAGGGAACGTTGCGGGCACCAGTGTCTTCCTTGCTGGGCGACTTGAAGTATCCGCCGCCTAGGACACCGAACGGCTGGAACGCCATGCCCTCTGCTTGGCACATGGGGATGACCTCGCGCTCCAAGTCGCGCTCCTGAACAGAATAGCGGCCTTGGTAGATCGAGAATGGCCGAAGTCCGTTTTGACGTGCATACATGTTCGCCTTGGCCACGAGCCAGGCGGGCGAGTCGCTAATACCTAGGTATAGAACTTTGCCCTGGTTGATCAGGCCGTTCAGAGAATGCATGAGCTCGGGGATTTCTGTGGCGAAGTCCCAGCAGTGGACGTATAGCTGGGAGCGGTGTTAGAGCATTCTCTCATTATTTTCCGTCAAGTGAACTCACAATATCCACGTAGTCGGTCTGGAGAGCCTTCAGACTGTTGTGGATCGAGATATGCAGTGACTTGGCGCCGGTGCCGCCGTAGTTGCTCTGTTGAACGGCTTGACCAGATTTCGCGCTCATGGTATACTTGGTAGCAATCACCATCTCAGCGCGGCGACCCGATTTCTGCATCCACTCGCCGATCCAGAGCTCGCTTTCACCTGATTGATAGGTGTTGGCGGTGTCGATGAAGTTGCCGCCAAGATCATAGAAAGCGTCGAGGAGTTCGAACGCCGACTCCTTGGTGCATTCACCCATGCCATACGACCATGCATTTCCAATACCTTCATGTAAGTCAGCACAGTATTCAAAGGACGTAACATATATATAGGACTATTAGCCATACTCATGCCCCCTAGACAGATAGGGCTGACTCGGACAGATGCGGACGGCGCAAGGAGCCGGTGTCGTCCAAGCACGCTCTTCGGGGCAGCAGGTGGTAGGAAAGCCATTTTGATTGTTTAGTGACGAATTTAATCGCAGTTGGAAAAGGTATCAGTGGTATGTAGAAATCGGAATTCAGTAGCCAAGGTAGTGACGGAGTGGTTGGTATCCCAGGGGAGAGATACGGGAACATAGGTGATGGGACGCCCATTTTATATTCGAACCCAGCTCTCGAGTTGTTTTGAACAGCCTTCACATTTAATTTCACATCGTCTTCGAATTGATTCCCATTCTAGTATCGTTTCATTGCCGTACACATAGGCTAGGCAATGTTGACTTACAAATCCACGATGTTGGTTACACGGACTTCGGACTTCTCAATTTCAGCTTATCTCCCTCACGGACATAAAGTTGTGTACTCCAGATACCCGCCATATGGATGTTGTAGATATTACCGGCATTGTACTACCTAGTCTGAGATTCACGATAGACTTACAGAGTAAAGAAGAAGAAAAATCTCGGACTTAACATATTTCAGCGGTAGGTTGGTGCTGAATGAAGCCTTTCGGTAATTTTCTAAGCACGCCTATGATAGCCCAAGGTACTTATCCTTTTCTTTTAAGATAGAGCACATTTTAGAACTCAAGGGACTAAACAGATATTCTCAGCCTACACGAAGTTCTAACCTGGCCACTTGCTTAGAAAAAACAATTAGCTATGGTTGTCCCATGATGTTAGGTATATAATACATCACATATAGAGGCCCGAAACATAGTGGTGTAACCCAGCCAAGGTTACCTAAGTTTCCAGTTTAGCGTGTCGGTGGAATGGGCTCTACAAGAGTTTGCTAATAGATATCTTTGCCATTCATTCACGTAGTATTATTACTTGTCGAAACTTGTAGGCAACTCCTTCGAGGGTTTAGATGATAGCTAAACTGGCTATTGCCAATCATTGCCGAGCTAGAAGTGAATGCCCTATCCTCATCTCTCTTATACCGGATATATGGGGTAAACTAGTGCTGAAAGAGTATTTACCTAAAGCAGAAGTCGACCCCATTCCGAATATAAGAGGTTAGTCCTACATGTAAAGTGTACCGTAAGTGGTAAAATGCACCTCAGAAAAGCGTAGTGAGGAAGAATCTAATACTAAGTACAATCATTGACACATTATCTATTATAGTTCTCTAAGGGTGCATCATGTTTTGCTAACGTTCTAAGAGTTGAGAAGATTGAAAGATACCTGGTTTAGGTTGATTTGTGGAGCAAGTACGGCATCGAAGGATTAGATCAAGCGCCAAGCTGAAATAGAATATCACAGATACAAAAGAAAACCCAAATTGTATTGTACTCCAGTGGTATATTAGCAGACCCCTATTCTACAGAGGTAATTTGGGAAACGCGTCTACTGGATAGAAAAGGAGGAAACATTAGTCCATATTTGAAGCCACGGAGCTTTTTCCATACTCATTACTAGCACCTGGGATGTGTCAATTTATTATAATCTAGTTCCGCTTAGAAATCTAGCGTGGCTCATTTCCTAAACCATATGATCATAAGCTCTAGAACTTGAGGACGTTCCATGTCACTCCTTTTCCAGTTTTCTTCTCAAGAGGCAATGGCAATCATCGCCAAGGCATTTTGTTTTGATATACAAGAATGAGCAGTGTTTACAAGGTAATTTACTGGTCACGCACCCCAAAAAGGTAGCATTTCGATCAAGTGACATGAGTTTGGCTGCATTATTTTTGAAGATGACACTCGCTCATGCGATTCCATTCGGTTCAACATATAATATTACAAAAGTCCCATTAGTAAATCATTCTAACAACATTCAAGAAATTCAAGAACTGTCAACTAAGCACTCTGCCTGACGACCATTCAACTTGTCTTTTTTTGCGCCTCTTCAAGCAGCTCTTTGATGTACCCATTGATCCAGTAGCCACTTAGTTTCCCAGCGTCCAAATCAGCAGCGCCCGAGATACGGCCTAAGCATACACCATTCCCAGCGTTACACCAGCAATCAAATGGCTGCGCCATTTTGAATTCTTACTCAGACACCCAGAGTTAGTGTTTTTCATCTATTATATTGCAGAATTCAACGTGCTTTTAAGGGAATGATAGGGGTAGGAAGTGCCTTCATCAAGTACTTCGAGTTCCTGAGGAAAAGTCTGAGGGGCTAAGAGGCTCTGAATTACTGACCTGTACTTGGGTAAAAGAAGCTGAGTACTATAGTATCTAAAGTTAGAAATTGATCTTTGAAAAAGCGATTGAGTTGTGGCAGGTTGCCTGGAAGGGGCTTTTGTAATCTCATTCAGGAGTCGAAAAAGGGGTAGGGGGTAGAAACACTTTCGAATTATTTAAGGTCAGTCAAATATATCATGAAGATTCCTACTCACAATCTCCCTTCTTAAGGTCGCGGTCTCTGCCGACTCTGATCTCCATTCGTTCCATATCCCACTCGAGGGATGGAGCACAACTATGATTGATGTAGACAAGATCGGAATTGAGCTCTAGGTGTAAGTTTCGACCGGCCTAAAACGATTCGCAAATATTCGTCAAAAACTTTTGAAGTAAGATATAAATTCTAACCTGGACTGAGCGCCATGAAGGCTCCGGCAACACGGTCGCGCCCGTAATGCGCGTGAATAATGACCCGGCCGGCAGGTCAACAAGTGACTCAGCCTGCGATTTGAAGTCCCCTTTGAATTCCCTGACCACCAGGAGTTGCTTCAGATCCGGTTTTACCCAGGCAGGCGGAAAATCAGTCGCCTCGGCGGCGGCCACTAGCCGCTCATTATCGGGAATATATGTGAGCGCTGCCATTGTGAGTCCTCTTGTCTGAGAATAACAAATATTCACGTTATACTCTGTCAAAAGAAAGAAACAGGCCGATGCTGTAATATAACTACTCGTAGTTTTACGGGCAGATGGAAGAAAATGAGTCATTTACCCAAGTCCAAGAACGATCCACCAGCGCCCTGCCGCTTAGCGTATTTATACAACGGCTAAGGGAATTAAACCTGCGGCCTTCGCGGCAATGGTGAAAATTCAGACGTTATCTAGAGCACGAGGGAACAGCACCAGCGACGCATTGGCCCGCGATTCGGCTGTGAGGAGCCCCAGCACGATGACGGAATTATATTCCCGGTAGGCAAGCAGGCGAAAACTCCCTCGTGACGCAATGTATCGCTGCCGGCTTGCGGGTTAGGCCCATTTATCCTGTTTGTATGGGTGAGGACGACGAGTCCTCAGGCGACATGGGATCAGGAAGCTGTCCAATGACATAGACCAAACGGTGATTTACTTTCGGAACCCGAGGCTCACCATCTTTGGTCGATAGCTGGTTCAAGACATCTCGAACCCCTCAACCCATAGGTGTCCCGACTCTGTGGGTTGCATTTCGATTGGCTGCCAAGAACGCTTGACAGGCCTGCAGAAATATCGTTAAGTATGTTGGTCAGCGCAGTGCATGTGACAAAAGTCCTCTCCCACTTCAGTAAGCCGGGCCGATATGTATGGCCAAATACAGCGCCATAAGGAGTGGCAAATTGCTCACGGTCCGGATCAGCCGTCAATCTGCTCTTTCAATATCGCCTAACAGGCGGTAAGCAGAACAGTAGTACTGAAGGAATCTGACCGTTGCCTTGGTTAATTGGCTGCTTATAGGGGGTTGGAATATTCATACTAACGTTGATTTTAATGGAAATCAGGTTCTTCGCAACATAACACTCGATGGACATAAGTGAACAAGCGAAGCAAAATACACTCAGGCCTTTGTAGTTGGAATCAGTGTGTATGTATATCCCATTGTCTAGGAGGGGTTTTCGTAGGTTATAATTGCTACATGTGCGTGGGTATTCGGACACCACCCTATACTCTCTTATTGGCCATACACAAGAAGAATTATACTTACCCCAAGTGGCCGCCTCGGTAGCAGAGTAAACCATACATGGATGACGCGTGAGGCTGGTAGACTTGCCCGAGTGTCTCGCCAGAATGAGACAGACACTTCATATGCCAAAAAAAAAACCAGGAGCCGAGTGAAATGGTGTTGAGGTATGTCGTATCATAAACGTCATTCTTAATGACCATATAACATGTTACAAGTTCGCCGAGATTAAAAGCGACACCATGGCATGAACTCGAAAGGAGAGGATATGATAATTCGTCATGTGACCAGTTCGAGATGTATCTAGGCACATATAAGGTATCCATTAAGCTACACGGTTAAGCCACGGCTAATTATGAAGACACACTCTGTAGGTTGAGTAAGAAATTCCCCTTATTCTTTGTTCCAAGCATTGGTTCTTCTGCCGCTGCTGCCAATTTACCGTCTTATTATAACAAAGTAATGCTATTTTACTACCTTACAACTAGTACGAGACTACAGGGGAATGAGATTAATTGAAATTTGAGTAAGTTATATAAGATTACTTGAAGATGAAACCTATCTATATCATTGGCGCTGGTTTGTAGCGGTATGAAGATCCAAGTCTACGTGAGGGCGGGTAAAGGTATAGAATACAAGCTGCATCTGTACATATTCCGATTCGGTATCTCGTCAAGTTATCTTTGAATATTTTGAAATATTTATTATTATGTGGCTTATAATATAGGCTATCCCCTGAGAGCCCGGACCAGTGGTACGGAAATTGGAAAGCTAGGAGAATATATGCGTACTTGACATATTATCGTGATCACATCAAATCTCACTGACCTCTTCAGAACATGTGTGCATCTCATAATGACCCTATATCACATTCCGAAAGGCAGCGCTTGCTCTCACACTCAAGAAAGCTCCAGTTAATTCACAATAGCGATTTCTTGTACTCCTTGCGGCGGTCGGGAAGACGGGAGGTCACGGGACACAGGGTTGGAAAATAGGTGTATGCGTGCATGCACCGAGCAGGGAGTATCCTTCACTTCGCTTCGGATGTCTTTTTTGTGGATGGCTAGGTTGATTAACTATCATTGAGATGATATAGATATCTCTATTTTTTTACTCTTGGGACTATAATCTATCCTCACACATGCTCGGGCACATCATTAATACATCTCTGGCTTCAAACCCCGCGCTAGAACTTGGGGTGGAATTCACTTGCACTCTCACTGAACAATAGGCAGACTACTTCCAAAACCCTGATACCCAAGATACGAGCTGCAAATATGAGAGCGGAGATGTACCTTTGAACCTTCTCCAATAACTAAGAGGAGTCGTTCGTCATTTTAGACTTTGGGTTCGTCACAAATGCCTTTCCCATGTTCCAGGTCCCACTCTTCGAGGAAAATCTCGCCTGGTGACAGTATACGCAATCAAGGAACAATATAATATTCTGCCCTGACAGGGAGAAATATGTACTATATCAGGTTGATATACAGGATTTCAAGACATTGAAAAGATAGAAGAAGGGTCTTATTATATGATTCCTTCAACGCCGTATGAGATCTAGCACTGCTATATATCCCAAATTAATCCCATGGAAAAAAGCCCAACGAGGGAGTGTCTGATCGAATTAAGATTCTGTGTCTACACATTGCGAAAAATGTGGAAACTACCATCAGCGCGAATACGGACAAGCTGGGGATTGTATCATCTATTCTTCTCCCTGGCGATGTTCCTCTTCATCTACCCGTCGCCCGTGTCCGCCTTCCCCGTCAATACAGCCTCTCAAAAGGATACAACCGCCCTCGAATCACGAGAAAACCAACCAGATGGCTTTGCCAAGGCCTTCGGAACAGCGATGACGATAGTCGTACTAGTCGTGGCCTCAGGGTCCATAGTGCTCTGCGCATTTGCGCAGGCGTGGCGACAGATCTTAGACTGGAGTGTGCACGATGCGACGGACGTCCTCAGGAAAAAGGGAAAGCTGCACAAGGAGAATGAGGCGTGGTTCTGCGAGGCTAATAGTGCGTTACCGATGCCGCAGTTCGATGCCGCAGTTCGATGCTGTGGAGCCCGAGACGGAGCCGTTTTACCTTTATACTCAGCCCTGGGCTCCCTATAAAAGCCCCGGATCTTATCACGGCCGTGATGTCCTGGTTGTTCTGGCCGTATATCCGCGCAATGCTGTTTCTGCAACTGGGACGAGATCGAAGGCCAGCTGCAATTTGTCGACTGCCACGCTGCCCAGTTAGGATAATCCAGACAATATTGAACGTCCAGCTAGCGTCGCTTATATATTGGACCATCCTTGATTCACCCAACTCGATATACCGTCTGAAGCCACTATGACACCTTAGTTTCGAGTACCCTTACTAAAGGCTGAAGCTCACTCGAGACATTATACACCGCACGAGAAATTGAATGCTACGGTTCTGGGGGATCATGATTATACTAAGGTTGGGTTTCATATAATATCGATAATAAATGGTAACAATTCTTTGGGCTTGGTTGAGAACTTGAACCGTTATATTTAGGTAATTCAATAACGAAAGGCTAGAAAGGGGACGATACATAAGCAACATGACCACCCATCATAGTGTTATAACACATCATATCACGAACTCTTAGATTTCTCCTGACATGAGTGATTGTGAAGAAGCTACAATTATGAGGCCCTGAAGCAAGCATGAGACGCGAATTATCTCTCCGAACTGGAAACGATGTAAATCATAAGTGAAGAGATGTTAGTTGCTCAATTTTTGCCTTCGAAAGAAGAATTCTTGGTGAGTCTCGGAAATTCTAGCTCTCGAGAGTTTAGAGTTACAGGCATACGGTTCGTCCTCTACTGTCAACTGTACAATCCTTGAAGATATTACAGCGACAAAGAGGCTCGAACACCATATATTTGCAGTTCTATTGGTCAAATAAACTTCACCTTAAGAGGCTAGAGAACAAAGGTGCTCTGGATGTCACGTTGTAATAAGCCGATCCCGGATCGTGGAGGTCCCCGGTGGCTTCCCATGATGAGCATTAAGAAAATTCTGTCACGATACTCGACGAGCGTTACGAGATGGAATCAATACCAAACTCGCAAATGAATACATCCCGACAGTGAACGATCTCGATCCCAGGCAAGCATCCTGACCGCCAAGGATGAATATAAGTTCATACCACTCCACCGGGACGCCAATAAGGCGTTTGACAAACCCAGGACGACACACAGTCTTATCTCGGTATTTCGACAGTTGGGAAGACCCAGGTCTTTCTCATGGATGACTGGCGGCTCCAGCCGAGAGGGAGAGTTATCAGCGCATCATCTGGCGATCCCAGTTAGCAAAGACCCAGCAGGAGGGTATTGTGTAACGCGAGTGGCGCATACAACATACGAACCATTGTTTGTGAGCGAGTACTTGCCTGTCGAGATCATAGTATATGGGTATGTGTTCGTACGCCCGTGTTACCTCTTATGTTCACAAGAAGAAGCGGGGCGTGGTTCGTGAAAGAAAAAAAAAGGGCCGTTTGTCGAACGTTTCGAGCATGCGAACCCGAACCCGAACGCCGTTTCGTCCTACAGTGACACTGCAGTACAGCGTAACACCTATTTCCCAATCTACCTGCCTCTCCACTCTTGAATGGGGTGGTTTTATTTCTTGGTGTTTGGGGCATTAGGTAGTCTTCGCTATCCCGTGTCCCTGGGACTCGGCTCGAAGAGAAAAAGTCATGGGACTTATCTGACTACCACACTCATTGTGTGGCTGGCTCTCGTGCCGTGTGACAAGATCCTTCATTTTGTTGAGTTGCACTAGGTTATCTACCACACCGCCTTCCTCGAGGAAACGAAACCGGCCGCCTCTTGAGTGGACAGACGACGGACTGCCCCGTTGAAACCAGAGATCCGGCGCAACGGCTCAGATCAGATACAAGAACACAAGCGGCTATATATGTACAGTGTGACATATGAAACAAACTATCCAGCCGGAACTTTTCTGCAGCAAAGTAATTACGCTACCACATTTGATAGGTAACACACGATAAACACACATACATACATACATACAATTCTCTCAAATGAGACAGGGGTGGGGAGTGACGAAAGAACGAAAAAATTCCTCTGGTAGGAGTCTGTGAAACCTGGGAAATATTCAGACGAGACGGAGGGCACAATACCAGCTACTGCAATGCAGTACTACAATGGCTGTTGGGCATGTTTTGATCGATCCTGCGCAACAGAATTGGGGAGAGAAGTACAGTAAAAAAAGAAAATAAAGAAAAACACCTGCACACTCCCGATGCACTTCACCTACTATGCAGGTACACCACAGCAGCCACATCTCAGGAGCTAGCTCATTCTGGGTAGATCTAGTGTGTATGTACGCAGTAGGAGTCTTTCCGTGGTCGGTAGTTCACTGCACTACGTGCATAGGGGTTCGTTTCAGAATGCTGCTTGGCAGGTTAGATGATATGACATGTCAACTCTGTGTTGCGACCCTTTTCAAGGGCCATGCTAGACTGCTTCTCCCTCGTTAAGACTTGAATGCTAGGCTCGATGAGTGGCAGGGAGAGGGGGAGATCACTGTGAGACTCGCATTACCATTGGTGCTTTATGCAGGCTTCCGGATCGTGTTTCATTCATCGGCACGGGTAGCATAAATAGGTACCACGAGAACAACGGCGTGGCTCTGTACAATGTCATTCTGAGAGAAATGAAGAACTCGAAGAATAATGACATCTGCACGTGCGACTCGAACCTCTTGATAGCCGATTCAACATACAGCTAGTATATGACGGCTCGTTCACGCCCAAAGAGATGCAAGATCGATCGCATTACAGATAAGCAGATCCTACTCACATCTCCCCTGATCTTCTCATGCACAGGAGACTGGGCAGTAACTGGGGAATGAACGTCACGATCAGAGACGCCCTGTTACGGTATCCAGTATCTCACCTATATTTGCCACTGTAGTTATCGCTGTCAATGTAACAGTCGAGTCCGTCAAACAGCTTCCTTACATGCAATGCCACCCTAGAGTAGAAATATCGTATCATCTAAGCAAGAAGCTTGACGTATTGTAGGGCTTATCGTCCATGGTAGTAGTTCTAGAAGACGCAAGGCACCTGGCATTGTCCTACCCGAGACATTGTGTTGATAGGCATTATACCTTGCCAGCCCCACGAAGGGAGGCTAACACATGGAGTTGAGACTTTATTATACAAGTCTTATCAGAGACAATTCTTGCATGCCACAGGCTTAGACCGTCCCAGGAATTAGCTCATCTATTGGTAAGTAGGTTGTGTATTCAGTGTTAGAATCATGACTGGGAATTTGCTATAGTCCACTTCCCCAGGATGAATAGAGGTGCTCATTAGCTCCTACTAACGGGCGCATTCTGAGCATCCGGTTTGGACCTCTACACTTTCTAGTTTTGGGTCGTCTTTGAAAGGCAGAATCCTCGGTACTAGGATAACGGCGCCAAATCTGATATTCTTGATACCAGGAACTACCAGGTAACGAAGTAACTGGATCTAATAGGTCGCACCATACCAACAGGCTTTTTCTAGCCAGTGAAAATTGGTGGATACAAAAGGTTTGAGGGTCAGATTCCAGTTCGTACACTAGTAGACGGCAGTAGGAATTAGATAAGCTTATACAGTATTTGGACGATGGAATGAACACTGGATAAACTTGGCGCTCCAGTAGATTAACCAACGGCCGACTCCATCACCCTCCCTTCATTCAAACGTGACGGGTAAGGTAGGCACCGGTATAAGGTACAGAGAGACCAGTGGAGATGGAAAGCGGACGGCAACAATAGTCGCTTAGTGTAGTGTAGTGTAGTGTAGTGTAGTGTAGTATCGTGAAGTATGGGTGGTGATCTCTGCGAATGCCAAGCGTTCGGACGAGCCATACGAAGGCTGGCGAGGTTCGATTAGGTAGTATACGCTAGTCTAGTGCCCATACGGACACTATATGTAAGTACACTTCTGACAGGTTGCCACTTAGCGTAGATGCGTGCCGCTTGCATTTGTTGCGTTTCGGCCCCGTACCCAGGGAATCAGTGGATGTAAGGGTTCCGATGGGTTGGGACCAGAGTCTGGCTCAAGCGTCTACTGCGAGAGTAGTGCACTGCGAGTGCATACCTAGGTTAGATAGTTGGTATCATATAAGTCAGCAGCAAGAATTCAGCCGAGACGTTTGGTACAATTACCAGGTTTCGGGAGCGGAAAAAGGACCATGCGTGGTAGGTTGTAACTGTATACAGGTACTACTGATAAGTACCTATATTAATCAATTAACTCTACATACCTACAGTGCTGGATTGTGTGTGTGTGTGAATAGGTGTTCTGACGAAAGCGCCGGCCAATCCTTCTCATTCGCTGGTGGCCTATATCGGGTGACACACATAGACGCTAGCGCGAAGAGGGTGCGCCTACATTTTGGCTATTACCTTAGGTATGTAGGTAGATATTATTGAGTGTACAGACGCCAGACGAGACGAGACGGGGGGTGACACGCTGACGTTGACCCGTGTCAGTCCCTTCTTCGTGAACAGAGAGATAGAGACAATAGACGAGGGGAAAGAAAAGTCGACATGACCACGCACGCACCAACCCGACTGCCGAGTGACGCAGCAGATCTGGATGATTTGACGGGAAATAATGAGAACCAGCATTCGGGAAAGGCGCGCGGTCGGATCATGGGACGGTTGTGCGGTTGTGCTGTGGTTGCATCATGCATGACACTGTGGGCAAACGGTGCTTCCATGCTCGTGGGCTTGCCCGTCACTGGCCATCGCGTTCCGACGACAGGACCTCCAGTGGGTAGAGGGGGGAGCGGGGCAGGGGGAGAACAGAGACGGGCGGGCGGGCGGATTGCATCGCTGAATCCCCCTATCAGGTACAGATGTGTGTACCTACATCAGTTAGGTACTGAGTAGCGCGCTGTAGGTCGCCTCGAACAGGAAAGTAAAAAAAGCTCTTACGCTACCTCGGATACGCTACACTGCACTGCACCCTTGGTGGCTGCCCTTGCAGGGGTTCGTTCTTCCATACGAAGCCTGCATTTGTCAATTTGCCCATCTCGCCTACTTGTGAAGAATACTACTTTGCCCAGTTTGCCTGAATATGTAGATACCTATACTAAGTATGACACGACCTTACTTATACACTGTACTGCAGTGCAAGGTATTGCAGAAATTTTGCCCGTTGGGATCTGAGAGATCTGGTGATGGGTATAAATATCATTGTCAGACTGAAGGAGGGACTAGGGTCAGAGACTGGGGGATACCGGATCGGAGCTTCTTACCTACCTCTTCAAAGTGAATACTTTTTGGTAGCTATAGGACACTGCGCTATGGCACACACGCACACACACACACACCCACACATACACACCCTTATGTCACAATGCCACCCTGACTAACATCGGTAGTTCAACGGTCGCTTTGTTGGAGTAGATAAACTCTATTATTGTGGCCTGATGTTTGTTGCCTGCAATGATTGCTCAGTACAGGCTAACGAGGCCAGATTGCCAAAGCCACCCAAGGGAGAGGTCATTTGTTTTAGGTATTAGTGGATCATAGTATACAAGCACCCAGCAGGTTGGGTCAAGAGGATTTTCTGTGACCAACTATACTACCTTAATGATGCCACTCAGAAAAGCTGGAAGCGGCAGTGCATGCGCTTGTGTGGCAACTTGTGAACTGTTGGTGTAATGGATGATGACAAGCGAAAAGGATTTCTGTACCTCGATTGTATTTGATTGTTTTTGTTTCGCTAGCGCAGCAGCAATAGCAACGTAGTATGCGCTACTACTTCCTGCTACTGTACGCAGTATACGTATACGCATACCTATAACTACTGACTGTTTGAAAGAAGGATGAAAGGAATAATGGGGTTCATATCTGATAATGGACACGTACAATAGAGGATGGGGGCGGGAGCTCCTTAATAGTGTAGGTAAATGATCGAATTATACTTCGTACTACACTACCGTATATTTACGTGGATATTTGTAGCGTGGATACAGTAATACCTAAATAGAAAACTTGGAAAAATGACGCGCCCCTTAAGACTCGGTTCTACCCGTTAATCGCCTGTGGCAAGTGTGGGTTTCTGGGGGTGGGTGGTTCGAACCCTCGGTGGGCGAAGACGAGATAGGAGGAGTATGTAGAAACACTACAATTCAAGCTAATTTACCCCATTCCCGTAATTCTCAAATATTCTCTCCGATAGGTTTAGTCTAGAGAGAGTGGTGAGTAGCCACATTCCCGCGCTACGACATAGTAGGCTTAGGGAATTTCTACTTATATTCCTTCATATAGTGTGCACATGGCCATATGTGGACTGTATACTTAACCTCAACAACATTGTGAGAAACCAATGATGCCTTTTTCCAACATCTTGATCCGCACTAATAGCCACCATTGCCACAGTCGTTATGAAGTGGCAGCACTGCTTAGGTTTGCTTTTCGATACCGCCTGTTTTACATATCGTACCTATAGTAGTGATATAGTGAGTCCATTAGTCAATAGATGTGTGCGTATCTACCGGCAATTAGGTGATACAATCAGTGAGGAAGCACCAAGGCAGTCGAATAGGGAGGCGGCACCTGTTGGTTGGAACAGCGAACGAACTTGGACCGATGCCCTGAATCCACGTTGGTGGGATCACACTCTGCGCCGCCCAGTCGGGGGGTTCCCTTCCTGTGAGTCCTTGTACGGCAGGCCATGTGTTACATGTAGCGTAGCTGGGTAAATACATGGAGGGATGTGATGCAATGGCTTGATTGCGGTCCAAAGCATGCCAGGGCCGGGTACATAGCACAAATGGGTACTTGGCCTGCCAGCTCTGGCCTACATATTGCATGGATGACGACCCAAGATGCCAAGGAGATTAAGCTTGCTAAGAGATGCGAGAGAGCGGGTCGACTGCCGCGCTGGAAAGTGGCGATGACCAGAGACCAAAGGCAAACAGGACCGAATCGCTGAGAGAAAGGCTACTAGAGAAGTCCCACAGCAAAGTTCCGCCTGGGTTGGCCCATGCGACCAATGATGCTTATCTGTTGTACTGGAGTGGAGGTTGTACAGGGTTGACAGGCTACCGACGCTGTGTTTTTCTTTCGCACTGTTGCATCTACCCACCCCATCCTGCCCCGAGGACGCCTGGCTGGGTCTGCTGGGGTAAAGGGGATAACCAGTATAAGGTGGTACTTGCGTTGGGTATACCACAGTTCCGACTGCCACTGAGCACACTGAACACTCAACTAGCATTCAACAACAAGTTGTCTTACACCCATAATTTCTCGCAAAACTGATTTGATTATAAAACATACCATAGCTGGTGTGAATAGATTCAAAACTTGATTGTGTATTTTCTCATGCCAATACAATATTGTCAGTGCTAGGTGAATGGTGTTAATTATTCCATTTTGTTATTTGCTCTGCAGAGCTACGGCGCCGAAAGTGCCTGATCCCTGTCTGCCACTTGAATACGCTATACTGACATGGGACTAGTGTCAATGAAAGTCTGACCTAGCCTACTCGACCCAGTGCACTAGACGCACCAGTAGTATGGTGCACAGTATACGTTCGACGGATGCTAGCGCGGACTACTTGTTCCAGAAACCAGTCATCAATCAATCAGGCCCATTCGTGGGTGTCCCCAGTCCGCTTTTCACTGCGGCCAAGGTCTACCTCTCGAGTTCCCTCCCTCACCCGCTCAACTCTTACGCTGGCTGGCGTCTCGTCTCATATCTTCACTTCCATCCTTTCGCCCTCACGCAAATGGTCTGAGGCTTTTGTGGCTGTCTGGCTGTCCTTTCCGCCTTCGACCTCTTTTCACCCTTCCTTCGCACGGCACGCATCCCTCAATGCCCAGCTCGAGTCCTTGAACATTCGCTTCTGGTTTTATTTCGTCTCATGTATTTGGCCTCGACCCGAGAATGCGTTAAGGTTGCCTAGCTGCACATCGCGTCAACTGCACCGAGTCAGCTCGTCCAGAGTCAAAGCCGGCTTTCTAGGAGTCTATCGCCAAACAAACTTCGACTACGACCCAACGCGGCGGCGTCTTTTCTTGAAGTGCCCGCTGCTTCTTGGCCTTGCCTTCTCGTGTCATAACTTGTCATCTTACAACTTTAAATCCTCCCTGTTCCGCCGACTCGGAATCTATCAACCCAGACCCCCAGTCCGACCTGGTGGGATCTGCGACGCAACCATAGTCTCGTTCTGTTTCTCTGTGACTATTTAAAAGACATTAATTATGCTGTCCATACAGGTAAGACATCACCTCGCCCACTAAAACGATATATGCCACTTGTATCCTTGCTTGCGGAGTATACACACATAAACTCCCAGCAGACAGACCTACGTTCGCATGGCGGCAAACTACTCCTCCCCAATTTTCACCGCAATGATTTAGTTTCGTGAAGCAAGAACATCAAGTTGACAATGGATCTGCATCTACAGCCCGACTCTAATTTAGCCAGCATGATGGCTGCCCCGGAATCGCGACTGGGCAAGACACAGCCATTTTCTCGCGAACGCCGGGTCACTAAAGATGGGAGGCAATTATGGTATCAGCTCGAGGTTCTCCAGCAACCCGAGCGTGCTCGAGCCTGTGGCTCGGGACCTAAATGTTTGTAGTTTCTCTCTTGATTCAACTCTTTCGTATGTGTTTTAACATCAATTGTAGCGTCGGCCGATCGTCGCCCAGTAGATCCTCCCCCAGTTGTTATCTTGAGAGTATTAGAAGGTGAGAGCTTCGAAGGTGCCAGAGATATCACCTTCGACTACAACGTGGACTTTTTCTGTTATGCCTCCCTCGAACATGCGCGTCCGATGGCTCACGGAAGGGTACAAACCCCTGCGGCTACGTCGCCTCCTGTCCTGACAGGATTCCCAGTCTCGGGTTGCTGCTACCTGGACCGACCTGATCCTGCTGGCTATTTCTTGTTCCCGGATCTTTCTGTCCGTCACGAAGGCCGATATCGTTTGGTTTTCAGCCTCTACGAGTTGATCAAGAACGAGGGAGATTTAGATAGGGATGCCCCAGAACCCGAGGCCGGTACCGCACAGCTTCCGACCGATGCCTGTCACAGGATGGATTTACGGTCGGCAGATTTCACAGTGTTCAGTGCCAAGAAGTTTCCGGGTCTCACTGAGAGCACTACTCTTAGCCGGACTGTCGCCGAGCAGGGTTGCCGTGTACGCATCAGGCGTGATGTACGAATGAGAAGACGCGAGACGAACACGAAACCTGCTGGTGGTGATGAGTATAACAACAACGCTGAGGAAGAGTATGCGAAACGTCGGGGAACACATACCCCCGAGGGATACCGGGCCCGCTCTATGAGTAATTCAAGCATTGACCGAACGGCTTTTCCGGACAGACGGCCTTCTAATGTTGAATATGCTACTGCACCGCCCCCGCCGACTTACCAAGCGAACAAATCTTCAGGTGCTATGCTTAACTTTGGACAATCTACAAATGGTTTTGCCCAGCCTTCATACGGGCCTATAAATGCTTCGAACCCGCATTCGAATCCACAATCTACCCCGGTATCTCCTGCTCAAACTGTCTTCCCTCAAGCCCAAGGCGCCAACTTACCTCCCCCATCGCCCAGCTATTCAGGCTCTGCTTATTCAAGCTATGAGCAGCCTGAAGCGGAGAGCAAAAGGCTGTCGAACTCTTACCCTCACATCTCCGCTAAAGCGCCTAGAGGTGTGGAGCCGAGATCCTCCATCAGTTCTAATGTGTCCGTGGAGAATACTCCACGACCTATTCTCCCATCTATTAGCTTCCCTAGTCCATCCGACTCGACATATTCTGAATATGGAGCATATCAGCTGAAGAGTGGCCTTTACCCTCAAGCAGAAACGCGGCAAACTAAACGGCCGGCCGATGAGTCGTTCGTGTCTCATCAACACCAAATGCGTGATGTCCGTGGCGAACGTCTCCCGATGCATCAACCCATTTACCCATTAACATCGAGCTATATGAGAGCCGACGGCAAGAAAATGTTTGCTCCACAACATCTTTGGCTACCATAGATGGCTTTCTGATGCGCATATTTTCGTCCACTTGTCTTATTATCATACTTAGGCGGTTTATAAACGGGCTCGAATCTGGGCGAAAGATTCGTCGGAGTTCTGGTAGTTTGGCTTAAACATTGCACGATTCATGTGTACATACATACCACGACGGTTTATTTCCATTTCATTTCTACCATACCTGGTTCCATCGGCGGATCTAGAGTTTTTTTTTACAAGCGCGACTAGTCCAAATACTGGACGTTACTTTTTACCAGTCTGGCCTGTCCAGTTGCGAGCAGCCGGGTCAAGGCAATTCGTTATTCACCGGGGGAGCGAAAGGGCAGAGAGGGGAGGGGGTGAGGTGGGGTGGTGTTGGTTGGTTGTCATTCACAATGCGCTGGTCTCATCTTGGCATGCGAAGCATGAAGATGATGAGTGAATGGATACATGCGTCATGAGAACGAGTCGCAGGTGCGTTCTAGACAGCGTTGGTTTATCAGCAGTTGCAGCATTCACATAACCATCATTTGTCAAGCGTTGAGTTAAAGTTAGTTGAGTAAATCAAAATATGATACCATAGGGTTGCTGGAGACAAGAGGTGCAATATACCAAGTTTGTATTTTCATATCTCTAAGGATTTTGTGATAGTATACAAACTTGATGAGCCTTAAGTCGTAAATGGGATAGACTTTCTAGATAATGTATAATCCTACATACATGTACTCAGCTTGCCTGAAATTGAATAGGCATTCCGGACAGGGCACTGGCACTGGCATGTAGCCAGAATGGGCATAAATACAAATGAGATGAAGTACCGTATTGGGCATGCGGGACCATGCTAAGGCCAGGTAGGCAGTCCGAGCCGCAGGTCCTAACCGATAGCATACTGCCAGGTGTAATAGTGGGCTCCTGGTTGCCCCCGCAACCGTCAGTAATTTATGTGCACCGTGACCAGATCAACCAAAACATATGTCTACTCCTGGCTCACTGAGACAAGTTCAACTACCATTCGAAGCAATGCTAGACTCATCTGACATACCTACCTACCTATCCATCTCGCTAGTGTAGAGCTTAATGAGCCCATACAACCCAACGCACTCGCAAGCACACGCTCTCAACTCGCATTCTGAACTTAATTCAGAACCTTAAATAATCAACCAAGCAAGATACGACGAGCCAAACTCTATTCCGGACAGCATCTTTGTCCAATGGCATCGGAGCTCAGACGGCCGCTGACCCGAACGGGCAGCGGCTCCCGGCCGCCTACGTCGCGGTTTCAAGAGGGCTCTATGAACGACAGAATCAGCGCCGCACCGCCCGCTCAGTTCCTGGGCGCCCAGCAGCTGAAGGAGTACGAGGATCAATTCTTAGTGGAACCGCCGACACCACGCGAGGCTCGCAGACAGCGCCCGTTCTCGGCTACTGCGATATACCAGCACGTGGAGATCGAGGAGCCGCAGCAGGAACACCAGCAGAGCAGACAGCGACCTGCCATGTCACACAAGAAGTCGACGAGCTTCTTCGGCCGGGTCCGAGATGCTCTATTTCACAGGGGAGGCGGGCAGCACGGCCAGGCCACCAAGACGCAGGAAGTGCGTAGGAAGCACAGCAGTCTGCAGGAGCCGCTGCAACACCCTCTCCCGCCGCTGGCACCGCCGCCGCCGCCGCCACGGCCCGATTACCACGCCGGCAGGACGCAGTCCGAAGTCAACATCGCCCAGATGTTCCCGAACCCACGCGGTGCCACTGACCGGCCGTCACGCGAGGACGTCCTGGCCTCGTACAACCAGCTCGTTTCCTCGGGTTTCTTCCAGTCCCACGCCATTCAATCTACACGCCATGCTGCCCCGGGACGGCAGACACCCGTCTTGCCCATGGATCATCCGGCTGCCGCTCCTGTACCTCGTGCGCCCGTTCGCATATCATCTATTACCTCTCGCTCCGGCTCTGCATCGCCGATGCCAATGCCGATGCCAAGTCCAAACCCGCAAGGCCGGAGTAGCCGGGAATACGCAGCCGCGACAATGGCGGCCCCAGCAGCTTCACGGTCCTCTCTGTCCTCGTTATTTAGGCCTTCAATCCCCGATCTCCATACTAAGGATTCGTGGTTGACTCTGCGAGGCCGCAAGCGCACTCGCGGCGATGGCGATGAGACACCCACCCCGGAACCACATCAGACCTCTTCCACAACAACGGGTTCCGGGGGATATTTCGCACAGCCGCTTAGGAGAGTAGCCAAGAAGCTGCGAGAGATGCCTTCGTCGTCCTCGCAGCTCAACAGTGAAACCATCAAGAACTCCATTTCTCATCCTGCTTCCACCACTACCACCCAGCCGCCAAGCCATAATCACCAGGCAGCATCGTCAGCCGACGGAGTCGTGCGGCTTGTTCCGTCTGTTTCGTTCGGCGGATCAGTGCATCCTAATGAGCGCCCCATACGTCTGCGCTCGCCATCACCGGAGGTGACAATGGTTGATGAGCGCAAGCGCAGCACCGGAAGACCAACAGCAACAGTCCACGAGAAACCCACCACGAAACGTCCGCGCAAGACATTCTCGTATACTCTGACGGAATCCGCGCGCGGTCGAAGCAGGACCGTCGAGCGGGAGCGGGGGCGCGAACGAGACAAGTACCGGGTGCAGAGGCGCGGATCATCCGCCACGCGGCCCGACAGCAAAACCAGGGGTTCGCGCACCAGCAGTGCGCAGCGGTCCCAGAACAACAACCCGCTGGGACAATGGCAGCGGGTATCCCTCGAGGACACCGTGATCCACAGGGATTCGACAGACAGCGCGTGGAGCTGGGGTGAAGAAAAGGACAGCAGCCACCAGGAAAAGAGACAGAAAGAGCACCAGCAGCACGACAAGGTCCGGAAGACGATGCATTCCCCGCTGCAGACCATGCCGGACGCGAATCATCGCGGCGTCCCTGGCGTGCCGGCGGTGCCTAAGGCGCCGGAGCGCTGGCACGGTACGGGGAAAGCGTATCACCTCAAGGACCGCGGCTCCCGGCCTGATCTGGCGGCCGCGGTGACGACCCGTCGGTCTGTGGATAGTGGGCGATGGAATCGTGGGAAAGAGAATGTGAGAGAGGGAGAAGAGGGATCGAAGCGTCGTGTTGATGGCGATGGGGATGTCGACGTCCTTGCTTATGAGAAGCGGGCTTGGAGGCAGGGGGAGCACCAAAACCAATGGCACATAGGAAATGCTTTGTGATTTGTGTGTGGAGGAGTGAAGATGAGAGAGTCTGAGGGTCAGTTGGTTTTATGGGTTGGTTGAGTGATCGCTTGTTGGCATCCTCTGAACCTGTCTACCTGCCCACCTGACCTGGAAGGACTCCCAGTCGACCGACCAAAGAGTTTCCGCGGTCGTTGAGACAGGCTTCATCTATCTATACCCACCCACACTTACCCTTTCTTCCTTCTTCCCCTCGGTTTCTTAAAAGCCAAAACAAAAGTCTTCGGTTTTAAGGTGAGACACACGGAGTAAAGAACGGAACGAACGGCACGGTCACGACATGGTACGGCATCGCTTCATTTTTTCTCTTCGCGGACGAATGGACAGGACGTTTCATGACTGGAGTTAGTTCAACGGACATTGGCAGCGGAGTTTTGGCGTTTTCCCGGATATTTTTCACTTCTGCATCACCTGTTTCTCACCACTCTATCACTTGTCTCTTCCCTCCTCTCTCCATCCATGCTATCCAGAGATCCATCAATCTATCTACCTGTCTCTTGACGATAGTAAATAGCGCTCTACCTTTGGAACGTTTTATCTAGGATCTACCAGGGAAATAAACAGGAGGAAGGAAGTGGAAAGGATGGAGAGGGAGGGGGTGTGGTTTTTTGGTTTTTTGTTCTTCTCTTCTCTTCTCTGTCTTTTCGTCTTTCACGAACGAATCATGATCATGAATGGAAACTGGACTGAACTAAACTAAACTAACTTGATTGGAATTGTATTCAACTGATTTTTGAACTGAGCGGATTGGCGGACGAGCAAGCGGAATGGGTATGAATGAGATCACGATTGTTTAAAAAATGAAGTTCTTATTTACTTCTTTTCTTACTCGCTTTGCATGTATGCTTAGCCGAGTAATCATCTGGACTGATCGATTTGATTTAACTAGAATGAACCGCGGAGAGAATAAATGCAATTCAATTCACTTACTGACTGACTGATATGCTTTGGAAGGGACTTGTCTCTATCTGTTGTTCACTTTACTCGTACCTCCTTTTCCCGTCTTGAATTGACTCATCTCATTTGGATTTTTCTAATACAAAATGTAGGAACAAATCTATATCGCTTTCACTCACGTGTGTATGTTCTGTTTGATTCATACTTCCCTAAGCCCTAGCTTCTCGTGACCATTGCTGAAAAAGAAAAAGACCTTGTGTGTGTGTGGGCACTTTTATTTATTTATTTTATTCCAAAAAAGAAACCCTTTGCTCATATTAGATATATCATTTAACTTTTTATTTCAGTCTAAGCAACTCTTAGGGCGTGTAACGAAGGCTACAAGGGAACTAGTTTGTCGAGCTGATTGAGAATTTGAGGTAATGGCTTATATGGATGGCGAAACTTTCATCTTGTCTGCTCGTGTTCAGTCCAGGATGGCGCTGGAGATGCGGTTCACGTACTCAACATCCAGTTATTCAAGTAACTTGCCCCTCATCTCAAGAACACTTTATTCAGAGCTGATGGTCTGTTTCTTATTGAGAATAGTACAATTCTATCTACTCGTAGGATAAACCCCCCTCTGACTATGGCCCGTCTATATATTCCTTCAACATGCATAGGAGAAACAACAAATGCCAGCGGGAAAGGCTCCCTCTGGTCAGCCTTACTCTCGTGGTACAATGCTGCTTTCGCATATCTTAAGTACGTAGTTGATGTTCTATAGCCTTTGTAGATCCCAAACCCCTACTTTGACGTATTGACCAGTGTTTTTCACAGCTCAAACAGCTTATGATATACCAGAGTAATTATTTCTTCCAAGCCCCTCGTCATCTCGTGATTTAAATATATGCAGGCCAACAAGAACAAAAAGAAGAAGAAAAAGGGAGCAGAAATCGTGATAGCTTGAGCCGCTGAATGTAAAGCTATACAACAAGGTCATGAGTCCCAAAGATTCACATTTCAGGACGCATATCGCAAGAATATATATAATGATAGGCAGATTTGCCTGAAAGACAATTGGAGCATCCAAGATATAGGCTACTGAGCTAGTTCTTGGATGATATTGCGAACTCGGTTACTGATATCTCGTGGGTTTGCAACAAGACCACCAAGAGTCTTTGCTACACTAGCTGTACCGGAAGCTAGTGAGGGAGCGCCGTTCCAGAGCATAGCTCCAAGAACAAGTACAAGAATTGGAATCTGCAACCATTATTAGCTTGGGTCTCACACTATTATACTTTCAGAATCTTTTAGTACTCACCCAGACAAACCAAAGCATCTTATCACTACTGCCTGCCTTGAGCCTCTGGGCGTGTGCTCGCTGGAGAGTTTCTTGTTGTTCTTTCGTGATAAGATGCTTACGACCAATTTGAAGGAGAGCAGGAACTTCTTGGGTTTGAGAGCTTTCTGCCGAGTCTTGGTCAAACAGGGCAGCACACTTCGCATCGGCTTCGAAATCTGCTGCGGCCTGAGCAGCTGATGATTGTTTGACGTCGAGGTCCTTTTGCGGGAAAATATCTTCGTAGGCGGGTGGAGAATCTTTATTTCCAAAAAATGGGAAGACTCCCCATTTATTGTCATTAGAATTACTTGTGTGATCGCCTACCGGCTCTTGTCGCTGGCCACGTATATTAGGAACAAGCGAGCTGATTCGCTGCATCACAGGAGCCGACTGTAGATAAGCTTGGTAGCTAGGCAGTACCGGCATGGGAAGGTTCGGCAGGTTTGGCAGGTTCGGAAGATTCGGCATTTGTGGGATATTGGGCATCTGGAATTGGTGTAGGTTTTGAAGATGCATTGCCATGGTATGCTGAAATTGCTGTAGCTGGGTTGCGACTTGCTCCCGTATAGCTACCATTGTGGGACTTGGAGAGGGTGGCCCTTCATCTGCGTCATCCCTCACCTGTGTTTCGACAGTAGACCGTCGACGCAAACTGGAGACGCTGCGTTCTCTCGTATCAGGCCAATCCATCTCTTCTTCAGTAGAAACCTCCTCCGAATCAACGCTTGTAATTTCTGTTATTGTATCAAAATTATCCGATAATAGTTCTTGACGATGCATTGGTGTTGATGTAGGGGGTTCCCAAAAAGAGGATAGTGCAGAGCTTCGACTGCTTGCCCGACTAGGACGCGAGTCAACACTCCTAGAACGTTGCAGACTTCGACGAACAGAGTTAGATCTGGCAACATCTATAGGCGTGAGACCAGAGTAAGATCGCGCGTTCCGATCAGCCCCTCTCGACACAAGTCGGCGCACGATTTCAGGGTGATCATTCATCGCTGCTATGTGAAGCGGAGTAAAACCTCCCTTGTCCCTGATGTGTATATCGGCACCACGTGATAGTAAACCATCAACGAAACGGACAAAACCAAGAGAGCAAGCTAAATGCAGCATTGTCTGCCCACTAGATCTTCTGAGATTGATCCGAGCTCTATCAGGGTTCTCGCCCAGATCCATCATCTCCAGAATCCGAAGGAGTCTGGATTCGACGGCTTCCCCAGACTCCAAGCTCAAGTGGGTGGTGAAGTTGCCGTTACCACGGGGTGCTTGATTATTTGAGCTAGGCGCAGAGGTCTGCGCGATCAGGATGTTTCTTGCAAAGCCTACAGGATCTGCCGCCATTGTCCCGTATTGACTCGCTAACACGCTGAGTGCTGTACGGATGAGCTGGTCTTCGTCGTCATCCTTGTAGTGGAACATAGCGGGTTGTTGAACGCCCTGCCGTCTTCCTTGTTGTCCTGGTTGTTTGATTGTTACCGGAACAAGTCCTGCTACTGGCGAAGGCGGCAGCATGCACACGAGAGATGTCGGTCCCCAATATGTCGTGGTTATTGCTCTTTGCTGCCCAAAATACACCTCCAGGCCATCATTAGTAAAATTACTGCCTAAAACAGTAATTTCAACTCCTCCACACTTTGACCCCTCATTAGGGATAATCCTAAGAATAGCGGGTGATGGTACCAGAGGCCCGGGAATCATATCTTGAGGTCGCTGTGAATGTTGCATGCTTTGGGGGTCGGCTCTAAGCTGACTTGGACTAGGGGCGCGACTAGGATGGGCAGACACCGGAGCTGAGAACAACTGACTGATGGGCCGTTCTATGCTCATCACCCTACCATTCATGCCGGTGAACATGAATGGTTCTGTCCCGCCAATATTCGGTGTCGCCGGCCCAGCAGCAAGCGGCTGCGGTGCACTACTATGTATGTGTTGTTGTCCATGGTTCGAGAAATCTCCATTTAACGGCCCATGAGTCATGGAAGCTGGAAATGGCGAATTACCTGCAGAAACCGCCATGTCGTTCTTAATGTTAGGGGGCATTGATAGCAATGATTGGTTTGTTTCAATCTTCGTCATAGCAAGGCTGACAGGTACTTTGCAAGCCATGCTAGCTTTTCTTTTTCTGGTTCCTGAACCCATAGGGCTAACCGGTGATGTGTGACGCGAGAGGTTGTGTGGTGTTACTGTTGTTGAGGTAGACTGTGAACCGGTGGACATAGCTAAAGTAAGATGGTGTCCCTGGCTTTGCAGATCAGACGTGGAATGATTCTGACGGAAAGGCAGTGAAGAAATGTCTCCAGAATTTGATTCGAACGAAGTTAATGGCTGTACACTTATAGGCTGGATAGGGGCTGTTTGTGTTGTGACTGGCTGAGGAATACCTGCCTGTGGCGACATCTGTGGCCCATCAGTGTTCAGAGGCTGGGGAGATTGTCGAAACCGAGGTTGAGAGACTGGTTGAGGGTTGGGTGTAGGGCCACCGTGCGTAGGGGTCTTATGGTCATCTGTTATCATGATTGATGATGATAACCCCTGGGCAACAATATTGCCAGCATAGTCTTTCAGTGTAATGATGACCTGAAACCCGAGTTTTTCGCCATGGTGACGACAGTAACATGCGATACGCATGGGTGCATCCACCTGGACAGTTCCCTCAGGGATGGTACCGTTGATAAAACCCGCTCCGGTAGGGTCAGCCATGACTGGCGTGACCGCCTGCCACTCCTTGACCTCCAAAGTGTTAAAAACGATGACCCTGTCTCGTTCATACCGGTCCCATAGCTCTTCTTCTTCCGGCTTTCTGTGCTTCTTCCTCCCTGCACGCTTCCTCTCTCGCGTGATACAGCCGGTACATATGCGTACCTCGCCTCCATTTTGTGGCTTGTTTTCATCATCTTCAGAGCCATCGACAGAACTTGTGGATTCATCAATGTTAGGGTTCCCGGCCGCGCGTACGAATGCTCGCATCCTTTTCGCCTCATCGTTCATAGCACTAGTACAAACCACCATAGTTGTCAATTCTAGCATGTCGGGATTTGGTCCTGTTGGTGGCTTTTGAAGTAGTTTCGGTTTGGCAATAGTGCGAGTCGGGAGATGCACCCTCTTAATCCCTCTTGGCAGATTATGCAAAGTGATCTTGAGCGGAATCTGTGTTTCGACCCGGGATTTGACTGGCATTGGATGTATGACTAATCGAGGTGTCAGAGAGTGCGATAGGGGCGCTGGCGGGTTGCCGTTAGACAGGTCATGGTTAGCAGACGATATATAAGCTAAATCGGATCCAGGCGGCGATGTTATTTGGTTGTTAGTTTGGCCATTCGTCGTGGATGGCCAATTAGTAGATAGGCTTGCGCCACCGAACATGTTGCCAAAATTATTGAAATTACTATCAGGTGAAGGCACGTTGTCGGTATATATAGCACTCGGTGACGACTCGATGCTGGGAATTTGTGCCGAGCGCGGCGACAGGTCGCTTGAACCCTTGCTTCTTATGTTGTTTGCCGACCGATTCGATGACTGTCCCTATAGGCGTTATAAGAATGAGTTGCCGAATTGTTCTCATCGGAATAGATACTAACCGTGCGTTGCTTCGGCTGGGCTTTGCGTCTCTTAACAGCGCGCCCTTGAGACAGAGGTTCGCTCGACATGTGGAATTCTGGTGACGGCTCGTTTGTAACTAGAGGCGTAGAGCTACTCGAGTCGCTCTCGAAAGCGACGTATTGAGACATATCAAGATGATCTGCGTTGAAGGCATCATCACTGCCTGCGACATCATCGAACCATTGGCCTGGCGAGGCATCCATTGGCGTTGCATCTGTTGACCT
This sequence comes from Xylaria arbuscula, assembly GCA_022385695.1. NCBI lineage: Eukaryota > Fungi > Ascomycota > Sordariomycetes > Xylariales > Xylariaceae > Xylaria > Xylaria arbuscula. The sequence continues at coordinate 744,050 of MU279345.1, forward strand.
ACGAGGCGAGCCTGAGCTGGTGCTTCTCATTGATGACGAAGACGAGGTTGAGCCCCGGTGAGAGGGCAGATGAGAGTTTGATTTAACGGCAGCAGGAGCAGCCTGGTTGGATTGTTGAGAGAAAGTGTACGCGGGGTCGCTATAAATCGTAGAACCGCCGCCTTCCAAGGATTGAATTGTTTCAAGCGTCAGGAGCTCGTCGTCTTTCGCCAGCGGATTGTAGTTGAAGGCGAACATGTTTGGCACTGAGAGCTGATCCTCGTCAGGAAAATTGAAAGACCCAGAGGTAGGCATCGCTCCGCCACGGAGCCTCGACTCTGCTCTGTCTACTGGTCGTGAATTTGTTGCGACTCTCTGTTCAGGGGTAATTTACCAGCGAGATGTCGAGTTGGAAGAGTGATCAGTGCCACAGGTGCACGAATGTTGCCGGGGCCAATCGCAGGCGTATGATAAGGCGGTTGTGGGGATGATCTCGGGAGCACAGGAAGAAGCTGACGCGAGCGGTGTTGCCGTGTGGTGCTGTGTTTCGCTCTAGAGCAGCATGGCGATGCCTCTCGAGTCAACGGATGTGGGTGTTGGTGTGTGCTAGGTGACGACAATCGCCGCCCCGGGAGGACAGGTCTTTGGCGGGTGCAACACAGACCGGGAGAGGTGGCCGGAAGAGGTGTCGCGCTCGCTAATTGTCGTTCCACAGGCGACAGGTGCGGGAGGTCGGAAGTCGTGTGAAAACTGGGGAGCACGTCAGCGTCTGCGTCTGGCGCTGGTCTTGTCTCGGGCCCGCTATCGGTGTAGCGATCAGCGCCGGGGGACGTCGAATGTCAGCAGAAGACTACAGCTTGCCGAGGCGGGCGGCGATGTCAGGCGGTTAAGGGGTTCGGGCTGGATGAGGGAGCCGTCGATGGCAGTCACGGCGTTGAAGGAGCCGTTGTCGTGGCTGGTCGGGTCGGTCGCAGAGTCACGACGAGGTTGTCGTGGCGGGCCAGATGGCGGGAGACTGGGGCTGCTAGCTTTTGGTTGGGGCGGTGCCTGGAGCCCAGAGTTCTGCCCGGAGGTGAGGTCAAGGTGCCACACACGTATGTACAAGACACACACCGTGGGTCAAAAAATTCACCAATGAAGGTAGAAAGAAGTTCGAGGAGTGGAGATGCCCGGGCGCTACCGTAAGGTCCCAAACAAACCCAAGGAGAAACAAATGTTCATTTGGGTTGTATCCAGGAAGCCGGTTCTTTCACATTCACTAGACCCAGATAGATCTCATAGCAAGCTGATAGCCTGAAAAGTAGTTAGTGTACTAAGGTTACAGTATTCCAGAAACTACCCTAGAATTTCGGCAAAACTGGGCCGGCTGGTCTGTCACGAACCAAGGTGATTTAGTGGTTTAGTGTACCTTAGCGTACCTGGAGGTCTTGGCGATGAGCTGCTAACAGTAAAGTATGACTAATAGTGGTAAGTCTGCTAAGCTGGTAGCACCTGCAGTGTTGGGAAAGCCCGCTGTACCTTTAATACCTTATTGTCAAGAACACACAAGTTGTATACTTGTCCTGACGCTGGTCTTCTGTAGATGAACGGCCTTTTTAGCAAACATTATTTTTTATATGACATTGACAAAAGTATGCGGGTGGAAAGCTTCGCTAGCGAAGCTCCGTTTTGAATACGCTGTAAATCAAAGCATTCAAGCATTTCGATTTCAATTTTCAACGCCGAAGAGCGTCTAATTGGCACCTTTTGCTTTGCGGCGAGACGCCTTTTTACCACGGGTGCCCCTTCAGGGCTTATAAAGCTTCAAAAACCCCCTCGCGATGCGTAACCTATAGACCTCAAACTCAAACTCAAACTCAAAAAAAAAAAAAAAAAAAAAAGTGTTATGGTATCTAGTAATGAACTTCTCAAACTACGCATTCCAACCATAACAGTAGAATAAAAACATCACGATTATTAACAGCTTTTCGTGCTTCAAGATTGTGTATACCTACTACTGCCCCTTCACGCAATGTACAGCAGCTAAACATATGACTATAGATCTTATAAAGTCCGACTCGAAATTAGCCGATGCCTAGCTTACATAACGCTATGCTTTTGTATCATATGTGTTGCTAATGAAACAATTCATGAGCCACTGACGTGATCAGGACCGCATTCCTTATTTCGATACTATTTCCAATTAACAAGGTCTAGTCTTCGAGGACTCTTTAGATGTTATGCTCAGTACGTACCGAGCTAGATGCAAGCGACGCGACGACCATCGGGAGACAATTCTTCCATTGGAGGTAAATTCCATGCCCTTGCCGCCTCCCAGATATCGCAAAAATGAGCTACAGCGCCCTTATAGGTCGTGCTAGCTCGCTAGCTCACCTGTTGATGCGCCTCGCCCGGGAGGCTAAGCTTGAAACTTCTATTATGGCCTGACGACCCCCTCCATTTCACTGGCCCTAGATAACCTCCACGGCAGCAACCTGGGCAAGCAACATAGAAAACACTATAGGTACTAGCGCTGATAACTCCTGGGTTGGATGCTACCTTTATACTCCTGTTCAGTTGTGTAAAAACATACCGATTTTTTATACCGCATAAGTTTTTTCGTAGGTCTTACCTGCGTGTAGCAGCCTCTCAGTTACCGGAAGAGCTTGTAGTCTAGGTGAACGGGAATATAGCATTCATTCTCTCCAGAGGAGCTGAGGTATGAATTTTGTGGATTAGGAACGGACGTATGGTGGTTCCAAGATCTTGGAACGACTGTAGGCTTTATTTTCTAATAGTTAGAAACAACTAGTAATTAATTCCAATTTCATCCTTTTTAAAGTCTATTATGCTGCATCGTACTATTTCTTATACTATACTTTACGTTAGTGAGCATAAACCTTTCCGGTGCCCGGCCGATAATGTAGGTCCAGACCGCGCTTATTATACAGCCCCACCGAGAACGCGGACAAGTTTGTTAATCGCTGAGCGGCCCAGAGTGACATGAGTGAGATGAGTGTGCTTCTTCATATTTCGAATGGGATTAAAGGAATAGCTGTCCGTCATCCAGTGGAGTCCCGAATCGTGGTCTGCAAGACAGAGTACGATGAACGTGCGAGTCTTTCTCAGCCTAGTCCGTGATTGAAGATCGGCGGTATCGATTCATGCTGAACGGTGCCAATAGGAGAGGGAGTTTCCCGTGTAATCATGAGTTGCGGTCGACCACAATTGGGGATACCTCAGGGTGCTGCTGATCCAGATCGTGCCCTGCTTCATCCGGGAACCGAATTATCCTACTAGGAGGAACAGATGAATACATGGTCGCCTGGGTATCGTTTCTAGTTAACGGTAGAGGCGCGGCAGGTCTATCTCCGGCTTGAAGACCGTGTTCTAGAGGTGACGGCTGTGGTTGATGAGCCGGCTCCGGTGGCACAATCACAGAACCATCAATTTTGAACACCCGCCCCACGGATGTAATTCGTGACTCCGAAGCATATCGGCGGGTACTACTCCTCGAGCGGCCCCTGGGCAATCGAACATCAAGCATTACTAAGAGAGGGAAAAAGCCATGGTGTCAGTAACCGTCATCCGGTGTGGCTTCCTAGTGTTCCGAATGAAACTTTCCGAGACACGGCTATAACCTGAGTAGGTAGAAGTTTGATAAGATGGAATGCGAATACGCTCAGACAAAAAATTACGTACTATTGCTCGCCTGGAAAGAGGGACGCTCGAAGCTCCCGGCTGTACTCAGACTTCTCGAAATAGTTCGAGGTAGATAGAAGCCAAGTTTTCCCAAGGGGATACTCAGCCCATGAACAACCTTTGTAACAGTGAGCGAGCTGCGGTGCTGGCGAAGGAAGGTAAAGAAACTCACTACGCTGACAACAACCATGAACCAAACGATTACCTCGACGGCTTCTGTCAGATGCTCCACGTCATGTCTCGGTTCATCTCCACCCCCAGGATTTAACTTTTTGACGAAATTGACAGTCACATAGAGGTAAAAGATGGCAGAGCAGCCGATCGGACCGAAGAATCCCATAAATGTAGCCTGCCTAATGCCATCAATTTGTGGGATCTTCTTGTATAGACCAAGAACAAATGGTGGCCGTCTTAGTAGCAGGATCAGGAGCCCTAGCGGTATTAAACGACCAATTGGAATGACGTTATTGTTTACGAAGCTTTGCCAGGGACAGACAGCTCCGTACCACATGAAGATTACCACGTTGAGAAGCATATCGATAGTCGGCTGAAGTGAGCTAGATTCACAGTTAAATATCAGCAAATGAGTGCTGGTGTTGCGAGTTGGCAGTATCTTGGGGTTAAAGCGTACTACGACAGTTAGCATATGGTATGTATAACACCGAGGGGTCGCGCACTTATACATACCTCATCTAGTGTTGCGAGACGGAACCAATCGTCCCATGTGAATACATTTCCAGCAATGAAACAGGCAAGAATGTCATCACTGCCAATAAGTCCACAAGTGCCCGTTATGAACAAGGCCAATGACAAGGCAAACACAAGGAAGCTCTCGCGGTCGACAAACCTGTGGTCCTCGCAGTAACGAAGCAATCGCTTAGCAACCCATCCAACTACTCCGCCATAAATGGTACTAAGGATGATGGTGTATCCCCACGTTTCTCCAAACCAAAGACCAATCGCGAGGCCACCTCCGCCGGACTCGGAGGCGCCACCATCTCCAACGTATTTGATGAGGTAGAGAGCGAGGAAAAGGAATGGATATCCGAGGCCATCGTTGGCACCGGACTCTGCAATGATGATCTTCTGGAGAGCCTTAGGAACATTGTGGTCCGCGAACTTGCCCTTGACAATTACGTTAGATAGGACCGGATCAGTGGGTGTTACGCAAGCTCCTATCGCCAGTGCATGGAGAAAAGGGAGCCTCGGGACAAGTGCCCAGATTAGCAGGGCCGTCGACAACCACATAGCGGTCATGATGGGCCCAAGAAGAAGAGAGAGGGGCTTCCATTCCTTTTTCAAGTAGCGACTCGGTAGCTGGACGCCAGCAAGAACAAGCTGGACGCCCAGAACTAGTCGGGTAAAGAACAGAGTCACATCTTCCAGGTTCCCTGCTGATCCAGCATACTCTATGGGTCGCACCCAGTTGAGGGCCGGTGGTCCGAAGGTGATGCCCGCTAAGAGGGATATAACTAGGGAGCAAGGTAAGGTGGTTAGAAAATGGAAGGAGGACTGGAAAGTGACAATACGAGCACCTACGAGCTTCTGAAAGGTAGAAGTTTTCTTTGAGCAGATACGATACCAAGCCAAACACTGAGATCCATCCTCCCAGGATGCTGACGACGATGTTGAAATTTGTTAAGTCCAAGGTCGGCATCTTGAATGGGCTGGGGCGGCGTTGAGATTTATATCGGGGGGATTTGCACTTGGCTAAGTAACTCCTGAGTCATCTACCGATGCCCGCAGTGCCGGGAAGCAGTGATAGGCCGGCGAGCGTGAAGTCGATGTTATTGAATCATTTGAGCCTGTTGACGACGACCAGAGTGATAAAAGAGCTGGAGCCACCTTGACGGACCGCCGAGTCCGAGATGAATTGCGTGTCGTGGGGGGCACTCTGGTTTTGAATGCGTCGATGCAGTATACTGATGCAATGAGCAGCTGCAAACCGGTAGTCAAGAGCATTTAGGTGTTACGCTTACCGTACCTCGTGGTCAAGAGAAAATGCAGCAACGAATAAAGATCACGATATGTTGGGGGAAGTACCAAGGTGCTGTAACGTTATGATAAGAAGGGGATGTCGTGCGAGGTGCTGTGGTTGACGGTTCGAAATGACTGGTTCGGGCCGGATGTCTCGTATGCGGTACGCTCTTAATGACACAGCTGTCTTACCTAAACACAGCGCAAAGTTACTGGACAGTAGATTGATAGGATGTCGATCTTAGCCCTATGAATCCGAGTGGTCCAACTGCGAAGTATACTATCTGAATAGTTAGTGTTGTGAAAGGAGGATTTGGTGCACTACTGGTCCCGTCTAGTCCGCGGCTAGGCACTCTACACTAATTGGTTGAAAAATCCTAAAGGGAGATAGGTAGCCGTAACCTCCAATCTATTGCTAGCGTGCGGGGATTTCGGATGTTGCTATCATACCTCTATGGCCATACATATAAGGTTTAGATAAGTTAGATACATGTACAGTGTAGGTGGGTTACTGCAGGCCGCATGCGTGATATCAGCGATATACCTACTTACCTTATTGAACTCTACAATACGAGATGCGGTGTAGCACGTTTGATATACCTGGGTCCTTATGTAAGTACATGTAGGTTAGACAAATTCAGGTATCATACACTAGGTTCAATTATAAACAGGCGGCTGATACCTTAACATCTACTTTGTTGCGCGCTAACCAGCTTAGCTACCGAGGTAGGTTATGCGATAGAACAGATAGCCCTTGGAACGAGCATTTTGTCAAATCATACCAGCCGAGAAATTGTAGATTGTCTCACGAATTAGGAACTCATATACGGTATATTGTGACAGAGTGACTGATACGTTAGATGGCTTCATCTCTTTCGTGAAGACATGAACAGCAGCGGGAAACCGCATTGGACAGCTATCCCGAGCCAAACGAGATGAATTCCGGAGAGTTCCTGTCATAGTCTCATTCTGAATCTCCCACTCTTATCCCCAAGCCTTTAATACAGTATAGCAGCTCAACCACCGGCCCAAAACAGTTAGTCCTGAATATGCAAGTCACTAAATAAGGCTCGGATAGCTTGCCGAAAGCACTACATGGCGTATTGAGGTTTGGTCATGGAACCCGACCTCAGTTTGGTTGCTATCAGAACCTATGACACTGACAGCTCAATGTGAGGTCTCTCCAAAGATCTGGGAATCCCGGACCAAATCTAGCCCAATTCAGTAACTGCTCAACAAACCGTTGCTCTAGCAATTGCTCTTTTTCAACCTTAGCTGAACACCTTCAACCATGGAAACAAGGCTAATTATCAGTCAATTACCAATAAATCACCAGGCATTAATAATTAATCGATTTTTTATGAATTGTTTATTTAAAACCATTATGAAGTATTAATTAAGCGTTTATTGAAAAGCTTTACCACACCGCCACATTTTTTATAAAAATAAAAATAAATTTTACGTTAAAACTTTTAAAATTTTATAAAAATAAAATGTTTTTTTATTAGTTTAAAAAAACTTTACAAAGCTTTAATTAGTCAAAGTCTCTCGTATATGGAAACCTGTCAGATTTTGATTAGAAACAACGACGAACCATGGAAATGACCCCTTTACCTACATAGACTTAGAGGTTATAGGCCATAGAGGCGTCATCTTAGGTAGAGCTATGCGTATGCTCTTCCTCTCTGTTTCCGGTACGTAGCTATTTGTGTTATTAACCGTTTTGGTTATGATAATATTTAAGGCATTAACTATAACCTATTTACACTAGGTTTAATTATGTGGCTTACGTACCAAGTCCGCTACGTCCTAGAGAGCCTTCCCCCAAAGAAGAAAAAGAGGAGGTTCTCTAGTAGCCAGAAGCCAGAAGCTATTCAGAACTGACCTAGCCATACAACACCTATTAATATAGGTCAGGCGGCTGCCCCAGGCCAAAGGGGGGTTCTAGGGGTTTTTTTCTGGTAGCCAGTCGCCAGAAGCCAGAAGCCATTTAGAAGCCTTTTTACCTACAGGCCGTACTGCCTTTGGGGCAAAAGGAGGGGGGGAGGGGGCTTCCCCCCTGAGAATAGATCTTTATCTCTGTAAACTAAGTAGGTATTGTATTTAAATTGAAGTGCATTTGCACTTTGATTTACACCGTATTTAAAATGGACCAGCTTCGCCGGCAAAGCTTTCCATTTTAGGGACAATTCACTTGGCCTTACACAGTATTTTCACCTTGTGTAAGGGATTCTCAACGTTGAAATTCCTACTAATTACTCCTCAAGTATTTACTGAACCCAGCAAGTTTTGGTATGGCGTTATATCAGCTCGATTTCAACGCGAACTCAGCCACTCCATAGGCACGACTTCATTGGGCCGATGGCCTACAAAATGATACCTTGAGGCGGACGTGGCTTGTCAGGCGGTGAGTTGCTTACCTATGCATAAGAGATAGAAAATTTGATGGCACGTCATGGCAGCCTTACTTCCCTAACCCCTCACGTTCGAGACGAACATCCCTCAGTGTTAAATATACTCAAATTTGCTATCTTTTTACACCATGATGCTTTCATCTTTTCTGTCAAGTGGCCTTGTTGCACGCGATACTGTAACATTAACCCTTGCCCAACCCCAGGCAACTCTAGTTGTGTCAGCGGGCGCGGTCAGCCATTCGACGGACTTCCAGGATTCGGCAAAGGTCCGGGCTATTACTTCAAGCCTCGCAGTTCTGGCGTTCATCCTGACGGTTGTCACATACTGGGCGCTTGTCAGATTTTCAGCTCCGCTATCTAACCAAGTTGTTATCCCCAGCAAATTCCTTAGCGAGAACATGAACGGAGTGCTACAGTTCCAAGCAGGGTATGAGATGCCTGGTATGCGTGCTAGATACGATTTATACCAGTTGTATACACAGGATACCGGGGAACACCCGAGTTGGGAGCCAGTCGAAGGAACAGTTAACTGGAAGAAATTTAAAAATAGAGTTCGGATGCTGCCAAAGATTGGGTGTCTGCCGACTTCATCGTATGGCGCTTCCATGTCTGACCAGCACCTGCTGGCAGTTCTAGCTGGGTCACCAGCTATGAAGTCCATCGTTCAGGCATCAATATGGGAATGGGTTGCAGTCTGGCTGGCATTCATCGCACTTGTGAATACAGCAATTTACAACGGATTTGTAACGGGTGATAAAACGTCGGACATGGTGTTGAGGCTTCTCCTGGTCTCCATCTATGCCGGTGCAGTAGTAGGGCATGCTCTCTATATTACGCATTTCAATATTTATTCAATATTGTCATGTTTGGTGTTCCAAGCTACCTGGGAACTTCTAATTAGGTCGTTCGCGATTATGAGTACATATGATCACGCCAGCGCCTTAACATTTGAGGGTACCATGCTAGGAGAGACCAAAGTCAAAGAACTTATACGCAAAAACGGTATTTCTCAGGAGCTGGACGGCAAGCTCATCAGGGTTCCGTTAGGAGTCGAACTTCGATCTTCAGATTTTGAGGAACCATGGCAGTTTCACCAGTCCGAACTAGCGGATCCCTTCTTCGATGATGTAGAGCTTGTTGAGAGCATTTTGGAGAAGAAAATCAAAGTTGTATTGGAATCTGAAATAAAAATCTTCGAAAAATCAGCAGAGGCAGCCTTGGACCGCACGATGGCAAGCATTGCCATCCTCCTAGGAATTTGCCTAGCTACTGGACTCTCGCCATGGACGTCTACAAAGTCGGCGGATGCCACGAGCACCCAATTGGGGTCATATGCTCTTTTACTTTCCGTAAGCACGGGGCTTTTAGCTCTCGTGAGCAGTTTGTCGCACTTTAGCACAATGACCGACTCGGCGTTTATGCTTCTAAAGCTGAAAGAGCATGTCCTGGCTGCGACACCGAACGGACATCTTGAAGCAGAAAAGGTTCAGTACTGGAACCAGAACCGGGAGCCGGATTTTGGGTTTTCTCCAAATTTTACCCCTATACCTCATTACCAAATAACAACCACGCGGCTTCTGCATTTGATGACAAGGATACAGCGGTGCTGGAGCATCTTTCTCGGCCCCATTTTGCCATTTCTGCCAATATATCCAATAGGGAATGAGTATAACGGAATCGATTTACAGGTTGATGGTATCAAGTTACTACGGTATCCACACATGGTATACAAAAGTCCTGATGCACCCAAAGACGCTGCTCTCCCAGAAGAAACACAAGAATCGAACCAACCTACAACAGGCAGCGTCGCCCGACCCCCAACTGATACCAACTCGCCACCAACAAATCCTCCAAACTCCGATCATGAAACAGGATTCGATGCTTCTTCGACACAGCATCGACAAGGGTAACTGAGACAGACAAGATCTGCTGTGGTGGTCGGACAGGGACACAACATGACGAGCTTAACAGAACAAGATTATGAGATGGATCATTTGAGACCGCCAGACAGAGCCTCGCGAAAATAAAGCGTTGTACAGTTTTGGTAGCTTAAGCACTCTTGAATCATTTATATAAATATGGCTTGTTAGGTTTTTATTCATTTAGATCTTCGTGGTTTGAGGGGTCAAAGGATCAATTGACCAGAACCATTTCTCTCCTCAACACGATAAAATGCTCATTTCTCGCGGGACATCACCGTGGGATCACAGTTCATCGCCAGGAGGCATTCAGATTCTGCAGGGCAGCTACTCATAATTCATATTCCAAAGTCATTTCAAGTCTGTTTTTCGTATTCCAAACTACGTAATTTGGAACGCGAACGCGTGGCTGCGTGATCGTAAGCGATTTCATCAATCAGCTATGTATGTACCTGGGTATCGCAAGACTGCAAAGACAAGAAAAGCATCCAAACTTTACATACAAACAGCGCTAGACACCCTCTGTTTCCTTCACAGTATCATTCATCGAAGCCCAATCATGACGGCGTCCTAGTTTGACACATCATTTCTTCTTGGCACCCGCTACAGCAAGTCTGTCGGCGGCGATGTTTCCAGTGTTGGAGGAGTGGCCCTTCACCCATTGAAACAGTGTCTCGTAGCCCGCCTTATCTCTCTTATTAATCAAGGCGCGTATGTTTTTGACGAGATCCTGATTCAACACGTCATCGCCGTTAGACTTCTTCCAGCCATTCTTTTCCCAAGACCTGTACCAATTTATCGAGCAGTCGATGGAATATTTGCTGTCAGTCAAGATCCTAATTTTCGCGTCGCGTTTTGAAGCCTCCAGGGCGCGGATTATGGCGGTAAGCTCGGCCCGTTGGTTAGTTTGTATTTCGCCGCTGAGACGTTCCGAGACGTTCCTTTGTATATGCATAAGTAAAGTGAGACATAGACTAGGGATCGTCATATGCTTACCGTTTATCCCCCTCGCCAAAGAAGACGCCGACACCTGCTGTTGCCCCGGCACGACCATTGGCAAGACTGCTGCCGTCCGTGAAGATTCGCAGCACGTCCGACTCGTCTTCGACCACATCGCCCTCAGGCTCGGCCGATACTTTGGTCTTCTTCGCTTTCTTGCTCGGAGGCTCAACACCTTCGTTTATGAGCCATGCTTGCGCCTCCTCGTTGCCATTGGCACGAATAAACTCAACAGCCTCACTACGAGACATGAACTTCTTGTACTTGGGAGCCTTCCAACCCGTGATCGCAAGCGATGCTTCGTCCCAGTCTGTGTAGATGCCGGGGTCTCGGCCGACGGCTACGGCATAGAACTTGTCCTCGCCATCAGCCGCTGCTGACGTTTTCCTCCCAGCCACGAAGTCCGCAGCTTCTTCCCGTGTCGTGAAGCTTTTGTCTGGAAAAGGATATGTTTAGCTAAGAGGGACGTCCCCATCGGATGCTTCGAGAACGTACACACTGCACCCCGGAAACCAGCGGTCTGCTCCTGACACTCGGCCCAGGTAAGATAGATACCGGGCTTTTTTCCGGCGCGAACGGCGTAGTATTTCTGAGCGTTGGCATCCATCTTTCGTTTCTTGCTCGTTTTGGCGGTCGTGGGAGGAGCAGGCTTCGCGCCCTGCTGGGCAGCCCGCTCCTTTTTAGTTGTGATCGTAGGCATCGTGATCGGCAGTAGGCGATTTATCACTTTTGATATCAGTTCACTGGTCCATATCAGTTTGCAGCCCCCTCTCAGGGCGAACGCTGGTACTTGTTCGAAACACGGGGCTTTGTTGGCACCGGTGATGAGCCAATGAACACGGGTGTTGAGGGTGCGCTGGATAATGGGCCCAAACATTCAAAGAAATCTCATTTTGGAACATCCCACAGAGCGTGGACTAAGGAAGCAGATCAAAGGCAGGTTCCGGTCGCGTCCATTTCCTGCTTCCCGCTGGTAAACCAATGCCAATGCGATAAAGAGGTCTGAACAGGGAACAGGGAGCAAGGTTGCGTCAGGGCCTCCATGTCCCTAACACGATAAGATAAGATGGCCCCAAGCCGCCTCTGGGGTGGGGTACGTGACACTGTCTGTACGCTGCATCATTCACAACAACACGATAAAGCCTGTAGCTTTGATGCCTGGTGTTTGTTGTTCTTGAGTTCAACAACTTGTTTTTTTACCTTTTTTTTTTTTTTTTTTTGGATATCTATTCTAAAACAAGAGTACAAAATTTGGTAAAATGCATCGCGTACAAAACCTCTATTGGACTCCGGTACCTCCAGAATTATGCGAGGTTCGACGACACGGGAGGTAAGGCGCCATCTACCTACCCAGGTAAGATATTATAGGTGAATCAGCCACCTTCGTCCTCATTCCAGCCTTGCGGGTTTGTTATTCCATACGCTTCATAATACCAATTGTCAGACAAGAGGACTACCTAATTCCTGTGCTTGCCTCCACCCAAAGTTCCTACAGGTCTCTGCGTCTGGTAGTGATACAAATGATAACGGATCATGCATGCAGATGAGGATCAACAGTGAGACGCTCGACAGTGTCTGTCTCCCACTCCCATCCTAACATACTCCAGTTCAATTCCTTGCGCCAATGTAGACCAAGCCCGCGGCCGCCACCGCATGGACCACTCTCGCACTTAAGACCATTACTGCAAGCATCATAGCCACGATCCTCTGAGCTCATGCCGCCGGTGAGTGGCATACGATGACGGAAGACAATGCGGCCCATACGAGAATGCAAGATAGCCATGGCGCACATGACACAAGGCTCATGTGTAAGATATAGCTCGAGATCGTGGCAGAGGTATCCATCAGGACATGGATGTTCGGCATTAAAAACGACTTGCTCATCATCAAGCAAAGGACCATCCTGGAAAGCCTCAAATTCCATGATAGTCGCCTTGCCCTCGGCTCTGTTCTCGGTTCTGACTAGTTTTTGCGCCACCATGCTGATAGCTCGAAGGGCTGCGTGTCCCATCGGATTTCCAGTGCGGCCGGCTTTCTCCTGTTGATACCAGCGAGCATCTCCAGCAAGGGCAACAATCTGGGTAGTTTCCTTCTCTTCGGCTTCGGCCGCGGAAATTTCGGAGACCGCCCCATCCTCAACGGTGTCGCCGTTCCTGAGATCACGGGAGTCATGGCTGGTCGCATTCTCAGGCGTATCGCTTGACATAGGCTCTGTAGCAGTCTGGCTGTCTTGAGTCAAATTCGAGTCTGACGGTTCGGATTTGAAAGGCGCAGTCTTGGCGGGGTCGAACTTTCCAGGGGTAGTGCGCTTGATAATAACAGCGCCAATAGGTTCTCCCAATTCATTATCACGCGACTTCTTTGCAACTTGATGGGCCAAAGTCATCCAAACAGATGCATCGCGTGAGACAGCGGTAGTAGTTCGACAGATATTACTCGGATGAGGGCCGAGGGGGTTGTTCTTCCTGTAGACGGTCTGCCAAAACTGCTGCGACCACAAGTTGGCTTGAACCTGGGATGTCGGAGCTAGTAGAGGAACTGGGATGATGCCGATGAAGATGTCATCTCTAATGCCATCAACAGAGGCAAGACCTCTCAGGAGTTCATCATAGGGCAACTCGTCTTTCGGACCCAGCAGGATGTACAGCCAATTGGACTTCCCCGTATGGATCGTTCTCCCGTTGCCCTCGTTCATGAATTGCGACTTCAGGTGAGGAGGAAGATCGACAGGCTTGGAGCACCGGCGCAGGTGAGGAAGGTTCTTAGCCGCATCGTCACCGGCCAGGGCTCGAGCAATCCTAGCAACGCAAGGGGGTTAGCGTGCGAGCAGTAGCACGGTGGCCAGATATATACAGAGGAAGCACTTACGTCACAATATCATTGGTATAGCGAGTAGGGGCCCGGGTGATGTAGGCATAGCCGAGAGTAAGGTTGTCCCGTAGCTCGAGGGTGGTTTTGAGAGGCACAAGAGTTCCAGAATCAATATTCGTAGGAATGAGCCGTCTCGAGACGGGGTCGAGCGTCTCGACGACTTCCTTCATGGAATCGCTCATAGCGGATACCTGCAGCAAGCACACAAGGCGTGAAAGTCAGAAGAGGAGAGATGTGACGAGAGCCTACAGCTATAGGGCCAAGAGCGTGGCAGTTGGATGGGGTAGGACGATGTCCTGTGTGTAACCAGACAAAGACGATTTGTATGGGGTACAGATCATTGATGCAGTGCAGACAGAAGGGGACGAGGAACCAGGCGTCGAGTGTTTTCTATTCGGACCAGGTGTTCCAAGCATGTTGTTTCAGGGCAGAGTTGGGTGAGGGTCAGGGTGAGGGTGAGGGTGAGGGTGAGGGTGAGGGTGAGTTTGTTGTAGAGGGTGAGGGAGGCAGGCGTTGCGCTTACATGGAATCTCGGGCGAAGAAAGACGATCCGGTACTGAGGTACGGAAGGTGCGTACGGCGCATTGAAGCCTGCAGGAGGTTGTAGGCGATCGTGGGAAGTGAAGACTTCCTGAGCACCAGTTACGTGAGGTAGGTATAGAGAGGGTGTTCTTAATTAAGAGAACAACCAGCGGTTGCTAGGGTACCCCGGCCAGTTGAAGATTTCCATGGCAGTTGCTACAGCAGAAATATGCGGCGAATAAACTTCGGGGTCACATGTGGTTTCCAGAAAGAGCCTTCGTAGATGAGGCACAATGAGAAGGTAAGCTACTTAGTAGGTAAACAGAGAGAAGTTCCGGCAGCTGACAACCTCGCAAGCGGAAAATTTGAGGACGGTACTAGAGGTGTGAGGTCGGCAACCCTCTGTAAAAGTGTACCTACTACAAACTTGTGCTCGATCAATGGAGGGGCATATCGATAAGGATCTTCTTACCTAAATCGGTATCCAATTAGAACCCCTCTCCTGTAATTCCCCACACTTGTTGAACTCCAGAGGCAGCACCTAAATCATTACCTGTACCTAACAATGGGAGGATGAGGGAATGTGTAAACAGATTCGCCTAGAGGTAATAAGAATTGGATCGACAGGGTAGACACAAGAGAGGTAAAATAATTGACATATGTAATACAATTCGAAGTACCTCGCCTACATGTAGTGATGTGTAGATGTTAACCCTAAGTAGAAATTGACCAACAAAATACTTCTGGCCCATCAATTCTACACTCTGTAGGAGTACAATACCAGATAGTAAGATAGTTTAAAAATATACCTCATGCCTAGCTATAAAGTCTCGACTTGGAGATCAGCAAGAGTCATTTCAATTTATGCCAGGTGGATGAATATTAAGTATTTTATCCATACATAACAGGTGCTACCTCTATGTAGGTAGTCAATATCTTTTCATCTTGGCGGGCTGCTTATCATCTTTGGTTAAAGATAACAAGTGCAGTAAAGCTTATGTTTATATTAAGTACATGCATGCGTCGACCATGTTGTGTATATACCTAGTATGCAGTCAAAAGGTTCAGACGCACGTTAGTCATATCAGTTCCCAAGAGAATTTCACTCAAACTCAAAATCGACACCAGAATCTAGAATAGATACAATCAATGGCTTAGAAGCTATTTTAACTTAGATTACATAGACTGCTACAAATCATACGGAGAGGTTATTGTCACCCCATTGTCTTTCCACGGCGTGGAAAGACTAGTAAGCATGTCTTAGTTATAATTATAGTAATAGGCATCGGACTTTACGTAGTGGTACGCGTTAGCAAGCCGCCGCATCTACATCGGTATTGGCTTGGTAGCTCGGCCTTGCTTGGCACAAGCTACCGGCATGGCTTTCCTATCCGATAAAAGAGGCAGTCGAGGCAGTCATAATTCAAAAGCCAAGCTTGGCTATTAAGACACCCCTGCCAAGCCCGAAACTCGATGACAAAATACCATTTTATGGGTAGGATAACCCATGCTTGTAAGGTCGGTATGTAGTAGGTATACACTGGCAGCAGCAGAGTGGGAAATCCCTCAACGCCTGCATTCGATGGAGGGGTACCCGAATCGGCCTTTAAACAATTGGCTCAGCTTCTGTATGGATAAGAATGTGACCCCGCCCAGACTTATAAGTAAGCCACAGGAATATATCAAACGGGACTTGGTAATATCAACAAAAGCTTATCTAGCCTGCATCACTACCCGCAGGACGGCTCATGGTGTTGAGCTGTGTGCTGCTCCTGCTTCAATACAGTGCATCCATACACCATCTCCAGTCGCATTCTCGTGTACAAGCGCCCAGAAATCCCTCACGGAGCCCTCCCGCCGGTATGCCAATGTTTCAGTTGGGACGAATGCTGCTGTTGGGCCAAGCCACGTGCACCGACACTTGGCTATTGGGTGGTAGTCTTTGTTCGTCCTACCATCCGTGAAGCACATTCATGTCACGGCCTACGGTAGGGTGGAAACTTGGTGGTGAGGTCATATCTCCCCAGGTAGTGACTCCACACCCTGGGCCGTACCTTGGTCCAAGGGATTAAGAAGCCAGACCGTGTAGACTACCGGGTGCCGAATACCGTACACTCTCACTGCGTGATCGGGAATTTACCAGCTTAAAGACATCGAGTATGTATATATCATTATCAACTCAGAAGATATACACTATCAGATAGCAGCAAAACCAATCAGAGACCGGAACACTTCGTGGCTCCCAACTGCAAGGTTTGGTGATAAGATGAAATAGGTGACACGCATTAAAGACCGGCTTATCTTGCAATGGAATCTCTTGTGTGTGTGCTGACCTCAGACCGCGACCAAAGACTCGAATTGTTTTATTTGGAGAAGACCGCCGGAGGCGGAGGAGGGGAGGAGAAAGGAGTCGAGCTACCTAAGTAGGTTTAGGTATCACTGATGACGCACATCCCAGCCTCACTTATCAAGGAATTTTGGCACAATGCCTACTATGCATCTGTCAGATGCGAAGCCAAGACTCGGATTGATTTGCAGAGCTCCTGTGCAGCCTCGTCGGTCGGCTTGACCGCACCTCGGCGCTGCAGTGCGAAGATTGCCCAGAGAAACCCAGATCCGACACGTCTGAAGTGTAGTGTGCTGTGTACAGCCAAGCAGGAACACAAGGCCAAATCATCGGTCAGATGTCTGAAGGAAGAGGTTGCCCCTACGTGCTGCATAGGTGTAGGTCTTACAGGCAGCCCTTCGTGATTAGCCCCCAAGGCACGTTGTGTAGCATCATTTCATAAACAAAAGGGTGTAGAAGAAGGCATGCGGGAAGGGAGGGGAGAGCTGCTGTTGGTGTATAAGTCATTGGTGGGATGCAGAGTGAAATGATGTGCGTTGCTACGAAGAGCGAACGCTTACCCGCGCCCTTGCAAACTATCGATATCTCTCTTGTATACCGGCACAGCACCGGCACAGCATCCCCGACAAGGAGTCCTGCGGGTAAGACTGCGGGCAATGCTGCGGGCTCTGGGAAAAGAAAGGAAAAGAAAAGCCTCAACCCCCGGGCTCTGGCGTAGATTGTGCACTGGAACATTGTATTTATGTCTGAGGCTTCGCTTCGCTGTCCGAGTCTTGGGTTGGCTGCCAAGCTGCTTGTCGCCTGGGCGCTGTTGTGCTGTTACATGCCCATGCCCATACCCATACCCATCTGGTAGCGAAGCCGTACTTGGCTACGGTCATCTGCTGCCACCGGGATTGCCTCAACTGCCCAGACGAAAGAGGTCTCGGGCCAAGAGCTTGCGACACCGCTTTTGCTTGAGCCTGGAATATTAAATCAAGACACCTCTCGGCACCTCCATCGACTGTGGGCTCTGCCCTGAGTCTTTCTGCCTTTCGTGTTCACATGTCCGGCACTGTTACCTTGCTGTTAGGCTAGCACCATACTAGTCAAGTAATCCTCCTTCGGGTCTTGATTGTTCGGAAAAGAGCCCCGACTCGGCCTCGGCACCCCTGATCACTGCCTGAGCTTGGTTTCTCAGCGTTTGACACACGTTGCTCCTCGACACGCACTCATCCCAGCACCGCGCTACTGGCGAGGCTTCTCGACAACGGCCCACCCCCGTGATCTCATATATCAGTATCAACTTCATACGAAGCTTAGTCTGGTGGAGTACTGATCCTCGTGCAAATTACCGCTAACTGAGCGTGAGCCCACATACCGCAAACAAACAGCCCACTCAACAGCCGACTGACGTCGACGCCCATTTCGCACTCGTCCCAAAACATCGTTTGTACAGCGGACCAACTGGCAAAAGTGGACAGAGATGACGTGAACAGCATCCGACCCAATCGCCCTAGCACAGCCTCGAGACAGGGCACAACCCCAAAGTCAGCTTGCTGATGGTAGCACCTCCATATCACGCACGCAGCCTTGGGATGAACCCTGTTTAGAGCTATAGATGCTGTCTTATACTAGTGCTGTGCATGCTGTCTGTGCCTAGATAAAGTTTCTACCAGCCGCCCACTGTTCGCGCCTTGTGTGTTCTGTCGGATTCCAGTCGAACGGCTTCTGAAGGGATCTACAAAGGTCGAAGCCCTAAACTTTGCCAGGCCACACCGCACCGGCGCCTTGCACATAGTGCAGTACCTAAAATAGACCCGCGTTCCGTCGGGTCGGCTATCGCAAAAGCCGCAGGACATCTCGACGCTACTGGAAGCACTTGCTGCACTTCAGCTGCAGCTAAGAGACACTAGTAGGTAGATTCTGCAGGACCTGGTGCAGTGCAGCGTTAGGTGGCCCCTAAGCGCAACTGCTCGCCAGTGCTGTCTACATAGGTTCACACCTCACGGTGCCTCGTACCTTCTATCCAGCCGAACACAATCAAGGTACATACCTGCATAGGTACATACCTTATTCTCGGACAAGTCGAGCTCACTGTAAGGACCCCACTCCATCCCTGGTGCAGCGCATGTCTGCACTCCACAGTCGCTAGACTAGGTCTGACTAGGTGTAGCTTCCCGTGCCAAGCAAAATACCTCCTGTACTATCTAGGTACCTACCTGCCTTGAATACACGCAATCGTTCCTGCTTTAGGCGGTGGAAATAAGGTATCTCGGTCATCAGCCAGGTACCTACTTCAACAATGATGTCGAGACCCCTGGAAGTCATGACTCCTCGTCCTAAAGCAGCTTCTGGTCTACTCCTTGCGCAACCGGCTCTACCACTTGCAGGGACTCCAACTACCACAACCATCAAAGCTGGTGAGTTTTTATGGTTTATGGCTTCAACCTAGAATCTTTTTTTTCCCCTCTAGCATTTCTTCTTCAAACTTACAAAAAATCCGGAACAACTTCTCTATAAGAGGGCACCCAATCATACCCTCTTCTCACTTCTCTTCCTCCTACAATACCCTGCTTCTCCCACCATCCGAAAACTTGCAATCAATCACTGCAACATCGTCGCCGCTAGCCAAACATTTGTCCCCTCCCGAACATCGGCACGTCACCACTTCTCGAACAACTGTTGACTAAAGCGTCTGCAATCGCACCTATAGAGTTTCGCATCGCCCGCAAACAGTCGCGCCTATCTACTCTCGCCATCGTGGCAATGACGAATCGGCGACTCGTCGCAACTGACCCATCCAAAAGCCCGCGATCTCTGCCAGCGCAGGTCCAACCACATGCCGCGGGCAGTCCAGAGATTGGCGCCGCAAAATCCAGAAATGGCAGCGCATCGCCTCCTACGCCGGCCTCTTCAAACGGTGGCAGCGTAACGGCCTCACAATTCCCGCTTCTCGATCCTAGCATAATGGCGCCTCCTACTCTGACCAACCTTAACCTCGGCCCCTCTGCGCATCCCTCGTCCCTCGCCAATGCTCTACGTGCCATCAACGATGCATCCCACACTCCTACCCTTCCCGTACGGCGGCCTTCTTCCACTGAAGACTCGCCTTATACCAAGAGCATATCGTCGACAGCCCCTGCCTCTCCTAGAATGTAAGTGGTTCGAGCTCTGAAAGCAACTATTCGCTTTGGATGATCACTAACACTGTTGCTGCAGACCACCGATTCGACAGAATTCGGGCTCGGCAACGCCACGAGTACGCCCACACGCAACTACTCTCAGCATTCCAGGTATGACGCGCTCGCTCGTCTCGCCTGACGGTAGAATTGCCGACCGGGATGTTGCTGCGAAGTTGGTGATAGTCATGGTCGGCCTCCCAGCTCGAGGCAAATCCTACATCACCAAGAAGCTCCGGAGATATCTGGCGTGGCAGCAACACAATACCAAGATCTTCAACGTTGGTAATCGTCGCCGCATCCAGGCTAATATGGTGTCTCCCACGCAGCCGGTGGCTCAAAACCCAGCAGATGCACCGAGAGAAGCTGCAACCGCCCTGTTAAATGGAGTACAATCAGATTCTTCTGCGACTCACAATTCTTCGGAAAGCTCAGCTCCTGTGGATCACTCTGCAAAATTTTTCGACCCTAAAAATTCACAGGCCTTCAAGCTTAGAGAAGCAATGGCCATTGATACCCTGGACGAATTGTTGGACTATCTGCTCACTGGTGGCGGATCAATTGGCATTCTCGACGCGACCAACAGTACTATCGAACGCCGACAACGTATTTTTGATCATATCAAGGCTCGAGAACCAAAGCTTGGAATATTATTTATTGAAAGCGTTTGCAAGAATCCCGAGGTACGAACTAAGCCCCGTCTAAAATTGTGTTTGCAGCTTACTGACGTTTTGCAGCTTTTGGAGGCGAACATGCGTCTCAAGTTGTCTGGGCCTGACTACAAAGACAAAGACCCGGTCAAGTCTTTGGCGGACTTCAAAGAGCGGGTCAAGGCATACGAGAGTGCATACGTTCCTCTGGGTGACTATGAAGAAGATCATGCAATGCAATACATCAAGGTAAGAGAGTAACAGCTGCATCTCCGTGCTACGCCGATGACTGACAGCAGGGTAGATGATCGACGTTGGCAAGAAGCTCACACACTTCGGATTAGAGGGTTTCCTTAGCACTGGAATCGCTACATACCTGTCATCTTTCAATCTATCACCCAGGCAGATATGGATTACACGCCACGGCCAATCTGTGGATAATCATCTAGGGAAGATTGGAGGCAACTCCGATTTGACGGACCGTGGCCACCAGTACAGCCATGTCCTGTACAGATTCATCACTCAAAAACGGAAAGAGTGGTCAATTGATCAAAAGAATAGAATCGCGCAGTCATCTTTCCCTCCTCTGCCCGGCGACGAATCACCGCCTTATCCAGAAATCAACGAGGAACTCGATAAGAATGTCTGCGTATGGACGTCAATGTTGACACGCAGTATACAAACAGCGCAATACTTCGAGGCTGACGAGGATTATGACGTGAAAAATTGGGAAATGCTCAACGAGCTGAATGCAGGAAAGTTCGAGGGCCTCACTTACGAAGAGATTGCTCGTGATCATATCGATGAGTATGCGAAGCGGCAAATGGATAAACTTCATTACGTCTATCCTGGAGTGGGAGGAGAAGGATATCTACAGGTGATCAGCCGACTCCGAGATATGGTTCGTGAAATTGAGCGAATCAAGGATCACCTCGTCGTTATCGGCCACCGGTCGGTCTGCCGAGTGCTAATGGCCTACTTCATGGATCTCACCAGAGATGATATCGCAGATCTCGATATGCCTCTTGGGGTGATTTACGTTATAGAGCCAAAGCCCTATGGCATCGAGTTCCACGCATATAAGTACAACGAGGCAGCGGAGTGGTTTGACGAGATTCCGGATTACAAACCTCGGAAAACGGTCGACCGACACGCTTAGAGACGAGAAAAGAAAGAGGGTCCTCATGTTTCGAGCAACAATATTTTTACTAAGCAGGGCCGCGATGGAATGTATACTATTAGAATAGTCATGTATGCGGCGTCAGTGCTTTGAGTCAAGATACCATGGGATAAAAGGGGTTTAGGCTTGTGAGTCTTGGTAGGGCGACCTATCCAATGATGGGTTGGGTTACGAAAGAGACACTAGCCACCGCATTTCAGGGAGTCTGGCGTTTGAGAGGGCTTTTGCAATTCTGAGGATAATCACGTCCGTTTAACACGCGATGGACTGAATGTACCACATTAGGTTTTAGGTGGCTGCAAAAATGATTATCACTTTTGCAATGATTTACGGAAACCCTAAACGATAAAATGTATACATGGCTCTGTGCGGCCTACTTGTATTTTTAGCTTGCTTTCACATTAACAACTATGCTGGTATCGCTGTTAGCCCTCTTGCCAGTGAACCGACTATATTAAAGCTGTATGGATAACATTAAAATTAAAAATACCTGTTAACTAAAACATTTAAGAGTGATATATATTTGATAACACAGGATTAATACATTCTTAGGTTGTGAAGGGTATGTAGTCCAACTAAGTGTCGGGACTAAAGATCGGCCGCTTTAGGATTGATTAGGAGCCGAGATCGGCAGAACATCTCGACATATGATTTCGTAATACGCAATCACCATCAAATTGAAGATATAAGCAGTTAATCACTTGACGCCATCGCTGGTTTCCGGGACTTGCTTCATGGCATACAGTACGGACTAATTAATGATAGACAATGTCCACTCGAATACATTAGACGAATCTTCGGGACAGTACACAATCCTCTAGTGCCAAGCCCATGCTTAGTATCCGTTCTGCAAATCCATGCTGGCTCAAGGCTTTGTGGACACGCAAGACTATCATAGCGATTTAAAATGGGTTCCCCAGGCGCTGGAGAAAACGACAGTCTGACGAATAGCAGCCGTCCCAAACGAACGGATAATGCGTGCAGAGGATGTCGAGAACGGAAAGTCAAATGCAGTGGAACCCAGCCCTGCAGTACGTGTATCCGGCGCCACCAAGAATGCGTGTTTGAATTAGAGGAACGGAAGATTTTCGTTTCTAGACGGTGTGTTCTCTGTTCTCCTCGCTCATTGCCCTCGAAGGTCATGCTCCTGGTTCCCCTGTTCACGCTGTTCACCTACCCACATAGGCCGTTGTCGATTCCAGTAAATGAATGGATCGCATAGCACAGATATAATTCACTACGCTCTTATTGCTTGTTCCGGAATTTCGTTACTTGGTACATTGTCTTGCTGAAATAGCCTCTTCGCCGTCGGCTGGCCTTATTTTGACACCATTCTCTGACGGTTTTGATTGTTAGATATCTTGACGAACTGAAACGGAAATCCACCTCTTCGGAAGATGATAACGCTAGTTCCAGAAAACGAAGACGGGTTTCGTTGGCCAATAGTGATCGAGAGTCGTCGCCTCGCGCCACGAGGGCTGTCTCTCAACCTGAGCCAGCTCCAGCAATCACGCTCGCCGATGAAATTATTAGTACTAGCAACAAAACCAGCCAAGACGAAGAACAAGGAATTCAGAGTTCGTCTAATATACGCAATCTGCTAGCTAGCAGGCCATCGTGCTTCGTCACGGATGAGAGCGGAAGGAGGCGTAAGGCACTTACTGCTTCTGTTTGACTAGCATAGTACTAATCCTCTTAGGCTTCCTTGGACCTACATCGACTTGGAGTTACACTCAACAGATCAAGATCTTGATCAGAAAACACCTTCAGAACCCAGATCTACCAAAAGCGCCTCTTAATCCCGAGGGTCTGCCATTCGTATTGGAGTGGCCATCTACCAGCAAGGTTGGCCCCTTGAGTCTGAATACGCTGCCGTCTTTGGAATTTGCCCTGTACTTAACAAATACTGTCAAATTCCACCTGGGCCGACTATACCACCTATTCCACGAGAAAACTTTCATAAACGGCCTGTATAAATTCTACGAGGAAGGACCTTATGCGGAACCATCCCCGGATAACCGCTTGTGGTATGTCCAATTCCTGTTGATCATGGCATTCGGAAATGCTTTGTTATCGGGATATGTCGAACGCAAGCCAGCTGGATCGGAACTGGTGTCAAGGGCGATTGAGCTCATGCCGGATGCGTTTGGGTTGAACCGGAACCCCGTGTTAGCTACTGAAGTGTTATGCTGTTTGGCTCTATATCTCCAGTCGATCGACCATAGAAATAGCGCCTTTGTTTATGTGAGTGTCACTGACCATGTCATCATCATAATTTCTAACTAGATGAAAGATTGGTCAAGCCATGAGTATGGCGCTAAGCCAAGGCTTGCACCGTGAGCTTGTCGGCGATGATCTCACCGACGAGGACATAGAACGATATCACGCAGTGTGGTGGACAATCTATATCCTCTACCGACGCTTTTCTTCCCTTATGGGGGCACCGAATTCGATTCGCGACGACGATATTACAGTCCCGCTTCCTGATTTTCAACAGGACAGCCCTTCTGCGAAGGCTATGAGTCTACAGGTTTCACTTGCGCGGCTTCATGCGCAAGTATTAAGCAGTAAGGTAGCCATGCATCAGTCTTATGACATAAGCTAATACCAGATGCAGCTGTTTACAGTAGTGATACGCATCTCAAAGCAAGCTACCTGAAGAACACGAGGGAGGTCTTGAAAAGCATGGCGAATCTCGCCTCTGACCTGAAGGAGGTATTTGGGATACGATTTGACAATGATGGGCCGATTTGTAGAGTTGCGGCAACGCTTAATCTCTATTATCATCAGGTCTGATATCACTAGGACCCTTTCTTTCTACTTAAGCGGTGGTAGTTGAGCTAATCATCATAACAGTGTATCGTTCTGTCAACTCGACCATTGCTCTTCTGTCTCCTACGGCGACTCCTAAGCCAGATGTTAGAGGGCCATGGATATTTAGAAATCACAGAACCAATCAAAGCTCTGCTACGAGCTGCCCAAGATTCTGCGGCCAGGTCGCTGAGAATCTTAATGGCACTTCATTCGCAGCGCTTGCTAGGTATGCCCAGCTTGCTTTAAAGATCGCCATACCTTGCTGAGTTTCTAATGACGGAACAGAGAATTTCCTACCCTTTGATCTGGAAAGTACGTTTTCTTCCGCCTTCGTGCTGTCCTTGATGGCGGCCTTGCCCTCTTGTCCACTTGAGAGCACCGCGGATGTCGACGCTAGCTTTTACCTGCTCAACCAAATGGTCGCCAAGGGCAACGTAATCGCTGAGTTGCGTAAGGAAGACCTTGAACAGCTAATCCACCTCTTACACCTCGTCAGTGCAGAGATAGCGCAGAGGGGCCCACTTGTTACAAATGCTGTAGCGACGGTACCCGTCCCTAATGCGACTGATTACGATCAAATACTTTCCGATCAACTGGGAGGCATCGACGGATTCAATGGTCTTTCTCCTGAGCAGATGTTATCGCTGGCTGGGCTGCTCGAATCGGACACGGTGTTTGATCACATAGACGAGCAGTGGCTTTGGGCGTGAAGTTGGAACATTCATTATATACTTTCAAAATCATGTCTTAAGGGAGACTCTTAAGGGAGACAAATGTGATATATATAAGTCATGAGTCATACTTCTATACAAGTGCTCACTTTCAGGTATCGGTACCTTCTTTATGCATGCCTTCCATTGCTACCTAACATACAAGATGTCGACAACAGTGAATTCATGCCATTTGGGCTCTGCCATAAGTCGTCTCGCCACAAGACGATTCGCCTTATAACTAATCGCATCTTCGAAGCAAAGAAAGCCACATGTGAGATTGATATACCGGTATGTCATGAGGTACGTGGGCTCAGAACATTGGGTTGCCAGGTGACATCATGTCTGAGTGACATGTGACGATGGCACCCGCCTATGATGACCTGGCAGCTGTCACACTGTGTCTCGGGAATTCACATTACTGTACTACTACATTCAATGCAGGAATAGTGACAGTGCATAAGTGGGTAGGTAGTACAGTAATGAACTACAGTGCGCCCCCTAATAGTTCATCATACCACCTGGTAGCAGGGGATGTCCCTACCTCACCTCGCTTGTCATTGTGCATGCCATTCTCGATCGGTCCAATATTACCTACTTAACAAGTACAAGTACTTGTTAATCTGTCCCTCCCAGACCTCGCACACCACCCTTAAGCTTGTCTGCCCTTGGGAGCTTTGCTGCATCCCGAGCTTGCGTCTCCGACATTGTTTCTGCCATGGCAACAGTTTTTCTTGCTACTACTGTTTGAGTTTCACCGACCGACGTCTTTTTCGAATTGCCCTAGCTAGAACCGCCCGCGAATATGAACGGCCATTTTGCCGCAGTGGGCGATGCGCCCACCAAGGCGCACTATGAACATGGCGTTCAAGTCATTGACGAGGACAAGGAGTTCAAGTGCGCTGTCCTCGATCTGTCTCTTGGTCGATTTCTCTGCTAACTCTGTGTGCGCCAATTCGTTAGCTCCAACATTGCTTCCTATTTACAAGCCACCGATGTTGCCGAAGCCGGCTTCAACTACCACCTTATATCTGTCTTCGGGTCGCAGTCGACCGGAAAGTCAACGCTGCTTAATAATCTGTTTGGAACCGATTTCAATGTCATGTCCGAGGTGGAACGCCGTCAGACAACCAAGGGAATATGGATGTCTAAGAACAAGACTGCTTCTATGACCGACAACATCCTCGTCATGGACGTCGAGGGAACCGATGGGCGAGAGCGTGGCGAGGATCAAGACTTCGAGAGGAAAAGCGCATTGTTCGCCCTGGCGACCAGCGAGGTTCTGATTGTCAACATCTGGGAACATCAGGTCGGTCTCTATCAAGGCGCTAATATGGGTCTATTGAAGACCGTATTCGAGGTCAATCTGCAATTATTCCTTAAAGACAGACAGTACGTCCTACGCGACGGGGATGCGATGCGAGACTTGAAACGCTGACATCTCACCCAGAGCTACTCCGAGGTCCTTGCTATTCTTCGTCATTCGGGATCACATCGGTAACACACCGCTCGCTAATCTTCGAAATACACTGGTACAAGATCTCACAAAAATCTGGACCTCTATCTCGAAGCCGCAAGGTCTAGAGAAGGCGCGTATCGAAGATTATTTTGATTTTGCTTTTGCAGCCCTACCACACAAAATTTTACAGCCCGACAAGTTCGTGAACGAGGTGAAAAATCTTGGCAAGCGGTTCGTTCCTGGTAGCCGCAACTCGAAAACGAAGCTAGCGAACGGCGAACAAGAAGTTGAAGGAGGGGTTTTCCTGCCTGAGTATCACCGGAGAATTCCGGCCGATGGTTTCTCTATATATGCCGAAGGTGTTTGGGACCAGATTGTCAATAACAAAGACCTCGACCTTCCCACACAACAAGAACTTCTCGCACAATTCCGTTGTGATGAGATCTCTCGAGAAGTCTTGATTTCTTTTGACGCTGCTATTGGGCCGCTCGAGGAACAACAAGCCGAAGCTTCTCGAATCGGCAAACCGCTTGTTCTGGCGGATCTTGGCGAGACCGGAAAACAAACAAGGGAAAAATGTGTTAAGGCGTTCGAAGTGCAAGCTAGTAGGTACCACAAGGCTGTTTATGCGCGAAAACGTACGGAGCTAGAAGGCAAGATTGATCAGCGGCTGAAGACCCTTTACCAGGGGCAGCTCACGGCGGCACACAAATCTGGTGTCGCCTCCTTTAGTGACGCCGTCTCTGGTGCTGTAAAGGCTGGCCAGAAATCAGGAGCGTCCTATGAATTTGCAGAGATTGTGGCTACGGAGAAAAAGAAGTTCTTGGAACAATTCAAGACTGAGGTCCAGAGTCTGACAATACAAGGCGTTGCGTGGACCAACTTCACCCCACAACTCACTCTTTTTGAAAAGGAACTTGACGAAGTCAGCGCTCGTTTGCGAAGGGAAGAGATGCGAAGACTTGCAACTCGTGTTGAGAGATGGGTCAAATCGCGGCTTGGCGATGCTGTAGGTCTCGAGTTCAACAAACTTGGGACCGGAAGAGGCGGATCAGGAGCGCCCGAGGAAGGGGAGAAACCACCTACGGAGAAGGACCTCTGGGATCGCATCTGGAATGTGTTTGCCTCCATCGTTAAGGAAGCTGAAAGCCGATTTACCGACCGAGCGAAGAGCTTTGAGGCTAGTGAAGCTGAGGTTGAGGTGGGTTTATGGCGTCTCAGACGTAAGAGCTGGGTTGCTTTGAGGGAAAGGGTCGATGAAGAGGTTATGGAGGGAAACATTCTGCTTAAGCTCCGTGAGAATTTCGAAGATAAGTTCAGATACGACGAAGCTGGAGTACCGCGGATATGGCGACCTGCGGATGATATCGAGGGTATTTATACCCGGGCTCGGGAGTCAACTCTTACTCTCATTCCACTTCTTTCCAGATTCCGGCTCTCCACCACCTACGCTCCACCGGATCTACCTACCTTCATCGGTCATCAGCCTGCTGTGGCAGAACCTGAAGACGAGGACGACCTCACCCCGATCGGTGGTGTTGATGAGGAGGATGGCAAGAGTCTCGAAGAGGAAATGACAGTTCTGAGCGAAGGCAAACGGCAAGATTTAGTCGTGCGGTTTAAGAAGATGGCCGATGGTGTATACGTCGAGGCGAAGCGAAGCGCCATCGGTGGGATTACCCAAGTACCATTGTATTTCTACGGAGTACTGTTGGCTCTGGGATGGAACGAACTGGTGACGGGTAAGTTGAAGTCGCCGAAAATAAAGCAATTTCTTTTCTTCTTTACTGACGTTGTCTAGTCTTGCGCAACCCTATACTCTTCCTGCTCCTTATCATCATAGCTGGTGGAACTTATGTCGCCTACAACCTGAATCTATTGGGTCCGATGATGCAGATGAGCACTGCGGCTTGGAACCAAGCCATTGAGATTGGCAAACAGCGACTCCGCGAGTTTCTAGAGAACAATGAGACAGCTCGCCAGGCCATCTCCATGCCCTCTCGGGACAGCGACTCTATCAGCCTGGACACTCTGGACAGCCGTGGCAAGAAGGCTCGCCGGGCTGCGGAGGATGATGATGACGATATTTAATTAAGGCACGAGTGTCCATATGAGTTCGGAATTGCATACGAGGGTATGATGCAGGATTATAGTGTACACATTTTATGTTGATGTGAGCGACGACCGCTTGAATTCCAAGACCGTCCTATTTGCCAAACCATTACCTTATGTCCAAACGCCATGATAATGCAAAAAAATGTGTGTACAAATCAAAATGCTTCCAACCCAGCCGGAGTCCCGAACCATGTCCCAAGCTCGTCAGCGTCCTTTTCCCTCTCACCGGTAGCGGCGAAAAAGTCGGTCAAGCGACTTGTGGACTCGTCCTCGTCGGCCGGCCATTCCACTTTGATACCGCCTTTCATTTCTAGCATGTCCTTTGCCGTGCCCCAACTAAACCTGCACTCGGAGCCCCAACCAAATACCGGGTGCATATTCTGCCTTAGCCAAGCCACACACCGCGCATCAGAAGGGTATCCTGACCCCCAAGACAGAACCTCCCCACCATCCTCCCCTTGCTTCCCGCCGTTCCGCGTCCAAGCCTCGTAAAGAACCTCGAGCGCGGCGTCGCGGGTGACCTTGGCGCAGACACTGGCGGCGCTGACGCAGGGGTACAGACTATCGGCCTTCTTGGCGACGGTGATCTTGACGGTGGGGAAGATGCCCTCGAGGCGCCGCTGGTAGGTGGCGGGCTGGCCGATGGTGTCGACGTAGATCTCGCGGACGTTGACGCCGCGCGCCATGACGCCCTCGATCAGCGCCGCCGTGGCGTCCATGGCCTGCGCGTTCAGGTTGTACGTGGCGCCCGCCGGCCGCATCATGTTGGCGCCGATGTCGCGCGCCGACAGGCTTGATATCGCCCAGCCGCAGGTGTCGTGCAGGTCTGTGCCGGTCGTGCAGAGCGCTTCCATCAGCGAGGAGCGCACTGCTGGTGTTAGGACCTTGGAGTCGTCGAAGTGGTGCGTTGATTTCAGTAGGGGTTCGGAATCTGGGATCGGTAGGTAGAAGACGCCGTAGACCATGGGCCCTAGCACGGGGCCGCGGCCGGCTTCGTCTACGCCGAGCACGCAGGGTACGCCTGTTGATGGGTCGGTTTGGTTTGCGGCGAGGGAGGGCGGGACGGGGGAGAAGTGCGTGTAGGATGCGCCGCTGGTGGTTTCGGTGGGGTGGATTGAGGGCGGCACGAAGACGTTGGGGACGGGTGTCTCTAGGGCGATGGTGCCTTCGTCCATTTGCGTGTCTTCCATGGTTTTGTTCTGGTTTGTTCTTTGGGTTGGTATTGTGTCGTGGTTCTGCGCTGGTGGGGTGTTGGGAGCAGTGGTTGATTTCCTTTCTTTCTTTTATAGACAGATCAATCCGACTCTATTTTCGCCAATTGAAAGTGCGATTATCCAGTTCTATTGTGTAAAACTGGGATTGAGGATGTTTATTACTGTAGAACTTGGAGAACCTCAATTCTTTATTGGAACGTCGATTATTGATTACAGTTGAGACTCTACAAAGTGCTGTTACAGTAGATAAAGATGTCGGTTTCGCGCAGTGAGCTAATCCGGCTTAGCGTAAACGCCGCTTCTACACGTACCCGCGCCAGCACTTTACACGTAGACGCGTTTCGGGCGGGTTTTAGCAAATCGTTTATGTAACCAACCGATTTCGTCTCTAAATCCAAGTGCTCAAATAGCGATACAATATTCAGCATTCTACATTAGACTCTCATCATACATACAAGACATTTATCTAGTACTGAATTCTAATTTTAAAATTTTTTTATCCGCCCAGTAATTGAGACGCATGCATATATAAAAACCAAAAGAAGAAACAAGGCAGTGTCTAAGTATGCCTCAGCCACCAGCAGAAGTCGGAGATTTCCATGTCATGTTGTCATGCCCTGTTCCGGTATGACTTCAGACCGGTTTGCACTGGGGCCAGTGTAGGTTTTGTCGATAAGGTGTTAGTATAAGTTAGCAGGGTAGCGGTAAGTTAATCCGCAAAACTGATAAGTATATAATTTAAATATGAACGTTGGCTGATCAGTCTCAAGGTATTTTGTTATCAAACAGCCCTTGTTCAGTAAATAGCCCCGGGAGGTTTGTTCACCCAACAACCACCAGCAGGACAAGGGAGAACATGATTGGCGACCTTGGACGCCGGACCGGCACGGGGATTCGGATAATCGGATTAGGTAAGCATGTTCGGAATACCGGCATAAAAGTCTACGTCTATATTTTGTGCAGGTGAAAGACACTTGTTACTGCACGAAGGTCCCAAAATCCTTGCGCGGGCATCTATCTAACTTTATACATATGTTCCTTGCCTTGTGACAAATCCGAATCCTGGAAAGGGTTACACATCGATAATACAATCAATTACACCCTAACATCACGGCTTGACGGTAGGCAATAAGTATAATTTCACGTGAGTTTCCTCATCATTATCGGTTGTCAATGTTGTTAGTATTATAATTATAGGGCTTCTTCATGGCGTTACTAAGGAGATGACTGTTATATAGAGTTATAATCTATTTGTGTTCCTAACGAGCGTCTATGTCTAGTCTCAAGGAAAGTATTATTTAAATGCATTCGGAAATAGTAGCAATTAGTTGCGGTCAGTATGCCCCTTAAGTATTAAATTGCCCTATGAACGACGCATAAACAAGTCAGGCAACATCAACCGTCTGAAGCGCACGAAGAAACAATGATGTATCCCTCAATTCCTTCCTCGAGAACCTCTCCATTGATCAAAAGGACACTACCCTGTGGCGGTTGGTCACGAAAAGGAGCGGGAGTATGACCTATATGGCTGCCATTCTCAGTCCTGTTACAGGGGAACATTGTAATATGTGTTGGATTGAATCCGAACCGTCAGCGTATTTCAAGTAAACGGTGGTCGCGAGCCAGTCTGTACTGGTAGCCGTGGCGACATCCTGAGCAGGCAGCCAACTACTTGAAGGCAAGTCGACTGTGTCAGGTCAAATACTGGTATTTCACCGCGAAAACACCTAAACCCTCATCTTCCATTCTAGGATCTTCCAAAATCGCGTTTTTGATCTAAAATTGAGAAAGCCTCAGGAATCATATTTGTGTCGAATATCCATCCTTGACCATAGAAGAGACACTTGTAGTGGAGAGGTAGCGTCGGGAACCGGTGGTCAAACTATGCAGGTGATCATCTTTATATAACTCTGGACAGTTTCACGGACAAAAGTTACCTATCCAGTCAATCTATTTACAGGGTAGAACCTCTTCATACACAAAAACGGTAGGCCGTATCCCCTGTCTCTTGTACAGAACAGGAAGTGCCTTCTTAACCCTAAACAATTTTAGCAGTATCCAAATGCGATTGTAGTCCTTTAGGTATGCTAAAAGGTCGGAGTTTAATACAGGACCGATCCCATTTAAAAGGAACAAGCGCCTGGAGTTAAGATAGTTGCCGAACCGATAAGACCTATTGGATACATAGGAATACAGGAAGACCTAACAATGAGGCACAAGGTCAACTGAGCCGCCAGTAGACCATCATACAATAAAATGCATAGAAGGTCTAGATTCTACAAAAGCTGTAGGGTGGAATTGGCCTTGGATTCTCTCGACGAAAGAGTGCAAAACAAAGATATTGAACTCTTCAAAGTAATTACAGAATAGACTCGACGCATTTAAAAAACATAAATAAATAAAAACAAGGTTGAGTACAGCCCTGAGTTAAGTATGCTTGACTTTGTAAACGCGGGGCATAACCAAGCCCAAAATGGCTTAGCTTATAAACATTAACCTATCTCTGTATGTACCTGTAGTTAGGCACCCAAGGTACTGTCTAGCGGACAGTCTAGCAGGCGCGCCCCCAACTCTCTCAGGCGCGTCTGTTAAACCGCTGTAGCGTCCCACCATTGTACGGCCATCCAGTAACAGCCCGAAAAGGGAGTCGAGTAAACAAGCTCTCTGTGCACCACCTTCCGCGGCATTCATTCAATACCTCCTCACCAGCAACTCTTTTGTCCAAGTTTTGCCATTGCAGACCAGCTCTAGCTGCTCCCTACCCTACACTTCTTGTTCCTCCACTGCCTTGCTGAGACTTTGGCTTGAGACCGGATTTTTGAACGCGCGAGATCGAGTTGTCAATTTTGCGACAAACCAAGCCAATTCAGTCTCCAGCGCGAGCAACCATGGCGCCCCGTGGGCCGCTCCAGCGCCGGCAAACCCAGTCGCAGAACGAACATGTTTTTGCGCTGGGCAAAGTTGGGAGGTATGTCAACTTTGTGCGCCTCTCCCGTGAGCATTGGTTGTTGACGGTTGTGATTCAGGAAAACGGGTATCACTATACCGGACAATGGCCGACGCGATGAACATGGCTTCGAAGAGCTAGACAATCTATTCTCCTCGCCTGACAGGGAGCTGCAACATGTGACGAATGGGAGGAATCAAACGATGTCAGAGGACGAGCAGGACATGGAGATTGATGATGGTAAGTTGTGAATCGCAACAGACCGGAACACGGGACGAATTTGTATAAACTAACGAGGCTGGCTGACGCCGTAGGCTCAGAACTCGGACCAGCGACCACCCGGAAGCTCCAACAAGGACGGGTGTCTCTACCAAGAGCTCGATCGCCCATTAAGACAAACCTAAAATCACCTGCACGCCAGAACCCTCATTTACCACCTACCTCTTCACCAACGAGAGGAGCAGTCGTCACCGCCCGCGAACGGAGCCCCAGGCCAGAGGTGACGCGCAAACTAAACTTTTCAAATGGCCCACAGGATTACACAATGGCTGCGAGCCGACATGCTAAAGCCAGCACCTCCAACGGTCGCAGTAAACCGTTAACAAATGGTCGTTCCCCACACGCTGATTCCGACGAGGAGCCTTTATTTTCAGACCCAGTCCCGTTTAATCAAATGGAAGAGCAAGAGGAAGACGAAGAAGAGGAAGACGAACACTTAGAATTGCTCAATGCCAAGGCGGTCGATGAGAGTCATGTCGAGGATGAATTCCCCGAAGAACCGGAGGAAGAAGTAGAGTTGGAGGCACCCATCGCCCAAGATCTTAAACCGACGAGCAAACCAAAACCTCCCGGGCGCAGGGGCCGTAAACCAAAAGCGAGTATTGAAGCAGAATCCAATGTTGCAGTCGATACCTCGCTGAGCAGTGCACCTCCGGAAAACGAAGAAGAGGAAGAACCCGTTAAAAAAAGAAAGGGGCGACCAAAGGCTGCTAGTAAACCACCAACCCCACCTAAAGCCTCGAAACGTGGGAGACAAGCCAAGACCTCTCCAGACGGTGCTGAAGAAACCAGTGCTGAATCAAGGGGTGCAAAGCGCCAGAGGACCTCAACACCAGCCGACATAGCAGAGCAGAGTGCCATAGCAAAACCAGCGCCAGCAACAAAAGGAAAGGGTAGACCCGGACGAAAACGAAAATCTTCAGGTGTTGGTGTTGATTCACCGATCCAACGAGGCCCACCACTCCCTAAAGGCCGTGGCCTCGTGACCGTGCGACGGGAAGAAACAACCACTATGAAGACGACGCGGTCTGGTCGGGCTTCATTCAAGCCACTCGAATGGTGGAAGGGTGAGCATGTGGAATATGATGAACATGAGGAGAACATTTTCGCAGATTCTGGCAAACGGCATTTTAAGATGCCCTCCGTGAAGGGTATCGTACGCACGGAAGAGAGCCTTGAGCCGGCATCCAGACGTCGTGGTCGCCCCCCAGCGGGACGGAAACCAGGACGGCGGCCATCAGCTGTAGCGGAAGAGGAGGAAATAGAGCGGGATGATTGGGAATATGACCCCGGTCGTGTGATTGGCAATGTGATCTCTTGGCAACCAGAATACGAATTCAATCCACCAGATGAAGAGGAGGATGATATTGAGCTCGACCAAGAAGAGCTGGCCATCTCGGAGAACGCCATTCACCTTAAAGACATAAAAGACGCGACGTTCAAGTTCGCTAAAACGCTGACGCTACCGTTCTTCGGTGCCGGCATCGTGGACCTACCTCCAGGCGCCGAAAAGCGAACTAAGAACTCTCGAACACGGTATCTCGTGTTCTTCGTGCACACTGGCAACGTTCAGGTGACTGTCGCGTCCACCGAATTTGCTATCGCTAAGGGCGGCATATTTTTTGTCCCAAGATGTTCGTCGAAATCCATCTGTCCAATTTCCTCGTTTGAGTTAGGTCTATGCAAGGGAAAAAGCTAACGAGAGATGTATTTAGCAAACAACTATTCAATCCTGAATGATACTGACAGGCCTGCACGGATCTTTTTCGCGCAAGGCAACGAGATGGTCGCTCCGCCTGAGGATGAAGCTTACGAATAAACCCTACGGAATCAAAAGCTATAAAAGCGTTATTGGTTCTTGTTAGTTCAAGTCCATTCTCAAGGAGATGATTCACCGCAACGCCCAGAGGTTTGCTATGGTTTTTTACCAGACGGGTCTGTTGTATGATATACACCGATCCTCCAAAAGTTGATCAGGCATACAGTAAAGGGGCGAACAGCTAGGCGTAGCAGACAGGCATAGCTGCGCGTCAAGCCTAATCGTTTATTCATACTATTTCTCTGATGAGTCTTTTTCTAGGTTGTACAGCGGTGCTTCCTTCGATTCCCTCAAATCACAAATCACCGCAGTCTACTTATCACGCTTCCTCCATGTTTGGGAAAATATACCTTACTGATGTCCTTGGCGTTCGTAGTGGGGCATGTTTGAGATGGTGTGGCCGGTATCATAACTATATTTGTTTGGTCGGGTATTGATTATGATGGTATAAATGATACAACCAGATTTTGAGTTGGGCAAAAGGGAGGGGAAAGGGGGGAAATGTCTGTCGGTCTATTCTCTGTATGTCCTGCCTCTATGTTTCACTACCAAACGGGGCGTGATGAGTTAGTCTTTGCCGATGAGTTTTTTATTTTTTATGTTTTTCGCGTACGATAACTTGATACCAACCAAGCAAACCTGGATTTTTTTTCTGTCCACTTTGATGTTCTCAATTGCGTAAAGAACGGTAGATGTCACGAGTACTCGCAGCAGACCCAGAATATGATAGTCGGGGTTATGCTCAAGATGATTGATTGAGTGGGCTTCCCGGGATAAAAATGAGATGGGTATCTATCTATGTAGCTAGCTAACCGTGCCATATCCATATCATATCATGAATGCTCCCTCCCGCGTGTATCCGTCCGTATGTCTGTACCTTTGCTACTGCAGCTTTTTCACCTCATGATTATTTAAGTATCATAGCCGTCTGTCAGCGTTACCCGTAACATTCATACATTACACCATAATACAATACATATAGATTTCCACCTCATCTAGTTGCTGTTTGATTGCGTGCTTGATTACGTGATGACGAGTTGGCACAACCTCTTAATACTGCGTAGCAAGCACTTTCTTCAACTTGCCAACCTCGGCCTCGTATCCCGAGATCTTGCCCTGCGAGCCGGCGATCTTCGCGAGGAGGTATTGCGCACGGTCGCGGGTACCCGCAGGCTGGCCGGGGAGGGAGCCGAGGAGCACGAGCTCCTTCTCGGCCTTGTCGATAGTGGCGCCCTCGATCTTGACGAGCTCCTTCAGCCGTGCTATGTCCAGCTTGGCCGACAGCGCGGCATCGGCCGCAAGCTGACGGAACGCAGCCTGGTACACGGGCTTGCCGACGGCGATGCTGCGCGGCCGGCCGGCGTGCGAGCGCACGGTGATGAGCTCTGCGTTGGAGAGGCCCTCGAGCGCGGACTCGCCGTCGGGTGCTGTGAGAGAGGAAGCGAAAGTGTCCGAGAGGAGCACCTCGTTATACCGCAGTGCGTCGTCCTTGGAGAGGAGTTTTATGAGGTGCCAGGCTTGCTCTGTGGACCACTTGTGCTCGCCGTCACTGACCGACTTGCCCGGCAAAAGGAACATTTTCAGTATCTCGGAGGCGGCTTGTTCGATGATTTCCGTGACGGCCTGATTTGGCGATTGACCGGCCTTGATGCGGCGGGCGAGGTATTCGAGATCCGTCAAACGCCCACCAAGCGTTCCAATGCATTCGTCTAGCTCCGCTAGGTCAGGCAAGTCTGCCGCGCTTTGTTTTTCCTCTGCGGCACCGCTATCGCTTGAATCCTCTGTCTTTTCGTCAGCACGGACGTGGCCGAGGATGAACCACTTCGCTATGTCTGGCGAAAGATCGCCTAGTGCAACGTGACGGAAGACACGATCCGGGAGGGCTTTGGATAAGACTTTGGTGTATGATGAGTCATTGGCGAGGAATATGACATGCGCGACTTCAGACTGTACAAGTGCTGCAGCCCACTCGGCGATCCTATCATAAATGACCGTGTTGTCCTCGCTCCTGTATACGAAGTTGTCGATCACAACCACGGCTCTTTTTTCAGGGTGAGCCTCTAAGTAAGCATCTGTCGGCAGGGAGGCATCCGCATCGTTTTTAGATCGACCCTCTAAGCCGAGAGTTTGTAGAGCTCCGGCTGCGGTTTGTAGAATCTTCTGCAGTTGTGAGTCTAGAGTCTCTGAGAAGCCCGCCTTCACACCTGTAGTGCTTTGGATCGCAAGGTCGACCATGCTGCTCATACTGTTGGCCCACGAGAAGATCGGCCTGTAGCCAACTTCCGACGCCATCCTCTTGATAATTGCCGATTCGCCCGTGGCTTCGACAATCTGCTTGCAATCGATCACCAGGACATTGTCTCTATCCTTAAGAGCTTGCTCGAGGACGAGCTCTTTCTTCCCTGAGCCACGAGGGCCCTGGATCACAATAAACGTCTCGGCAGTCTCCATTAGCCATGTCTGGATCTGCCCAATTATGTCCTTTCGGTGGGACCACACTGCGTTTAGGCCAGCCTGTTCGGCTCCACCCCGCCTCAGCGCGAAGATGTCGGATGTCTGTTTTCGAAGCCATCGGTAGACCTTGCTGTTACTCAGGCGGTATTTGCGCGAAACGTGAGCTTTCACAAAGAATGAACGGATGGGGTCGAAAACAACAACTGTGAGACCCGTGAGCAAAGCTACGAGGACGGGAATGACGATGCGTGGATGATTTGTAATCCAATCCCAAATCCGATGAGGCTTCGTCCGTTGCTCGTAGGAGATGCGGAACTTGGTGCCAAGTTTCCCGCCGCCTAGCTCTTCCGACACAACAAATCCGTGAAGGCAGTTTCGAGCCATGATGGCGTCTCTCACAAAGTAGAAGTCGACGTAGGCGTACTTGGGAACTACCTTGGAATCCCAAGGCTGGGAAATAATGTCAGATATGGAGCCGTACCGCCTGAACATGCTATACAGTGTCTCTTGTGAGAGTTCGACGGCTTCCTCGCCCGGATTCTTAGGGACAAACTCGATACGTAATCGGCCCTTGGGGAATCTTTGCAGGTCTTCGAGCCATGGGACTCCCTTCACTAAGCCGGCCTGTACGCCGCGAAGGGGGCTGAAGAAACGCTTGATGGGTTTCTCGGCCAGCAGCTGAGAGACCTTCCCTTCTATTTCCTTTGGCGTCACTTCGGGAGGATGGGCAAACTTGACAAAGGCACCGCCATCCTTGACCCTGGGAAGGATCTCGGTGACTCTCAGGGGCACGTCGCTGGGCAGCGCGCGTTTCACTATGTTAGCCGGGTCCATGAAGCCCAAGCCTGAGTTCTCAAATCGTTTCATGAGCCCCGGAATGTCAGTTTCGGGATTCCGCCACAACAGGTGTAAATTAGCCACTTTAAGCGGAAATAGGTCTGCCATCACCAAAGCGTAAGCAACACAGCATCATGTCGATGGCCAGCAAGGGCTTACTGTCAATCCAGAGAATCGACTCATTCGGAGCGGTCTCTATATGGCCATTCCCTTCCACTTCCACAGGTCCAGTACTGTTCCAGGCCTTTCGAGCCGCTTGAATTGGCGACGGCCATGTTGCCTGTAATCTAGGGTTGCGGTGTATGCGGCTCAAGGCAATCTGAGCTCTCCAGCCGGGCAAGGACCGGAACCCAGTTCCGATCTGTCTTGTAGCCAGCATCGTCCGTCACTAAGCGAAGCAAGCTCTTATCCATGCCATGTGCACAGTCAGAAGCTGATTCGCGCGAGGACAGAGCTTCGTCTTTCGACCCGGACCGAAATGTGCCCTATTTGTTTATTCAGTGGTTAAGTTAGGTTGAGGTAACTCGCTACCAAGTAACTACAGTGTGCGCCGAATGCTGATGATATCATAGGCCAATTGCCAAGCTACCTACCGTATTGTGGTGGGGAGCTT
Organism: Xylaria arbuscula; assembly: GCA_022385695.1. Lineage (NCBI taxonomy): Eukaryota > Fungi > Ascomycota > Sordariomycetes > Xylariales > Xylariaceae > Xylaria > Xylaria arbuscula. The sequence continues at coordinate 783,011 of MU279345.1, forward strand.
GTTTTGTGGCTGGAAATGTGGCTTAGCTAGCTTATACTACACATCCGTCGACATCCTAAGCTTCACACAGTTACCATTTTTAGACTTGTCAGAAAATCATGCTGTAGTCCTTAGACAGTGAACGATTAGTTCCAATGCCGAAGTCCTGGTATGAAAGTGTCAGCTGACTCATTGGGGCGCTGCGGTGGTCTTGGACCTACATATACTTACTGGTCTGCCTGTTTCCTATCATCTATCTGGAATACCTTGTGTATCGGGGTTTAAAGTGGTGCTAAGAGCATCCCATCAGTAGGTAGGTGACTGATTTCTGTTCCTCCCTTTTTATTCTTAATTTGAATGCATCATTCACTTAGGTACTGCAGATTATCGCAATAATAACGCGTTATAGCCAAAGTATATAACAAGCTATCGCTGGATAATTTATGGATTTTATGTAGCCCTTGGTATCCATTGGAGGAGCTCGTTATGATCAGTTGATATTTGTCTGTGACATATACTAGTGGTGATATGGCTCATCGCACGTCAGGCTTCTCAATCGATCGGACAAACGATCTGACCGATCGGAATATCCGATAACTGGACTGGCCGATCCTCCGCGATCAACATGTCTATCCGATCGCGCCGGATCTGATGATAACCTCATTTTATTGCATCGGATCGGATAGAAAACTCATCCGATCGATGATTCCGACGATATTAGCCAAAAAGAGGCTACTAAGCGAGGCTAGGGGTGCTCAGGGGTAGGTATTGGTCAGAATCGCCTTGCTCTAATTTTATCTAGAGCCCCCCCCCCACCCTGCGGGACACCCCCTACCTACGGGACGCCTCAATCAATTGAATCGAAACTGCTATCTATTGCAAAAACGCGGTTTTCTCAACAACCAGTAGATTTCTAAACGCTACTCTAAATGCCACTCATTTAACATACTTTCAAAAGTAGCCGCTAAAATTGCTGCTTGTTCTTCTGCAAAACCACCTGCATAAGACTGTTTCCATTTTTCGGCCTGCTCTTCGGCCTTCAACCTAGCCTTTTTGATATCTTTTATATTGTAGAAGGTTTGTTAATAGTTTTTTTTAACTTTTTTACGGCCTATAGGCTATAGGCCTTTGTTTTTAGCCTTTAAGCTACTAATCTCCTGTTTTGCTAGGGCTAGTTTTAAAGCTAAGATATTAATAAATTTACCTGCTTTATGTACAAAGTCTTTGGTTATACTTATAAGCCTTGAAAAAAATAACTTTAAGTTAGTAAATTAAACCTATAAGTTTTGCAAGTTTATTAAAGTTATTTATTTTTATTTGCTTTAATTTTTTTATAAAAGCTATTTAAAAGTAATAAGTTAATAGCTTATATTAATTATTTTTTTATTTTTAAGTGGTTTTTTTTTATTAACTGGCTATAAACCTAACTTTTTAAATGCAGCTATAATAATCTTAGGCTATAAGGTTTTAGCCCTAGCCTTAAAGTAAGCTGCTAAAAATCTACGTTTGTAAATAGGTGTAAAAGCTGGAAGGTGAGCAAAAGGTAACATTTCCTTTTAAAAATAACGTTTTAAAACAGAAAAAACGCTTACATTAGCCGGCTGGGCTACATGTGATCCGTGTGAAGGTAGGAATATTAGCTCAACCTTATTACTTCAGGCTTTGTACATAAATTTGCTGTTTACGTAAGTGGCATAGCTGTTAAAAAACAAAAGCCTTCACTGCTTAGGATTTTTTGGTCTGGTTTTTGGCAGGTAAACCTGTTTAAGCCACCAATAGGCTATTTGGTTGGCAGTTCACCCATTTATAGTAGTCTCGTACTTTTAGTAAAGAAAATCTTTTTAAAACCACTGCCCTTAAAAGAAGTTACCTTTAAAAATAACCGCTGGTGTAAAGTAATAGCCATTAGCTAGTATGGTTTTTAAAATAGTCACTTAAGTGCTGGCATTAAAGTGTTAACAAGGGCCACGCTTTGTAAAAGACAAGCCAATTACCTTGCTGTAAAGAGATTTACCTTTTTAAAGTCCATGTTTATTTATATTGGCAATAAATTCAGGCGATAGCTTGTGCTTCTGCCGAACAGATTTATAGTGGTCGAAAACGCGTTTAATTTTTTCTGGCAGGTCTATAGCGGCCCTGGCAGCCTCTAGGGCTATTTGAGGCTTCGTTTTTATACTTGGGTGACGTTCAAGAAATCGCTCGATCCAATGGCTCCCAATTTTCTGGCTGCGCCCTTGGGCCTTTAGAATACACTGAGCGAATTGAACAACTTCCCAGCGGTAGGGGCTTCGTCCAGCGCTTTCAGATTGGTGAATCCAGTTCACGATCTTAGCCTCAACTTCAGAACTGAATAACTGCCTGATTTCTTGGGCCTGGTGTTGAGAATTAGAGCCATGAAGTCTGTTGAAGAGGGTTGACCTAGGGACCCCGAAAGCCTTGGCGCTAGCCCTTAGGGATTGACCGTTTTGGACAGCTGCAATTGCAGAAGCAATATTCTGTTCAATCTCTAGATCCATAGTGATTTTAGGCTTCAAAAGAGGCTTCAAAGTGACTGAATTGATTGAGTGAAGGTTGAGGGGTTGGTTCGTTGACCGCTATTTGGGGTGTCCCGCAGGGTGGGGGGGGGCTCTAATTACATGGTCTTCCTTGTATGTTCGCTCCACGCTTTGCACGTGTTTGTCATGTATGTTTGCCTGGGTTTTTGCTGTGGGATGGCGACTCCTTACTTATCTTCGCAGAGTATACCGGTTCAAAATCTATTAGTTTACAGTTTGCTGCTGCGCTATCCTTTTCATATAGTTAATCAAATATATCTTTAGTATAATGCACTTACCTTTTTCTGCTTCTTCTGACTTTCCGGGTGTTTCCTATAAAATCATGACGGCAAGTTCAAGTCCCTTTGCCAGCCCGATGCCTTTATCAGTCTCATCTAGGGCAACTCCCACGCCTTCTCGTCGCTCTCACGGCTTTCCAGATTATAGTGTCTGGACAAAAAAACAATTTCGCGAGTACCCAGGATATGTCACATGCCACGAGATACGCGCTGAGGTGAAGTGGTGGTGGGAGCATGGCTATTGCTTTCTCAACACTAACAAAGCCCCAAAGCGCGAGGTTGTATGAGTGTGTGAGTATTACTTCCGCTCCAAATCTACAATGCCTCGGAAATATATGTTTGTTGCTAGTACAAGCTGAAGCATTGAAAGGCATTTGAAAGATAAGCATCGAGTGGTTAGTTATGTTAAAACTATTAATGGTAGTAGCTTACCATGACATAGAGAGATTTTACCAAATAGCACTATGATTTAATTATACGACGACCTTTTACCGAGAATCCATTCACAATAGCCAAAGCCAATGCCGAGAAACCTGACCACCAAGCTATTGTAAGCCACATGCGAAATGCCTTTGATCCGGCGATAAATAATGTCCTTTTGTTTGACTGGATAATATACCACAACTATTTGTTTAGTATTATTAATAGCGAAAGATTTAGAAGACTTTTGCAGTATAATAACCTATGGCTCGAGTTAAAGCAAATTCTTTGCGCTAACACACTTGTTAATTTGCTTTAAGTTAAATATAATAACGCTTTAAAACCTATTATAAAACTATTATAGTTTGCAAAACATAAAATACATTTTACTTTTAATGGATGGACCTTAAAACGGAATAGGTCATTTTTAAGGATTAATGCTTATTTTGTTAATCGAGATTAAAAACAATAAAAAGTTTTTCTCGGGCTGCCTCCGATAACAAAGCGCCACACAAGAAAAAACATTGCGGATAAAGTGGCCGAAATTTTAGCACATTATAGCATTATAAATAAATAAGTTATATTCGTCCTATATTGCTTATATGTTTTATAATTTAATAAAATATCACTAGGGTTGGCTTTTTCACCTTAAACAACGCTTTTAATAATGATACGGCTATTAACAACCTTTTTTTTAAAATCCCTGGCCTGTGTTATAAACCAACAAAAGGACGACCTGTTAGTAAACCAAGGTGACCAAAACGGCCCAATAAAAGGTACATAGCTAAACCAAAAGACATGCTACAGCCATGACAAAAGGGTCACGTAACAATCTCTGTAAATCCATCAAAAACAAGGCGCGTCTTTGGTGTTTTTTAAAAGAAAAAAAAAACCAGTCTCTAAGGTCTTTAAAAAAACAATAAAAACAACGGGAATAGTGAAAGAAAAAACGGTTTATATAATAACAAAACGTTTTTTTTGTAATTAGTATAGTTTTTATTTCATAATTTAATTTAAGCATATAACAACTTTTTAAAATAGCTGTGTGAGAGTAATCTTTTAACAACTATTTAGTTATAACCCAACTATATAATGTTTGCACCTTAGGCACAATTTAATACGTAGAGCTTTAAGTACTAACGCTTTTATAAACTAACGGTTTGTTATATTTTAAATTGTTAAACTTATTTAGTGTTTAGGAAACAACTGTGTACGGTTATAATGTTTTTGCAGTAGCTTAAACTAATATTTGCGATGGTGTAAAGTTTTTTAACGCATTTACAAAACAAAATCAAGCAATTAAAACAATAAAATCAACAATTAGTAGCATAGGTTATAAACTCACTAAAACCTAAGCCTTTTAAGCTAGTTAAGCTAACTAAGTTTAATAGCAACCAAAAATAACTAAAGGGATTTTTAACCTAAGCAAAGGCTTATTTACGATATTATAATAATAGTTTTTTATTAAACAAAAATAAAGTAATAATAGCTGTAAAATTTTTTACTAGCAACGCATTAAAATAATTTTAACTTATAATAAACAATTATATAACAAATAACAATATTAATAATACTAGGAAAAAAACCAAAACAACATTTAAATTTTATAATGGGTTTAAAACGGCGTTAATTAACATGTATAAAAATCTAGAAAAAAAAAAACAAGCAGAAAAAAAGCTGCTTTTAATGTTTTAAACAAGAGCTGCATATAAGTATGCAGTAAAATTCCAAAAAACAATAGCTAAAACAACGTGGTTTAATAAAAATGCCTTAATAACGGCTTTTTATTAAAGGTTAAAAAATAAAGTAAAAGATAAGTTGTATAAAAACAAACAACTAAATAATCTTAAAACTTATATTGTTAACGCAATAAAAATTAACAACTAATTATATAAACAATGTTTATAAAAACAATAACAAACCTAACAAATACCCAACTTAGGAAAAAAATAAACCATAAAATTAACAGCATTAAGTACCCATGCAAAACCTATAAAACTAAATGCAACAAAAAAAAAGCAAAACCTAAGCAAGGTTAAGTGTTATAATTGCAACCTAAAAAAACACTATGCCCAGGCTTGTAACAAGCCTAAAAAAAACAACAACTTGAAAAAGCAAAACAGGCTTTATCCATAACGATTGCAATGCTAAAAATTAGCAACCAGTAAAGTTAACTATAGCAATAACATATTAAAAGAGTGCTAAATTGCAACATATGCAAAAAAAAAAAATAAGTGTATTTAAAACACCTTTTCATAAAATAATTAAAATAAGCAAAACAAAATAAATATATTTACAATTTCATTAATTGCTAAATATACAATATAAATATTAATAACAAAACTAAGAAAAATATAGCTTTTTAAAAAAATCTTATTTAAATTAACAATAATAAAAAAAACTAAAAAGATATTAAACTAAAAAAAATCAAGGATTTTACTTAAAACAAAATTAAAAACCTAGGTTATAAATATAAAAAATAGCCTAAAAGAAAATTATGTCTAAAAGGATATATATGCAGTTATATAAAATATAACCATTAATTTAAATAAAAATAGTTAAAAAGCTTTATAGCTAAATTTATTTAATAAAAAAAATGCTTTAGCAAAACATTAAACGCATAAAAATCTCAAATAAAAAAAGCTAAAATAGCAATAGTTTATACGCTAAAAGCTAAAAACAACATAAAAATATGGCCATTTATAAACAATGTATAGCAGTACAACTTAACACTTATAATAAAAGCCGGAATAAACACCAGCAAACAACTCAGCTTAGCTACTAAGCTTATTGCTAAAAAACATTATTATAGCAAGGTTATAATAAGTTAAAAACTAGCAAAATTAATACTAAAAAACAAAAAACACAAATAAATTTTTTAAATGTGCTATATAACACATCATTATATTATCCATTTATAAAAAAAACTATAATATATATAATTTCTAAAATAACTAAACAAAAAACCCATAACGCAACCTTTATACAAAGCAAATAAAAAAAAGGTAACACTAGTATACTAAAACCCACGAGGATTTGCAGTATTTAACAAAAACCTATAATAGCTTATAAAATATATGCAGCAAATCCTACGACCAAAAAACTACACTAATAACAAATGTAAAATCTATGCTTAGTAAAAGGCAATAAAGTTGCGCAAAACAATAAAGCAAATGCAATAAATTAGTTAAAACCAACAAACATTTAAAGAAAAAAAGCCTAAAGAAATAACGAAAAAACTAACCGCAATAGCAATAAAACAAACAAACTTTAGCAAAAAATCCTTTAAAAATGCAACAAACCTTTATAAGCATAAAAAACCTAACATAATTTAAAATGCAAAAAATAAAAAAATAAAATATTAGTTAAACAAAAAAATAATAATACGCTTTAAAAAGTCTTAAGCAGTAATTAATGCAATTAAACAACTTAACAACATGTTAACACGGGCAACAGCTAGTTAAAATCAGTTAAAAAATAATAATAAGCAGTTATAATAAATTAACAACTGTTTTTAAAAAAACCCAAAAGGCTTTATGCCATAACAGCTAAAAAAAGCAAATATATTAAAATTAATTTAATATATTAAAAATATAAGCTATAAGTACTTATAAATATAAAAGCTTAAGCAAGCTTTATCTCTTTATAAATTATTAAGCAATTAAACATATTAACAAAGCTTAAAAACAACCTTTACCTATTTTTAACCGTTAATAAAAGTCCCATTGCGTACAAAAATAAAATAGTTTTAAGGAAAACTATAAAACTTTTTTTTAACATCCTTAAATATAAAAAACGACTAGTGCTTAATATTATAAAAATATTTAAACATAATATTATTTTAAAAATACCTTGGTTGCAAAAAAGCAATCTTAAAGTAAACTAAAGTATAAGCTAACTTTAGTAAAATATACCAAAAAGAGAATTAGCTAATGAGAAACTTAAAATATAGGTATTAAGCAATTTTATTAAACCATTATTGCAAATTTGCATAATAATTAAAAAGTCCAAGCCTATACTTAATAATAAAATACTAATAAATATTAAAACTACGGCAATATATTTAGTAAAACATATAATAAGTTACTAAAGCATAGTTTATAAAACCATAAAATTCCGCTTAAAAAAAAAGCTAAATTATAATCATTTTTATTATATTATATAAATAAAAAACAACTAGAAAAACTATAAAAATTTCTCAGAAAAAATCTAAAAAAAGGATTTATTTAATCTTTAAAATCACTAGCAAAATCACCGGTACTTTAAATATCACACAAAACCAAAAAAAACAAAAAGCAACATTAGAAATTAGTAGTAAACTACCAAAACATAAACTTTAAAACCATTAAATTTGTGAGACTAATACCCAGGATTAACAACTTATAAAACAAATTAGTGCACGCAAAATAATTTATAGCATTTAACTTATTAAACGCATATAATTAAACAAAAGTAACATTAAGTAATAAGTGAAAAATGACATTTTGCACACAATATAAATTATACAAATCTTTAGTTATGCCTTTTGGACTTACCAATGCTTTAACAATATTTTAAGCGTAAATAACGCACGTTTTACGCAAATTTATTAATATATTTATAATAATATATTTCAATAATATTTTAATATACTTAAAAAACCTTAAAAAACACCGAAAACATGTTAAAAAAGTACTAAACGCGCTACAAATTGCCAAGTTAAAAGTAAACCCCAAGAAAAGCAAATTTTACACGCAAAAAGTTAATTTTCTTAGTTTTACAATAACTCCAAAGAAAATAAAAATTTAAAAGTCTAAAATTTTAGCAGTAAAAGATTAGCTAGTACTTAAATCGGTGAATAATGTAAGGGCGTTTATGGGATTTACAAACTATATTTAAAGCTTTATCAAATGGTTTAATAAACACGCCGGACCTTTTTTAAACTTAATAAAAAAAAACAATCCCTTTAAGTAAGAAAAAAAAAAACAAAAATCTTTCGAGAAAATAAAGGCTTTTATATTAAAAAAACCTGTTTAAAAGCTTTTTAACCCAAACAAGAAATTCAAAATAATAATTAACGCCAGCGAGAGGGCAATGGGCGGACGACTAGGTCAACGAAATGAAAATAAAAAATTGCACCCAGTGGCATATTTCTTAAAAAGATTTTCAAAACCAGCAAAGCAATACACGCTACTAAACAAAAAGCTTATAGCTATTATCCAAGCATTTAAAAAATAAAAATATTACCTTTATAAACTTAAAAAACCAGTTAAAGTATACACAAACTATAAAAACTTAACTATATTTATAACAATAAAAATATTAAACAAACAATAAATTAAATAAGCAGAATTTTTATTTTAGTTTAACTTTATTATTTTTTATATTAAAAAAAAAAATGTAATAGCAAATATTTTAAATTAACAAAACAACCATAAAAAATCAAAAATAAAAAGCCAAATATTATTAAAAAAAACCTAACAAAGAATTATACTTGCAGCTATAACTTTATTTAATTATAATAAATAAATTAAACAATTATAAAAAACCATGAAATAATTTTATAAGCATTACCATTATTAACTAATATATTATTAACCTTTAAGCAAAGTAAAAACAAAAATAAAAAAGTATATTTAAATTTTAAACAACAATTTATAATTAAAAAACTAGTAAAGGCAATGCATAAACATCCACTAACAGGATATTAAAAAGTATATAAAACACTATCACGGATATAAAAAAACTATAAATGCAGAGGACTTAAAAGTATAGTAAAAAAAGTAGTTTAAAAATGTGTCCTATGCAGAAAAAGCAAGGCACCACAACACAAACCATATGGATTGCTATAACTAAAGCAAATACCAAACAGGGCTTGGAAGTTTATTGCGTTTAACTTTATCATTAAGCTACCCAAGTTAAAAAAACCAATAATAAAAGTATTATATAATTTAATATTAGTTATTGTGAAAAAAATTACAAAGTATAAATATTTTATACCATACCTAGAATTAAATATAGCAGAAGATTTAGCATATATAATAATTAAACATGTTTTTAATAAATATAAAGTTTTAAAAAAAGCAGTTATAAACAAAAAAACAATTATAGCTTTTAAGTTTTATTAATTATTAATAAAAGCATTAAGCATTAAATATTAATTGTTTACGGCTTATTATTTATAAATAAATAAATAAACAAAAAAACTTAATTAAATTTTAAAGCAGTATTTACGCTGCTACTTTAACAAACAATAAAATAATTGGGTTGAGCTTTTGCCTATGGCGGAGTATGCTTATAATAGTTTTGACAATGAGTTAATAGGAATGTTTTCATTTACGGCAAATTACGGATTTAACCCAGAAATAAATCAAACTGCAATTAACGGCGTTATAGCGCTTAAAGCAAAAATATAAGCAAAAGAAATCATAGGTTTACAACAAAAAATACAAAATAAACTAGTATTTTTACAAAACCATATAAAAGCTTATAGCAATAAGCACAGGTTATTAAAGCTAACCTTGGAAAAAAGAGATAAAGTATATTTTTTAAAGCGCAACATTAAAACAAAACAACTAAGCAATAAGCTTAACTTTAAACAAATTAAACTATTTAAAATTAAAAAAGTTATTTTAAAAACCAATTATTAATTTAAGCTACTTAAAGGAGCTAAAATATAGCTAAAGTTTTATATTTCTCTTTTTAAACCAGCATTAAAAAATGCTAAACTTTAAACATAATTAAAAGTTAAACTAAACAAAGATTTATATAAAGTTAAAAAAATATTAAATTTATATTAAAATAAAAGTACCTACAAATATTTAGTTAAATAAAAAGGATACTCATATGTAAAAACTATATAAAAACTTATAAAGAATTTAAAAAATGTGAAATAAATAATTAACTAGTTTTACTAACGCTATTTTAACCGACTAAAGCCTAAAAGAAAGGGTTAACCCTAAAAAAAGGGTTTAGCGCGTCCCAGTTTATCCTAGGAAAGAAAAAAAGGGAAAGCTCGGCAGAAAAGCATTTTTGCTTTTCTTTTAGGCGCTTTTGCTCCTCTAGCTTGTTTAAGTTTTAAAAACCACGCTAAATAAACTTTACACCTTTTTTATAAAGAAATACAAACTAATAGTTTAAACAATTTATATAAGCAAATAGCTTAAAAAGCTGTTTGGTAGCTTTTTGTAAACGCTGCAAAGCTTTGCGTTTTTTTTAATTAATTTAAGTTTTTTTGGCGCAAATTTAACAAAAGGAGTAAAGCAACACATAATTGCCATCGCAAGTTTGCAAGTTAGCATTATTGCAATTTTTGCACTAACTACAATCCTTTAACATTTTGCAAATTAAACCCTTGTTAAAACAATAAAAGCAGGGCATAACTTTAAAACTAAACTAATTAATAAAGTTAAAAAGTTTGCGGCAATTTTTAATAAACGATTTTTTGCGTAATTTGGAAATGCAACCGGCTATGTTTTAAAAAGGCAAAAGCTAAAAGGAAAAAAAACAACATTACTTATTAGGAAAAGCACGCTAGGGTATTTATTATAGGCAATAAACCTGGGAAAAAGGAAATAATGTTATAAACTAACAAAAAAACGACCTATTAATAAACCAAGGTAACCAAAACGGCCCAATAAAGGGTACATGGCTAGACTAGAAAACATGCTACAGCTATAACAAAAGGGTTACGTAACAGTTTCTGTAAATCTATTAAAAACAAGGCGCATTTTTAGTATTTCTTAAAAAAAAAAAAAAACCAGTTTTTAAGGTCTTTAAAAAACAATAAAAACAACAGAAATGATAAAAGAAAAAACGGTCTATATAATAACAAAACATTTTTTTTGTAATTAGTATAGTTCTTACTTCACAATTCAATCTAAGCATACAGCGACTTCTTGGAATAGCTGTGTAAGAGTAATCTCTTGACGACCACTTAGTTACGACCCGACCGTACAACGTTCGCACCCTAGGCACGATCCAATACGTGGAGCTTCGAGTACTAACGCCCTTACAGACTAACGGTTTGTTACAGCCTGGACCCTCATGAGGCTCGGCTACGTTGTAGTCCCCATTTGTTCCACCTGTGTGTGAGACGGATGATGTACGGTGGCACCAAGACGGAGAACAACGACCGATTTATCGATTTTATCACGGCTTGGGGAGACCGTGACTTTGATGATGTTAACGAGGAGTTAGTGGCCCTTGACGACGCCCTCGCTAGGACTCTTCAAGCCGATGATGATTTCGAAAACGACGATAGCGAGTTAGAAACTCCAGATACTGAAAATGAACATTTTTACTACCCTGTTCCTACTGTTATCACAAAAGATTTTCTCGAGCAATATTAAAAAAGGGGACCATTTGGCAAGCTATATAACCATGGAGTAGTTTTCAAACAAAGCAGTCAGATGTTGGATGCTTGGGAAGAGGCTCAAGTAGCGGCCCACTCGTAAGAAGATTGACCGGTTCGCTGACTCTCTTTTTAGATATAGACTAATGAACTTGGAGAGCAGGTTTTCTTATGGGTTTATAACGGTGCCATTTGTTGGACTTCCGATGAATCAATGGCTTTTCGGGCCCTTTAGAAAAAGAGAGCTCTTGGACGTTTTCACAGCATTGTTAAGGAACGATGGCACCAACGGGGAGGCAAGGAGCGTGATAAACCTGTTATTTTGGAAGAGAAGCTATCAGCTCAGGAGTGGCTAATGGTCACAGCTCTTTAAAGAGTCCTTTATCTATTCAAGGTTGCTACCAAGCAACTACAAGGCAGTGGGATCCCCGCTGTGCGATCTATATCCGGATCTCTCTCAGAGGTATTCCCTATATATGAGTATCTTTTTGACCACTTTGAACAGGCGGTCGAGGGAATTATTGTCGAGGGCGACACAGAGGAAACGATCAAGCAAGTGCAGCTATTCGAAGGGATGGACCGGAAGACTCGTCGAATGCTAAAGGTTTATATTCGTCTCGGTTGGAAGCATCTTAAGAAGTACTACGAGCTGCTTACTTTTGTTGCTTATGTTGCAGCAGTTCTTTTCCATCCTTGTAAGAAATTGAAAGCTCTGGAGCTATTCTGGGATAGCTTTCCGTCTAGGCAAACCGATGGATGGAAAAGCAAATACAACAGCAAGCTAAGGGAGGTCTGGGAGCGACAATACCAGAACATCACGATAGACAACGAGATGGCCACACCTAAGGCTTCGATGGATTACATTGAAAGGCGGATGGCTTTTATCCGTTCTAACGCATCATCACAGCCCCAATCAAGCCAACAAAGGCGGAATTGTGGCTCGCAAAGGCGGAAGAAGCCTCTAGACGAGTTAGCGCAGTACCTGGAAGAGCCCCCCATCGAAAATGTCACATATAAGGCCGACCCCATTCTATGGTGGAGAGACGTGGGTGCATCCCGATTTCCACGGCTGTCGGTTATGGCTGTCGATTACTTAACTATCCCTTCATCCACGGCAGAGACCGAGAGGCAGTTCAGCAGCTGTGGGAGGATGGATACAGCCAATAGAGGACGAATGGCCCGTTCTTTGCTATCGACGGCGCAGTGTATTAGATCATGGAGTCAGATTGGCGTCTATATGCCATCTATTCCTTTACATAGGCTCGAAAGCCCTGAGACGAACTGGCAAGATGTATTGCGGTCTTGTGAGGGGTTTGAACCTGAAGAGTAGAGGTGAATAGCCGGTCACTCCTTTCTCTACTTACAATATATTTCTACCAATCAATACTTGCAGTCGATCTGACCGTTCGATCTTATCGGATGATAGGGTATCTGATCGCTCCTGATCTGACGAAACCTTCATCAGATCGCGTCGGATCTGACGCCGTGCTCGAGATCCGATATCCGATCGGACATGAGTCAAATCCGATCGATCCGACCGATTGAGAAGCCTGTCGCACGTTTACCTTCTGTGCCAAATTATATTCATCTATCTTGAAAACTTCGAATTTAAGCCTATACACTTATTATCATATCCCTAGCTCGTAGTTCACATCTCACTAAAGCTGAAAAAAAAAACGAAAGAAAGAAAAAAGGCACATGCAAATAGAAAGAGAGAGTATATCGATGTAAATACAAGAATAAGAGAAAATAATCAATTTTATCTATATAGCATTTAGCATCGCCTGTGGTATTGAGTAGGTTTTACTTCGCAGTTCTTTTTAATTAACAGCCAAGCTTTGTACTCAGTGTATGTATTAGGTGTCAAGCTAGCCATACCACCCATGGATGCTGCTAGGATATGTGTTGAGCTCGCCGAACTATGAAATCAAGTTGCTGTTTTCGTCATATACTAGCTTCCACTACTACCGCGGAGCAGATACTCTGTCTCTATTCGAATCAAGTCTAAGATTTCTATTTACTTGTGTCGAGTCAAGCTCTTGTGGCTCCTTTTCTGAACTCAGCTCGCTCGGACGTGTTGCTCCTGATAGTTCATAAATATTGAACTGTTTGATGCACCTGATCGTCTTGACTTTCAAAACCTTCAATGACGATTCAACTGATGACACACTGTCATTTAGACGCGATCGTCGGCGGCGCCAAAATCCAAAAATGCCCGCGACTAAGGTCAGGAATAGGAGACTTCCTAATACTGCGCCCACGATTGTTCCAACTGCTAGCATTTGGGGTGAGGAGTCCGCAGTCCCACCATCTGTTGAAGAGCCGTTATTTCGCGGGAGATGTATCATCATCTATAACGGTTTAGCTTTCCGGTAATCTTCCCTCCGAAGAAGTCTTACTTGTTTCAATGAAAAGAGCCTTAGTGCCCGGGTCTGACCACATAACCCTCTCAAGTCCTCTATCAGATGTTTTAGTGGATAATCCCATACTTGCGTAGAGTCGAGATCTTACCCAGCACGATACCAGTCGTCTATAACCTGTGGTGTCTGGTATATCGTCGAATTGGGTTGATAACTGTCGCTCCAGTCCAATTTTTGAAGATCAAACACTCCTATACCTTGTGGCCATGGGTCGGGATCATAAAGAGACTGATCTCCATCCGGAAGTATTGATTGGCCTCCTATTACTAGCATTTGACTATTTCCGCCCACGGCGCAGCTGTGACCCCATCTAGGGAACTCTTGTGTCGGGCTTAGCTTGAACCACGCGAAGCCAGGGAGTGAAAGAACATAGATGTCGTCGTATGTTGTGTTAGTAGTCGAGTCAGCCCCGCCATATAGGTATCTGCGTAGTATTAGACCAACGTCGCGAGTTTTCCCCGTGTATTTTACTTACATCTCTGATGTATTGTTCGAGCCCTGCATAATGACAGAACAAAATGCTTTCCGACCTGGTGGTATATCCCCAGATGAATATTGCCAGTGCCATGTTTCGGTGCCCATATCGTAAAAGGTTAAATTATCCAACCTGTTTAGAATGTCGCTGCCGTCGTTTAATGTCACGAGGTCCGTAGTAGAACCCCCGAGTGGGAGCACAACCCCCATGCTTTGAGTCCCGCTGGATGAAACACAGACAGCGGAACCTTTATTGGATGTACCCAGGCCGTTAAATGCTTTCGCTGACCGGTTAGCCCAGTTTCCGGTACTCAGCTGGTAGGAAAGAAGTCCCGGAAGAGGAAGCATGTCACTTCTTCCGTGATCGCTTAAATCCGAATCGGTTTCAACCCAGCCATATCCACCAAGTGCTACACCGAATCCATTGCACGTTGTCCACGAAGACCCTCTTCCTCGTTTTATACCGGCAAAGACGTGAGGATTAGCAGGTTGAACGATAGACCAAGTGCCTCCTCCCCCTCCATCGGCCGTGAATCTCCAAACCCGACGTTCTTCCGGCATTGGTGTTGTTGATTGGCCACCCCACATGTAAAATACTTGTTCGTCTCCGTCCGTCCAAAGAGCTGGCTGGAGGAAAGTAGGTGCTGCCTTAGTGATAGGCGTTAAAGGAGGCGTTCCATTCACCCATGTCTCGACTAACGACATTGACAAAGTTTGATCAACTATGAGCATATAAGTCTCAGGTTGACCCAAAAGTCGAGCCCTATGAGTAGTGTAACCTACCTGATATTAGAACTGGAGACTCCGCGTTTCCATCAACTAGCTGCGTAATTGTTCCACCTTCGATGTAGAGGTAGTCGCCAAGGACAGCAGCTAAGCATGTACATATCGTCAGTATTGACCCTTTGATCGGTTACGATTGGCTTGAGATATGAAATATCACATACCCGACGGGCCAATGCGGCGGAGGAAGTTCTCTGCCGTCGGGACACTGGATGGATCACCACCTCGTGCAGTAGCAGAGTAGTAACATGCCAATACCAAAGCGAGCCGCATTGCAAAAAGGTGACCTCAGCCCATGTCAACTTTGTAGACAATTGATACCAGGCTTTTAATGATTTGGGGTTGAATACAAAGGAGGACACGAGGGCGAAAATAATAAGCAGAGGTCCATTTCGTTCAAAATATGAGCAACTCATCTAGTTGTCGTAACACGAGACAGCTTCGACGGTCCGCTTATAGCCCGAAGAGAGAAATAGCAGCCTGGCCTGACTGTGCTGACTCGGTGTAATCTTCCAAGACTGCCACGGCATATCCAGAACCTAATATTAGTGACATATAACATTTGAAAGCCTGAAACTAGGACTTGGAGGATTGTTTAGACTACAGCTAGTAATACACAGCTGAAGCAGACTTGTGTAACAAACCGTTAGTCTGTAAGGGCGTTGGTACTCGAAGCTCCACGTATTGGATCGTGCCTAGGGTGCGAACATTGTACGGTCGGGTCGTAACTAAGTGGTTGTCAAGAGATTACTCTCACACAGCTATTCCAAGAAGTCGCTGTATGCTTAGATTAAATTGTGAAGTAAAAACTATACTAATTATAAAAAAAACGTCTTGTTATTATATAAACCGTTTTTTCTTTTATTATTTTCTTGTGCTTTGTTTGCTTTATAAATCATATAAAGCGCTTGCTTTATTTGCTTTATAAATTTTTTAAAGCATTTGCTTTATCTGCTTTATAAATTTTTTAAAGCATTTGCTTTATTTGCTTTATAGAGCTGTGTGTTACGTAACCTTTCCTGGGCTATGGCTTGTTTTTTAGTTTAGCCTAGTATTTTTTATTAGGTTGTTTGGTCACCTTGGTTTTTTAACAGGCCGTTTTTTTGTTGGTTTATAATATTATTTCCTTTTTTTCAGGTTTATTGTCTGCAATAAATACTAGCGTGTTTTTTTCGTTTTGGTAAGTTCTATGGGTTTTTTTTTTTTTTTCTGTTTTTTATGGTCCTTTTTTACTATGGCAGGTTATATTGCAAAGTTTGCTTCGCTTTTTTTTACAAAGCGTTGTTACACCACCTCTGCTGCCATTAAAACCTTTGGTTACAAAATCATGCCTTGCTTTTGCTGTTTTAATAAAGGTTTTTTTTGTAAAATGTTAAATAATATTAATTGTTGCAGAAATTATAACAACGCCAACCTTTCCTTTTGCAATAAAAACCATGTTTTTATTAATTTTTTATACAATATTATTTTAAAATATTAATAGTTATAAATATATAAGCGCAAAGTTTTTAATAAACTTTAAAAGATAAATTATTAAGCTTAAGAATTACTGGCTTGCCTTTTTTGTTTTAACTATTAAGTTAAGTTTTTTTGTAAAAAAAGTGTTAAAATAGCTTAATAGGGTTTTTAAAATATAAATAAGTTAAAAGCACAAAAGCGTTTAAAAAAAAGCAATATTGTTTAAAAGAAAAACAAGCCAAACTAGCTTCTTTTATAGTTTTTTTCGGGGTTAACTGGGGTTTTTTTAGTTTTTTTTCCGCTTGGGTAGTTAACCTCACTTTTTTAGTGTTAGTTAATTAAAATGTTAGCAGTAAAACTAATTAACTATTTATGTTATATCTTTTAAGTTTTTCTTAAGTTTTTATATAGTTTTTGCATGTGAGTATTTTTCCTACTTAACTAAATATTTGTAAATACTTTTATTTTAACGTAAATCCAATATTTTTTTAACCTTGTATAAATCTTTGTTTGGTTTAACTTTTAGTTGTGTTTAAAGTTCGGCATTTTTTAATGCTAGTTTAAAAAGAGAAATATAAAATTTTGGCTATATCTTTGCCTTTTTAAATAGCTTAAATTAATAATTGGTTTTTAAAATAACTTTTTTAATCTTAAATAGTTTAATTAATTTAAAGTCCAGCTTATTGCTTAGTTGTTTTGTTTTAATGTTACGCCTTAAAAAATATACTTTATCTTTTTTTTCCAAGGTTGGCTTTAACAACCTATGCTTATTGCTGTAAGCTTTTATACGGTTTTGTAAAAATACTAGCTTGTTTTGTAGTTTTTGTTGTAAACCTATGATTTTTTTCGCTTGTATTTTTATTTTAAGCGCTATAACGCCATTAATTGCTATTTAATTTACTTTTAGATTAAATCCATAATTTGCTATAAATAAAAACATTTCTATTAATTTATTATTAAAACTATTATAAGCATACTTTATTATAAGCAAAAGCTTAACCTAATTGTTTTATTATTTGTTAAAATAGCAGCGTAAATATTGCTTTAAAGTTTAATTAAGTTTTTTTGTTTGTTTATTTATTTATAAATAATAAGCCGTAAACAATTGGTGCTTAACACCTAATGCTTTTATTAATAATTAATAAAACTTAAAAGCTATAATTATTTTTTTGTTTATAACTGCTTTTTTTAAAATTCCATATTTATTAAAAACATGTTTAATTATTATATAGGCCAAATTTTCTGCTATACTTAATTCCAGGTATGGTATAAAATATCCATACTTTGTAAGTCTTTTTATAATAACTAGTATTAAGTCGTAAAATACTCCTGTTATTAGTTTTTTTAACTTGGGTAGCTTAACAATAAAGTTAAATACAATAAATTTCCAAGCCCTGTTTGGTATTTGCTTTGGTTGTAGCAATTTATATGGTTTGTGTTATGGTGCCTTGCTTTTTCTGCATAAAACACATTTTTAAACTACTTTTTTTACTATGCTTTTAAGTTCTCTGCATTTATAGTTTTTTTATATCCGGGAAAGTGTTTTGTACACTCCCTGATGTCCTGCTAATGGATGTTTATGCATTGCTTTTACTAGTTTTTTAATCGTAAATTATTGTTTAAAATTTAAATATATTTTTTTATCCTTATTTTTACTTTGTTTAAAGGTTAATAATATATTAATTAATAATAGTAATGCTTATAAAACTATTTTATAGTTTTTTTATAATTGTTTAATTTATTTATTATAATTAAATAAAGTTATAGCTGCAAGTATAATTTCTTATTGGGTTTTTTTTAACAATATTTGGCTTTTTATTTTTAATTTTTTATAATTGCTTTGTTAACTTAAAATGTTTGCTGTTACATTTTCTTTTTTTTTAATGTAAAAAATAATAAAGTTAAACTAAAATAAAAACTTTGCCTATTCGATTTATTGTTTATTTAATACTTTTGTTATTATAAACGTAGTTAAGTTTTTATAGTTTATATATACCTTAACTGGTTTTTTAAGTTTATAAAGGTAATGTTTTCATTTTTTAAATGCTTAAACAATAGCTATAAGCTTTTTGTTTAATAGCATATATCGCTTTGCTAATTTTAAAATTTTTTTTAAAAAATATACTACTAGGTGCAATTTTTCCTTTTTGTTTTGTTAACTTAATTATTTGCCTATTGCCTTTTTGCTAGCGTTAATTATTACTTTAAATTCTTTGTTTAAGTTAAAAAGCTTTTAAACAGGTTTTTTTAATATAAAAGCCTTTACCTTTTCGAAAGATTTTTGTTTTTTCTTTTTTCACTTAAAGGGATTGTTTTTTTTTATTAGGTTTAAAAAAGGTCCGGCGTGTCCACTAAACCATTTAATAAGGCTTTGAACATAGTTTATAAATCCCACAAACGCCTTTATATTATTCACCGATTTAAGTATTAGCTAATTTTTTACTGCTAAAATCTTAGACTTTTAAATTTTTATTTTTTTTAAAGTTATTATAAAACTAAGAAAATTAACCTTTTGTGTATAAAATTTGCTTTTTTTAGGGTTTACTTTTAACTTGGCAATTTGTAGCACATTTAATACTTTTTTAATATGCTTTTAATATTTTTTAAAGTTTTTTAAATATATTAAAATGTTGTTAAAATATACTATTACAAATATGTTAATAAATTTGTGTAAAGCATGCATTATTTATGCTTAAAATGTTGCTAAAGCATTAGTAAATCCAAAAGGCATGACCAAAAATTTATATAATTTATAATATATACAAAATGCTGTTTTTCACTTATTATTTAATGCTATTTTTGTTTGATTGTATGCATTTAGTAAATTAAATGCCATAAACTATTTTATGTGTACTAATTTGTTTTGTAAATTATTGATTTTAAATATTGGTTCTATAAATTTAATTGTTTTAAAGTTCACGTCTTGGTAGTTTACTATTAATTTCCAACGTTGTTTTTTGTTTTTTCTGGTTTTGCGTGGTACCCAAAGTACTGGTAATCCTGCTAATGATTTTAAAGATCAAATAAATCCTTTTTTTAAATTCTTTCTAAGAAATTCTTGTAATTTTTCTAATTGTTTTTTGTTTATATAATACAATAAAAATAATTATAATTTAGCTTTTTTTTTAAGCGGAATTTTATGGTTTTATAAATTATGCTTTGGTAACTTATTATATGTTTTACTAAATATGTCGCCATAGTCTCGATATTTTATTGGTATTTTGTTGTTGAGTATAGGCTTAAACTCTTTAATCATTATGCAAATTTGCAATAATAGTTTAATAAAATTGCTTAATACCTGTGTTTTAGGTTTATCATTAGCTAATTTTTTTTTTGGTATATTTTACTAAAGTTGGCCTATTTTTTAGTTTATTTTGGGATTGCTTTTTTGCAACCAAGGTATTTTTAAAATAACATTATGTTTAAATGTTTTTGTAATATTAAGCACTAATTGTTCTTTGTGTTTAAAGATGTTAAAAAAAAGTTCTGCAGTTTTTTTTAAGATTATTTTATTTTTGTACGCAATAGGATTTTTATCAACGGTTAAAAGTAAATAAAAATCGTTTTTAAGCTTTGTTAATATATTTAATTGCTTAATAACTTGTAAAAAAATAAAGCTTGCCTAAGCTTTTATATTTATAAACGCTTATAGCTTATGTTTTTAATACATTAAATTAATTTTAATATGTTTGCTTTTTTTAGCTGTTATAGCATAAAGCTTTTTAGGTTTTCCTAAGAACAGTTGTTAATTTATTACAACCGTTTGTTATTATTTTTTAATTAATTTTGGCTAGTTGTTGCCCGTGTTAACATGTTGTTAAGTTGTTTAGTTGCGTTGATTGCTGCTTAAAACTCTTTAAAACATACTAAAATGTTTTTGTTTGCATAGTACCTTATTTTCTTATTACCTATTTCTCGAGTAGTAAAAGGTTTTTTATTTTTATAAAGGTTTGTTATATTTTTAAAAAGTTCTTTAATAAAATTTGTTTGTTTTATTGCTATTAAGGTTGGTTTTTTTTTAATTAAAATCCCTTTAGGTTTTTAAGTAGTTGTAGCCTTTTTTAGCTTTTTTGTTTTAAACATTAGTTGTTTTTAGCTAAGTTGTTAAGTTTTTCTCATTGTTTTGCATAATTTTATTGCTTTTTACTGTGCATAGATTTTGCATCTGTTATTAGTGCAATCTTTTAATTGTAGGATTTGCTGCATGCATTTCATAAGCCATTATAAGTTTTTATTAAATACTGCAAATCCTTATAGGTTTTGGTAAACTAATGTTACCTTTTTTTTATCTGCTTTATATAAAGGTTGTATTATAGGCTTTTTATTTAGTCGTTTTAAAAACCACATGTGTTATAGTTTTTTTTGCAGATAAATAATATAATAATATATTACATAGCATATCCAAAAAATCTATTTGTGTTCTTTGTTTTTTGGTATTAATTTTGCCAGTTTTTAACTTATTATAACCTTGCTATAATAATGTTCTTCGGCAATAAGCTTGGTAGTTAAGCTAAGTTAATTGCTGGTATTTATTTCAGCTTTTATTATAAGTGCTAGGTTGTACTACTGTACATTGTTTAAAAATGGCCATATTTTCATGTTATCCTTAGCTTTTAGCGTGTTAATTATTGCTGTTTTGGCTTTTTTTATTTGAGATTTTTGTACGTTTAATGTTTTGCCGGAGCATTCTCCTCGTTGAATAGATTTTGCTACAGAGTTTTCCAACTATTCCCATTTAAATTAGTGGTTGCATTCCGTGTAGCTGCACATATGTCCCTCTAAACAAAACTCTTTTTTAAGCCATTTTTAATATTTATATGTTAGGTTTTTAACTTTGTTTTATATAAAATTCCTGATTTTTTTTGGTTTAATATCTTTTTAATTATTTTTATTATTATTAATTTAAATAGGATTTTTTTAAATAGCTATATTTTGCTTGGTTTTGTTATTAATGTTTATATTGTATTTTTAACAATTAATAAAGTTGCAAATATATTTATTTTGTTTTATTTATTTTAATTGTTTTATAAAAAGGTGTTTTAAATATATTTGTTTTTTTTTCTTGCATATATTGCAATTTAATACTTTTTTAATATGTTGTTATTATAATTAACTTTATTGGTTGCTAATTTTTAGCATAGCGACCGTTATAAATAAAGCTTGTTTTGCTTCTCCAAGTTGTCGCTTTTTTTTGGGCTTATTGCAAGCCCGGGCGTAGTGTCCCTTCAGATTACAGTTGTAACACTTAACCTTGCTTAGGTTTTGCCCTTTCTTTGTTATATCTAGTTTCATAGGTTCCGCATAAGTACTTAATGCCGTTGACTTTATGGTTTGTTTTTTTCCTAAGTTGGGTATTTGTTAGGTTTGTTATTGTTTTTATAAACGTTGTTTATATAACCAATTATCAATCTTTATTGTGTTAGCAATATAAGCCTTAAAATTGTCTGGTTATTTATCTTTATATAACTTATCTTTTACCTTATTTTTTAACCTTTAATAAAAGGCCGTTATTAAGGCATTTTTATTAAACCATGTTGTTTTAGCTGTTGTTTTTCGGAATTTTACTACATATTTATATATGGCTCCCGTTTAAAATATTAAAAGCAGCTTTTTTTCTGCTTGTTTTTTTTTTTTAAATTTTTGTACATGTTGGTTAACGCTGTTTCAAACCCGTTATAAAATTTAAACGCTGTTTTAATTTCTTTTTTAGTATTGTTAATATTATTATTTGTTATATAATTGTTTATCATAGGTTAAAACCATTTTAATGTATTGCTAGTAAGAAATTTTGCAGCTATTATTACTTTGTTTTTATTTAATGAGAAACTATTGTTGTAATGTTATAAATAAGCCCTTGCTTAGGTTAAAAATCTTTTTAATTGTTTTTAGTTGCTATTAAACCTAATTAGCTTAACTGGTTTAAAAGGCTTAAGCCTTGGTAAATTTATAACCTATGCCTTTAATTGTTAATTTTATTGTTTTAACTGCTTGATTTTATCCTATAAATGCGTTAAAAAACTTTGCATTATTACAGGTGTTAATTTAAGCTACTATAAAAACATTGTAACTATATATAGTTGTTTTTTAAATATTAAATAAATTTAACAATTTAAAATGTAACAAATTATTAGTTTATAAAAGCGTTAATACTTAAAGCTTTACATATTAAATTGTGCTTAAAGTGCAAATGTTATACAGTTAGGTTATAACTAAATAGTTGTTAAAAGATTACTCTCACACAGCTATTTCAAGAAGTCGCTATATGCTTAAATTAAATTGTAAAGTAAAAACTATACTAATTATAAAAAAAACATTTTGTCATTATATAGACCGTTTCTTTCTTTACTATTCCTTTGTGCTCTGTCTGCTCTATAGATCACATAGAGCACCTGCTTTATCTGCTCTACAGATCTCCTAGAGCATTTGCTCTATCTGCTCTACAGATCTCCTAGAGCATCTGCTCTATCTGCTCCACAGAGCTGCGTGTCACGTGACCTCTCCTGGGCTGTGGCTTGTCTCCTGGTCCAGCCCAGTACCCCTCATTGGGTCGTTTGGTCACCTTGGTCTCCCAACAGGCCGTCCTTCTGTTGGTTCGTAACAACTTGGTGCTTACGAAGGCCTTTTCCATGTGCTGGGTTCAAGCCGCGCTTGAATGGCCACCGTTGCAGATAGAGACATCTAACAATTCTCATATCAAAAACTGCTCATACAATGTATTGCGTGTCATCCGTATCACGCAGGCTTCCTGTGCCATGAAGCGAGCCATATTAAAGAGCTACTAGGATAGTGTCCCTTGAGTCTGTCATAAGAAATAAAATTAATTCCACTTGGAGTTCTTCGTATCGAATACAATGCAATTAAATCTCGGGAACTGTGGCTACTGAATTTTGAACTCGGTGTGTCTATGTATCTCACTTCCTAGCCGTAGAAATAGCCCCCCTTTTTGCCCCTGAGTGGTTCAGCCACCAAATGGGCAAGTGAACGTCCTAGCCACCTACTCCATTTTAACAACAGTTGGGTCATATACCCTTATAGGCAGTTGAAACAAAAATAGTATTATCCTCTCAATAAAGACAAAAAATCGGAACTCGCGAAAAGCTGGAATCCGTTTTGTACAACACAGTGCTTCATGAGTCGACGCTCCGATGCAAAAGGGATCGTCAGCTGCTAAAACGAAGATCGCTGCGGCCTGTTTGTGGCGGTGCAGCGTTTCTGTAAACTCTGTTGTGCTCAACGTTCGTTTTCTTATACAAAATACTACAGAAATAGTACTGCAGCGGTAGCTAAAATAACGGCTAAACAGACCTCTGTTTTTCTTTTAGCTAGGCCGATAGCATTCGCATCCGTTCGCTTGCTATTGACTTATATAGAAATATAGCCCTTGAAATTACCTATACAGCTATGTATATCATTAATCTACAGCTTCAGAATTGGTAAATTGCAATACGGTTAAAATGGTAGCAAAGTTGATAAAGGTGGCTAGTTTGGCCGTCCCGCTTGGGGGGTGGCGCATGGTACAGAAGTTGAAGGTTGATATGGAAACTTTTGGGGCTATAGCGTGACTACCACATTGCCGGAGCAATTAATGAGTGAGTGCAACGATGGATGTACTTGTGGCCGTTCTTTTCTTCTTCTTCAGATGCTACGTTATTGATTTTGTTCTAGCATTGTTCTGTGTCTGGTTTGGCAAGAAGGGCGAGCCGATGCTTGAGGAAATTTACCAATTAGTAACTGCAAGTTTAAAGATCTTCTATCTACGAGGCATCTCTCAAGCCATGCGTTTTTCATCTTTTATCTTATTTTTGAATATGGTCGGCCGATGCCATCAAGTTGGACCGGAAGTGTTTGGCCATGCACAGCAGTGTCGGGAGAGCTGTGTCGCCACTTGTCGCAGATGAAACAAGTGAGTTTCTGTACTATATGTGCTGATGATATCAACGAATATTCTTATGATTATGTCGAAGTGGCGTAATACTGGAATTATAATATTTACAAGGGGGGTCATTGTAGACCTCTCGTGATCAAAGTTAGCGTTATTTGATGAGAACACACGCATAGCATTAGTATAATTTGACCTTTACATATGAACATGGCTGTGACAAACTACGCCTAATTTTTGAGGAATTGATCTTAGAGTATTAGGTCGCAACTAGTTTAGGGGGCATCGCTGTAAGTTAAGCTCTCGTAAAGTGTGCCGGCATTTAACGTCGATCCAGGTACATGGGTACATATCGAGTATGAGATTATTTGCCGATAAAGGCACTTGTTACCCACGGCGCTAATCTCATCTTGGTGGCAGGTGGGTCCTGTAATGATCGACAAGGGGATTCCTGGTGCGTCTATCAATGCCTAATAAAGCGAAGTCCGTTAGATTCCCTGAATTCTAGACTCCCTAATTTATCGGTGGTATCTGGCGTTGACGGACAAGTCGCTTCCCGCAATGTTCAAACACAAACATCTTTTCGAGCTATCGTCGTCTTTATGCCGAGAGACACATTACACTAATCATATCGTCCACAGTCTTCCGTCAACAATCCCTTAGCTCTGCTGTGCGCATGTAACCGGCCCTTTTCCTTATACGATTCCGACTTGTCTGCACATCACATCGCATTGTCGCAGTTTTTCGCCTACACCTCCGGAGTTGACACATCGCCTGCGCTACTCGACCTGATTTGCCCATTCGTCGGATACATCGTTACTCGACAAGTGAAACCGCACTCATACCGGGTATTTTCCTTCGCTTCGGCGCTTGCATGGAAGTCCCTCGGGGCAAAGAATGTGCTTGATTTGTTACGTACATAACGGTTCGGATATTCAAGCAAGTTGTGCTTCGATCGGCGGCCGCGTTTAGTCCGACTTCCTTTTCTCCCTGCGACGGGGTGACGAGCCAAAGGATACGATGCACCTCGCCTATCCACCAAGAAAAGATTCCCATCCTGCACCCTATCGAAGATCGCGTCTGCCCACGATAAGGAGGAGTCAGTTGAAGACTATATTGCTGCTTGGACTAGCCATCATTGGGTTAACATGGCTGTTTTCTGGCACAAAGCACAAAGGGCGTCGGCCAATAACAGGCAAGCCGCCAGTAGTCGTGGTCACTGTTTTTGACGACAAGTACGACAATACTGCGTATTCACAACACATCAAGGACAACAGGATACAGTACGCCGAGAAGCATGGTAAGAGGATGATGATCTGCCGCTCCTCGGCCAACCCCTTCTAACATGCTCCAGGATATGGTACATTTATAGCCAAGGCTGGCGACTACGACCTATCGGGGGCGCCCGATTCTTGGTCAAAAGTTGTGGCCATGAGGCATGCCATCACCAAATTCCCCGACTGCAAATACGTCTGGTATCTCGATCAGCATGCGCTTATCATGAACCCCAAATCCAGGGTAGAAGAACACGTCATGGGTGCCCAGAAGCTTGAAGAAATGATGTTGAAGGATCATCCCATTGTGCCGCCAGAGAGCATTATCAAAACCTTCTCTCACCTCAGAGCTCGTGATGTCGATTTAGCCATTACACAGGACAAGGATGGTCTTGCGACAACCAGCGTGGTCCTCAGGAATGGCGAATGGGCCAAATTCTTCCTCGACACATGGTTCGATCCAATGTATCGAAGTTATAACTTCCAGAAAGCTGAGACGCATGCATTGGTATGCCCCCTCATGGTTTACATGCACTGAGAATTCATACTGACCGTTTGAAGGAGCATATTGTCCAGTGGCACCCCACCATTCTTTCGAAGTTGGCGATCGTCCCGCAACGGACCATCAATGCTTATTCGACAGTGGACCACGGCGCCCAATACAGAGACGGCGATATTGCCGTCGTATTTGCTCAATGCTCCGGTACAGGGTCCCAGAGCTGCGCCAACGAGGCTGAACGATACTCTCAACATTGGCGGGCATCTTTTGGTGCCGGTCACTAGTGCGAATAGTTATGAGATGAGGCCGCAAGCACGGCTTTTAATCGCTAATAATGTATTTGCCGTTACGAAGCAACAAAAAGGGAGCGAGAGGTTCGACTTGTGGATGAGGTTGGCGTTTTATGGATATCATTACATGCCGCATCCTCCGGTTTGACGGCTGGGTCAGATAGACGGGAACTCTGGCATTTACACTGGTGTTTTGCGTACATGTTACCATTTGTACGTCCTTGTTTTCTCAGGCGGGTTATATCTGCTTTCCAAGCTGGGGATTTAGAGAATGATTGTTCAGAAAGGTCTTTAGGGGGGCTGGTTGACCGACTAGTCGTAGATTGTCACACCGGTTCAATATAAGTGAGGTCTATATCTGATGGAGATATTCTCTTACAACTAGTTGCACTAGGAGACAGACATTTTATATCAAGAAAACAATGGTCCGGGGAAGACGGTTTAACGGCATGGAATATGCGCCACTGACGCATATATGTGGCGCGAGGGAGTTAAATAGCCGGGAATCTAGTATATGAAATCGTAGCCATGTATCAGGTTGCTTGAGGGGATCGTCAACTTTTCGCATTAGTGCCTGGGTTCGGCAACTTGACTAGTGAGGCGTCTCGGGCGTCGTTTGTCATCTCAGAGTGCATGGCAGATCAGATAAAAAGAAAGAGAGCTGCCGTTCGCAAGCTTGGCGTTAGCCACCGGTATATGTAGGTAGCTACTTTCTGTAACAAGGATACGGAGCCGTGCCGATAATCCCTGCACTCGCCTCCCCTAGGTGACTTTGCATGTGACGATGATGATGCCGCTAGTCCTAAGGCAGTAGCATTGCGGCTTCAGCACGTTACGGCGCTACGGCGCAGCTTCCATTTGCGGGGGTGGCCTGCGAGTGAACGGCAGGTTGAACTAGGGCAGCTTCCATCCTCCGGCAGCGACCCAATCGGCAGCAACACCATTCCTAGCTGCCTCCAGGCTGTCACAAAGTCCTCCATTCTTTTCCATTAAACAAGTAAGTGCCCCGACGATACAAAAACGGCGAGCACCCCGCGGACACCCGACCAGATGATTTAAATCCGCTTGCTATTCCAATCCGCAATCGAGAGATAGATGGGCGCGTGAAAGCCGAGGTACAACGTACAGCCATCATCTCACGCAACGTAATTCGCTATGCCCGGCTCGTCGCGGATGCCCGTGAGCTTGCGCGAGAGCTTGGAGAGGGTCAAGCGCGCGCGACCGACTAACACTATGCAGTCGCTCCAGTTCTTTAACCTTGACCTGTGAGTATCGTCTCCATTACCATGGCCAGGCGCAGGAGCCATCGCTAAATGTCAACTCGGGATCATGTCGCAGGTTCCGCAACATCATCTTCTTCCTCTTCGTCCTCCGCCAAGTCCGCCGCACCTTCTGGAAACTCAAGGGCCGTGGCCTTATTGGTACCATCGTCGAGCTCTACACCGATGCCCGTCGCATACTCTACGGCTACTTCCTCCGGGCCCCGGGCATCCGAACCCAGGTGCGCAAGCAAGTCAGCGAGTCGTTGGCCAAGGTTCAGGCCAAGATGATCCCTACCAATGGATCGCGGTACTTGGCGCTGCCGAAAGAAGGCTGGACAGATGATGCCTTACGCAAGGAGCTCGAGACGCTGGCCAATATGGACCACACCAGATGGGAAGACGGCTTCGTATCTGGCGCTGTCTACCATGGCGAAGAGGATCTGCTGAAGCTACAAACCGAGGCATACGGAAAGTTCACGGTCGCGAACCCCATACACCCCGACGTTTTCCCTGGAGTCCGCAAGATGGAGGCTGAGGTTGTTGCAATGGTCCTTTCCATGTTCCATGCGCCATCCACAGGCGCTGGTGTGTCGACAAGTGGTGGTACCGAAAGTATCCTCATGGCATGCTATAGCGCACGACAAAAAGCCTATGTCGAGCGAGGCGTCACAGAGCCGGAGATGTAGGTCATTTTTTCATTTTAACCCTCTTGCAATTACTCGATAGCCATATTGATATTTGATCCAGGATCCTACCCGAAACGGCACACACGGCATTCCGTAAGGCAGGTGATTACTTCAAAATCAAGGTTCATTTGGTGCCGTGTCCGGCGCCTACATATCAAGTGGATATCCGCCGAGTATCACGCCTCATCAACTCCAATACAGTGTTGCTCGTCGGCTCAGCGCCCAACTTCCCCCACGGAATCATGGATGACATTTCCGCCTTGTCTAAGCTGGCCCTCAAACGCCGTCTACCCTTACATGTAGACTGTTGTCTAGGTTCTTTCCTCGTTCCCTTTCTTGAAAAGGCTGGCTTTGAAACCGAGCCATTCGACTTCCGTCTGAAGGGTGTGACATCCATCTCATGTGACACGCACAAGTACGGATTTGCGCCCAAGGGCAACTCAACCGTACTGTACCGCACGCAGGAGTTGCGCACCTACCAATACTTCGTATCGCCCGACTGGTCTGGCGGCGTATACGCATCCGTGGGTATCGCCGGCTCGCGACCTGGAGCCCTGATCGCGGGGTGCTGGGCAAGCATGATGAAGGTAGGCGAGGCCGGGTATGTGGAGGCATGCGTCAAGATTGTCGGCTGCGCAAAGAAGATCGCAGAACACGTCACGCAATCCCCCACGTTAGCCGCAGAACTCGACCTTGTTGGTCGGCCACTCGTCTCCGTCGTTGCCTTCACCGCGCGCAACCTGAATATCTACGACATCGCTGACGGCATGTCTGCTAAAGGCTGGCACCTCAACGCTCTGCAGAACCCGCCCGCCATGCACATCGCCGTCACTATGCCCATCACCAAGGTCTGGGAACGCCTCGTTGCCGACCTCGAGGCCGTCATCGAAGCCGAGCGCGAGAAGGAACGCGTTCGCGCCGTCGAGGGCAAGGGGCCGAAGGGCAAGGCTACTGGAGATACGGCAGCTCTATACGGCGTGGCAGGATCTCTGCCGAACAAATCCGTCGTCGTCGACCTCGCGACAGGCTTTTTAGATCTCATGTATAAAGCCTAAACGAGCTTTTCTACCTGCTTCTTTCCGAGGTGGTATATCAATGGCCTGAAAGGAAGAAAGCAAGTAAGGATGGAAGGAATGCATTACTCTTGGAAGAGGTGGTGAGGGATGTACATATAATCATACATATTTACACACACATGCATAGCATTGGGGTGGCGTGCATGTTGATTGCAAGTCGACGATGGTGAAGTCGTTTTTGGGGGATACGCATCCACTTAGCCACGTATGCATCTGTTAGCTACTTCGGTCATTCATTGTATTTTTATTACTAGTCACATCGCATTGCATTGCACCTGAGTAACATGTCCATATATATATATATATCTTGCGTGTATTGTGTTGTATTATACTGTATTTTTAGTTATGCGCAATTTGAGCAAACCTTGTATTACCTAATCGGTGCATTCAAATTCCGATATACGTGATATACGTCCAGTGCCATAGTATAATTTAATTTCACTCACGCCTTGTTCTATATAAGTTTAAATAATAGAACAGTTTCACTCCGTATCACACAGAACAAGGCTTCTAAAGTAGCTTTCGAGTACATTAATAGATCATGAGTTAGCTCCATATATTTATTCGCCAACTAAGTGATAGATACTGGGTGATGATGAGTGATAATAAGATGGTCCGACCTGTTCTCATCTGTATCCTTTTTCCTGCCGCTTGATGAATATTTCCCCATTTCTACGCCAGGGAAGGAACGCTACCCCCTCCATAATGGGTGGAGTCAAGGAGAGGGATAGAAATGGACGGCTAGGATGCTGGTCTCGGCAGTCTTCCTTATAAGACGCATGATACCGCACGACTGTTCCTTTCAGGAACTATAAAACTTAGACCCTCTTCCATTCCGATCATTTTCGATAAACCCGCCGCTTCTTCACTTTTGCGTGAAAGTAGTCCTTTTGATAGAAATATATACCTCCGGGGGTCATCTATGTAATGTATGTTATACGTTTGTGTCGCTTTAAACCATTTTCGGTTTCTTTTTTTTCATCAGAGCTCGCGATCAGTATCGTCACGTGTAAACCGGCTACCTTCCTGCAAAATCATTGATTCCGCATCGCCGACTTGCTTGCGTTCCGATACTTCGACCGGTTTCAGCCGTTTCTGTGTCATCTTCAAGGGCATAGCCAATCCTCGAGATGATCCCTCTCTCCTGGCTGCTGATTGCTATTGCAAGGGCTCTGACGAACTGGATAGACGGTTTAGGTGAAGATAAACATCCGTGCCGTATCTAGTGAAGATTAAAATTGTCAGTAAGATTAATTTGGATAATCGAGTGCTGAGGTAGCCCAACTCACCCTTCCATGCTGATAAGTTTTAAATCGCCGCCAAAATACCGCGCATAAAGTCTTGATATTGGTAAACCATACCCAAAGCCCGCCATGGGGGCTTTGAAATCGCTTTTATCAAAGTCTGGATCAAGGTTCGGTGTCCGGTCTACAGTGGTGTACATATAAGTCCACACAAGTGGTATAGCACTTCGGGGAATACCACCACCCTCGTCAGAGATTTTGATCGTAATGTCTTCCCGACCTTCAGCTACAATAACTTTTGTAACGGGAAATTCTTGTTTATCCTGTCCATGTGTCTCGACTACCGCTCTTAACGAGTTCTTCAGAGTTTCGAATAACATGTGTGATAGATGCCCCGGGACATACATAAAGTTCAAGTCTGGGTTGCAGACCAACTGAATCTTGGGAGCTTCGAAGAGCCCATAATGGTCCTCGCAGACGAAACGAGCATTCTCAATGGCCTCCTGGGCGAGATCTCGAACGTTGGTCTTGGTGCAAATAATGCCAACATAGCTAGGATCTCGATGATGGCTCTGGTCTGTCAGAGCAATATGTTGCCCTATAAGCATACGGATTCCGATGCGCGACATGTAAAAACGATCTAGGAAGGACTGAATGTTATTGTCAATCTGCATCCGTTGCCGCTTGCGCTTATACTCTAGGATGCCCTGCGCCATAGTTGTGACGACACCATCGTGCCGCCTCTTGATCTTGTGCAAGCACTGAGAGAATTTGGAGTTGTAGGCTTGCAGTTCAGGCGGCCAGTCGCCCGTATCATCGACCATGGCGAAGTATCTCCTAGCGCCCTGATGTTTCTTGCCACCGTTTATCCCATTATGGCCTATGGGGGAGGAAGCATATTGGCCCTCGCGGATGCTGGGGTTTGGTATGGCTTCAGACAACATTGATCCTTTGCCATTGTGATATTTGCCAGGGTTTAGAAGCCGGTCCCGTACATCTCGGTCAAGGCTGGGGCGTGGTAAGCCGGTGATCTCCTGTGATGATGCGCGAGTCAGTGTGAGTCACGCAGGGACAGCATGTCGGAACAGCCAATGTACGGACCTCAAACGACTGCGCATACCACTCCTGGACCTTCCTGACCGAGGGCATTTCATTCAGCCCGTCGGGTAAGCTGGTGAGCTCCTCTACTCGATGCGCGAGGCGTATGGGCAGCTCTTCGGCGAGGAATTGGGAGGCGCGGAACAAGGTCCCTATTCAGAACAAAGAGATGTTCAGTCAGACCGCGCCTCGCAGATTACGATGTCACGATAGATGGAGCTGAGGAGTCAATTGGTCATACCGATTGATGGCCTTTCACCGAACTGCACCATCTGCCTCAGACTAACTCCAGTGGCCGGGAAGTTAGCATAATGGCGGATGGTGTCCATCAGCCTCTCGGAGGCTTTCCACGACATGACGGGCCGAGCAGAGTAGCACAACTAGCAGTGCAAACAAACAGGGTGGTTGTTGAATTGGATGTCCCGGGTGCCTGATTGTCGCGGGTTTTAACGGCTTCGGCAGGTGGTTCTGCAGGCCATGGAGCTGGAATGACGGGCGCGGGATGACGGTGGGAACGGTGATGGTGTTTGGCCAACCACGGAAGCGGAACCCCGCGGTCGTGACGATGACGCCCGAGGTATTGGAACAAGGTAGCTCGGCGGACAAGCTAGGTAACTAGGTAGCTAGGTAGCTCTGGGGCACGGGGAACAGGGCGAACAACACAGCACACACGCAAAGCTGCAGAAAAAAGCGAAAGATAAAAAAAAGGGGAAAGGGATATCAATGGACAATCACATTCACGCGATCATCGGAAAGAAGGAGTTAGTTAGTTGGAAGGGTTCGAGAACATGAGCCCCCCAGGATGACAGGCTCTGACTCGAGATCGTGTGACGGAGGCTAGTCGACGGACGGGTGGACATTGCTTGCTCACTTTTGCACATTAGCTGGGGCACCGCCTACAGTAGCGCGGGAGTAGTGGGGCTAGGTAACGCCCTCTCCAGGATAAGTCTACCTCGGTGGGTAGGTAGCTTGAAAAGTTAACTCAGGACGGGCCTTAGCTTCCCTTGGTTTTTTCAACCTTGGTACCTGCTGCCTGCTGTGTTCTACAGCATGGCATACCTACAGTACCTAGTAGAGCATGGCGAGGCAAGAGCTTCCACCGGGTTGCTTGTGACCATGCATATACCTACTACGTACGCCTGCTTGACCACGCTTGCCTGTGACCGGGCCTTGCTCGACCATACCGGATGCGTACCATCATAGCCGAGGATCATTTGAGTTGGAGAGACGACGCCACTGGACCACCGGAAGGATTTGGAGTTCTTCAATTGGAGGCTCCGCCCGGCAAGGTACCTAACGTGCCTATTTACCTACCCTGTAGTGTAGGTGATTTACTAGCCACAGTACCTAACATTTTATGTTTCCTACTTCCTTAATACACTTCTGTATTGTAGGTATTCTAGATGCACTAACTTCTAATGGCACATACCTGGACGGTTCAAGGTTGGTCGTGACATAGCCAGTGAATCATCTGACTCTCACTTACTGCAGTTTTCTTTGTGGTTGCCATTGGAGCCAATGAAAGGTCTGGGTTGAGTGCGGTATTTTGTTGACAGCTGAACATAGATAATCAGAGAATAATAGCTCACGGATGCGGTATATTGAGATACTGCACACCAGTAGGTAGTGACAAGCAGCTGAGTTGAAGGTTTGCCGAGACCGTAAAACAACTGCCAACCTGCTAAGAGCGGTAGTGCCCAGTAACCGACATTGCCGGATTGGCTTACCCGCCCTTGGCAAGCCTGCTTTGAAGCATAGCAGGGAGTCGACTGTATACACGATAATATCGATATACCTTAGGCAAGCTGGGCAAGCTGGGCAAGGAGGCAGGAAGGCAGGCACAGTTCATATAATACAAGGCACTCTTCATCTCCGTTTCACAGGCCGGGGAAGATATTCTAAATGCGGAGATATTCGGCACCCTATTGGATTGGCGTTTGAGCTAAAAGGAAACAAAAAAGGGAAACCCCACACGCAGGTAATCTGAAGCTACCGGCTTAGCTACTGTACATTGTATTCCGTTTGTCCAGTAAAACTTCTCCGAATTTCCATCGGGTCCACAAAGTGTTCGGTCTTACGCATCATCTTCATCCCACGTCATGGCTGACTTCCCGGAAGCGTCCGATGAAGAGCACGGTGGCCGGGCGCCATACACGCCGCCGCCGCAGTGGCAGTCCCGGTCGGTGCTATATCGTCCGCATCGCCGAGATGACAGCGATGTATCTGCCACTCACATATCTCCGCCGGCGTCTCCGTCCATGAGCCCCTACTCCTTGGGCATGTCTCCACTTTCGCCGCTGCGCCGTCAGTTCTCCCATCCTACTCTGGCTCCGTCCTCGCCGTTATATCCACACTCGGATGCAGACCGCCGGAGTCCAGATGGCGGAAACTATGAGAGCATCACCCGGGATAGCAGAGATGTGCTCGTACAACGCCTGAGTGATCTTGTCGCCAGACTGACCCAGGAGCACCATCTCAAAGACGAGAGCATGCACACCCTACACGCCAAGGTCGATGAATTAGAGATTGTCTTGGGTGCTCCTGCTTACTCGTCCAAGTCTGGATATGACGGCCGACCTGAGAGTAATCTCTCTTGGGAGCCACCTCATCCAACTAATCTGCTACCCTCTGACATCTCACCGACACGCTCATCTCCATCGGTCAAGGCTAGCGTGGATCACCAAACCAAAACCACGGCCGGATCGCGTACCTCAAGTTTAACCGTATCACAGGCTGAGCAAGTCATTGCAGAAGTCCAGGATTTGCACAAGAACTTAGAGGTAGTCATCTCAAATCTCCGCGATCGACAAGAAGAGACCGAGGTAAACTCGCCATTACCCCCTTATAGAAACTCTCTAACTCTGAATAGCACATCCACGCTCTTCTGATAACAAGACTAGAGCGCGCAGCACAGCGCATTATCTCTCTAGAGGAGCAACTCGAAAGCCTGCAAGTGTGATTCATTTTTAGTTTTCCCAGTCCAAATCCGGATCGATTCCCAAGATCCGCACCAACTGACTCGTCGCGGGGCATAGGCAAAGAGAGCGGAAAGAAAGCGACACAGAGTTGCTGAACCTGCAGATTCAGCTCAAGGCTATTGAAGTGCAATGCATGAGCTACGTGCCTCAGGACGCCGACCAGGAGCTCAGCGAAAGCATCGGCGCATGGAAGATGGAGTACTCCGCCCTGAAGCAGAAGAGGGCGAGGAACAAGGAGCGGTTTAATGGCACGCCTACGAGACGGGGTGCGGCAGAGTGAATGAGGCAATCGCCAGTCTCTCTGTTGGGGGAGGAATCATGTCCCGTTACGACTAACGAAAATTTGACGACCACTGCATTACTATTCTGTAGTCCACCTATAAAAGGACTGTAGACTTATCGACGCATAATGTAATTTGAGATACCCTGAAGAATAGGAACTGTAAATTAACTATCAGCTATTGGACCATAATAAGATCTTATTCACAGTATTTCCGTACATTATATATGCTTATAACAATGCACCTCAAGAAGACGAGGAAAATAGGCCGAGGAGAGGAGAACTTTCAAGGACCTCCTATTGCGATTTATTTCCATATATAAGCCTACGTCTTACAAATGACAGTAGAAAAAAAGGGGTATACGCTGCAAATGCTATCATGAAAATTCTGAAAATTCCATCAACGAAACCGAAGCGTAAGTAGTTAAGGATCTTCCGGAGCAGGCGAATCTCCCTTAGGATCGCCCTGAGCCTGCTTCTGCTTCTTCACCCGCTCCTCAGCAGCCTTCGCAATGATCTCACGCCTACTAAGCGTCGCATCACCGCTCTGACCCCCCGCCGCCGCCGCCGCCGGCGAAGAAGACCCGCCACCACCCCCCAGCACGAACTCCCCACCCGTCCAGCCCCCATGATCATACGCGATCTCCTCACCAGGCTCATAGAACGCGCTCTCACCCACACTATGCCCCCCGCTCTTCCAATCGGCCTTGGCAACCTCGCGCTCGATCTGATGGCACAGGTCCCAGAAGTTCCGATCGTGCGGCCCGTGGACGTTGTGCGCGAGCTCGTGGCACAGCGTGTTGCGGATGACCTTGTAGTCGCGGTACCCGTCGTACGCGTCCGTGCGCAGCCGCAGCTCGATGGCCTCGCCGCGGTTGCGGTTCAGCCCCAGGATCCGCGTCGTCCCCTCGTGGCTGGACTCCGTGTACGACAGCGGGTCCATCTCCGTCAGCAGGCCGACGGTGAACTTGTGCGCGCGCATCGCGGCGCGGATCCCCGGGTCCGCCTTTAGCCGCTCTAGGAATGCCTGCGAGCGCTCTGGTCGCGGGAGGTTCGGGAGCGGTCGCACTGTCATGAATGTGTACTGGCTCTCTTCCTGTGCGCGCACCGGGTCGCGCCGCGAGAACGCCTTGGGCGTGTTGCGGCGGGCTGAGGCTAGGTGGGCTTGTCGCGCTGCGGCTTTCTCGGAGGCGGAGTGGAGCGAGGCGATCTGGGCGCTTGAGGTTCCCAGGAGGGTTATTTTCTTGTCCTCGAGGTCGGCGGCTGGGCGGTCGCCGAAGGGCGCCTTTAGCATGCCTAGCTTGGCGACGATGAGCTTTTGGTTGTCGATGGGTATGTGCAGGACATCTTGGATCTCGTTGGCGAGGTCCGTCACGGTTGCGTCTGGCGGCATGTCAAATGTGTGGGTGTCGCCATGATGGACTAGAGTTATAGACACCATTGGGTATTTGGTATTTGATATTTTTCTACAAGGCCTTCTAGTTTGGTATCGTGGGAAACAGGGCTGGTCTTTGGGTTGGTTTACTTCAAGTCAGATGGTGTAACAAAGCGCAATGCAGTTGTGAGCAGGGCAAATCGGAATAGATGTTAGAGCAGCGCAATGGTCCTTTTAACGGAAATATTTAATCATTTAGTATTTATTGGTCGAAGGTTCTACAATCGGGAGGCGTTATATGCACATCTGCAGGCAGCTTTGTAATACGCAACGAGTCGCTGCATCACGACAGCTGCTCTTCAGTTGGCTCCTAATCGTTATCACCGAACCCCCCGAAAGGCCCAGTCTAGGCCGCGTGACATCATACACGATTTCAATGTACAAAGCTGGAGTACTCGAGAAATGTACCTGGACACCTAAGCGTATCCAAATCGAGATAGGCCAAATATGCAACTAGTGATGCATGGGGCCACTTCTTGGCTTGTCTAGGTAGCCCCCAAATCCAGGCCCCAAATCATACCAAATGAAACCGAAAGCTGGAGCTACCCTGCTAGGGATCCAATCATAGGCCCATCGCGTGTCTAGGTGTATTGTGTCCTTTCAACTGGAGAAGCATTTCGCAGCATTTTCTCCGGGGCTGTTCTTTCGTTTAACCTCTCCAAAAAAACAAAATCCAAGCCGCCAGCACACGCTCCAAGAGCAGAACAGTCCGCAGAACCGGCGACGACATCGCGACGGCGCCCTCCCGTTCTCACCGTCGCGTCTCCCCGAAGCAACTCTTCTTCGCGATCATTCACCCTCCACGATTGCATTGCGTCAGCGCATCGTGTCAAGGAGCTAGGCTCCCCTCCAAACACCCATCATGTCGCTCAATTTGTTTCGAGTCCTTGGTGTGTATCCTGCTCTATTCTGTCAATCTTATGATTATATTGTATAGAATGTTGACTAACCAACTGTTTCTTTTCTAGCGGACTTCTCCCACCTGACGTCGATTTTCATTCTACTTCATAAGATGACAGAGCTTAATGTCAGTCAGTCCCTTGAGGAACGCCGTGCAATGCAGCAACTAACAACAACGCCAGGGCTGCGCTGGTATATCATTCAAATCGCAAGCACTGTACCTACTGGTCTACGTAACTCGATATCTCGGTACGTCGCTTTTGGATAGTGTCCCCCTTTTGGCTATTAGGCGCTAGATGAATGCTGGCGGACTAATCGTTCATGACGCAACCAGATCTTTTCAGCACCGAGAGCTACTACAATATCATCTTCAAGATCCTCTTCATCGGCTCCCAAGGTTATATTGTCTACCTAATGACGACCAAGTTCAAGCCCACCCACGACCCGAATCTCGACACCTTCCGCGTGCAGTATCTGCTCGGTGGTGCTGCGGTGCTGGCCGTTCTAATACCCTACCGCTACACATTATCTGAGATTCTATGGGCATTCTCCATCTGGCTGGAGTCGGTGGCTATCCTGCCGCAGCTGTTCATGCTGCAGCGCACGGGCGAGGCCGAGACCATCACGACGCATTACCTTTTCGCCCTAGGAATCTACCGTGGGCTCTACATCCCCAATTGGATCTACCGCTACTTCACTGAGTCAAATCATAAGATGGATTGGATCGCCATTCTTGCCGGCATTATCCAGACTATTCTCTACTCGGATTTCTTCTGGATCTACTACACCAAGGTGATGAAGGGCAAGAAGTTCAAGTTGCCCGTATGAGAGAGGGGAATATGATCTTATCTTCTCTAAAGAAGGGAAACCTACGGCGGGACCATACGAGTGTGAAACAAAATGTGTCCAGGCTCGACTTTTCAGGGGAAAAGCTACAGCTTCCCCGCAAAATCTAAACACAACATCCATGTGCGTATAAAGGCATATGTGGATCAGTGTAAACCATTGAGGATTGATTTCAGTCAGAGTCATGGCTTTCTAAAAGACATGACTGGCGTTTCGGCGGTACACTTGGGAATTGGTCGTGTAAGAAAGACAGGTGGAAAAGTGCTCATCATAAGGGTAACACGGTCGTGATTTCGAGGGAGTCAAGGCAGTTAGGCGATCAAGGTTCTCGACTTTCACCCTAGATACTGTAATTTTGTACATAAAGATATATTATCGTTTGTGTACTGGAAATCCTGATCGTCTCAAAAACTGTACCCAGGATAATTGTGATCTTCCCCTTCATACCCGATAACCAGGGTACTGTCAAGAGCAACGGCCACTTTCCGACTTTTTCTTGAGCTAGCATGCTCCTAACTATCAAATTTAAAATTTGTAATAATCGTCTGAGAGGCCCTTCATAATAATTGAAAGGCTTTTGTGAATTGTTTAGAAAGTTTTCATTAAAGAGTTCAATAACTATGTAACAGATTACCAACGCACTAGACCATCCCCGCCCTATGTTAGCAAGAGCAAATATCCAAGCGCTCAAATAACCCTATGTATAGATAGTCCCAGGGACGCCAACCTTCGCCGCACTGTTAGCTCGTCTGGGCACTGGCGACTGGATCTGCGAGGGACTCAGCGGTGCCGGGCGCAGCGGAGACAACTCTGGCGGTACAGGCGACGTCGAAGACGCCGAATAATCTAACGAGACCTGTGCTGATGACATCGAGAATCTGGATGTCGGCTGCTGGCCTTGGCCGCCAGGGTCGAACTGGGTGAGATCATGGAATATCATGCTGGAATGTGAAGATTCGGACGAGGGTCGGTCCTGCGAGCGTCTAGGAATGGGCTCCATCGATTCATCATCTGTAGTGAGGAGGAAAGTTCCATCGTTGCCATGAAAGCTGCTTGAATCCTGGGGTTGAGTGCTTCTGTACGCATTCAGACTACTGAAGCGTAATGGGATGATAGGGGGAGAAAGTGCATTAATGCTGGGCATCGGTGCCACCGCCCTTTTCCCCATTGATTTAGCAGAGCCTTGGATCTCGGCCGCTTCGCGCGATGATATGCTACCGGGCTCCCTGTCATGTGATAAGAATGTCTGTGTTGCACGCGTATTTGAGGCTCGGCCGCGTGGGGTTTGACTGTCCACGCGTATAACTTGTATTTGCTGTGCTCCGGATTGAGTTGCGTGCCTCGCAAGCGTAAATTTGATCGGTGGTGCGTCCCTCATTTCAAATCCTGAGCCTCCCTTCATGCTGTTTCTAAATAGTCCATGTTCCAAACTAGTCGATCGATCTCGGCCAAAATTATGATGTTGCTCATCTGATAATGGCGACACTGGGAAATTTTGATCACTTTTTGACCCGAGACTGACGGGAGAGGAGAACAGAACAGGGCTAACAGGGGATTTCTGATGCGCTGGAGGTGGTATCCTAGGAAGAATTTCGTCTGATATTTGGCGGTGACTGGTTGTTGCATTCGCGGAATGCGTTGGTGAAATCGCATCGCCACGGAGGTGACCAAACGTTGGCCAACGCAGCTGCCTTTTACGTTCGGCTGGCGGGTCATTGGTATTGTGCGTCGTCATTGATCGCCGTCTTCTGTACCGGATGATATATAGCACGGCTAAGATAGACGAAAAGGACGATGCAAGAAAGACGCCTACCACAATGCCTGCCAACTGGCCCGCATTGAGGCTCAACTCATCGGATACTTGATTCGAACTAGCCTTCGGCTTTTTAGCCTGACCATTTCTCACGGAGGGGGATACATTGGACTTACGGCAACAAGCGCAGTACTCTCCGCTGCGTACGAGATACTTTCCATGGTAGATGAAGTACTTCTCGCAGCCGAAGAAGTGCGCATGATAGCAGACGGATTGTTTCCCACAGTAGATAGAACACTCTCAACGACAGATGAAGCACTGGCCTTAACAGCATTGATGGCATGCTGGACACTCTCTCTGGCGCTTGGTATCATGACTGAAACACTCGATGACACTTCAGCCAGAGCGCGGGAAGAGATGACATCGTTACAGAGCGGATCTCGCTCGCAGGAAGATTCTGGTAAGTCAGGCTTCTGCTCATCTCGGACACGATTGTTTCTGACCAAGGTTAAAAATTCATGAGTAGATTCCGATGTACTCAAAGAGGTTAGAGAGCTCGTCAAACCCGCGTCTTCTTCGAGGAGTTGCTTCTCATCGGCTCTTTTTATTTCGTTATA
Organism: Xylaria arbuscula; assembly: GCA_022385695.1. Classification (NCBI taxonomy): domain Eukaryota; kingdom Fungi; phylum Ascomycota; class Sordariomycetes; order Xylariales; family Xylariaceae; genus Xylaria; species Xylaria arbuscula. The sequence continues at coordinate 823,827 of MU279345.1, forward strand.
CGCGTTAGCTTTCCGTATAGCAGAATGTGACTTGAGGCTAAGATCTGGATAAGAGTCAAGATTGTCCACGGTAGCACAATAGCTGGTCGTAGGAAGTGCCATTAAGAGTATAAATAATAAACGCTTTGCTCTTAACATCTTGAGTCATATCTGTCATAATCTTGCTCGAGCTGACACAAATTGTCCTATTATTGCTAGAAGATTGCAGGATAACAGAATAGTAAGAATGATTTCGTTTAATCTTGATAGATCATTATTGTTGGTAGTCGAGGCGTCTTGCTGTCTCTAGGTCTAGGCGACGAGCTGGCGACAAGATGATAAACAACACAAGATGAAAATGAATCGTAGGATTAGGGTAGTTTCTCGAGACAGGCCGTCGCACGATAAGTCGCAAAACGTCAAAACATGGCACTCAGCTCGTACCAAAATAGATAATCATGCCTCCCATATCTAAAGCGATTATACCGCTACTACGTACGCATTCAACTGCTTGACTGCTGAAGTAACGTAGCGAAATATAGAATCTGTGAGATTCCGTCTGATCTCTCGATTCCCCATCATAGATAGAAAGAAGGTTCTCAAACTCTTTAGAAACATGGGGAACAGACTTACCACACACCTTTGATGGTGAGGGTGGCATTAAGCTGTCATAGGGTAGCGGGCCATGTTTGCAGTCCTGGAAAGAGGAGATAACCGGGTAAACCTGGTTCGTAGGCATGAACATGTTTGGTCAGGTTGATGTGGTAGTGTAATATCTGTGACCCGAGCTGAAGCAGGGGTGAGAGATCCCCTGAATGTCAAACTTGCCCCAGGGTTGGTTAATTGCGGGGTTGTAGAAAAGCCCGTTATCTGACGATACCAAGCGGGAACATACACTTGCGGAGTTGGTGGTTTACTTCGACGCGAATGATACCCCGACGTGAAGAATCGTTCCAGCCGAATCCATTTGCTCTTTTGGGGGTCTGCCTCTGTATTGTGATTTAAGGCGACCACAAGTAAACCCGCCATATCGAAGCACCTCAGGCCCAAAAGTAACCGCGCTACTTGTTGTTCCCCCAATGCCTGCAACTAAAAAGGGCATGTAAGCATGTTGACGACTCGGAAGGATCTCGCATTTCGAAACATAGATCTTTAAAAGTTCCGCGACCCACTTCTTCTTGTTATACACCCGCAACACCGACCGCATACTATTTAGTAATAGAGCTTATTAAGAGCAGGCCACGTGAATAAGCTAGATTGAGGACATATTGAGGACATATGGACTCAATCTAGCTTAATAGTCACATGAGAATGTAATCAAGGGCACCACGATTTGATTGTAAATGTCGTTAAGACAGAAACGTTCTCCAGCTAGATCGGCAGGTTGTGATGAATCTAGAAAATTCGCCCGTCGAGCACCTCTTCATGTTGGACCGCAGCGTCCACGTCTAATTATAATCTCGTCGGTGGGGGTATCGTCGTTGGCAACTTGAGAGCTGGGGGATACGCCGAATCCCAATCAAATCTCGCTCAATGGACTTCCTGCTTATCTTTTTTGCGAACCTGAACAAGGCAGCTAGTCGGGTTCGATCCCTTATATTGCCAATATTTTTATTTGATGGCATGGTGACATTCGGAAAACTGAAGCCACTTGATACTGCAGTCTTCCTGCGTTGGCTTACCACAAGACAAGTGTATTTTTCAGACACTTCCGACAGGCTCCGGACGGTGTGAGAACATCAGCTTATACTTGACAATTTCGACGATCTCCAGATCATCCTTAGCATCCTCCGGGGATGGGTTGGCCATGTCCGGATCTGGTCCAGGGGTGTGTTTCTTGCGGATGATGGCCATAGCTCTGGATAGTTTCTTTACTTCCCCAGTAAGCCTTTGGTGTTGTCCCACGTATAAGTGCACGCGCTTCATCCAGGCAGTACTAGAGGCATCTGGGGCATCTGGATGATAATCTGGGAATGAGATGCGACCAATTTCTAATTCACTATCGCCTATTTCACCACCATTGTCGTCTGACTGAGGTAAGTTGATGGTACCTTGTAGCTCAAGAATAGCCAAGCCAGCCGGCGTCTGTATAAGCTGAGGTAAGGCATTGGCTGAAGGACTTTCGACTGTGGTAGGCCGTGGATGAAGAGTTACAGAAGATGCCATCTTTTCCTGATGAGGTGGCAGTCAAGGTTGCGAAAAGATATTGTATATGAATTGGTGATATGTCAATTCATATTTGATATTTGTAAGTCCTGTCCACCAAATTGCTTGTTGATGGCTCGCACTAGGCGCGATGGTGGGTCCTGGGTTGAGCTTCCCCAAGTACCTACTGTAGGTACTGGCTCAGGAGGGCAGCTGATAAGATAAGAGACAGGTGGTCCATGCGCACTCGCGTGCCCTAGAGCCATCCCACCTTTTTTGTGCTGGACCCAGTGAAAAATTAGGATTAGCGAAGAAAACTAACCACAACCAAGGCTCGATTATCTCTGGCAATTCTCGGTCACGATTTGACTTCCTCTCTCAATCCCCGTCACCCAAAGTCGATCGCCAACACCTACCGCCGAGATGAAGCTGAACATCTCCTACCCTGCCAATGGCAGCCAGAAGCTGATCGAGATCGAAGATGAGCGTAAGCTCCGCGACTTCATGGAGAAGCGAGTACGTTTTCCGCTGGCCGTCTTCCGGTGCCGCCCTTCTTCCCGACCCTCGATTATCGCGAGCGTTTCAACGAGTCGAGAGGAGAACCACTGTCTTTACACGAAAGCCTGAAGACAACTCTGCCCAGAGACCTCGTGCGAATCCTCTCGACGTCGAAGAACAGCCGATATGCCACAATGTCAAATGGACGTGAATCTGGATGCTAACGACGTTGGTGCTATCAGATGGGCCAGGAAGTCCCCGGCGACAACCTCGGTGATGAGTTCAAGGGCTACATCTTCCGCGTCACCGGTGGCAACGACAAGCAGGGTTTCCCCATGAAGCAGGGTGTCCTGCACCCGACCCGTGTCCGCCTCCTCCTCGCCGAAGGCCACTCCTGCTACCGACCCCGCCGCGCCGGTGAGCGCAAGCGAAAGTCAGTCCGTGGCTGCATCGTCGGCATGGACCTGGCTGTCCTAGCCCTCTCCATCGTCAAGCAGGGCGATAACGAGCTGCCCGGCCTCACCGACGTCGTCCACCCCAAGCGCCTCGGTCCCAAGCGTGCCACCAAGATCCGCCGCTTCTTCGGCCTCAGCAAGGATGACGATGTAAGTAGCACTACAACACTCGTCATCACCTACTCGGCCGTTGCTTCTGCGGGATGAGAGAGAAGAATCCCTAGCAGTGCAACCGCCGAAGTAGAGTCTGAGAGGACAACCAAACCCAATATACGGGAGAACGGGATGGCTAATATGCTGGGTTCTTCCCCACTCTGCTGAATAGGTCCGAAAATACGTTATCCGACGTGAAGTCCAGCCCAAGGGCGAGGGCAAGCAGCCTTACACCAAGGCTCCCCGTATCCAGAGACTGGTCACTCCCCAGCGTCTCCAGCACAAGCGCCACCGCATTGCGCTCAAGCGCCGCCAGGCTGAAAAGGTCAAGGACGAGGCCGTACGTTTTCTAATCCCACGGATAGTGATTATCCCTGCTAACAAATCCCTCCACAGAGCGAGTATGCCCAGATCTTGGCCAAGCGTGTCGCCGAGGCCAAGTCCTCCAAGGCTGATGCCCGCAAGAGAAGGGCAAGCTCCATGCGCAAGTAGATGCTTCCAGGCGTTCGGTCGGTGTCTTCTGGTTGTTGCATTTCGGCATGAAAATCATGGCTATGGCAGGCATTACGGGATAGCCACGAGTAGTGGCTTTAGATAGGCCAAATCAATGGCTTTAGTGTATTTCCCGGCGGCCGTCAAAAATGAAACGATATTAAGATTCCCAACACAGCATTTTTTACTTTTTTTAATTGCAGCAATTGATCAAGATATTGCATATGTGAATTGTCCTCTTTATGAGTCCCCATTCTATCCAGTTAAGGGTATCCCAACAACCTTGACGCCATGATTTTATCTGCCAGTTTTGATGAATTTGCCAGCATATGCAAAATACACACACTCATGCAGCATAACCCCATCCTAAACCTCTCCATAGATACATGTACCTCTCTCTATGTCAAGACAGTTTCATCACGTCCTCGAAACCTAAATGTCTTGGGATAATTGATATGCAATGATGCCGTACGCGCACCTTGTGCTGATAGTCCCTGTACCATGAACGCCAATAAAACCCAATAGGACGCCACTATAAGCAATCTCTACTACGAACAAGTAGCCCCTACTCAACCCACTTGGTTCTCCCGGTTCCTTGTCACAAATCTACAACACACACATCCCTACTCCTAAGCGGGAGCGTGGTTGAAGAGAAAACTATAGCCACGTTAGTCAAGCTGTCGAATAGGTCTAGAGAGGTGGAAATGTTGTTTTACCTGACACTCTCTCCGTTGTGCGTCCGTCGAATAGCCTCGGCCAGTGTAGGGCTCACGTCAATAACGCGCAACTTGTTGCACCGGTCTACCTTGTCGCCAAGGGGGACGGTGTTGGTGACGACGATTTGACTCAAACAGCTCTCATTAAGAATGTTGATGGCATCGCCGCTCAAGATCCCGTGGGTGACAATGGCGATGACCTCGGCAGCGCCGTGGTCCTTGACCGTCTTAGCAGCCTTGGCCAGGGTTCCGCAGGTATCTGCCATGTCATCGACGAGGATAGCGACCTTGTCTACCACGTCTCCGACGAGCACCATTCGTCCCACGACGTTGGGTCGGGGGCGCTCCTTGTGAATGAGAGCGAAGCCTCGGTCTAAGCGGTCGGCGATCGCAGTAGCTCTATACGAGAAAAAAGACATCAGTTTTATGATCTCTGGAGCTGGCTATCCCTTTGGCAAAGTGCACTCACCGTTTGGCGCCACCTGCATCCGGACTGACAATGACGACATCCTCAGTGCCGCGGTTCTCGCGAATCCAACGCAGGACGCTTGGCTCGGCGTAGAGGTTGTCGACGGGGACGTTGAAGAAACCTTGAATCTGAGAAGCGTGCAGATCCATGGTGATGACATGGTTGCAGCCAGCGGTCTGCAGCATATTCGCAATGAGCTTGGCAGAGATAGGAGCACGACTCTTGTCCTTCTTATCCTGGCGCGCATAAGGGAAATTGGGAATGACAGCGGTGATTCGGCGCGCAGAGGCGGTTCGACAGGCGTGGATCATAATCAGAAGCTCCATCAGGCCATCGTTGATATCGCCGGGCGCAGTCGACTGGAGAATGAAGACTAGAATAGCATATCCCGTCAGAACGCTGCCTTGGGGTCCAGGATGTGATTCAGCCGGGCTGCAGATCTGGAGCACATCGTACCATCTTCGTCGCGCACGGATTCACCGATTGTGACGCTGGTCTCCTGGTTGGAGTAGTTGAGACTGAGAGTCTTTGCGACCTCAACGCCCAGCCTGCGCGCAGAGCTCCGGTTAGCGAGTGTCGCGATCTTTTTGAATGGTGTGACAGGTTGCGCAGATCAAACAACGATTGGAGGAAATGTTGGTGGCAACAGGCATGCTGGATAGGCAAGCCATGAATAGCCGTGGAGGGTGTGTCACACAGGCTAAGGGAAGAGAAGAAATGGGAATAGCGGCAGAATTAAGAATTTAAGAAAAACAAAAAACAAGACAAGACAAGACAAGACAAGATAAGAAGCAAACGCAATCAATCAATCAGTCAATCAATCAGCTTACCGGTCGGCAACCATGCTCGCCAGCACCGGGTGGCTGTTCCCCGACAGGAGCTTGATTTCGTTCGCCATGTCGGCCATCGTGACCAAAAAGAAGGAGGGGAGAGACGTGCAGGGCGATCGGGAGTCGATGCTCTTATATAAAGCCAGATGCAGCACCTGCAGACCTCAGCTGAAGCAAAGCGTGCTGCCACCTCGTTGGTTGGGTGGACGAGAAAGAGCGAGAAAAAAATGAGCTGTCTCAGCAACCACACGTGGGCAGCAGTCCAATCGGCTCGAATCGGTCATGCACCGCGGGGTGTGCCTTGACAAGTCTAGTTTGGATTGCGACTGTGACTAGGATCCAAGGAATACCGGTATGTCGATGCACCACAACAGAAAAGACAGAAAAAAGAAAAGTGAAAGCTTTGAACTAGGTTGGCAAGACTAAGAGACTTTAAATTCAAACCTAGAGCTTTGAATGGATTTCAAGCGGCGACGGGTCAATGCAGGAGTACTTAGTATGAATGGGCTGCTGAGGCAGACTACAGTACTGCAGATACCTCTTGAGCTAGGTAATGTCACTACCGCAACGCCTGTACTCCATACACTGCCTAGTACTATTTGGGTACATTTCATACTATATTCAACGTCGAACCAATATAAAATAGTCGTTTCTGTAATACCTTTTCTAGCTTAGGTTGGTTTTGGTAAAGCGTTCGTGCGCTAACCCTAATTAAGTAATACATAAATGTGGGGTGTGTTTTCGAGAACCTAGAGAATTGGAGGGGAAAAGAATGTTGTAGTTGTATTGGTGATGAAGTAGCCTAGCCGTTCAGAATGCTAGCTTAAATACTGTATACACCTTGGACCTTCCGTACGCCAATATGGCTGTCGTACCTCCCCACTCCTAGCAGTACCTATGTACGTGAGCCCGTGGGGAACGGCTTTGGCCTGTGCATGTGAAAACCTACATATGTAACTAATGGCGAGGCGGTCAGCAGAAAAAACGTCAGACCTACTATAGGTAGTGGTGGTGGTGGGTCTGGCAGTTATTTTGCACATCGCTTCGTAATGGTTTACCATACAGCGCCAAATCTGGTTAGAGCAGACGGGGAAAAAAAAAAAAAAAAGAAAAAAAAAAGACCTACTTCCTATCATTAAACTCTTAAAGTTGAGCTTCATGTTCAGACCACAAATCATGATATAAAATCCAGAATACTCAAGTATAAAGAAGTATCCATGATGAAGTGAATTCACTATTTATGCTACTATATTTATGATAATTGCAGTTACACCCGCTTAGTAAAACGTTGTACAAGTGTTAATCGTGCTGGATCGGACCTGCATGCACTTGTATCAGGTATTTATAGCTACTACATGTTACACACCGATTTTTAAGGACAATTTATTAAAAACATAATTATTTCGCCTTTTGTATTCTTCCAGAATTCGCTGCTGTTTGCTTTTAAGACTGGAAGAAAGGAAAGAAGGAAAGAGAACGGGTCTTTTATTTACCCTGTTTAACAGATATTGCAGCCTAGGAAGGAAGATCTAGCTGAGTCGTATCTTACATAGAGTTCCCTCGTTGGCGTAAATTACCCCCTTGGGACATAGAACGTAAAGTCTCTGACCGACAATTCACTCCCCTGATCGTTCAATCGATGGCCCCAACGTTGCGTGACCCTGATCAGCTCATTGCCAGGATACCGGTACCTCACTTTAGGCGTCTTGTAGTCTAGCCATGTCCTTAGACTTAGGCTACTCATTGGGATAACAGTGACAAAAGGGTACACTCGCACGTTAAAAAAACATTACCATTATTTGGCTATCGGATATTGGAATTCTGATAAAATCCTGAATTTCCCTCTTATCAGAGAATCTTTGGAACTTATAGAGCGGTCCTTCGCGGACAGTTTGTTCGGAGCAGGGTCTACTCTAAGCTTGGATTCTTTAAACCGCCAAGGGAGTCGAGTGTATTGGACGTAGCTGCTATGTTATACTTAATAGGCTGACTGTGCATAGAAGTTTGTTAGTCTATCCCTTCGAGTCTTTACCTAGGGATTGTTCATTCGCTACTTAATATATCACAAAGGGATGAGAGAAATGTTAGATTTCCTTGGTCACCATTACCTATTCCATCTACTTCAGCCCTTACCGTCACACACCGGCAATGGTAAAAAAGGCAGGGAGGAGCCGAGTAAGTCTGCAAAAAGTACACCTCGAGACGCGGCCAGCGGATCTAAAAGTCAAAAAGCGTGACTCGAGTTGTAAAAGGAATTCGATGAACGATGAGACGGGCTTGGCCGGGGATTGAACCCGGGACCTCTCGCAAGCCATGCTATATATAGGACAGAGCCCTAAGCCAGAAACATAGAGTGAACCCTAAGCGAGAATCATACCACTAGACCACCAAGCCGCCGGACTGGGTCCGTTCCTTATCGACGGAGGAGCGAGCCACTATCGTGAGATCTGAAACTGTGCGCGGATGGGGAACGGATTGAATTTGTATTAGATGTGTGGGTAGCTGAGTGGAGGAGGGCGTTGAGGGTCCATTTCGTGGTTGGTTGTGTAGGTTTCCAGTTTGCTAATATTCTGGGGTAAGTCCCGAGAAGCACGCGCAGCTCTAGCCGTCCTACAAGCAGAGGTCCCAGATGGGGACATGAGCCACGTGCTGTTGTTCTACGACCATGTTAGTAATGTAGCATTAAGGCGTTTGCTAACATGCGAGACGGATTTATAGATATCATTTTAGTAGAATTCAATGAATTCTATAAATCTGCGGTAAGCTGAGGAAGCAGCGTTCTAATGTAATAAAGCGATTCCCCCTTTTAAAACCGCATCACGTACTTTGGATCGTAAGAAACCTCGAATACAAACTTTTATGTTTCCTCTTTGCTTTTTTCCAGCCATGTGAAAATGGGTTGCGCAAGTTTAAGACGCTCGAAGCCTGTGCATTTCCTGACCAATCAAAATTTAGTACCTGAAGACCCTTGGCCCTTTATCGGCTTTCGCAGGCGCACAGACCACAGCTTAAATCAAGCCACCCCAGCCAATCCGTCCCCACGCATATCTGGGGCGGCTCGCTAATTCGCCAACCATCATCATCTCTCAACTTCATCATCATCAACCGCACTTCCATCATACGATCAACTACAACTCGGCCAGGAATCACGAGCCAACATCAATTCGTACTGGCAGCCTATTCACGCAAAAAGACAACATCGGTGCCAAATCGGCTCTTTGCGAGCTCCCATCTTCCTACTTGATGATTTGATTCTCCGCGCGCATTACACTTGGTGCAGCTACCGCGACTTACACCTCCGGAACCCGCATCTCCGCAGCAACACTGCAATTCACGTCATCCACCCGCACAACACATCTCCACTTTGGGAATCACCAGCGCCGTGCCGCGCTTTCGCTTTTCCTTCAGATAACCCCTCTCATACACGCCATACCCATCTCACAATGGCGAGCGCACCGACCGAGAACGAGCAAGTCCCATCGGGCACCGCACCACAGAGCGAAGAAGAGCACCACCCCATTCCAGTAGATGCCAAGTTAGCAAGCAAGAAAGACACATCGCTCAAGGAATTCCTGTCCAAGATGGATGATTATGCGCCCATCGTAAGCTCCCCTCCCCCCATACATACCTCCTCCCTTCCCCCGGACTATTCCCGCTCTCCCATTCGTGGCATATGTAATCTAATTGAAGCACTTGTCCCAAAGATCCCAGATGCCGTGACGAACTACTACATGACGAAGGCCGGGCTCCCCCCTCCACCGCACACAGACCCCCGCCTCGCGCGCCTGATCGCGCTCGCCGTACAGAAGTTCGTCGCCGACGTCGCCGCCGACGCCTATCAGTACAGTCGGATCCGGGCGTCCAACACGAGCGCAAACAACCCGATGGGAAATCTTGGCGCAGCCGCCGGTATCGCCGTCCCAGGACAAGCACCCGCGGGCGGTAAGGACCAAGGACGAGGTGCGCCGTTGGGTATTCAGAGAGCCGGCTATGGCGGCGGCGGCCAGGGCGGCAGCCAGAACCGCACCGTTCTCACGATGGAGGACCTCGGGATGGCCGTCGGCGAGTACGGCGTCAACGTCAAGCGTAGCGAGTTCTACCGGTAGACGGGGTTTCATCATCCTGCTTGCAGCAGTACTACCAACCCCCAACCGGTTTTTTATGAGACTCTGAGAGAATCGCGATGTTCCGACACATTGGAGTTCATACATGCATTTTACTCTAGGGCATTTCTCAGTTGCGGTCTAGAGAGGCGTACGGCGTTCAGGGTTTACAAAGGGCATATTACATTTCACAACGGCTGACTAAAGCATGGTCGGGACTTGCTTAGGAAGGGCAAGGGACTGCCTAGTTTACGAATATTCTCTATGTACAAAACCGTAAGAGCCAATGCATATGAAAAGCAAAATGATTACGAAGAATCTGCTGCTGGTCGTTCAGTAGGCTTTAACGTGTCATTTTTTACATTTCAGGTTTTAGTGTAGTGTGTGTAGTGTACATTGGGAAAGCAATTCGACCGTGCAATCCCCTCGCCGCGTTATGGCTTCCAGTGCCCATACATGAAACGCCATTGGGTATGCTGTACACCTTTCTTCCACTCACATCTCCCTTTCATTTCTCTATAATTGTATCTTGTGGCGAGCTATTGTCCTCAATCCATTTACTTCGTTCGAGACCAGACGAAAGGCTTCCTCGTCCTATCGTAGCAAAACAGCATAAGTTAGCTTGGCACACACAAACCAACCATGATCTTTCAAGTACAGTATATGGATACGGAGCGATATAGTACGAGGAGGTAGCGAAGTAGATATGGTATTTAGAGTGGGGTTTTACGTACGGAGAAAACTCGCCCAGCTTGTGTCCGACCATATCCTCGGTGATGATCACGTCGTTGTACACCTTGCCATTATACACCTGGAACTTGAGGCCCACGAAGTTAGGCAGGATGGTCGCGGCACGGGCTTGTGTCCTGATGGGCTTTATTTTCTCGCCGGGTTTCGGGCGCGTGATGGGAAGCCTGCGAGATGATGGAGGACGAGTCAGATATCTTTCTCATTGTGTATATGTCGATAGCGAAGGCGATTCTTTTGGAAAGCTCTTTTCCTCTGTCCACTCGGGATTTCGTGGGCTTGCTTCATCCGTTCGGGAAAGGAGAGTTGGGGATCTCTTACGGGACGATATGAGGACCTGATTAGGATGTTAGCACGAATGCTTCAAAGGGTAGATGGATAGATTGCCGCCGTCTTCTTAGTCTAAGGGCAATGGGATAGAACCTCACCTTTCCACACGGATCGGCCTTTGAGCAGACACCGCGTAGGCTGCATCGTATCAGAGTATGCGACAGCGGTGTCGTGAGGGAGATAAGTATTTGATGCTTCTAATTGACCCGACAATCTGAAGACATCATCTCGTCGCATCTCGATACCTACGTTATCGCGATAAGTGCATTATCGGAGAATTCCTTGGCCGACGCACCGATTCTGTCACTGACGGCTGAATGACACCTGATAGGGGAGCCTGAGGCTAAACTCTGAATGACCCCACAGTTCCATTAAACAGGGGCCCCTGACCTTAGCGATTGTACTGTATTTCAGACCTACATCTGACCTTAGATCTGGATGTTGGAGTTCCTGTTTTACCCCCCCAATGACTTATCCCATATGTATTTGCCTATTTGTCTGCACCTTTCCGTTGGATTTCCTTAAACGTAAGCTCTTCTCTAAGGAAGGCATTCTCCGGCTTGGACTTGTGCTACTTATGGACGGCCCGCAAATCCCCGCCCCTCTCCAAAGGACCGATGTTGGTCTAGTTGGTGCCGATGGCTAGACCACTTGGATGTGCAGCTATTCCTTCTTCGCTCTCAGCTCGGGATGACATCTACTTTTGTATATCATGATTTACAACGTCGTACCAGATAAGTCGGCTGAAACGCATAGCTTACTAGACACTGGCATTTGTCTCCCAGCTGATGGCGAGGACAGGACAGTATTCAATGCCTGGGATACAAACATTCAACATATCCGCAAATATGGTATGCATCTAGAACGGCACATTGTGACAACAAATGTTGGCTGGCTCTCGTGGAGCTACATCATCCTGCCTATTATGGAATCAGTGGATGTATCGCAAGAGCAATGGCGTCAACCCTGACGTTCCATCATGAGGCTCGTCGGCACGATCCCAGATCAAATCCGCACATAGAGTAACTATCGACGTCCCGTTCGGCGCCGGGCACTGCATCTCGTAATTACTATAGACTTCCCTGCCCTTATGCGAAGCGGAGCTATGCCCTCCGCCTCGAGTCGGTTCGTTTCCTGTCCTCTCCCATCTGCTCAGCTGTGACTTGTTGTAAGACATGTAAGCGCACAAGTGGCCCCCGGGAGGCGTTCTATATAATACCTCGATCGCCGCACAATGGTCAGGTTTCGCACCTTCGGTATCTTGTAAATCTTCCCGACGCTCAGAAACTCCATCATGAAGTTCATTGAGATCCTTACCGCGGCGGTCACGGTCGCCAGCGCAGTGGCCACGCCGACCAAGACCAAGAAGCGAGCAAGCAAGTTCCAGTTTGTCGGCGCCAGTGAATCTGGTGCTGAGTTTGGTAACACGGCCTGTGAGTAATTCTCAGGCCCTATTCCTGGCCACTACTTTTCCAGTGGAATGGCTTTTTTCCTCACCAAACATATGTTCTCGAGGGTTCCGTGGCTTCGATAGCTATCTTTATGCTCAATATGACAATTACTGACGCCGAATGTCAAAGTGCCCGGCATATTGGACAAGGACTACACGTGGCCAGACCAGAATGCTATCAACGTACGTTTTCTCTATCGTCGGGGGCTGGCGCTTGATTCTGCTGACATGCGCAGACGTTGATCGGCAAGGGGATGAATACTTTCCGAATTCCCATCATGATGTTCGTAGCTCCAGCACCCTCGAAGCGTATAAATCATGTCCCATTGAATGCTAATACGAGAACAGGGAGCGCCTCATCCCCAGCCAGTTGACCGGAACTGTGAATGAAACATATGCCAGTGGCCTCGACACTGTAAAGCCCCTTTTCTTTACCTTGGGTAAAGCATACTTATACTGACCGCACTGTCTAGATTGTCAACTTCATCACCGGAAAGTCAGTCTCGACACCTAGCATCACGCCTCTGATGGCGATCCGAACACATCTGATTGACTAATTTGAATAGGGGCGCCTACGCCATCGTGGACCCGCACAACTTCGGGCGATACTACAGCAATATCATCACGGACGCAGATGGATTTGGCGCCTGGTGGACCACAGTGGCCAAGCGCTACGCGTCCAACAGTAAAGTCATATTCGACACAAACAACGAGTTCCACGATGAGGACAACGCCGTCGTCGCGAGCTTGAATCAAAAGGCTATTGATGCCATCCGGGCTGCTGGCGCCACTTCGCAGTACATCTTCGCCGAGGGGAATTCATGGACTGGCGCCTGGCACTGGGTAAGAAATAAACCTACAACTTCCTTCCCCCTTTTCAGCGCTGTAAATAAAGTCATAGGATTTGCTCATCGATGTGTTTTCGCGTTTGTTTCTATTAACTAACCCGTTGCGTCATAGACGTCAAGCGGTACCGCAGACGGAATGGCCAAACTCACCGACCCCTCGAACAAGACCATCTACGAGATGCACCAGTACCTAGACTCCGACGGATCTGGCACATCAACAACATGCGTCTCTTCCACAATTGGTAAGGAGCGTCTCCAGGACGCGACGGCGTGGCTGAAGGCGAACGGCAAGAAGGCCATCCTAGGCGAGACGGCCGGTGGCTCCAACGCGCAGTGCATTGCTGCTCTGCAGGATATGCTGGGATACATGGCGGATAATTCAGATGTTTGGTCTGGGTGGCTATGGTGGGGAGCTGGACCGGTAAGCACGCGAATCTTTTCCTAAACATCCCCCCCCTCCCTCTTCCTGTCTCCTTAACAATAAATCTGAATAACTGACTGTAATCTTCCTCAGTGGTGGGGAAACTACATCTACGGCATGGAGCCTCCGTCAGGAACGGCATACACAGGCATCCTGCCATCCCTTACCCAATACATCTAAATATATAGGCCATAGGCACATGAAAGCCTACGCGTTGTCAAATGAGAGGGGAATTGAGCAACCGTATATTAATCGAAGGGTCAAACGTAGCCATGGATAATAAAGAAAACCGAGTTTCCTGTACTCCTGATTTTCTAGTCCGGTAGCAAGCAAATAATAATCAGACTCAAAACGGACTTCTTCATTTTGGTGAAATGTATTTATCTAGTATTGGAACACAGAGAAAGAAAGCCGCTCTACCTCCGGAACTCGTCTCTAAGTGTCGAGGCGCTAAAAATACAACATTATCCACCGGCTCCCAGGCTGTATGTAGGTAAAGGGCTGTCCAACTGATCTCCTGACAACCAGAAAAGGTCACGGCCCTAATTATTAGCAGTTTTGGATATTGGCCAAATTTCCCTTGCCTTCTTTTTCCTCTTTTCTTCTTTGGCCGACACGTCGTTTCCTGGACAATTTGCGGCCTCTACAGCTGAATCAAATACGGGAGATTGAATAGTGTCAAGTGGAAAATCAAGTGCTTTTAGCGAATTCAGCCAATCTTTGCTGACAGACACTATCGAGTTTAAGGGGTTACAATCACCGCTTGATCTAGTCATATGAATTGTGATGTGTGATCGATTGTCTACTTATGACTAGCTACCGAATTGCTCCTTCGAGGGCCTAGCTTAATGGCGGTCTGCACTCCGCCAAAACAGCTTTGGTCCTGTACAACACAATGCGGACCGCTGAAGACACCATGTACATGTAGATGAGGTATATGCATATCCTGCGAATACCTCGCCTAGTTCGCTCGAGTTTCTCATTGTGCTGGAAGAACAACACATACAACTGAGCGTAAATGATGAGATGTACCCGTTAACAAGGGTTGTTGATTACATCTCTCTCTCTCTCTATCCTTTAGGCAAAGCCAAAGTAATCGCTACCAGCCGTGATAGCTTTGAGGAGCTGACGACGTAGCACCTCATAACTTTCGTACTCAGGTAGATCAAGTTCTGTGCTGATTTAGTCATTTGCAGAGATGCGAATAGCGGACGGAAAGACTTACGGTTGAAGCAGGTATGGGAACTGGGTAGACGGTCCTTGTTGCCATAGTCACGATGAATATTAAATCTGTTGACCCCGTTCATACCCTCTAGCTCTTTAAAGCCGTTGAGAGGCACTTTGCTGGTTCCTGTTACGAACTGCAGAAGCTTGGCGACTTCTTCCTTGTCAAAAGATCGCAATGCCCGCCAGAACCACTGTATCTGTGGAGATGACGGTGTGTAATTGTGGTACTCCGTGTTACTCTTCCAATCATCAATATCAACGTCTGGTAATCCGGATATGAGTAATTCTAGCTCCTGCTCATTGAATATGGAGATTAGCTCGGCAGGAATGATGTCGTGAAAGCCTGTGAATTTGTTTGTTAGCAGTCGGTTTTATGGTGATGTAAATAAGTGCTGCCTCACCTTTTAGGAAGTTCTCCATCTGGTCCTTGACGGAAGACAGGAGCTTATGTTCTACTACTAAACGGACGTAATCATGCTTGTTCTCTTCGGTCACCGGTATTTCACGGCCATTCTCGCAGAGGTCTGAAACCTTGGTAACGCCAAACTCGTCGTCCTCCACTGAAAACGTTTCAGTGATAATATCAGTGATATCGTTGTTCAGCATCCAGGAGAGCGACTTGTAATACTCTGGATCAAATGATTCCATGTCTTTTACCGAGACCGGTTTGCCTAGGATTCGCTTATAAACCGCACGGCTGAAATAGCAATCAAGGAGGCGCCCCTCGTATAGAGCTTTGCCGATGATGCGGCCAATAAATTTGAAAAACAACAAATGTTCGTCGTTGATGCCACTCAACTTGTTCGGGTGGAAAGTCGTCCTGTCACTAGAAACAGGCACGAACAAGGCATAGTTGGCATCAAACATTTGCCGAGCGAGCACTTGGAACCACTCCCTCGTCACACCACCTGCGTCAACGCCTTCTTCACCATGGAAACGAATATTGAGTTTGCTAAATTTCATTTCATCGCCACTCTTGAAGTAAAGTGATTTGAACGAGTCGTGGAAAACATGCTCGCGGCGGACTTGGAGTTGGAGAGGAGGAAACTGCCTGGGGTTTTGTTGCTTATTGTGAACGCTACGGTTGAACCAATTCCGTTTATTGTCAAATTCGAGGACCTTTGGATTCTTCACCAAGTGCGAGAACGTTCCCTTCATGAGCGAAGGGTTATTGCGCACGAGCTCATTGAGAATGCGTCTGTGGTCCTCTGTGAAAGTGAAGAATAGCCCTGCCATACGAGACTCAGGTTGCGGGCTGGAGAGTACCATGTCTTTGGATGTTTGATTAACAGACGTGCTAGTCTCGGTCTGAGCGCTGTCCTTGCAAACCACCATCAAGGCTTCGATCAATGGCAATAGAATAGTGGCTACGTTCAACAAACTCTCCCGTTGGCGAATGGCGCTCAGACACGCACTGAGCTTTTCCCATAGAGCGTTGAATGTTGAATTGCGATACAGTGTACTTAGCAGATCTTGTTTCTTCGTCTCCTCTGTGCTTGACTCTCCAGCTACTTCCGGCTTCTTTTGTGCGAAGAGATGATCTAGCGCTGTGAGCACACGCAACAACTTGTTTTGATCAGAGGCACCTGGCGAGAATTTCGAAAGTGCAACACCTTGGATCTCTGTACCAGTATCGGCACTTTGGATATGTGGCAATAGTTCGTCAAGGTGGACAACAATCTTCTCACTCAGTACCTGAGCTTGGCGAGCGAGCTCTTGACCGAAAACAAGCATGGCTCCAGGAATGACCGAAAGATTTTTGATTGTTGACAGTGTCTCCTTGAACGTTTTTGAACTGCATTCTCGAGCAACAAATATTTTGATGATGAGGGTCAGGTTAGCGTCGGGGATGATAGGCGGATGCAACTGCCTGATCTTTTTCAAAGCGGCCTGTTTCTTTTCCAGTGCTGTGGGCTCTTTTGGCTGGGGGTTACTCAGGCTGGGGGGAGAAGAGTGCTCAGCATTATGTGCTGTGGTAGGCATCTGGTCGGACTGCTGTACCTCTAATGGGATTGGTTGATTAGTGTTCTCTAGCTCAGTCCGTTGAGTACTATTGGCTGCCACAGTTAGACCTTCCTCTGCTTCCGCGTTTTCGGCCTCCAATAGCCTTATCGCTTCTGCTGCTTCTTTTTGCTTTTTGTCAAGCGTCAGGAGCGGGAATGTTATGCGGCTCAAGAGCTGAGAGAGGCAATCCATTATAGCCGAGCTTTCCATGACGAGGTCGCGATCAAGTAAAGACATCAATGAGTTGATGGCATACTTTTGAGCTTTATTATCTTTGGACTTCCCTTTACGGCTCAGGCTGCGCTTGAGAGTGCTCACCACTACATCATGTTCGGTCAGAAAGAGCGAAGGTACATGGACATTTTGGTCTGCGAGGTAACAAAGCAAGTCTAGACATTGCTGGACGATGAGAAGTGGTGATGTCTCCGAAGTTGTTTGTAATGGGTGATGGCTGTTGATATTCGTGGATGCGCGCCTCAATGCTTGCGGAGTTTGTGTCTTCGCTTCTTTGTCCTTGGGCTGCTTGGCTTTGATAGAAAGTTGTGTAAAACTTCGTTCCACAGCATCCACGTCGGTAGAGCCATCTTGCAAGATCTGGAGCAGAGTACTGATGACTTCTATCCGATTCTGGCGATTCTCACAGACATCTTTGAAAACATTCTTAAGTGGGTTTTCGATAGATCCTCCTTTCATGTTGAGGAACATCAGGCGGAGTAAAGTAGCGACACCGGCTTTATCTAACATTTGAACAACAGCTCTGCGTTGAGACTTGTTGTCTTCGTCTGTTGGCCCGCTTGCTTGGTTCGCATCTCGTCCACGGCTGACTCCTGAGGAGATTCTATCTTGTGTTACTACAGGGTGATTAGCGCCGCGGATAACACGCCGCGCTTGAGCTGCCAATTCAGGAGGTAGAGCGTCTAAGATTTCCGGTCCTTGATCCATTAACACCTGATCTCGCAGGGCTGGAGGAAATGTCATCAAGATACTCGCGGGGTCCATATCTTGGCCTTCAGGTGCTTGGCCAGCCGCTGTGGCTTGCCGCCGGGCCTCATCTCGGTCTCGCCGGCGTCGCTCTTGACCTTCTTGTCGAAGAATATCGTCACGCATCTCGAGCGGAAGGGCGTCTAAGAATTCCTGGAATATTTCAGTCTGCTCACCGGCGACTCCTAAGCCCTCGCGAAATTCAGCTCTCCTCGAGCTGACTGTTTGAGCGATGACTTCCTCTCGGAACTCCTCAGGAAGGGCTTCCAAGTAGTCGGCATCAATGCCAAGCTCTGTTATATCAACTTCATCTCCCCTGATTGTGGTGAAGATGCGAGCTTGGCTACTCGTAGTTGCACTTTCCCGTGTAGAATCAGCAGATTCGCCAGATGGTTCGATGCCTTCCATGGCCTCTGGCTCAACATGGCTATTGTCGATGTCCTCACTCGTAGGGTTCGCCTGGGCCTCTGCGGCGGCGGCTGCGGCTGCAGCTGCTTCTGCAGCACGCTCACGCTCTTCTGCTTCTTTTTGTTCGCGAGCGGCCTTCTCTTCAGCTTCCTTCGCTTCCTTGGCTTTCCGTTCTTCCTCGTCCCGTTTTTTCCGTTTTCCATCCTCAATCCGTTGTTTTTCTGCCTGTATTCGTTTCTCCTCTTCAATAGCTGGTGGAACAAGATGGAAAAGAATTGCGGGAAGTAGTTTGCTTGCTTTCTCTTGGTGCTGCGGGCCAAAGATCATCTTCATCTCTTCTGCCCAACGAACAATCGTTGACGCGGCGCTAAAAGAGGTAGATTGAACGGGTTCCTGGTATGGATCACGACGGCTGTCAGATCTTGCTTCACGTGAAGGTATGCCGAATGGGAAAGGCAAATCATTAATGTGCGGTCGAGTTCCAATTGAGAAGTGCAGGGCATGGCCATGCCGACCAAGATGGACTGGAATAGACGCAACAATATCGTTAATGAAGGACATTGGATTTTCGTTCCCACCAGCCAAAACGTTAGGCGGAAACCCTAATCTTAGGAGACCTCCTGAGTAATGCGTAGGGCGAGGTGATGCATCTCGACTATTTCCGTTGGCTCTGCGCAATAGAGGATTGATGCCTTCCTCATTGGCAGAAATACGTGTATTGCGAGAATGACCGGTATGGAGCCGCGAATCTGATTAGGTGTTAATCCTGTTCTAGACTTCACCGGGATGATGGTAATAGGATATAGTAGCCAGAATACCAGCCATGGTGTCTAGCAACTTGATCCATATTTTCAACGTACCAGTAAAATTGTATTCGCGTTGGCCTAACATAAAAGGAAGTGACACGGGCGGCTGACGATCAAGGGGCCGACGTCGCCCGCCAATTAGGCCGCCATGTTCCAGTACAAATGTGTCCCACCCTAGACTAGGAGGAGCCACAAAGTCTCGCAGTGGCGGATCATCTAAATTGGATGAGTATTTTGCTCAAACTAACTCGTACGAATGGGTTACTTACTAGGGTACTCCTCTTCGTATGCATATTCATCGTCCATATCGTCATCTTCTTCAACTTCTTCTAATCACTCGTTAGCTCGCGGGCAATGGAAGCAAAATTGTAACATACCGTCATCCTCATCTTCTTCCATGTAATGATCATTAATTGGACCCAGATCCTCAACCATCGGGCCAAAATCTCCGTCGTCAATCGCACGCAGTCCATACTGATCTAAAGCCTCGACATCATCTAAATCGTGGACGTCAGCTTCTTGGAGGTCTTGGGCTTCTGCCTCGAAATCGATTTCTGCTTCTTCGTCGATCCCGTCATCTGGATCACTTTCCCACTCCGAGGCTCCGTCATCATCAAGTGGATTGCCTTCATCCTCAACGATTTCGATGTGGCCTGGGACATCATCCATGTCGTCAGAATCTTCATCTTCATCGCTATCATCCTCTTCATCATCGTCGTCCATCTCGTCATCTTCGTCATCATCCTCCATTGTTACTTCAATGACGCCAGGCTCGCCAGACAGGCCTTCAATCGGCCCCATGCCTGCAAGGTCCTCTTCCTCTCTGTCGCTAACATCTTCTTCGCGATCCTCGGACTCATATGCCATTTCATCGTCGTACTCGTCATCATACATCTCCTCATCGTCATCTACAACTATTAGGATGTTTCTCATGGTCAAGTGATTATGGAGGAACTCACCATCTTCAGAGTCCTCTGAATAGTCATCATCCATATCTCGAAGAGGTTCATGCATACCAAGAGCCGAGTTACGATACAGGTCTGGAGTCTCTTCTCTATCATCGTCGACCTCTGAGAGAGAGCTAGTGGAGATAAGTTCTTCCTCAACATTACCATGCGCTGCGACGGATGATATGAGGTTGGAATGGCTGAGGCTAATGGCAGCGCTTGTCAATACTCGGAACACGCGAAGGATATATTTGATTGTTTTCTTTACGGGCGGGAATGCGAGGTCGATATCAGCAATAGAGGCGGTTAATGCAGCGAGGTATCCCTTTTCATACATCAATCGCCGTAACTGTGACTGCGAACGATCAAGAGCCTCGGAAATATTTCGCGACGAAGTGTTTGAGTCTTTGTCTTTGTCACCCATCATGAGATGCATAACCTCTGCTAGAGAAAGCATCTTCGCATACCTAAAGTCAAATGGATCATTGGACGTCGTAGAATCTCTATAAGACTTTAAGATAGTGTCGAGAACGAACCTCCGTACGAAAAGGAGGTCAGGATCATCTTCGTAGTCATACTTGTCTCGGTTACGATCCACGGGTTTTTCGCCGGTTCGGGTAACAAGGGCCACCAGTAAATGCTGCGTCTGGATTGATGTGGCGAGTTTCTTCTTAGAGATAACGTTGTCTGAAGAGCCATCCAAGTGATTTGAGTATAGAAGATCATTAAGTAGATAGTTTAGCACACTTGACCGAGGTTTGACCGGAGTATTGGCAAAAAGGGGCGCATTTCTCTTGAAATTAATGAACTCGACCTTCGTCCGAGTGTAGCTTTGGAGAAGTTCAGTGAGGCAGTGAAGAAGGAAGCAGCGGTAAATGAAAATTGGATGTTCATCTGCTTTGAACGAAGATTTCCCCTTTTTCTCCTTAGTATCAATTGCGCGAGCTTCGCTATCATTAGGCGTATCTGGAGAAGAAGTGCTCTGTTCACTGGTCTGTGCAGTCTCCTTGCTAAGCTGAGATGTGTCTTTGTCGTCGACCTCCTTGTAATTCAACAGCTCACAAAGAAGAAAATGTATAACGCCATCTGGGGTTTCAACGACTGGGCGTTTAGAATCCTGCGCAATAGCTTTGGAGCCGTCATCCATATGCTTGTCTTCACCTTCTGTAGAGGGCTTGATGTCCTGAATTGACAAATCTTCGGTGGCTCGAACAGTTGGGCCAACTTCATCCTTAGCTACTTCCCCCTGTGGTTCTTTGAGAGAAACCGTGTGTTGCCGCGTGGAGCTACCTTCGCGCAGAGCGAATCGGTTCAATTTTATCGTTTCGCAGCAAATCTCAACAAATAGTTTGGGGTCGCGGAGGACAAGACTTGAAAAATGTTTCAAGAAGGCTGTCGTTTCAATAGCTCGAGTGTTACGCGCCGCGTCCATATGAGTACGGATTTCGCTTAGCATAATTTGTTTTATGACTTCGGCATCCTCTATCACATGTCGGAGGATAGTCAAAATGTAGGAGGATATGCGCGTCTCACTGAGACGGAGAGCCCCAGCCCCAGAAAGCTGCTTTGCAGTAACAAATAAGCGCTGCAGGTTCTTTTTATCGCCTACTTGCCGCGCGATAGCACGATCTCTAGTCAGAATTACTAAGATTCTCAAAACTGAAACTGCAAGAGATTCCTCTTTGCCAATGCGTGGCAGGATCTCAAGAATCGCATTTAGAAGTGTCCGTCTATCATCTTCTTTCACATTGAGATCTTTAGGGGACCACTCTAGAGGCTGGATAGAATCATCCTCTACTTCAGGGACCTTCCATTTAATATCTCCGAGCTGCTCGTCGTCGCTGAGTAGTATCTCAAAGATGAGAAGCACGTACGGAATCCACGGCGACAGCTCTTCCGCAGAAGAGGACCCGTGAACGTGAAGGAACCGCAGGAATTCATTGACGTTTTCCTTCAAGATGTTGACTGTAGCCTTCAGGAAGAGTTTGTCTTGGAGGAGGAGGGACAGAAGATGAGCATACGCGGCAATGCTACGCCCGTTGGCTTTTAAGTCGTCATCCATTGCGAAAGACATCAGTGCATTGACGAGCGTGTCACCGATTTCCTGTCTAGTAGACATATCATCGCCTGGAGGCCGAAAGACGACAGATGAAATCAATTCCGATACTTCATAAGTTGTGTCTGGATGAGCTCCAATGACATCCAGACACCTATCAATCAGGTTTGAGCGAAGTTTGGCGCGTTCTTGATCAAGATCTTCTTTAGCCACGTGTGGTGAAGGTATGTCGGTTTCTGCCTCTGTCTTCGGTTTCGCAACAGACCCTTGCGTTGGGCTGGTTGACGCCGATCCATGGCTGTTGGATTCTTGATGTACAGCTGAAGGAATTGGAGTGTCTCGGTCACCACCAGTTGAAAATACAGCAGCGTCTTGGAGTTCGTCACGCAGTTCACCAATGAGCTCTTCGTCCAAAATACCTGATGGGAGGTCCGGAGGCAAATCTAAAACCATGGCTTCGTCATCAGCTGGAACAGGGCGTTCGGCCGGTGACCCACTTTCCACGTCGATTGGCAGTTCACTTTCGGGGATGGGATTCCTTCTGCCGGCAATTTCCTTCTCATGCGCTGTACAATATTCTGTGGCCATCTGACGATTACCGAAGCTGCGGTAGATCGCCTCTTGTGCAAGGTCTTCGGTGGAGGAACCCTCGCAGAGAACTCTTACATCTGCAATGTGTGTCGACCAGGGGAATTTGAGGTTGTTCGGTTCGAGATATGGAGGCGGCATATTCTAATGTAGGTTAGCACTGACGCTCTTCCAAAGTGGTGAGAAATGGTTAGTGACAAACCTTGTCTGAACGCCTGTAGGCGCCACTTTCAAGGTCTGCTGATGATATGGTTCTCAAAATTTCAATGGTCTTCGCGACAGTTATTGCTGAACCTTTTTCGACGAGAGGAGATTCCCATAATTCTTGGATGACAGGTAATATTGCGGCCCTGAGTTCGACAACGAGATTTGATGCGACTGATGTCTCTCCTCTGCGGTCATTACTCGTAGCTCTTTGTGGTGAAACGTTTACGCTCGCAAGGGCTTCGCTTATGAGCTTCGCATTAGCAAACATAGCGTAGATATCTAATATCTTCTTCAGACAGAGAGAAGCAAGTCTTGATTTGGCTACCTCCTCCTCACTCTCGTGCGTTTTACAGACTTCATCCTTGAACTTGATTAACATCGCATTGAGAAGCTTCAACCCATTGTGTTTCTTAAAAGCTAATAACACTGGAATTATGTTTTGAGCGTGCAGTGCTCGGTCTGAACGGCCTACTAAAGTCAACAGAGTAAAACTAAATAGAGGACGAAGGGTCAAACTCACCTTCTGCAGTGGGGTTCACTAACAGCTCGTGAGCAGCATGAAGCATAATATACCAGTACTGTAGATCTCGCGCCGTGCCTTCACCGTCTGAGACCTGTAACTGTTGAAGAACAGTAAGGCTGATATCTTCCGCGAGTTGGACATGATGGGATCTGATATAAGTATCGCGCTCCCGCCTCTGTAATAATGATTTTCCATAAGCTTGGAGAAGAGGGAGAACGGTAGGTAGAAGGGCTTCAAATAAGGCCTTTATAGTCTGAAAATTACGATACTGTGGGCTCGACTGTGGAATTTTTGGGAGCTCTTGTCCCCCAGATCCTTTCTTCCCTGTAGCCCATTGCCAAACAGCAGCAGATGAGCAAGCGCCAGAAAAACTAGCGTCTTCAAAGTCAGGACTAGGTTCGTCATTCTCCTTAGGCAAGTTAGCGGTCGAAGCGGCTTGCTGATCCCGACTCTCGCTACTTTTACCGTACCACTGTTGCGGGACGATCGTTGATATAGCTATCTCTTCAAGAACCACAGCGCGAATGAGAGGACCTAACGACCTGATCAACCGACTATGGTAGTCAAAAACATTGATTGCATGAAGCGTAATGGTTTGTGTTCTTGACGAAAAGGGAAATGAGTGTTGAAGCACCCTCATCAAGGATTGAGCATTAAATAGCGCTTTGACAACAGAAGTTCCAGTTGCTAGATGCTTTACTAGATCATAGGTGACATTTCCAGCCAAGGGTGCCTCCTGCGTAAGAAAGGGTTTAAAGTAGGATTCTGAGTTTTCAGATTTGATAACGACATCGAGCACATCAATTGCGTCCTGTGTACGCTTGAGTAGTGACGGAAGACCTATTATCGGGGACGACTCGATCAAAGACGATAAAACACTTTGGAGGCCGCGAGCCGCAAAAGATCCTCGGCAGGTATGGGGCAGGCTTGGAGACGTATAGAGATCCAAAAGCTGCTCAATTCCACCACTAGTGATCAGACTCATCTTTAAACTCTGGTTATTAATGTACTGAGTCAGAAAACCCGAGACAGCATCAATGTATGGACAAATGGATGTTTGAACCGATGGCGGACCAGAGGGCTTTTCTGTGTCTTCGTGGTCTTGAATATCAATATCCATCATGTTGGCATCCACATCACCAAGATTATTCTTCGCTTTCTCCTTTTCGGGTTGGTCAGGGGTCAAACCAAGGAGTGATTGATCAGCGACTAATTCTCGTTGCTCAGAGCCCCTCAGGACCAGTTTAGTCCCCCAATTATAATCCCGGGCTTTACTACGAGCAAGATGTGTGACTCTAGCTATCATATCGAGAACTGCGTCGGAAATAGCCGGCCGGAGAGAGGGGTGATGGCGCGCAAGCTCATCAAAACTACTTCCGATGTTCTGCGCGAGGGCATCTTCTGCAGCCAAAATTCGCACATGGCTTGGGCTCTCGAAGATCTCGAAGAAACTGTCGAAGGCTTGCGACGAGACAACCATTTTCATTCCGAGATTGTTCAAGCAAATGGCATTCAAAACAACTGGGATCGTGGAGATAGGATCTGCAGAAGCAACAATCCCACCAGCGAGCTGGTGATCCCGAGGCTGTTCAAGAATACTTCGAGGGGGGGGATGCGGCCGCGTGTCAGGTTCAAGGACATCCGAAACAGGGGAGCTCCCAGGAGACTCGTCGTCATCTTCGTCCGTAGAGCTAGGCCTCGGGGCGACTGTTTCCTGTTCTCGTTGTGGAGTGGTGACTGGACGACCCGTCAAGGCAACAAGGTAGCTGTGAATAAGCCCAGCTTCAAGGACCGCTGAAAAACTGGTTGGGTCATTGTTGAGGAAATCGCCCAATATAGTGACAGCATTAGTCCAAACTAGCCCTCCAAACTGGGTAACATTCTCAATGATGTCACGAATACTGCGGAGAAGGTCAGACTTATCCACAAGGTTTCGAAGGAGTCGGTCGGTGTTTCCGCCAAAAGTAAAAGCATTTGTCATCACATGGTGAATGAACTTCAAGAGGAACTTGAGATTTTGTTGTTGATAGAAGGGAATCTCGTAATCTACAACCTGTGATCGGTGGCTGGAGGGTGTCCCTTTCCCACTGGAGGCCAACTGTTTAGCAAGGTTTACCTCATGCGTAATCAGGTTGGTGATCGCTTCGAGGCCGCCCACGGCAGCCAAGGGCTGAAACGCGTTTGATACATTGTATACCAGACTATCCAAAAACGCAACAAGCGTGCCATGCGTCCGCTCGGCAATATTCGACCTGAGGTTTAGGATCTCGACTAAAATATCCAACAGGCCAGCCGAAATAATCTCTGGAATGCTTCTGTTCGACGTGTTTGCCATTGCCATTGTGATATGAAGCGTGAGAGAAAAAAGTTTGTCTCGCCATTCGTCTTCTGGAGTAGACTGCTCACCCACATCATCGTCCTTCATTTCAGCAACAGCCTTTCTAATTACGTAAAGCAGCACGCCGTGGTTAACTGTCGCATTTAATGCAGAGAAGATGTCGGGTACCTTGGAATGAAAGGATGAAATTGCCTCCAGAAGGGAGAGGGCGATCGACTGAAGATCTAAAGGCACCGGTGTTGTCCCATCCGCACCAGGATGGATGAGTTCAGCAAGTTGGTAAACCAGTTGAAACCGGCGCGGCTCGTCGCTATCCTGCCTGAGAACCTTTTCGACAAATGCAGACTCCACGTTGATATATGCTAGATTTTGTATAGCGAGTAATCGTGCTTTGAGAGCTTGTTGACGAGACTCCGTAGATCCTGCCAAGGCTTTAGCTACCCGTAGACGATTAAGAAACTCGTACCGCGTTTCCTTGGGTACATCCTTTGGCAATTTTGCCAATATCTGATAGATCGAGGAAGAGAGGACTGTAGATTGAGACACTTCCAAGACCTTCTGGCCAAGGGATGCGTTTTCGTCGCGGCCCAATGTAGGAGACCGGGACACGGAGCCTGGACCGTCTTCTGATAGTCCCTGGACTTGCCGACTTGAGCGCGGAGTGACCTGTGAATTGTTCGCCGAATTGCTACGTCGTAAGGGCGTGGGAGTTGAAGGAGTATTTGGTATACCACGGTCTGACATGGATAGTTGCGAGTGTTCGTGGGAAGTCGTACCAGAGGACGGGTAGTAAGTTAATTTCACGTCGGCCCATCCACTCCAACGTGTAGGAATGTCAGGCGATTCATTCGGGTCCGGTTTTGCAATAGCACACAAATCATTTGCAAACATTGTAGCCACATTCTTCGAGCTTCCTCCTGAAGATTTCTCTTTATTCTTGCTAGCACTGCTCGGCGTAGAGACAGGGCCGGCATCAGAAGGCTTGATAATAGGCGTTTTCACAAATGGTTGGGCCAATTGCGCCACTCGGTCGAGATCTATATTATAATGATTCGATAGCAGTGCGTGATGAACCTGTCTAGTAGCCATTCCATGCATGCGCTTGACCGAAGCTTGATACCGTTGAGCGAGTTCAACGCCGACTTGGAGGGTCGCGATTACAATTCTGTAATCACTGGATTCCAATAGATCGTTTAGATGACTGCTACTGGCGTATATGCTGCGGTTGCCACAATGATCGAGAAGCATTTGTGTGAACCTGAGAATGGATACAATAAGATAGACATCTCCATCGTGTTTGTAGCCGAGGGCTGTGAGATTCTGGCGACGCTCAGCTTCCTCAAGCTCAGGGTTGCACTTCAAAATCACTTCGCATCCAAAATCACGATTTTGGGGGTGCTCGTTCAATTCGTAGGTGGCAATAAACGATTCCAAGAGCTCATCGAATCGGTTAAGCAGCGGTATCCAATGGTAGAGATCACCACGTGGGAAGGGCCATCGTGAAGGGAACGTGGAGAGAACCTGGGGCAGGAGAGGTAACGGCTTGGACGTCGCCGAGTCGACGAATTCTTGTAGCCAAGGTGTCTAAGAAGAAGTATGTTAGTAATGCAAAACCTGGCAGCCACCGGGATAGAACTTACTAGAGTCTCCCTATGCTTTGCTTGGATGACCTTCGTTATCTTTCCCATGGTGAAGGCTGGGGCGGCTAAGCCGCTAGTAAAATGTCGACTCGTCCCCTCCGCAACCACTGATCAGACACCCGGGAACAACAGCTTGACGCGGCACCCTGGAGCGCCGAAATAGGATCTGGAGCACACCCCTCAGCTGAAAGATAGATTTGTATCCCGATGCACAAGAAGATACCTTCGCCACAAGCTGCCCAAGCTTTGTCGAACTGTGTTGGGCCTCGTCGCCGAAAGCTCAGCCTTGTGACTGTCGTATTGTGTGGCGTTGGCAAGGAGATCGCCAAAGCTCGCCGCTGATGATGCTCACAATTTGACGGATCGAGGAGAAGTCCGGACGCCGCTGCGTTATGGGCGTCTTTTATATTTGGATTATACGAAAAATGAAGGTCGAGAGGTGTGTGGTAAATGGTGTACGTGAAGAGACCTGTTTGACTCCCGAGAAACGGCCTGCTGAGAAGGGCTGACGAACTAGGCGGGTGCAGACCGCAGTGTCGTCAGTATCTAGCTCCGACGAAGCGTCACAAGGCTTCAAAGTGTCGAGGTGAATCTGGCCAGGACGGCGTGCCTCAGGGTGGCGTTAGGTAATAGATGATGGAAGTAGGGTGGGCGGAGCGGGAGGTATGAACATGAAAATAGTTTTCGGGGGAGAGAGTTTAAGATCTGAGGGCAGGCCGCGACTGGCAGCCTTTGCGTATGTAATGGAGGTTTGCGTTGTGCAGGACCCAAGGTCGTGTAGATAGGTACCTAAGGTCGACACGTCACTGGTAGGTACCTGCGCGCTGATGACGTGCGCGATGCTTGCTAAGGAGTACCTAATGGGTACCTAGATTTTTAGAGTTTTGGAAACAATTTGCCAACGGCGGCGACTTCTGTACCTACCATCATTGAAATAGGTACGCAAGGTGGGGGATAAAGCTTTGACCATACATACTACGTAGCTACTGTAAGTACCTTCAATAAATACCTAGTACATTTGCCAGGTTGTTTGGGTACACACACTGAACGCTAGCGGACCTACCTTGATCTAGGTAGGTACACATGCTTTCAACGATTATAAACAACATTGAAGTTCAGGTTCAAAATAAAAAAGATGGTACATAAGCGGGCTACCGAATATCATGTTAATCCGTAATCGAGTTTTACTAACTTTATTACATAAATACTTCAGATGTGATATTCATTACCAATCATATTCTTTCCAGTAGAGAAGGCTACCCGCTTCCTCCTCCTTACCTACTTAGGTAGAAGAATCATCTTGGCCAATATTACTACTGCTGAAGATATCTAGGACGTAGGCAGTGTGAAGTAGTCAAAGTTCTCGGTCCAGTTGTTCATAAGTTATGTACATTAGCATTACGTAGGTATAATAATATCTTTTACTTGCCTACAAAAGATGAAGTTAGAAGTGTTGAAAGGTTTTGAGTCGTGAGTTCGAAATTACCGCCTTGGGATGATCTAGAAATGTTCGATTAGGTACAACCTGTCTAACTGGTCTATCGTCTTTATGTGGATCCTTTCGAAATCAAAAAACAATAGCTCTATCGATCAACTTCACAGAGCACAGTTTCAACATACACAAATCAAGATTAGCGAAACAGCAGAGATTATATATAAAAATCATGAAGATGACAATTCCCATACCATACCGGAGTCAAAATCCTGCGGCTATTGTATGTGTCCTCGTATGTGATCTATACCAGATACTTTCCGATGTCCCTTTGAAGTCGAATGGCTACCTCCACTGTAGGTATAAGCGTGGCTGAGCGATGGCGCACGAATTACCTCTACTGCCATTGATGAGAGGCCGATAAGAGGTAAGAGGTGGCCGTACTAGATACTATGGGCCTGGAGGAGCACCCCACTGTCTAGGTACCTACCCAGGCGAGCAGGTATCTATACCACCTAGCCTAGGTTGCTTTAGGTGGTGTGCTAGGTATGATAGCCGTTCAACTCTTATAAGTCATCTATAAGGGCCTCCAAGATTTCCAGCCTGTTAATCCTCTTTCAAGCTCAGCCCCGGAGTTAAGAGAGGTATGTATGTTGCATCAGCCACTCAGACACGATGTCTCTAAACAGCATAGGATTCTAGTTTTGCTGATATATAATTCCTTATCGCTCAGATCTCTTTTACGAATCTAATCCTCCGCGCCTTTCCTCGTTGCACTTTGCACTCGGGCTTTTGCCGATATACCCAGCGGTAGAGGATCGCCTCAAGACCCCTCAGTCGTGATGGCTGGCCCCGCCTCTCCCAACGAGGGCCCTACGTTCGAGCCACCGCACCTCCCTCCTGGATGGATTGCGCAATGGGATGGGTCAAGTAAGAAATATTATTACGTGCAGCTTTCGACTGGCGTCTCGCAGTGGGAGGTTCCCACCGATGCCGCCCCGGGAGGCACTCCGGCGCAATCAAACGAGCATCCGTACGGCGTCCCGGGCCCACGAGAAGTCATAACACACCCAGACGGAACACAAACCCTCAAGCACCCAGATGGCCGCATGGAGCCTATCTTGCCCCCGGAAAGTTCGAGGAGCCTCGATGGGCAGACTGGCGACAGAGGCTTTGGCGTATGTTGATTTAAGCGCTTTTCGTTGAAGTCTCGAATGTCCGTGGCGAGGCGACGCTGACAGTGTCATCTGAACAGAACATCGCCGCAAATGCGCTGTTGAACCAGTTCTCGGGTGGTAGTGGGAAGCCGCATGGCGGAAACGGTCTTGGCTCAGGGGGGTTGGGAAACTTGGCCGGTCAGCTTATTGGCAGCCTCGGCAATAGCAGTCACGGCGGTTCCTCTGGGAGTCATTCTGGGGGAAGCGGTGGCTCCATAGTAGGCCAATTGGCTTCGAACTTATTTTCGCCCGGGCAGAAGCCCGAGCAACCTCAGAACTACCATGGCGGACAGCACCAACAATCTCACTCATCCGGGGGGCTAGCTGGCCAGGTAGCAGGAGGCGTGGCAGGCATATTTGGAGGGCATCACGGGAAACAATCAGTAGGTTTGTTCCACCATTTTGGTAGTACGTGAGACTTACATTAGGTCTAGGGGCAAAATTATGGCTACTCGAACCCAGGCCAATCAGGAAATTACAATGGCCAAGCTCCTCCAGCGTCCTACCAGACGCCAAACGGATCAACAGCTTCGTATAGTTCGCCGCCTTCCAACCAACACAGCACACCATCATATAATCCCCCACCAAGTCAGCATGGTGCGCCATCCTTTCCTCCCCCGCCAGGACAACTCGGTGCCTCCACGTATAGCCAAGGTGTTCACCAAAATCCTCCATATGGAAGTGGTGTGCCCTCATCCAATTATGGACATAGCCCAGTCTCACACGAATATCGTGAGTAATTTGCACCATATTGATTACCAACATGCCAGATTTACTAATAGGAACAGCTCCTCCACCACAACAATACACATCTTCCCCAGGCCATCCATCGTATGGAAGCCATCAGCAACAATACCCCCCACCTCCCACCTACAGCCAGCAGTACCCACCACCTTCATCGACGGCCACATCACATCAATATCCTGGCCAACCTTCGTATACTAACCAGGGGACGGCCCCGCAACATGGCCAGCATGGAAGTCAAGCAGGATATCACCCTGGAAACTGGTAACTGTGATTCCGCAGGATCATTAGTTGACCATGACTGCAACACGGCTGACGACGCAAGTCTGCCTCGTTGGTCACATATTGACTGCTGTCGGTCAAAAATCTGAGCCCATCCTCTGACATTTGCTTGTTGGGGAAGCCTGTATGTCCTGGATCAAATGGTGGCAGGAAATACTCGATGAATATCGTATTGAATGAATTGGTGTATATTGTGATGATCATAAAAGAGCCAGTGAGTGCTCTTGATATTGGGTCACATGAATGTCGAGAAGACTATTGCCATTTCTGTTTTGTTGGCTCAGCTGCTACCTGGCGAACCCACGAGGATAACTCTCTGCCCACAAACCAAGAAACAATAGCTACCGCAACGGTATAAATTATCGTGGTTAGAAGTGACTGGGGATGGATATTTAAGAGAAAGGGGTCCAGGATGATGTCTACAGTGACAGGAAGCGGATTTTCCATCAACGTATGGTTTGTACTATAGTAATCTGCACCTGTGAAAATCCGAAGCAGCAAGATGGATTCCTTGATGCCTGGCTTAAGAATTTGCGAAGATGTGGTAATGTGGAGATTCTCATCAGCAGACGTGATGGAGGCATATTCAGATAGCTCTGATGTCAACTCAGGGGCCCTGAAGACAGTCTCGAGTTCATACACTTCCATTTTGAATGTAGTTGGCTGCTGATATAGAAATGAGTGCTTTTCGCTAACCAACAAAGCATGAGGAAGTTTGACATACGGTTGCTGCCCAGCAAACCCGTACTTCATAGCGTTGGCTCTCAGTAAGATTATGGAGGACAAACCACGAAGGCGCACCGGGTCTTGAATCACGGCCGGGGTGCGCAGCCTTGAGATGCGTGCGAACGGCCGATTTATCAGGACTGAGGGAAACGAGTTGTAGGTAATCCAGCGTAGGATATGTCCTCGACTCAGCATCTACGGGCGACGGGCCAAGGAAAATAGCCTTTTCGGTATTCCCCCACACGTAAGGAAGTATGAGAGATACCCAGATGTACAAGGCCAACATTGTCGACGACTTACTAGATGTGGCAAAGAGTCAGGCCAGGAAAGAAAGGAGAATAAATTGTGCTGCCTGTAGGCACGTAAAATTGGCTGAGCAGACGCACTGCTGATTGGAACAAATTTGGCCAACACAGCATTGGTGGATGAGCGATACTGTCAGACTGGTACCTAAGGTGGTGCACTA
This sequence comes from Xylaria arbuscula, assembly GCA_022385695.1. Classification (NCBI taxonomy): domain Eukaryota; kingdom Fungi; phylum Ascomycota; class Sordariomycetes; order Xylariales; family Xylariaceae; genus Xylaria; species Xylaria arbuscula. The sequence goes on from MU279345.1 coordinate 856,055, forward strand.
GCGACGCTAATTGATGGCGCTCCACATGCGGACCTCGTCCGGTAGGTAGCTGCCGGAGTGTCGGCGCACTGCACTGGCTCGACTGGTAGGGACCTCTGGTCTGTGCTGGAGCTCCAACTAGCCCTGTTCAGTGTCCTGTTGATTGGCCACCCTCGTTGATTGGGCAAGAGTAGAATTGGGGTATCAACAGACCCGAAGCCCGCCCAGTGCGCTTACCAAAAACAGGGGACAACAAAAAAACGACCCCACCGAGCTCAAAACGACCCTCAACCATCAACAGAACTTCTCGACTGGACTCCTAGACCACCGCATTCTCTCCTGCCTTCAACCTCCCAGATAGGCTGTTGTTGATCCCACTCTCATCCCTCGAGATTCCCTCTTCCTTCCGCTCATCTCTTCGTCCCCTTTGCCCTGCCTGCTGCCAGAATGCGTGAGATTATCAGTATCAACGGTATGTTTCTCTCGGCTCGCGTCTCTCTTCACCGCATAATCGAACGTTGCGTACCTGTCACCCACTGGCGGATCGTGCCAACCAACGAACATGAGATGGGATTATCAACCTGCTAACGAGGTCATTGTCTGTAGTCGGCCAAGCCGGTTGCCAGATTGCCAACTCTTGCTGGGAGGTAGGTACATGCCAGAAGCGCCGTCTTGTGCTTTTCCGACTCGCTCGCCTCCACAAACGAGGTTTGATGCTGACATTCTATTTATTCAGCTTTACTGCCTTGAGCACGGCATTCAGGTTTGTTCTCTGCCTTTTCCGTGCCTTTCCTACACAAAACGGCTAATAAGAAAACTGTCAGCCCGATGGATACCTGACCGAAGAGCGTAAACAAGCTGATCCCGACCATGGTTTCAGCACTTTCTTCTCTGAGACTGGTATGAATTGTGTTTCAAAAGAGCTTTAAGTCAACCTAAAAGACCGTCTTCCTAATACTCTGAATCGCAGGCCAGGGCAAGTACGTGCCTCGCACTATTTACTGCGATCTCGAGCCCAACGTCGTCGATGAGGTCCGCACCGGCACCTACCGCAGCCTTTTTCACCCCGAGCAGATGATTACTGGCAAGGAAGATGCTTCCAACAACTACGCGCGTGGCCATTATACGGTTGGCAAGGAGCTTATCGATCAAGTTTTGGACAAGATTCGACGTGTTGCGGACAGCTGTGCTGGTCTCCAAGGTTTCTTGGTCTTCCACTCGTTCGGTGGTGGTACTGGATCTGGCTTCGGTGCCCTCTTGATGGAACGATTGTCTGTTGACTACGGCAAGAAGAGCAAGCTGGAATTCTGTGTCTACCCTGCTCCTCAGACTGCCACCTCCGTTGTTGAGCCCTACAACTCTATTCTTACTACCCACACCACTCTAGAACACTCTGACTGCTCATTTATGGTCGACAACGAGGCCATTTATGACATTTGCCGTCGCAACCTTGGCCTAGAGCGCCCTAACTATGAGAATCTCAACCGCCTTATCGCCCAAGGTAACAGACTTCTCAACGATTTGTTTTGCTGATGGATGCTAATTGTGTACTTAGTCGTTTCTTCCATCACCGCTTCCCTCCGATTTGACGGCTCTCTCAACGTTGATCTGAATGAATTTCAGACCAATCTTGTCCCATATCCTCGCATCCACTTTCCTCTGGTTGCTTATGCGCCAGTCATCTCGGCTGCCAAGGCAGCTCACGAGGCCAACTCGGTTCAAGAGATGACTATGTCCTGCTTCGAACCCAACAACCAAATGGTCAAGTGTGACCCTCGAAACGGCAAATACATGGCTACATGCCTGCTTTATCGCGGTGACGTTGTCCCCAGAGACGCTCACGCTGCGGTGGCCACCCTTAAGACCAAGCGAACCATCCAATTCGTCGACTGGTGCCCTACTGGCTTCAAGCTCGGAATCTGCTTCCAGCCACCTCAATTGGTACCTAACGGTGACTTGGCCAAGGTCGACCGTGCTGTGTAAGTACAAGTTCATTCCATGCTATGAATCATGCTGACGTTGTGATAGGTGTATGCTTTCCAATACTACTGCCATCGCCGAAGCTTGGTCTGCACTTTCGGTCAAATTTGACCTCATGTACACGAAGCGTGCTTTTGTTCACTGGTATGTTGGTGAGGGTATGGAAGAAGGAGAATTTTCTGAGGCCCGTGAGGACTTGGCTGCACTGGAGCGCGATTATGAAGAAGTTGCGACCGACTCCCTCGAGGCTGAGGGTGATTTGGATGCTGAATACTAATTTTGAGCGTTGCCGGTCGATGCGGTCGCTCACAGCAAGAAGCTATTTTAGCTGTCTTCACTCTATTTTCACCTAGTATTGGTCTGCTTCTACAGTAGTTCCAATCGAAAGCAAGTCCGTTGTCGGCTCTACAAAGAGCTGAACATTGCTGCGTGTTAGAATCGGTAGATCGGAATCGGTACGACTTCTTATCATCCAATTGTTACTTCCTCTTTGCGGAGTGTTTTGTAGGAAGAATAGCAGTATACTCTTTGTAAATCCGTTTTACCAACTTTAATAGCACCATTCATCAGAACAGGAATTTTGGGTCGTGTCAGTTACAGATTCTACTTTATCCCCAATGGCTGCGGTCAATGAAGAGCTTTACATGCCCTGAAGCTTTAAGCCCAGTCAAGGGTTAATACAAACACGGCACTATTTAACCCACTGCCGAGACAGGGGGGGACGTTAGAGGTTCAGCCTGCAAGTAGATTCGGTAGAGTGTGGGATGAAGACGGCCCATTCGGTTCCCTCTCAAAGCCTGATCGTCACCCAATAATACAGGCAGGGCAAAAGAGGCAGCGCAGAGCTGCATTGCATACTGAAATTCGGACCACTCATAGCTTGCTCTCACAGCCATCCGGGGTCTGGGGTTGCAGTACCCGTGACCTTGACGTAGTAGTAAATCAATGGCAGCCCGATAACCTGACTGGGTAGCTGCTTGATGAAAAGCCATCTACTGCATTGGCAACTGCATAAGTAGTGTGTGTAGTGCATCCCTTGCTGCGGATAGCGAATCGCCTCGGGCTGTGGGGGAAGCAAGGCAAAGATGGATGATAGGTAGCCGAAATTGTGTCTGGCGTTGTATACCTACTAAGTCGTTTCTGCTCACAAATTCAATGTACTTAAAGCTAGTACTGTGTTAAATACAGTATACACTACATGTACGCAACTACTTGTCGCCATAGCACGTTTCTCATTTCTGTTCTACCTAGGTACACTTGTAATTTGGTGAGTGCTATTCTTTGCCGCCTGTTAAGGATCCAATCAAGACTGGATAGCTCTCCCTCAGGTGAATATTACCCACTTTCCCAGCACCCCGGACTAGGTAGGTACCCAGGCAGCAACAAGACGGAGCCAGAGTTACGGATGAAGGATTGACAGTGTGAAAAAGTGAGTGTGCATACATACGACTAGACCACAGCTGGGCCGCTGCAGTGGCGCCCCCCCGAGTAAGCTACCTTAGGTAGGTAGGTAGAACGGCCAGCCTCCTCTGCGGGCGCAATAAGCTCGGGTTGGGGACAATCAACTCCACTTGCCATAATTACACTAATCCAAACCTACCAGGATACCTTTCCTTGCCATCCCATCCGTTCAACCAACAGCGACAGCACTCCTGGCGAGACCCTGCTTTGTCGAGAAAGCTCCCTGTGAACCTTGGCCTTCTGATTTGCATGTTCATGTGTTAGCAGCGATTGCCGTTCCTGCCCATCTGTCTCTCTCGCTCGCTCTGCTTCGTTGACTTGAGCTCCCCTACAACGTCTAGCCAGCGCGCACCGTCCCTCCGGCCAGCTCCACGACCAAGCTTGTCGCTGGCAGTCCCGGCGACCCTGGCCGCGCAACCATGGCCACCGAAACCAATTTTGCGGCAGGTGAGTGATGACCTGCACAGCCATTATCCGTCTGCATGGGCTGTCTTCGAGCCCTTCATACACTACCGGCGTGTTCAATGCTGGAAGACGCCATGACCGTGTCAGCTAACGTCATGTCGGCATGTCCCTAGGAGCGCTGAACCTTAACCTATCCCCTGAAGAGAAGAGAGTCTACGGGTTGCTATTTCGCCAGGCTGACACCGAAGCTGTCGGTGTCGTGACGGGCGAGATAGCCGTCCAATTCTTTGAGAAGACCCGGCTAGACTCGCGCATACTTGGAGAGGTCAGTTTGTTTACCTCGCGTCGCTGTGGTTGTAACTGTCGTGTTGTTGTCACTGTTGCTGGCGCGCATCCGCGGAGCCGAGCAATGAGGCTAACGCAGCTCGTCGACGGTACAGGTATGGCAAATAGCAGACCGAGAGAACCGCGGCTTCCTAGAGGCCACGGGCTTCGGCGTCGCACTCCGGCTCATCGGCCACGCCCAAGCTGGTCGAGAACCCACAGCCGAACTCGCCCTCCAACAGGGCCCGCTGCCCAAGTTCGACGGCATCAACATCGGTCCCGCCCCTACTCCCGCGCCGCTCCAGCAACAAGCCTCCGGTACTGTTCCCATACGGATACCGCCTCTGACCCCTGAAAAGGTTTCTCAGTATGCCACCATCTTCGAGCACCAGAGTCTGCATAATGGCATTCTACCCGGGGGGCCAGCCAAAACTATCTTTGAAAAGTCGCAGCTCCCAAACGAAGTTCTAGGGCGTATTTGGCAACTGGCTGATACCGAGCAGAGAGGCGGTCTGGTGCTCACCGAATTCGTTATTGCGATGCATCTTCTCACTTCTATGAAAACGGGGGCTCTGCGAGCTTTACCTACCATCCTTCCTGCTGCGCTATACGAAGCTGCCACACGACGCGGACCAACGGCTCCGAGGCAAAGCCCAGCGATTACAGGAGCTCCTGTGTCTGCTATACCAAGGCAATTGAGCGGGTCGCAGCCCCGAACAAGCAGCCCTCTGGGACGACCACCACTCAGTCCCCAAGCTATGAGTATTCCTCCACAGGCAACTGGCGGTGACTGGTTGATCATGCCGGTAGACAAAGTGAAATACGATCAATTCTATGCCGACTTGGATAAAACCAATAAAGGATACATCACTGGAGAGGAGGCTGTCCCCTTTTTGAGTCAATCAAAGTTATCTGAGGATGCCTTAGCTCAGATCTGGGACCTTTCAGATATCAATTCAGAAGGTCGCTTAACCAAAGATAGTTTCGCCGTGGCCATGTATCTCATTCGGCAGCAGCGTACTAAAGGCGGCCCGCTGCCCACAGCTCTGCCTCCTAGTCTTATACCCCCATCTTACCGAAATCGTATGGAACCGTCGCCTTTCCCCCCGCCAGTAGCTACGCCTGCGCCTGCGCCTGCACCTACACCTCTTCAACCTCCACCACAGCCTAAGTCCGCCCTGGATGATCTCTTCGGCCTAGATACTTCCCCTAGTCCCGCTCCTGCGTCAGGTTCACTGTCACCTCAAGGTACAGGGGCTGCCACCAAAATCACTGCAGGTGAAAGCTTTACTAGCGTGAAAGGCGCATCGCCCATTCAGTCCTCACCAACGGGCAATACCTTCAGGCCATTCATACCATCTTCTTCATTTGGGAAAATCTTAACCGCCCAGGATACTGGAGGGTCTGGTACTTCATCTCAAGCCCCCAGAGGACAACCATCGAATATCGAGGACCTTCTTGGAGACAACGACCCCGAAATCAGCAAGAAGCTCACAAACGAGACTGCTGAGCTAGCCAATTTATCAAATCAAGTCGGTTCTTTATCCAAACAGATGCAACAGGTTCAAGGGCAACGAAGTACAACACAAAATGAAATCAATCAAGCAAGTGAGCAGAAGAAAAACTTCGAGCAACGACTCTCTCAATTACGTACCTTGTATGAGAAAGAAGCCAAAGATGTGCGAGTTTTGGAGGAGCAGCTGAAGACTATCCGTGAAGATACAAGAAAACTCACAAACGAGATGGTGTCCATTGACGGCAACTATCAAGACCTATTAGGACAGCATCGACAGCTTGCGCAAGCACTTCAGGCTGACCAGCAAGAAAATGCTACTTTGAAACAACGCATCAGTGGCGTCAATTCAGAAATCGCCCAACTCAAACCCCAGATTGAAAAGCTCAAGTCTGAAGCTCGGCAGCAAAAGGGTCTTGTAGCCATCAACAAGAAACAGCTAGCAACTGTCGAGGGCGAACGTGAGAAACTGCAGGCTGAAGCTGATGATCTCACCAAGAGTAATGAGGAGCTGTCCCGTCAAGCCAGCGCCAGTTCGCCGATAGCTGCGCCTGCTCAGGTGGCAAGTCCCGCACCGTCTACAACAAGTGCCAATAATCCTTTTTTTAGACGAACAGGCAGTACAGATATCATGGGTGCCTTTTCTTCACCTCCCACCAAGACTTTCAATGAAAAATCGTTTGATGATATCTTCGGTGGCTTCGCTCCTAGCACAAGTTCAGGTACACCACCGCCACCACCCACCACAACCTTCAAGAAACAGAATACCGGAAACTCGTCCGCTAGTATCGGATCTCTTAGGACGCCCGTGGACTCCTCTCCTACTACTAGCCGCCAAGGGACATCAAATGTTGATCCCACTCCAACCTCGGAATCTCGGCAGCTCGGCCCAGCCTTCATACCCTTCGGTGAGACGTCGGAGCCATCAGTGCCACCTCGCCAGGCCTCATCACCATTCCCGAATGCTCTCGTGGCCGCTCCTACAGGCCAAAGCGTTGCTTCAGCTTCAGATGCTAACCAAAGTCTGGCGTCTGCACACAATGAGTCAAAAGAAGCAGCGTCAACGAACGGATCGGCTCCTGGTACCTTTTCGGACGAAACCCCAGCGCCCAATGCACCAATCACGACGTTTCATAATCATCGAGACAGCGATCCCTTTGTTGGATTGAAAGACACCAATAATGCTAAGATAGATTTCGATTCTGCCTTCGCCAGTTTTCCCAACTCCTCGGTCAAGTCGCAGGAAAAGCCAGTAAAGGATTCTTCGAATGCGTTCTCCTCTTTTAACGCAGAGTTTCCTCCCATATCTGAACTCGAACGAGATGACGAGTCGGATTCAGCTAGTGAAGGCAACCGCTTTGACGACGACTTCACACCAACTTCACCACCTCGCAAAACAGTAAATGAAAGCGATACGACGAATGCGCCATCTTCCCCGAATGCCGCAAAATCTACTGCAGCGTCACCAGGAGGAGCTACGGCTGCAGAAACTGCGCCTGGCAAGAGTCATACGCCTCAGCCTTCGAAGTATGTCGCCCTCGCATTGCATGCAAAAGCCCCAAGTCAAAGTGCATACTGATTGTATTTAGCCTCAGTGGGCTGTCAGCGTTTCCCGAACCACCGAAACTCTCCCCATCTCTGCCTTCGCCTACCAAGTCAGGGAGCCCATTCGCTCCTGCGTCTTCTACAACAACCAATACAGCGCCTGTGGCGTCTAAAAGCGCATTTGACGAGTTGGACGATGATTTCGAAGGCCTTGAAGATGCAAAGGAAGGTTCAGCGGACGACGAGTTTGCCAACGTATCAAGGTCAAACCTCGATGATTTCAACCCCGTTTTTGACAGCAGCCCCCCCCCTAGTCAACCCAGAACGGAATCGACAAATGTCTCCAACGCTTTCGGTACCGAAAGCAGCTATGATTTTGGGAATGTCTCGACAGCCTCGACAGGAACAGCCAGTGCCACTCCCATAGCGAATACTTCTACCACGGCTGGATCTGCTAAGAATCCTACACCACCTAATAACGACGAGTGGGACGCCCTGTTCACAGATTTACCGCCCGCAAAAGACTCCACAGCCGAAAAGGGCCCAGAAGAGTCCAAGAGTCCAACACAGAACCTGAGCCCAGAACGCCCTAGTTTTATCGGCAGAGCACTAACAGAGGAAGGCAAACACGACGATCCCATGGTAAAAAACCTAACTGGAATGGGATACTCAAGGGCTGATGCAGTGAACGCACTAGAGAAATACGACTACAACCTAGAGAGGGTAGGATGAAGTCTCCGGCATGATACTGAGGGTTTTGATACTAATGAGGAATTTTTAGGCTGCAAACTACCTTGCCAGCCAAACCTAATATGTGTTTTGTTGGGGGCATGAGCTTGCCAGGATGTAGCAACCGATGGTTGCATCGAGAACAAAGTGGAGGGGGACACTTGGAATCCATCCAGCTTTCATTCACGTGCTCTTGTTTGGTGGGCATCCGTTCGTTGCATACCTAGTGAGACAAAGCCGTTTCATTTGTTTGGATGTTTGATAGTGGAAAGCCATTTCCCACCTTCTCATACCTACGGTAGAGTAAGAACCGGGAGATTTTGCAGACTGTGGGCTGAAAGAAGGACGGGGATACAAGAATGATCCCCGGCAGACTGAGATGAATAATGTATATTTTCTCTGTATGTATCTCTGTGTGAATATCATCCTCATTACTTTCTTCGTGTTTTAGCTTAAGCCATTATAATAACTACGCATTTTTCGCGCACTATATATTCGTTTGGCAATGCTCTTGATTAAAATGGCCCACAACAACACTTCATGGGAATGTGATCTCCCGTAGCTTTCAACACATCTTTCTCCATGTATTCCCCCATCACGGCAGGAATATCATATATTATGCATCGACATTTCTGCTAGATTCAGTTATTATCCCCTATTCCGTATAGATGTTTCATATTCTGTGATGCAAATAGCAGTAAGAAGCTATGTCGACAGTACAAGGCCACGGTTCAGGACTTTGGAATAGTGTTGTAACATGCCGAGCCTATTCCATTACGTATATCATGCCTTGTATGAGGGCGGGTTTGACCGTGGTAATGTGTTGTTTGTTTAATTTTTGTTTGGGGATGAAGGCTACGCACTGGATAGACGAATACTCGTTTTTCGTCAGTCTCCCTCCCCCTCTTTCCTCACATCTATCTATATAGGTATTCTTCTGTTTTCTAGATTCGGATACGTTACTTTTGTTTAATTTGATCGCTTTGTGAATGTGAGCGACCTGTGGTCGTGAGGATAACAGGTTAACTGAGTCTGCATGTATATAGCCCTCAGGCCTAATAAAACCCCCTAGCAACTTTTAAACATGTATGTTGCATCCCTTGACTCTCTTCATACGTTAAATGACGAATCCGTACGGAAATATAGGATTCAGTCTATCTCAGTGCATGAAGGTGTTGCTACTGCTAGACGATGTATGATGTTCGGCTATTCTGCACATTGAGCGTTCCTGGTCCTGGGTATGCTCCAAAGGGCCAAACACATTGTAGAGAGCCGGTGATATCAGTTTGGAAGATCTGTATATCTAGGAGTGAGAATATACACATGTTGCCAATGCAGCAGTACCTAGGACTTGCAGGAGTAGTGGAAATAAAAAGCAGGAAGACTACATCAAAATAATATGGAAATCTGAAAACAGCTTATAAACAAGAGAAATAACGTATACAGTCTCTCAAGGTTCAAAAGCAATCGGGCTGCTCTTTACTGCACCCGCCAGCATTCCAGTTTCGCGTATAGCCGTGTCTATTATATCTTGCTTGGTTCCGCGTTATGGCGTATTTATGTTCCATGGCATATCTATCGCATGGTGAGAGTCGTTCTGTGGAAAGGCTGGGTCTGCCTGTGAATTCTATTACCTCAAATATCGGAACCTGCCTGTCAAGCACGCGTCTGTCTTCCGTGACATAATTTAAGTTTGAGGAGGTTCAGGCTTATTGTATCGCTACAGGAAATTAACTTTTGGTCGGCGTAAGTACCGTTCATTAGGTATTCATTTGTGATGCGACCTGTTCAGATAAGTGGCGCAAGAGCGCGAATTTCAAGAATGATGCAAGGTTTTGGATTATTTTGGTATATATATACATAGTAGATTAATCCATTCTATATTGATTATGAGGGGGATATCTCAGAATAACAAATTACACCCAAAGCTAATCCAGAGCTTGGGTATCATGCCTCCATGCATATTATGCGTATTGTCGCACAGCCAACGCCATTTTAACGGATGATATGTGTGTGGTGTTCATCTTAATCTATCAGTGTTTCTCGTAAAGGACTAAACACACCCTATGTCATGAAATGAGGAGCGTTAATAAATAAACCCATCAAAACGCCACCCAAGGTGCCAGCAATAGGGATGGTAAGGATCCAGCCGATCAGCAGGAGAGTGACTCGGTTCCAGTTAATAGCCTTGAGAGTGCCATTGCAGAGACCGACACCGACAGTAGCCCCGGTAATACACATCGATGTAGACACGGGGAGCGAGAACTGCGAGAAAAGGAGAACGGTAATGGCGGCACCAAGTTCCATCGAGGTTCCTCGGCTTGGAGAGTGGTAAGTGATCTTGTTACCCATGACTATTTCATAAAGTTAGCGACCGATTTTTACTAAGAAGAAAAATGGGGAACATCTCAGACATACCCTTCATTATGTTGTAGCCATATGTGATAAGTCCGAATGAGATAGTCAGACCTAGAACACCAAGTTGCCAAGGGGGTACGGTGGCCTTGGACTTGAGCGCGTCACCGGTGCTCCATGCAGAGTAAATGACGGCCCAGGGGCCGACAGAGTTTCCAATATCGTTCGCACCGTGAGCGAAAGAAGCGGTGCAGGCAGTCAGGACTTGCACAAAGGAGTATAGATGCTCGACTTCGTTGGGGTACTTGGGAGCATGAGCGTAAACCTGCTCCATACGTTTGCCGTCCGGTGTTCCATGAATACCGTGTTGGGCTGTATGGATATCGTAGTAGAAACCATACAGGAGAGCGACGACGATCAGGGCGGGCAGGCGGATAAACAATGTCTTGATGTTGTGCAGCTCGTAGATCTCACCGGCACCCAAGGGATTGTCACGGAGGGTGCGCATAGCCCAGCCAATAGGGCCCGACTTCTTGCACAACCTAGCCCTGTGCTTTGCATCACCTTCTGCGAGAAGTTCCTTGTAGTTCTTCTGCTTGACCTCGGTAGTCACCAAATGTTTCTCATCGGGGTTTGAGGCGGCATCAATATCCTTCTCCTTCAATGATTCGGGTGACACAGTCGAATGGTCGTCTTCATCAGGGTCCTGGACAACGGCGTAGTTGCGAACCTTGGCCTGCTCAACTCCCTCAGGGTAAGGACGGTTGAATAGTAGGGGTCCCTTGAGGAATTCCCACCACTGCAACGTGTGGTCCTTCTTGATAACAACGGTGTGAGCGTAGGGGAGAAAGAAGATGGCAGATAGAAGACTGAGTGCAGCACCGCTGCCTACAATAACACCGGCGAGCCAGTAGGAGGGCTTCTTAGTCAAACCAAGGCTAGGTGATCCCTTGTAGACGATAGAGAGCGTCAAAACTGTTCCGACGATGAAGAAGAAAGCCGGCGATGTCCAGACAGCCCAAGGAACTGGGTTTCTGCGCATGTGCACGACGACCTTGATAAGCATGAAGATGAGGGCAGCAAAACCACCAGAGATGACGGGAGCAAGGCCCAAGCCAGCAAAGATGGCACCTAACCCCTTTCCTCCGTTCCATCCCCATTTCACGTGACTGGCACCAACGACAGCAACGCCGACGCCAGCGACGGCTGAAATGAGCGAATAGGTAGACGAGACGTGAGTAGAGTTGCGAGTGCACCACATTACCCAAGAAGAAGCGGCAACAAGTGCACATGTGAAAGCAAGCATCTGGACACCGGCATCGCCTTTGAAAGCATCAACTGGGATGATGCCGTTCTTGATGGTGTCGGCGGTTCGGGCGCCTACAGTGACGGCACCTAGGATTTCGAAGACAAGGCCAAAGAGCATGGCCTGTCGGTATGAGATGGACCGGGAGGAGACACTGGTAGCCCAGGAGTTGGCCACATCGTCTGTTTATGCGTTAGCTATATCAAAAGAAACATAGATCCGAGAGATTGCGAGGATCACTCACTGGCGCCATTGTTGAAGGCGTCGAGGAGGGCAAAAAGAGTGCCAATGGCAAAGATGTAGTTGTACTGGGGCAGTGCCGGCCACATCTTGTCGACGATAAGGGGGGTTACCGAGGGGAAAAGCGTCGACGGGCGATTTCGAGACAAGGAAGAAAGGGAGAGGAAATCAGTAAGAAGCCGGGTGAGGATGAGTATTATATGTACCCTCGAAAGGGATAATGAGATATCCATCTACTCAACGTGGGACAGACCCCCTTGCGAGACGCATATTGACAGGCCATGCCTTAGCTAGTACAACCATTCGACCTAGATCTCCAACGCCACTGCATGGCAGGCATAGGTATTGTACAATGTACAGACAGCGCGGCGTTCGCCCCATCAGCTCCACGACCTAGGATATGCACGAAGGAACGTGGGCACATGTCCTTCAGAAAAGACGACGCTGCCAGCAAGGGTCTGGCCGTTCACTAGTGTGTTGTACCTATACGCAGTAGACTGCATTGGATATGTTCATCTTGGCAATGTGAGTGGGTTGTGCCAAGGCCAGGCTGTTAGTCTTGAGTTGAAGCCAAACAAGCAGCCAAGCCAGGCTTCTTTCTAGAAGGATGTGTTTACCGAGAGCTGTGAGCCAATGGCCGAGCCCACGTTCCCGTTTACACACACGGCGCTATCCGTGAGCTTTGAAAGAAAAAATTCCTATGAATTTTATCAGTACGTTGGAAGGCGGTTTAAGCCGGAGGTATGCGTTGCTCCTCAGATGAAGATTCAAGTGTGTGTAAGACATACTTACATGACATCTGTCAGCTGGTGTGACGCTGCAGTTCTCATGAATGCTTACCTATACCTACCTATATTGAGATAAGTAAGTACAGGGGTAATATCTGCGTCCTGCATGCATCTATGGTGTAGTTCGACTTTGGTCGTCATACCCGCAGTGTGATGTGTACCTCTGTGTAATGGTTCTAGTGATAATCCCACTATGATAAGTAGCTGGAGGGATTACTTGTGGGAGAGACGTCTCTGTCGGTGGATACCCTGCGTCTCGATCCCGTCTGGATGCAGCTAGACAGGCACTATCCGTACCGAAGGGCTGGGCGGAAGTGGGGTCTAACAGCGGAAGACCGGGGGGGCCACTATCAACAGGATATTTCTGCCCTATCTTGCCTAGCGGACCCCAGATGAGGCTCATTATACAGCCAATGAAGTGTGCTATTCTCTCCACGTGGTCCCGCTCAAGCCTCCCAGTGGACAATTCCCCCGGATTATATCGAGAAGCTGCCAAGACCCTGAAGGACTACCAAGACATAGCGTGCTCGGAGACAGTGCAACATCGGGTATTAGTGCCCTCAGGTAGGCAGGCTATATATGTATGAGGTATGAAGAGGAAAAGTTCTTCAGGTCCCGTTTGCGTCAACAGTCCGTTGTCGAGAATATTGGCTCGATATCGACGATGCTATCAATAGTGTCGACTCGAGATGGCTTTGTTGACTCTGCCGATGGTATAATAATAATTAGCTGTTCGGTATTCGGCCATTCATTAGGGCACGTGCTCCCTACATAATGAATTAAACCATCTCTTTTTCATGTAGGATTTCTTATGGTAGCTTTCATAGGACTAAAACGGTCCGAAAGCAGACAGTCGATACATAGCCAGTAGCTACCGATGCTTCCCTTATCTGGCCCTAGTCTCGTGTAACCTGTCTGGTGCGCTACCACGGCATTACCCGTTATACTCTACCTGTAAATCAACTTCGTGACGAGGAGGAGCCCATTGTCTAGTGGTCGGTGTTGAAGACCAGCATCGCGACACTCGGCCACATATCACCTCCTGTTACCTATCTACCTATTTCATGTCATGTGGCAATGATGGGTCGCTTCGCTATGAAAAGACATTTTCAAGCGGCATCGGTCATCTGCCCAGATGTATAAACCCTAGTTCAACGCCAACTATTATCATACAGTTGTAACCTCGACCACAGAGCTTGGCATTTTTCAGCTTCGACTTGAAAGCCTACCTTACTTAACCATAACAGGACATTCTTATGCGGTATACGCATCTATATGCGTGTCAGAATCTTGGACCAACGATAGCTAGCCTGAGTACCGTTCGATTTCGGTAGGATGAACTACAGGGGTATCCTGGAAGCTGCATAGGATCATCAGTCGACCTGCAGGAGCGGCCATACTGCGTAGCGCAATCAATCCAGACCTTCAGCGTCTAGAAACGCTGTGTGACTCTCCTTTCACCATCGTCTTTTCTACGTACGTAGTAGTACGGCAATATTAGCCGTGTGAGTGCATGTCGAGGCTGTTTGCTCGGCGGCAAGGTGCATGTCTACTACACAGTAGTTCCGGCCGCATCCGTTAAACGCAGAGTGATTGGATAACCGTCAGGCCGTTTCGGCTCACAGGAGCAGAAGTGGCCATTCAACTAATGCATTTTATTGGTCTCGACACGAATTGAGATGCGCCCCGCCAAGAACCAATGATATATGAGTTAACTCTCGTATACCTACGCCTAAGTACCCCTGAATAGGACCTGGTGCTTTGCTTGTGTCGCCTTTCCCCGATGAAGCCTTGGCTTTCGGTCATCATCGTACAATATACCTTAAATCTGAACATGGCCATGTTCGTCTTCGGATAACCACGATGATGATGTTGGTTCCTAAAAAAATAGGATTGGACGATTTAGGCGGTGCCCCCAAGCAATTTTACTGAGCATCTAAACCAGTCCTGCACAGACACCACGCACGCCGCCTCTGCGGCACAGTTGGTCGTCTTTCATCTGGTTTCCATCAGGGAGCTCGTCGGACGCTTGGCACCAAGGAATCAAAAAATTCGATGTGCGTAATGGCCCCAAATAAGATGTTCTAGCAACCCCGCTGATGAGCTGAGGCCCAGGTAAATGGGCTCCCATTCCACAGAGTGGCGTTCTCGGCATGGGGGTGATTCGTGGCTATGGCGCTATAGAAACATTCTAGAATTTATCGGGCGGAAAAATAAACCGCATATGTGATCTCGATCCCGAAGGATTGTATCCTCCCCGATCCGGCTTTTACAGTACCTAGTGGAATCGATGTCGACAAGGCACTGTGTGTTTGGCAGCCAGAAAGCATCTCTAACAAGCTTACCTGTATCTCTAAGATTAGCTATAAGTGTTCGAGCCTCACTTCATCGTAGCGATAGAAAAGTAGAATAAGACTCACATAACAAGACCACTCTCTCTCTTACGTTTTTAGCCGTAGACGAAGTCTAGTTAAATATGAACCGCTGAGCACCTAATTTAAGGGTAGCCCAAAGATGGTACTGTTCTTTAGGCATTCAAATGGATGGGGGATGCTAAGCCTATTCCACAAATCCTCCTTGAGAACTCGGTTTCCGAAGCTCTCTTGGCTGCCTCGGCTATTTGCTTTCTTTGTGATGCAGTGACCCATACATCACCAAGTTCCGCCATCCACCCATCATTTCAGATCTCAGTGCGCTACTAGAGCCGCAGGATCCCTCATCTCTGTCTCTTTTGATATCTCCAAGAGGCTTACACTATACTTATAATGGGTAGCAAGCGTCAAGTTCCCCACCCAGCTCCAGTGTCGCACCGTATGCCTTATGTTTAATCCAACATCATTCATAACTCTCAAAACCTTCCATAGTCTCTTTATATTTATTACTGCCACGTCATTGAGTTCTGAAAAATAACAGGAAAAGGAAAATACCTAACAACACCTATCAATCCCACCTCTGTACCTATCCGTTTCCCTCTTTTTCTCGCCTTAAGGAGACACGCCAACTATATAGGTGGGAAAAGGGGCAGAGAAAAAACCAGGAGGAACTAGATTATTTCAAAGGTAGAACGGTTTTATGAATGTTATTTCCCTTATACACTTGTAAGCTAAGATGAGACTGAAACATCTAAACCTGTGGAATATTGCTGAAGAATGAATGTTTCACTATCACAATCAGGAAGGATACTGAATATAACCCCATAGCTGTGTCCGACCATCGTTATTAATCACATCTATGTTGCAATTTTTAAATATGACCTCTATATATAGATAAAAACCTAAAAACTTAACCTATTATAGACAACTAAATATGCATGGCTATATAAAGCCTCCCGGATTTCCCTTGGTTTTCTTGAGGCTATGTTGTACGGAGATCTCACACACTCGTGACCCTCGTTGGTATTGGCAATGTTTTGTGTCAGGCTATATAGCTCTCATTTATACAAGACATACCGACGATGTGTATGTATAACTTCAATTATCCAAGGGACGGCCACGAAGACTTCTGAGTGGCTAAAGACCTAGTTGCCCCCTAGTAGATTATGGTTAAATTGAGTTTATCTTCGTGCTCTGTTGTAATATAGACACTGCGTTGGTATAGGCATCACACAGACAGTGGGCGCGAGAGAAATCTCGGACCTTGGTATCTGATGTGTTCAGTAATCGAGGGATGCTGGCTGGCATACAATAGTGGCCGGCTTACTGTTGTTGGGCAAAAGCCACATTGAAAAATAGATATAAATTGCGAGTAGTGGGCACAGTAGGATGAATATGCAGCAAAGAAATCAAAGAACATATAAATGGCACCGAACTTCATAACTGTGTCGACGAATACTTCTAACGATACGTCTTTAATTGAGTTGTGATGAAGTAGTTAAGACATAGGTCCGCATCTGTGGTAGAAACTCGTGGACCGTTCAGCTGAAACATCGGAGCGTAATGTAATCTACCCTGCTATAGAGATGGCCTGAATATCCCAACCGTCTATACCAGTAGACTACGATGCATATAGTTTGATGTTGTAGCTATAGGTGGGCAATGACCTAGTGTCTTTCAAGATGATACGAATGTTCGGTTGACCTCCTTGATAAAAGTTTCTGCTGTCCACTCAGGCCAGCTAATAAAAGGGGAATGTCCGGCATCGACTTCGATAACAGTATCGATCTTATGAAGACCACTTGCTTTCGCTGTATCGATAAGATATCTAGCAGCGGCCACTGTTGATGGTTTGTCCTTCGGAGCTAAGATATATGTTGTTGGCACAATACACCAGGCACCATACTCTGTAGTGCTCCAAAAAGCACCAAAGCTCTGCGGACGAAGGTCTTTTGCCAGGTCAGTAATTGTCTCATCATCTAGGTCTTGATAAGACATATCTTTAATGTCTTTAGGTAGGACTGTTACCGTCCCTTTCTAGTAAAGAGTTAGCTGAGGGCTTGTAGTAAATGAATTAATACAACGTAATGTACTTCTAAGTCAATCTTCATTTCAGGTCATCTGGTCGCGGGTACCATAGGGTGAATGCTGAAAGCCCTCCGGCACAAGAAAGGCGACGACGTAGACGAGTCTCACAACACCAACCCTTAGCTAGACATGACTACTTGTCAAGACCCTCTAATGCGGTCCGCCCGTCATGCCACTGAAGTTATGCATAACAACGATAACGTCTCGTTCCGCCACCAACTCGGACACAGTGCGCCGGATAACTTCAACGTCTCCAGCCCAATCTCGAGTAGGCGGGTTGGAACCGCTTGAAGGCCGCGATGGGGCGATAGTGGTGTAGCCCGCCTTTTCGAGCTCGGGAATAAGGCGACTCTAGCATCGAGGACTATGCCAAGCGCCGTGAAGAAGCATAAAAGCTGGGCTTGCCATAGGATGTCGTCGACATCATAGCTACATTGCTAGGGTTATACTTTCTGCGCCATAGCACCGCAGGATACCATCCATTGAATGGATATCTGCTGCCGACCAGAGCGGTGTCTGGCTATGGCTATTAGTCATATTTATGATACAATACCTAAATGTAGCCTCTGTATAACAAGAGCTTTGAGAGGACCCTGGCTCAGAACAATAACCTACCATGAGCATCTAGATACGCATGCCTAGTAGCTTGATACCGAATTGGCGAGCTTAGAAGGAATAGTGCAATGGCAATCTCTGAACAAGATGCGTGGTCAAAATATTAGCTAACTTGTTGGATTGACATTTGTATGAAGTGCTTAATTTAATCGATACCTATTAGATAGAGCATGACGGGATGTTTCTATTCAGTCTGTTTGAAACCTGAAGAAACCATCATGAATTTGTAGAAGTGATTGGAGTGAGAGGTAGGTACTTAGTCTACTGGATGATGCAGGTGAGCACGAACCTAAGCACGAGCCACCTTCAAGCTAAAAGCCCTGTCAAGGTACAAAGGTACATCCCTCGCTAAATTCCGAAGTTTTAGCGAAAGCGCCCACATCGGCAAATTCAAGGTCTTCACCATTATGCTGCATCTCCATTTTCATTTCTCGTGAACTTTTCCGTGCCGCCTCCCTCTCACGCCCAACGCCCAAACCACACACCTTCCTTCGGTCGATTGCCATAGACATCAGGTAAGTGGCATTTATGTCTCCTCTTCTCTGCGACGATTGTCTTAGCATCGTGTTCTCGAATTTTCAATCTTTCGAGAGTCTAGAGATCGCCTTTTCTGGTCGCCAATTTTGGCTGCACATCCCACCATAAACCGTCCTTCGAATTGTCCACGGCTAACCACGCCCACTTTCTCTGGCAGCAGCAATCATGGGTATCTCACGAGACTCTCGCCACAAGCGCTCTGCCTCCGGTGCGAAGCGAGCCTACTACCGTACGTCCCCGCCATGAAATGAAGCGTGTGTCCCTCCTGTCACAGGGAGGGCGCTCGTACAATATCGAAAGCCCGTATGCATCGTGGGGCAGGCTCTCGGCCGCCCGCATGATTATACGTTCTGACCTCCTCACCAGGGAAGAAGCGCGCTTTCGAGGCCGGCCGTCAGGAGGCCAACACCCGTATCGGCCCCAAGCGAATCCACACCGTCCGCACCCGTGGTGGTAACCACAAGTACCGTGCTCTGCGTCTCGACTCGGGCAACTTCGCCTGGGCCTCCGAGGGCATCACCCGCAAGACCCGTGTCATCATCGTCGCCTACCACCCCTCCAACAACGAGCTGGTCCGTACCAACACTCTGACCAAGTCCGCCGTCGTCCAGATCGATGCCGCTCCTTTCCGTCAGTGGTACGAGGCCCACTACGGCCAGCCCATCGGCCGCAGGCGCCAGCAGAAGCAGGGCAAGACGGATGAGGAGGCCGCCAAGAAGAGCAGCTCCGTCGAGAAGAAGCAGGCCGCCCGCTACGCTGCCCAGGGCAAGGTCGAGTCCCCCATTGAGAAGCAGTTCGAGGCCGGTCGTCTCTTCGCCGTTGTTGCCAGCCGACCCGGCCAGAGCGGCCGCTGCGACGGTTACATCCTGGAGGGCGAGGAGCTCGCCTTCTACCAGCGTAAGCTGCACAAGTAGACGTTGTCTGCGTCTGCTACGTGAACAGGGGAAGGAACGCACAGAGGATGAAAAATGAGACCCAAGGCTGGGGGCCTCGCCACGAATATGAGTATGAGGTCATTGCGATGTTACCCGCACTGGGACTGGTGTTCACGGATTCTGGTCGTTTTCAGCATGGGAAGGGATCGCTTCTACTAGGTTAAGATCAATAAAAGATCGCCGAAGAGGCATTTGTGGCAATACCATGTTTCTGTTTTGATTGAAATGAACAAATTTTACATGCTGCTCCTTTATGCCTGTGCCTACGTGTGGTATGTGCTTATGATAACATATTGACTCTACACTTTCGATAAGAGCAGTCTAGCAATTAGTAGTCTGGGATCGTATTCTGTGTCTCGACCATCATGACTATGTATTAATGTCAGCATGCTAGATCAGATGACTATGGATTCTGACATGCCCTGTCTGCCTTGCTTGCCCAAGGTTAAGATATGTTTTATATGGGAAACTAAGTACGAGCTTTTTCCTACCCCAAAGTGTGGCGTAAACAGCCTGGGGTCAAAATGATGACTGACCATCTTCGCAAGCCTCTGTTGTCTTTCTTTCTTTCCTTCCCTTTTTATTTATTTTATTGATAACTAGTTATTTATTTTTCAGTATTAAATTCATTTTTCATTTTTTTACACGCAGTTTATCCCACCACCATGTTTTGTGGCATTTTCCTAAAACGGCAGTTACACACTTATCATTCAAAGTTTGTAAGGTCGACGGCAACGTATCATGTATTCGTATAGTGTTACGTAGTCTATGCATCCATGCGGAACATGGGATACAACCTTGCCCGTCGTCTTGTTTGTGTACTCTCTACAAAGTCACTTATCTAATCAACTCGTTTTCCTCTTCGTCGAGTCGAGTGTGCGAGGTATCGCTCTAACCGTGCTACCTGTGCAGCTTTTCTGTTTCGTTTTCTCCCGATCAAAATAAAATGCGTCGTGGTGTCGAGACAAAAACGTAATCATACTCAAGCAGTACCTTTCCGATGCTCTTTACCCTTTGCCGGCGTTAACGCCGAGTATGCGTGAAAATCATGCCGCTGCGTCCTGATGCATGCATACAAATAGATTACCAATACGTGACAAAACCCGTTAGGATACCAAAAAAAGAAAAACATTATTTGTCCACATCCAATCGCGGGGCCTTGCTTAACCTGTGTTTCTTTCGTCGTTTCGATTCGTGTCACAAAATTCCAAGGCTGGACAAATTCTGTCGTCGAGGACCGGCTCTAAGAAGATCAGAGAGGAGTAACACAAAGTTGCTACAGGGGAACAACACGCGTCAACCGCAAGGGAGTTTAGTTGACACTCGCGGTAGCATACGCTTCCGAGCTCTCAAGCAAACTGGCGTTTGACGTCCTGCCATTTTCTGCTGAGTGCCTCATGCTGAGCATTAGTCTGTGATAGAATTAGTATGGCTCATCAAGGGTCTCCGGAAAGAAAGACTTCGATGTACCTCCGCATATTGCAATTTTGTTTGTACAAGTTGCTCCTCCAGGTCTGACAGTTCCTTCTCTAATCGCTCATTCTCTTCGTGTACTTTGCCATTCCGCTTCATGAGGTCGTCACGCTCCAGTTGCCAAGTTTGCTCGATCTCTTCGGGCTGTTTTTCAATCACAATACGGAGCTCCTTGACCTGCCCAGTCAAACTCTCGTTCTTGTCTTTTAATTCTTCATTCTCGACCTTGGTATGAATCAGGTCATTCGCCATGTCTGCTTGCTCACGATCGCTAACTTCAATCCTCTCCTCCAATTTGCGGACCTTAATGGCGAGTTTTATGTTGGCGGACCTGAGCTCCTCTAGTTCTTGCTCACGTTCTTTCTCCGTGCGTGTTTTCTCCTCCCATTCCGCCGCATAGGCTTTGAGGAGCTCTGGCGTGAGCTTGATTTCACAGGCGTCGCGGATTAATTGGTCAGCTCGGTATACCTCCTTGTCAATGTTAGAGGAGCTGCTGCCAAAGAACCCATTCTCAAGGATGCTTCCAGCGCTCGGTGATTGGTCAATATAAACGTCGAAGAGTTTGTCCTTTAAAAAGGTCGTCAATTGTGACATGTCCGACATAGCACGAAGTGCTGAAGAGTTTTTTTGCATAAGAACTATGCCAAATCGAATGATGGCGGATAGGCCTTCGGAAAGGATGAGGTCGTAGATCCTCAAAACTAATTGGAGGGGGAATCTATAAGCGAATAAGGTAAGAAACCACTGAGTGGCATACAGATGGGGAGATATCCCACGGCGATGCAAATGGCAGTATAGTGCAGGCTCCAGGTCCTCTAGTATGCGCTCAAATTGATAAAGATGCATGTGGAGTCCTGGCATATCCTGAATGAACAGGTCTCGCAGTTTGTACTGGTTCATAAGGCGTACCAAGAGACAGAACGCCTCTTCCTCGGGCATATTGAAAAGGAGTGGCATGATGAGAAAGTTCATGCCCTGGGCATATCCCACGCCTTCGTCGTAAAGCGCATAGGCTTTACATACACCAAAAAGCCCATCTTGTAGACCAGCAGCAGCAGCATACTTGGAGTAACTTGTTCTCGCGCCAAGATCCCTCCGAATCGTTTTTTCGAGCTTTTGCAGTGCGGCCGCATCCTCCTTATCCTTCCTCTTCTTTTCTGAAGCTGCGAGAGCTTGGGCTCTCAAAGCAGCTTCAGAAGGTTCAGGAGGTGTCCCCGGTAGTCGCTTGCCACCAGACTGCTCGGACTTAGTGGAAGACGCAGACGAGACAGTAGGCTCTCTCTCAGCGGTGAGATTACCACCGCTGATAATGCTTGTTGCCGTGCTATTGCTGTTCCTGTTTCTGTCTTTCTCAGTTCCCCGGAATACCAACTCCTTATAGACCATCTCCAGATCTTCATTTTTGCTCTGGGCTAGGACTTGCCAAACAACGCCACGGATAGCACTGGGGATGCCGGTTGCAATTGCCCGGTTTAACTCCTCAGGACTTGTTCGAGCAACAGCAGCCGGCCCTTCGTAGACGACAGATTGCCATAGATCCCAGTCGACAGGGGTATCAGCCATAGCAGATGGTCCAGCCGACACGCCCGACATGGTGCCTGGAGCCAAATTGATATCGGCCGGTGGAAGTGGTGACGCTGGTGGTTGGGTGTTTGCTACGTCGGCGGTGTCCACGCCAGGACTCACGATGTTCGTAGTAGCAGATCGCGGAATCAAATTCGCAGAGGCGCTTTGAGAATGCTCATCCTCACCCGGGTTCAAAGATATACCGGCCTCTTCTCGCAAACGTACCATTTTGAACCTGTCTCTTAAGCTATTTCGTGATAGGCGAGGACCCCCATTCGCGCCTGTCGATTCATGCTCCTCTTCTAGTTTACTTAACATCATCTCTGGGTTGCTGGTAAGCGTGGCTATTGAACTTCCTGTGTTCCGCCTTGGGGAACCAGTGTTAGCCAGAGCTGGTGCCCCAGCAGAATCCTTGTGGCCAGAATTCCTGGAGAGCCAAGAAAAGGGGCTCGTAATTTTCCTAGTAGGAGGTGGTGGAGGCGCAATAGTCGTGTCGGCGGGCGCAAGGGGGCTCGTTTTGGGTGGGGATTCGCCATTTGAGGGAGACCATGGCATGGCAGGTAGGGAAGATGTGATGTTGCTAAGAGAAAGCTTCTTTGTGGGCTGCTTTTCTACATCTGGCAGTGCCTGTTCCTCTGTTTCCAGGGTTAGCGAGTGTATTTCATACATGTCAAGCTGTTTGGGGTACGACCAACCTTTAGGCTGCTCACTCGAGGGACCGTCGTCAAGATCCACATTGTCTAGAGAAGCATGTGAAAGACTCTTTGAAGCCCTTGCCGAGTCCACGGCAACGGTCTCGCTTACGTCGTCCGGGTTCTCGGCAACCTCGTCCACCACGTCGCCGTTTGACTCTTCCGCATCTACGGGGCTTTCCGGTGCCTTGGAAGCACCATCAGCATCGGTAGCGATAGGGGGTGGAGACTTTGGCTGCGTGACTTTGCGATTTGTGAGTGAGCGGACCGATCCAGTGTCAATAGCGTCTTCGAAGGTATCCTAGAGGTGCACAAGATCAGTCCAAATACGCCCCAGCGTTGCATGCAGCTGACCGCACAGATTGAGCGACGGTGGGTTCGGGGGCGCCTGTAAGGCATTGATAGCTCTACGTACCGTCTCCTTGTCCGAAGCTGCTGGCGAATCATCGGGTCGGGATACCGCTTCAGAGGTAGGCTCCTCGAGAGTCGACATGTTGTCAGCCGATGAGAAAGCTGCGGCCGGGAGCAAAGGGAGGTTGAGAATGGAAGTCGAAATCGAGATTGGTGATACAGCGGGCTTCGGACGATTATGTACAATGCTCAAGGCGTCCTTGCCATTCGCGACGGGCTACCAGCATGTATTTTGAATGGTTCGGCGTTAGGGATGGCTGATGTAGAGTGCAGGCAGGCAATGCAACGTTGGATCAGTCTGGGGGTTCGTCGAACCGTCGACCGTCGACCGGGGAAGCGGATTAACGAAAGGCAGCACCCAACTGGCGAGAGAAAGACAGGGAGAACAAAATATGCGAATAGAGCGGCACGTATTTTATTGCGATGGCTGGCTGGGGGAAGTGAGCATGTATGTGTAAGTGAAGTTGACGTGCTCTTACGGCTACTGTTGTCCCTTTTTTTGCTGTTGCTGGCCTCTGTTTGGTGAGACACAGCGCCGTGAGCTACCTGCTGCTACGGCACCCACCTGCCGAATGCACCTAACGTACAGTGGGTTTTGTAGGTACCTACAGGTACGTACCTACAAATACTTGATCTGCTCACGGTGATTACGACAACCCACAGTGAGCGAACCCCTTACGCCGAGAGCGCCCAGCTGCACCATGTGCCTGCATTTGGCGCCTTAGCGTGATCTACAGCAGTATTGACTGACCTAAGTATCCGGTATCTATATGCGGGTAGCCGGTAGCTACCTAGATAGGTTAGTGTTTATTAGTAGCCAATGGGTAGTCAGAACATCGTGTATAAAATCAGACTTACGCAGTAATAAATTTTGTTTTTATCTAATACACATACTTAAGCCGAAGGCAAAATACATTGCTTAAAAAAGTTTAGTTAACAACTGCTTATCAAGTCAAGTATATAGCTAGATAAATAAGTACTTAAGGTGAGCGGATAATAGGCTTGGTTATATGGGTAAGGCGAACTTGGGTTTGGAACACAAGATTTCTGTAGGCATCAGATCAGGTATCGGAGTTGATGTCACGCGACGGGTAACACAGCAGTATTGCTGAGCAGAAGAAACAGAATTTGAAATTAAATTGTGACCAGAGATCACTGCATGCTACAATATTTCAATTCTAATAGCACAAGGCATTGCTTATTAGATGATAGCGGTAATATAATTATGCTGCCTCTGCGTTACAATAAACAATACATAGTTCCTGAGAGCCCCTACCCCTGGGTAATTACAGCAAAATGCAGCTAAAGAACCCGCGTGGCGCTTTGTTTCATCTCAAAAAATAGTGTCCAATTAAGTTTTAAGGGAAAGAGACCCCAGCCACAAGGAGAAACCTGTACCACCTCGCCTTTAAACTTGGTTAGGTAATCAGAGATGTTCAGCCACACTAAATTTCAACAAAAATGCAACAAAAGAAGTTGTCCTCGGTGAGGCTCGAACTCACGACCTTTGGATGGCCCGATCTTAGATCGAATCATATAGAATATGAGACCAACGCTCTAACCAACTGAGCCACGAAGACATGTAATCTGCAGGTTGGAAGATGCCGCCCAGTGTTAGATGAAAAATGTGCAGCTCCATCCTGAGGTAATGCAAATAGCATATTCGCGGAAGCAGAATTACCATGATAGATAAAACACGAGTGGGCTTCTCACCAAACTTTGCTGCATGTCGACTGCATTGATGAACGTCTGTCTTCAAAGGCTTGCTGTCCATCCAAGCAATGTCTTCAACTTGTTAACGATAGCAAGCTACCTCAAAATGTCATGTTTATGGGCATTGTCGTCCAAAGTCGGAACCCACGTGTGAAATCACTGGGTATATGTATCACTAAGAAGAGGCGTGATTGACTCGTTGATCTTTTTTACCGTGCACCGGGAAGTCAAGATCTCCCTCTTACTTACCGTCATCACCACCTGGCCTAGCTCAATCTGCGTGCTGTCCACTGTTAATATGCCGAATTCGTACCGACCAATGCTTAGCTCTTCGCGAAGGGTTCCCCGATATGGAAATGCGATGCTATGAGACGCCACTTGCCTCTCGTATTGCGTTAGATTGACAGAGAGGCCCAAGCCTTGTCCGGCCAGAGCGTGCCGGTTGTGTGTTTTTCCAGTGTTTGGCGCCAGCGAAGCTTAAAATCTGGAACTTCCGTCAAACTTTGAGCGGAGATCGATCATCAGACACCAGACGGGACCGAAGACAGAGGCGGTCTAACTGATTCGCCCCGGGCCTGAAGCATGGCAAGCGGATATCCACCGAGTCATGCCCGCTTGACCATTGAGGGAAAAAGAGATGGCGTCTGGGAAGAGGCTCATACTATAATAGACACGCGGCTGTCCGATGCGATGACACCTTCTGCCCTTTAGCTCGAACTTTAACCAGATCTTTTGTCTTCATAGCCTCAAGGGACCACTCCTATTAGCGCTACGTATCTAGTAGAGTGAGGCCTCAATACCGTTCATCATGAATTCGATTTTTCCTTGTGTGACATATTAATATGCTGTGAGCTACGCAATGTTAGTTGCAAGTAGAAAAAATTCTCACCGTTTTAACAGCGTTACCTGTTCGATCTTTCTGTTTAAGAAACGCCGACATTTCACCCCTTTTCACTTCACTTTCGCAATATTAGTTGCAAACTGAGCAGCATCTCAACTGCTTGACAGTGTACTATCTTCGATCGTTCCACTTATAACGCGCCGAAATCTCATCACGCTGCATCTCGGAATATTAGTTACGAACAGAGTGAATCTCAAGAATCTGGTGGCTTTTATTCCTCGATCTTTCTATATCTGTCTACACTTCAGAGCTTCCAACCTACGATATCGCCACCAACCATGGCAAGCAGCGAGAAAGGGCCCCCGGATCATGTATCGCTCACGTTGGCGGTGGTGCTCTCTGGACTCTTCGCAATCGCCGAGTACAACGGTCTCGAAATATTCGTCTTCATCTTCCGCACGTTCCGACGCTGCCGAGGACTTTATTTCTGCAGTGCCATATGCGCGAACGTAGGGATCATGCTGACCTCGCTGTTCTGTTTTCTGCGGTCTTTTAACATCGCCCCTTCTGGTCCGATGGCTATGTCAATCGATATCGGGTGGTGGATGATGGTCTCGGGGCAGTCTCTTATGTTATACTCTCGTCTGCACCTCGTGGTCTATGATCCGAGGAAGCTGAGATGGCTGCTCGCCATGATATTCGCCGTCTTCCTGTTCATCCAGATCCCCGTTGGGACACTGTTTATTCTGGACAATTACAATAAACACAAGGTTTCTGTTGCGTTCGACGCAATGGAGAAAATGCAGCTTGTGGTCATCACTGTACAAGAATAGGTCCTGTCTGGGATGTATCTGTACGAATGGGCACGCATGCGCAAGGAGCTGGAGATAACCAAGGGCCAGAGAGTTCGTGCACTATACCACGAACTGATAATCTTATTTGTCGTGGTTGTTGCACTGGATATGTCTCTCAGTAAGTCTACCCTGAAGTTCCCCATTTATTGGTCTCTAATTATTCATTTGTACACGGTCGAAATTTGTTTCTCTTTACGTGTTAGATGTTATACTTTTCAATTACCGCCGATTTTAATAAAAAGGCCATGCTAATAGTCATCTCATTCCAGTTATCCTTCAGTTCCTAGATCTGTTCGAAGTACAGACAGCCTATAAGCCTTTGGTATACAGCGTCAAGCTTAAGGTCGAGACTTATGTCCTAAACAACCTCGTCAACCTCGTTCTTTCAAGAGACAGTTTTCCAAATGACATATTGCATCGACACGATCCGACGCTACTTAATACTGGAAGTAATGATAGTTCGTGTCGGCCTCGACACGTTTATCCATTAAGTGCGCCCGTTGGTACGACCAAACATGGAAGTGATACTGAGAGTGGATCTCTTTCAACCATGTCAACCGGACAAAGTTGTAATCTAAAAGTGCCGAAAGAGGTATCGAGTGTGTGACTCTGTGGGCGACGGAAGAGCCTCAATTTTCAAATGAGAACATCGGCGAATGCACAAAAGTTTATATGGCACATAATATAGAATACATAATACACTCTTTTTGTGCCAAATTCTCCTTACTGGCATCGGCCAACGAAAGTTGTGAATGTTCAGTACCATGAATATCAACGCCGGACCTGGAGCTAGTATAGGACTGCGACTGTACTTTAGCTCATATCCTCTTTAATACCATTCCACTAAACCTTTTAAAAAAAGAACTACATACTCACAATTAGGTTAGTAGAACTATTGTTCTCTCATATGTAAACAAAGCCTCTTAAATCCGACTGCTCTCCTCTTGAGAAGTAACAGCGCAATTGTCAATATTGTCACTGACGAATAGAATATTATTGAATAAACAAGAAAAGTTTCTTATCGTGCTGTCCTTTCATTACATGTACTATATAGTGAGGGGGGTATCTAGAGAGGAGAAATATATGAATATAGCTAGCTTGGGACTTATGAGGCCCATCTTGTTCTGATCTGTAACTTCGCGAATAGTCGCTGTTTATACTGAATCAATGTAGATTAGCTATTTAATCTTTCTAAGTAGGACTGGAACATCTCAGTAGGTAACGACACTGGCATTAGCCTGAGTTAAGGTTGTCATATCTTCTTGAGACCGTTGTGTCGGTGAGTGACCGTGTTTAGGATGATCGAATCCCTCATGAGCCGTCGCTTTCGGCGACGCCGCAGTAGAAGATATGCCAGAAAAGACGGAAGATGCTCTCCGATGTTCCTGGAATTGGGCTTGAGACCAGCCCCCTGTGCCGGCAAGGAAAGCGACGTCCGGGCCAAATTTAATTTGCCGTGGAAACTGGGGTGAGTGGGCTGGTTGGGGGGCTAAAGCTGCAGCTGAGGTATCTGACTTCGACGTCTTTAATTTCTTCCTACAACCCGGGCGACCTGAATGCGTTTGCTTCTCAGGTGCATTGGGTGGAGAGGATACCTCGTCCGACGAGCCGGCACGCCTGTCCAGATCTTCCAGACGTCTCTTCAACTTCTGGCCTGTGAGAGGATTAATATATGTATAACTATATAAGATATGTGATAGGCGAGTAGGCTACATACGGTAGTTGCGCTGAGCAATGCGGTTCTGTATCCTGCGGCGTTCGGCAAGGTCTGTTATTTTAGTCCAATCCTCGTCCGGCTTCGCGCAGCTGGAGAAAGCAGAGCTTGGTCTATGGGCTGAATATTTTCTGGGTGATAGAGCAGCAGCGTTTTCCTTGTTATGTTGCTCGATACCGATCGGCGAGGTTCCTGATGTTCGGTATGGAGGGGAAAATTCCGGCATGTGTGAGTATTCTATGCGACGACCGACGTGTCGAGAATCTGTAGCGTATCCTGAGTCATTGCTAATACTAAAAGAGTTTTTGGTCACGTCTGTCCAGATTGATTCGTTAAAAGAATCCCGGTCGTCCGCATCTGAGACCCATTGTTTAGCTATTGTTGTCCCATCTGGTGGCAAATTAACCTGGTCAGCGTGGAGATGTGCTTGAATGTCTCGTAGTGTATTGCCCAAGGGCATGATATAGGCCTCCCCAAACATGTCCGTAGATACGACATGGCCATACACTTCGCCCGTGCTCTCACGGATAACCCAAGACCCTGAGTCGCCCGGTTTCAAAGCTGTAGTCACATTAGCCCTCAAAACAATTATGGAAGATCATTCATGCGGAGAATGAAAATGCTTACAGAATCCATCGTCTAGCACGACGTCATGGGTCTCAACAAATTCGCGACCCGGGGCTACTAGAAGACTGGATGTATTTGGTGTAAGCGTGCCTCTCTGATCACCTCTTGAAGTCAGAATGATGACTTTGACTGGCGATTGAATTGGTGTTGATACGAACGACCTGGACGTTGAGGCAGTGGAATGCGTTGGCTTATCAGGTTCATAGACCCAAAAACCCCTTCCGGGGATGTAGCAAGTAGAAATAATTATAACAGGATGGAGTTTAACGAGGGCCCAGTCATGATTAGTTGATGAGGATGTCGACTGAAATGAGTGTTCCGTGATATTACCTATTTGTGATACCAGTTCTGAGGAAACCGAGCCTGGATTATGATCCTGAGCCCCGGGAAATACCTCGTACTGATCATCATCGGATGAATTGGAGAATCCATCGCTGTCGTAGGGGGAGTCTATATCGCTTTCTGTATCACCGTGATAGGAAGGCGACGGACAGTTCGAATTGTCGACCAACTGATTTAGAGCATGACCGGCGGTCAGGCCATATAGCACCCTACGGCCTGCTTTCATAACAGCAATTATGCCTCCGAGTGTTGCCATGCTCGACCCGTGAGCACCTTCAATTCTTATCATAGTACCAGAAGAGGTTATTCCAGTCGTTCCAGCGTACACCTTAAGCTCCTGTGTCGCTAGCTGCCGAAGCCCAGTAGTGATATAAATAGTAATATCATCTCCAATCACCTCTTTGACGTGATTCTGAGCGAAGAATTTTCGCATCCTCTTCTTATCGCGTTTGTCACACTGTATCACGAGGTAGAGGCTATCGTCATGGTCTGCGTACTTCAATTTCATCGACGCGCTCTTCGTCGGTCGCTGCTTCGCGGATACGGTATCGAGAAGGGGCTCAGTAAATAGTGCTCTTATATCAACTAGACGATTTAGGAAGTCCTGTGGTACTGGTTTTCGAGAGAATGTTATAGTTGTTTTGGTTGGCTCGGTCGCTTTCCGGTCGCAAGGCGTAGTTCCATAACCCGAATCAGTCTCGGTCTGACTGGATGCACCTGCGGCTTCAATTGAACCAAAATCAGTCTCGTTCTGACTGGGTGCACACGTGGCTTCAGCTTCAGTTGGATCAGTCGAATCGGCGATGGTATTAACCGGCGCTGTTTCTGTTATTCGGGGCATATGATAGAGCTTCTCCCTTTTCCCAATCGTCGTGAGCCTGTTTTGGAAGCCCAGTAGTCCTTTTAAGCGGTTCCCTGGCAAACCATTCCGAAGGAATGTGGCTACTGAAGATGGCTCTGGAAAATTGGCCTTGACATCAGCCATTGTCAAGATCGTGAGCATTGGGCGGTCTAGATAGAAGTATGGGCCGAGAAGTACTTGGGACAAGTGAAATGTTTCCGACCCTATAGCTTTTTGGGGGGGTCAATCAAAAAAAGGAAGGACAACCCATGCCAAGAGTTAGGCAATGGGCGCACATCTTGAGAATCCGTTCTATTGGACGTGTCGACTAGGCGGAATGCGAGGCGTATGCGGGATATCGGCAGAGCCCAGCTAAGCCACCCCGAGATTCGCCACGTCAATCACATAGTGATTTAAAACCTCACCTTCATATATACTAGTTTGAACTTTGAAGTTCATTGATATGCAAGCTTATGGCAGACCTTTTTATCGACAAATTTGATGATAGCGTGGCCAAGGGGTTGGGTGAGGTTTTATGGTCATGGCAGTGCTGCGACGACTGCAAGACCAGTAACAGACGCCGATCTATCGCTTGTTATTGTTCATCTCATATTTCTCGAGTAAAGCGATACTTACAATACTACGAGGGGCTTGTTCTTGATTATCATGATGAATTGCCTCTAGAAGGTCAACCCTTCAAAACTCACGGAGATATATGGAAAGCTATATCGCTACTCCGAAATCGCCCAGAACTTACGCGTACTGAATTTTCCGAACTCATCTCGGACTCCTCATTGGTACCTAAGGATCAAAAACTCTTGATGGATGCAACAGCTCTTATTGTAAAGATTATTTGCATGATAGACTGCTCCAACTTGCACTATTCGCCCGGACGATTGGAAGAAGGGAACTACGGGCCCTTCTGGGGAGACCAAGCACCATTTAACAAATATCTACAGGATCTATTCACTCCGCAGGATCACCCGATTTGGTCGAGTCGATATGGCCAGAATGAAGTTCTCTACGCAAGAAAATCTCAATTGAGAGCTACAAAGCTCAAGAAACGCCTCAACTTGACGTTTCGCCCAACGCACGACATCCGAGACCATTTGCGTCTAGACATTCGACGAAACGAACTTCACATATTCCATTATGTTTCCTTTCTGAAGGAGAACCTAAGAGCGAGGAAAGACTCTTCGAGTTTGTATGCGGTCACGTCCTTGACATAGCAAACTGAGCATCCTAACCACTTATAGATATTTACTTCCCAGGCAGCTACTATTAGAGGTTCTCGACTCAACTCAGCGCATTCTCTTCCCCATAAGTGATGCGAAGTCCAGAAAACTGTTGAGGTCCCTGATTTCCGACAGCGACTACTCTTTCGATCCAGAGACCGAAAGGTTCGAACTAAGCACCGTGTGCAACCCTGGAGAGGAGAACATTCCGTATGTGTATTTTGCAAACCAGCTTGAGGAGCTATTTCAAGAATCACAGAGCCCCCGACCGCGGACATGGCTAGAGAAACAGATGCAAAGGCGAAGTGGCGCAAGATACAGTAAGTAGAGCCGCATCGTGATCCTCTGTCGTGATTGTACTTGGAGATTACCTGCTAACTTGTATGCGGTAGTGATGCTAGCAACACTGATTGGTGTACTGTTCGCAGTCTTACTGGGTGTTCTTGCTCTGATATTGAGCGCAATACAGACTTGGATCGCGTATCAAGCATGGAAACACCCGGTGTAGTATGTATATGCCGGTGTATGTAATGGACGCGAAGGGGTTGACGACATCTAGCGCTGGCTGGCTATCTGGGTATGGAGTTCAACTGAGTTTTTGCTAGGTTTAGATATCTCAGAGCGAATAGAAGTCTTGAAGCAGATATATGGCAGGTGGCTATAAATGTCAATAGCTATAGGTTGGGTGAAGGTCGGTCAAATAGCCCCTAGCCTTCTGATATCTAAAGGGAGTTTCCCCCTTTATATACCCAAAGATCATTTTATCCACGTTAGGGGTCTAGATGTAACTATACCCCCTGATAGCGTTGTCTGGCATTTCTCAATTTTGTTGACCCAGATTGGCTGTGCATCGCCTCTGTCTACGCCTGTGTCATACTATCCGAATGCCCCTATGTTGACGCAATGAAACATATTAGGAGGTTTAAAAACAGTCCCAATTGACAGTAATCTACCGGGGGGCACTCGGTCCTTGACCATTTGGAAGGTTTCCTGACCCTCCCCTGGATATTTGAGGTTATACATACGTAACGTAGGTATTCCAAACTACTAAACTCTGTTTACATGTCTCGATTAAGCGAGGGCCGAATAGCCTCACGCGAGGCAATCGCCAATATCACCGAGACTTGCAGAATCGTATTTAGCGCGTGTAATAGTGTGAGGTCCCATACAATATTATTGCACAAGGAGAGAAGCTCTATATACGCCGGCAAGTATATTTTAGTAGTATATATAGCTTGGTTTCAAGGTCTGTACCATGACTCGTATTCGGTCTTATATAGTCCCGTGACAATTGCACCAGCGTGCTTATCCACGCTTTGTGGAGAGTGGCACGAACACGTGGAGCGGAGCGCAGCGCAGCACTGGCCCTTACACAGAGTTTTGTGTTAGAAGGCGGTGCACACGTGTAGAGACTTCGAACTGTAGTCAGAATGGACCGAGTGTCATGAGAAGTCAAGGCGGCGTTCAACGGACTATGCGGAGTATCGGCCCCTGCCGGGACGGTCCGAATGCCCGAAGAACCCTAGCCCCCTGCTCAGGGAGGGTATGGGACAGCACGCTAGCAAAGACAGAAATGGGGAATGAATCGAAGCTACTGCATACCGAGAACTGGAACGAGTGATCTAGCGTTTCAGGTTTGCTGAACAGGCTTCAACACTGATGAGCTAAGCAATCTAAATCGATCATTCGAGCGGTGCTTGTAATTGATTATTTAACACTTCCAAGTTCTCTAGCAGGGGAAAAAGGGATAAACAACGAATATCCTAATGACACGACTGTCCATACTTTTAGATACCCAACCTGGGCAGCACCAAGGGTATACGTGAGGAGAAATGCCTTGGTCTTGCAAGAAACTATGAATAGAGCAATAGGTAGCACTTGATAAACGTTATGATCTACGCAAGCCGCGAAGTGCGGGTCTAAGCCAAAGCCTCCGACTGGTTGTCTTTCAGTCCCTCGAATACATACATCAAGAGAAGACTCGGCCTGGACCCGGTTTCGATCCCGTAGAGTGGAGTGTCGATCTTGCCTGCACGGAAGCTTTTCCACCGGCCGCGGATCGTGAATCCTAGTGATGCGCCCAAAGAAGATGAGGGAAGTTGAGCAATAAGTAAAGCATCCAAACGGCTACCACAGACAATTCTCATGATGCTAGATAGGCATGTTTTTCTCTCTATTTGCTATCCTGTATAATCTATACTAGAGGAGCCCTGCTCTGCTCCACGGTGATTACATTTAGAATTATCAACTCAACCAATTTCGTTAACGATAGCTTCTGGGGTCTGACACAAGCAAAATACCAGCCAGTCCTGAGTTCGTCATCGCTATTACTATGTACTGTTGACCAAACGCCCCTTATATCTCCGACGCCAAGGAGCCATTCGTGGAACAATGCGCCTAGGAGCCCACTTGCCCTTTTTGGCGTCGACGTAGCCTCCGTGCCCCCATTATTGGTTAGTTGGCGCAAGCCACGAGCATGGTCGAACATGCAGGAACGCGGACTGGAGACCTCCTTGGACTATTTCCGCTGACTACACCACAGCTAGTCAAGAAATCGACAGACGACATGCAAGTATTTAATGATGCAGATCGCCTCTCGGGGTGGACAGGAGTGTCTGGTACTTCACACGCCAACCGAGTCTTCACAAGCTTTGGGGTAAAATGCGGTCCGTAATCCTCAGCACGACATTCGCTGGCCTCGCTGCCGCGGCGGCTAGCCCGTACGGACAATGCGGCGGCACTGGCTGGAGCGGAGACACGACGTGCGAGTCAGGCTACAGTTGCACATATTCGAACGACTACTACTCCCAGTGCTTGCCCGGGACTGCTGCTACCACCACCACACAGGGGACCACCACGACGGCCGCGACGACGACGAAGACGTCGGCGGCCAGCTCGACAACCACGGCGCCGGCCTCGACTTCGACGGGCACGGCCGGGAAGAACAAGTGGCTCGGCATCAACTTGTCAGTCGCCGAGTTTGGAACCGGTAATTATCCCGGAACCTGGGGCGTTGATTTCTACTTCCCGGACAACTCGTCCATATCAGTAAGGACCTGAAGCAATTCTCCCGTCTTCGATGAGTATAATTCTTACCAGATTGCAGACTCTCATCGGCCAAGGCTACAACATATTCCGTGTGGCTTTCGCCATGGAACGTCTTGTGCCTGATGAGCTAACTGCTGATCTTGCTACCGCCTACCTGACCAACCTGACGGGTACGGTGAACTACATCACCGAGAACGGAGCATACGCCATCTTGGACCCGCACAACTACGGCCGCTACTACGGCAACATCATCGAGTCCACGGATGACTTCGGCAGCTTCTGGACCAAGCTGGCGACGGCCTTCAAGTCCAACGACCAGGTCATTTTCGACACCAACAACGAGTACCATGATATGGATCAGACCCTCGTGCTGGACCTCAACCAGGCTGCTATCGACGCTATCCGTGGCGCCGGTGCTACTACGCAGTACATCTTCGCCGAGGGAAACAGCTACTCCGGCGCGTACGTCTGGAATACGACCAACGATAACCTCTCTGGCCTGACGGACTCGGCCGACAAGCTCATCTACGAGATGCACCAATACCTGGACTCGGACAACTCGGGCACGTCTGACGTATGCGTATCAACCACCATCGGCGTGGAACGCCGTAAGTACTCCCCTATTTCCTATGACCTTGAATATCAAGTGCAACTCGGCCAAATCCGGTCTCCTATACTCCCTCTTCCTTTCAAGATACTCTTTGATCACGTATAAAGAAGAGTAATCACTGACCCGGAGTGCCTACTACAGTCGTCGGCGCCACCGAATGGTTGCGTGAGAACGGCAAACTCGGCATCCTGGGCGAGTTCGCAGGCGGTGCCAACACGCAATGCCAGACCGCCATCACAGGCCTGCTCGAGCACATCCAGGAGCACAGTGACGTTTGGGCGGGCGCACTGTGGTGGGCAGCCGGACCTTGGTGGGGCGACTACATCTACAGCTTCGAGCCCCCAAGCGGTACTGCCTACAGCTACTACGGCTCCTTGTTCGAGTCTTATGCAGCTTAGATTCGACATCTGGAGTATTACGGGCGGCTGGCCGATTCAGCCCTCGTAGGCTGATATTTCTCATTTTCCCTCAACTTTACATTCGACAGTATATATATGAAAAGAAATACTATGTAGATTACAATTTTTAGTTTTAAAAGCTTTTGCTATGCTTCGTGAGTGGTGCACTACCCAAATTCTCCATGTTCTTGAGACATTGGCCAAAACCATAGCCTGCGTATGTGAGAGCTCGTAAAACTCATGAAACGTGCTTTTGCTACTTGGTTTATAGTTATGGCTGGGGACTGGAACATGCTATATTTAAGTAATGTGTATATCACTTTAAACCAGGGGTATATTTATTGGCCAAATAAAAGCCAGTTTTTTATTTTTGAGGTTTTATTAAAGGCGTAGTTAAGTTTAGCCTATGGTGTGTATTTAAAATAAACATTACATTTTATGCGATAATAAAAATAAACCTTATATTTGCTTACGTTTTATTATTATTTTAAATATTAAAAAAACAGTTTATATTATTTACAATATAAATTATATTATTTTTATTAATAAATTTAAAGCTGGTTATTTATTAAGCTTTAGTTATAATAATTAATATAAAACATTAATTAATTAAAATTGTTTAATTTTTACAGCCGTTAACATAGCAAAAAAAAAAAAACACACATAAAAAATAACAGTTTATAATCCTTAACCTTGTTAGCGGAAAACTTACCTCCACCTTAATTCCTCGACTACAAATTCCATTCCGGTAATATTTGCTAACGACTAGCAACGGCATTAACCCATAGACCATGTGAAGTTATCATGGCTTACGCCGAGAAGTACCCACGACCACTTATAAGCCAAAGATCGCGCGCTATCCTCTAAGCCCTATTAGGGCCTACACTGGTAAATAGTTCAATCTTAACTCAACTTAACAACTTGCCTTGAAGCTTGAATCTTCAGAGTCGCGAAGCATTAGAGCTCTTGGGGGTTTGGAGTAAAGCGTTCCGTATGCGTAGCATGGACTTGGCGTACAGAAATCCTTTACCCTCCCGGCTCTACCCGCCCTGGAGGTCGCGGTCTAGGCATAGATTTTGTGACCTCATAATGCGGAAAATCTCGGGCTATATCACGAATAACCACTAGGCAAAAGGTCGCTCCAAGATACCCATTGCTCCCCCGACCACCACCACTTGTAGCCTGCTCCTGTGCTTACCCCAGGTTTGATATGGTGGCGACGACACAGCACAGGCGACAGGAATGGCGGGCGCCAGATCACAGGTCTGATGACCCTGCGAGCCAGAACTCCTGTATGCAAAATGGGTGTGACAACAGGAGGATTACCATACATAATTGACCAAGGGTAAACAACTGAGCCGAAAGCAGGCTGGCGAGGCTGGGTGATTAATACTTTGCTAAGTGATTTGTGCTAAGTAGTGTGCACCCTCCATGTTGGTGGCTCAATGCATATTGCAGCTTCGACGACTCCAACGTTGTGTCAAAGGATTTGCCTTTACGTTCCCCCAAATGATAAGAATAACTCCATAGCTGTGGCCAAGTTATTATTGAGGAGGTTTTATCCAATTGCTATCCCTAATTCTCTATGCATGAATGCCAAAACGGGGGATTGATGTTGTGCAACATATGTCCGGAATACCACATTCCCATTAAAGCTGGATGCGGCGATAATCCTCCTATGCTGCAGGAGTTCAAGAGAAGTCGCAGAAAGGTGCTCCTATCACTTTTCGATTGGCTGCAGTATGATAGTAGCCAAGTTCTAGCATCCGATCATTTGGGTCCTAGAATGTTACCACAAGGTTCACGCCCAGGACGCCGCTTTTAAGTTTCGTTTTTCCTTGAAATGTGTAACGTGTCAGTCAAGCGGCTATATTGGAACATGCTGTTTATTAAAATGCTACCATAATCTTGGGCAAGCTCGTTAATTTTCAACTAAACCAACCAGCCCTCTTTGTATATCACACAACTTCAACATCTAGAGCATCGTTTATGCTGCTCCAGCCACTGAAACGGGCAGAAGTACACGAAGGATCTGCTCCTAACTTATAATACTACTGATCTTTAGGTATCTGAACCCAGGATATAACCTTAGTCCATTACTTTGGTGATTAATTGTAGCCCCCTGCTTTATTTTCCCTACTCTAGCTTGGCGCAAATTCCAACACGCAATGCGTCTCAACATGGTAGGCTCCGTAGTACTACCAACCCTTTTGCTACTCCCTAAGACCTCATAGATGGGTCGACTTTGAAGCCATATACGAAATAACACAATAGTAATGAAATTACTAATGCCTTTATTTTAGGAAATCATAGCCTTCGACGGGCCGACTATCTTGTTTTTTATCTCTAAAATGAGATAGGCACATCATGCTCTTGATTTCCTAGCACCTAGAAACTCGGGAACAAAATGAGAAGCACTAAAACAATGGAACCCCCTGAAGTACCGGTATCATTGCTTTGTACATAGCTTCACTAAGTAGAGTGTGATAGTTCCAGCTCCTGGGCGAAAATGTCTGCGGCTTTCTCTCCAATAAGCAATGCAGTACTCATTGTATTACCACTCACATTCCTGGGCACAATACTCATGTCAGCTATCTTTAGCCCCTTGAGGCCATGCACCTCTAATCTTTCGTTTACAACCCCTCCTTGTTCAAGAGGCGCCATTTTGCAAGTGCCAAGAGGGTGCCAAGTCGTTGCCACCTTCCCACGGATATATATTTCAATTGCGGCATCATCCTGATCCGAGTATTCAATATTCCGTTCATGCGATATTCCATACTTGGAGATATACTCGCAAGATGCTTTGGACCCCTCAGGGAAGGATGGATGTTGATCTGGAACTTCGCTCTGAAAGTGCCTCATTCTTCGAGCTATCTCACGTTGCTGCTTGTAGGCCCAAACCTGTATTTTGAGATCGAGATCGTTTGGGTCACTCAAAAACCCGGATTTGAAATCATAGGGGTCATTGATGTGAGGTCCAGTGATGTGCTGCTAATTTTCAGTACCGCCTTACACTCTAGTTGTTCCTAAAGTTTAAACTTACGACGTGACCATTAGAGTACGGATATGCAGTATAGCTGCACAGTGTGAAGTATTGGCCTTTTGGAAATGGGCTTGGATCGCCAAGTATACTGAGAAATGTGTTAGCCTGGGTTGAAATTGCAATAGCCGTCTTGTTACTCACCCAGCGGAAAGATACATGGAAGCCAGGGGCTTGGTTTCGATAGATTTATAATCGCCATCCCAGGCATGCCTGAATTTGGCACCAAGAGAATCAACCTCCAACTCAGTCGGTCGAATCTTTGCCGACGCGTCAAATCCATTCCAGCTGAGCATGCTGTCGTGATTTTCTAGCATCTCCGAGATGTTCCTCGTCCCATTGTAAATGCTATCCCAGGTCTCTTCAGGAGCACTTGTTGAGTTATATACGACGATCGTGCATTGATGATCTTGGTAGCCACTTCCTACACCAGGAAGGCCATGGGAAAGAGGGACCCTGGCTTTACTCAAGACTCCTTTGTCGCCAATGCCCGACCGTTCGAGAAGCAGAGGCGTACCAAACGTGCCAGCTGACAGCACAACAAATTTTCTCGCACGAACTATCTGCACAGGCTCTGTGTTCGGGCCTCCTGAGACTCTAGGATTTGGTCCATACTCGACACCCCGGATCATCTGGTTGCTGTCAAGAATAACACGTGTGACTTGTGACTCAACGAGGACGTGAAAATTTGGGAAACCGGCCTGTTGCATACGAGGATGCAAGTATTTATGGGCACTGTCTTGCCTCTGTCCATCTTCCGAAGAGACGTATCGAAGGGCATGAGACACGCCATTTGCTATATGAAAGTCATGTAGATCATCAACTTCAGGATACCCTAGCTTCTTCATAGCGTCGATAAAGTCATGACCGATAGAGCTTCCTCGATAAATACCATCAGAGACTTGTATTGGGCCTTCCAAGCCATGGAACTCTTGGCGCCCTGGACCACGGTACGTCTCAAACTAATGTCAGTTAGCAATAACTCATGACGTACTATGGTGCCTTATTAGTTTCACTTACTCTCTTGAAATATGGCAATAGATCAGAGTGGGACCAACCCCTGGCTCCCCAAGAATCGAAATCAACAGCTTGACCGCGTGCGTATAACATGCCATTAACAGACGAGCCACCACCTAGGCAGCAGCCTACAGCTACGGGAATACCCCGATCTAAAAGCTGCGGCTCACTGTTGCTTGTGTAAATTGAGTGGTTGAGGGAGTCAGGCGCGAAGTTAGCTCTATACAGGGCCGGATGAGTCACAATAGGAGAGTTAAAGTTATCGCGGCCACCTTCAATGACCAGAATTGAGAGGCTCGGGTGTTGATCTGTCAATCGAGAGGCAACAACGCAGCCGGTCGTTCCACCTGTATGAACACGAATCAGAGGTCAATCATCGGCATACACATTACTTTGCTTATGATACTGGTTGCCTACCTCCAACGACGATAATATCGACTTCACGTAATTCATCGGGGAGTGAGGTGTGCAAACCCATTGTGTGAACAACCAGTGTCGGTTATGCTATTGTGACTTGATAGTATCTTGCCTGAGAGGAGGAGGAGGGATAAGCCTCGAAAAGATAGCAAGACAATCTGCGAAACTAATTATTTCAATACGCGAGCGTCGATGCGCAGGCATAAAATCTGAGTACTGGTTGCAGCTACTTCCAATAAACGCTACTTTTCGGAGATACGATACTCGGAAAGTTGTACCTAATACAGTAACTTCATATTACCCGTGTAGCCCGTGCATGTCCACTACATATCTCTTATTGTGAGATGAGGAGGTGTATTTGGATCCTGGAGGATTCGGTGTGCAGGCAGTGATAAGACCAATAGCAGCCGTTCACACGCAATTACCCAGTGGGCAGAGGCCGACGTCACATTGTTCTAGATGTGAGAAGCCTGCCCGAGTCGACCCGGCGCATGTAGGGTGGCATGGAGAAACAGTGGTAGTACTTGTGGCAGGTAAAGAACTCAAATAGTCAATCGATTTTCCTAATGCATTTCATCTGATCGCGAAAGGTTGTCAGAATCCTTCATTTCAAGACTGCAACACAGCCCCCCCCCCCAATAAGGTGTGAGTCTAAGAGATGCTCTACTACGTAGAAAGATATGCACGAGGTATGGAGGAGGAAGGTTTTATTGAGCGTCCAGTGCATCCTCGAATAATAATTGGATAGTAGGTTGGGGGCGGCGAAGGAGCGGGGTTCGACAGATTGACAGTATTAATAGTTAGTAAAATGATCTCTTGAGGCAGGCTGGAGAAAATTTCTTGTCATACACGAGCTGCATTCTGCGAGAATGTGATTATGCGGTTGTATTTATTACATTATAGATACGTGAGCGTGGTATTCAGTCTGACTGCATACTCATGGTGGGTAGGAAGACTTCCTTGAATACACGAAGTCAGTCCTTCGCTGCTTGCCCTTTCATCAACCTGATGCAATCGTACCTAACCGACGGCGATCGGAAACAGGTTTCCACACCCGGTGACTCGCACGAAAATCCGGTGATGCATTCTATTGGTGCTTTTCAGATTTCTTGGTGTGTTTAGGATGAGGTTGATATGACTACCAGATATTGCAGCCAGGGGATCGGCTGAGGAAGACGGGGAGGATCAATCATGTATCATTCAGTACTTAGATACCAATTCGCCGTTGTCCTCCATACGATGTCTCAGACCGAGATACTTCCCTGGTCTTGGCCTACCACCAGTGACATATCTTGGTCATTGGAAGGCATCCACGGATGCTGAAGGTCAAACCCTCTGTTTGGGTCCCCGGCAGCCGTCTCATAGGTTGTAGTCACCTTAGTAGTTCGAAGGATCGCTGCAGCAGGCGCTGCATTTTGCTGGTCAGGTTCGACCCTTGTACTCGCGGTATCGAAAGTGTCCATGGCGAAGAGGCGTTGAGTATCCAACTCGCTATACAGATGTTTGCCTGGTTTCTTTTGCCCCCCTCCTGACAAGCGAATGTGACCGTGATAAGAGAGTTTCTGCTTGTCTCCTTTTCCACTAGATCTGTCTCTGGTCCATGTGGATAGTAACCTAGTCAGTCCCGATACAGACACGGTTTTCGGAACAGTAGATATGGTAGCGACAATGATACCGCAGGTGCCCTCAGCAACCGACCATAGGCCCAAGCCGCTATACTCGTAGGTGCCATCCTGTGTTTCCCAGTACCTAACGGTATACCATAACCGGCCAGCGGCAGCGGCGCAAGCCCTAGAGGCCGTTTTAGTCAGTTCTCGATCCATATTACACTCGTGCGTTGAGTAAACGAAAACAATGGCTTAACTCACACTATACCTATTGCAAAAACTAGTGATAAACCAAATCGTTTTCTAAGAGGTAGCTGGAGCCGCCAGATGACTCTTTGAGGCAAGGCAAAGATAATGAGGTCCATGAGGAGATTCAAAACTGCGGCGATAAGATCATGAAGTTTTTGCTGAATGCAGCTTCCTGCAAGGGTCTTATCCCATATAAGGCTGTGAGGTGTACACTGCACGTTGAGGACGATAAGTGTCTGCGACCACCACACGACATTGAATGTTAAAGTGGCCCAGCAAATCCAAAAAAACGCAGTTCGGTCACCCGGAGGAGAGAATATCCGAAGCCATTCTAGGAGTATCGATGCCTTTAGCATGCAAATGAAAAGAACATAAAAGTTGGTGCCGATGAAAGAGTGCTGCAACGTTAGCGATGCGTGATGGGAAACCAGGATAAAACCAACTTACATAAATATATGAGCGTAGATTTTTGAACTGAACATCCCACTGATGCACAAACGTAACCTTGAAACCCAATCCTGCCGTCACATAGTAGAAGACGGCTATCTGGCCAACGAAGAAAAACTGAACAGAAATCAGTAATGGAGAAAAATATATGTCGAAACCATCTGCTTCAAGCGACACGGGTTACTTGTAGGGTAAGCTGTTGAAGATGGACATACATATGCTCCTAGGGTCAAGCCTGTGAGAGAAATATTAGCTAGTCAACATCTTTGCATTTGAACGGTAGTTAGGGGAGGCACTGACAATCTCCTACACTTATTGTCCTCACGAGATACCACCTTCCATAGGCACGAAGAAGAATGAATAGGGTAGCTAGAAACACGCAAAGGCCCAGCACAGCATATGTTAATGTTTCTAGGTTTGAGGGGTTTGTGAAGTTCGGGACTACACCAGGAGGTGGTGGGAGAGCAGGTCCGTCGAGAATTGCCTGCTGCTGCGCCGGAGATAGAGAACTAAAGTCGACGCTCATCTTGAACTGGCGAAATTCGTGCGTTGGACTCTAGTGTATCGTTCACATCATCCTACCTTAGTCTTCTAAAATTTCGAATAGGGGTGACAGAATGC
Source organism: Xylaria arbuscula (assembly GCA_022385695.1). Classification (NCBI taxonomy): domain Eukaryota; kingdom Fungi; phylum Ascomycota; class Sordariomycetes; order Xylariales; family Xylariaceae; genus Xylaria; species Xylaria arbuscula. The sequence goes on from MU279345.1 coordinate 898,990, forward strand.
GTTCCTTATATAATCAAAATCAATGAAAACTTCCTTCCAGCTAAGATACTGTATATTCTAAAATTAGCGAATCTGGTAAAGGAGGGTAACACAACCAGCCCCCCGCCAGGCCCAAAAACTACGATCCTTCCGGCCCGATAGTGACCACTGCCCTTCCAATTACCACGCGGGAATGTCATGGGAAGGCCTATCTAGACAACCCTAGAAGCCACCTTGCCGGCGGCGTGGACGTATGGCTTCACCCCGCATCTCTCATCTCTTGAAATCCTTAAATATATTTTAGAGTTTCTTCCCTGATCTATTCTTTTTTATCACACCACTATAAATACTGGTTTGATACTTATCATCAACCGCATTTCATACTGCGGTAATTTGTTCTAGCTTTCAATATGGATCTTGAGGGCTTCGCTTTCGTCGCAGGTGGTGGTTAGCTCGAATTTCCTCCTCTGTCGTGAAGATTGCGTTTCTGACAGTATTAACAGGCAGCGGTATTTCCAGAGCGGTCTGTAAAGCCTTCGCGGGAAGCGGAGTTCAAGGCCTGCTGATTGCGGATATCAATCTTGACGCTGCAACTCAAACTGGATTAGAATGCGCCAAAGTAGCCACAAACCCGAGTTTTCGAGTTGAAGCCGTGGAAATGGATGTCGTGCAACCGTCGTCCGTGGAGAATGCTATGGATATGATGATACAGATGTTTGGGCGGATCGACTATTGTGTGAATGGGGTTGGTGTGAGTCACAACTAGTCTGTAGCCAGCTTAATTCTGAAACTGATCAATGGCAGATCCTTGGCGAACATTCTGATATCGCAGAACTCAATCCGGATGCATTCAAGAATACCATGGATATCAACACACACGGGACCTTTCTTGTTACCAGAGCGGTTTCCGCAGTCATGGCAACTCAAGCACCCGTTATGCTCGATCCAAAAATGCCATCTAGGGGAGTTTCTCGGGGCTCGATTGTCAATATCGCCTCGATAGCTTCTTACATTACGCTGCCTAAGGCGTTGCCGTATGTGACATCAAAGCATGCAGTCCTCGGACTGACCAAAGCCAGCGGTATGCCTCAATCTTACACAAACAACACACAGAGCCTAATCGCCTCACAGCTTCAGATAACATCAAACACTGTATCAGAGTCAACTGCATATCTCCCTCTTGGGTAGACACACCAATGATACGAGGGGCTATCGACCAGCATCCTCCCTTGGAGAATTTCATTACATCTCAGATGCCAATGGGTCGAATGGGATTACCCGAGGAAATCGCGGATGTCATCGTCTTTCTGTGTAGTTCCAGATCCAGTTGGATCAATGGCGCCAATATTGTCGTGGATGGGGCTATGACGATTGGCGTCTATTCTTCAAATCCTCCCTAGGAAGCGGATCACTATTGATAAGCCTTGTTCATCAATCCTTCGCGTATATAGATAGTATTCGCTTGTCTTGATCTAAGTACTTTGCCGAAGGACCAATCTAGCTTTCCAATCACAATAAGTGTAGCCAGAATAGAAATATCCCGAGAAGATGTGTCAGATGGTTGAGGGCCGAGGTGAATAAGCTTGATACGTCATCTTAAGAATAGCGTAGCAAATAGATTGAAATTTTCACTATTCAAATTTCTACCTTTCCTATAAGACGCACCCTGTCTTTTCGATACACATCAAGCCTGGGGTTAAGCGCAATTAACTATTAGCTATTATTGCCCATTCTTCGAAAGCTTTAGTTTCTTACAACCAAACTGGTATATCCATTTATGACTTAGGACTTCGTATTGAGATTGCCAACAACTTAAACACTTCAGTAAGCTAAGCTAGCACATAATATTCTACCTTTCCACTAAGTACCATAGAGTAGAAATCGCAATCGGCCCAGACCGATAGCTGTACTGCACAGCGTGACATGTCTGCAGCTTTGCTGCAGTCCCGTATCAGGTGGGAATATAAATCCCACCGTACAGGTCATCCATCCCAATCCTATTCCTGACAATATTGTTGAGAATGGATATATAGTCATAGAATCACTTCACATGCTGTATAACGCGATGATCATGTATAAAAGAAGGTCTTCGTGCCTACCTTGAGTATGCAGTGAGACTAAATACGACGCTCCGTATGCATTATTTTTATAGGCCATGTAGTATACGTTTCATGCTCTCCGTAAACCAGCCTATAGGATAATAGGAACCCATAGTAATCCTTTCGTTAAGCGAGTGACCACAAAGGACCTGGTATACGTATTTGTTGATGGTGGGAAGCCGAGAGTACTTCAGATCAGTCAAAAGACGAGACTCACGATTGGCTCACCCCGTGACACCAAAATGGCCATCTCGCAATGTGCACCATCGACCTAATTGCCGAGAATAATGCGTGGTTACTATGTTCCTGTAGGAAGTGAATACGACTCTATGCCTACTGATAGCAACAGGTGGCTACGTAGCAATAGAAGGAATAAACTTCTCCACGGTGGTCAGATACAAATTGCAAACTTAACTTCGCAAAATTAAAGAACATGCCGCTTTAAAGCTTACTGTAGTAATCGCTAAATCATCCTCTCCGACGTTTCACCGCATGTAGGCCGATAACGAGGACCAAGGCCGTGGAACTGAGATTATCGTATACAGAATCTGAACTGCGTAGTCGAAACTCACGAATCGTATTGGCATTAGAGGCCCATGATGATAGCATTATGGCTACCTCTCTAGATAATAAGGTTCATTTTGCCGAGACTCGTTCTATATCTTCTAGCCTCTTTCTAGCTTTTCTAATACCGAGCATCTCCTTGAGCCGCGTATATTTTAATCTTCAAATCACTAAATTGCACACGTCACTCTTCATAATATTTCACCCAGTCCTTTTGGAAGCTCGTATGTAATGGAGATGGATCATATTTGTGGCTGCGCTCCGCTTGATGAATCTGAAGATGCTGGACGTGGAAAGAATCCTGGCTTGCCACATGAGCTACCGCCCTATGTTCGTGAAACCGTCGACGTCGATGACCCCATTTGCATTATTGGTATTGGTAAGAGTACGTGTTGGCGCCATAGATACCATTGCTTAGCAATATTTGCAGGTTGCCATCTTCCTGGGGGTGTCAGATCACCATCGAGCTTCTGGGACTTCTTGATCAATAAGAGGTCGGGGCAGGGGACTGTTCCCCCCGACCGATTCAGTATCGATGGCTACTGCAAACATGGAAGTAGCCAAGCTGGTGTCATGGATTGCAATGGAGGTTACTTTATAGAAGCAGACCTTCGACTTTTCGAGAATGCCTTTTTTGGGATTAACAACCTCGAAGCGACTTATATGGACCCCCAACAGCGGAAAATTCTTGAAGTAGTCTATGAATGTTTCGAAAATGCCTGCGTCTCTCTAGAGTCTGTCTCAGGGACCAATTGTGGGGTATATGTTGGCGGTGTTACGTATGACTATGCTGTCCAACAGGGTAGAGATCTAGACTATTCTCATCGGTACAGTTCTACCGGTACAGTCGCAACCATTAGTGAGTTTTCCTGGACTATTCGGAAAATTAATTTTTACACAACAACAGTGAGCTCAAGTAAAAGTCTAACATTGAGTTTAGTGGCCAACCGCATAAGTCACGTGTTCAACCTACATGGTCCTAGGTAAGCCCCCAGACGTCTCACTCTCTAAGTGTAATTCATGATGGTGGGTGGTTTCTGATTTCGATTCAGCCTGACTCTAGATACGGCGTGCTCATCATCTATGTATGCTTTCCACCTCGCGGTATCTGCGATCAAGGCAGGTGAATGTGATCAAGCCATTGTTGCTGGCGCAAATTTGATCCAGTCCCCAGAACCGCACTATATGATTCATAAAGCCGGTGTGCTTTCACCAACCTCGACATGTCACACATTTGATACTTCCGCAGACGGGTATGGGCGGGCAGATGGTATCAACGCTGTGTATCTGAAGCGACTCTCCGATGCTTTGCGCGAAAATGACCACATATGGGCAGTGGTTAGAGCTACGGCTGTCAACGCGTAGGTTCTCTTTGTAACTCTTGATGTCGCCTTTGGAATCTAGCTAAAGCCAAGTCGCCTAGGGACGGTCGAACTCCTGGCATCACTCAACCAAGTTCCGGTCTTCAATCCGTCGTTATTCGTAAGGCTTATACGATAGCAGGTCTTGATGTTCAAGATACAGATTACTTTGAGTGCCACGGTACTGGAACGGCTGTTGGAGATCCAACTGAAATTGATGGGATCTCTCAAATCTTTGACTCTCGAGGCGAAACGCCTTTATTACTAGGATCGGTAATCGTTCAATTCAATCACCAACATGTAGAAGCCGTTGAATCTAACTGATTATTCAGGCGAAAACCAACTTTGGCCATAGTGAAGGTGCAGCTGGCTTAACTTCTATCATCAAAGTTTCACTAGCATTCGAGAACTCTGTGATACCACCAACCTTTGGCGTTAAGAACCTGAATCCACGATGTAAGCGGCTAGAGACTTTGTTTCCTTGTTATTGCTTTTAAATAGTTGTAACTAACCTTGATTGTAGTATGCCTGGAGTCAAAAGGAATGGAGGTAGTAACCGAAGCCCGCGAATGGCCAAGATGCATTCGTAGGTCCAGCATCAACTCATTCGGCTATGGCGGTGCTAATGGCCACTGCATCCTTGAGTCCCTGAACAGCTATCTAGGCCATCGTGTCTGCGAAGTGCCTCCAACATCTAATATCACAAGCAGATACATCGTTTTACCGGTGTCAGTTGCCTCACAAAACTCACTAAGTCGTCGAGTAGAGAGCCTCCGTACTTTCATCACTACAAATGGCGATCCAGACATACTCCTTCGCCTGGCCCTTACTCTGGCAGAGCGGAGGACTCATTTTCCAGTGCGAGGCTCGATTATATCTCGGGTTCGTAGCGATAGAACCATAGAGCAGATGGATACCATCACCAACCACCGCACTTCTGAGGCTAGTTCATTACCTTTCGCGTTCGTTTTTACTGGCCAAGGTGCACAGAGCCAGGGCATGGCAAAAGACCTATTTCTCTTCAATAAAACCTTCGCCAATTCCATAAAAACAATGGATGCTGCAATTCGGCAGCTCTCACAGGACATAGTTCCGGCATGGTCCCTTGAGACTCTCCTTACGTCGGAACAGGGTGCTCACCATGGCTTTGACGATGCTTCTGTGAGCCAACCATTATGTACCGCAATCCAAGTCGGACTAGTCGATGTGATAGGTAGTTGGGGTGTACATCCAATTGCTGTTGTTGGTCATTCTTCCGGAGAGATAGCTGCAGCGTACGCCTCTGGCTTTATCAGTCGCACGCTAGCTATTCAGATCGCGTATCTCAGAGGGTTCGCAGTGTCGAAGATGAAAAGTCAAGGGAATATGATGGCCGTTAAGCTCTCTATCGACGAAGCTCGGAATCTGATCGGGGCCTACAATATGGAGGATGACATATGCATTGCTTGCGTAAACTCACCAAACAGCTTAACCCTAAGCGGTTCGACTATGGCCATTCACACACTTTTCAATGCTTTGAAGGAACAAAACACATTTGCTCGCATATTACGAACTGGAAATCGAGCCTATCACTCTCCGATGGTATCTGAAATTGGGCAACTCTATGAGGATATGATCAGACCCCTTTTTACGTCTCCTACCCGCAAAAAATATCCTACTCATATGTTTTCATCTGCCGGGAACCACGGTGATCAGCTAATTGACCCCCGCGAATCGACCAATATGGCAAGTTACTGGCGAGGAAACCTTGAGAAGCCAGTCCAATTTCAATCGGCTCTGACGAAATTGGTAACGAGGAGCTACGTGCATTTGATTGAAATTGGACCACACTCTGCTCTTCAGGGTCCTATCCGGCAGATCCTTACGGCTATTGGTATCGAGAAGTTTTGTCCATACTCGTCGTCACTAATTCGAGGAGAGGACTCTCAGTATTCGATTCAGAAGCTCAGTGGCAGACTATTTTCTTTGGGTTATGACCTTCGATGGCAAAACATAAATGATATTGACTTCGTTCCCTTACCCGTCCACCAAATTCCCCCCTATCCCTGGGATTATTCAGATCAAGTACATTGGTATGAGCCTCGACCTAGCACTGAAAATAGGAATAGACAATATCTCCGACATGAACTTCTTGGTTCAAAACAAGTAGCTGGGAATGGAATTGAATTTTTGTGGCGGAATGTGCTTCGTCTAGACGAAATTCCCTGGCTGCTCGGTCACAAGGTCGAGGCGCAGACTGTTTTTCCGGCTACCGGCTATTTAGCACTAGCTATTGAAGGCCTGAACCAGATTTTCGGCCTCAAGCGGCTCAAAGAAGGCAACACTACTCAAACATTCCAGTTTCGCAACGTCGCTATTAATGCGGCCTTGGTTCTTGATGGTGTCGACGGCTATCAAGATAACATAGAGCTACACACTCTAATATTTCCAACCAAACTATCAGCTATCACTGTTTCATCTAAGTGGTTTGACTTCTCGATATCATCTTGGTCCGGCGGCCGAGAAAGCATGCATTGTGCTGGAACAATTACTAGAACAGAAAAATTGTCAATTCAAACCCCGACTAGAGTAAATCAAGCGGATACGCTGGAAGAAAGCTCGCTGGAGCTATGGTATCAAAAGCTCAAGCAAGCTGGTTTGAACCTAGGTCCGAATTTCCAATCGTTGAGAAGCTTGCGTATCGACAATGGCCGTATGCATTCTCATGTCGTTGCAACCTTGGGGCTCGAGCCTATAGGATTCAACAACACTGCAACGAGTTATCCAATTCATCCTATCACCATGGATGGCTGTCTGCAAGCTGGTGTTATGGCTATTGCACGGGGGGACGTCCACTGTCTCCAAGCTTTCCTTCCCACGTTCATCTCCGAGTGTCAAGTATCTTCAGTTAGCCAGGAAGAGTCTGACGATCAAGGTACGATACATGCATCGTCAAGACGAACTGGGGTCTCTACCCAACGGATTAATGTCACCTTATACGACAAAAATGGCGCCCCGAAGATCGACATGAAGGGCGTGCGGGTTGAACTTTATGCTGTCGGCCTCGCGAATAAAAACAGCACCAACTATGAATGTCAGCGCCAACCCGGACTTCGTGTTCAATGGAAGCCAGACATAGGACGGGCATTGCGACCAGCCGTGATACGTCAACTTGATGATTACCTTCATTCCGCCAATGAAACATCACAAGGCGATGTTGGTATTGTCGGCGCTCTCCTAGATATCGCTGCTCATAAAAACCCTTCTATAGACTTACTGGCGATCACACAAAGTCATTTAGAAGAGTACGACATTTGGCTTAAAATCCTTGGCCGAAACGAGGCCCTACCACGTTACAGATATTGGCAGACTAGCATTATGCATGAGCAAGGCCACCTCGTCATGGAAAATGACGAATGCGAGGCGTTTGATGTTATATTGATCACAGATGTGAGTACTACAATGGCGAATTGTGAGATTATTTTGCTGATATTCCATAATTATTAAGAGGGCTATAATAGGAAAACGTTTGGAAGATGCGATCAATATCGCCTCCTCTCGGTTGCGGGAAGATGGCTTTATAGTTGCTCACAGTTCGCAAGCGGGCCTTCCTTTTCTTGAACAAGCCGGATACACTATGATAAGCCTCGGAACTGAAATTGTAGTGATTTTTAGGTTAGCTCCTGAGCTATCATTAGCTGACAGAGATGTCGTTGTATTAGTATGTCGCGCTATGTCTGAGAGAACTATTTCCATCTGAGGACTTACTAACTTGGAGAAGTGCAACGAAGAATATTCCTCTAGTTCGCTGGACCTTATAGCCACGCTTGAGGTACGCCTCAAAGAAGCGACAGGCTGTCGTGTTCGGAGAGTGGTATTATCTGATGTCGACGTACTTGGCCTCACAGAAGATGCAGTGATCATCTCAGCGCTTGAATTGGAAAAAGAGATCCTGGCAACCATAACACCAAACGATTTTCGACGCTTACAGACAATTACTAGCGCAAATAACATCCTCTGGCTGACGGGTGCGGATGTTCTGAACCAGCTAGACCCGAATCTGACCCTTGTTAATGGCCTTGCTCGTGTTCTTATGCTCGAGCAACCATCCCTATTTTTCTCAGTCTTCGATATAGGATCTGGAAAAGGCGGTTACCAGAATATCCACCTAACCTGCGACGGCATACTCAGCGCTCTAACCTCTTGCTTCATTAGAGAAGACACAGAATTTGTTTTGTCAGACGGGCTTTTGTGGATTAGCCGTCTAGTCGAGGACGCTGAGTTCAATTCGATGTTCAGGCGTCAATTAAGATTGGAAAATCCTGTCCAGCAGTGCTCGCTCGCTGAAGCATCGCCTGCACGACTCTCCATTGGCAAAGTAGGCGTTACCGATACGTTACACTACGAAATGGAGATAGAGTCCAATCCGCCCAAGGGCTACGTGGACATTGAAGTGAAGGCTATCAGTATTAATGCCAAGGATATTTATGGGATGGCTGGTCGAGTTGAAACTTACAACGGGACAAATTGCATCGAATTCAGCGGCGTAATTAAGGCTGTTGGTTGTGGTACTCATCTCAACGACCTCGGACCAGGCAGCAGAGTTCTAGTAATAGCTCCGCATTGCTCTTCCACCATTAGTCGCGTACCGGCTTGGACAGTGCATCGAATGCTCCCAAGTGAGGATTTCGTCAGTGCTGCTACTCTACCTTTCGCGTATGTAACAGCACTGTATGCACTAGACGATCGAGCAAGATTGAGAGCTGGCGAATCAGTGCTAGTCCACTCCGGCTCCGGGGGGGTTGGAATTGCAGCTATTCGCATTGCGCAACGCATAGGCGCTATTGTCTATACTACTGTTAGTACAGACCAAAAGAGGGGGTTTCTGGAGAAAGAGCTAGGCTTGCCGGCTTCGCATATATTCCACTCGCGTAATGACAAGTTCGTTGAGCAGATCAATCACGCGACCGGGGGGAAAGGAGTTAATGTGATACTAAATTCTCTAGCCGGGGATTTACTTCATGCCAGCTGGAAATGTATTTCTCGATTCGGCCGTTTTGTTGAGATAGGAAAGCGAGATCTTATTGATGCTGGCAGACTCGATATGGACATGTTTCTACAAAACAGTACTTATACGGCATTTGACCTTTCTGAGCTGTTCTACGATGAAGACGGGTACTATCGGGACGTAATAACCAGGTTCGTTATCTCCTCTTCTTCACGTACTAAGACGCAGGCTAACGTTATTTGATCTATAAAGCAAAGTTAATGAAGTGCTTACTCTGTTTCGGTCAGGGGAGCTCAAAGCCCCTCCAGTCACAAAATTTAATGTTTGTGACATAGCACAAGCGTATAGACACTTCTCGTCTCGAGACCATATTGGAAAGATCGCTGTCTCACTAGAGGACCCCAATACCCAAATTTTGGTACGTCAGTTTCAGTCTCTCCCACGGGAAGTTTAGTGTAACTGACAATCGGCGCTGAACAGACCTCACCGCCACAATATTGGACTTGCCTCGATCCAAACAAGTCATTCCTTCTAATTGGGTGCCTCGGCGGCCTAGGCCGAAGTTTGGCACGTTGGCTGCTCGCACGTGGGGCTCGAAGATTCGTTTTTTTGAGTAGGTCAGGAGTCGACAAACCAACAGCTCAAATGCTACTCAAACAGCTACAACAAAACGGCGCCAAGACTTCGGTGATACGAGGTGACGTTAGAGTTCCCAATGATGTCGCAGCAGCAATTGCAGCATGCGAGGCGGAAGGCAGTGCGATAGGTGGGGTGGTTCAAGCAGCAATGCAGGTACACGAAGCGTTGTTCATAAACATGAGCAGTGAATCATGGCATGAAGTTCTACAACCGAAATGGAAAGGTACATGGAACATACATAGACTTCTCGAAGGCCACGACCGGGAACTAGAATTTCTGCTCCTCTTGTCGTCAGTTAAGGGCACGATTCCCTGGGCTACCGAGAGCAACTATTCAGCTGCGAACGCATTTCTAAACTCTTTTGCCGATTGGAGTCGGAGGCAGGGAAAGCCGACGGTTGCTATTGGGCTTGGTATGATTTCCGAAGTAGGATATCTCCACGAAAACGTGGATGCGCAGTCTCTAATGCTGCGTCGTGGGGTAGTAGCATTCAATGAGACGGAGTTCTTGCACCTCGTGGACCTCTCACTCGCCAGCGTCAGACGAGGAGCTGATTGGAGAAGCAAACAAAAGGTACGAGGATTTGATACCTCGAATATAGTAACGGGCCTTGAGCTTGGGGGTACCTTTCGCCTAATGGATCAAGGCTTTGAGGCCATTCCGGTATTTGGTGAAGACCGACGAGCGTCCTTGCTACTTGCGTCATTCAAGGCAGAGAAGCAGGGTCGTGAGGATGCCCGCCTGAAGAATACTCAGGATAAGCGACGACTGGCCACCGAGGCTCCTTGGTGGGGTGATGTTCGTGACGAGGCTACTGAAATATTGGGGTTGCATTCAGATGCGCCAACCTTGAAGGATGCGGCCCTTCAAGCGCTGCGGAAGCAGTTCTCAAGCTTGATGTTACTGTCCGTCAATGACGTAGACGATCATAAGTCTTTGATAGACGTCGGAGTGGATAGCATGATCGCCTCAGAATTCAGGGCCTGGATATGGAAGAATTTCAAGATCGATGTCACATTTCTGGATATCCTGAGCGCCAGATTTTCGCTCGATGCATTGGCAGATGCTATTAAGTCTGGTTTGGATCGGTTTTGAAATCACTTGGCTGAATCCAACTGTATGGACTTATCCTTAATAATCATTGTCTGCCAATAGACATATTGAGCGAATGCTCTGTTGCCTTGACCGCCCTTAGACGCCGGCCCAAGGACGCAATCCCCTATTCGAAAAGCATTGCTACTGTCGGTCCCAACACGCACGACCATTTAACATCCTCCCCCTCACTACTGCAGTGGTGCCGTGCTTTTTGCTAAGCCGTCATAAAACCATGACGCAAGTGAATAATGCATCCTTTTTATCGTGTTTTAACTAATTATTTTTGACTTTACATTTAAAGATCTGTGCTGTATAAAGCGCATGTGTTTAAACTTTGCTTATAAAATTGCTTTATTAAGCTGTTTATTGCTTGAAAAAATAAGTGAACATTTTTATAAGCTTAATAAAACGCTTAATATAATAAAGTAATTAATATAGCTTTTTTATAATTTAATTTTAATTTTTTAAATTAAACATTTAATTAAACTTGTTCGTACATGGATATTGGCTGCAGTGGCGTAGCCAGCCAACGGCTGGCTAGGTGACCTACCTTTCGTACGTAGCCTAGCTGGCTACGTACGTGGCTAAGGTGGCTAGGGTGGCTAGGGCTAGTTAGGGGCTAGCCAGGGGCTAGCCAAGGGGTGGATAAGTGGGCTAGCCAAGGGCTAGCTAAGGGTATATAGGCCTGCCCCCTTCGTACGGGACCTTGTTTCTTTCCCTTCTTAATGGGTAGTAGCGTATTGTCAGATTTGAGTCAATTACATAAAGTCTGGTCAGAATTGTCTGTCTATTCTTTTTTCTGTTGAGGGCCTCTATCTTCTGGCTCCCTCTTTTAACCTGTGGGTGGCAGTGCTCATCGTACCACCATGGTACGTTGTAATAGCGTGACTATACAGAGGTAATCGTTATATCCGACACACCCCCTCAGCCAGGTAACGTCATGGGCCTGGCTGGTCTACACCCTTTGAGTACAGGACTCTAGTTTCTTGACTCAGAATCTCTTCTCTGGTTTCTATCCCATATTTTTCCGACTTCCGGTCCTTGATCCTTTCCTGAATATTTACCAAACCCAACTGATCCAGAAACGTTGACCACTTTGAGGCCGGTAGGGCCTTTGTCAACCCATCTGCCTTTATTTCGGCTGAAGGTGTATATTTCACATCTATTGTTTTTTGATTAATTTTTTGTTGCAGCCAATGATTATATATGTTTATATGTTGTAGCTTAGTTTGTAGTTGAGCAATTTTGGCTGTTACTAGCTTGATCGTCTATATATTGTTACATTTAACCTTAATCCGCTTTTAATTAAGTTAAACCTTTAGTTTAGAGATTAGTTGGCTTGTATATAAAGTTTTTTTTATAGCTTAAGCTAATGTAAGCAATTCTGCTTTTGTGGTTGAGGTGGTAACTGTGTTTTGCTTATTTGCCCTTTAACCGATTAGCCTGCCGAAAAGTGTCATAGCAAAGGCCTAAAAGCTCTTTTGGTCAAGTGTATTATTAGCAAAAGAAGCATCGCTTAAGACTATAAGATTTTCTTTTTTACTAAACTAAAAAGCAAGATGCTTGGTTTTGTATAAGTAGCAGATAACTTGATCCGTAGCTTGTTAATATTGCTGGCTTGGGTTGGTAAGAAATCTTGCTAGTTGAGATGTGGCAAAGGCTATGTCTGGTCTTGTAGAGACTGCAGCGAATAGAAAGGAACCAATCTTTTTTTGGAATTTCTGGATCTTATGTTAGGCGGCATGATTGTGCCGGGGCAGTAGTTGTTTGGTGCCCATTGGAATTTTAGGGAATTTATTATTTAAGGTTATTAGCTTAGTGATTTTTTTAATATAAGAAGTCTGGAATAACCAAATCTTTTGCTGAGGCCGGTTTCAGATGATTTTTATGCCAAGGAACCATTGTATTTTTTTGCCACTAATAATTTGATACTTTTTTTTAAGCTGCTGGGTAATTACCTTTATGTTTGATTATGCATGTTTTTTGTAGGCTATAATCATATTATCGACGTAGAAAAATATTATTACTTCTTTTTTTGTATAGCAGCATGGCTTATAAGAAACAGATTTAAAGCCCAGGCTTGCCAGCATTTTTAAAAACTCTTTTTGCTATAGCAAGGGCAATATCTATAGTTTATAAAAGGCTTTGTTAAGTTGTAGTATTATTTCTCTTTTGCGATAGCTGTGTGGCATATGCATAAAGATCTTTTTGTTAATGGGGGCATGTACAAAGGCGTTTACAATGTTATACTAAATCATTTTGAGGTCGAACTTGGCCGCTAGGGCTATTAAGGTTTTAAAAGACCTTTTAGCTAAGGTTGTAGCATATGTTTGTTTTGCATGCAGACCTTTTTGCTGATCTCCTTTTATAACTAGTTAGGCTTTGCACTTTATAAACCTTTTATGTTTATTAAACTTGTAAATATATACCTATATACAGTTTAAGATTTAATGCTTTTATGTTAATGGGTTTTTTTTTCAAATCTTTGACCATAAGTACATTTTTTAATAACTTTTTAAATGATCTTTTTTAGCTTATTTAAAGAGATGCCCCATTGAATGGTTGGCTAACTCCTTATGCCGCTTTGGTGCGTTTTCTAAAAATTTGCGGTGTACTTTCTGACTTTTCCTTAGTGCTCGTTTTACGCCGGCGCGATTTAGGGTAGTTAGTTTTGATTGTTTTATTAGCGAAGTTTTAAGTCTTGCTAGGAAGGCTGCTTTTTACAGTTTTAAATTTTTATGTCTAAGGTTATTTAAAAAATTACAGATTGCTTTATTTTTGTATAAAGAATTATAGAGTACCTTATTTCCATTTTAAATAGAGTGATATAGTAGCGCTAACGGTAGGCTTGGCGGTGGTAAAGGCATTAAGACGAATTTTGATGTGGTATACTGATAATTAGTTTTAACGCTTGCGTTAAGTTCCTTTTCATCCTCTTGGACTTGTATTTTTGTTGAGACCACCGGGCCATTTATTATTTGAACGTCCGTTATTCCTGTCGGAGTTATAGGTCGTTCTTTATTACTTATTTGTTCTCTTTTTTCTACTTCTTGTTTTTTATTGTGAACATAGTTATTAGATTTGGGTAAAGCATACCTATTAACCATAACCTATATTTCTTTTATGGTTGCTGCTTTTAAGTTGTCTCGAAAGCTTTTTTTGCTTCTGTTAAAGATTTTATTTTTATGAAAGGTTATATTTTGTGTACTGATGACCTTGTTTAATTGCGGCACCTACACTCGGTATATGTTAGATGAGCGGTATCCCACTAGGTATCCAATCTATGCCTTAGGTCTGAGTTAATTTAGTCGACAGCGATATAGCTTTATATTAGTTGTAATAACATAGGCTTTACACCTATACACTCTAAGGTGTGTTTGGTTTGGCTTTTTGTCTAGTGCTATTAGGCGTCCGGTTTTTTTTAACACTGCTTTAAAGAAGACATCAAACGGTGTTTTTTACCTATTTTTTTGTTTTAGCGTTTGATTGTATAAATAGGTGGCTGCTTTAAGGATTTTAGGCTAGAAAAAAGTCAGTAATCGTGATTTAATTTTTATAGCACGCGCTTTTGTTTTAAGTACACCTTTTGAGCGTTTAGCACCCCTGTTTTATGCTTGGGTATTTAATGATAAGGGCTTAACTTTAATTGCGCGGGCTTTTAGCTATCGTTTAACATCTGGCTTGTTTACCGTAATCTTATTATTTGTTTTAATTGCTTTGACTTTAATATTATACTGATATTCCAGCTATTGTATATAGGCGTGTAGGACATGGATAATTGTCTCTGTCTTCCGATCCTCTAAGGCATAATCCCAGAACACCCCTAAGTTTTTACAGGTAAAAATAAGGTGCGATGTCTCGTTTGACAAAGACTCCTCGTAGTTATAGAAGTCTATTGCCAGCCTCTCTTCTAGGTTTTTATAGTTGGTCTTTAGTGCTCTTTAAATCTGTTGTTTTACTTTTGACATTTCACAGGCTTTACATTCTACTCCTGTAGGTCCTTTGATGATCACCCCCTGAAATAAGCGCACAAGGTGTTTAAGTGCTTTAGGGCCAAAATGGCCTAATCTTTGATGCTATCTCCAAGCGTTTTCTGTTAACGGGGCTCTTTTGGTCTATAAGGTATGCTTGTGTTTTTTTAAGATTTGTTGGGTATGGAACACCGTTGTTTGTTTAAGTCGATTTGGTCGATATTTAATGACATATTGCCCGTGGACATCTTTGATATATCCAACTAGGAAGTTATCTTTTTTTTTTAAGCAAGTTTGCTTATTTTTATTATCTTACCAATACCCTTTCCGTTTGAGTTCTCTGAGTGATACCAGAGTGGTGAGTATTGTAGGATAATAGGCCGTATTTAGGAACGTTAAGATTGTGTTGCCAATAGTAACTCGTATGGTTTCATATGCCACAATGGGCAAGGGTTGGTTTCCAGACCATACAAAATCTCTTGCTGGAGCTACTTTCTAGTTGGTAAGTCTTTATTTTTGATTGGTAATCGTAATAGTACTTTTATTATTAAAAATGATTAAATATGCTAACGGATACTCTTCCGAGGGGAGTGTTAAGAAAGCTCTGGGTATTTGGCTTATTGTCCTTTTGTATAGTTAGTTTTAAATTTTTTTAGGTTTTTTTTCGTTTTTTGGTTGAGGTGTTTTTGTACGAGATTTGCTTCGCTTTAAGGCTTAAATCTTTTTTTGCAGTTGTGGGCTTTCTATAGCCTTTTTCACTTGTTCGGCAACTGTTTCTTTTAGAACGAAGCCTTTGTATGCCTTTTTAGGGAAGATATAATAGCATTGGGGAAGTGGATGTGGTAGTTTACAGGCAGGGCATTTTGGACGGTTTTTAAGTCTGTTTTTTGCTTTGGACTTTTGCTTGTTGGCTTTTTTTTTTTGCTTTGTTTTTTTTTTTTTTTTTTTTTACTGTTATTAGAGGCTTTTTTATTGTAGGTAGCGCTAAATGCTCCTTTGGTTGCACGGCCAGATTTTTGTGGGTTTTTTATTATGACATTGCAGAAGTTATTTGCAAGTTCACGGAACTCGAGAGTACCGTTTTTGATCTTGCTTTTTTTAGTGATGTAGTAAGTGTTTGACTATACAAAGAAGGCCTTTAAGATGGCTTTTAAAAAATTGCGTGCTTATAAGCTAACTATTTTGGTTTTAAAGACTTTTTTTTGTTTTGCCTTAGTAAAGGCGATTTTTTATGCCACAATTTATTTAGGGGCATTTTTAGGGTTTTTTAAAGGTTATAATGCAATTTTGTATGCTTGTTTGGCATTATTTATTTTATTTGTGGATGCTTTGCCACATTAAAACTTGAGGTTTTTGTACTATTCCCATACCGTCTGTGTGGGAAAACAGCAAGTAGTTTTGTAATAGTTTGCAACTGTTTTAACAACATAATTTCTTATTTTCTTTAAGGCTTGTGCCTGTTTAATATATTTCTTTTTTATTTGGTTATAAAAAGTGTTGTTTAATTTATAGGTTGTTTTGCCAAGTATAGTAAGGTCAAAAGTTATTTAAATACTATTATTTCTTTTGTGTTAAATGATCTTATTATTAATTTTGGCTTTGTTTTGATTAGGTTGAACTTCGATCGTTTGGCTATTTTTTAAAGTGTTTTGTTTTTTTTTGTACTTTTTTTAAGCAATGTTTGGCATTTCTGGCCTGGACATAATAGCGGTTTTCGTGCGAATATATTGGCTAAGGCCAAGGGTTTTTGCTTTGATAAGAAAATCATGTTTTTATTTTGGCTAGTTAATTGCCTTTTAAAAGATGGCAGTAAAATCGGTCTTTTTTAAATCGCATAAAGTAGAGGGTACTAGCATTATAATATATATAGAGATTAGTATTTAAATGATATATTAATGATTTTTAATGATATTTTTAATATTGCTTTAAAGGGATTGCGATAAGACTTTTAATTGTTAAATTTAAGTTAATTATATAAAGTCTGGTTAAAATTGTTTGTTTATTTTTTTTTTTGTTGAGGGCCTTTATTTTTTAGCTCCTTTTTTTAACCTGTGGGTGGCAGTGCTCATTATACCACCATGGTACGTTGTAATAGCGTGACTATACAGAGGTAATCGTTATATCCGACACGTATTATAAATAAACACAATACGACCTACCGTTTTGTTACTTATTTTCCTTCGTATGCGTACAAAATGCTATTTAAACAGGATGCATTAATTTTTAATTACATTTAAAAATTTATATATAAAAATAATAATAATTTAATAAAAAATAAATTTATAAAATAATAATAAATTTATAAAAAATACCATTAAATTTATTTTTAAATAAAAATTTTAAATATATTAATTATTAATTTAACGTATCCTTTATTTAACCCGGACACTTAATTAAACCGGCTATTTACGTGATATATATAGCACCGGTAATTTTATATAGGGTACTATTTACCCCTTTTTTTAATAACTTAACGAAAAGTCGGCTTATAAACTAATATTTAATATATTTAAAATCCTTATTTAAAGAGAAATCCAATGGTATTTTTCATTATTTTATAGCTATTTTATTTAAGCGTGCACTTATAAAACTTTATTTTACAGGGATTATTTTAGCGTATTTTTTATATAGCCTTAAATAAAATAGCTATAAAATAATAAAAAATACCATCGGATTTCTTTTTAAATAAAGATTTTAAATATACCAATTATTAGTTTATAAGCCCACTTTTCGTCAAGGTATTAAAAAAGGGGGTAAATAGTACCTTATATAAAATTAGCGAGGTTATATATGTCACGTGGGTGGCCGGTTTAATTAGGTGTCCGGGTTAAGTAAAAGATGCGTTATAGCTTTAATATTTATTAAAATACACGGGGCTTTTTTAATATATTTTTATATAAAAAATTAAATAATTAACTTAATTAAATGTTTAATTTAAATAAAAAATATGTTAATTTAAAAATTATTAATAATATTAACAATATTATTATTTAAAAAAAAAATAATAAATAATAACGCATTTTTTATTTAAGCTAGCTATTTAATTAAATTAATTATTTTTTAATTAACGCATTTTTTATTTAAGCTAAACATTTAATTAATGTTATAAACTAATAAAAAAACGGCTTGTTAATAAACTAAAGTGATTAAACGGCTTAATAAAAGGTATTTAATTAAACTAAAAAACAAGCTATAGCTAGAAAATTAAAATTATATAACTATGGTTTTTGTAAAAATAATAAAAAACAGTAAAAGCTTTTTTAATTTTTAAACAAAAATAAAAAATAAGTTTTTAATATTTTTTAAAAAACAATAAAAACAAACAAAAATAGTAAAAAAAAAAACTGTTTATATAAAAAATAAATGTTTTTATATAATTAGTATAGTTTTTATTTTATAATTTAATTTAAGCATATAATAACTTTTTAAAATATTTATATAAAAGCAATTTTAATTATTTAGTAATTTATAACTAATAAATATAATTATTATAATATATTATTTAACACAATTTATATAAAAGCTTTAAATATATTATGCTATATAAATTTAAAGTTTATTATATTTTAAATTGTTTAATTATTTAATATATAAAAATTATAATAGTTATAAAAATGCTATGTTTACTTTATAATTAATTAATAATAATTTTAAATTATTTAAAATATAATATAATTATATAAAAGCTTAAATTATTAATTTAAAATTTTAGCTTAAATAAGCTATAAAAAATATAAATAATAATATATAAATTTTTATTAATATAAAACAATAATAAAAAACTATTAAACTTTTAAAATAAAAAGTAATAAAATTTAATAATTAATTATAAATTAAAGCAGGTAAGTTTAAACTTAATAAACTAGTATAATTTAATAAAACATAAAATTAATTAAATAAATTTTTAATTTAAGTTTAAGCTTATATATATTATTATAAACAAAAAATGTTTAATAAATTAAAATAAATGATATATATAATAAAACTTTTAATTAAAAACGTTATAAAATAGTTTTAATTTATTATATATAATTATATAAATGTTAAAAAAAAAATTAACAAATAAAAATTAAAAAAGCTTTTGCAAATTTAGTAAAGTTTAAAAAAGCATTAATTAAAATATATAAAAATTTAAAAAAACAAAAATAAATAAAATAAAAATTATTAAGTATATAATAAATAAAACTAGCATATAAATATGCTATAAATTTTTAAAAACAGCTTAGTAAAACTTTATAAAATAATAAAAAAAATATTATAATTATTTTTTATAAAAAACTTAAAAATAAAGTTTAAAATAATTTTTATTAAAAAAAGCAATTAAAAACTTTTAAAAAATATATTGTAAAAATAATTAAAATTAATAATTAATTATTTAAATAAAAAATATAAAAAAAATAGCAAAACTAAAAATTATTATAAATAATTAATATAAAAAAAGTAAAAACTTTAAGTTTTATAGCTTTTAATATTTATATAAAATTTATAAAACTTAATATAATAATTAAAAAAAAAAAAAAATAATATTAATATATTAAACCTTTAAAAAATTTGCAATATTTGCAAAAAATTTATAATAGCTTAAGGTATATTTGCAATAAATCTTATAATTAAAAAATTATAATAATAATAAATATAAAATTTATGCATAATAAAAAGCAATAAAGTTGCGTAAAATAATAAAATAAATATAATAAATTAATTAAAACTAATGTATATTTAAAAAAAAAAAGCTAAAAAAAGCTATATAAAAAACTATTAAAAGATTTTTTAAAAATATAATAAATTTTTATAAAAATAAAAAACTTATTATTATTTAAAAAATAAAATATTATTTAAATAAAAATATAATAATATAATTTAAAAAGTTTTAAATAATAATTAATATAATTAAACAATTTAATAGTATGTTAATATAAGCAATAATTAGCTAAAATTAATTAAAAAATAATAAAAAGCAGTTATAACAAATTAATAATTAATTTAAAAACTAAAATAGCTTTATGCTATAATAATAAATTAAAATAATTATTTAAAAATTAATTTAATATATTAAAAAAATAAGCTATAAACATTTATAAATATAAACGCTTAAATAAGCTTTATTTTTTTATAAATTATTAAACAGTTAAATATATTAATAAAGCTTAAAAACAATTTTTATTTATTTTTAATTATTAATAAAAGTTTTATTATATATAATAATAAAGTAATTTTAAAAAAAACTATAGCATTTTTTTTTAATATTTTAAAATATAAAAAAAAACTTATGTTTAATATTATAAAAATATTTAAGCACAATATTATTTTAAAAATATTTTAATTATAAAAAAGCAATTTTAAAATAAACTAAAAAATTAATTAACTTTAATAAAATATATTAAAAAAAAATTAATTATTAAAAGATTTATATAATAAATATTAAATAATTTTATTAAATAATTAATATAACGCATCTCTCACTTAAGCTGGACACCTAATTAAGCTGGCCACTTACGTGACATGTACAGCACCGGTAATTTTATATAAAGTATTACTTACCCCTCTTTTTAATAACTTGACGAAAGGTGAGCCTATAGACAAATGATTAAAATATTTGAAATCCTTATTTAAAGAGGAATTCAATAGTATTTTTCATTATTTTATAGCTATTTTATTTAAGCGTGCACTTATAAAACTTTATTTTACAGGGATTGCTTTATATAATAGCTATAATAAAAGTTTTCCGTTTAATTATTTAAAAAACCATATATATTATAGCTTTTTTTGCAAATAGCTAATATATTAATATATTATATAGCATATTTATAAAATTTGTTTATATTTTTTATTTTTTAATTTTAGCTTTGTTAATTTTTAGCTTATTATAATTTTATTATAATAATATTTCTTAGTAATAAGTTTTATTATTAAACTTTAATAATTATTAATATTTGTTTTAGCTTTTATTATAAATATTATATTATATTATTATATATTTTTTAATTGTTTTTTACTTTTAATATATATATTATTGCTGTTTTAACTTTTTTTATTTATAATTTTTATATATTTAATGTTTTGCTAAAATATTTTTTTATTAAATAAATTTTGCTATAAAACTTTTTAATTATTTTTATTTTATTTAATAGTTATATTTTATATAATTATAATTTTGTTTTTTTAAATATAATTTTTTAAGCTATTTTTTATATTTATAGCTTAAGTTTTTAATTTTTTTTAATTTTTAATTTTTTTAATTATTTTTGTTATTATTAATTTAAATAAATTTCTTTTAAATAGTTATATTTTATTTAGTTTTATTATTAATATTTATATTATATTTTTAACAATTAATAAAGTTATAAATATATTTGTTTTATTTTGCTTGTTTTAATTGCTTTATAAAAAAATATTTTAAATACATTTTTTTTTTTTATATATATTATAATATAGCATTTTTTTAACGTATTATTATTATAATTAATTTTATTAATTGCTAATTTTTAATATAGCAATAATTATAAATAAAGCTTATTTTGCTTTTTTAAACTTTTGTTTTTTTTAAGCTTATTATAACTTTTTACGTAATATTTTTTTTAATTATAATTATAACATTTAATTTTGTTTAATTTTATTGCGTATTTTTTATATAGCTTTAAAGAAAATAGCTATAAAATAATAAAAAATACCATTGGATTCCTCTTTAAATAAAGATTTCAAATATATTAATTATCGGTTTATAAACCCACTTTTTGTTAAATTATTTAAAAAGGGGGCAAGTAGTACCCTATATAAAATTACCGGTGCTATATATATCACGTAAATAGCCAGCTTAATTAAGTGTTTAGCTTAAGTAAAGGATACGTTAGTTAAATAATTTAATAATATATTAATATAAATAATAATTAATTAAAATTAATTAAAAAATAATAAAAAGCAATTATAATAAATTAATAATTAATTTAAAAATTAAAATAGCTTTATATTATAATAATAAACTAAAGTAATTATTTAAAAATTAATTTAATATATTAAAAAAATAAACTATAAACGTTTATAAATATAAAAACTTAAGCAAGCTTTATTTTTTTATAAATTATTAAACAGTTAAATATATTAATAAAGTTTAAAAATAACTTTTATTTATTTTTAATTATTAATAAAAGTTTTATTATATATAATAATAAAATAGTTTTAAAAAAAATTGCAATATTTTTTTTAAATCTTTTAAAATATAAAAAAAAACTTACGCTTAATGTTATAAAAATATTTAAGCATAATATTATTTTAAAAATATTTTAATTATAAAAAAGCAATTTTAAAATAAATTAAAAAAAAATTAATTGTTAAAAAACTTATATAATAAATATTAAATAATTTTATTAAATAATTAATATAAATTTATATTATAATTAAAGATTTTAAGCTAATATTTAACGGCAAAATATTATTAAAATATTAAAATTATAGCAATATATTTAATAAAACATATAATGATTTATTAAAGTATAAAATATAAAATTATTAAATTTTATTTAAAAAAAAACAATATTAAAATTATTTTTGCTATATTATATAAATTAAAAATAATTAAAAAAACTTAATAATTATATTAAAATAAATTTAATAAAAAAATTTATATAGCATTTAATATTATTAATATAATTATTAATGTTATAAATGCTATATAAAATAAAAAAAAACAATAAATAAAAATAAAAACTTTATATAAACTTTAAAAATATAAATTTTAAAACAATTAAATTTATAAAGTTATTATTTAAAATAAATAATTTATAATATTTAATTTATTAAATATATATAATTAAATAAAAATAATATTTTTTAAATTTATTAATATATTAATTATATTTTACATATAAATTATAAATATATTATAAAAATTTATTAATATATTTTAAAACATTTAAAAAATATTAAAAATATATTAAAAAAATGCTTATAATATTATAAAATATAAAATTTAACATAAATTTTTAAAAAAGCAAATTTTATATAAAAAAAGTTAATTTTTTTAAATTTATAATAATTTTAAAAAAAATGCAAATTTAAAAAATTAAAATTTTAGCAATAAAAAATTAATTTATATTTAAATTAATAAACAATATAAAAATATTTATAAATTTTATAAATTATATTTAAAATTTTATTAAAAAATTTAATAAATATATAAAATTTTTTATAAGTTTAATAAAAAAAAATTTAACTTTTTATTAAAAAAATAAAAAATAAAAGTTTTTTAATAAAATTAAATTTTTAATTATAAATAATTTAATTTTAAAATTATTTAATTTTAATAAAAAATTTAAAATAAAATTAATATATATAATATAATAATAAACAATTAATTAAATTAATAAAATAAAAATAAAAAATTATATTTAATAGTTTTTTTTTAAAAAAAGTTTTTAAAATTAATAATATAATATATATTATTAAATAAAAAATTAATAGTTATTATTTAAATATTTAAAAATTAAAAAAATTAATAATAATATATTTTAATTATAAAAATTTTATAATGTTTATAATATTTAAAATATTAAATAAATAAAAAATAAAATAATTTAAGTTTTTATTATAATTTAATTTTATTATTATTTATATTAAAAAAAAACATTAAAATAAACATTTTAAATTAATAAAGTAATTATTAAAAAAAAAATTAAATATTTTTTAAAAAAAATAAAGTAAAAATTAATATTATTATAATAATATAAATTAATTTAATAAAAAAAGTTTAAAATATAATAATTTATTAAACTTTATTTATTATAAAAATTAAACTTAAATATTATTTTAATTAAAAAAATTTTATTAAAATAATATATAAACTTTTATTTATAAAATATTAAAAAATATTTAAAAATATTTAAAAAATTAAAAATTAAGCATTTTATTAAAAAAAAATAAAAAATATTATTAAAAAATGTTATAAAAATATTATTTATGCAAAAAAAACAAAATATTATAATATAAATTATATAAATTATTATAATTAAAAAAAATATTAAATAAAGTTTAAAAATTAATTATATTTAATTTTATAATTAAATTATTTAAATTAAAAAAATTTATAATAAAAATTAAATATAATTTAATTTTATTATTATAAAAAAAATTATAAAATATAATAAAAAATTTAGCTTATATAATAATTAAATATATTTTTAATAAATATAAAGTTTTAAAAAAAGCAATTATTAATAAAAAATTAATTATAATTTTTAAATTTTATTAATTATTAATAAAATCATTAAAAATTAAACATTATATATTTATAATTTATTATTTATAATTAAATTAAATTTTAAAATAATATTTTTATTATTATTTTAATAAATAATAAAATAATTAAATTAAGCTATTATTTATAATAAAATATATTTATAATAGTTTTAATAATAAATTAATAAAAATATTATTATTTAAAGTAAATTATAAATTTAATTTAAATTAAATAAAATTACAATTAAAAAAATAATAATATTTAATATAAAAATATAAGCAAAAAAAATTATAACGTGGTTTATAAGCAAGCAACGCATTTAAGCAAACAATACATTTTTTTTATACTATTAGGTTTAATTATTAATAACTTCACAACTAAAATAGTTATAATTAAAAATTAATCGGATTTTAATTTATTACTTGTTTTTATGTCCTTATTATAAGTTTTAGCATTGTGGCCGGTTTTGCCGCACCGTCCACATCGTCGCTGGCGCAGCAAACTCGACTCACTACCACTACGATTTCTCGACGTTTGCGACCGTACCAAGTCCTGCGCATCCTTTTAGGCAATCAAATCAGTTGCATCTTCTACAGTAAAACTGTATCCATCCTGTAGGCGCCTTTTTTTGCCCCTCCGGCGCTTGCTTAGTGCCTCATTTGCCTTGCAAAACCTCTGGTTCTCATCGCTTATAAAAGTTAATTAATGCGCTAACATTTAATTTAACTTCGCAAGCTAATTAACAGCGTTTAAAATTAGCCCTAAAAAGCTTTTTTAATAATTAAAAATTCGACTTTTAATAAAAGTTAATTGTATAGTTGTTTTTTTAGCAGTTTTTAGCATTTGGAAAACCCAAGGGTTAAGTAGCTTAACAGTGTTATAAATTAGCGTTAATAATTATAATTGCATATTTAGCTTTAAAATCACAGCTTATAAATCGTAAAGCATTAATTTTAACCTTTAAAAACCTTTTAAAATATTTGATTTTATAAAAGTAGCAAAGTAAGCTTTTTTAAACGTAATAAAAAACTTAGGTTTAATAATATAGTTAATATATAACTTAACAAATTTGTTAATTTAACAACCGTACGCCTGCTTTAAAACATTATAAAGCTTAATATTAAATAATTAAGTTAAATATAATAAGTAAAAAAGCAAAAAAATAATTATAATGTTTTATTTTTTGCAATATTTTTTAAACTTAGCTAATATATAACTTTTATGCTAATTTAACATTAATAATTAATATATGCTTTTTTATAATAATTAAATATGTTTATTAAAATGTTTTACCTATTTTAATTTTATATTATTATTTGTTTATTTATTAAAACTAATATTAAGTACTTAATCGGTTAAAAGGTTAGTGTTTTTATATTAATGCTGAAAATGAAAAACGCTTTAAAAAATAAGGTATGGCGAAATAAATAAACCACGCAAATTAATAGCATAAATTACTGTTAACCATTCCCTATTACTAAGCTGCACTGCTTTACGCTTTCTACGTCGATCGGCGCGTATAATAACCATATGTGCGCAAATCTGGCCTATTATAAACCCAATCTCGTCAAAGTTCCAAACATCGTTATTGTAAATGCTGTATTGCGTTTTTACGCGCATATAACGCTTAAACCACGTGCTAATAATCTTTAGATTTTCGTACAATGCCTTCTAATAATTGTAAGAACGCATAAACCGCGTTTGAAGCTCTTTGTGGCAATTAACAAAGTTGTAAGCCCAGTGCTTGCCAACCGGGGGTGCGCTACGCAAATCGCAAAAAAGATCAGCCATATCTTTTATAATAGCGTAGGCAGGGGAATATCCTCGCTCATCTAAATCAAGTATATACTTAAAAAAAACATCCTCTTTAATTGGATTGAGTTTATGCATATTGGCGCGGGTTTCGTCTTGTGCAGTGCGACCGTTTATTTTATAACGTACAATGCTCTCAAAAAGTTGATAGATTTTACAAGCGCGTTGAATGCTAATTTTTTGACGGGAATTAATAGCCTAAATAGCAAAAAGTATTCTAGCTTCTTTAGTTTCATTTGACATTGTGTTGTTGAGGAATTATTACGTAACAAAGTTAAACCAACGCGTTTATAGGAAAAGTGCGTTGTTTGCTTAAATGCGTCGCTCGCTTATAAACCACGTTAATTATTATAATATATTATTTAATATAATTTATATAAAAGCTTTAAATATATTATATTATATAAATTTAAAATTTATTATAAATATTTTATATAAAATTACCGGTGTTATATATATTATATAAATAATTAATTTAATTAAGTGTTTAATTTAAATAAAAAATATATTATATTTAAAAGCTTATATATAAAAATAATAATAATTTAATAAAAAATAAGTTTATAAATTAATAATTAATATATTTAAAATTTTTATTTTAAAAAAAATTTAATGGTATTTTTTATAAATTTATTATTATTTTATTTAATATTATTTTAAAAACCACATTAAAATTTTAACGTGGTTTTAAATGCATTTATAAATAAAATAATAGCAAATTTATAAAAAATATTATTAAATTCCCTTTTAAATAAAAATTTTAAATAATGTATTTTTTATTTAAACTAAACATTTAATTAAATTAATCACTTAATTTTTCATATAAAATATATTAAAAAAACCTATGTATTTTAATAAATATTAAAGCTATAAATTAACAATTAATAACGTATCTCCCACTTAAACCGGACACCTAATTAAGCTGGCCACCCGATTTCCCATATAAAATATACCGAAAAAGCCCGTGCATCTCAACGGATATTAAGGGTACAAACTAATACTTAGTATATTTGAAATCCTTATTTAAAGACGAATCCAATGGTATTTTTTATAAATTTGCTACTATTTTATTTAATACCTTTTTAAGAAACCACGCTAAAATTTTAACGTGGTTTTAAGTGCACCTATAAATAAAATAGCAGTAAATTTATAAAAATTACCATTGGATTCGTCTTTAAATAAAGATTTCAAATATATTAATTATTAATTTGTAGCCTTAATATCCGTTGAGATGCACGGGCTTTTTCGGTATATTTTTATATGGGAATTTAAGTGGCTAGCTTAATTAGGTGTCCGGTTTAAGTGGGAAATGCGTTATATTAAATAAATATAATACCTTTATAAAATTATTTATTAATTTAAATAATAACATTATTAATAATATATAACGGTAAAGCTATAATTATTATAATATTTATTTATAGTTATTTTAAATAGCTTTAAATAATAAATATATAAAATTAATAAAAAAAAAAATTATAAGTTATTTTTAAAAATATTTAAATATTTAATTATAAAAAATTTATAACATTATAATTAAATGCTATTAAATGTTATAAACATTAAAGCAATTAAATTATAATTAAATTATAAACGTTATAACCGCGCTAATAATATTACCTTTATAAAGTTATATTATAAATATATTAATTATTAATTTATAAATTTATTTTTTGCTAAGTTATTTAAAAAAAAAAAAAGCAAATAATACCTTATATAAAATTATTAATACTATATAAATTATATAAATAATTAATTTAATTAAATGTTTAAATTAAATAAAAAATGCGTTAATTATAATAAATAATTTTATAAATAATTTTAACAAATATTTTATTATATAAAAAATCAACTTTTCCTCCTTAAAGAAAAAGGGGTTGGAAATCAATAATATTAAGCCCTTAACCTATACTACGACCTAGCTGCTACCCCCTCGTGACCCAACTTCACTCTAGAGACCAATCTACCTAACATTTAGGTACCTCATACAGCTGACCGATTTGCATAGAGTCAATTTTTTACATGCCAAACAGACATGAAATCGTTTACGAAGAGCGTTTGAATACTTGGAAAAGGTAGGGCGATGATCAAATCAATACAATAGATACATTGCACGAGGTGAAGAGAGGAGTGTATGCAATTCATTTATTAAGACGTCCTTACTGCAATCCGTTCCAATTCCAGACGATAAACGAGAGACAACAGATGTCGCAAAGACGGTGTGCAAGTGGCTATGTGAAATCCCCGGCTCATCACCACTAACCGCCAACCACCAGGGACCACTAGAAGTGGTGCACAACAGGAACCATCCCCACGCATATAAATGCCGGGTATGAACAGTCCTATATGTACCGGCAAATCTAAAACAAACAAATTCTTTATCCGGGAGTACGATCAGGCATTAGGTGACGAAGGTTGAATTTGAGGAAGTGACGGCACTTGAGGTTCTCATGAATCCGTCTCACACATGCTAGGAATGAAGCAGATAAATTTCGAGCGACAATTCGATAGGGCAAGCCCAATTCTGGGAGGTGATCCAAATCGATCAATTCATCTATCCGTACTCGAAGTCATCCGTACTTGTTCGCAGCCAAAGTGACAGAACACACAGGCATCCCGCAGTTGCCATCTCGGCTATCGGCATAGTCGTGTCGATAGTCCGTCCCAGAAAGGTTCAAATGCATGTTGGGGACGACTTGTGTGAGAGGGTATCATGAAAAAGAGCTCGCGCTTAGCAGCAGCCGCCGCTGGATGGGTTGGAAACGTTGTGACCAGGACCAACCTGTACACCGGGTTTGGTGTTGGCAGTAGCCTGCGAGCCCTGGCGCTCCTTAATTTGGCGGGCCATAGTCAAGAAGGCCTGCTCAACGTTGGAAGCGTTCTTAGCTGATGTCTCAAGGAACGGAATTCCGAGGCTGTCAGCGAATTCCTAGAGCATGTATTAGCCAAGCGGGCCTGGGACAATATAGTTATGTGAGGGAACTGAGTGATGTGTGTGCATGTCATACCTTGGCAACCGTGTACTCGACGACCTTCTTGTCAGACATATCGCTCTTGTTGCCCACAAGAAGCTTGTTCACACCCTCGGTGGCATAGCGGTCAATCTCTTGAAGCCACTGCTTCACGTTGTTGAAGCTGTCCATGTCGGTGACATCGTAGACAACGCAGATGCCGTGAGCGCCGCGGTAGTAGGACGACGTGATGGTTCGGAAGCGCTCTTGGCCAGCGGTATCCCACTAAGAAACCGGCGTTAGTGACAGCATATGGTGCAGGGTGTGCTTGACTATCTTACGATTTGCAACTTCACTGTCTTGCCGTCAAGCTCAATAGTTCGGATTTTCTGCCTATATGTCAGCCTGGGTCATTTCACAGGGAACGCGAGACGGAGGGAGGCAGTAGGACATACGAAGTCGACACCGATAGTGGAAATGTAGGATTCCGTGTAGGTGTCATCCGCAAAACGCAGCAGCAGACAAGACTTTCCAACACCGGAGTCTCCGATGAGGAGGAGCTTGAAAAGGTAGTCGTATCTATCGTAGCGCGGCATCAGCTTGCATTCTCGCTGGAGGACCTCCTGGAGCTTGGCCGAATTGTTGTAATGCTCCAGGCCGGGGATGTAGATATCGCGAGAAGACATGGCGGATGATGCTGCAGTGATGTCGAAGTTGTGGTTGTTGTTGTGGTTGTAGGAAGGAGTGGAAGGCAGGCAGGATCAGAACAGGCAAATGGAACAAACTTGAAGAAGAGAAGGAAGAGAAGGAGGAGGGGAGGGACATCGTGGGCACTCTCAAGAGGGTGCCTCTTGAACCAGCAGTGGGCGAGGGGCGCAGGCAGGCGCGCAAGCAGGAGCAAACGAGGGGAACGAGGGGTCGAGCGAGGGGTAGACTCTGTCGGCGCCAGTCAGTTATCGAAGCCATCGTCGGCGCTGGTTTGGGGAAGCTTGGGCCGCCCAGGCTCGGCGATGATACATACTACTCAGGATTCATGGTGATGGAGGATGCGGCGGTCGACCGAGGCAGCAGAAAGGAGGTCGGCGGTGATGGAGAAGGGCAGGTGAGAATCAGCAATTAGATTAGCAGACAAGACCTAGTAAATGTCTGAGGGTTGCTACAGCACGGCACAACAACTGCGCAGTGACCGGGAGATCTCGGTGGTGTTTTGGTGGTTGTTGGAGGATGATGTAGAAAGAAGAATTAAGACAAGGCGTCGTTGTATCTGCAATCTGTAGGCTACTATGGTCGTCACGGAGCGGCAAGGGGTGCTAAGGCCGGCTGGTCACGCCAAACCACTAATGGACGAGACGGGGGTGCTACAGCCCAGACAGGCCCCACTGGCCGGCAACATGACGGGATGGGGGAGGTACACTCCCTAACTCAGGTACCTACAATAGTAGCTGCACACAGGTGCACACTGAAGTACCTACTGAGACTCTCTACTGAGACCCTCAGGTTATGTGCGGCCTTGTACAGGCTCGCACGCCTCACTCACCTGAGTGGTAGATTGCAAGTACCTCCGTGCCCCGGACTTCACTCACTCAGCTAAACCTACCTCTTAAAGAGTACATAGCAGGTATTGGTTGGTTTAAGGTTCCAGTATTTCACGCACAAACTATAATTCACCCACATACTGCTATCATAGTGCTCTAGCTTAAGTATTCATACCTACTACAATCCAGGTTGAAGACAGACATGGTGGATGAACAAAGAGTTTATCTAATTTCCTCAGCTAGGTGTAGCTAGGTGTACCCATAAGTAGTATACTTAGTAGATCTAGGTAAGTATATGTAATAGTACTGAGCTATCCAGGCAGTGGTTAATGACTCTTATCTCTCTTATCCAGCCAGTGCTCACATGATGCGGCTGCTCTCTATATTGTGTCATTGTTCTGCATCACGCGGATGCAACTATTTGTATCCAGCAACCCACGGGCAGACCACGGGCTCTTACATAAGCTTATGACGTAAGACAATTACAGACTCTAAGCCATGTAGATGCCCTAAAGTCAGTAAGTTACACAGTTGAGTCTGTAGATTTTGGCTTTTGGCTCACAATTCACAACCTACTTTTAGTGGAACCATGAAATAATTACACCAGACAGCTGTTTTCATTTGATTGGACAATCTGGCTTTACTACTGGCTTATCTCGTTTTCAGATGAGAAGACCAAAGATGCTCATATGAAACTAATTTGCAAGAGGCCGCAAACCTCTAAAGCTGTGTACTCCCTTGCATACATCAGGTGTTGAAAGTGAGACGTTAAGATTCATAACTTTTAGTTGTGCTGAGTATTACTTCAAAGTAAGTACCTACTTAATTTATGTATGTGATTCCCAGGAACGTTTCATGGTAAATGTGCTCTCATTGGATGAGATACAGGTACCGTATCCCACTTTGCCCTGTCAAACGCTCCTACCTCAGTAGGGTAGCGGGGAACATTTTTTGCGGTGGATCTCGACGCTAAGAGTCCGCTCCGGCTGTTCGGTTCAAGCCTTGCCTTGTCTGAAATTATATTACAACCTACCTACCTACTATGTAGATGAGCCTACCTGAACTCAACACTTATCTGCACGTATCAGCATGTACCTGACCTATTTCTCTACAGCAAGCTGAAAAGATAATAAGGGAGAGCCTGTTACATCATACCTCTAGCCCTTGCGAAATCCCTACCTATATCTCAACGCACTCTAGCAAGACGGCCTTACTGCCCAAAAGCAGTTACTACTTACTGAGTACTCACTTCAGCTTTCGATTTCAGCCGACCCTGGCCAGCAGCACTTGCGCGGCTCGCCTCTTCCCAAACCCCTCCAATCGAATTCATGCACAATTCTAATCCCGCCGTTGTTCATGTCCCTAAGCAACAGCACCAGTGTTGCTCGCACAACAACCCACATCCTGAGCTCTAGAGCTCCTGGTACGACTCTCTCGAGAGTGACTGTCCCTACAATATCCAACAATGCGACCCCTCGCTCTCCAATCTCTACAACACAGCCGATCAAGGCCTCGACATCCCTCGCTTCGATACCGTTGACGCCACACCCGACATTAACACCAAAATGGTTCAATTCAACAAAGCCACGATGCGACGTACCGATACCAGGTAGCAATGGCTCGACGAAACCCGACAACGAACGCAAAGTGAAACTCGGAAAGAGTAAGCAGTGCCTTGGATGGGTAGAGCTAGAAGGCGAATCTCCAGCATCGGACTAACGGTGACCCTCGCAACAGCCCTCCGCATAATCCAAGAGCGACTCCCAACCCTCCTGCAATCGCCCTTACCGCAGGAGATCCTGTCGCCCAACATCTCGCTCCACCTTTTCCCCTCGACACACCCGTACCTCCCCACCGTCTCCGGCCGAGTCGCATACATCGCCGCGCTCTGGACCTCACCAATCGCATGGAATCGCGTGCCCATCATCGGCAACGTGCGCCTAGAGATCCTCTCCGAGCGCATGGTGAGCGAGCCGCTGCACTTCTCGCCGCGGCGTCCCGGCGCATACGGGGAGCAGCTCGTGGTGAAATGGCGGACCGCCTCCTCTAGCGAATCAGACAGCAAATCCAAGCTCAGCCTGACGGAGCAGGGCGAGGGGAAACTCGACGCGCACCTCCGCGGGTCGCAGACGGCAGGCGAGAAGAAGGCCTTCACGGGGCTCTTCATATTCGAGTTCGACAAGGACGGCCGCGTCATCAGCCACACGATCGAGCACGTCGACGAGCACGGCGAGTGGGAAAAGGGCGTTGGCGCCCGCTTCGTCGGCCTGACGGACTGGCTCTTGGGCGGCATCAAGGGCCGCTCTGACAACGGCGGCGGTCTTCCTGCCCTGTGCGAAATTACTAGAGGTCGAGAGGCTAGAAAAGGACCGCGGTGACGAATTACAGACTTTCATGTAACATCATCGACCTGGCGTTGTACCATTTTGAATTGTAGCATTAGCCTCATTTTCCCCGGGCGGGTTGGAACCAAGCTCTGACGCTTGGGCGCGTGGATTTAAAGGGAGAAGAAATCAACAGGTAGAAAAGGGGCAATGGGCAAGGAAGCAATTGTACGAATAAGTCACCACTCAATCCTCAGAAAAGGAGGTGTATGTATGATACAGCAGAACCCTTGTACGAGACGACTATTATTACTATTATTATTTGTTACACAATTTCAGCTACAGACGGGATAATATGTCATTTATTCCCTCTCACTTACTCACTCATTCACTCACTCACCCATCTCTACTTGTCGCCACTTTCTTATGCTTCTCCCTCTGCTTCACTGGTGTCCCAACCATGAAATCATAGACATGCTTCTCAAGATCTTTCTCCCGGATAAGCGAGAACTTCAAATTCGCCAGCGGCGATGTGACAATCGCCCCCCGATACCAGTCACGCCAAATCTTCTGCACCACGTTCCCCTCTCCATCCCTATCCTTTTCTCTACCATCAACAACGAGCGCCGTCTCGTTCCCCATCATAGCATGCGTCCACTCATCCCGCTCAGTGACGCAAACAAGGACCTCACTCTGGTACTGGTGCTGATGATCAAAGCGATCGACAACATGGAACAGCGCGCCAAAGATCTGCTGGCCGCCCGTCTCTCCATAGCGCAGTGCGCTAAAGGACACGGCGGCCTTGCGCACGCGCCGCGCCGTCTGTGAGGGTATGAAGTACGTCATCGGGCTGTTGAAGCCGAAGCTGTCGCACGGCTCGAGCTCGCCGAGGAGGTAGACGGCGTCGAGGGCGAAGTTGAACCAGGTGCGGGGCGGGGAACTTGTGCGTCGCTCGGGCACTGCTGCCTCTCTACTTCTACTCCCGCTACCAGTACCTACCGTTGATGACGAGGTGCTTGGTATCGGCGAGGGGTCCAGGAGGTCGTGGTATGAAGACATGTGAGATAGAGACGGGTTATCGGAGAGAAGCCAGGGTTGAGCTGGAGGCCCGTGAGTTGGCTGTGGCGTGATGGGAGGGGACCGGATGGGTGCGGGAAGATGGAGGTCTGCGCCGGCTAAGACCAATGGGACTTTCCACTCGAAGCTCAGCTCGTAGTGCTTCAGTGCTAGGACCCGCGTCTCGGGGCTTACGTGTAGGAGCACTGGGATGGAAGGTCTGTTGATGGAGCGTCGACCCCAGAGTTCGTCGCGCTGTCTTTCGACGGAGGAGGCGCCGTCTTCTAGGTATACTGAGTTACGTTGTCAGTAGTTATTTATGTGAGTGTAGATATAAAGGAAGCTAGTGAGAGAAAATGTATAAATGAAGGTGTAGAGTTTATATATATCAAGAATCGAGAGAGAATGGTGAGAACGGGGCAAGAATGAATTAGGTGCCTTATGAGCATCTCAGAATGACTTACGGCATGCTATCCCCACGATCCGCGGCGCAATCAAGTACTCCCAGACCTTCAGGCGGAGCTCCGCAGGTAAAGCAGAGAATTGATGGAAAGATGGACTATTCGCCCTGTGCCATGCCGTCAGGGGCATTGTGTGAACAGTGTATGTCTCGAGGCCATCGCTCAGCAGCCGGAACTCGAGCCAGAAAGCCGGATGTGTGAGATTCTCTAGCATGATAAAATGACTATCGGCCTAGTAGCCGGGAGTTGCAGTCTGTCTCGTGGTGATTATTGGTGACTCGCCGGGCTGGTGGTGAGACAAAAGTGACAGCAGAAGTTGTATCAATCATCCAAGGCGAATGAGTTTAGACGTTGTGTATCTTCCCGTATATCCTGTCTTCACCTCGTCCTGTCATGTGCTTGGCAGCCTCGTTACCTAGCCGCGGGTAGGTAGATGTAGGTATGTTGCCGTGTACGCCGGACATCTATCGGGATGTGGTCTTATCTAAAGATTACACAAGCCGATGAAGTATTAGGTAGTGACTAGCTCAGACAACCACTTCTTATACGCGAGGAGAGCGATTTTCGATCTATCCTCGAAAAAAGGGATTTAAGACTTGTTAATCGCCTGCTCCTTGATGTTTTGATATTGATTGAGGTTGGAGATGCATGTTCTTATCGCTCTGGAGGCTGATTGATGCCGTCGCACAAGGTTTGGATGCAGGTTGGAGGAAAGGCCTACTGGCCCGGCTTGGCATCCGATTTATTGCCCGATAAGGATCCGCCTTACTTACACGGGCCGGGACGTCACGAAGTTTCAGCTCTACAATCCTGTGAAATACTCATAAATCATATCATCAATCACTACGATGAAGATTGTGGGGTATCCTATCAATATTATTTTAGTAAAAAGAACTCGTTTCTATTGCGCTGTGTTCGAAATCTGTCGACTTATCTACCAACTAAGGCATTCCCGCAAATGTAACTGTTTAAATATCCATGCCTGGGTATATTTACACAAATGCGTAGTTCTCAGCAATGGAGAAATAAATCAGCACAGGATTAGCCCTGTAGAGTGAGGGTATATACGATGCCCTGAGTCAACAGTCATTTGAACGCTCTACATCTATGACTGGAGCTTGAGCGAGTATGCAAACGAAGGGACATCGAGATATTGGAAATCTCGAATATAAATATGAAGTGAATGCCTTTATAGTTGCTACTTGCAACATATTGTATGTATAAGGTACAGCAAAGTAGGCGTAATGACTGAGAAATCGAGATATATATATATATACTTCAAGTTAGGAACTACGATGCTAACTTAAGGTAGGCACAATGTCAACTAGTTTTAGCCTACCTATCAGATAGCCTACTCAGTCTGGCGATACTAGGACCATCGCTAGTGAATCAAAGGTAGTTCAAGTTCGAAAGCGATACTATGCACAAAATATACTATCGATCAAGGCAAGTCGTGCCAGGGTGTAAACAGAACTGCAGCTCAACGCATGCATACGTATAGTAAAGTTTCTCTATGCATGCTAGTTATAGAGCAGGTCTGACAGAACAGGGGCTGCTTTGATGTGTCTAGAAAGACTCAAGGCTTTTTCCGAAGGATTCTCCCCAGGACTCGGTTCCTCTTTTATTACCGGATATGGTCATTCGACCTCTCCATTTCCCCAAAGCTGCCAAGACCCG
This sequence comes from Xylaria arbuscula, assembly GCA_022385695.1. NCBI lineage: Eukaryota > Fungi > Ascomycota > Sordariomycetes > Xylariales > Xylariaceae > Xylaria > Xylaria arbuscula. Next base: position 934,733 of record MU279345.1, read on the forward strand.
TAACGTTTCGTCATGTTGGTGTGCCTGGGCAGAACTGGGGAAGTAGTGGGAAAATCACATCACGTCTTCCCTTCTCCATTATCCAACATGGTATTTTGTTTTGCTTATATACCAGCAAGTCTAAATCCGGACGAATGGATCTATGTATTAATAGACTTCCATATTTGTGGATGATTGGGGGTGCCAGTAAACGGCCCGTCGCCATAGAAGAGCGGCGTATCAGTAGCCCATGCATTATCACCTGCTAGGTAAAGTCCCTACCCGGTCAGAACCCAGTCGAAGGAACCCAGAACCTGGGGCCTGGCTTGGCCTGGGGTCAGCAGTCAGCCCTCCCAGCTGGTTGGCTCTCTGCCTGGCTCTGGGGTACTTTGCAGTGTAAATGCGAACGCCCACTTTTTTCTTGTGTCCTGTTTCCCATCGCATGCGCATCCAAGATTGATTGCATCACTCATCACTTGCCCATCCCCGTCAACCCAAAGACAGCAAAAGTCGCTTGCATTGCGCAGAGTTGTACATATTTTCCGTTCGGGTGTCTTGCGACTTTATTGTATGTATTTTCATGAGTCTATTTTGTTTATATGTACTAGATTTTCTGGCAGTGGTTGTTGGACATAAAGTGCGCTACCGTTCGGCGCTATTGTCGCGCCGGTGTCAGCGCCGTCAGCGGCAGGTTAACGACCAACACTTATCGAATTCAGTCTTAGATTAACTGGCGAGGCTCGTCTTCTGCGCCGTTCCTCCGAACTCATCCAACCAGAGTGCATCCACTTGTCCGAGCACGACCCACGCGGGACGACCACGCGGAGGTGCAACGCTCCCCCAAGTTACAACCACCTCACAACCGCCGCGCCCAGGTTCCCCACGAACGTCATTCCTCGCTGCAGCAGAGCCTAGGTGGGGTTTTCAGCTGATTCCCTCCCTTCTCCATATCTCTCGTCCGTCTTGTCCTGTGTAGGTAAGAGTCAGTCCATCAGTAAGGTCCGGGTCGTGCTACGGTCCAGTCATCGTCGTCGTGCTTAGCCGTTTCATTGCTCGCGCTCGCTCGCTCGCTCGCTCATTGCATGCCCACCCGCTAAGCGGACGAGCTACCCCATACCTGCTGTGGTGTTGTTGCTGCCACCATCCAAATTGAAAAACTCCGAGCATAACCGCCATTGCCGAATCATATTTCCCATCCCCCTGACTGTTGATCCAATCTCCTCGGAGGAGAAGGCAACGTTGTGTGTGCGTGTTGTGCCCGTGTGCTTGTATCGTCGTCTCGTCGTCTATCTCCGCCCGAGTCTGCGCTCTCCGTTCTCCAGCTTCGCTTCGCCCGCCAAGCAGTGCCTATCTCCGTTGCCATCTACAGCGTGTAGTAAAGCAGTCCCTGGAGTCCCGGCTGGGCGTAGTACGGGGTTCTGTATGGGGCTCGGTTATCTTGCTTCAAGGTATGTTGTGTTTTCCCTTTGCCCTCTGCCCCAGTCTGCGCAGTGCCTTTATGCAAGACTCTCTCGGCAGAATGCGCCAGGTTCCGGTGGACTCAGAGTCTTGTGCGTAATGTCGGCTCTGCGGATGGGCAATTAGGCCGGCCATCAACCCACCCTGGCCCAATCACGTTATTTGGCAGCGGCTATCGTTGAGGCAATCTCCCTTTCCCACCTTCCCACGGCCATGCACTCGCAGAGGTCCGCATGTGATAATGGGGCCATCATGCTGGGCCCTGCCTGGACCTCGTCTCTCGTCTCTCGCGGTTTTGCCGTATATCCACCAACCCGGCCTGCCATCGGCCGACGTTGCGGTTGCATCACTACCTCCACCGCACTGTAGGCGATTTATACATTGTCTCGATCGTCTCGCTTCTACCTCGTCCTGTTCCTCTCCGTATCATTCTCGCTCGACCGTCACACTAGGAATCAGTTCAGTTCCCAAGTGGGGATTTTCATGGGATGCCCGCTTATTGCCTTCACGATTGCCACTACTTTTACCGTACCGCTCTTCGCGGCCTGAACATTGGCACCTTTGTCTCGCCTTTATACGCTTGATGACGTCTGGCTCAAGCTGACGAAATGCCTACTCAAGTTCGGATTTTTGCTATGCCCAAGTCTCTCGGTGAGACCCTAGCATCATCTAGTTCGCCCACATCACTACCTAAGCCCAGAGAGCAACTCACCAACGGATTCACCAACGGGGAATCATCCTATCTCAAACTATCGCCCTCCATGTCTAGAGGAATGGCAATCCCCGAGGAGTCCAAGGATGGCGGCGTCACTTTTGCCGCCCAGGACAGCCTGCCCAAGCTACCCATCCCCGACCTCGAGAACTCTTGTCGGAAGTATCTCGCTGCCCTACGGCCTTTGCAAGGACCTCGGGAGCATGCAGAGACGAGGCTGGCAGTCCAGGATTTCTTGAAGTCAGACGGTCCGGACCTTCAAGAAAAACTTCAGAAATATGCGCTCGGAAAGAGCAGCTTCATAGAACAATTCTGTAAGTGAACATTGCATATATCTGACAGCAAGATACTAATTTCACTTTCAGGGTACGACTCATATCTGAATTTTGATAACCCTGTTGTTCTCAATTTGAACCCGTTCTTCTTATTAGAAGACGACCCGACACCCGCAAGGAACAACCAGGTGACCCGTGCAGCGTCTCTTGTAGTATCAGCATTAGAGTTTGTTCGGGCCGTACGTCGAGAGGAACTATCGCCAGACACTATCAGGGGAAAGCCCCTGTGTATGTACCAATATTCGCGACTCTTTGGAACAGCACGTGTACCCACAAACCACGGCTGTCAAATCGAACAAGATCCAGATTCGAAGCACATTGTTGTGGCTTGTCATGGTCAATTTTACTGGTTCGACGTACTTGACGACAACTCAGACTTGATTATGAGTGAAAGGGACATTGCAATCAATTTACAAACTATTGTGGATGATGCGGTTCAAACTCCAATTCAGGAGGCTGCTAAAGGTGCACTTGGAATACTTAGTACGGAGAACAGGAAGATCTGGTCCGGCTTAAGAGAGGTACTAACGAGAGAGGAGCGCTCAAACAATGCCGATTGTCTTGGTATCGTTGACTCTGCTTTATTCGTCCTCTGTCTAGACTATACCGAGCCTGCGACGGCAGCCGAATTATGCCAGAACATGCTCTGCGGCACAAATGAGGTAGTTAAGGGAGTTCAAATTGGCACATGTATCAATCGGTGGTACGATAAGCTGCAGATCATCGTCTGCAAAAACGGAAGTGCAGGAATCAACTTCGAACACACCGGTGTCGACGGCCATACGGTACTACGGTTTGCTAGCGATGTCTATACAGACACAATTCTCCGTTTTGCCAGATCGATCAATGGACAGGCTCCCAGTCTTTGGAAAACAACCAGCCCGGATCCTTCCAAGCGAGACCCCGAAAGCTTCGGAGACGTCAATACTACCCCTCACAAGCTGGAGTGGGACATGATCCCAGAACTCAACGTTGCGGTACGGTTTGCAGAAACGAGACTGGCCGATCTAATCAGCCAAAACGAGTTTGAGTGTTTAGATTTCAGTGGATATGGCAAGAACTTCATTACATCAATGGGCTTCTCGCCTGACGCATTCGTGCAGATGGCATTCCAGGCCGCTTACTATGGGCTCTACGGAAGGGTAGAATGCACGTACGAGCCTGCCATGACAAAAGCTTACCTCCACGGCCGGACTGAGGCTATCCGTTCCGTGACGGATGACACAGTGAATTTTGTCCAGACCTTCTGGGCTGACAACCCAGCGGAATCAAAGGTTGAAGCACTTCGAAAAGCGTGTGAGCAGCACGTAAACAGCACAAAAATATGCGCAAAAGGAGAAGGCTGCGATCGCCACCTGTACGCCTTATTCTGCTTATGGCAAAGATACGTCGACGAGCAGACCAGCCAACCGCCAAGCAGTGATGGATACTCAAGCCCTATAGATAACGGTTCTACGCTCGAGTCCGCCGTCGGAAGTCCCAGCAGGGACTCCATAAACTCGGATATAGAAATTCAATCACACCGACGTCACGACAGCACAGCATCAAACCCCCGATCACGAGACCTTCATCCTGTCCCCGCCCTGTTTGCCGATGCAGGCTGGGACAGACTCAACAACACAATCCTATCAACGTCGAACTGCGGGAACCCATCGCTGCGCCAGTTCGGATTCGGCCCGACGTCCGGCGACGGCTTTGGTATCGGCTACATCATTAAAGAGGAGGGTATCAACATCTGTGTCTCAAGCAAGCACCGGCAGACTAAGCGCTTCGTCGACGCACTGGAGAGCTACCTGCTTGAGATCCGCCGGGTCCTGCGCATCACCGGCCGCAAGGCAGCCACTGTCAAGCAGACGCGGGCCCGCGAGGTGGACCACGCCAAGGTGAAGACGAGTAACCGGCTCAAGGCCCGCGGCCGCATGATCACGGGGCTGGACAACAATGCTATGCGTCTGAGGTTGGCGAACGGGTCGTCTACTGGTACACGGTCGCCGACTGAAGAGAGCATGGTGATGAGCGATGATGAATTAGGCGGCTGTAAGTCTTCAAAATATTTCTATCTATCCAAGGCGTCCCCACATCCCCCACAGACCAAACAGCGCAGACTATATACTAACACGCTTTCTATTTAGATGGATTTTTCGATGCAGGCATGCTCCTACAAGCGCTAAAGGCCCGGGGCGAAGCCTTCGATAACGGCGAGGCGAAGCCGTCAGAGCGCGCGGCCGCCAACGCCAGGAGAAGGGAAATAGGGAAGAAGTTACGGCTGGCTGAGTATTGATCCGCAATCGGGATTGGATCCAATGGTTGCGTTGGATGAGGGGGTTCTTGGGTGTACAGGCTAGGTATAAGAATCGCTGGCTCTCTATATATGTGTGTGGCTATTATGTAAGCTTGGATATCATTTTTGGATTACACGAGATACCATGAGATGAGACTAGATGACAAGATGAGAATTGTATAAATATTATTCTGTTCTCAGAGGCGCATTTTAACCTTGCGTACATAATTCATTCAGTATCTATGATTTTGTTTATCCGAGGTTATTCATAACTGAAGTGGACTGGATGTTCGCTACCGTCGCATCTCCAGTTTGACAGTTCCTAAGAAAAATTCTCAAGACATCTCACTTGTCTCGCGAAATAAGCCGATACCGGTAGAAAAAAGGAACTAGCAAAACTTAAAACAATACTAGCTCTTACTCTTCCTACTTGCACTTTTTTTTTAGAACAGGCATTTTAAGCAAGAGGTAACGATTGATGAGATGAGGTATCAAATTTACTTTATATAATTCGCAGCAATTACACTATTGCTCCCCTCAAGATAGGTGGTCAGAAATAGTAAATGATGAACCCCTCCAACTCCGGACTTAATGCTATCAAACCAATTAGATGCCCCCCCGCCCACCCCTTCCTGCTTCCGCCGTCTACAAGTACTTATGCTCGGTTGGATAGATGGGCCCATATGTAGATGGATATGACTTATCTTACACCCTGGGTATCTCTCTTTCCGCCGCACGTAAGATTTCTCTGGTAGTATATAAGGTTTAGGGGGTAAAATACTTTGCTCTTTCTCATACTCTTTTTTCCTTTACTTAAGAGTAGCTCTCATCACTGCAGCTCATGGAATTGGCCGTGGTGATTCGAGTTGTAATCCCTCTCGCCGACAACGTTGCCGCCAGCCTCGTGCACAGTCGGCGGCACGTTGGCAACGACCTGCTGACCGGGCTGCGGGCCCCAGTTCGAGCTGAGCGTAGAAGTCGGGCTCTGGGGCTGTACGCTATGTCTGGCATCGGAGACTTGTGATACGGGGCTCGTGGAGTCATTGCGGTCGGGCACGCCAGTCGGTGCCAAACTGACGAATCCGCCAGGCTTCTGTTCCCCGGGGGGATAGTAAGCCTGCGGGGGAGTAGGATGTTGCTGGTATGGGGGCTGATCGTAGGCGGGTGCACCATTGTATGACTGCTGAGGATAGCCGGAAGCACCCCCTGGTGGTGGCTGACCCGCACCACCCGCGGCGGCTGTCTGCTGCATCGGCTCTGCGGTGCTCGCGGCGGCCTTTTTCTTGTTGGTGTGGCGGACGATGAAGAAGATACCGAGGCCGATAAGCGCAAGACCACCGACGCCGCCGACAACACCGCCGACGATGGGCCCAACGGGAGTTGACGACTTCTTTTGCGAAGAGGTATCGTTGCCGTCATTGTCATCATTATTTCCATTGCCATTACTGTTGCCATTGCCGTTATCACTGCCGCCGTTGTTGGTTCCACTGCCACCGTTACTGCCGCTACCGCCGTTTCCGGTAGGGGTTTCAGTAGTACTCGAGGGGGACGCCGAGTCAGTGAAAGAAAGGACGAACGACCCATCATCACTGGCGCTATTTGAACCGGAGCCGCCGGTTGCGGAAGCTGTTGAAGTAATGGTAAACTCTTGGAAACTCCGGCCATCGGTCTCTCCGATATACGTCGTATAGAGTTGCTGAGGTGTCGAGATATCAAGAGAAGCACACAGGAAATCCTCGATCCCACTGAAGAATGTGATCGTATTACAGTAGGGGAGAGCTGTATTCGTGCTATAAAAAACGTAAGCGGACGTCTTCAACCCGGGTTCTCCTCTACTTACCACTTGAGAGTAAAAGTGTCCTGGAGACATCCATCGTCACATGCGCTGCTCGAGTAAACTTCTTGGTAGTCCAAGCAAGTAGCGCGGAGACCACAGTAATCACCCTGGCAACATCCAGCACGACCGAAAGTTGACTGGATTATAAAAGCACAGGTGTAGTCATCGTTGCAGGTAATCGGGGCGCCTGGTAATGAGATTAGAATAAGTAGATGGGACGGAACGAAGAGTCCTTACCGGCCCTTCCAGAAACGTAGCCGCAAGTGTTATCTGGTCCGATGAGAATGGTCTCATCATCACTCGATCCCGATTGTCTTTTTAGGAGTTCTTTTATACTGGGAGCTTCTGTAATCTCCGGCAGGTGAAAGGTAGCATCAGGAACGACAGCTTGTGTTGCTTTCGCTGGTCGTCCATCAAAGGCTAGGGCCCGGGCGGCCGTAACCAGTGTTGCGGCAGTGAGCAACCTCGACATGATGCCGTTAAATCTGATCGACTCTTTCTATTACTCTATTCACAGAACGAAGACCCACACGCGATGAGAATAGAGCAACAATGTCTCTCACAATCCAAAACGCGTGGACCTAATGGCGGAAGAAAAAGTCTACGCGAAAGAGGAACAAAAAGCCAACATCCCAAATTTGGGGGACATAGAGGGCCATGTATACTTAAGAGGTAGCCTAAGAGAGATACTAAGTACGGCCAAGGGTCCTCCTCTCGCAAGGCATATTTTCAGGTCACCTTGGGGCCCCCGGCCTAGATTCATTCCTCCAAGCTGCAGCCACAAGGCAACTAGAGCACTGGACTGTTCCATTTTACGAGGGAGAGCTGGAGAGGAGATTGCACGCCAAGTATCACGGACCAAAGATGGCCAATAGCAGCGGAAACTTTCCGGCCGGCTGCAGAAGTCTAGCGGTAGCTGAACAGCTCAGAAAAACGCCAAGACGCTACCCAGTCCAGGGTCGCCGCCACGGGACCTCGCGAGGCGTAGAGGTGCGTCTATGAAGTTGGTTGAGGCTCTCAGCTGGAACGGCCTGGATGAGGCGAGGGAGGAGCCCGGCCAACTGGTTTATAAGTCCAGTCCATATCGATATGCACCCAGGAGCCTCAGCTTCTCCCATGAGCACAACGCAACTGAAGCTGGAAGAATTCCTTCTCGTTCACACAAGAAGCCGTCCTAATAGCAGTACTTGACCATAGCTCGTGTCCCTCAGTTAGGGAGGTAACTATCATGCAGCTGTGCTGCGGCTGAGGATACACTAGTCCTAGCTCATATTAGCTTCTAGTCCGTCAAGTTTTTAGCGGTGGTACCAAGCGATTTAAGACATTGCCAATACATAAGACGGAACAACTAACTTGAGTCTAATACCGCAGCCTCCCTCTCAGGATGACCCATTTTGCTGTACAGACCGTTGGGTTGGGGTAATGGGGAGCGAGGCAGAGAGGGATGAAAAGAGGGGAAATACTCTGGGTCAATACTCTGTATTGCTCGGTTTCTTTCGGTATGGGTTTAGGTTTGGTGTTTCGGTGACAGATTCAGCATGGTCGCTGTTTAGTGCACCATGAACAGAAGTCCATATAATAGTTTGGGTCATCCTCTGCCATCGTCGCCATTGTCATCGTCATCGGCCAGAACGTTCTGTACTACTCCAAGGGAAGACAGATCGTTCCCCATGCGGCACAGCTCGGATGGCTCCGGACATCTCGGCAAGGAACTATTGAGATGTGGCAATGGTGTGTGTTGATTCTGGCCGCCCGAGCTGCTGGTATCACCTACACACACTAATTTCACGTGCATTTACATGTAGGCCTAAGCAGGTATTGCCGGCGCCTATTTTTAGCTTCTGAACGCTAGAGGAGGTGAAGGTGGTTTGCGATTGAGGTGTATGTAAGTATTGGGTCAACTGCAGGGACCAGAACACTGTATATGGTCATATATGTATTTATCCATGCACACTCTTCACTTCGGCCGACACTCCAAACAGATGTCAACAGATGGCTCGCTTTCAACCTCTCACGCGCCTGCAGTAACACTTGTCGTTCAACGACCACTGGAAAAAGGGTAAAAGGGTAGTTGCGGGTGGTAGAAGCCGAGTAAACACAAATAAATTCAAGGACAGCCCGGTCTTACGATACCCTTCCTGAGGTACTCTCAGTCTCGGCAACGCAGACCCGCAAATGCAGCAGTGCTCATGAGCGACCTGTCCCAGGTTCTGCCGGACTTCCCTGCCGCCCAGTATGCGCGTCTCTTGCCGGCCCTCGAAAAGCACAAGCTGACTGTCACCGACCTGCTCACTCTTGAGCTACCGGAAATCGGGAAACGCACACAGCTGCCGCTCTTGGATGTCAAGCGTCTATGTAATGCCATATTAGCTGCTCTGCATGCCGACCTTGGCGTGGGTGGTGGTGCAGATGAGGGCCATGGGGAGACGAACGAAAAGGGAAAAGACAAGCAGGATGAGAAGCAGGATGAATCACGGCTGGAGCAACACTCTAGCATTGAGAAAAGCCCCCTGAGACAAACCGGCACGCAACTCTCAGCACGGCCCTGGCACACCATCAGCACCCTCGACGCCTCTCTAGACGCAGCCCTAGACGGCGGCGTCCCAACGGGCTACATCACAGAAATCACAGGCGAAAGCGGCGCCGGGAAGACGCAATTCCTGCTCACGCTGCTCCTATCCGTGCAACTCCCGCCACCGCACGGGCTCGGGCGGCCAGCGCTGTACATATCGACAGAAGCCGCGCTCTCCACAAAGCGGCTCTCGCAAATCCTAGCGCAGAACCCGTTCTTCCGCACCCTGGACGCGGAAACAACCAGACCGTCCCTGGACCGCGTCATCAGCACCGTGACGCCGGACCTCGAGTCGCAGGACCACATCCTCACGTACCAGGTGCCCGTGGAGGTAGCGCGGCGCAACATCGGCCTGGTCGTCCTGGACTCGGTAGCCGCGAACTACCGCGCCGAGTTCGAGCGCGGCGGCGGCGGCAGCGGTGGTGGTGGCGGCTCTAATATGGCCGCCCGCAGCGCCGAGCTGGTGCGCCTGGGGCATCTGCTGCGGGAGCTCGCGCGGAAGCACGATCTAGCCGTGGTTGTGGCGAACCAGGTAGCAGACCGGTTCGCGAGCACGAATCTCCTCGGTCATCCGTCTTCCTCGATCCCCCAGTCATCGAATTCGTCCGCTTTTAAGAACAGCGGTACGTCAAGGCCAACACCAGGAGGAGCACCCCACCAATCCCGGCACCAGCAACTCGCAGCAGCCGGCGCCACCCCGCGTCGCTTCGGCCCCATGTCTCAAGAAAGCCCCCTGGCCTCGCGCAGCCGCAACCTCAACCCGAACCCAGCAGACGCAGAACCAACGAGCAGCATGGCCGACATCGTCGTGCGCTCCAGCATGCCGGAGCCGCCGCCTGAGGACTTCGTCCCCACCGCGCCTGCCGCGCTCTCCCTCGACCACCAGCAGCGGTGGTTCACGGGGTGGGGCGACGACCCGCATCATCACGAGACGCTGAAGACGCCGAGTCTGGGCCTGGTATGGACGACGCAGATCGCAGCGCGCATCGCGCTGTTCCGGCGCCCCGCGTACGGGCGGAAGGTAGTCGTCGAAAACCAGGTTAATAATGATGGGACGACGGTGGATGAATACGGAGATGAGGACGTCAGTGTTAATGCGGGACCGTATATCAAGTCGTGGCGCAGGTGGATGAAGGTCGTCTTTGCGCCGCATGTGCCTGGTACTGGGCCCGGACTTGACGGTGCTGTTGAGTTCGAGGTCGTCGCCGGTGGATTGAAGGGGGTGGAGAAGGCGAAGAGGAACAAGAGGGTGAGGGGTGGGAGTGATTGATTGTCTGGTTCATTGGTTGATTGCGAAGTGTCATGGGAGAGATATTGGAGGCGTCTAGTATGGATAGATGGATACGAAAGGATATTTGATTTCGAGCCTCGGTGAGATGCTCGCGGCAGGATAGAATGTTGTCGTATATTGGTTGAACGTGTAGATAATGCGAGGTGCATATACAATAGCTTTACATGTAAATGTTATAGAGAGAGAATATCACATAGATCTCACCAGATTCTCTTTGATCATTTTACTGCAATCATTTGATTGGTAAAGTCTTCTCTTTTTGATTACCTAGATATCAAGGTACATAAGTTGCTTTGAAACTTCTAGCTACTACTCCGCGCTCGCACTATGCAGTCAAAAAGTCCAAATATGACAAACACCGTCCAATGCTGAGGAAAAGGAAAGGTAAACATGCGATACATCATCTGGGGTGGGGAAATTCGTCTTCCAGCTGCAATCGTACGCCCACGTTCATACTGACCAGCTCTTGTACCAACAACTTCGCAGCATAAGGCATCGTCATCTTGGCGACCTGCTGGCTAGACCTACACGTGTTACAGTAGCCCTTGGATCCGAACAGCCCGCACCGCTGACAGACATCGAGGGTGACTGCATCCGAGCTAGTCATGAGACGCTCGAGAAGGAGTTGCGAGGCACCATAGGCGACGAGACAGTCACGTTCCATTTCTCCCAGACGCAGTCCACCGTCTCGCGATCTTCCTTCCGTGGGCTGGCGCGTAAGAATAGCCCGGGGTCCACGTGAGCGTGAATGCATTTTGTCTTGTACCATGTGCTTCAGTCGCTGGTAGTAGATAGGACCGTTGAAGATATACGCTTGTAAAGGCTCGCCTGTGATTCCGGAAGTGAAGTAATCCTTGCCTTCCCATGAGAAACCCGCATCGACGAGTTCCGCACTCATCGCTTCCAGAGGATGCGAGCGGAAGGCATCACCATAGCCGTAGTCTCTTCGCCCCTTGATAATGGATGCTTTACCTGTAAGACATTCTAATAGCTTTCCGACTGTCATACGCGAGGGAAAACCGTGGGGGTTCATGATAATGTCAGGGACAATACCCGCATCTGAGAACGGTAAATCTTCTTGATCTACTATGATACCAACAACACCTTTCTGTCCGTGACGTGACGAGAACTTATCACCTATCTCAGGTCGTCGAGTCTGCCTGGTTTGGACCTTGATGAGTTGAGTCTCCCTATCTGTCTGCGTAATCATGACCTTGTCGATATAGGCTGGGTCTGCCGCCTTGTAGGTAATGGGAGACTCGCGGAATGCCTCTGGTCTGCGTTCCATGCCTATAGTTGAGCTTGTGGTGTCTTGAGGACTCTCCTTCTTGATCATGACTTGGCCCGATTCTACCATCCAGCCAACATCTGCAAGGCCATCCTTAGACAAAGCTTTGTTCTTTTCAAGTTCCGGATCTTTGTCTCCGATGCGCTCGCGGGTTCCGTTCGGGTACCTTTGAAGGTCGGCAGCATATTTCTTGAATACTTGCGCCCGTCCAAAGCCACGATCCAAAGACGCTTTGTTTAATACAAGAGCGTCTTCTATATCATACCCAGAGTACGACATGACGACCACAGTAGCGTTCTGGCCCGCAGGCAATTTATCGTAGTGGATAAGCTCTATAGTCTTGCTGATGACCATCGGTCGTTGGGGATACACCATAGTTAAAAGTAGGGTATCAATACGGTTGAATTGGTTGTAGGCAATGGCTCCAATCGCTTGTTTACCCATAGCACATTGGTATGTATTTCGTGGCGATTGATTATGATGAGGGAAAGGAATAAGACCAGCAACAGCCCCTAGCAGTGTGAAGGGTTCAATCTCAAGATGAGTGGTTGCTTTCGTGATATCTTTTTCGGTACCAGCGATGAGAGTGTCGTTCTCTTCATTTGCATCGAGATACTCGACGACACCATTGCGTAAGAAGTCATCAAATGTAATCTTTTCAGCTTGTAGCATCCTCAATTGACTTTCTTTTATTCTTGGCTTTCCGTTCTTCACAATGATGTATGGTCGACAAATTCGACCTTCGTCTGTGGCTATGTGTACGGCCGACAGATTTTCGTTGACGTTAATACTCACGAACGGAGATATCCAACCGCGACGTCTCATGGTGCGAAAATTAGCGGCAAATCGTTTAGGGAATCGAGTGAGAGCGAATGGAGTTCCATTGATGTGTACAACATATGTGCCTTTTTTGTGCATCTCTGCACCAGAGAAATTTCGAAGAGGCTCTGCTGGAGGATCCAAAGTAAATGCCCATCTTCTGATAGGAGTTTCATCAGCATCGGTAGTAATATGAGTCATTAATGCCAAGTTCTTGACCAGACCACACGCCTCGCCTTCAGGGGTATCAGATGGACAGAGCATGCCCCATTGTGATGGCTGAAGAGCACGAGGGCCGCTGACTTTGCGAGTCTTCTCGAACTGACTGCTTATGCGAGTCATCATTCCAAGCGCTGCTATGTAGCTAAGCCTACTTAGAACATGAGTAACACCGGCTCGGTTCATTCTGAATCGTTGGACAGTCCAGTTTCCTGTCTGTATCGCACGATTTAATCCTTCCGTAATATGTTTTCCCTGAGCACCTATCTGCAAGAGAGGGTCCGCTGGAATCGCACGATGCTGTTTTTTTAGAGTGTTCTCAATATTGAACTTGAGAGAACTTAAAAAATTCTTAAACAAATCTTCAAAGAGTAGTGAGAGAAGCTGGCCGGCAAGTTCAAAACGTTTGTTTCCCACGAAATCCCTGTCGTCGACCAGCTTTGGATTATGACGGGCCATCAGAACTCGCCGTGTCATCATAGCAACGTAAATGGCTTTAGGATAGAAGTCCAAGCCTTCGACCGGAATATGCGCGATGACAATGTTTGCGAGAGCATCAAGACCCTCTTCGATGACACTACGCCGCGGCTGAGGGGGACCTCCTCTGGCTGGCCGTCCTTTCATTCCCATTTTTACTCTGGCACCTATATACTCAAGCGCTTGTTGCTGGGTGAACACCTCGGCCACTACCGCTTCTGAGAAATTGATCTCGAAATCGTCTTGGTACCTAGCGTCGGAGCCAGTGACCAGCTGCATTATTTCGAAATCGGTGAGACCCCCAAGAGCCTTGAGGATGATAACGATTGGAATCGGCTCGGCCAGGACGTTGTGCTGGAGGTTGATGCGCTCTTTCTTGAGGGTAACGTATGTCTTTGATTTCCTTTCGTGTGTAGAACTAGTGACGGATGCCGTAATGATGTTGTTTTTCTCGTCGGTCTCAATGATGACACGGTTTTTGCTCAGCTGCTCCTGAATGAGGATAACCTTTTCTGTCCCTCGCACGATGAAATATCCACCAGGGTCGAGGGGACATTCGTTCATAACCTCCATTTTAGCGTTATTTGCTCCGTACAAGTGGCATTTATTACTCCGCAGCATGACAGGCATCCGGGCGAGTTCGACATTGCGGCGAATAATCTTTTGCCTCTCTCGTGTATATGCGACATCGACAAGAATGCGCGCGGAATAAGTCGCATCTCTTAAGCGACATTCTTGGGGAGTGACTTTGGGGTTGGTGGTTGACCCATTTTGACCGACGCTCTCCGGACTTTCAACCCTGATATCAAGGAACTCGACCCAGAAACTGCTATCGACATCGCTTTTCACAATGCGATTGGCCCTCACGATCTCCTTGATCTCATGGTCGACGAAGTAGTTATAAGAATCAATATGTCTATAAACGAGTTAGCAAACTCGCACAAAACGCCCGTCTCCGACACGGCAGAGGGACATACTGCTTCACTAGACCTGTTGCAGAGAACATTGTTAGTTGGGACGCATTCATGTCTCTCGGTAAAGCGCCAGTCCGTGGTACGCACCTTTAACCTTCAAGAAGGCAGGAAGTAGCTGATTCTTGTCTTCCACGGCGGAGATAGGATCTGTCAGCTTTTTACCGTTGTAGAACGGCTTGGTAAGTGCCTCGAACCCATCATCGATGAAAGGCATCTTGGCAACAAGCTTGCCGAGTGGTGGCAACTGATGCTGGTGAGAGAAAAAATCCCAAGGTGGATGACTGGTCGCGATGAGCAACATCAGTCCCCCACCATTGCTCGTCGGGATATTTTCTGGCTATCTGGTTATCGATAAGGATGGAGGCTCAAAATTTAAAGTTATCAGTACAAGGATGACTGCATTGAGGGCTGTCAAGGATAATTGCATAAGCGCCCTAGCCATATCGTTGTCCCGGGGTGGGTATTACCCACCATCATCTTGTAGGTTGGCGCGATGCCCCAGACTTAATGGCAATAGATAGGTCCAACCAGGCGTATTGCAGTTAGATGATTATTCGGTCATATATTCACCAATTTTGCAAATTTAAAAGTGTTACATATAACATACCTGCAATAGTTAATTGTACAAGTGAACAAGCGGGCTAGATAGCTGCATGGAACGTTGCTTCTCTCCCCTCCACGCCTTCAATTTGTATGTACCTAGGTAAGTACCAACTCCAGACAAAGTGTGGGAATCGCTGGGTCTTCACCAAATTTGGCAAAGCTCAGATAAATAAATTCAATTCGGTGATCCTACTCCTCGTCCGAGCAGGCAAGGCACTGTTATGTCAGTTATCTTGGTCGTGCCACTAGGGTATGAATTGTAGTTCTAGAAAAGCATATGCTCTTTTTTTCTTATTAGGCACCTAGACTTCATTTGAATATCTATCATCTGTTTAGCATTTTAGGATCATTTCGCTACATTTATGAATCTTGGGGGCAACCGTAAAGGATATCGAACCCAAACCATCTAACTCATCTGGGTATGTCCTAGGTATTTAGTAGATAGACGACGACTACATACAGTAGGTATGTATTAGGTAAGTATGTAGTAGGTGGGTAGCACAGAGCCCTTTCCACCAGTCTGCTCAACAAACAGTGATAAGGCGAAGGGCTCAACTGCCCACCAAGGGACCAAATGTGAGCCAGGCCAGCAGCCCCTCTTTACCCCTCCATGATCCTTCGTTGCCCCTCCTTTTGCAACTCACCACTGCAGCTAGTCTGCATCCTCTCTGCACATCTACTGCAGGACTATGATGTTGCGCTGGCACTTAGATCCTGGCGTGCCGAACCCGTCTATGTATGGTGCCTCCATGGTTTTTGCTCGCAGCCAGTTTCATTTTTGAACCAGCCAGGGTCGGGCAGACAACTTGCAAATGTAACACTCGGCTGTATATGGATGAAAGACTCGCTACCCAATCATTCCCTACTGTATAGCCTAATACTTAGACTGAAAGTGATAGGGTTGACGACCGGGAGGGACGATACTGAACGACCTGTCTGATATATCTAATCACCCACTCAACATGTTTATTATCTGCAGTTGGAATCTAGCCTACCCCCTGCAGCAATTTAAGTCAAAGTGGGCGCGTATGCACATGTTTGGAGGGGTTCTTCTCCGGCTCGAGACACAAGCGCTCCTGTATATTATACCTATTTCGAGGAGATGCATAAAAATGGAGATGGGCGCGCACCTCAAGCTGTCCACAAACAACATCGAGGGTGGGTTGCAGGTCGAGGCGCACTGTGATGGCTTCCAACTCGATGCGCCTGGGTACTGTTTGGTGAAGCTGCACTGGCCCGGTGAGTGAGCATGCGCTCACTCACCTTGTTTAGAGTGTGAGAAAACTGCCTGCCTGCTATTCCCAAGCAAAAGTCGGTGAGCCGCAACAAGGATCAGGTCAAACAGACCATGGACATCTCGTCGCGGCTACTACATACAATAGTCCAATCTGTCCAGTCCACAAATGACGACATCGCGTGCGTACAATTCGCGGTTGAAGTAACAAGCCTGCTTCACTATAAGCCCGCTTCACCGATGTTGCCACCGAAACAACGGTATCCCTATCTCGGTAGCAAAACGCACTGATAGATCCTAGACTTATTACGCCATGTGAGCTAGAACTTGTTCTAAGCAATGAGCAGTGAGCTGGCGCGGGGTCTGTCGTGGTACAGGTACAAATGACATACTACCTAACAGGGTTCCAATACCAAGAATAGTACCATCAGAAGGCTACCTAGTAGGCGTTGCTCCCATGATATTACTGAGTGGAACGACCTACAACTACTGAGTACTCTACCTTATGCATATACGTTAGTTGGTAATAGTCTCCTCGATGCCGTACCGCTAAGTATAAGTTGATAGTTAAAAAGACTATTACATATGCATATTTCCTCTATGTAACTTCTAGTTACCTAGGTAATCTCAATAAGGTTGTAATATCGATGTTAAATCGAGCTTTTTTCTTGTGACTACACGAAATGCCTGGAGTTCGAACCGAAAGATGCGGGAAGACCCTGAATCAAACATCCATGAGTCAAGCAAGCCACACTACATAAGTATACATCATCTGAACTGCAGCTAAGATCGCGTGTAACAAGTATGGAAGGGAGGAGGGTCGCCAAGCACCCAAGTATCCGCCACCCCATGAAAAGTCTGAAGGATTTATACTAGGTACTTTCGAGTAGAGTTAAGTACGCTCTTGATATCTATGATATATAAACATAGGGCTCATGGTCTACGGTAGAATAGACTTCCTAAAGGGGAGAATAGACGCCGTTACGTGGGGCTAGCGAGATAGTAGGGAACTGGCTAGTCCAACCATAGCTACCTACTCATCAATAGCTGGCCCGTTGATCAGTCGCTAGCGATGGTTTCTCGGAGGCAAAATGGCCAAACAATTATGCTACACTCGGCCTCCTGCTTTCCTAGGCAGCCTACGGAGGAGGTAGAGCACTGAATGGTAAAGATAGCTACCTAGGTTGGCGCTCACCTACCGACGAGATATCATATGTAGTAGCATCGTGGCTATGGGAGCATAACTGTGCGTCCGATTGCGGGTTAGCATCTCTCATACCGGCGAAAGGACGCCAACCACGAAATACACAAAAAAAAAAAGCCTGACTTTGGACCCCTACTGCCAACTTGTTAATTGCTTGGTATCTACCCTGGGACTACAGATGCGCATCACTACAAGTTGTACTGCAGGAGTACCCGGTATTAACCTGAAGGGGTAACACGATTTCGTGCAGATAGTTCGGGTACTCCCCGCACTAATGGGCACGCTTATCTGCCCAGCAGTTGTACTAAATTGACCTGGTCAAGCCGGGCTATTTAAGTTTTCTAGATTAGGTGATTTTTCTCTCTAGGTTCTCCCCCCGCAGCCCCCCAGCTCACCGCCTTATCACTTACCTACCTATTTGCGCAATTCAATTTAGCTGTATGTTACTCACATATTGTATGCAGCATGTAATATCCATCAGATGATGATCAAACTGTGGCAATAAATACTAGGCATTAAGATTCGGAATTCTAGGCTTTAGAACTTTGCCGTTGCGTAAATATTGGACCTGTTCAGGTTTTTTTTTTTCTGTTTTCTTCTCATTGAGCTAAAATGATACCCAAGGGCTTGGAGAGTTCAAAGGCGGCCAGATCCACTGCTAGGATGGTGCTGTCGCTGGATAAGTTTTGGAGCTGACATCTCGTTATACACTGAGAGTACATTACTGGTACATGTCTTTGTTTATAAGGTATGTGGTAGGTATGCATCAGCGATATGATCGCAATGCTCAAAATAGGTTGGATTTATCTGCTAAGCAAAAACTAAGACAATAATAGGATGAATCAGATCGATCAACTTTGTGTATTACCTATAACCGGCCATGCTAGGTACTAGTACACCATACTGAGCAGGTATCTTGCCTAGGCTGGCGGCTGAATCAACTACACGAATAGCGTTACTGGTCGTCTGGTGTTCATGGCGTTGGACAGCACGGACATCAGCACCAGGAAGTTCGAATTGAAGGCACTAATCACCAATTATAGGAATCTGGGTACCGGTACTAGTACTATACTGTATTTGACTAGATACTTGAATGAAGTAAGTAATTAGGTTGGTGCAGTAAAGATACATACGAAAATACTCAGTAAGTGGCGGTTTGTTTCGTCAACTTTGCTGCAGTCATGAAAGAATTCAAAATCCCCGATACCGCCGAGAAACGGCAGTGGCAGCGGAACAGGGGTTAACCCATCACCGTAGACAGCACTGCCATAACAGGTGCTAGGACGCTGGGTTGATGCGGTACTTAGCGGACACAGGATACGATGCAGTGCGCGCAGTGTGTAGTTACCAACAGGCGACAAACTGCACCAACTCCACGGCTTCGCTTTGCAGCTGCTTGTTTCTCCAAACACTCCCTAACCTAACCTACCAACTTTCCAGCTGGTAACCCCTACAATGCCCACCCTTAGTAATCGGTACTAGACAGGTAGCGTGCAGTACCGTCTCTACTTACCTACCCAGATAGGGCACGGCACCTAGCATTAAGCAGTCCAACTATGCCCGTGCCAGTAACAACCTCCTTTACCCTGCACCTCGTCCACCTGCTTTTCTAGAATTGAAACATTGCTCTTCCACTTCGCACAACTCCACTCGCTTTTGTTTCTGTGATTTGCAACTTTTCCCCCCTCATGCTGCCGCACCTGGCTCTCCAGGGCTGCATTCGCATAGGTGTTGTGCTATAATTTTTATTCTTCCACTGTAAGTCACCTAAATCCCCCGTGAATGCTTGCCCCATCGTCGCCGTCGAGCGGGCGGGCGTGTGTGCCCTTTCCGCGGGGGGGACGAGCATCGCCAACGTGCCCATCCAGCGCGATTTGCGTCTTTGGGCAGGGGCCGTGTGGCGTCGGCATAGTGGTGGTGACGCTACGTGCGGCCCCCTCTTGAGCTATTGCGCTGCCATTCCCCCTCGTCAAGCCGAGCCGTCATCGTCCCTGCTGCTCTATTCGCCGTGCCCTCGTTGTGTAGAGATACGGGCCAGCTGACTGATGGCCACGCAGTCTATAGATTCCGACGACTGCCGACTTGGCGTGTACGAAAGACCTCGGTGTTGTAACGATACAGGTAGAGAGAGATGGACGAGTACCGGTTTCGCTCTCAGCAGCCATCGAGAACCGAGGCGCCAATGAATTCTCTTGTCTCACCGCAGCGAAACGGCAGAATGCCATCGCAAGACCCTCGATCCACCCTTCCCCGACGATTCACGACCGATTCGGGGCGTGTACCAACATTGTCTTCTATAGCTACTACTCAGGCCCAGGAATACCCTTCAGCTGTGAGTCTCGTCCATGGTCCGAGCGCTGGTTGGCCTAACTAGCCATGAGGTTCAGCCTTGCTAGTCTCTTGCTGGCATGGCATGTCTCAATATGCGAACTGAATTGAATGTCTCTCTATGGTGAGACCTCGAGCTGACATTGTACAGCTTCCAACTCAGTATAAAGTCCAGTTGGTGAGTTCCCCCTTCGTGGTGCGCCGCACGTTGTGCAGCATCTCGCTGGACTCGTGACTTTTGTTTTCGAGTTCGAGTTTGAGTCAAGGAGTGGCTCGGTTGTCACTAAAAACTCAGTTGCATTCTTCCGGAGACGTCGAGAGTTGGTCGAGGTTGATGCTAACAGATGCTCGTAGTTGGAGAAGAAGAAGCTTGAATATGAAAAACTTCGAGAGCAAAAGCGGAGATTCGAGGCGGAGATGCAGAGATTGGATCAGCAGCAGCGAGAACTGCAAGAGGATCTAAGACCCGTCCTGGGTTTGACGGGCCATCAGTCAGAGCCGACAACACCCCCCGAGTATCGGGAAACCCATGGCGGTTTCCCAACCATGTTCTCCCGACCCAACAGATACTCCATGTCAAGTCTTGCCTCCCCCCCGGGCCTCTTCAACCGACCTGGACGCTCCGGTTCAGTTCTCACGTCTCCGCAATCAAGCATTATGCCATCTCGGTACCCCGATGACCCGTTGCCTTACCGTTCAGTGCCCGCCACCAGACGAAATAGCGACGAAGACGAGAAGGAGGAAGCCCTCCGCCAGGATCCAACCAGCCATCTCTCAACAAATGCGTAAGTCCTCAATATTTATTGTTTTTTGTTGTTTTCGCCGATGTCGCTTTGATGATATGATGCGAAATGTCCCTGTTCTGGCAAGTGCTCTCCAGCATGAATACTGTATAGTTACGTATTGCAAATTGGCTCTCAGAGCGAGGGTGTCTCATCAAGATATTACTCATATTTTACTCCTCCCGTACTAGCATAAGTGCTGCTAGATATACGCCTTCCAGACTGCTTCAATTGAATCTGTAGAAGGAGGGAAGAGAGGTATGGGAAGTGTTCAGATGCAGTGAGGTACTTCGTTATATGTCCCAGAAGATTCCAACATTGACCACGTGTAACCTGCAATTTAACAAACAACGCATTCAATTCTCCTCTACCTTATTAACCATAGGCGTTGGTACAAATCGGACCTTCCAATCCGCCCAGAAACCTAGTTCTTCTCTTTCCCCTTCCAACACTCTTACCTTCCGACTCATTCTTAGGGTTAACACTCTTACACATACATAACCTTTTACCCTTACTATATTTCAACGCCAAATTCAATTTGGCTGTTCTAAACCTAACTTGGCTGTCATCTGTACCAAAAAAAACAAAATCGACCCTTCTGCATAATCTACACTTCCGTCACTTTGCATCTGTCATCCTCCTCTACCTTCACCTTTTGCACGCTCTTTCCACATCTCATTAACCACGCCACATTTTACTTATCTTCGAGTATCTACTCTCTGAACTTCACGAACCACCATCTATTGAACCTGTGCACCTCGACCTTTCCACCACCTTGAATGACTAACGTCGATATGTACACAGCTTGAACAGGTACTCTTTGCCTGTAACCCGCCGAGGTAATCTCTACGATAATATTGACCAAACAAACACAACGGGATTTCTCTTCAGAGACGACGACGCAACCATGGACCCGGGTGCTTACCCGGGCAACGATGGGAACGAGGGCCGTTTCCCTCAGCTCCATGCACAGCAGGGCAACCCGAATGTGGTAAGTCAACACGAGCGGCGTCAGCCACTGCAAGCCCTGTCCTTTTTTTCTTCTTTGCGTTGTGAGAGATATCAAGGCAGTAGTTGCCTGTTAGCTTGGGTGTCATTCCTGCAGAATTTGTGCCTCGGCCACTGGCTCCTGCGATGCTATATGCAATCTGAAGTATTTCGAGGAAGGAATCTTGAGGACATACTCAAACCACAGCTGCTCACTCACCCCACCCAAACCCTCACTCTTCTCTTAAGCCCGTTCTCCTTCACAGATCACCTTCACAGAAGTACACCTTCTACTACCCTGACTTCACTTGATTCTCAATCAACACCTCCATTACTTTCAAGTGTTCTGCCTATCTTCAAGTCACCTGGTTCCAGAAAAGGTAAAACTTGTGCGTCGTGCTGACGTCTGTCCACGTTGATAGCTCTCCGCCTCAAACGCGGCCATGGACCGAGGTCAGCTTGGAAGTAGTGAAAACGCTACTACAAACGGCTGGGGCAACATCTCTCGCCACCGTCCGCAGCAGAGCCTGTCCACTCTCCCCTCTACCCAGATGACCGACCCCGTGGCTGCTATGCAGGCTGACGCTAATCCCATCGGATCCCGTCCCTATCGTCACTCTATTGACCTGAACCAGTACAAAGAGAGCCCTACCGAGAGCACTCCTACCTCTACCATTTCACCTTCTACTGCACAGGTCTTGTCAACCCCCCCTAAACTCCAAGGCTCATTCTCTGCCAATGATGTGCCTACTATGAAGAACATGTCCGGTGCTGCAGCATCTTCTGCCAACGCTCATGCCCAGCAGCATTTCCACAATCACAATGCTAGCATTGGCCGTATCCCTCTTGGTGCTATGAAGCGACACAGCCGTGAGTTATCCGGTGATAGCCACGCTGTCATCAGCCAGCCTGGCGCCACATTTCCTTCCATCCAGTCTCATTTGCAGGCCAATGCGCCTTCTTTTGGTCCAATCGCGTCAAGCCAAGCTCCCGTCCAATCCCCTGTTTCCGCAGGTACCAACGCAGCCGCTACGCCCTCCTCAGGGCCGCCGTATCATCAGTACCACAACCAAGGATACAACCAGGGATACAACCAGGTGAGCCCAAACGGCGCCTACGGCAATATGGGAATGCTTGCGATGGGCATGCAGAATATGAATATGAACGGGTACCCACAACAGAACTATACCGGTTATGGCGCCATGTACCAACCTTCTGTTCAACCTCGAGATTCACAGCAACGCGTCATGCAGCAACGCCGTGCCCAGAATGATGATGGTATTATTCCTTATTGTCCCCCATGGTGTTTTCCCAGCTGACCTTCTTAGCAGCCATGAACCGCTATATTAATTTACCTCTGGAACAAGTTGGAGGCACCATCTACGAGCTCTGCAAGGACCAGCATGGTTGCCGATATCTCCAGAAACAACTTGAGAACCGCAACCCCGAACAAATTCATATGATCTGGGTAGAAACCAACCCACATGTTGTCGAGCTTATGACAGATCCTTTTGGCAATTATTTGTGCCAGAAGCTCCTGGAATATTGCAATGATGATGAACGCACTGTGCTGATTCAGAACGCTTCCAAGGATATGGTCCGTATCGCGTTGAATCAGCATGGTACTCGAGCATTACAAAAAATGATCGAGTTCGTGACTACTCCCACCCACGTTCAGCTCATTATCGAGGCCTTGCGCTTCCGAGTTGTAGAGCTGATTCAAGACTTGAATGGAAACCACGTCATTCAGAAATGTCTCAACAAGCTCGGCTCGGAGGAGTCCGATTTTATCTTCACCGCTGTTGGCAACCATTGTATCGAGGTCGGCACTCATCGTCACGGTTGCTGCGTTCTACAGAGATGTATCGATCACGCGTCTGGCTCTCAAAAGACGTGGTTGATCTCTAGAATCACCGAGCATGCCTTGCGCTTAGTCCAGGATCCATTTGGCAATTATGTTGTCCAGTATATCATTGACTTGACTGACACCAGCTTTACCGAGCCTCTCGCTAAGCGTTTCATTGGTCAGATTGGAGAGCTTTCTCGACACAAATTCAGCTCAAATGTGATTGAGAAATGCCTACGTTGTGCTTCCGAGGAATCCAAGGACAAAATGATCAGTGAGCTTCTTGTACCGGGAGAGATGGAACGACTTCTTAAGGACAATTTTGGCAACTATGTTGTTCAAACTGCGTTGGAGCACTGTTCGGTAAATACGAAGCACCAATTAGTCGAGGCCATCCGTCCCATGCTACCCGGTATTCGTGGCACGCCATATGGACGACGCCTCGGGGCCAAGATCCAACAGCACGATAGCCAGCGTAGCAATAGCGGCCAAACCACTCCAGCTGAATCTACACAGGCTCAGGTTGTGCTCAATGGCAATCAAAACCGCGCTATGTCTAGCCAGTCGATTCTCGCTCCCGGTGTTTACACCAACGGTTTAAATGGTGCCCGTGCTCAGATGACCTACCCGACTCCGGCAAATATTACAATGCCAAGCCCTCCGAACCCGCACCCAAATCCGCACTCGAACCAGCACTCGAACCAGCACTCGAACCAGCACTCGAACCAGCACTCGAATCAGCACCCGAGCCAGCATTCGAACCAGCACTCGAACCAGCACCCGAATCAGCACCCGAATCAGCACTCAAACCCACCGCCGCAGCCGCCTCGAATGAACCCATACCAGACCTATCCAGGCGCTAGTGGGAATCAGGGAAATGGCGACGGCGCTTTCTTCTAGTGTCAACTACCCACAATCTTTGGTGTAATGGTACGATACACGAACTCGGACGACATGTACCTTGGGTGGCTTGCTATTTCTATGAATTTTCTGGCCTTTGACAGCATGAATGGATGCTTTCTACGATCTTGACGACACCTTATGGATGACAACATTGCCTTCTCTCTGGGCACTGATTTTTTCATGCCGTCGGCATGCACCACGGAGCTAACTTATCTGCACCCACCGTTTCAAGGGCTGCTCTGTACACTAGTCGTGCCATGGTGCATGATAGCTTAATGCCTCGGTTGCCCATTTTGTTGAGCTGTTGCGGGGCGGGATGGTCTCTGCCATCGACAATGGCCTCCACAGGGTATTTCGGGCTCTTTTATGTACTTGGATCCCAGCTCGATCTCGACATAGACATCCTCTTCTTTAGGCTTCTTTTTCTTCTACTATTTTCTTCCGCGTGGCAGAAACTCTCTCATGCCGCCTGTTTTTCTCCTGCTTTGCATAAGAGTTCGCAGCTCGACCGAGAAGTTTCGTCATGATTGTATTTCACCAACAGAGCTAATGAGATACTTGGAGGAACGCACGAAATGGGATTTGTACCATCACTCGATGACAAGCTTGGATCGGATCAGGAAAGAGCAACTTCTCGGTGATACCGTCATCTATCGCATCATGACAATGGCAGCATGGCTTCATGGATGTGAGCACTAGGTGGTGATAGGTAGAGGTGGTACAGCTGACAGAAACGCCAAGAAGGGTTGCCGCGTTGTGTTATCTGGTTCTCGGCGTTTGTTTTTTTCCCTCCATTCACGATCTTCACTTGCAATAGTCTTCTTCGCTTCGTTTTTCGAGCTAGATCTCTACGAAATTCGCATCTAGACGCATTTTCATAAAACGATGCGTTTTGCCTTAGGAAATTTCCGTAGAAAAGGTCTGACTCGCTGTACTGCCAGATAGGTTAATCAAAACCAATGCTCACTATTCTTCTTCTCATGCTAGTGAAAGAAAACAAAGCTCGCAAGTATCACGTGGCACAATTGTTAATTAGTCATCATTTCTATGCGTTGTAACTCGAGCCAATGACACTTACTACCTACACTAGCCACGTGCTAAACAGATTCTATTTAAAAGTTAACATACAGTTACATTCTCATTAACCGGTTTCGAAGGCTCTCCCAGTTGCGTACACGTCGATATGCTTCTCAAGCAAGTTCTTTCTCGGGTTTACGCCGACGGGCAAAGCGAGTAACACAGATTGATTCATATTTGCGGACATAAATTTTACATACATCTATATGTACATGTAAGTAGGTGAGTAAGAGAAGACACGTGGACCTAGTTAAACACTTGATTTATTGAATAGGGCTACCTAGGTAGATTAGAGTTTTCAATAACCTGCCTCTCAGTTGCCGTAAAGCTAAGAAACTTGTTAGTTGCTGGTTGGTTAGTTGGTTGAGTGAAATGAGTGAAATGATACCTTGCTAAGTATTTAGATAGTCTAGGGTATGAAAGTTAGATTCTGGTGCCGAGTGGTTTACTTCCTGTGTACAATTGTATACACACGTGTACTTAAGTGTATGTATCGACAGGTGTATATATGTAGATATACATATTGAATTAGTCTATGATTTTACTTGATTATCTGCTTGATGTCGGCTCTATAGAGTTCAAAGTTGCACAGGCACAGCTTTCGTAGTGTAGTTCGCAAGATCGAGGGATTGCGCTGGAGTTTCTACCCGGACACGTAGTTCGTCTCATATTTGCGTGGATATATGCTATATACCTAGGTACTTAGGTAGGTACTTAACTCTGGTACTCGTCCCTCTCCTATGGGGTTTACGTAGGAGTCTATACACGATGAAATAGTACCTGTGGTGCTTGAGGTTGATGAGATGTGTATCTAACTTGAAGGACATGAAGAGTGGTTGATAGCAGGATAACAAAAGGTTACCATTCGTAAGAAGGGAGGTTATGTCGTACTGAATTATATCAAGAGCCTAGTTCACAGATATCTCTTTGCTGATATTCTACTGGTAGTATCACTATACAGATGTGATTTCAACACAACACTTGATCAACCTTCGCATCTTAGCGTCGAATAATATTTTCAGATTTCCAGACGGATCGAGACAATGACGTTCTGAGCTTGTATGTTTAACAACTAGCTTAGAACTGATATGGACAGGGGGAATCTGACTGTCTAATTAAGACATAGCATTGTGATGGCCAGAAAGCGATGTTGACGCAATTTGATTTCTGCCCAGTGCTCTGAATGTCAAAGTGAAGTAATTCAACCAAGCGCGAGTAAACGGCGGGAGCAACTATGACTCTTCAGGTTTCCGACATGCGTTCCTGAGGTTCGACATTCTCCGACTTCCATCTCTGCAATGCGCGTAATACATTTTGAGTGGAAGGGTGCTCAGGCCCCCAGACTCGAGTGCGTATTTGGTAAGACTCCTCTAGCAACTCGAGCGCATCGTGATTACGGCCTTGATTGTACCACGTTATCGCTAGGCTGCTCATACTAACCAGTGTTTGCGGATGTTCTAGCCCTAGTACCCTTTTTCTCGTGTTCAGCACTTGTAGCCATAGCAGTTCGGCTTCTTTCCACCGTTTTTGATGGCCGTGTATGTATGCCAGTTCGCCGATGACCTGAAGCATATCTGGGTGTTCTTGTTTTAGTAAACTCTCCCCCGTTAATGTTATTTGTTCTATCAGCGATATCGCTTCTTCTCGCCGGTTTTGATCCTCGTATATGTGCGCCAGATCGACCATGCTCAATAATGTATGTGAATGTTCTGGTCCTAGCACCCTCTTCCTCGTCTCTACTACCTTCACCATCAGCGATTCTGCCTCTTTCCGTTGTTTTTGATACCGGTATATGCTCGCTAGGCTGTCCATGTGATTTAGTGTTTGTGGATGTTCTGGTCCTAGTACTCTCTTTCTTATGTCTAGCAGTTGTATTTCCAGCAGTTTAGCTTCGTCCCACCTTTCTTGTTGCCAATATATCATTTTTATGAGTTCAGTAGCATGCAGTGTTTTGGTATTTTCTGTTCCTACCTCAGTTTCGAATACATTTCGCGCAATTGTTGCCATTGTTTCTGCCATAATATCTTTGCATTGCAGCATAAAGAACCAGCCGCCACGACATACAACTTTAGCCCATTTGAGTAGCGAATCTTTGTTGATAGGGCGATAGTACATTGCTTTCTCAGCGTGCAGGAAGAACTGCCGATGACTTATCCAATTGTTAACTTTTAGCGTCGGCAACGCATGGTATAACCGATTAATAAATGCCTCCTTAAACTTCTCCGTTTCGCCGTTAGCATCTAACCATTTTCTAGTAGATAACTGGACCAGTCCGTGCATCTCAAAAACCTCGCCGGTCTCGTTTGTAGTGATCAAGCAATAGTTTCTAAGTGTTGCGATGTCGTCTTCGAACCCACTGTTTGAAACCTCATACTCTTCGTTGTCCGAACTGTCATTTTGATCGATGGGGCGAACCAAAGATTCTAGGATGTCCTCGCAGTCGAAAAAGCTCATGAGAGAGAGTAGATCGGTTGCTGATGGTCTTGTCAAGCGTAGAAAATTGAATGAGATTTGCCATGTGGTGATAACGGAATTTGTTGCGCTTCTATCTCGCCGAAGGGCACCAGCATCGTGGTTTAAAAGGCTTAACTTATTTCGCTCACTCTTTTGGAATCTATTTAAGTATTTCTTGACTGAGGTACGGGGCCATTTTGCTTGTATGTAAGCTGCAGCTTGACTAATAGCCAGGGGCATGTACTCGAGCGCCTCTACGAGTTTTTCTCCGTCATCTTGATCATATTCGGAACCCGATTTGACCGCGAGTAATTCGAGAGCATGGTCCCGGTCCATCTGTCCGACGTCGATGATATTTCTATAGCCGCCTGTAAGCCTAAATGCTAACTCTTTATCTCTTGTCGTAACGAGAATGGACCCGTTCGGACTTTGTGGAAGGTATGTCCATAACGCCCTTTTCTCTTCGTTGAAAGTTGTCGTCGGTCTGGTTTTCTCGTTGGCATTGTAAAACACATCAATAAAGTCGGCACTATCCAAGACCATCAACCATTGACCATTGCGTTCATTTCGTAACCATTGAAATACAAGCTGAAAAATGTCCGCATTGGGCTGATTCCGACCATAAATTTTGACAGTATCGGCAATATGTCTGTAGCTTTCTTCAACGCGTGCCCGCGTACTCGCATGGACCCAGAACGTCCAGATGTCTTTATTCTCCTGTCTGAACATATCTCGTATTCGATACGCATGTTCGATGGCAAGTTGCGATTTTCCCATGCCCCCTAATCCTACAAGAGCGACGCGTGAGGCAGGTTCCAAGCATATTTGACGCATTCGATCCAATATTGTTTCGCGTTTGACAAAATCGGTATCGCGGCGGAAGGGAATAGTAAATGTCGGCTGCGGTGGCGTTTCTGTGCGCTCTAATACTGTATTGATGGATTAGATCTGCCATATCTAGGAAGGAGGCCCTTTGGGCTTCTATTATGACTCGGAAGGATAATTAGGTAAGAGGCTTACCCTGGTTATAGACATTCCCTACATGAATCCTCCCCTGCTCAGAAACCTCCAGGGTCCCAATAGAGTTCGTCGTTGTCATCGTATATATCTTCGAGATTTCTGGTAATACTTTCTGTAATGCTATGGTGTTACGATTGAATGAAAGGACGACGTTGAGTAATAAGCAGGTTTGGTCCCTGGACTAACCAATCTCACACAGCCCCTCGGAGAACTTCTGTTATGGTCGTATTGGTCCCCTCAAGCAGGCATGACATGGGGTCGCCGGCAATCCTTTGTCACCACTTAGATGCTTGCCTTTCTCAGCCACACAACTCCTTCTTTAGACATGCATATCCCCTGGATAGTGCAGCCTTCAGGTCTAGAGATATACTGTTATCCCATCTTGCATAACTTAACAGTTGCGCATAGACATGTTGCCATTATTACAATGGAAGTTTTCGGCACAGTAGCCAGTGCTTTGAGCGTCGCAGCTCTGTTCAATAATTGTGTCAGCTGTTTCGAGTACATCCAGCTAGGCCGGCATTTCGGGCAGGATTACGAACGATGCCAGCTCAAGCTAGATATCGCCAAAACCCGCCTCAGCCGATGGGGTCAGGCAGTGGAAATCAACGAGGACCCTCGATTCGCCACCGACGAACCACAAGACGCTTCTTTTCAACAAGCTCAAGCCATCTTGGAGGAGATAGAACAGCTCTTCGGGACGTTACAGAAGGCCGCAAAACGGTACGCAATTAGCGCCAAGCAAGAGGAACTCGAGCTCCTCCGAGTCCAGGACATGCAGCCAATGGCCCAAAAGCTGCACAACCGTCTCAACACAGTCGTCCGCCAGCGGCAGAAACAAACCAACTTCTTCAAGAAAGTGGCGTGGGCATTGTACGATGCGAAGAACTTTGACAAGCTGGTGGAGCAGATGACCGGGTTTATCGATGATCTTGAAAAGCTGTTTCCCATCGAGAGTATTCGTCGAACACTGGTAGAGATGGAGATCGAGGAGATCAAAGAGGACAAGCCGAGTCTGAAGGCATTGCAGAGTGCCGCAGCAGATACGGATAGTGTTTTGTCCGCAGTCGTTTCGGAAAGACTGGCGATATGCGGAGAGCAGAACTATGCGGACACCATTCGAAGCGAAGAAGAGGCGCGGGTGCGGGTCGGGAATGAATGGGCCGAGGCAGTGCTGTCAAGTAATGGCATCGGCGCAGCTGGCCCGACCATGAACAGAGCAGGTGCAGTCACGGCGAAGGGCTCGTCAGCCGTCCATGTTGGAAATAGCTACGGAGGGCGTAGCGTCTTCGACAGCTAAACTTATACCATACGTACTTCAAGGTTCGGTCTAATTCCAATCAGCCAAGAGCAGTAGAACGCAATACCTACCTGTATACTTACTGCATACTTATACAACTGCTTCCACTTATACCTACCTACACATACTCTCTCCGAGAGATCGAATCTTATTATCCCAACTCATCATGAGTTACCTCACTGCTTTCGCTCTCATTAGAGATCTCCGTGTGCCTATTCAAGTGTAGTATGTCCGCTCAGGTAGAAAGATAGTGCATAGCTCATCTAACTATGTAGGTAGGTGAGATAGTCGTGAGCTAGAGAGAAATACACTACCTAGGTAGTTACTAGGTAGTTAGCGTGACGATACGTCTACTTTTCTCTTCACCAATCACTGTGAACTCAGAATTTGCTACAACAGGAAATAGAATGGCAAGCACATGATAAAAGGACAAAGGCAAAGAGACCTCAGTAGTATTAGTCAAATCGAAATGATATCACAGTCATAAAACGCAGCATAACATCGTAGCGAGGAAAACTTTTTGTTCCTTCTCTCACTAAGTAGAGTAACTCCAGACAGAACTCATGAGCCAGACGCATACCCTATGGACCGTGAAGCAAGACCTCACACCATCCCAAATCATGAACCAGTTTTTCCTCCCCTTACTCGCCACCGCGGACACTGCCTCTAGCAGCACACGCTTATCGGTAGCGCCAGAGAGAGAGGGTGTTGTGTCTCTTCCAGGTCTTTCTGCGGCCAGCCTTGGTCTTGGTGTAACGGTGGCCCTTGTTGAGACCGCGGGACTTCTTGCCAGTGGCGGTGAGGCCACGAGACTCGCGGTGCTTGTGAACGGGGTTGACGATCCAGTTGATGCGGGGATCCTGGCGGATGGCCTTGTGCTGGGGGTCGACGAGGATGACCTCGTAGTACTTGTAGGTGGAGTCCTGGTTGATCCAGTACGAGTTGAGAACGCGCAAGTTGGCGCAGCGGCGGCCGACACGCTCCTCGGCGGTGGACTTGAGAGATCGCTGGTACTTGAGCTGGTTCACACCCTGGTTGGTGGGCTTGCCTGTGGATCGAAACCTGATCAGTCGCACGTTCTATGCGTGTAGTGTCTGCCATGATCCTCTGCCATGATCCAATCTCGTCTGATCGGGTCTGGTATGGGATGGCCTGCTGGGATAAGAAGGAGGACTCACCGTAAGTGGCACCCTTGGGCACGGGGCGCTTGCGGCCACCGCGGCGGACACGCACACGGTAGATGACATAGCCCTGCTTGGCCTTGTATCCGAGGCGGCGGGCCTTGTCGGGGCGCGAGGGACGCGAGGCGCGGTGGATGACGTTCAATTGACGGAGCTATATTGATGCACTCTCAGCTAATGTTCAACGAGTGTATAGCAGAGACACGCTCTCGCGGGAGAGAAGACAGCGTCCACAGAATCCACAGCATCCATGTCTCGGTCTCGATTGCAGATATTTGTGTTTGTTCGCGCTTCTTCCGTGTCGGACGGGGTTCGGAGGAGGTTTCAACATACTTCCCAGCAGCGGACTCGGAGAAGGAAGAGCAGGACATCAGACTGCTTCTTCTTCTGAAGCTCTTCGACGTACTTGAGGGCACCCATCTTGACTGTATTGGGGGGGACGGCCGGTGTTAGCTTGATCCTGATGTAGATGAGGTAGAGCGCGGGAAGAAAAAGACTAGGAAAGAAAGCGTCTCGCTACAAATTCGGGTTTGGGGACAGGCAGACGAGCGATGGAATGGGTTCACGTACCAGGTTGGGAATTGAGGCCTGCAACAATGGATGGTCGAGTGTCGTTGGGTGGTCTTGTTGAGAGAGGAATGGAAAGTCTCCAAATCAATTGACCAGAAATTTGGTGGTGGAGGGGATTGTGTGGGCACTTTGCTGGAAAAATTAAGCGACTATGCGCTAGTGCGTTTCCAGAATAGTACGCTCAGGGTAGGCTCCGTCTAACCAGCCGAGCCAGCCACACCCACCGCCACATCCTCAGTCCTACAGCTGTGAGAATTGTGGCTCGTTGAGATGCAGGTGCATCGACCTTTCAAGTACATGACTGCATCGCATCTAATCAAGCAGTCCGGTCAAACCTTGCGAGGGATAAGAATATTTTCGCTATCAAAATATATCTATGTAGCTGAGGCTATCTTGAGTCGCTAGTGAGCTGAGACCCTAGTAATCTGCGTGTAGACTGCAGACCTCCCTTCATATTGCTTGCTATCATAGTGTACCTCCAATTTCTCTCTTCACATTCCAGCAAGATTAAGCTACTGTACATCTTGTTAAAATTACCGGCTGACTGGGCTCACGATATGCCGCCTACTGTGCGTCTGTCACGATGCTTGTCGTATAGTTGTCATTCCTCTCCCCCGAGGGCAAAGTTCTTGCAATGGCCGATAACTGTTTCAGTTGATCTTCGGCGAGATGACCCCATGTCTCTTCTTCGAGGATTTTTCGATCGTTTTTGAACAGCTCCTTAACTCGCTGGTCTTTCTCACTTGTGCCTGTTAGGTTGATTTCTGGATTGGCTTCCAACTCTGGTGCCAGTACCCCTCCTAGCAGAGTCTCTCCGTACCTACCACCGTATGCCAGAAGTTCTTTCATGTCCTGCCCGTCTTGCTTCCAGGTGGTCGTAGGAAGCTCCAGCTTGTCGGACTGAAGTCGCTCTTCCATCATCTTAAGTTGCTTCAAAACTGATTTGAAGCTGTCGCTGTCAGCCTGAGCCTTTTGAAACAAGGGATGATCTTCCTTTCGCAGTGCGCCCAGTCGTCCATTTTTTCTATCGGGCAGCTGCTGCGAGAGTTGATTCATCATCGTACTATACTTCTGTTGGTCTTTCGCACTGACTCGGCCAGGTCAGTTTGAATGTCTTCGAACGATCGAGCCAGAGATAGAATACTGACAACTCCTTTTCCTTCTCTCGGCGGAAAGCCTTCAGCTGCACGTCCCGTTTCTTCACCTCACTCTGAAACTTTTCCAGGAAAGCTTCCGATTTATCCGCCACTTTCTTGAGCGTATCGGCCATTTGTCGGTATCGTCTACTTACCCGGATCAGTTCTTGTTCTCGTCTCGTACGATAGGTGGTGTATGTGCTCACTGACTCCC
The DNA here is from genome assembly GCA_022385695.1 of Xylaria arbuscula. NCBI lineage: Eukaryota > Fungi > Ascomycota > Sordariomycetes > Xylariales > Xylariaceae > Xylaria > Xylaria arbuscula. The sequence continues at coordinate 967,814 of MU279345.1, forward strand.
GGCTCGGCCGGGGTCTTCATCATACTCCCCTAGACGGGAAAGCCTGTTCTTGTTGCGTGGTTTTCTCACAGACTGTGCGACTGTCTCGCCTAGGTGGGAACCACAGTTAGACAACATAAGGGAGTATGGATCTTGTAATATTGAGCGGTGCTCACCATCAATACGCGCGGTGTCTTTGGTTTTCGCCTTGGGCATCTTGACTTAAGTACTCGATGCGATCATGGAAGGCCTGTAGCCTTACGAGCGACTTGCCTTAGGCGGTCGAAACGAAATGGGAGGATGCCCCTGGTTATTGCTCAAAAGGTAGCTGTATACGCGGGAACCCCCGTATATTTGATAAGAAGAGAAGACAAAAATCGAACAGGCCCAGGAAATTAAGGTGGTATAGACTATGAGCAGGCTACGGACTTGTAGACCTATTTTGTGGGAAAATGATAACCTTAGAAGATCAAGAGTTATCGTGCTGGGGAGGGGGCAAAGCGATGAGTAGGAACAGGTTTCGTTCAGCCCAAAGTCGGACGGGATGCAGTTGTGTTGAGAAGGCCAGGGGGGAGCAGGTGTCGCAACCTGCCTAAGTAGGTAGTAGATAGTATTCTTCCCTGGGTTGAACTTGCCTGCCATTATACTAGATTGTACCTGCCTGCAAACAAACGTAGGGGTGCACCAGGGGAAGCTTCAGTTGGACAGGCTGTCATCTGCGCACCTTCCTACCGAGGTGCCATATAGGTATCCAGGTGCGTTGGTAGGTAGTACTATGCCCATAATGCATGTGGCGATGTCAGGTACCTACATGAATGTACCATGTATGATGTATGTTTGAATGTATGCAAACCGCCATATTTCTAAGACGTACAGATTTTTTTTATTATATCTTTGACAGAACGCTGTATATTAGGAGCAGTAAATTTGCTGTATTTTTACCGCTATTGCTACCTATATACCACCGCTGAGTTAAAAGCTGCCACCAGATGCTGCGACTTGTCCAAATGAACATGATAGCCACATTCCATACAATTTTTGCCCCTGTTGGTCGTACATGAGTTCACCTCGGGATTACCCAACAACAGTCGAAAAGTCCAGTTTTTTGCATCAAATTACACCGGTACCGTGCAACCATCGCAGTCTATATTCGCCTCCTTTGAATCCAGTGATAGTTTTATCTTGTTGCCAAGTCTTAATGCCGTCGTCATGAGTCAAGTGAGTCGTGAGGGAACAGAAGGGGGCTGGGACTAGACCCCGTCCTGCGCCTATAATTCCAACCGCGTCTTTAGCCGTGTAAAACAAAGTCCGGCCAACACCAAAAGTTCAGTCACCTTCTTTATCTGCCCTGTGTTGTCGGGCGTTGCTATGATACGAATGAAGTATAGTACGAGAAGCGAATGTATAGTGGCGGCGCATGTCCACGTTGGGGAAACAGAATACTTTAACGAGAGTTCAGGGACAATCCCTGTAATGCAGCACTAACCCATTCGTTCTGGGCAGTCAGACTGGGTTGTGCTTGATCGTGTGTAGCCGGGGCGTCGTGAGGGCTTGTAAATCTTGCACGCATGGTCGGTGGGAACTCGCCGTTCTGCGAGAATCCTGCACCATAGCCATCCATGGTCTGCATCATACCTGGCATGTAACCGGCTGCTCTAGGAGCGCCACTGTAGCTTCCGTATCCCGAATATGGGAAGCCAACCGAAGGATAAGCCGAGGCACCAGCCGACGGCCTGTCCGTGGCATTGAATGGTGTGCTGAAGGTTGGCTGGAACGAGCGACCGGTTGGGTTGACGTTGGCAAACGCAGTCTGTGATTCCGGGGCCGGATTGGCTCGTCTGTCCGTGTTGTTGGAACCTCCAGCTCGGCCCAGCCCAACGGCACCAGGGCCAACACCACTGGGCGCTTGCAAACCGAGAGTTGGGCTGGCAAATGAGGCTGGGTTGATGGCCGACATCCAGATTCTCGTCTTGTAAATTTTGAAGAGATCGGTGACAAGAGAGTTGAAGTTGATGTAGGAATCCGCAAAGTAATAAAAGGTCAGCTTCTTCCAATCCCTAGAGCCAAGTCAGCAAATATTCAGTATCACCATTTCGGACCATCATAACACTTACATTTGGAACTCGGCGTCGAGGATTTCCATATTAAGACCGTGCTCTTTTACCTTTTGCATGCACATGCGCTTGGCCTTTGCCTCGTTTCCCTCTTTATCACGAAGACCGTGGATTTCATGGTTCTGAGCGAGACGTTTGATCATCTTGGGTTTCAGTTCACCTGAGTTAGGTTCCTGCATATGGTGCCCGCTTGGAGGACCCATCCCGCCAATAGCACTTCCCTGGAGCCCGTTCGAAGCAGCCATCAGACCAGCCCCAGTGCCCTCTTGTGCAACAGCATTTTGCGAGTACATCACAAGCCACTTATAGTGTTCCTCAGCATAGTGTTCCTTCAGGTCCTTCGCAGTTTGCCAATCGACGTTGTCTCGGGCAACGGTTCCGAGGTCTGTACCTCGATCAGCTTCAACAATGACCAGGTCACCAGGTTTGACGGTTAAACCAGTGCCCTCTTGAATATAGAAGACGTCTGCTCGCGAACATTTGAAGAGTACAATGTGCAAGAGTTGATTATGTCTCGGCTGACTCATGCCATACATACTTCTATGCGGCGACGGCGGACGATTCGAGTAGCCGGGGGTCAGCCCATAAGACTGTTGGTACGAGGCACCGTACGCTGAGGAGGTGATAGTTTGATGAGTACTTGGAAGATTAGGACCGCCAGAGTAATACGATACTTCAGTCAAGATTAGCTCATGACACAATAGATAAGGAACCCTTTGAACTTACCAGGGCTACTTGTATTAAAACCGGCAGCATCTGTGAATGCAGTGAAGTCCTGATTCTGGGATGCGTCAGGTGATGTTGCCTCGTGCAGGGACGACACAGCTTCTCCCATAGAACTAATAGAAGGTTGCCGAGTAGGTACATCGGCAAACGAGTGTCGTCGACTCTGTGGGATATCAGAGAGTCCCCCAAAACCTAAAGAACTCTGCCAGATTGCTCTCTTAACATTCTCCAGCTTCCTGTTTTCCGCAGTATTGTAAGGAGGTCTGTACGAGCCCCCATATTCGCTCATGCGGCGGGCAAAAGCTCGCTTCATCATAGGATCTTGCCCATCGTTCATTTCATCAAGCTCATCGACTGCGTAATCCGATTCCTCTGGCACGGGATCGTGAAGGCTATATCCATTCCCCAGTCCGTAAGTGGCGGCAGTGGATGCACGGGGTCTGAGTCGCGAACTCTGGTATTGCTGTTGTCGCAGTATGGCGTTCTCACGAGTAAGCATTTCGATCGTCTTGGCATCGGCACTTTGTTGTAGAGCCGTTTGTGCGGAGTCACTGGTGCTCTCTTCGTCATCCTCAACTTCCTTCACCTTCCCAAGCATAGCACCCTCACTTGACATCTCGCTCAGCATACTAGGCCGGGAGGGGCGGTGTTGTAGTCCTGGAGGCCCAACGGGACGTGATCTCCCAGCTAACGTAGATGACGGGGGCATCGAAGTGGTCGATTCTGGATCCAACTGCCCAACAGAATAAGACTGTGAGCGATATGTTTTCGGAGTCGGATGTAACGGTATGGCGAAGGGAATTTGTGAGCTGGTCCCTTGTTCTCGAGGAGTAGGAGATGTTTGCGACATTGAGGCCTCGCTATTGAAAAAGCTTTGGCCCGGAGGTACAGTTGAAGTGGGTGATGGCAAGACCTCAGTTAGCCGAGAGGGTGGTTCCTTCCGCTCAGAAGTCCATATTCCAGTCCCCCAGGGAAAGGAAGATGGTTGCGGATGTCCACGGCCCAATGTTCCAGATGATGATGAATGTGATGCCCATGCACCAGCGCCTGCTTCAGCCGCTGGCGTGCTCGGATGAGACGCTGTAGGAGACATGGAGCTGCCAGCAAATGAGCCTTTTCTGGGATGAGGGAGAGTGGCTTGAGACGTGTCGTTCAGCCAAGATGCGCGCCGAACAGGTTTCTGGGGTTGCATGGCAGCTTGGGGAGTGTCCTGTCGGTGGTTGTCTGGCTCATCATCAGAGCTAGCAAGAGCCTCCGAGTCTGGAGTAGATCTTCGGACGTTGAGCTTGTCAAGAAGGAGAGATTGATTGTTGGGCGCAAGGGTAGCGATACCCCCCTGGCCGGCCTTCTGTGCAGATCCAGGCTTGATGTTACTGGCGCTCATGGTCCGTAAATGAACATGAATCGTCTTTGACTGTATTCGAATTACTCCAGCCACTCGTGTGCACGACTTAACCTTCGGGACTTATATATTTCTAGCGTAGGACAACGAAAAATAGGGTGATCCGTAGGAGAATCGGATTATCTAAGGAAAGCTTGTTCGAATTTTGAAAGCTATGCTTGAATTGGTGTCGATGGAGTCGTAAAGCTGTAGCAAATATCAGCACAGGTTGGTGAGGCGAACTGGGCTAAGAGCTGTTTCAATGGCAAGCGGAACGCCGAACCGGGTGTTTCTAGCTCCGAATAAACTTTACCAGAAACCTAAATGCTTAATATTGTCCAACTCTACTGGACATTGGTATGCGTTATGGCAACATTAAGGCTTGCGGGGGTATTTGTGCACGAGACGGGGAAAAACTTGTTGTACTGACCAGTCTGAGTATTATTACGTCTATCATGGGGTATCGCGAATCCGTCTAGCTACCGACCAGAGATCAGGGAATAGAAAAGGAAAGGAAAAGAAATAACAGCAACGGCTGCACTGAAGAAATGCCCAATTCGAAGCGTCAGCGGATTGGCCAAGGCGTCCAGACACGCCGCGAGAGGGCCCTTTCTGCAGCCTAAGACAAGAGGAACCAAGTGTGGAGGAGCGTGTCAGCTGCGAGAGACAAGGTCGCAGGGCGTTTTTTTTTATATTTCGCGTGTCTACCGTAGGACGAGTTGGATCGGGAGGGCTTGGAGAATATTCGATAACGAGTCTAGTACAATTGGCCGCGCGAGCGAAAGATACCAACGAAATTATAGTTACGGTGGAGACGAGACGAGATGAGGTAATGAGGTGAGTTTCTGAGAGGGCGCTCGGTATGTCCCCTTCTTCTTTATCTTCTTGTTCGTTCTCTTTTTTATTTCTGCTCTTCTCTTCCGGGCACGAACTTCGACGATTTGCGACGGCGCTATATGCGGCGGCCCATTGTCGAAGGGGTCGGGTCGGATCGTCACTGAGCTGTTGAGGCGAGCGTGACGCACCGGCAGTGTAGTAGAGAACGGGTGGTCGGCCTACAACTCGAGGGCACGGCTGGTTGGAGGATTGCGACAAGACTCGCAGGAGACAAAGGGAATAAAAGGGGGGGAAAGGTGGGAAGAAGGAAGGCAAGAGGCGAGGACAAGAGGTAGATAGGTGATTTGGGAGCGGGGAAGAATGTTGAGAGAGTTGAGAGGGTGTCTGCGCAGCTAGACAGCCAACTACCCAGGTAGCAAAGAAGTCCCCTAATGTTAGGCACGTTGCGACCACCTGCAACTTGTAGTGGTACCTTGTCCTTTGCTACTCCTGAACTGCTAGCGTAGAGGTATTGCCGCTAAGCTTCTCTCGCGTCCGCTTTGTAGCGGGTAGGAAGGTGGCTGGTGGAGATCAAAGTTCGCCAATGCATGCTGAATCCGTACTGTGGCCACCCCGGACAGTGACTTCCATGCCTGCCTCTACTATTACTTAGCAGACAAGCATTAGCTAAACCGCCTACAGTAGGTATACTGTATGGCGCACAGGTACACTCTGAGTATCCCTGCTCTGCCCTGTCTACGCTAAGGTCTTGCCCCAGGTGCGTGTGGGCAATTGGAGACGGGAAGTACAGCATACTCCTGGCCCCGGGCAGCTCTGGTACAGAGATAGGTAGAAATACTTATTTCGGCAGGGAAACATCATCCAAGCACTTTACCTAATAACACCCCAGAGACGGAATCAACAACGCCTGAACCACACCATCATGCGACAGATGTGTGTGTCTCGGGCGATTTAGAAATACAACAACTGTCATTTCCACATGATTCCAACCCACCTATTCATCTAGGGTACGAGTCCAACCCACTCCGCTAGAAAGGTTGCCTTTTGCTGTATGAAATGGGTCGATTGACGAGATGCTCGACTTCTTGGTCAAGGTAAGGGAATCTGAAATCCACCCTACATCTCCATAGTGTGCTATAATTATTTACACTATACTACTACGTAAGTAGATCCATCATTTATATGTAGATAGGTTTTCATATCCTGTTCACAGCGCGTTCTTCGGAGGTGTAAATAGTACTCGTTTACAAGCGCATTACTCTGTAAGCACACACAGCTCAGCGTCAGCAGAGTAGGTAGTCGGGTATAGCAGTCAAATGGGTACTCGACAATAGGGGCTCGTACGATCCAAAGATGGTCTTTGTAGTAGCGTAGTTGGAGACAACTCGAACTGCTGTATATAGCATATACATACAGATCTTGGTATATGGGTATAAGGCGAAGTGATATACATGTAGATAGGACGAGAAAACAAGGATAGTTCTATATGAAGGTACCTCAGTTAATTATTTAACGAGTACCGTAACTCATAGAATCGCATTCGCCTACTTCCCAGGTACCTCTGCGTAGACATGTAGGTATTACTGTATGCGGCAAACTCTAATATGATGTAGGTATTGTATGTATAAGTAGTTTAGGTTCGATATAGGTAGGTGAACGTGCCTCTCCGGATCCCCAAGAGGTCTACCTAGGTATGTACCTGTTCGTCAGTGCTCCAATGGTATATCATCTTGTCTGGTTACAATCCGGTTTCATTCGCTTCCCTTTCCTCTGCCTCCTCCTGCCTCCTTCCACTTCCTCTCAAGTTTCCATACATAGTATGCATCCTCCTCTCCTTTCTCTCGATCCCGCCATCTCCAAATAATGCATGACGCTGCACTTACTCCCATCTCCTTTTTCCTGTCCCCATTGGATGTAGGGTTAATATAACCTTATTGCACCCTGCTGCTGCAGGTGCGCTAAACTTGGTGTGCAGTGTATGAGTTTCTCGACGACACACAGTTGGACGCGGTGACGGCGGAGATGCTTAGGTTAGGTCCTGCATTCGACCAAGCACAGGGTTGGAGTTCTCTGCCTTAATTTTAGCATCGATGGCTCTCTGTCCTCCGCCGAGAACTCCCTCTTCGGGTCACAAACAAAGCCGGTCCAAGCTTGCAAAGGGCGTCTGACCAATGATGTCCCAACAACAGTGACGGCCTCTTTCGCCGGAGATAAACTTCGAACGCGTCCAACAGGTACGGGCTGCGTGGGTACGCAGCGCAAAGAGAGCCACATAGCACCGGCCGTATCTGGTCATTCCAACCCGTTCGTCTTCACGTACATTTATTCCCCGACACCCCGCAGTAATTGTTGGTCTCGACAGCATTCTAGAGCAAGGCAGATGCATTTGCTGCCGTCGCAGTCAGTCACCGTAGATAGATTCCATGACAACACCCGCTCCTCTCCAAGCAGCCCTGAGAACCCCAATCAGCATTTGAGTTTCGTCGTCGTCATTTTTTGCCTTTAAAACAAGGCGGCCATGATCGAAGATCTACAATACACTAATCACTAGTACGTCTTGCAGCAAACTCTCATCGGACCTGGGCAGGCGAAAAGGGTTCCTCTAACAGGTGCCACCCTCCTTAAGTGTAAAGACGGAGGAGTGTGGCTGGTCTGGTTCCATGGATGTCGGCTCGGTCTCCTGATTGGCTCTTTAATCAACCGCCGATCCCGCCCAATGCTTCCTGCCGGTCGACAACACTTTGACTGAGGTACACCACAACGGCCAATACAGCAGACGGTGACCGACAAAGCTACATCGGGCCTCCTGCGTCGTCTGTTTCATGCATGCAGGTCAAATGGCGGTTACGCGACGAAGGTTTTCTCTTTCACTGCCGGGGCCAGGTGCCTAGGTCTGCACCAGAAGCCGACCGGAAACTCTCGTTTATTACGTAGCGTTCAATCAATCGACGGCGGCACTCGCCAGAAGTTGCACCCGTCACTGTCTTATGTGGATGCAAGATTTGGTGTTGTAGCAAACACTGGGTAATTCAAGCAAGCACTTGGCACGGCCGACGAAAAGCGTCCCATCACGCATCGGAATGGAGGGTCAAGGTTGGTTCGGGGCTGAGGTGGTAGCGGGGAGGGTCTGTCTCCCACCGCGGGACATATGCCAACGGCTGTAACGAATCACAGTTACCAAGCTCGACAGATATGGACACGCGATGCTCTCCTTCTCGCCCCTGGGGCCCAGCATCGCCCACATACCTACTGGCAATCTAACGATGATTGTGCCACCAAGCGATGAGCGATCGTGCCGTTGGCTGTGCGAATGGCGTAGCAGGGCCCAAGGCGTTGCACGGCATAAAACATGTGACGGTCTCAACAGAGAAGCAAGTATTTACGTTATGACCATCAACGCTTGTCATCGTGGCGTGCGTCCGCAAGCGCCGTGCCTAACTACACTAACAATGCCTACTGCATTTGTGAATTGCCTTCTCTCTCCGCAGGCGACAGCCTAAATAGTGAGTCATCCTGCTACGGATCCACAGAAGGTCCGACGGTATTCTATGTATCCCAGCCCCCTTTTCAAGTCAACCACCCGGACAAGGCTCTTTTACTATTGTCTCCCTAAGAATGAGGGTTGATACTGACTCTATTTATGCGGGTCCACCAAGTATTGACCATCTGAGGGCTGCTCGACAACACCTTGATTCTAAATAAGTGTGTAGTAGGAGTTTCGTCACCGGCGTCTCACGCTAAAGATATCATGGGCAGAACTAGGGGTGGCTCCGGCGCTACCGTACAAAGATAGCCTAGAATGGGTGACATACCTAGAATCTTACCCCGGATTCTCCCCTCTTCATCTGCGGGTAGCGGGTCCGGCTTACACCGTACTAGTGAAAAGGTACCTTGTACATCTGGTAACTGTACGGCCAGCTTTGATTCGATTGCCAAGCTTGCGTCACGCAGACGCATACCTTACCTACCATTAAGGTACATACATACGTGCCGACAGATGGATATTACCTAGACAACGGAAAATATGGTAGGTCATCTTCTAGTCATTCAACTGTTTCTAATTCTTTCATTGCGATAGCAACAACACTTGGCTTACATAGTGTTTGAACTGCAAGCCGAGGAAACTTTGGAGCCACTCAGCGATTGCAATTAGTAAGTCCCCAACGTGAGTGAGGAGCCCCTGGTGTTTCGCAGAGTGGCTTAGCTACTTACCAATCCATCTGAACTCTGGGCACAGAGCATACGAAGAGTGTTTAATTTCAAAGACCGTGCCGTAGCCCGTACGGTCCGAGTGAGTCTGGTTTAAATCGTGATGAACGAGTACGACGCAATTATGACTACCCAGCTCTATTCAGCCGACGCATTTATTCTTCCATTACGAAGACCAAGACATGCTACCAAGGTTTGAATACTCGCTCCAATGATTGATGAAAAGAAATACGCAGTCAATGCGGCAAGGAAACAATTTCAAACAGTTCCCAGAGATCGAATGAGACGAGAGACATCGCGGAAGCCGTGAACCATGCAGCTTGACGTACGATGCGTGTCTTGTTGCGGGGGCGGGAGGACACTGGCCAATTGGGGGGTTGAGATGCAGAAAGCTTCCAAGCTGCACGTAACCCATGTGACCACACCACCAAGAGCACTCTGCTCACCATGACCACACCGGTGCACCTGTCATGCTACCTGGAGCGCCTTGGTCTCTGGATTTTCTCTCAAATATATACTACCACCCCATGTCCACCCCGCCATCGAATCAGACTGACCGGTCTACGCGCGGCCAATCACAACGTTACTGCATCATGCCAGAGACTAAACTAGACCATGTGTGTTTTGGTTCGGGCCACGGCTTATTGGCCATTGGAAAAGAAGGTCGAAGGTCCCGCCCAGAGCTATGCCAAGCCCTCTTCCCACCTGGATAAAAGATATTGAGTGCCGGACATTATACCCCTCGCTTGCCACCGCGGGACAAAGGTCAGTCAATACACTCACCCCAACAACAATTAACTCTGACAGCACTTTTGCGAGTGGCAGTGAAAGAAGGATGTTGCAATTTAATTCCTAACTACAAATCACCAAGCTCCGGGGAAGATGCTTCCCGCTCCTGGCTCCGATAACAGGGTAGAGACTTGTTTAGTCGAGCAAGTTGGAAAAGGCATTACATCATGTTTATACAGTGCTGGGTTTAGTGATTGCCTACCCTGGAACAGAGTCTAGGGATCCTTTCCCTGGTGTTGTTGGCGCCGCATCGGGTCCTTTCTGTTCACGTAGTTTCTCCTCAAACTTTGCAAATTCCAGCATGGAAATCTCCTCTTCTTGGTCCAACACTTGCTGCACACCCTTGACTTCCTCAATCTGCAGGAAACCTAATCAGCGCCATCTACACAATACCGGGACAATGCCTCGTGAAAAAAAAAGGAACACTGAAACTAACACGAGAGAGAAGATGATAGGAGAAAGACTTACATAGTGCATCAGCATGCCCTCAATGCCGTTCTGTAACGTGACAGTGCTGGAGTCGCAAGTTCGGCATGCACCCCTCAGTTTCAACATGACGTAACCGTCCTTGAACCCGCGGAACTCAATATCACCACCGTCGTCCTGAATGGCGGGGCGTATGCGGGTCTCGAGGAGCTCTTTGATCATACCGACGACTTCCTCGTCATTCTCGTCGTAGGCCAGACTGTCGCGCTCGACCCCTTGCCCGTGCTCTCCCTCACCAGATGCTGCCGATGCGGACCCGGCCCCTTCCTTCAATGTGACCAGCTGCTGGTTCGCCGACACGGCCTCGGTCATGAGACTGAAGATCTCGGGCTTGATGTGCGCCCAGTTGGCGTCCGGCGCCTTCGTGACGGTGATAAAGTCGGCGCCGTAGAACACCGAGGTCACGCCGTCCGTGTTCATGAGCTGCGCTGCGAGCTGCGAGGGGTAAGGCGGCGCGATGGTACTCCGTGCGTTCAGGTACTCGATGAAAGGGATGCCAAACTCGGGCGGGATCACCGGGTGGTTCGGAAGGAACTTCAGCGCATCGGGGTTTGGCGTGTTCTCGGTCTGGATGAAGATGTTGCGGGCGCCGCGCGATATGGGAAATGGAGCGAAGGATGAGGTCGGCGGGGAGGCTGCTGTCGGGCGCGCTTGCGCTATGCGACCGAGCGATCGCGCGCTCGTATGTGCGCTCCGCGCCGCCACGGCCTCGTACAACCGGCTACATCGTTCGGGACGAGTTCGTCGGACGGTGGCCGAAAGCAGACCCGGTGCGGGCCGAAGGAGTTTTGCGGAGGGCATTTTACTTGGCTGTGGCCATAAGCTCTTAGGTATTGCGCGATATTCGATGATTTAGGAAATGAGGATGATTTAGCTAAACAGGTGTTGGTTTGTCGTTAGTTATTGTTATTTCGAGATGCATTAGATGCCTCAAATGTCGATAAGATAAGGAGGCGACTGGGCTTATAAAGCAGGGGCAATGACGCAGAAAATAATTGCAGGGACCTCAAGAAGATCAGTGAGGGACGGGTACTGAACGGGAACGAATCGGCAATGACGTTTTGCTAATACCGAGAAGGCCAGCTGTCAGCAGCTGGAGTTTCTTGTCTACGAGCTTTCTTTTTCGCCTCTACTCCCAGGCTTTTTTTTTTGGTCTTCAGTATTCCCATGTCTCAATATTCAAGAGGTAATGCCGTGGTATATGAAAAGGATATCAATTTACTGTTTACACTAGCTATAATATCTTGTCGTTGTCGTTGTCGTTGTCGTTGTCGTTGTCGTTGTCGTTGTCTACTTTCCTTTTTTTGCCTTTTCCATCGAGTTTTCGGCAGACGCCCCGGGTCTCGGGCGCAGGGGTGTATGGCCGTGCGCCGATAGATTCAGCTTCATCGTCCTATCTTCTCGAAATGCTTCAGAGTTGACTTAGCGCGTTCTAGGTATGTGCTCACTAGTGTGCGTCGCCACTTGTTGTAGTAATCGTTCATTCTTTTCGCCTCGTGGATATAATTATATGTCGAGTCGAGTGCAGAGAAGATCAAGGATCATCTGAGAGCAGAGGAATGTCTGTAGTCAAATTGATTACGTGATGGATGCACAGGTTAGAGAGCGCTACCCAGACGAGATTTTGTGTCAAGCTGTTAAGGCTTCTTATTTTTGATAAGGGTAGAAAAGAAAAAGAGAGCTCATAACCACTTGGAGATGAAATGAGGAGTGAGATGATCAATTGGAACTATCTCTAACTACGTATTTTCTCAGGTCCATATAGACCTGTACCCTTTGTCCTCACCTGCATACATATGCAGAGGTCTGCCCAGACTCTTACCATGGCAACCAAGTAGCTGTCGTTTTTTGCCTTTTGTTGTCAAGTCCTCCAATACCGAGGTTTTATTAAAACCGTCATTTGGAAAAAATAAAAGTAAAATAAAAAATAAAAAAAGATTTGAATGTTCATGTACATTCATGGAGACCTCAGGCTCGTCTGATTCAAATCATTCAATATAATTGCATTCACTCGTTCCTGGCTAGACACGGTCTGTAGAGCTTTTGCAGTGAGCCCTTGAAATTTCACACCAACCAGAGACCTAGATTTTGTTTCTCCACATAAAAATCAAACGATGTTCTGAGCTCAGTGAGGTACCTACACTGGTATCCACTACCAAAAGGCACCTACCTTTTATCCAGTGTCGAAGATAGTCCACTTTAGGTAAGTTGTAGATGAAATCGTTGACGCCCTACCTCTACATCGCGATCCCAGTACATAAAATAGCAAAGGTAAGCCGCGTTCTCTTATTGCGCAGTCCCACTGCAATTGGACGCTTTCAAGATCCCTTCTCACAGGAGAATCTAATCTCGGTCGACGTTGTTCACCTTCACTAGCACAATGAATACATCCAAGGTACCCAACAACTACACCTTCACGCCCCTCCATTAACCGTTCTCATATTACTCAACATTATTATAAACAAACATTTCATAACAACACGTGCTATTCAGCAGAGGAGGTTACCCAGTTACTGCGCAGGTCCATCAGCTATTAACAAGATGACACGGAAACAACGTCCCTTGCCTAACTTAAATTCTTTTCATCTCACCATACCACCCACTTTCATTCGCTAACATACACTGATATATCACAGGATATATCATGATTCTTTTGGGCTTCAGGCGCCACCATATATATCTTCTTTCTCACTCATTTCTCGGTTCATTATCCGCTCAGAAATTAGAGCCTTTCTAGCCTCCTGTGCGTGGGACCTGTCGTCAAAGTCTCAGCCAAAAGACCCTTTTCGGCTCCGATCAGCAATTGTTTCTTAATAGCCAGGCTTATTGCAAGTTGTATCTCCTATTCCGGAGATCCGTGTAGTCATCATGTCTCCCACACGCCCCCTTTGTGGCACGTGCAATACAGTCGAAGGCAAATACAGGTGCCCTCGTTGTGACGCACATACGTTAGTCTTATACCAATGTTACCTTGTATATGGACTACGCTGACACATACTTGAATTAGCTGCTCTCTGGACTGCTCCCGTGAGCACCGCGACACTCACCCGGCTGTTGAAGAGAAACCAGAACCCCCCAAAAGCAGTGGCCTGGACGCCGCAGCGCAGCTCGCCACCTCAGAACAGCGCCCTGAGAAATTATCCGACATTGCAGACTCGCCAGAGTACAAGTCCCTTCTTCAGCGGTATCCAGACTTAGAACAGTATCTGTGGGACATCGCCACAGCCACAGATCCCCCCAAGCCTGCCCACAGTGGTAATATAACTCGTAAGGCGAACCAACCGTGGACTCAGGAGGCGGGGATGAGCAATGCGGTTCATCTGGTGCAGTCTATCAAGGCATCCCCGGGAGACGTTAGGGACGCCCTCCGGGAATTCAGCGATCTTGTTTCTATCTTCAAGACCAGGATGCAGACCCAGGATGACCAGGTGCGAAAACGGCGGGCAGAGGAAGATGCCGAGATTATTAGCAAGCTCTTGCGAGAAGAGAAGTCCTGAGGGGTGGTTTGTCTCTCGATACGACTCGAACCGAACAACTGCACCATCAGCAGCTCGGGCGTGTCTATGCTTGTGATGAGCGACTGCTTATCAACAAACTATTATTCTACATATGTCACTGTCTATTGGGCGGATTATTTCACTCGGGCGTAGGTTCCCTCCACCGACACCCATTTAAAGTCAACTTCGGATTCCTAACAGCGCGTTATCAACTAGGCTCAATACTCCTCTGGTTGTTTTAGTCCTACTTGTGCAGAGAGCCACCACAACCTTTACTACTGAGACCGTTGAAAAAGTACTGGGAAGCCCAGTAATTCGCGATCATGCCTCATAAGAGGATTTCGGTATCAACCTAGCATAGCCAATTCAACGTTGCGGTGCAAACTTTGGTGCTTACCCTCAAGGCGCTCGCGTAGCTACGCAGTTTCTTAGATTCGGTGTAACCTTGACACTCAGTTTGCTGAGATTGGAAGAGATTCAGAACAACATCGCCATGGCCGTGGAAGGCAAATGTGGATGTTTTTGTCTCGAATTGAGATATGAGTATGTATATAAGGAAGAAGACGAGAGGAGGTCAACAATGTCCTAGGACCTCATATCGCTCTGTAGACGTCCATTACCAGTTCTACAATGTTACATCTGATGTCTAGCACCGTATGTAGCTTTTTCTGCGCTGATTAAGGTGACTCAGTGAGATGTTAAGACAACTTTCATGTGATCATCCCTTACTTCTTCGCTGGTGGCTCAACCGGCTCGGCCCTTGCCGTGGATGTCTCAGTCTCACAAACTATCAGCGTCTCACTTTTTATTCCGGTGCCTGCTCCAAGGCCCTATACTCGTTGCACATGTGTCGCTCGATAGTATAGCCATCACAAGCCGCCATTTGCGATTGTCTATGTAGCACAGACGTGGCTTTTCGGGGCTAACGCACGCCTGGTCTACCCATGTATAGTAGGTGTTCGCTGTAAATAAAAGAATAATTCTCACCCTCACCCTCTCTCTACCCCCCTCTTTCCAAGCACTCGAAGAGTCTAATGAAACACCGTCCACGTTATCATCTTATATTAAGCAGGTAGAATAATCCTGTGACATATCATAAGGTTCCACGGCGTCTTATCTGATGATCAGCGAGTCCTTGCATCTGCTGCAGACGGATGTGCTCATTGGACGCCACATCCATCTCGCGACCACAACATACCTATTTGGAAAGCCTTATCTGAGACAACTGCGAAATACGGCATCCATGGGAAAGGTGTTTTAGGCACAAAGCCTCTCGTCATCTATTATCCTGTCTCTTCTTCTTCGCGTCGAGATGTTTTCTGTCTGCATCTATATATCGTTTTTACCAGATATTCCAAATTTGGCCTGTTGGTGCGAGTCCTACGTTTGATCTCCGACTCGCTGCTCCTTCGACCCCTGCGTCGAGCTTTATTCCCGGGAATAAAGCCATCATACGATGACGACGTCATTGCTGCGTATTACGAAATGTTCAACACGTTTGTAATTTTTTCTGTTGGAGCATAGACGGCAAATATACAACTTTTCACACTTTTATGAACAGTTGACATTTTGCCCGTGTGCTATGGTCCCATCACCGTCCTGAGCTATCTCTGATATGGATTACATGTTTGGTTTAGGCTGGATGACGATAGTAGACACTATCGAGAGGATGTTTTCTTTAACACTCTTTCTTTCTTCGTCTTAAGGTATTCGTATGACGTGTTACTCCGAACGATATACAACATCTTTCGCTGTCTTTTAAACCACGCATAACAGGTCTCGAACAGTCCGGTTCATCATGAGATGCAGTTCACACTTCCAATTCGGAGAGTCAGCTAACGTTATACCCTGCAGGAGACATTCCCTCTATTGCAGCCAACATGCTATCAAACTCACATAGTTATGGAGATTGGGGATGTGCGAAATAACATCTCACATAGAATGATTCCAAAAAGCTGGACTTTTTCAACTACCTGCGAACCTAAATTATGAGGGTAAAATTCTTTAAATCTGGAGACGGAACTTCACTATGCGAGCGCGAAGACCAAGATCTTTCTGGATGATGGTGAACACGCAAAAGTTTCTTCCACCGTTCGCTGTGTTTAAGATGGGTTAGGACTTTTGAATGAGCTATTTCTCCCAACAACAGAAGTCTGTCTCAAGAGGCACGGAGCCAGAAGATTGATGCGAAGATTACAACATTCAGCGAATCCTCGAGACACCCATCTTCCACAGATGCCAGGGCTTCTGGGTTTTGAGCATAAGTTACCGGGAGAGATATCAATCTATAGGTTCCCGAAATATGAGTGGCGAATCACTCCGAGAAGGCATTGACTCTAGGCGAATTAAAGAGTCCCTTACGCAAATAAGAAAAAGTTTAAGGGGTCAGTTGTCGGGGGCACTATCTGGAACGATGATACTTGTGACGTCGATTTAAGCAACTATTCGAATGACCGCGACTTATATATCTTCGAGGTCAACCACCTATTCTACTATAGACGACATCGAACCGAAAGGCCTTTCTCATTTAGAACGGCTCGGGTCAACTTACAAGTTTGACTAAGACAACAGCTGTGTATGTTGTTGTGCGATTATTCAGCGACGTGGTGGATCTAACACAACGTTCCACTCCAGGATCTGGCTGACGAACGCGTGATCAACCGTTGAGTAGTGGCGAAGCCGGGGGATTACATGAAACATATAGTCCTACCAGTACCATCGAATGGGCAGAAAGAGACAAGAGGACGTTGGGGTATTCATGGCGAAGCAAGCCAACAAGCACAATGAAACAGGGAGTTGGTAAGCAACAAAATATTTATTATCATTAAACCGTTCCTCGTTTGTTCTCTGTTCGTATATTCATCCCATTCACCCACCCGTCTATCATCAAATCATACACACAAGAAACACACCACGCGTATTTCTAACCTCGTTTCAGCCGTCCCCAAAGCCCCAGCCGCGCAGACCGACTACTACTAGTGCCAGAGTGCGGACTCATAGGCGTCGACCCATCGTCAGCGTCTGCCTCAGCCTGCTCATCGCGGTCTTCTGGTATCGTCACAATGCGAAGCCTATTGATATTATCATTCTCCCCTTCCCCTTCTCTATTTATATCACCTGCGCTGTTCTTCCTACGATGACCCAGCTTTCCCTTGAGGGTGAGTATAGAGGTCGTTTTCCGCAATAGCTTGGCGCCGACCTTCTCATGCGGCAGTATCTCGTCGCTCTGTGTCCAGTCGACGCGGTGCTCGTTGGCCGTGGTCGTGTCCACGAGCGTCTCATCGGAGGAATGGCGCATCCCGGCGTCGGAATCGCCTTGGCTCGGGTACGCGTGTAGATGCAGGTCCGCCAGCGCTGATATGGTCCCGTCTTGCGGCTCTGATGCTCTCCTATCGCCTGGTCCGGATTTGCTCGACCGCCGCCACGGCACCGCCTCGTCGCCGGCGATCCGCGAGTCCTGGAACTGGTTCCGCCCGTGTTGCTTCTCCTGCTTGCTTCGTGCTCGCTGCAGGATCTTTCGCTGTTTGCCTGGTGTGATGCTTGAGTCGATCGCCGAACGGTCTGCTGATGATGCCCCTTCTATGTATAGGCGGAGTGCCGCTCGAGATAGGCTGTGTACGGCCGACTTGTCGCTTTGCATACCGCACGAGGTCGTCGTGCGGCTGAACTGTGCGGCCGCCTGGTCTGGGATGTGTCGGTACTTTGGAGCTTCTTCCGTGTTGGTCTCAGATGGCGCAACTATGGAGTGTCTGTTGCGTAACTTGTCCTCCGACGACTGCTGCTTGGTCTTAGACATCGTCTTCCCTGGCCGTCGAGGTGGCGCTGTTAACTCTGGCATCCAGGCTGCCGCACTTGTCGCTGCTAGACGCTCGATGTACATGTGCTGGAGGGCATCCTGATCCCTTTCCACCTGCGCCCACTTCGCCGGTAGGGAATCGACTCGTTGCCGTTGCCGCGTCTCGTTCTGTGCTTCTCGCTCGGCGATTACCACGTACAGCCTCCGACGCAAGTCCTCCGGGTCGAAAGGCTGCGACTTCGAGTGCAGCCTCTTGTTCCTGAACTGAGGTTTTGCCATGTCGATCCTGTCCGCCCCTCCAACCGCGCTCTTCGTCGACGGCGGGAACGCCAGAGATATTTCATTAGAGTAGGCCATCGTTATGTGCATGCTACCACTATAGGAGGTCGCCGGGCTAGTAGGAGTTATAGCCAAGGCGGGATCCTGAGAGGCAGTGGAGTCCTCAGCCAATATATATTGGATATAGAAAGAAGCGACAGGAAGTGGTCAACAGCACCAGTGGAGCTTGGCGGTAGAGACGCGAGCCAGGGCCGTGGTCAAGGTCGTAGGGGATGTGGGAATTTTCTTCGCCTTTCCTCTCTTGACTGGTCTGGTCCGGGTATATCTGCAGCAGGGAGTTGGAGTACGGTATGCAGATATCCCATGTCACGTCACAAGCTGGCTGGCTAGCTGGCTAGCTACAGTAACTGGTCTCAAACCGGCACGGCTGCCGCTTCCCTTATCGCTGCACGGGTGTCGTTTAGAAACCAGCTTTCAAACGCAAGCTCCGAGTGTGTTCAGCCAACGACCAAGATCGGGCGCCTGCAACGAGACTCTACGTGAAGGCGGGCTTGGCGATGGACCGCGGGCGAGAAATAGAAAGAGTGGAAAGGACCGAGGTTCGAGAACGGTCGTTGGGTACTACAAGGATGAGATCGTCTTATATAAACGCCCCAATGGGCTGGAAAACAAAATATCTAGCAAACGGGCGGGTCAAGCAGGCTGTTTGCAAACGCTACCCGGAAATTTCCAGGAAATTAATCATCAACAGGTTTGAACTGCAGAGGAAGGGATCTCGAGTTCTTGAGAAACCTTATTTACCTGTAGTTCTCGTAACGGGTTCTTACTTATTACGGCCAAGCTCAAGCTGGTCAACCCGAGGAAGATGTCTATCCTGTGACTACCTATATAATACCTAGCGCATCATCTACCCTGGCCCCATCTACAACCCGTGATAGGCACAGCGCTTTGTTCCCAGGGAAAACAGGGGAAGCTACCAGTCGTATTTGCGAGACAAGCGTTCACTTGGGCCGCAGAACCAAAGTAGGACAGTGGTCACTTGACATGACAAGAAAGACGCCGTTGCTAGCGGCCCAAGTCATTGGCCAGACTTGGACTCGGCTCACAGGGTCTCTGCGCGCTTCTTCTGCCCCCTGTCCCTCCCCCTGCTTTCTCCACCGGCCACTAGCGATTCGGCTAATCGATATGTGGCAGTTCGAGCCAGGGTAGTTTTCCCTTTTCTCTACTACGAGGGTCCATCTACCTGCCGGATCACGATCGGCAGCGGGGTGTTTTCTTGTGTTGCGGAGTCGGTCAAGAGGAAACGTAGGTATTCTGAGTTCATAGTGTAGAGCCGAGAGTCTCTATTCCTCACTATATGGACGTACTTCTTCCTCTCAAATAGAGAGTGTAGGTGAATGTTTTTTACTTTCTGCTAACAGGGATCTTTGCCGACATTTCAAACCAAACGCTACAATCTTGTCTGTGCTGCATCATGTACTGATATCTACCTGCCATGTGTGCTGTAGCCAGGCGAAAAAACCTATCCCGACCACCTTGTCCCTGCAATGAGCTGTAGCACCTCAATTAGCCCTTTATTTCTTCTTCATTTCCATTTTGTTATTTGCACCTTGCAACGGAGCAAACGCGAAGCTATTGGAGACCTTTCAATACGCTACTCAATGGTAGAAGCTGATTGTTCCACCAGCGAGATTACGGGGTGGCGTCGATGGGTGTTGACGTTACCGAACTTGATAATCGTCTCTTGACTTCTTGACCAACTTGAAGGAAGTTAGACTACGACCAGGCTAACCATGTTTCGTCGATAGTCGGCCAAAGATCTACTAACATTGTTATAGAAACCAGCACTAGCACTAGGGCATGGGGTCGGCTACTGGTGCTAAGCTACGTAGGTGCTCCTGGTATGTAGGTAATGTATTGTAAAACCCAATAGGTTTTCGAAGCTGTACGTGAAGAGTCTGTGTGTATAGTGTACAACTAGACATTTCTAGTGTAGCGGAGCTGCAGGGTTCCTGTTCCTGTTTCTGTCTTGTGTCACTGGTGGCTGACTGCAGATGGGACTTCCCCAGGGGGAAATAGCGCAGGGGGGACAGACAGGTTTTTTTTTCCCTCTTCATGTCGCACATCTGTACCTTAATTCACATTTTGATAGGCTAACGAATCAAACCTGCAGTGATCTTGTGCTGTGTCTCCCACAACCCCCCTACTAGTATATGTAAGTATAGAAACGAGCCCTAATACGACGTCTCTATTCCCACGGTTCATCATGCTGTGTGGCCGTTTTTGTCGACTTGTGCGACTCTAGGTTTGCTGCTTCAGGATACAGCTCCTTGTCGCGAGACATTACAGGACACATGCGATAGGGCCGCTTACTCTTATTGTCTCCTACTCAGTAACCCCCCTGGCACCTCACGTTCTGTCATGTTGGCATTAGATATGCTGTGATCCGATGGCCACTACCCTCCATTTTATCTCCACAACTTGCCTGTGTGCGGCTACTGCACACTGCTGTAGAGTACAAAAATGAATCTCTTTCGTCTGTACAGTACTGGTAATTATTGAGTCTATTTCTAGGATCAAACCCGTTAGAGAAACTAACTATCCGCGCTAGAGCCAGGAGATCTACATGTACATCAGACGACTATTTCCCTAATAGCTTAATTTTGCTAATTAAGCCTACGTGACGTACCTGTATTAAGTACTGGTACTGAAAGTACTAAGCAGCAGAGATTTGGTAGAGGGGGGTACCCTTTTACTGTCGGTCTCGCTGCCATACATAAAGCCGGAAATGCGGCACAAGCTCGTGATGGCTTGAGTTACATGCATGCATACATACCTACATACGACCTTCCCACATCCGAACGAATGGCCAGTCCACCCTAAAATGTTCATTTTTGATTACATCTGTGCTTCTTGCATCGCCAGTGGCAAATGATCTGACATTTACTGCACACTACACGTGTAGAGTTGTATATAGGTACACATGTCGAGGATACTTAGTAGTGAACGGGTGCTTGGCAGCGCAAACGTTGAGCAGGGCTGTTCGTATTATTACTCATCGATACAACTATAGCGAGGGTTCCCTGTGAACTATAATGTAAACTAATATTATACTCCATTACAGTACAACCTGAACAGAATACCTGTGCTACCTACTATTTCCCCTCAATCGCTTGCCTACGAGCAGGCATATAACGATGCTTGACCGCTTTTGCATGGGTCTTTTGGACTCAGTCTAGATGCGACCCTGGTGTAATCGGGAGAGGCCAACGATACATAACGTATCTTGATTGCTCTGCTTACACTAGCCGAAGACGATATGGTGAGAGGGAGCTTATTTTTTTCTTTCTAATGTCTACCGTATTAGCAACGCCGAGATTGCTACGCTCTGCTGCAGCAAAGAAGTTTCCTGTGCGTGTAATTCCCTCCGAGCCCAGTCGTCAGTGCACAGAAAGGTGCCACAATAACGCTCTGGGCCATTCTCTCACTGGATATGAGAGCCCAGTAGCCAGGCGCCTCTCCCGTGTTAGCCCGGCAGACCCAAAACCCAGTATCGGCTAAGCGTGCGTGCAAACGTACGATTTTTCGATCTCTATGGTTTTACAACAGGGTTGATCGCAGATGGTCACAGATGGCGGCGGATGCTTCCGTGGGTAAACCTGGGCGCACGGGAGATCGAGGCAGGGGAGGTGAGAGGTCCGGCTTCACTTCCGGCCTCAGTGGTTGGTCGAATGCTTGTCGGGATACCCTAGATTCACGAGTAGAAACAAGCAATATGCTAAGTACTGGTAGCGCTCTGACTGCAGCTAACAATTTACTGTATCTAAGTATGGGCGATTCGCCTCAGTGGTATCATAGATCTCATGGTATCAACCCAGGTAGTA
Organism: Xylaria arbuscula; assembly: GCA_022385695.1. Lineage (NCBI taxonomy): Eukaryota > Fungi > Ascomycota > Sordariomycetes > Xylariales > Xylariaceae > Xylaria > Xylaria arbuscula. The sequence continues at coordinate 989,791 of MU279345.1, forward strand.
TTTCGGTTATCTCTATGGGCAAATATCCACGTTGGGCTTCTTGTTGGACATGGTCTGGGTCAAACGCGGCTCCTTTTTGGGAAATTCTAGCCGTTACGCACGATCAAAGAAGCAGCCGAGGCAGCCTGCCTTAAGATGTTCACCATCGTGGTTGCGATTGCTTCTATTTGTGTTTGTGAAACTTGTTTGGTGGTACGAACTAGGTACGCATAGATACACAGGTCGCAGCCATCCGTCTACTCACTTCGTTGTCATCAGTCGAACTTCCAATGGTGAGATATGCCACATGTGCTTAGCCGATCCATGACCCATACCATGTACCATACGATAACCGGCTGCTTGTATACATGATGTTGCTGTCATTATGCATCCCTATGCGTACTACAATTGCCTACCGGTACAACTTCCGTCGAAGTATCGATAATATTGAATTCCCTACTCAAACGATAAGCACTGCCTAGAGATCTATTTACAGACGGTGTCGGCGGGCCCAAACACGTTACCTAACGCCTCCACGCGAGAAAAGAAAAGCCACCCCGCTCACCGGCGAGCCTAGAAGCCATCCGTATCTTGTGGCGCTGAACACAAGGCGATCAAGGCTGGAGCCATATCAGCCTGGCGGATGTTACCCGACGATGACGACCACGACTCCAGCCTCATTTCGGGAAGCGGCCAGCCTACTTACCGGAGTTACCTACTTGAGCGTACGATATATGCATCGTGCCGGGCTAATCAATCTCGTCCGTTGATGGCGATAAGGTATCGACGCTCCCTACAACTATCGAGAATCTAGAGAAAGCATATCGTATCATTCGTTATTATTTAAAGATCCGAGTCCGGAAAGAGCAAGCCGTACCCCTCCAACGCTACTTGAAGCACTGCTACCTACTACCTTATTCCCTGCGTTTGTCTGACCATTGACGACTCAGCGTCGGTTGATATGGCGCTAGTGACACAATTATTGACTTAGACAAAAAGCCACAGGCGAAAAAAAGGGCAAGGAATGTAAAGCTTGGCAGATGGATTAAAGTAACCAATGAATGAATGAATGAATGAATACCTTACTTAGCAGCAAAAAGCATACTACCCCAGCAATATATTCGAACTTCAGATTTGAGACACTTCATTCTGCTTTTGTCTTCAAACCTCTAAAATTCCAAGATATACTAAAGAAAAAAAAAAGTGACGCTCTCGATCGGGGAATCGAACCCCGGCCACCTGCGCATTATCTTTTGACAAGCAGGTATCCTTACCACTAGACCAATCGAGATAACAAGATCTCTAGAAACATCTTTTTTGCTGCGAGATTGATAAAAGATATTAGTCTATATACATCCTTTCTACTTCTCGTCTTGTTTAAAATTCAAACTGTGCTGCTAATTCCCAACTTCTTTACCTATTAATCTAGCCCTTTCATTATAAAATTATAGAGGCAATAACTAGCTTGATATATATGTCATTTCATAGGTTGTAAATTAGATTTAAATCTTAAAGTACAGTAATAAACATTTAGCGGCAATAAACTCAATACCGTATACTTACAACTTATATCTGCTCATACAAACAACAACTGGCTTTTTCTCACTGGTATTACTGGTCGTAAAAAACATATCTCCCGATTTTCTTTACAATATCACACTAATAACGAATTGAAACCTTGATAGCAAATTGGTTTGTTCCATACGTGCATCATTATCTAGAGAAAACTACCTAGATAGAGGTGGGGGTTTGAAAGCCCCCGCATCGAAGCCCAGAAAATGCCCCTCATCTCGGCTCCCTTGCGTTAGTAGTGTAAATGCAAGCTCAAGATTGAAAGGGCAGCATTCTCTTAGTCACAGTTACACTATTCTGACACACACAATCCCAGAAACACAAGAAAGCCAAGCAACACATACATCCATACACGAAAATGTCACACTCTCACGACGGCGTGAGCCACTCCCATTCCCACGAAGGCATCTCGGCCGCCGAGCACGGCCACTCGCATGAGATCCTCGACGGGCCCGGCAGCTACCTGGGCCGGGAGATGCCCATAGTCGAGGGCCGGGACTGGAACGAGCGGGCCTTTACCATCGGCATCGGAGGGTAAGTGCTTTTTGCTTCGATGCTACCTATTATATTCTCTCGATCCATGTTTCCATCATTCATGCATGTATACCAGGAATGGATATGTGAATATGGGTAAACCCTGTCTGACTACACCTATCATATATTTCCCAGATAGATCATGCATACACACAGAGATATTCACCCCTATCCCAAAGACTGATACATCCTCTTCAAAGGACAATAAAAACAAGAGTAATAAACCCAAAACTAACAACCCCCAGACCCGTAGGCTCAGGCAAAACAGCCCTAATGCTCGCCCTCTGCCTAGCCCTGCGCGAAAAATACGGGCTAGCAGCAGTGACAAATGACATCTTCACGCGCGAAGACGCAGAGTTCCTAACGCGGCACAAGGCCCTCCCAGCGTCTCGGATCCGCGCAATCGAGACAGGCGGGTGTCCGCACGCAGCTGTGCGCGAGGACATATCAGCGAACCTAGCAGCACTAGAAGATCTACACGCAGAGTTCTTGCCGGACATACTCCTGATCGAGTCCGGCGGGGATAATCTGGCTGCCAATTACAGCCGCGAGCTGGCGGATTACATCATCTACGTCATCGATGTGAGCGGCGGCGACAAGGTGCCGCGCAAGGGCGGACCGGGCATCACGCAGAGTGATTTGCTTGTTGTGAATAAGACTGATCTGGCTGAGGCTGTGGGTGCTGACTTGGGGGTTATGGAGCGTGATGCGAGGAAGATGCGGGAGGGCGGACCGACGGTTTTCGCGCAGGTTAAGAAGGATGTTGGGGTGAATCATATTGTCAACTTGATACTCAGTGCTTGGAAGGCGTGTGGTGCTGAGGAGGTGAGTCGGAATAGAGGGGGCCCGAAGCCGACTGAGGGGCTAGAGGCTCTGGGCTAGGGTCACATTTCTTGTAGAACTACGTCTAAATGAAATTATAAGTTTTGAGAATCTGATTTGAATTTTAACTTGTTGGATGTTTGCCATGTGATCATTCATAACTCGTCAAACTAGACACCATAAACGCCAGATCTCAGAGTATTCTATTGGATATCCTCATCCATTGCATCACTTGGCTCAGTAACGGCATTCTCTTCCAATAATGGCCCTGTAAATGGCATGGCACTACGCGGCCACATACGCTTGTATAGACTGACTCCAACTGAATCCTGAGGGTTGATACCACCGTCAAAGTTGGCCTTGAAGTAGCCATGAGTACCCAGCGTCTCCTTAATATAACCACTCCTACCCCTCCTTGTCCAAAGTGGGAGAGCCTTAAACCACTCGATGTCTTCTTTGTTGAAAAACATGTATCGAACAGTGACAACTTTCTTATGGATATGGTAAGGGTGACCGGTCAAAATAGCACGCTTGGCAATAACTCGGGCCGTCGACGGCGCGCGAGAAGTGCCTGTTGCAACTAACTGCAGAGGAAGAGGATTGCCTTCTTCGCTCTGTTCCGGAGTGACGCGCTTGAAGAACAGTGCAGGTACAGAGCCCCAGGTAACAGGCCCCATGAAGGTCGCAATTGCGGCATCTCCGGGATGGAGGAAGCGGTTGTACTTGTGCACGTCGTTCTCCGTATTTCCACTGCTAGAGAACAGCGGGTTGATGACGAATCGGCGAGGACCACATTGAATAATAAGTTCTTCTTTTGACTTGATTGACTTTTCGTAATCATCTTTGTGGGCAATGTCGAAGTTTACTACCGTCTTCTGGTTCTCGTGTCTGAGGAGACTAAAGAGCGTAACCGGTTGCAAGGGGGCATAGGACTGTTGTACGCTCGCAGGTACACCCTTGATGTATACATGAACTCGAGTACCAGGGGCAACACCGCCAACCAAGGCTTCGCGAAGCGCTCTGTTTCTTGAAGATTGGTAGTCCGAAATTTGGAGTAGTCTAGACCATTCGTCCGGTTGGTAAGGACCATCTTCTTCCTTGTTCCAAGGACTTGTACGCAGGCTTTTGAGACCTCTATACTTAATTAACCTTTCGCGGGCGAGTACGTTGGGATGCAGTTCTATCTCGTCAGGGAACTCTTTGTCTTCCTCTGCCTCGTCTCGTTTGCGGTTTCGGTACGCTGCGAGTTGCTGTGCATCTTCATCCTCGTTGAGTTCCGCAAAGGCTACAGACTGAGGATACTCGGACATGGCAGCTTCCGTGGCTTCACGGCCAACGAGGCCTTCTATACCGTCCTCTGGTCGGGCTGGAATTGTTTCTTCCTGTAAATCTTCCATCTCCTCGTCGAATTCAGATTCGGAGTCAGAGACATCGTCTAATATCCATTTTGCTTGGTATGCCGACGTTCCCTTGGGTAATTTCTTTGGGGCCTCGTATCTCTCAGGCTCTTCTTCCGAAAAGTAATGATGGTCGTCTAGCAAAACACCCTTTTTTATGGTCGGTGCTTTGGAATCCACCATGTCGTCTCCATCAATATCGTCCATAGTTGCTTCTTCAGGAGCTAGCTCAGCAAGATCATCTTGGTCTTCGTCTGGTATTTCTAACTCCTTTTCTTCCTCTCCATCGTCCACGGGTATGCTTTCATCTTTCCGTCTTTTTGTTGAGATTGGAGCTGCCGTAATCTTCTCGATTTGGAAAGTGCCCCATTCTCCCACGTGCACCAACCGATCAGCTTTCAACCCTTTCCCGCGGACGACTCCTGTGAGTACAGTGGACTCTGTCTCAGTGGATGCCCACTGAACGTTATCTACCAACATCCACGATCTCTGGTCTCTCCAGTTGACACCTTTCGGCATGGTGCTGCAGAGTGACCTCATAAGGTTGGAACATTCTTGCCTGGAGTCGAGACTATATATTTTGTCCTGGCCGGGGTGGAAATGTGTCATGAAAGATGCCAGAGATTTGACGACATCGGGCCTTGCTTTCGCCGGTTCGACTTGATCAAGGCTCTGGACCACGGTGAACAGGGTCGACATGCCCTGGTTTTCAATGCTTCGAATGATCAGCTCTCCTAGGGGGTCAACTTCAGTCTGGGCGGACAAGATGAAGACGATGAAGTCAGCCACTCGTGCGGCATCCATGCAGATGGACAGGTCCCTCTTGACTGGGACGTATTGTAGTTTCTGCTTGAAGCGGTCGACGGGAACGCGGAAGGTGGAGGCGGAGATGTCGCATTCGATGTCCAGGCTACCATTGAGGTTCCGGATGGCGGCGAGGGCATCGCCATCAGCGCACAGGGGGATGACAGCGACGATCCTGGGGGCGCCATCGCGGCCCATGAATATCGAAGCCTCCTTCTGGTGCTCCTTGTGCTTGGTCAGCTGGCGCTGCTTGGCCTGGTTTCGCCGATCGATCTTGGACATGATTTGTTGGTGGGGGGTCTTTCGTCTTTCGTTGGGAACCTTGCCTATGAGATAGGATAATGTTAGTTGATATAATAAAAAGAATTAATTAAATGTATCGGAGTTCGTATTGGTACCTTTGGCTTGGTCGCGGAGTGAACCTTTTGTGGCCTTCTTCGATTTGAAGGATTTGTGCACCACTTTGGTGGTTGGCCGGTGGGAATGGGTGACCGAGGGCATCTTGCCGTCACCACCAGCTTTAAATCGAAAGGGTAGCGAAGCCAGATTGAGGAGAATGTGTCACAGGGTATTGTTGGCTGTTTGCTCGCTTTCTGGGTCACCTGTGAGTCACCGGCAACGACAATTTACAGGTGATACTATGAATCAGAATGATGAATTAATTCCCTTGCAGGGTGTATTTCCAGCTGTATGTAATATGTCGTAGACACTGGCTGATCAAAATGTTGGAGGGGCCCTATTATCTATTACCTGGGTATCGATTAGCGATAGAGGGGCACAGTTTTTTTGTGTGGGCGACCTCACTTAGCGTACCAGTGTAGCTTATCGTGGTGGGGCGCTATCTTGGACCCCTGAGGTTCCACTAAAATTTCTAGATGGTCGAGAACGTCTTTCTTGCTGCGACATCCAGCTTCAACATTTGCGCCGCGCGTCGATATTTCACGACCTATTATTGTACACCGACGAACTCTCACAAAACCTCATGTCGCTGAATTAGTACATCTGATTCACTAGTCTGAAAGTGACCGTCATATTTTCTACCTACCTGCCGCTAATTTACAGCTATGGAGACCGACAACGGCGCCCGCGTCGTCGATCAAGCCCGGACGAGCCTTGTACCCAAACACGAACGAGAGAAGCGCCGGCGCGAGAAAGAGGCACAGCGAGACTATGGCCGAGGCAAGCGGATCAACACAAAAACAATAAAAGACAAGAAGCTGCGCAGGAACCTGCAGGCTCTCGAGTCCAAATACAAAGAAGCTACCCTGAAAGCGAAGGAGGCCGAGATTCTGCTCGAGGGAACGTCAGGCTACCTCGAGCCCGAAACCGAACTAGAACGCACATACAAGGTCACCCAGGACGAGATACTGGACAGCGTGTCCGTTGCGACAGCCCAGAAGCGGTTCGACTTGACACTGAATGAGCTTGGTCCCTACGTTTTCGACTACAGCCGGAATGGCCGTTCTCTGCTGTTAGGGGGACGAAAAGGGCACAGTATGCGCATAAATATCCCATGACTTGATGGCAGAGGTACTGATAGCGTGAGCACAGTTGCCTCCATGGATTGGCGGACAGGCAAGTTAAATTGCGAGTTCCAAGTCAACGAAATAGTGCGAGATGTTCGTTGGTTACATACAAATCAGGTAAGAATCCCTCACTTTGTACTCTACAGTCGGTTTCTTCAGTGGCCCGAGGCTTATTTGCCTCGGCGCCTGTGGAATGTTGAAGAGCCGAGTCGTGGGTGAGTTGGTGATACTGATTTGTATTCATTTAGTACATGGCAGTAGCCCAAAAGAAAAATGTGTATATTTATGATGGTAATGGTGTCGAGCTTCATTGTCTAAATCAGCATCGTGAAGTGTCTCATTTGGAGTTTTTACCTGTAAGTGAAGGCCATTTTTTCGAGTCTCTCATTATCTTAACAGCCACTAACGTATCTATAGTATCATTTCCTCCTTGTAACTCTTGTAAGTGATTTAGGCGATATTGGATTCTCCCATTTACTTATTAATCTGTAGGGAGCCAGTGGTTATCTAAAATACCAGGACGTCTCAACTGGCCAGCTGGTGAGCGAGATTGCTACAAAATTGGGACCCCCAGCTTCCCTAGCGCAGAATCCGTACAATGGGGTTTCTTTCAGTGGACACAATAATGGTCAGATCCAACTCTGGAGTCCTAGTTGTTCCACTGCAAATGGACCTCTTGTCAAATTATTAGCTCATAAGGGCCCAGTACGCTCTATGTCTATTGATCGAGGGTGAGTTATTACTGAGATTCCACTGACGTATATGTGATACTAACCTTCTTTTTAGTATGTCTAGTTGCTAGCAGATCGATGGTAAAAAATACTAATTGAAACAGAGGGGCGGTATATGGTTACTGCTGGCCAGGATTGCAAGATGGCTGTTTGGGATATACGTCAGTTTCGCATGGTGAACGAGTATTTCACCAGACAGCCGGCTTCTTCAGTTGCTATATCTGACCGAGGCGTAACTGCTGTCGGCTGGGGAACACATACAACCATGTGGCAGGGTCTTTTCACGAAGCATGCAGATGAGCATACCAAAGTGCAAAGCCCGTACCTAACATGGGGAGGCGAGGGCCGGAGAGTCGAAAGAGTGAGGTGGTGTCCCCTAGAAGACGTCCTGGGTATTGGTCATGATGAAGGATTTAGGTATGTCATAAAATCGTGGATCGTAACTCTTGACTTGCCGCTGATCTTGTTATAGCTCTATCATTGTGCCCGGAGCGGGAGAGCCTAATATGGACGTCATGGAAATCAATCCCTTCGAAACTGTCAAGGAGAGGCAGAATACTGAAGTTAGATCACTTCTCAACAAGCTGCAACCTGAAATGATTGCTCTAGATCCCACCTTTATTGGAAATCTCGACCTGCGGTCCGAAGAGCAGCGACAGGCTGAGAGGGATCTGGATGCCAAACCGGTGGACATCGAAACCGAAATTAGGAAGAAGGCACGTGGCAAGAACAGCGCGCTACGGAGATATCTCAGAAAGCAGCGGGCAAAGAACGTGATCGACGAAAAGAGACTCAAAGTTGACGAGATATGGAAAGAAACACAATTACAGCGGCGTGAGGAAAAGCAGAAGGAGAAGGAAGCTCAGTTGGGGCCAGCCCTCGCTCGGTTTGCAAAGAAAGATTAGCTTGTCTAGCAATATATACCCATTTGGTTACGTCTCAGCCGTAATCACCCGAAGAACTGGCATTCTTATGTTCCCAACAACCGATATCAGGCGTAATATGTATGGCACATACATGGTGAGAAGGGGTGGGCTAGGGGCTACTGAACACACAGGGATAACTGGACGCATATAGCAAAACGAAGTTCTCACTTATACACCCATGATCACACTCCGCATACACCTTCACATTGCTAACAAAAACAAAAAATTAACTAAGGCAGGTATCTATAAATAATAAAAAGAATCGAGAAACATTACTACAGCTTCACAACCCACTATACTATAACACCAACTCATCAGCTCGCAAGAACCCCAATAGCAGCAATCTGCTGCGCCCGCCTCCTATCTACCTCACGCTTCAGCATGGCAACAGCAGTAGTAACAACAAGCCATTCAACACGCTCGCGCGCTTTCTCCTCGAAAACGGACAGATCCAGCATGAGACGTCCCCCATTACCCGCCGACGAGCGTGAGGAGCCGGGGCTACGGAACCTTTCATTGCGCACGAGCTGCGCGATGCGCTGTCCTTTCCCCTCGTTTTTGTTCTTCTCGGCAGCTTTCCCCTTTGCGTTTTGCTCGGGGGTGCTACTATTATCAAAGATCTCACACACGAGCAGACTATCGGCCGAAACGGCACTGCGCTCAGCGGAGTCTGCGTACCGCCATCCGAAGGATCCTAGACCGGGGACGTGGAAGCGGATGGCGCGCGAGAAGAGGCTGCGGCCGGCTATTTCGATTCCTTGCCCTGTCTCGCCCTCTTCTTCTACTCCTAATCCTGCTTGTGAGGATTAGTCATAGGGGGAGACAGCCAGGGCTGGGTTCCGCGTCGGATTACCCAGGACGATGATGGGGCGTCGCCCGGGTCCGTAGCCGAAGCGGTATGTCGTGGTCGTTAGCGGGGCCTGCGTCTCGTCGTCGCCGTACGTCAGGAAGCAGGAGCCTGAGCGTGTCTGGGGGCGGATGGAGAGGTATAGTGGACGGTCGAGGGTGCCGGCGGCTGTGAGGGTGAAGATTGGGATTGGATCCGGACGTGTGGGCGTGGGGAAGGAGAGAAAGTTTTTGCCTGGTGTTTGGAGCTGGAGTTGTTTTGTTGGTGTGAATGTCGAACTTATAGCTAATGAGGACGATGCCTCCGCTGTACTTGCTGGCGCTGTCTGCGATGATGCGGAAGAGGTCGTTGATGGTGAGAGGCTTGCTAGCTCGATGTCTTCGTTTGCGCCGGCGTGCTCCGTATATGGCGGTAGTGTGGGCGCTTTTAGAGATGGTTCTGAGCTATTGGTGTTGATGTGGTATGGTGGTGCTTTTGATGTCATATTCACTGTCCTTGGCTACTGAGACTACTTGTAGATCTAGTGATATTGTCAAAGCAAGGGTAATGTCGTTGTGGCTCGAAGTTGTTAAGTTATAAAGGATATTTTCTCTTCTAGAATATACAAGTTTGTCTCGTTATCATAATGATTAACTGCCTACATATCGTGAATTCTGAGTCGGATCTATATATCTAAATACCAAAGCAGTGTATACTTGCGATGCCGCCCTAGGCGTGGATCATGTGAAACTATCATGCCAAGAGATCGTGGAATACGCGGAATGCGAATATCAGATCCGCGGAAGAGTTGTATATCAATCTCGACAGGCATAGTGGAGGTGGCGCGGCATTGGCTGGATTATCTTCTCAAGTCTTACTTGATCCCCCCCGGCAAGATGTTATAACACATTATCAGCATTCAGACTCACTCTATTGGTGAGAATAACAATAATTAGATAAATCAGTCCTGCCACTAAGACAAAACTTGACTAGGTAAAATATGGTTGGTGATGGTCTGTGGCGCGGTCCGCCTGATCGACAGCAAGAACTGGAAGTTTTCCGGTCTTGGTAAGGCAAGGTCTGGCAGCAGTCTGGTAAGGCAGCACTAAGGAGCTATCGGAATACGACGAAAGCGAAGTGCATAAAAAGCCCCGGTCACATTTACCACCAACTGCGTAATTGGCGCATCAGCTACTGTGGCGGTGTAAGTAGGCCAATCTCGGCGAGCCTTTTGGGACTGGTATATACTAGGTTAGGCTATATCTTGGACGCCCAATAGTTCTCTTTCATTGCAAAGATGCTTGCTGTCCTTTGACTCATGGTATGCTGCAATGACACCAAGTCTTGCGTGAGCATAGTGGCGCTGTAAGCGGCCATATTGTGATTCACCTAACCACAGAGACAAATGAAGTGAGCTGTAAATGCTTCTGAGATTGAGCTGATATACAGAAAGGTAATTTGGAGTAAAGGTGAACGCACGCCCGCGAAACGAAATGGTATCAATAGTAGGTAATTAGAGCACTCCATCCGCATCCCGGTTCGTGCATATGATGATACAGCAAAGTCACAAATATCTCTCTCTGCCAAAGCAACAGAGATTTATATCCAGCTGTGCCTCAACCCAGAGTGGCCACTGATTATACTGTTGATGATCGGCGTCAATTTGCCGATTAATGTGCTTCAGCCATCTGAACATGCCCATGTCCATATCGCCATCCGTTCGGCTCTGTTGTTGCGGACGTTGGCTGTGCTCGGCTCCGGTGATGGTGGCCATGATCTGTTTCAGGGCAATCCAGTGCGAAGCTAGCAGCAGACACACTTGGTTTCCGCTGTCGATGACGCTTTGGAAATTCTCGTGCGGAATTTGCATCCACCAACCACTAACCCATGCGTTAGAATGGAGCCCTGACGAGGGTACGTTTGACATGTGTATATATGTGGCCATATTCTGATAGAGTGAGGTTCACTAAGAAACCCGGAATATCTATGCTTACTAGTGTTTGCAGAGCATTTGATATGCTAGTGAGACGATCAGCATCGGGCTCGGACGATTCGCAATTAGATAAGAAGCTTACCTAAGAAAGAAGAGGTATATAGTGCTTTCGCAATGTCGCTTATAAGCTGGTGGTATTCAATTTCAACTTGTTGTTTGCAGAGGGGTTCGAGAGCAGCGATGTTCGCCACAGCCATATCGGTCCAGTCCTTCTGGATCGGTGGGATTGATTCTATCAGGGGCTGCAGAGCATCTACTTGCTCGCTACCAAGGAAGTTGTGAAATATGAATTTGGCACCCTTGCAGAACATCTGAACCGCGACAATGACGATACCTCGACAAAACGTCATGAATTCTGTCATACCGTCATCCAGCATGACTGATTGGAAAGTGAGGGCGTAGCAGGTCGCGAGCAATGCGTTGCCGACTTCGAACGTGTTTGTTTTGGGAACGTCAGTCAGCGTCTTCTTGATCGCTTTGATCGCCTTTAATCGGTGCGCCATGGCGAAGGTGATGAGGCTCGAATCTTGGCGCATTAGATCGGAAGCTGCAAGGCCTAGAATAGCATGCACTGAAGCCACTATAGTCAGCCGATTTTCTTTAGTCCCTTCGGGTTGAGCTTGGGTTTGCTGGGACATTAAAAGCAATATCCTTGCCAGACCGCAACTTAATGTAGCCTGGAGAGGGTTGTCAGGAGGATACTGGACACATACTGAGATACTCATGCTAAAATGGTTATTAGTATTTCAGCCGCCTTGGGTTAAGGTCGCTTACGTTTTGAGATAGACATGGTATCTCGTGAGTCCAGATCGACTCGTTTCCTATCGGATGGTGTGGACAACAGGCTAAGAGGAAGTGTTGGAAGAAGCGCATATCTTGAAGACTGAAGAGAGGTATTTGATTTTGCGGCTGTAGTCAGTCAGTATAGAGATACCCCAGTTCTAATATGTGAGACTTGCTTGATGTGTGATCTGAGGCACAAGCGGATATTCGCACTTGAGACCTGTCTTGACGCAGTGTCCACACGACGGTCGGGTTTCTTGACACTGTTGTGCTAGTTTCAGCAACGTCAAACATCAGGAATAGCACGGAGCAATTACCTTAATTCTCCGTCTCTTGCAATTGTAACATCCACGACGGCTTTTAGTGTGACCTCTTCTCTCCAATCTTTGTCTCTGGTTAGAATTGCTCCTAACAACTGCAGAAGTAGGTGGCGAAAGACTGGTAGAAGCAGCTTCATTCATCACGGACGCCGACCCCGAGGAGCCGGTATCCCCAAGATAAGTAATCTCGTCATCTTGTAAGTAAGCTGTATAGTCGAATTCGGCGTTGTTACTCCCCAGGGTCAAGAGGGGTAAGCTTGTAGATTGGTTGAAATCTAGGGGCTCCATAACAAGGTGTCGTAACAAATGTTTCTCGTCGAATTGACGACAACGAACGCACTTTCAAGCAGAACAAGACTTGGGAGCAGCCTGCTCCGTGGAATGAATCTCTAAAGATTCAAGAGCCCCTTAGCTAAACTTCTAGAAGGAATGAGGTGTTCTGGCGCCAAGACATATTAAGGACTAGGTAACTGAGTCATCACGTGTCTAGTCGGGGCAGTGTTCCCGAAAGAGCAGATCTAGGGCTGAGCACGCAGGCTGTTATTGGCGGGGAAAGCCGCCTTCAAGGCTGGGGTGAAGTATCTCGTGCGAATCATCATGATCGCCATCAACATCGTCGTCACTTGGCCCGAGATCCCTGCCAGTACCAGCATACAAGTCTTGGCAATATCGCAATCTGAAATTGAAATTCGATGACTAAGGTCGCGCAATGTCAATGACATCTCGTTTGACGGCGACCTTCGAATTATCGCCAGCATACCTTTTAGAAGACTCGTCGATGATCTGTCTTTAAAAGATAGGAAGAGCCGAGTGATGATGGCCGACAATGACAATGAGGCGCGCTAGTATATATGCCTTCCATCAATGTGCATAGTTTGGTACTGCCCGCCACACCTTATTGGCACTTCGAACCGCTCGGTCGAATGCGGGTTGCGATTCGGATAGGCAGTTCTATGCCTCATCGCAACTGCGTTTTCTTTGCTCTGTCGAGCCGCGTAACGCGCCCAAAAGACAGGGAGTCCTGGGAACTTGGTTAGCAGTGAAAGATTAGATGAGCCAATTAGCACCAACACCAAAAGATCATCACCTGGACGGCCCCCAAAGACCAACAAATAGTAAGCTTCTGTTAAATGTCTGCCTAAATGTCACCGTCTTGAACGAGACACCGAGGGCAACCAATTGCCAGACCTAAATAATATCGTCATTGGTCGGATTTAAGGGTTTCCCTCCATTCTGAACTCCTGGTATAGTTAGTTCAACTATTAGCAACAGCACGAAATATGGTTTGACGATTGTGAGAAAGCGTAGATATAAATGGCGAGCTCCAATTGAAATTCCCACGGTTGCTGTAATGGGTTTGCCAATTCGCCGCCCTGGGGTCAGAGTCGCCAGAGCTGGTAAACTACACGTACAGTATAGGTATAATATGTACTACTGTAAGTTGAGCTGACTAATTGCACATATGTATAGGTGTGATTGACAGACTCTCGTAGGAAGACAACATATGCATCACGACAACTCCAATGTACGCCACGTTCTTATTGTTGTCATTGGGTAGCAACGTACATATGCACATACATGCGCATTGCCGTCTAAGTTACGGATAAAGCTTAGGTATCTGGGTTAACTCTAAGGGATTGAAGGCTTTAGTTTCGACGGCAGCGTGTTTAGTTCATGGGAGAAGCCGAAGAGTGACTAATGCAGGGGTTTGGAGCGCAATATGCAATCACTCTACTGAGTATACATACTGCAACTTGCTGCGTCAAATACGTTTGTATATAAAAATTGAGAGAATACTGGCAGTGGTCGTACAAAGTCCCCAGACCGATTAAAGCCACAACACCGGATTTACCCCAAGAAAATTTCCCCGGCTTGGTTGGAGGAAAAGGGCGCAGGAAAATGATGCTGGAACACAAGCGAATGGTAAGTGTCTGTGCTCCTATTTTGTTGCGCAGAGGAAATCCATGTTGTTGTTTGATATGACGATGTTAGACCCGGTTCCATGTAGTGTAGTATATACTACGCTATCTGTGCCACGACGAGAGGGATAATCTCGTTTATGTTTCATCGTAATTGGGAGAATGTGGTATTGCTGCAAGCTGTTGGGCCCTCCCGTAGGACTGACAAGGGGCATGATCAAGGCCTTTTTGCTTTTTGACCAACTGCCAGACAGACTTTATCTTCCCTTCTTCTTGAGTGCATACATGCCGGTACCTGGTGTTGGTCTGCTTTGGTAGTCACCCTAAAGTAAGCACCGACCCAAGCAGAGCTCTGGGCCTAGACCATTGGCTAGAAGTCTTAGCGCTAGAAACTGTCTGCTTGTTTACTCTATGTAGTAAAGTGTTCAGCGCCTGGGCAGACCTGGATACAACACATTACGTGTACATTTACCCAAGCAGATGCCATTACCCAGTAGCCCACGTGGGTCGAATCAAAGACCAGCACAATTACGTTGCCTAAGTTGAAACAGCCACTCAAGCTACATACAGCACGGCAGTGTGAACAGCCAAGCCCGTTGATCGATCAGGTTCATGGACTGGGCGCATCGCCCTGCTGTGGAGTGCCACCAATGCTACCGGTTACTGACCGGTTTTGACCACACCTGTGTCCGCGATCATGTATGACTCGTGTTTGACTGATCAGTGACCGATGAATTTGTAAGGTAAACGAAGCCACTAAACAAACGAACAAATTGAATAGCGCCCTCAGTTATACCTATAAGTATGCCACACCGGATTAGGTAGTGATAACTTGATCATATGCATGTATGATGTGTATACATAGTATACATAGCATGATCTCGCTACTAGAACCGGTTTCTGGTATGGTCAAAGAATGAGGGATGACGGATGTATCCGATAGCCTGGCGACTGACAATACGAGCTTCATCTTAAACTCATCATCTGGCTGAAATAAAATCTTGCTAGTCGATGGCTGGAAGGTAGATGGCTGGGTTCGTGGCTAGGAAGAGACGGAGGCAGTGCCTTATATCATTTTCATTACCGCACTGGGCAGTTGAATCTGTCGCTGAGGGCTGGCCCTACGAAAATAGACGCTGAGGATTTCTCCCAGCTTCTGTGGCTTTTGGAGAGGATTACGGAGTTGCACGCACACACGTACTGGAGGATTACTTTTTGCTGACATCCATCTCCACACAGTTCGTCCGATTCGTCCGTTTCGAGCCCTTGTCTGCGTTGTTCCTTGCAGCTCGAGTCCTAGTGGCGGCGTCTTGGTTAGTTCTGGTTAAAACCGGCGTGGTACCTGCATACGAACTGTCATCAAGGGATGGGTACTGGATGGGGTTGGGTGCGAGAACCAGGTGCACTCCACTGAACAATTGGCCAGGAATAGTGGCAGACGCATGGTGCACTAGCTGGGCTTCTGCTGGGCGATGCGCCGCCGGATGGTACCGTGCGCTAAGCAGAGGTATCATACAGTGAACCAATACCTCGGGCTCGTATGTAAGCTACACGTATACATCTGTATTCCATATCTAGAATGTACATATTCTAAACGTACAGACCACCTGCAACAACAAGAAAGGAGGCCAGCATGCTAGGACCTACGATAGCGTGCACGGCGTCGTCATCCCTCATCATCACATCATCCGCCATCGCCAAAAATCACCACCGTCACTGCTGGCATGGGGCCATACCAAGACCTGCTGGCGGCGTTGAAGTCACAAGGTGCTAATTGTGCGTCTTTGGAGGCTCTGTTGACGCCAAGGCGGGCAACGACGATTCTTACGCAGTTAGGACATATTGGTCGAGATCGGAGTCGCGATGGTATTAGTGTAGATGATGCACGGTACCTAGCGTAAATAGCGTAACCCAGGTAGCGTATTCAGAGCGTTCCGGAACTCGACTTTATTCCTAATTGGTAGAATTACACTGTCAATCCGCCGAAAATCCTGTCCATCAGCCCTGAACGGACCCAGAATATAGCGGACTTTTCTTAAGTAAACATTTTGATTTTTTTTTTTCACTACCAGCCTCGGGCCCCTGCAGAAGCTGTTGAGCACTAAGAGGTAAGCCAGCCAACGAGGATTCAGGATTCGTAGTTTCAGGGCTTCCTTCGGGTACCTGACCGTGTAGTAGTGTATTTCCTAGCGTATCGCGCAACACTAACCCTACCACACTACAAGCCTATTAGTGTACCATAGCTTTTGCATCCAGCCACTTGGGCCAAAAACATGACCCGCCAGCCCGCCAGCCCGCCAGCCTGCCAACACGCTGCACACTGATCGCTTCTTTTCAGCGGGGCCTGATGCTGACTGGCTCGACTGGCAAGAACCGGCGCAGTTGATCGGGCACTATCCTGCCCCTGGTGGCGCTGAGGGCCCCTGTGGCTGACGCTAATTTGACAATCCCTCCGACAGCTGGGACTACCTGCAGGCACGTACCTGCGCTATTCCCCTGGCGCCGGTCACGTCGTGCCAGGTACCTGCAGCTGTTCCTTATTTTGGGTCCCATCCACCCATTTGCACGCATCCGTATCGTCAGATCGGCCCTTGTGGCCCCACAATACCTGCTCACGACAGCGCTACAGGAGTACCGACAAGTCACTTACACACAGACAGCGCACAACGAACACCCCTCCCCTTCACCCTTCTCCTTTCGCTTCTTTATATTTGTTCTCACCCGGCCCTCAGCGTCGCACGTTCATTTCTCCCTTTTGGTTCTCTACCGCCATCCAGGTTTTGGTTTCTTTCCACCCACATTCCTTTTCTCCATCCAGGTCGCCAGACGTCCATTCGCGTTCTTTGTGCTTGTTCCGCTTGTGTTATCCTGCAATTTCGTCCGACTCGACATAACATAGACGGCACATAAAGAAGCCATCTCAGCAAAGTTCAAGTGTGCCACTCGACAATTTCCCTCGTCGACGCATCTTGCTCACCAGTCTTTGACAGACTTGTTTACGCAACTTGCTTTTCACGTCCACATCGCCATTGAACTGCGCAGAGCGTTGGCTAACAGAGATACCCTTTGGACTCTTCATTCCTTCTCACCTGACGATATCTTCTGATACGTCTAGACATTCTCTTGCGAACTGCTGGCACCGCAACATTCATTTCACGTCTCGGAAAGAACAGAAACAAAACAAAACCTAGAATCACTAGATATCTATCCGGATTTCTGGTATTAGACTTCACCGACTTCTAACCAACATCCAATAACAAACACATTTACCAATCATGTATTCAAAGACGAGCTTGATGGCCCTTTGCGCCGTGGCTGCTGTGAAGGAGGTTGCTGCCGGTCATGGTCACCAGCATGTGCACGACAAGCGGGAAATTGTTTGGGCTGCTACTGAGACTGTTGTTGTCACTGACTATTTGACTGTGACTGTCACAGACGGTGATGAGCCTACAGCTGCCGCGGTTCCGACCTCGACTGCTGTTTCAACATCTGCTGCCGTTTCAACCCCTGAGGTTGTTTCTACTTCTACTTCTTCTAGAGTGCGCCGACCTCACACCCACTCGAAGCAGTCCAGTGCTACCACCACCAGCACCACCTCTGTTGTGGTCGTTGAGTCAACACCGGCAGCCGTCACTACAGTGACCCCAACTACTCTGGTTACTGCCGTAAAGCCCACGACCACGACGACTTCCCCCGCTGCGAGCATCCCTACTGAGACCCCCTCTGCAGTAGAGACGTCCAGTGTTGTTTACACCACATCTTCCGCCGTTCCTACGACCTCTTCCTCTAGTGCGGCAGCCACCTCTACTCCCGCTCCCGTCGCCGCTAGCGGTGGTGACAAGCGTGGTCTTGCCTACAACGATGCAAGCCTCGTTTCCGAATACCTCACTCTGGGCGGAACGGCATCTTGGGCTTACAACTGGGGTTCATCCGCCAGTGGACTACCTGACGGAGTTACCTTCTACCCTATGCTCTGGTCGCCAGCTTCTGACCACTCCAATGGCTGGGACGGATTCGCCACCGATGCCATTGCTAATGGCGCCGATGCCCTACTGGGCTTCAATGAGCCTGATATCGCTAGCCAGGCCAACATGTCTCCTCAGGATGCTGCCTCCGGCCACATTCAATGGTTGAACCCCTACGCTGGAAAGGCTCGCATCAGCTCCCCAGCTATTTCCAGCAGTGAGAACGCGAACCAAGGTATTGATTGGCTTAACCAATTCTTCACCGCTTGCGCCGGCCAATGCCAGGTTGATTTCTGTGCCGCTCACTGGTACGGACCTGGTGACGAGAGCGGAGCTCAGCTATTCCTCCAGCACTTGAAGGATGTCAACACGGCCTGCGATGGCAAGCCAGTCTGGGCGACCGAATTTGCCGCTGAGAGTGGCGATGTTGATGCATTCATGAGCACTGTTGTCCAGGCCCTCAACACCGATGAGTACAGCTTCGTCGAGAAGTACTCATACTTCATGGCTGGTGTGGGCGAGCTCTTCACGTCTGCCACTGAGCTAAGTTCCTATGGAAAGATTTACGCCGGACTTGCTTAAGCTTGTCCTGGTCCAATATGGATATTATCTTGGTTTTTTCTGAGATGGCTGGAGGAGTTCGATCTACATTGGGAATATTCTGTTCCATAGTCATCTTCACTTCGTCTGTACATAGTTCATATGATTGAAAACATCCACTTTTCGGAACTTGTTTACCGGTGTCCTCGCCGTTCGGCATCCCCGGCGGGAAGACCCGGCAATCATTTTGTGTGTTTTAGGAAACATTAAGCATGGGCGTGGAAGGGAAACATTGGCATTCCCGATAGGACACAAAGGATAGATTCACGAGCCCATGAAATACCAGAAAACTATTCGCAAGCTTGTTCGTATTCATTTGATTTTACATTACGTGACCCACAGACTTTCAATGTCTTCTGTCTTCGGCCCAGTATCCTTTCCCAATGTGAACTGGTATGTTTTGGACGCTGCACTATTATACCGTATAGACGCACTCACACTTGATAGCGCGCCGTTGGAAGAAAATACTTTTTATGGAATACCTAGATCATTGCGAAATCAATTATTCGACCCGAAAAAAATGAA
Source organism: Xylaria arbuscula (assembly GCA_022385695.1). NCBI lineage: Eukaryota > Fungi > Ascomycota > Sordariomycetes > Xylariales > Xylariaceae > Xylaria > Xylaria arbuscula. The sequence continues at coordinate 1,009,013 of MU279345.1, forward strand.
AAGGCAGTAATTTTATTAGATATACAGCATTACAAGACCTATAACTAAGCTAATATTCTAACGGCGCGCCGTTAAGTTTGAGTGAGTCCATACGGTATATTTTCTCAGGAATAATCCAGGTGTCCAATACGCTTGGGTTCAAGCTGAACTTCATAGCCTCGGCAGCACGTGGGAAAACCGAACCTTCGAAAAATTCCAAAGGACCTCTTAATTTGCTTGTTTATCTACCTGGTAAAGGATGCGGCGCGGCAGTTGCATTGATCCTACCTTCTGCAACGGTGCCGCATTCACTGGCGTTTACGAGATTAAGCTTAATTATAAGCGAATCATGAGCCACATATACGAATCTCTAGGCATATCACCCTACCTCGATGTGACCTCGGGGTTTAAAAACAAGGCAGGGAGAAGTTGAGCCGTGGAAATGGAAATATGCTGTGGAGTTGTGATGTGAGAGAGAGATGGCTGGCTATCGTTTGTTGTTGATACCAAGCAACAGTCAGAGTATTAGCCGAATATCTAGGTAATGAGATGGACGGCGCTTGTGGGTTGTGATGTGGGAGTATCGATATCGATGGGGGGTGGGTGAACAAGAACTCTTCACTCGTATCTGGTGTACCATCTATAGACAATAGCGCCGGTTATGGTCATGTATTACTTTGTTTATCGTTAGGTAACTCGTAGGTACCTTTCGACGAAGTCGTATCTTGAGATTATGAAGTCAACATTGCGAGTGAGTGTATACTTAGTAGTGAAATGATGACCAGTCGTGAGGCAAACGAAATAAACAGATGTTGAGTCAGTGTAGCGGCAATTTGTTTTTGTTTTTCATCAGATTCTGAACATTGTAGATTGTGGTTCCTCCTTTTCCCTCCGTGTTTGCACTTGATGTCATTATCTTGTACTATTATCAAGACTCATTTAGACTGAGACCGGTAGATACTGGTAGATAGACATAGGTATCACGAACCTAAACCTATCCAGAGAGGCATGGAGACTGATCTAGAGCGTAATAGGAATGTATATGCGACCTAGGTTAGGTTAGGACATAATGACTAACTACATCTCTATTCATCCCATCTACCTACCTATCGATCCATCTACCGGCCTCCTCATCGCTAAGCCAAGGCGCTTGTAGTGAAACGAAATAGATACCCAGTCCAGTAAAATCCACGACAGCATCGGCCATTCTTCACACCGCTAGCCGTGTCTCAAGCCGATACTACGATACTGACCTCATTCACATAGGCGGGCAAGCAAGACTGGGGCAAAAAAGGGCAAACAAGGTATAATCCTCCCCATCCCTTTTTTCTTTCTTTCTTAACAGAATGCATACTTCATACTTCATGTTTGTGATCACGTGTAAATCACCAGCCGATTTATATATCTAGTCGTCCTACTAGGTAATGTAACGGTAGAAAGAGCAATCTATTCAATACCAGTACCAAGGTATGCACGTACATATATACACACATATTATACCGCAGGACGCAACCGGGTGTAATCTACAGACACACCACCACCACAAAATTATTAGCGCAAAGAGTAGCAACAGGATCGACTATTTAGATATAAACAATGCGAGCATGAATAAATTTATTAATCCAACTATCTTGATTTGGCGGCGTGTAATATGTATACCGTCTAATACGAGTATGTGGTGGCGTATAGTTTATGTTGGTGTTCAGCGTTGCAGTCGATGTCCGTGATCAGTTAGTTAGTTTAGTTAGCCAGCCAAGTCTCATCACACTCCCGACACCGGTGCCAATGACCATGTAATTAATAGCCAGGTCTTAATATGTCTGATACACGTGGGGTCAAAGCAAGGCAGTGGCGAGAAAGATGAAAGACAGTCGGTTATACCAACGGCTACGACCCTAGCGTTACATCGTTCAAGATTAAGGTTGGTTGGGTGGGTGTGATGAAACCAGAATGACTAAGGAACTGACCACAGGTCTTGATCGAGGTGGTGGAATAATCAGAGTTATCATGAACTTGTATATGCGTGCATCCATGTCCTGCACGGCTATGACAACTGCTTGTTTTATATCTTCTGTCTTGATCTATCATGCTATATGCCTGCCCAAAAAATGGTATCGTGACCTCTCGTAATAAACGCAACAGAGATCAGGAGCCCCCCAAAAAACCATGAGCCTGTCTTAGAATGACTCCATCAGAAGACAGGCTAACCGTGCGCCCCAGACGCCTAACGATGCTGTTAATGCTCTCATTTATCTATGAATCGCAATGCTGGATAATCTTGAAAAAAGTGTACACCACCAAAGTCTCAATCCTCATACTTTTAGTTCGTACAAACAAGGTCTGTGCGGCCAAGTAGACAGACCAAGTCAAGACCTAAACTTAATGTTGTACAGGCGATGCAGGTGGGAGCGAGTTTCGTACCGTCGAAGCAGCTGGAGCCGAGGGTTCTGGAGTTGTGACACTGCTTCGCGAGTCGCCCCGGAAACGGAACCGCTTTCGAAGTCGGTCTGTCAATCTAGAATGACGACGTTCGTCATCTGCAGCGCCAGATGCCGGATCTGAAGCTTGTTGTGACTGTCTATACTGCCGTAGCGCTTGGAGACGCTCGTCTACTGATGCATGGCGTAGCCTGTTCCAATCAAATAGTCGTGACCGGCGTCGTCTATGTGTTTCCTCACCGGTTGCGGTTGTTTCCGGTTCTTGATCTTGGTGAGTCTCCGCTGGAGGAGCCAAATGACCATCTGCCGTAGCCGTGGCATCTGCCGTAGCCGTGGCATCTGCCGTAGCCGTGGCATCTTGCGTCGCAGCGGCGTCGTCATTCTCTTCGCCCTCAACATCCTCTGGAGGTCGTAGGTCAAGGCGGCTGTGAAGCAAGTTTTAGCTTTTTCGTGTCACGAATTGAATTCAGCTTGAATCACTTACCACAGGGGACATGTGCCGGAGACGTTTACCAGCCAGGGGTCTACACAAGCAGGGTGAAACTTGTGGTTGCAAGGCAAAACTCGCACGTCTTCGCCCACGGTAAAATCTTCTGTACAAATTGAGCAACCTAGGTGATCCTCTTCAGGCTCAGGTTCCTTCTTTGCTTTATCTGGCGCAGAGCCCGTTGGTACGGATGCGCTCCCAGACTCATGTTGTGAGTTCGCACTATTGGATGCTTCAGAGGATGACTCAGGTACCGTGGCATGGTTCGGAGTAGCCTCCGTTCCCTCCGGCGAAGCATCCGACGTCTGCGAGTCACCTCTGGTAGCACTCCCGAGCGCATTCTCCTCGTCCGGCTTATTTTGATCAGATTCACCAAATTTAACAATGGGGAGAGTTTCGAGCATCGCCATAGCAAGCCCTCGTGCACGACTCCGGCGTGGTCTGCCATTGGTGCTGGCTCGGGGGCCGTATCGTTCGGGGTTGCGATGAGCACGCAGAGCTCCGGTTGCAATGATGAACAAGAAGAGGAGTGTGATGAGACCAGTAATGGCGTAGAGAATGCTCATCGCAATAGCCGAAGTACCACCAGGTCCTTTCTGCTGCTGGGTGTCTGCTCCGTCTGAGTCGGGTGTAATTGAGGCCATGACTGCATCCACAGTGGTCGTTGCGATGGTGCCGTGAACTTTGACGGCATCATCCTGGCTCGCCATTGTCCAAATGAAACCGTATGTCAGGTGCGAGCCCCCAAGAAAGCAGATTGGCTGCGTCGCACTGTAGAGTAAAATGGCGGCTGGGCTATCGGAATTGCTCATAATTGTATTCAGCACGCGGTTGGGGGAGAGCATGTTGGGGTCGTCATCGGACGTTGCGTCGCAACAGAGATATATGACCTTGTTCGTGTAGTTAACTAGCGTAAAATTAGAGTAATCGAGTATGACGAGGTCGCCGTTGACATTGGGTATCTAGTCATATATTATCAGCTACTATTCGACGACACAGCGGACAAGTGAAGGGGCAGTGGTTGACAATCCATGATAACAGAAACGTACTTTAGAACGGTCAGTTTGCTGAAAGCCAGCCTCGATTGTCAGCGGTATGACATCGTACGGGACCCCGACCGGCGAGTTCTGAGCTATTTCCGTGTCTTCGATGGTAAGAGTCATCTTCCACTGGGTGAAATAGTCGGTGAGGTTCTGTGGCGTAATAGACGCATCTTGAGCGGTCGCAAGGGAGGCAAGGGATGCGATGCTCAAGGCGAACCACACCTTGACAACAAAGCCGATTAGCGGCGCCGCCATCATTCTCAGCTCTCGTCGGGAGTTCACACGATCAGAACGTGTTAGTGGGTTGTCGGAATTTCTAGAAGAGCTATAGATACGGTAGGGCGCGGCGTAGTCGCGGACAAGCGACAGGACGGGTCGCAGAAGGTGGTTGCAGACGCAGGCGCAAATGCAGAGGCAGGCGGGGGGTTGCGGTCTGGCGGGACGTGGGATACGCGGACTTGGACAGGAGGTGTTCTCTCAGCTTTGGTGCATGGATCTAGACGACGTCAAGAGAGAACCAGTCGCATCTGACTCTATCGCGATGGCGCCTCGGAAGCGGAGGGCGGGTTGGAATTGGCTCCTGGACACGATCTCAGGCAGGGAGGGGTGGATCTACTCAGGCCGTGTTTCTGCGGCTTCTTGATCGACGACAGGGCCCAGCGACGACTCGCGACAGGATGGATCGGTCGAGGATGCGCCGGGATGGCTTGATTCAGTGTTTGATCTCTTGGACATGCACTGCACTACACACCAGGCATTCGAACATACAGCAGAGGCGAGACGATGCGATGTTCACGATGGCGATGCGATGGCGATGCGATGGGACCTGTGCAGTTTCGAATCCGAGCGATGCCAACGAAAGGATGCTATGCACTATGCGCTGCTACGATTTCGGGGTTCTGAGATCTGGGGAAAAGAAGAAGTAGGCATCACCGGGAACTACGGGCACGGTGGCATCGGATCCGACACTTTTTGGAATCTAGAACAAAGAGAACAAAGGGCTCATGGTGACGGGACGGGACGACGAGTCTGATGATAGACGGACGACACTGCACTTGACCCAACCGGGCTGTGTATAACAATCCTACACTAACGTGAACGACCCTTCCTCACGCCGTGGTAGTTGCCCTCTACGTCAAGGTTTCCTGCTAAAGAGATCACACTACCACACGCTACACTATCGGCGCTGTGGGGGAAGGCACGGCACTACACTCCAAAATCCGTACACTACACTAAAAGCGGACAGCCCGTTCGTCTCTAGTTGGGCTGTAGCAGGAAGGCAGGGGTTGGAATTTGCAATTCTCGAGTATTGATGCTACACTTGCGAGATAAGATGCGAAGGATTTGGAATCGGCATCTGACAAAAGACAAACTGTTGCCAAATAAATTGATCAAGACACTGTAACAGCCAAGTTGGTTCTACGTCGCCAATTGGCTGCTGCCAAGGAACGGCCTACGTATGCCATACTACACTACACTAACAAAATAGTAATACCATCTTCTCCCACTTGCATTCCGTCCACTACCGGTATGCGGGATGCGTGGTGTTGGAGGTGTATGCAGTGTACTAATACGTATGTGTATGTGCGGTACCTATTTGAAACCCCTTTCTTTCAACTTGAGTCAGCGACTATTGAAACCTCCGAGATAAAAAAGATCATTTTTATAGGACTCGAGACTGAGACATGCGGCCGCCATGCAGCTGATATCTTTTTGCTTTGTATAGTCCCCAGGTATCCAAGATGAATGCTAAATGCTCATCTACTATCCATTCCTTTCTCTCGGATTAAACTTGATACTCTGTATTGAGTTATATACCTGTACCACTATAGTCAAACCCGTGGCCGACGGCTTTGCGGCTCTGCATAGTCCTATCTCTATTGAGACGCCGATGTTTCGGTGTCCGCTCAGCATGAACTACCCCAAATCTTACTTGAAAATTCTTCCGAGACCGACAGCGTTTGACCTCCTCTGCAATCAATTACATCAGCGATACGCCTTGGGCAAGACAAGCTAAGCAACTAGATTCTTTCTCCAAGTCAGCTGCGACACTTTTCAGTCAGATCTCACAATCCGATTCAAAACAATCCTGTTAGGTAGAAAAGGTATATCGCATGAATTATAGGCCAAGACACTTACTTGACGAACTGCTTCTGCGTAGGGAATGGTAGGTAGCGGAGCGGGGTGATTACTTTGAGTTCTTACGGCATCTCAAACGTGTTTAAGAATCATCAACGATTCAAATCGCTTGTTACCGATATGCAACCCCCCCTGCTATGACCATGCTAGTGGTGCAGCGATCTGCTTTGGGGTCGGCTATGTCTCGTTCGATACCCGATGGCCTTGCTCTTATACTGTTGTGTTATAGGTATTACTCTCTCTCTTTTATTTTCCACCCTTTTACACCAGATAATCTGCAAAGGGTCGACAAGGAGGCATATAAGAGTGATGTTTCCATATTAAGGTAGTACACGCTAATCCAGATTTCCAAAGCTTCACTGCAGCCCACTTATTGGCGGTTTTAGCTAATTCAGTCGCCTCAATGACACCAGGCTAGCTTGGCGGCGTAGACTACTGAGATGCTATACTAGACTAAGGGTGGTTCATCGTAACACTTCGACGCCTCTCGTCAGCAGCCATCTACATAACATCTACGTAAGCCATCCATGAAATTGTCACCAGAGGGATTTGCTCGGGACGGTCGCCAGTCGCCGCGGTGGTCGCCGAGTTTCATTACATGCATAAACGCTGTTCGGCTGCATGGCGTGGGTGATCCTCGAAATCCTTCGCAAATCCAACGCTAGCATCGGATTGGTTCCTCGGCAGGCTCGGAATCCTGGCGTGTAACCCCGGCACAAGCGCCATCCTTCCGCTGGCTGCTAGTGTACCTAGATGCTGGATGCGCTGACTACAGTACACTAGAATCAAGGTTCGTCCGCTCATGTCAGATCCTCCCAGGACTACCTACCCATCCAGAGCCCAGACTATACCAAATACTACCTCCATTTGCCGAGTGGCTTGATCGTTCGAAGCAGGGGTGCGTGGGCGGCACTCTCGAGATGACAGCGTGCCGGTAATCCATTCTAATAACACAGCCCTGTTATAGTACCATGTATGTACGGACGGCTATGGATTCATATTTGGAATGGTATAGGGGTTTGGTATCTGCAACGCTACGCAAGGTAATTAATTGCCCCAATAATCGATATCGATCTGTGTTGTCGTCGTCATGGCATTTAGATAAATGCATGCAACTATTGTATCTGTTGGCGGCCCGAGGTTTTGTTTTTGGGAAATACGCCGATCTAGACTACCGGTAGACCATGCTGACGCAACAATGAGGCGGGATGGACTGGGTTTTCATTCGCCTTATCGTTAGGACACGGGCGAAGGGGATCAAGCCGTTAAAATATTTCCGGTACACGTCCGGTGATTGAACAACTCGAAGGGGTTTGAGATAGAGTAGATAGGGCACGAGGTTGCCTTGTATTGGTGCAGGCCTTTCAATGCGTCGTAATAAGGGTATCCTACGCTGACATTTCATACTGACGACAATTTGGCCTGTCTAACGGAGGACAAACTTAAACTAGTCTAGTAATGACTATATCTCTTCCATATCCTCTAAATCGTCGAGAGGTGGCCAATCACCAACCTCGACTCGCTCTGGTCTGACGAACACGCCATGCTTGAGCGAGGACTCGACACCCCAATACCTTGTGCCTCCTACGCTGCCATCATTCTTCCCAACCGGCTCATCGAGATGGACGCCGACCCAAGCACCCAAGGTGCCAGGTATCTCCTTGACCTCCCCAACAAACTTGATCTCGCCTCTACGTGAATCGTCCCCACCTACCCTGCATCTCTTTCCAGTCTCGATGCCTCGACTCTTGATTTCATGCTCGTTGGCATCAATCTTGGCCTTCTCAAGAGTAGGGGCCTCAGGATTGAACCGACCAAGCTTCTCGGTCTTCTTCCAGGCCAATACTGAGTCTGACTTCTTCTCATACTCTTCAACAGGCATGACGTACTTCTCAACGCCAGATGTATCGTTGAAGTTCAGCCTGGCGTTGGGTGGCCGGGTATCAATGATCTTCGGCGATGTCAGCCTTGGTCGCCTCTAGCACACAATACAATTACAAGATAGTGCCCCAATGATCCACCGAAACCAAGGGGCAAAAAGTGGTCTGAGATATGCGTATCTTACCTGTAGTTCAGCGTAAGGCGCCAAGCGGAAGCTAGACAGAAGGGTGACATCCTCGTTCTCGGCCTCGATGGGAATGACTTCGTTGGCCGAGGTCTTCAGCTTGAGGCGCTGGCAGGAAGGTGGTATGCCGGTGACAGGCTCAAGCTTGCTCTTCAACTGACTTATGGACCACGATGGGGTGACTCGCCGCTCGGAGGAGGAATTCTCCGAGGTGACGAGAAGTGGGACGTCTGCCATGTTTACCAGGCAGGCCACCAGGTAGGCTACCAGGGAGGCACTAGGTAGGTATGTATGATGACAACAACGACGTGTGCGTGAACGTGGCCGGGTGACAGGCTATTGGCCCCGTGTTTCCTAGATCCTTGTTTGCTTGCTTTGCTGCTTGCTTTTCTTGCTGAAACAAGAATGGCCTCCGCGAATAAGTGCGCCCGCGGCGTGTCCACGTAGGGCTGACGGCTTAGTCCGACTAGACCGACTGGGCCAGACTCAAACGACCACGGCCCCTTGGAGCGTGGCACGGGTTATGCGGTACCTAAGATTACCGACCACGTTCGCAATACAGGCGGCCCTACAGGTTTTTGCCTTCGTATAGTTCTCTGCAGCCTAGCTTTGTGTGAGGAAGACCCGGCAGTGGTGGTGCTCAGTGCTGTCCCTGTGGGTGTCCAACAAGCTTGGAAGCAAGGTCGGGCACGGCGAATAAGTGTGGCTATTGCGGGCTGTGTGGCTGTGCTTTTACGGGTCAAGAAATGTATGCTAATTAGGCTCTTATGCCAGATAAGTGCCAAAACGTGGCATTCTCGATGCCCATATCTTGCTTGCGGTTACCTACACTAAGGCGGTCGGGAGTACTGAACTAGCTGCGGTCCACTATCGTACATATTGTAGCATCAGACAATTCAATTATATTGCTTGTCGGCCGTGCAATTGTGTAGTGTACTACACGGAGTGGATGCAGTTGAAGTGCGAATGTATACCTACGATCTTGTACAGTCCGCTACGATGTAACCTCGTAGGATTATACATACCAGCAGCCGTATATACATGGAGCCTGGGGTGTATTTAGACCAGACATGCTACCTTAGTGTACCTAGGTAGGTAGGTACTGCCAGTAGCCCTCAGTGCAGGTATGCACCTCCTCACAGCGTACATATAACAAACATTCAGTAGGTATGTGGGCAAGTGCCATAGTATAAGCTGCTTACATGACGTTACGGTAGGTACGATGCGTTCTCCCGCTGCACCTATGACATCTCGTCCCTTCTAGCGTACACTGCCTATACTGGTAGGTATATGTGTACTACTGCGGTATACTTCGACATGTACCGGTCATGCTTCCTACTACTGTAGCATTCATGTACTACCGGTACCGTCACAACAAACAAAGCTCTCGTTTCAGAGCCGCGTGGTTTACCCCATTGTCGTCTGGCTGCAGGCCTCTCTTGTTCTTGTTGCATGCACGAGAGAGGATGGCTGCCGATCCGTACCTACAGATACAGAGGCCCCACGACAGACCAAACCCAGGAGCCGAGATCCTTCCGCGTGCCGTCGCGTGTCACCAGCAACAGCGCCGACGCAATATTGCCATTGGATAGCGCCGTTTGTAGCGTTGAAATGAGAATCCAATTTGGTTGCTACACGACAGCTTCTTTGCAGCATCGAGACCTTCATCTGGCTTACACGTCGTGGAGAGGGCGCCGGGGAAACACGACCAGCGCCGGATACCGACACGCCTCGTCTATCCATCTGCTTTCTTTGCCTCACACCTCACGCCTCACATCTTCCCATGCCTCACTACACTACACTCCTCATCCTCCCGGGCAGAGAGTCCTAGCTGGGCTCTAGCAGGCCGCCGCTACTGTGCAATACTTTTCCTATTAGGTACCCATGCTGCCGGCGTAGCTCTCTGGCCTTCAGCTTGCGGGTTGAGAGCCGGGGGGGGGACGCGGGAACTGGGGGCCAATGACTTCACGGCCAAGCAAACGAAGCAGACATGGAGTCGTAGCGAAATGGAACTGTACGCTCCCTGTGACTTGTCCGAGTGGACAGGTCATAAATCCATGCCATCCTCTTAGCACCAGCTGGCGAACAGGACGGCGTTCGAAGCCAGGGCTCCCGGCCCTACGTTACTGTTGGTTCGTCGGTAGAGACACGAAATAATGCGACTTTCACGATTCGCTGGAACACCTGGGCTTGGCTCAAATCATCACCATTCAGTTACCTACATACCTACCTAGTTACCTACTCAGCTACCTGGCTACCTCCCTCCCTCCCTTTCTCTGGACATACCGAACCTACCAACGGTGCCTCGCATTAATGCCCAGTGCAGCAGATGCGAGATGGCACATACACCACCTGCTCACGAGCCTGCACTGCTCACCGCTCTCTTTATTCCAAGTGCCGACAGACGGCCACTCGCTGCCGCCAACCGATCAGATTGTGATTCCCTGCCCCGGTACTCGGCAGCGATATTAGGCAGAACCTAATGGCATTCTCTCTATCTAGTATAACTATGCTATACATGACACAAGCGGAGGGTCTACATTGTCCAAAGACGGTTAATGGCCTCCGCCACGACCCAATACGTTGAAGCAGAAGAACAAGGTTGTGGTAGCGAATATGCAGCCTGACGTCCGTGCTGGAAACAATCTGCCAGCGTGACATTGTAACGGTGGCATAGGTAGATTTAGATCACAGATCGCTCAGCCATCGTACCAGTGTATGCAGGTTGTTTACCAGGTCCAGCCGTTGATGCAAGGCCAACGCAGCTGAAGACCTAGCGGGTCTGATTAAGCGGGTGAAGAGTGGAGGGTTCTAAAACCGGGCCGTGGTCATGGTTGGATCATGGCTGGTCTAGAGCCCAACTGGGTGGTCCTGAGATTCACTGGTTGGTTTTCCCAGACTATCAGAACACGCGATGAGTGCATTGTAAAAGATATAGGCACATGCGCCTTGCCTCACTTGATCTCGTGTCGCACCCAGTGCCACAGCTCATCTCTAAGACGATAGCCTTATCTAGAGGCTGGCATCAAGCACAGGTGCTATCGTAAGCACTATATGAGATGAAACTGAGGTATTTTGGCGACTGCTAGGTCTCTATTGGAAGGAAGGTTCTCGATCATGCCTCCAAACCAGTAAACAAAATGCATGGTGGGCAAGAAGACTCTGCCCTCCGTCTGCGATGGCTGTGCAACCATCTTCCGCATTTCCGGATCCGAGATCTGAAGATGTTGAGAACTGCTACTGTCGTTTGCAACTTGCAACTCATACATGTCAATCCTATATAGCAACTACTCATTATGATCCGCAAACGGAAGTAGAGGAATTAGTGATGATCCGTTTTGCTCGGGCAGCAACAGCTAAAAAAGCCGGTCGACGATCAACCATCCACCCTGGTCATACGTTTCGGTTACTGCACTATCTGCATTCGGGTAGGAAAGGACAAGGACAAGGTACTGAGAAGAGTCTTTACCTGGATGAATGAAGCTTCAATTGGACGCTCTCACTGTAATTATCGTACGAACACCACAGGTGCTGCATGCCTTGCCTACGCTTTTGTCTACGCTAAGTTAGCTTTGACCGGCATCGCCTTTCCCGTTGAGCATAATTGTTTCCCATTTGGACGTTGGACACGCAACCCACCGTTCCTCGCTTCTTTGTCGGGTTAAGAGTGGCAGGCTGTCCCCCATACCTGGGACAACATACGGTCAAAGTAAAGCCGCAGGGCTCCGTGCTTGCGCTTTTGCGGTTGTCAGGCATAAGTATATCATGTACGCGAACGGGGCGCTGGGGGTGCGGGCTTTTCCCATGGCAATCCGTCCGCATAAGCCAGGGCGATCATGGTTCATGGCAGTTAAAACAATCAGACAGGCTGGTTCCTGGTACAACACAAGGGATGGGTACCTCCTTGACAAGTTGCTTGCGCACGCGCGCGTATGTGTTTCTAGTGTGCATAACAACTGACCGCCAGTTCTCACTCCCAACCCAAGGGGCGTATTCCCGGCCACCGGGCATGAACGGCTTGTCTCTGGCCGTCATCTTCCTGCGCGCATTCCTATCCAAACCAGTGGGCAGCGTCGTCGAGACAAAAGCTCGTCTTACAGACAGTGTGTGATCTGTGCTGGGCAAAGTAGGCTGAATGAGCAGGACGTTGTCTGTAGACTATAGATGAGGCCCGCACAGACGTCGAGTTCAGAAAAAGCCCCGTCCGCGTCCGAGGCAACAAAGCCTTGTTCATGGCGCCGCAGCGGGTTGACAATCAGACAAGGTATATTGTGCCGGAGGAGATGCCGGGCGGGGAATTTTCGTGGGAACTCGAGGGACAAAGCACCACCGCCAAACAGATGGCTGCTGCGGTTAACGCTCCCCGATCTCACCACCCACACGCCCGCCCGCCTGAACTATGCGCCGCCCACGCAGGCTAATTTGCACGTAGCGGTGCCAGGATCATTACCATAGGCGCGCAAACGAGTCGCTTGCTGTTGTTACCCCCACACACGTCCGCAGCCCGTCCGCACAGCACAGCGAACTGCAAATAAAATACTGGTCTGATAGCTCACACACACACTCTCCCTCGCTCCCTCCGTGCCCTACATATACTTATTGTCTTCTCGTTCGCCCTATGCAGCCCCGGCTAGGTCAACAGGTGCTGCTGTAGTCACGCTTAGTGCTGCACCGGCTGGGCATCATCGTCAGCAGCCAAGCCATATCCGCCATGTGCATCAGCAGCATAGCATAGGGTTGTCGGTTTCATGGTCTCCACTCACGAGGGAGTTTCATGGCAGCCACCGCCACTAGATCTGTTTATCTGGGACCTCTGGAACTGGTGGTTCGACTGATGTGACCTCCCCCGAACATCCTCTCCTCCATCTAATAAGCCTTGTGCTTCCCACCATGGTGCAGGATGACGGCTCGTCCAATGTCTTCAGATCGTGGAAAGCTCTGTGCATAAAGGTATGGTGTAGTGCTTGATCTTCCTACTGAGCCTAGTACTCTCTATGTTGTATCCTGGCTCTTGATGTCGTGTCCCAACTTCAGGGCAGCTCCTTGACGCTCTTCCCGGTGTTACCCTGGTCCCGGCCAGACGTTCATAGAGCTTCAGGACACACGCGGTACCTCGTTCGTTTGGTTTCCGCTTCGTTTCCTCGGTTCGCCGCTTCAGTTGCGTCATCAATCCACCGTTCTCTATGTATCTAGTGTGGTGCCAGCCGGTGAATTGTTCTCTGCGAGCTCATGCATGCTTTCGTGGCATGTAATCAGCCCCAGTTTATAGCTCGTGGGTAACAGGCTGTGTTCAAGCCTCTGACTCCTACTTCAAGGAGAAACTCAAGGACCAGCGTCCTGAATCGGCATTGTAATGATCGAACCCTACTTACTACATGACCTGAAGCTGCCTGCCCTACATGGAGCTCTGTCTCACCGACTCGTACATTGTTCGCCCAGTAGCGTGATGCCCTTTGCCCTTAGTCTGGTGAGTGGTACGCTACTCAACAATGCCTTCCATCAACCCGACTGATCTTATAATACCTACCTGACTGACACATAATAACTGCTGTCTAGAACTGGATCTGGATCCACATTTGAATGTTTGGATACTTACACCACTTGTTTTCACACCCCCCTCCCCTGCTCCCGCTTGGACTTCCTCGCCTGGTACTTACAATGAATGCTTGGTCTACTTTAAGGCTTCTTCGATATACTTGGCCCTAGTCAGAGTCCCCCACTACGACGACCACCACATATTTTCGTTGACTTGTTGTCCGTTGCTTTCTATAGGGACCTCGTTTTAGCTTTTATTTCTCTTTTTAAATGTCTAGAATACGCTGCACACCCGACGTGGCCCCTCTTGTGACACTCTTCGCCCACAATGGCTCTCCCTAGATTATCATGACTGTTGCAAAACGTTCCACCTGCTGGCGAAACCCTTGACGGTAACCCAACTAGACTGACGTATTAACGAGCCCTGACGCCGCCTCGTTGTTCAAAGCTTTCAGGTCGTCATAACAACGTTCATTGGTTGAAAGGGGGGACCAAACACACCAATCATGATGACAGCTTTTAGAAACGCGCTTCACTGACATTACTCTTGGCTCCCTCAGGAGGTCTTCCATAACCAAGCCTCCGAAACATCTAAACATTCCCAACTTCATCTAATACTTCTCTCGTGATACCCAAAATACTCACAACCTCGCTCGTTTAACCTCAATATCTCTCTTCTTATTCACTCAACTCTCCTCACCTCTATTGGCCCTAGCATTGTTTGGCTAGAAAAAAGAAATAGAATTAAATCACTACTGTCGTCGTCGCCAATAGTTTGCTTGGGGGAGGGTCTTCTAAGAGCGCAGCGGCACGGCGAGGGATACGGACGAACGTCAAAGTTGAAGTCGGCCAAAACAGCGACATCATTGACGTTTCCATGAAAACTAGTATTACCAGCCTAATCACGGCCTTATAGGCGATCTACCGCCATCGTGGATATCGCCTCCCTACTTAAGGTCTCCGACTCAAATGAGTCCTCATTACCCTCATCCCAGCAAAGCCGATCCGCATCCGTACCGGCTTCCACGAGCCCGGCGGTCACGACGACGGCGTTTTACGGACCACCTTTTTACGCAGAACTTCCTCAGCAGGGAGGAGTAGCCCCCATGGTAGCGGGAGCTGTTAGCAAGCGCGGAATGCCGCCTCATATCCCGGAAGCGCCAGCAAAGAAGCAGAGCAAATGGTCGGCGGAGGAGGACGCGCTTATCATCGATCTTCGAGGGAGTGGAATGAAGTGGGAAGACATCTCCAAACGGTTGCCTGGCCGAAGCGCCATCAGTTGTCGCCTTCACTACCAGAATTACCTCGAAAGGCGCAGTGAGTGGGACGAAGAGCGGAAGAATAAGCTTGCAAGACTGTACGAGAGGTATGCCCCACGAAAGACTGGCCCGCTGGAAGAAACCAAACCCCGATCGTTGCTTTAGTAGCTGGATAGGAGACAAACGAACTACACGAGAAAGGGCATTACGGAATACTAACTTGGGAACTAGATTCAAACCCGAGATGTGGGCAAAAGTTGCAGAAGAGATGGCAATACCATGGCGCGCGGCAGAAGCAATGCATTGGCAGCTAGGGGAACAGGACATGGCTCGGCGAGCTGGGGTTACGCCTTTCTCTCTCTCCGCCCAAACTTTAGAGACAACTCATGGGGGAAGTGCACGGGCTTCCTCGCGACACGCACATTCATCATCACAAGGGGGGATTTCACGAGAAGTTAGCCATGGAAGAGGTTATGGCCGCGGTACCGCGCTACCTCCAGCTCGCCCCCTCGTGTCGCGAAGAGAAAGTCTACCGACGCATCACCTTCCTCCTCCTGAGCATCTAGAGGTCGCTTACGGATACTCCCATCCACACGGCGGTGGACACCTCGCGCCTATCCAGACTCAAAATCCGCTGCCACGGCCAGGAATGCTGCCGAGCGTTGCAGAACTTACCACTGGTGTTAGCCCTTATAGTACACCGGCCTACTCAGCAGGAGTTCCAAGTGCAAGCCCCGTCCATAGCGCTACAGCAAGTCCCGGTCCCTACATGCCGCCGCTGGGCTACCCACCACTCGACCCGATGGCGAGTTCCAAAAGACGGAGGAGTCCAGAGGTTATGCCTTACGAAACGAGTAGACGCAGGCACCTCGAGCGACCGCCAGAACCGTACGACCACGCACCATCCAGACGATAAGCGCTGAAAGGGGTTAGAATCTTGCATTGTAAAGATTTGGGTACAGGGACACGAGAAAAAGACTAGACCAAATTAAACACGAGGATGACTTGAAATTTGGAGGCGTTCACGAGACCGGGAAAAAACAGGATCAAGGAATCATGTGGTGTATCATACAACAGCACCGGTATACACACTTCACGTTTATTTCTATTCCTCGCTCTACATACACCGACAGACACATCTCGCACATCACATTATGGCGTTACAACTTGCGGGCATTGTCCGCCTCGGCGTGTTCTATGAGATTGGGATAACCAAATACAAGGATAACAAAACTCACGGTGGAATTCTGCATTGGATCGGAGTAAGCATTCTACTACAGTTGGCATCATTATCACACCACTACCCATCATCGACAACTGGATACGAGAAGAAACGAAAATGGCAAAAGAATTGCAACGCTTCCCTTGGAAATGGAGCAAACAAGTGAAACAACGTCCATTTCGCGCCCTGCCTTGACGGAAAATGGGGAAGCTTTGCGCTTCTCAGGCTATGCTGCAATTCTTGTTTTTTTCTCCATCCTTGTTTCAGGTCATTTGCAGTCACCTGCTCTAAAACCCCATTCGCACGACAAGATATGCAGGCTGCAGACCTCATCGACAAGTACTAGGAAGGGGGGGATGGAAAAACAAGAAAAAGAAACATGAGCCAAGTCATTACATAATTGGATTTTTGACCCTATTTTTTTCTTTCTAAATCCAGGAGTTCAGGGGGGCGGGTCGGTAGTTGGGAGGGGAAATTTTGGATTGGGGGTCCATGCAGGGAGCTGAGGACAAGGGGGTGGCTTGGTTTTTTGGTCTTTTTCTTATTTACTTTTCTTAGGCGTCGTCAGGCATCGAAGGAAATCCCAGCAAGGTGGTCGTTTATTTAACGTACATACCCTCCTTACATCACATCATCACATTGCATCACACTCGGGGATTCCGGAGAAAAAAGGTGAGAAAACGAAACCAGAAAAAAAAAAAAAAGGCACGGCGCAAATTATTGGAAGAACCACAGAAGCGAGTTTGACGAGTCAAGATCTTGCCTGGCCTTTTCTTCTCTCTCTCTGTCTCTCTCTCTGTCTCTCTCTCTCTTGTTTGCTGGATTTTTCTTTTCTTTTTGTTTGCTACGATTTTTCTTTTTTTCCCTCCCTACTTGATTTCAGGAGTTTTGTGTTCGCCATAGACTCTAAGGCGTTGTCTGTCTGTTGGTCAAGCGTAACGAATTTGCTAAGAAAGTCATGTCCAATATTTTTTTTGTTCAACACTCATGTGATGGGGGCGTGTTATTACAGAATACAACGCAAACCACAAAAGGGAAGGAAAAAGGAAGAGGGAGATAGTATGTATGTACATTAATATGAGGAAATCGAGCGAACAATTTGCCGACTCGAATTACGCTTGCTCCATTTTTTCTGTCTGAAGCGTTTTCATTCGTTTACCTATTTAATTTGCCCATCTTCTTCTTATTCTTGTATATTGTTGTTGGTATTTTGCTTCATTTCCCTGCGTGAGTGCCTGAGCTTGCGCATGTGAGATCTGAAAGATCTACAACGCATATTACAAGGCCTGTCCTGGCCAGGTCGTAGAAAATACCTGAACTGGCCCCCCTATTTGACGCCGTAGCGCCCAGGCATCTGCGACATATACGACTTTATTTTACTTGTCCTCTTCCTCTCCGTGACCCCCTATCACCCACCAATTATCGCGCTCATACCCACTTTCTATCACCTTCCCCCCAGCAGCGCGCATGTCCTCCTCGAGCTCGCCCTCGCGGTACAGGTGGTAGAATCTCTCGTATGTGGTTTCGGCCTCCCCGCTACTACTGGCCTTGCTCTCCTCGTCTTGGTTTCCCTGCTTCTTGCCCTGCTTCTTGCCCTGGTTAGCCTTCATGACCCAGGGCACGAGCTGGTCCTGCTCCGAGTTGGCGTCCCAGCCGCGCCGGCTCGAGCTCTGCTCCAGCGCCCACACGTACACGAGCACCTGGCCGCCGTCGCGCCGCGCGCACGCGAGCAGCCTGCGGAGGGCATCGACGCGGCGCTCGCGCGTCGACATGTGGTGGATGACGGCGATGCACAGCACGAAGTCGGCGCAGCCGGTGCGGAAGGGCAGCGCGAGGCCGTCGGCGACGGCGACATCTGCGAAGCCGCGGCCGCGCGCGATGCTCACGAGCGAAGGGCTCCGGTCCGACCCTATCATGTGCACGTCGCCGCCCTCCCGCACGCCTAGATACTTGCCGTTGCCGCAGCCCACGTCCAGACCCACGGCCCCGGACGCCACGCGCGTCCGCAGGAACGACGCGATGAACGGCCACGGCTTGTACCGCGTCGAGCTGAAGTGGCTCGCGATCGACTCGTACACGCTGTGCACGTGCTCATCCTCGTACGTCTCTGGGGACTGCGCCGCGGCCTCGCGGACGGCATTTAGTTTGGTAGTGGTGGTGGTGGTGGCGGTGACAGCGATGGTAGGGGTCG
Source organism: Xylaria arbuscula (assembly GCA_022385695.1). Classification (NCBI taxonomy): domain Eukaryota; kingdom Fungi; phylum Ascomycota; class Sordariomycetes; order Xylariales; family Xylariaceae; genus Xylaria; species Xylaria arbuscula. The sequence continues at coordinate 1,027,371 of MU279345.1, forward strand.
ACGACGGCTCCTCTGTCTTCCCGTCGGCCTTGGCCGTGCCATCATGCGAACCTGTGGGGCACGACATGATTTTCTTTTTGTCTTCTGCCTGTCCGTCGTACGGTTTTTCTCCCTTCCTACCTGGAAACCGAATGAACGACTACAAGATCCCAGCTTGCTCCCTCGGGATAGGCTATGTCCTATGCGCCCTGTTCGCTTAGAAAACAGGATTCTGCGGCCACGTACCACTGGATGCGACTTGAACGCTCACACCGAGTCCTCTCTGCTTACCTCGCACCCCTCCCCCTCGTCGCGCTCTGCTTACCAGCACGGGCTCCGCGCGCTGGCTGCGGCACAGATACGAAAATTTTCTCTGCGAATGCGGCCTTGAAACACTGTATCACCTATAGCTAGGCGTTAAGATCTCACCTGTGTTGCCCCTTATAGGTAGGTAGATAGGGAGACACGTAGAGGCAGCCTGTATTTACGGCGTTTGTTGCGGTCGAGATAAGGTTAGTCTTTCTTGTCCTACTTCTCGTGAGATCCGTGTTCCCCCGCGTAAAGTTGGTGGTTTTGTACAGGGCGCCGTCGTGTCTTTGTATAACCAAGCCACGAGAGAAAGTAGTCAATCTTCCCGTCTGTCTCCCCGAGTCTTCTTTTCCGTGTTGAGGATCGAATACCACCTAGTCTGTGTAGTTGACAGCGGTGTTTGTCTTACTGTGCTAGGCAACAGCAATAGATTGAACAGCTCTAACGCCCGGTGTTTGTTCAGAGCGAGATCAGGCCTGTGTGATGAAATGCGTATGCAATACAGCCCGAGCGAACAACTGTTAATAGAATCGATAGCTGCTGCTCAGTGGGCAAAAAGGTGGGCGACACAGCTCCAAAATCCAAGGTTTTTCAATGGAGGTCGAATGCGCTCGCTTGCGTCGTCAGACCAGCCCAAAAGCGGTATGTCCTATTCGCTGAGCCGCCGGGCGCCAGTCCGCGCGTCGTCTCAGATAGCGGTCGCGCAACCACACCTTTAGGGTAGAATCTCTCTGTCCCAAGAGCCCGGGATTGAGTTGATCCTTTTCCTTCGCCCGTAGTGTTTGTTGCGTTGGAGTCCTGGTCTTGGCGGGCTTGGCCACCGGGTGTCGTTCTATCTATCGTAGGAGCGCGACACACACACACCGCTGTGCTAAGACGGAATGTTCGAACACCGTCCAGTGCGTACGAACGGCTGTCAATGCGGACTTGGTGGTGTGATTCCCACTGGATTTATGTGTGATGGAGGCCGATTAAGCAAGTTCGCTCGATCGCTCACTGCATTGTGGATGTCGGGTTGAGGGGGCGGACTATTTTTTGTGGTGGATCTATCTACCTTATTGGCGTGCCACAGCATGATGTTAATGCCTCTTCTCTTACTTGAACACAGCACGAACAGTCTCGTCTTCTGACCTATGAGAATGGTGCCTATTACTTGATAGAATGAGAGGGAAATCTAAAAATTAAGAAAGAGAGAAAAATATATAAAAGAATACAGGCCGCACTTATAACAAATTAACACGACAAAACTCTAATTTAGCTTAAAACCTGAGTATTCGGGATTGATAGGTACTTCGAGATGACTAGTCACAGAATACTACAACTTGATGTACCTTCGTAATGCGACTTCTTGATTATAGGCTATTAAATATTTGTGCAACTCAAAATCTTACTGTGTCTCATAATTCCTGAGGATAACTAGTCCGATTCTCCGATCATGGCTTTGAACTGATCGAGACAGGTCACCCAGCTAGCTCGGCCATCCTCACTCTGTGCGAAACCATCCACAATCTCACTGACCTTCAAATCCTCAGCCATATGTGCCTCGCTCTGGGTACCATCTAGTATAGTGGTTCCCTCCAAACCTAGCACGAGGGCGTACAAAGCAACCGGTCCACTGATAGCGGCACTCTCGGCCAGTTTTTGCACGGGGGCGCTGCGCAGCAGTTCCGGGTTCCCGCTCAAGGTCCAGAACGTCTGGAACGCGATGCGCTGGGTGCGACAGTACGCCCGCAGATCGACCTCCCATCGCGTCGCGGGATAGAACCGATTCTGCACCACTGCTGGACGGACACTCACATCGGGGCTGGTGCAGAGCTCTTTCACGACCTGTAGGTCCGTATTGGAGATGCCGAGCCGTCTGATGCGATGCGGGACATAAGTCTCTAAGGCCTTCCAGACCTTGAGCAGGTCTGAGAAATGGCGGGAGGGAGGCGAGTGCACCACCAGGCTGTCGATATACGCATTGACTGAGTCGTCAAATGTGAAATGCGCAAGTGACGAGGCCACAGAGGCGTGCACCTGTTCGTCCAGGGGCGCCTTTGGATCATAGGGCATATTGTGGATGTCCTGTCCGCCGACGGGGGTGTATTTCGTCTGGATCTGAACGAACGTCAGTGTCTCTCGTGGCTCGCACCAGACAGAGAAAGCCTGAGCAGGATACGTACGAAAAGATCTTCTCGTTTCACGAGACCCTTGGAGATGGCCTCTTTGATGCCGGCGCCGACTAGTGCCTCATTGTAGTGACGAGGTTGAGCCGCCGTATCGACGCCTCGGAATCCCGCTTTCAGTGCCTTGAAGACTAGGTCACTCGTGGCTTCTTTCTTCCACGCTGTGCCGTATAAAAGTCTTGGCGCCGCCATGTTGGATTTATTTTGGCATTGACTACATCGTCGTTGTAAGAGGAGTCGTCATACTCTCATGGTGTCACGGCCATTACCACTTACAATGCGTGACGCAGGTTATTGCTTTAATCGGTACAAGACACTAAACGAAGGTATTCATTAATCTAAGGCTATTTATATAGCGGTATCAACGCAACAAATCAATCATTGCTACCTATTGTCTCCTTTTTAACGTGTCTACATATTGATCTCCTTGCTGGTGCTTCTTTAGCTTTAGATCCTTAATGTGTCAGGGCTATAATGTGAGGATTTATATGTGTTTTATACAGACTAATTATAGTCAAAAATATGCAGCCACAACCGTGAATTCAAATTCTTTGGTCCGTGTACTTGGCTGCTTTTACGGCAATGAAACCCCGTTTGTTTATTTTGAAAACCTGCAGAAGACCTGCAAACGGAGAGACCCGTGTTCCCCAGTTCTCCCGCTAATTCAAATGTTACTACTTATCTAAACTCGGTATTCTGCTCGGTACCCTCCATCCACCTAAATCTGTACCATGGTTGACAATGAGTTATTGGACGCTGCCGATACCGGGTTCTGACCGGGTATGTCAACTCACCGAATATGGCCATTATTAACCCATAATTAAGAGACGTTATAATATGTCCATCCCGTGGGGTCGTTTCATCCTGATAGCCACCTCAAATCCTGAAGTGCCAAGACAGGCAATCTGGTTTATGCATAGCTGCTGCAGGGGTACCGTAACCCGAGAGAGAAGATATTGCCGGAACATGACATCTCAAGAGGGGCTTAAGCTTACATAGTAGTAGGTTCTCCATATTTGAACCCCTCATCACAACTACCTACTGCAGCTAAAACGACACGGCAACTCAAAAACTTACCATACTCCGTAAGACCTAACTTTGGAAGCTAACTATAGGCTATATGCTACGAACAGCGGGCCTGAGATCCTTTTGTTCCTTTGCTTTGACTGTATGATTACTAATATGGCTCTTAATTGATACAACTCTCGGCGATGTTAGCCTCTAAACAGTAAGCTCTCTAGAGACAAACAGGTGGTAGTTCCCTAATTTGTCCCGCTAGTAGTTGTCTAGATTGGAGAAAAGGATTCTGGAGTTTTGCCAAATATCTATTGTAAGCCTAAGGGGCCTATATAAGGTAATTAGTACACATTTGCCGATATACCTAGGTATAGTAGATATAGATCGTATCTACCCCGCCTTCTCATAATATCACCGAGCCAGCAACCTTTACGATCTCGTCTTTCCGCCGAGAACCTGATCTGTACCACCTCAGCATTCTTGAGCGTCAGATTAGAAACCAACTACATTCACACCCGTTCATATCCAAGAAATTGACAATGGCGCAATCACCGCACACGGTCCGGTGGGGCATCCTGGCCACGGGGTTCATCGCACAGAGTAAGTCCAGACCTGATCAGACACGATGAAGGGGATCACGCTCACGCACTGACCGCGCCGTCGCAGTGTTCGTCAGAGATCTCCTCTGCAACCCGGCGACCCGTGACGTCACCGACGTCGCACACAAGGTCGTGGCCGTGGCGTCGTCGCGGTCCAAGGACAGCGCCGCCGGCTTCCTCGAGAAGGTGAACCTGGCGCCCGAGGGCGTCACGCTATACGGCTCGTACGCCGAGCTCGTCAATGACCCGGACATCGACGTCGTCTACGTCGCCACCCCGCACAGCCACCACTTCCAGAACGCCATGCTGGCCCTGCAGGCCGGCAAGAACGTGCTGTGCGAGAAGGCCTTCACCGTCACCGCGTCGCAGGCCAAGAAGCTCGTCGCGACCGCCAGGGAGAAGAACGTCTTCTTGATGGAGGCAGTGTGGACCCGGTATTTCCCTCTTAGCATCAAGATCAGAGAGCTGGTTAAGTCGGGTGCCATTGGTACTGTTTACCGAGTTATTGGTGAGTGTCTCTCTTTCTCTTTCACTCGCATATACATACACATGCACACATGTATGAGATGTGAATTGCATAAGCATATTTACGTAAACAGCTATATACTGATACTACTACTATAGCTGATAACTCCGTTGGCAACGATGGTCCGGATGGCACTCTGACCTTCCCCGACGAGAACCGCATGGTCAACATCGACCTCGCAGGTGGCGCGCTGCTGGATCTGGGCATCTACTCCCTGACATGGCTCTTCCAAATCCTCTACCACCTACAGCCCGAGGCCGAGAAGGAGGCGCCCAAGACCCTGGCCGCGATCCAGCACTACAAGACGGGCGCAGACGAGTCGACGAGCGTCATCGTGTCCTTCCCGGGCCACAAGACCCAAGGCATCGCGCTGACGTCCCTGCGCATCCCGACCAACACGGACGGGAAGAACAGCGGCGGCCCCGCCATCAAGATCCAGGGCACCCTCGGCGAGATCCAGGTCACGGGCCCGGCCTACCGGCCCACGCAGTACAAGATCGTCAAGAAGGAAGGCGACGGCAACGTCGAGGTCGTCGACTGCCCCATCCCCGTCGACAGGGAGCGCCGCTTCGGCATGGGCATGTTCTGGGAGGCCGACGAGGTCGCCAGGTGTCTCCGGGACGGCAAGAAGGAGAGCTCGACTCTGCCCCTGTCTGAAAGCATTGTGATAATGGAGGTCATGGAGGAGGCGCTGAAGCAGGGAGATGTGAAATACCCCGACCTCATCACTACTGATGTCTTTGACCCCAAGAGCCCGCTGAACACGGGTGAGCGGTAAGCTGGATTGGAGGCGAGGACTAGACGGTGGCTTAGATTAGTTTTGCCAATCCATAGCTGCGAAAGCCGACTTTTGCGACGGTAGTATATAAATAACCCGAATTAAAAATCGTTTCCTGACCCATTGTAAAGAGTTAGTAGTCCTGCCAACCTTGCATTGTATTCGTTGTTAGGAGTGTTAGTGCTCTGACTTACTATGTTCGGTCGTCCTCGGCTCTCCCAAGACACCGCACGAGAAGGAAAAGGGGTCAATAATATACATGTGAAGACCCAACAACATTTTTTCCGTGCTTCATCTAGCATTAACATTATTATATGTCTATATATATATATATGTTTATGAAGAGTATGATCTAACTAATTCCGTCCTATCTTACGTCTTGAATCTAGTATCCATAGTCCTAAATAATTACGAAGATTCATCCTGTCGTTTACAGAGTTAGTAAAGTATGATCAAGCTAAGGTAAATGTTTTAGTTGCGTTGGAAAAAGTCACGGAAATGTGCGGAACTATTATCGGACTGTATGTAACGATTCTCAACATCCAAAGCAACAACTGCGAAAGCGAATACACTCACGAGATGAATAGGATTCTCTGTACTGTTCCCCGGCCCTCCTTTTCGCAAATCAAGAAAATTGAGTGAATCATCATTCTAGTCAAGCTTAATTGGATTTGCCGGGTCATCACCCAGTTTCGGGCTGACTGCGTGAGGATCCGTGGATCTAGAGAGGTAGTATGGAGAGTTATACCCTGAATCACTAAGCATTGAGACGTCGTCGTCGCTTCCGGGATCCGGGTCCAGCACGATGACCATCCCGGCGTCGTAGATGAGGTTTTGAATAAAGCCGTAGATGTAGGGGTCCGGCTCCGTGACCTCCCTCGCATTGCCAAAGTCGATGAGTTTGAGGATGGGAATTAAATCATGCTCGCCAGTATATGTTGGTCCATCTGCAAAAAAATCGCTGAGTTTATAGCCAAACACCACTGGATTTGAGTAGGTTTGTTAATCGCGATCGTGCATGGATATATATCTCGGTTACTCACGCCGGCTCCTGGGACGCGACGCAGGGAGTTCACTTACAGTTTCTAAGGTTCATATCGGAGTGTATCAAATTACTAGCCTGCAGGTCACCTGCATTGTCAGGTACAACCTCCCGCCTCTTATACTTTGGAAGCCTAGGGTTTGGTATTGGGGGAGGCGGAGCGGCCATTGCCACACATGCTCTAGCAACTCCATAGAATGTCAGCCAGTGACATTAAATACAACTGTGTTCCTCATATCGAATCAAAGAACTAGGTTAACCTACGGCACAAGAATATGGCCCATAGCACACGATTTGGGACGCCTGGGAGCTTAGCAACCCTACATTTTTGCATGAAGCTGTTGATCGTGCCATTCTCTATATATTCGATGATCAAATACGGTTTTTGGAACAGAATCGACTGGTAATTCTTCTGTCGTGGATTTGCTAGCGGATCTAGATTTAATTCGATGGGTGTTACGATATGCTCCGCCCACCGTAGTATCTACTCTATCGTCAGCACACTGCGCCCAGATAGCACAGGTTGCGAACGCACTTGTAACCATTTGATCTCATTGGCAATCTCTCTGTGGTCTCCCAGAACTACAGTCTTGACGATGAATCGCAGAACCCCGCCAGGTTCTGCCTCGTTGTCTAGAAACGACAGCGCGATACCGCTGCCCCCCGCGCCAGCTAGCTTTATGAACTCGTATCGTGGTTCGGTAGCAAAGAATCTCTTGATCTCGCCAGTGGCCGATGCCGACATCTCAGCAGCGCCGACATTTGGCAATGAGTTTTCAAGTTGTAAGCTAGAAGGCTTGTTGTATGCTTTGTAGAGAGACAATATCTTTAATGCGGCTTGGGCGCTTTGTCGAATTAATACCTTCTTTCATGTATACTAGGCTATCTTTCCACTGTTTTCGTCGACCAACCATGTTGATGGTGCTCTTAAACTGGCACAAAGAGACACTGTCTAAATTTAACAAACCAGAGATACCTTACGAAACGTGGGAATAACAATAAGCTGTTCAGGCAGTTCTGTTCTGCTCGGCGTGTACAAATTGCGAGAAAAAAAATCTGTACGTGCTTCAACCAGCGTTGCTTGTATATCGGCATTAGAGAAGATCACTTCAATCGACGTATTCCTAAAGACAGTTCATTGGATACAGTCAATTTAATCACTATGGTTTCTCGAAACACATAATCGCATATCGAAAAGTGCCATTCGCGTAACCTCGCCGCATCGCGCGGAAAGCCTGGAGGAACGCGAGTCCATCTCGCCCCTGGGAAATAGCAAACATCCAGAGCGATGGAGAAGAGACCAAACCCCAAGAGATATCCCTAATGATAATCAGCAAACACCGATCAGGATGGCCTTGAAAGGACAAAAGGAGAATACGTACCAAGTTTTGGCAACATCACCACTGATATCAATCGGTGTCTGGCGGATTTGAAGGCCCGCATTCCGCGCCATCTCGACGTACTCGTCAACTGTGCAGAGTCGCGGGAGTAGCATCCCGTCCTCGATGGGTTGGATGTCTTCCTTTTCCTGCTCAGGCGAAAGCTGCGGCGCCTTGAACCAGTCGGCAATCACAAGACGCGAGGACTTGCCAGGCACTAGCAATTCAGACACGGAGCGGAAAAATAGGGGCTTGTCAGGGAAGTGAGACAGGGCTTCGGAAATCCAGACGGCGTCGAACCGAGCGGTAGGTTTGCCGTCGGCGGAAAAGTATTCCAGCATCTTCTCGGCGTCGAGCTCGACGAAGCGGCAATTTCCCCCTGATGGATAAACGTCTGCATCGTCTGTGGACGTGCCAGCGCTGTTGGTCGAGGTTTCGGCTCGGGTTAATCTCTTTGCGATCTCAACTTGTCGTCCACTGATGGTGATGCCCGTCACACTGCACGCGTGTTCCTTGGCCAGATAGCGCGATGTGCCGCCGATACCGCACCCAACATCGAGGACACTGGCCCCTTGCGGAAGGTCCGAGATCTCCTGGAGATATTTGATCAGGTTGACCTGGGCTTCCTCTTTGGTCTCTGTTGGTGATTTGAAGTAGCCATGGTGAATATGCTGGCCCCTATAGAGATTCATTAGTAATAAGAAGCAGCTTTTTATAAGTGGTTCGTACCAGAGTGAATAGTAGTAGTCGGAAGCAATTTCATAGTGTTTCTTGATTCGCTCCTTTAATGACGTATTCGACTCATGTTCTTCGTATTTGGGAATCTCGTGAGTATCGCCTGGGTGTGTCGCGACGTCTACTGCAGCCATGATTTCTCTATTACCAGGCGAATGCTTCTGACAATGTTGAGTTGATTGATAGGGAGGAAATAACTGGAGAGTACAATCTGTGACGCGACGTGTTTGTAGCTGGTCAAGTCACAGTTTCACCTGGGTTTAGGTAATGCAGCCAATCTCCCCCCCCTTTGCACATCCACCGATTCCACTCTCAATCACATCTTGGGTCACTAGTTAAAGAAGTCGTGCACTAGTAGGGATATGATAGGTGTATAGAAAATATATTGACAGGGAAAGCAGTGCCCTACTACCAGCCTTCATAAACATATTCTCAAGAAAACGACATGTTGAACAATTTTTATGTTGAGTACCTACTAGGTACTTCTGTAGTCAGGTTTGCCAGAATCAATCTCTCAGTTCCGCCCTCGGTTTAGAACTTGTGCTTGAAATGGTCTGTGCGTGCTGTTTGTGGAGGTGGGCCACGGCTAAAAATGGGTCGAATGCATTCCTGCCATTTACCTAACTACGTATAGCTAGCGTCATAGGTCAATGACATCATGTCAAGTTGAAAGCAGTGTTTACCATCGATTCACCTCTGTCAGATCTAGGCAACACTATTCCTCCCACAACGCCCTCTCATTCTCACCACTCTTCTCTCAAACGAAGCATTCAATTGAGATTCATCAAATAATCGTTCCAGGCCTCAAATACACAGCCATTGTCCAGTCACAGATTGACAGTGCCAATCCGACAATGTTTAGCAACGTCTGCTATCTCCTCCTCCAGCTCTGCCTGGCTGCTTGTGCCTTCGCGGCCCCTCTTGCCGACGAGACCCTCACGGCAACTACCAACACACCCTGGCAGTATGGAGCCGGGGGCGGGATTGCAGGCTTCATTGTCCTGGTTTTAGATCTGATTGTCTTTGGTGCGTCAAGGCTGTTGTGCCCGCGTACCACTTTGTACCCATACTAATGACAAAAACAGTCGAAGTCCTAAAGTCTAACCGCCCTGCCTCCAACAAGCTGATCTGGTGTCTGATTGTCTTCCTGTTCCCCATCATCGGCATGCTCATCTATTTCTTGTTCTCCAACCGAAAGGCACACAACACATACGAGCCGTTGCCATAGAGGGAGTCGAATCAATAGGCTCTGTGGATTGGGGATGGAAGGCTGTCTACGTTCTGAAGTATGGACTTAGTTGAGACAGCTTGACAACTTTGGTCTCATGTCTTAAAGACCATCCGTTACGACTGAATGACATGGAAAGAGGAAATGGACCATTTGGAGGCAATTATAGGGATGAGAAATCCTAGATAGGGGTTGCTTTCCCCACAGCTTTGATCTTTAAATGATGAATATGGTTTACAATGAATATGACATATTGAGCCTTGATATGATAAATTGTCTGAATTTGTTGCATGGATGCTGTGTCTTCATATATTCACCAATCCGAACCCTCGGGCTAGCTGTTATGTTACATTTGGCCTTTTAGATATGTTTGTCCTTGTTGCTTAAATATTCTCCGACGGATGATTGTCTAACTGATCATGAAGACAAAAAATGTGACAAGACTATTGAAGAGTCAATTACATAGGAGTAATATAGATGCTATGAATGAAATCTCCAAGTAGGCATATTCGTAATTACAAAAGGACTACATGTCTATGTTCAGTTCACTGAAAGAAGATGGATACCTCGGTGGTGCTAACCTCGTTCATGGACATTCATGTTTGGGTAATGGTTCACTATCTGCCATACTTTGACCCGCTTGCTCGATGAAGTTCACGACTGTTAGCTTCCTGCTCGGCTTCCACTCCTGTTTGTTGCATCCGAATTGTCTAGTTATCTGAGCCCCGTAACCGAGCCACTAACTACTTTTCCATGGTTCCGTTCTTTTCTGTATCCTTCTTATTCCGAGCTCCTGTTCCATTGTCTCTGCTCTGGTTACCATCATTCACAACCACTTGGCCCATTCATTAGCTTTGATACTTTCTGTCTCGACTGTTTACAAATCAGCCTATTGCTGAGGTAAACGAGCCCGGAACGTTCTACTCTCATACCTATAAGTACAGTACCTCCCATCCATTGTCTCTGACCTGTTTCTTTCCTTCTACTCTTCCTGAGTACACCACAATTCTGCTACGTATGTACGCGTTTTCACTCTCTGACACCCCTCACACCAGCCTATCCATCACCAACGGCCAATACAGAGATAGCATTCTCTGCTACAGTGAGTCATTACCGCATCCTGTAGACGGAAACATCCATATCGAGAGTATCGCTAATAGTTACAACTTTAGGACAATAAAGGCGTTTTGCACCTGAATATTGCTTGTGCCGTCAGCCTAGGCTCTTTGCACAGCAACAACTCGTTGCTCATCACCCTCATACCAAAAGACTCGACATCTACCTACCCGGCAAAAGACACGAATCAGTCTCCGTAGTTGAGTTCCCAAGACCAACTATAATAATCGACAATGGATCGACGAGTGCTGCGCCGCAACCATCACAGCTCAGTCGCCCGCATGTCGACTTTGCTTCAAGCGAAGATCCGAGCGATCAACCAGGCAACGAAAGAAGAGCTGCTTGTCCAAGCCGCGCTCCAAGACTTCGCCACGGGCGGGGATATCTGTAAGCAATCCTTAGAACACAATTTCCTCTTGTTTGGACGAAAGGAGCACATGAAAATGGAATCTAGCGATAACCGCCCCATCAGAGGCCATGAGAGACTTTGGTGTACCTATAGGTCATACAGAAACAGATAACTGATGCCGAGTTTTGTAGTGCAAACCGCGATCCCGTATCGTAATCACAATCCCAACAGAACTACCAGCAACAGCGGCCAAGATCAGGCCACTCGTGCGGAGCGGATGGTCCGAGAGGCACTGAGCTGCCTCCCCAACCGCGAGCGAGACGAGTTGCTCCTCGCGGCGGGACTGCGCAATGATGCTACCCGTGGTACTATCATTCGGGCTGCCCTGGATGCTCAAGCTGGAGGCAACGGAGCTGGCAATGGACGGAATAATTAGGCTGAATATCAACGAGAGTAAAGGGGGACGGGAACGAATAGTGACTGTTCACTGTCCCCCAAACTTTCGTGGAACGGAACTGCAGCATCGCACTGCTGTATTAGGACGCGAGTCTCGGTGATATTGGCAATGTCTCGCGTGAGGCTATTCAACCCTCGCTTGTTCGGGGCATGTTAATGGGCCTTGGAGGTTAGGAATATACACGAGTTGTGTATATATAGCCTCAAGTATCCGAGGAAGGATCTGGAGGGCTTCTGAATGATGAAGAACCTTATGATACCCTCACTGTCACAAGGCACAAATAAACACTTGTATCTAGTTAGATAGTTGCCCAGGAAGGGTTTCAGACCTTCGTGCAACAACAAGTGTCTTTACCTACCCCAAAATACGAAGTTCCTGACGCTCACTCGAGTCCTTTTATATTCAACACTTCAACTTGATTCCGTCACTCAGGATTGTCTTTAAGTAGTATTCTTTCTATATAAAGGGTCTGATTTCCCTCCTAGGAGAATGTCAATGAGATCGAGCCCTTAACTTATGCTACGCCCTAGCTGTTACCTTCCAGCGAGTTGACTTCACTCTGAAAACAATGTCCCATGAAAAATAACGATAATTAATAATATATATGTCAGCGGTTAGGGACTGTGATAGGTTAACAGAGTTTCTTACTTTTTCCTACCTCGATTACATTTGTGGAACGTGTGCGTGTGTGCGTGTATTAGCCCCTCAGATAACTCACGCCTAGCTTCTTAGAATAATATTTAGGGCCTTAAGATAGGGTATAGGCGTACGTGTAAATCATCGTTGTCGTGAAAAGGTGCCTAATCTCCTTTGTGGTCTAACACGTGACGATATGGATATTCTTTGTTCTCGGGTATCATGGCACTCGGCATTCTAAATCCAAATATACTCTACAGCAAAGCATACTAAATTCCGCTAATATATAACATATTTTTATTCATTACTTCATAGTGCAAAAACCTAGTTGAGACGATGATCAGAAATCCAACCCTGTACCTGGATCGCAAATCGCCGGAGGGTCTCATGATGGGGATCTACTTAATTTTACCACCATTTGTCAAAAATCCCATTTTTGCAATCAGGGCTACCGCTGCCTTAGTAACTATGACTAAGCTACAAACAGACGTCTTCTTTGTCCATCACCGTAGCAAAAGTCCATCCAGGGGCCGAAGTCATCAAAGTCATGACGTCGTTGATTGGCCTCGGTGTAACCTGCATTCCCCGAGATTTATTTAGCGATCAAATAATGCGGCTCAACCTAGATGGATCCAGCTACCCTAGATCTCTTAACCAGATCTAACGGCTAGATCCTCTGTCGCACTACTAAGTCGTGACGACTTCGACTTCTCGGCAATCGCTCCGAAATCACATCACTGGTAGTATGCACTAAATACGGCTGTATATATGTCAGCATGCCTACCGCGTATCACTATGCATAACACGGAATTCTGATCCCTAGGCTCTCAGCGCTGAAATTCCCCTGAATATCCTTACCTACGTGTTGGAGATGGCGAAATCCAGCTCGCCTGTGGGCGCGACTGAAGCGGTCGAAGGTCGTCTTCCGGTTGAAACTGGTCTTGTCCCAGAGGTTGACCCTCGCGACCTTCCCAACCTCACGCTACACGAGAAGAAATGCGTCCTAATCGATCGCGAGATCGATGCCATAGGAATGGGTCGGTACCAGTGGACCGTCTGGGGACTCTGCGGGTTTGGATACCTGGTTGATTTGCTTTGGGCGCAAGCATTCGGGTTGGCGCTGAGCCCGCTCCAGCAAGAGTTCGGGTTCGGAAGTGGTCAAACGGGAAACATCTCCGTGAGTTTCAGTGCTGGGCTCACAGCTGGCGCCTTCTTTTGGGGTGTCTTGACGGATATAATTGGTTCGTGTATTTTTCAATGATGCTTCAGTACGAGGTTTACATGATACTAATATGTTACGGATAGGAAGGCGATGGGCTTTCAATCTCACCGTCTTGTTTTCATCAGTCTTCGGACTTGGCCTAGGTGCCTCAAATAATTACACCACCTTTCTAGCTTTGACGGCCTTCGTTGGATTCGGTATTGGTGGGAATATACCCATCGACACCACCATCATGCTGGAGTTTATTCCTAAGGTAATATATACAAAATGGTATCTGGGATGTGTAGGACAACCGCGCTAATTCCAAGCTAGAACAAGCGCTTTCTCCTCGCCGTTCTCTCTATCTTCCAGCCCATCGGCGTAGTCCTCTGCAGCGCTATCGCTTTCGGTTTCATTCCGACAAGATCTTGCTCGCCCAACTTCTCCGAGCCCAACCCATTACCATCTTGCTTCAAGAAGGATCTTCAGCCGGGAGCCCCGTGTTGCTCGAGAGAGTCAAACATGGGATGGCGATACTTCCTCTATACGTTAGGAAGCCTCACTCTATTCGTGTTCTCCCTGCGCGCCATTATATTTCGACTCAAAGAGTCTCCGAAGTTTCTTGTATACAAGAATCGCGACGCGGAAGCTGTCGAAGTCATACAATATATAGCAAAGAAGAACAGGCGGTCCTGTAATCTGACATTGGCGGACTTTGAGCGACTAACCGACGAAGACGATTCTATTGGCTCATCGTCAACTGACAACGATACGAAGCAATTGATAAAGTCTCGAACGCAGAAGATATATTCGGCCATCGATAATTATAAGATACTATTTAATAGTTGGCAGATGGCGAGACTCACAATACTGGTGTGGTTGACTTATATTCTGGACTTTTGGGGGTTCACAGTCGCGGGTATGCATGCTTTTGTCCCTGTCTCTGCCTTGTCTTGATATTCGCTCACAATCTCTAGGCACCTATCTCCCCCAGATTCTCGCTCTTAAAAATGGCTCTGCCTCCAAGTCTCTACAATTCACGTATGCTTCGTATATCTACACGTACGCCCCGGGGATTCTTGGCGTTGCTTTAGGTGCTGTCATGTATCGCATCCCTTCCATCGGACGGAAGTGGACTATGACACTTTCTTCAGGGCTAATGGGCGCCTCAATATTCTTATTCGCGGTAGTGGACACCGTGCCTAAAAATCTGGGTCTGTTCACGTTAGAGTACTTCTTTCAGAGCATGTTCAACGCCGTCTTGTATGGATGGACACCGGAGGTCTTTCCTACGTCCGTACGGGGTGGTGCTTGCGGAATTGCGAGCTTCTGGGGACGCCTGTTTGGAATCGTTAGTCCACTTATCGCACAGAAACTGTATGCTTCCTCGACGGATGACAGCGGTGAGGTCAGGGGCGGCAACATAAATGCTGTGCTATACCTCGCCGGTGGGGTTACTTTCGGCTGTGTAATCACTACTGCCTTATTGCCGTCAAAGAAGGTGAAAACGACGAGGGAAGAGGCATCCTGAAGACCTAATTCTTACCACAAATTTTAGTGTAAAGCAATAGAAAGCTATTCAATGCTGCACATTCTGTTCCGTGACAGTTACCCTATATGTTCATACAGTCTTCTCATGCCGTCCTGCCAGAGAAGCTAGGAAGCTTTCCCATATCTTATTGCTCCAATGCAATGATGGTCAAATCAGAAATCAATATTAAAAAGTCGGGGTGCTTGGTGTTAGGCTAATTGATCTACAGAGCCGAGAATTCAGGAGTATACTTAGGTATGAGGCCGAACAACCCAGGCACTAAGGGGTCGTCTTATATTATGTAAGTTGTTGTTGTTGGTTACTATGGTAGCAAGGGTGGTATATTGATTGATGTTGTAGAAGTAATTGAGTAAGTATGTATGGTACAGAGTATCCACAGTGAGGGATATTGTAATAGGCACTGTCCATTGTACCATCGTCCCCGCTACATTTACTTTAAGAACTAGGTACTTAAATAGGGTGAGTCTCCTGGGATGGCCGTCAATTCACACGATGCAGCTACACAACGCAAGTTACAGCGCAATCTCACTAATCAAACGAGGCTGACTGAATACTTCCGTCCTTCGCAACGCTACCAACGAATGCGCCATACTAGGTATGTATGTAAACAATCAAGAAGTCATGCCAGCCACGATGGAGTCCCTCCCTGTCGAACTAGTCGCCCACGTCGCGACCTATCTGGGTTTCCAGCACGTCTGCAGCCTCCGACTCGCGTCTCGCACCCTCGCCGGCAAGCTGTGCCCAGCAAATCTCCCCCGGTTCTTCGCTTACAAGAACGTCAAGCTTGATTACCAGTCCCTGAATGACTTCGTCTACATGACCTACCCGGGCCGTGCAGGTTGTGTGTTGAAGCATTGCACCATCACAGGCGTCATCGTGGGTGAGCCTAGCGAGCCAGCCCTGACACGGCTTCTCCACGATGCATTCGTCAATTTGAAAAGGAATTCCCCGCGTGCTAGTCTCGTGTCTTTGCACATCAATGCTAGGTCACCACCCGAGGATATATGGGATGACAATGAGTTGTCCCTCGAAGGTGACGGTTCCTCCGGTTTCCGTGCTTGGCGGAACCGGCGTTTGATACGGTATACGGCTCAGCAGACATTTGAGATCACGATGACAGCCCTTCGTGAATGTCGCTTGCCTGTGAGCGAGTATTTCAAGCTTCTTGGCGTCGTTCAAGGGTGCAGTCTATCTTACTGTAACGCTCTTCCTCCAATTACACAATTGGCCTCTTCAATGACCGTTTTCAGTTTGTTAAAGAAGCTAACAATGAGTTTGTCCTCGAAACAAATTCTCTCGGTTAAAATTCCGAATATTACCTACGACCAGAGAATGTATGACAACATCTATGTCCGACAGAGCATGCACGGCTCAAGCCTTCTGCAAGGTCTATTAGTGATTCTGGAATCAATGCCCCATCTGGAAGAGCTTGATATACGCTGGCTCAATATCACCAGCTCGGATTTGACTTCTGAAGAAGATAAGACTATAGACCTCGACATCGCCCCCCCTCTCGTGTCTCCACCTTTCAACCTCAAGGCCTGTAGTCTACGGGGTCTCTACGTCTCAGGAGAATATCTCCTCCGGTATCTTCAGGCCGCCCGACCTACTAAGCTGACACTGGCCGATATCCATCTGATCCCCGGGACTTGGACCCCCATATTCGAGCACTTATCGTCTTCGATCTCACCTACCATATTCTACCACCTCGATGACCTTCAAGAGGGCAAGGCCAAGGGCGAGGGCTTGGGCTCACTGGTGCATTTTGACGGTGTGCCAGGCCAATCCAAGTTCCCGTATCAAGGTGTACAGATGGGACCGAGTACGCTCACTCGACAAATGGGTGAAGTTGGAACGAGAATTCGCTATCAATGCACCACACAACGACCGCTTGAATCTGGTGAGAGGGAGCGCTGGCTGTGGAGCAAAAAGACAGAGTTCAGCCCACCGTCTATTATGTTTCAATAGGTTATAAAGTATCTAAGTTAGCATATGTCAACCGTGAGCTGTATACCAAGACTTCAACATTTGCATACCAACCTACACGGCTGCTTCAAAGATTGATAAAGAAGTGTAGGATAGGGGCTTTCTGTATGTGTCACACTGCACAATCTATCTCTCGGACGGCCGTTACATGATTGAGGACGTTGCAGGCTAGTATAGGACTTACAATACTATCTCTGGTATCGAATATCATATACCTACTGCAAATTACAGGATCGGGTTTGTGTGAAATATGGTATCACTACGCTTCCAATCATGACTAAATATTTGTACCGTTTTATGAGTGCCATTGAAAATGAGTCAGTAACATCACCTCCTTCCGAGTATGTTCCCTCTCTCAAGCTTCGACGGGGCGGTAGTGATTCATATGTTGTGTTTCTATCTGGGGACGGCGTGTATTTTCCTGAACCGTCCAAGGATGACTGGGGTAGATCAACCAAACTGTCGACTTCACTTCTCCAAGCGGACTCCGATCCCGATTATAAATCCTTCATATACGAAGAAATAGCATATCCTCTTAACGGCGTAGAACAATTTTAATTATGATATCAGGCTCTTCCAAAAGGGGAGTGTGGGCCATTGGCCAGCTTGTTGGACTCAGCATCAGCCGCCTCAGAAGCTAGCCCATCGCCGAAGACTGCTTCCCAGATAGACTTGCTTCCCGAACAGCTCGAAAGCATCACGATAGATACCATGATTAAGATATCAGGAGCCCATGATCTGACCTTTCGGCAGGGTCTGACTGTAAGCTCTCAGGGCCAAATCACCACAAACCAGTGGCAACTGAACGTAGTATATTGGTAGGTCACAGCTTTGGCTTATACACAGGGCAACTTCATCGACAGCGTTGTTTGTCCATCTGACCAACGGCTCGACAAGTATATCACCCCACAAAATGATTTTACGATTTATTCCAGTCAAGTATGTGAAAGTAGGCACCGCCGTTTAGAACCTCATTCGTGGTTAACAGAAGATTCGATTCACTGCGTACATGTCTTTCACTTATACTTCGTGTACCTCAGCGGAACACTACTGATCCTGTTGTCCTTTTTGATTGAACTATTTCTTGTCTCGCCGGCGGCGAAGATATGGTCAATACAAGTACCTCGAGTGGGTAACAAATGACGGCTTCCAACTACACCACCTTGCACAAGATGGTATCCGCTAAGCACCGTAGTCATGCGCAATTGACGATACCAAGAACCGGAATACTCCTCGGCTGCCTGAATCTCAGCGAACCGCTCTATACAATTTTATATCCCCTTACATCTGATAGTGAAGATGAGACTGAGACAGAACACATATCTGATCCTGCCCCGCAACCACGAACCGACCAAAAGACTATACAACATGTTCAGTTACAGAGCAACGGGTATCTCGGTATTGAAGTTATGTCAGGTGTATATTTCCTAGGGTGAATAGAAACCTTGAAGCAGTCACATAGCAGGTGGTTATAAAGGGTCAATAGCCATGTTAGTCAATTAGCCGCTGGCCTTCAAATATCTAAAGGGGGTTTCCCCCCTTTATATACCCAACGGCCACGATACCCACTCTAGGGGTCCATATGTAACTATAGACCCTGACAAGCTACACGTTATTTTCAGCAACAAAGTAGCGAGACTCAAGATCAGAGCAGTTCTGAGAACCAGAGAACTTCATCCTTGAATGATGGTATCTCGCCTGTATCGTCAGCTTCTGGACCTCGACCAAGCTCCTGAGGGAAAAAACGCAATGCCTCGTTAAACATAAAATTCTGCTCAACCTCTTCTACGGCTTTAAGACAGATGGCCGTGGGATGAGGTACAAAAGCACTGTTGGGTTGATTTAGTTATATCACTTTTTCTAAGATCTGAATAACGGAAGCGTGTAGCTTGAGCCAATATGAGAATTGAAACACTCTTTGAACAGCTACGTACTTTGATACGGTTTTTTCTAATCTCCCAACAACTCGTTTAAAGTGTAGACTGCAATTTGACCTTTATAATATGAGTAGAATGGCTCTTTAGAGTGAGAGTTCACAATTTCATGAGAGCAATTTTAAGTATCATACAAATCAAGTGCTGAGTATGCCATTTTCTCTTTTATTAGTAGCTAAGGCATAGAGAGATTCATAGAGGTGAGTACTCCCAGAAAGTGATAGAAAGAAGAAACTGAGGGATGAATATTGATAGAAGAGGATATTTACTAAATGCCACACTTGCAACAAATCTAAAGAGAAAAATAACGGAAGGATATCTCTTTAGCAATCCAACTAAAGTATATCCGAGAAGATTACAAGCAGCTTTCGCCGAACGTCTGTTAGCATGCCAAGCAGCCTCATCTATCTTCATTTCAAAGATACGATATAAGAAGACTTGAAAAGTCTGGACATACAAATCACCTTCATGATATCGACACTCTCAATATTTCCTTAGTAAACTCTTCACATCGTCACAAGAAACTAGCACATCAAGATATTGATTGCTGCCACTAACATTCAGCTCTTCACATGAAGATTCTATTCAGTTACTTAAGTGACGGTTACTTTCTTCCGTTTCGACTCTTTTAAGACTTTCTCTACCTAAACAAGTGCACTCTCGTCGACCCATAGCCTCGTGCTAAGCCTGACGGAAGCTGAGTCAGCTAGCTATATTGATCTTGCATTCAAGTAATCCATTATCCGGTGTAAGTATTTGTAACGGTGAACCGACTGGGCAAAATATCATTAAACCCCTTGTCGGATTTGTAAGACAATGTTAGATCAGGATTCCCTAGTTACAAATCATCGTCAAGGGGTATGAGTCCAGATCTGTCGACGAATACAGACTTCATGAAAGACTCTCCAGTGAGCTGAGTCCAATCATCTACGACAAAGTCAGGATGAAAGACTTGCATCCCCAGAAGCTGTCCTGCCACTTGTTTCTGTCAATGTCCCACCCCTGTATACCAATCTGTCTTAAGCACCAGGTCTCGGGCTCTATTTCCAGAGGCTAGAACCAAGTTGGAATTGGAGTCGTAGAATGCGATTCCCGTCCATCAACGGACGCCGCCTTTTCCCGCGGTATCGTGTCCAGCACCCTCATCAGAATGTCGGGTGTGGCGGCAACGAAGCTCGAGAAGCACCCACCATCCGAGCCCTGTAGGACTGTTTGAGCTCATGCACTATGCCACTGATCGCCAATGCCAAAATTCTTGGCTGGTTTCTCTTCGCGTCAATCCCCGAGCGTCACGATAATACCGGCGAAGTAGTTGTTCCTCCCCATGCACCGATTGGTGGGAAGTGAGACAAAAGAATCGGGTATATCCCAATCGTAGGGGCTGGACGCGACCGCGCTGTATGGGTTTGACCAAGGAGCTAGATCGTCAGGCGACAAAACCGGCATTGGATAGGTTGGAGAGATACAAGGGGGGAAGGTTGTCGGAGGTCGCCGCGGTCCAGACGACGGCCGATTGGCTGCTATCAAGGTATATTGCTGCCAGATAAAAGTCAAATACTCCAGTAATAATGCAGTATTATTGCAGTATTCTGCAAATAAGCGGCGTTGGCGTGCCGGCAGTTCATTGGAGCTGTCTCTAGCGAGGTTTGAAGTGTCATGTAATTTGCATGAGAATTCCTGAATAAGCTACAGCTCACACCTTCGGAGATGCCCCCATAAAGTATTGTGGGGACAGAAGAGTGTAACATACTGCCGACGTGATTGACCTGAGCCCTGAATTGTGTTGATTATCGACGTAAAATGGGGCGAAAGGTATCTAATACAGAAGACAGAAGCATAAAACTAGTACTCTCATTTAGGTTAATAGTAGTCAATCAAAACTGTTAGATTGATTTCTAAGGATTCATTATCTTTAGGTGTTACGAGATTCTTTTGATAAAGATTATTCTGCGTTCGTGAGATAATGTAACAATGCAATTCTGTACTTTTCAACTCGTAGTCAAACCTGGGATGCCCATGTAAATCAAATCTTCTAGATACAAAATATGCCCCTCAGCAGTTTCAATAGTCACCGTAGGCTCTTCATATGGTTTTTTCGGCGTCGTTCTCGATCCGTCCTGGAGGAAACTATGCAGAATTTCCGAGCGGCGTGCCGAGAAAGTATCTGATAACTGTCGATACGCCGTCCCAGATCTTCGCGCCCTCTTTGAGATTCGGATATTTCATTTTGTTTATTATTATGATTATGTTATTGATACCATATACTAGCCTTTCACGGCACACGCACTTCTAGAACAGAGGAATATGATAGTAAAATGTGAGTTGTTCAGTCGGAAAGTTCCCTCGCTGTTATGAGCTATCACGTTGGATACTCAACTCCCATTTCACCGCCTCCGTGTGGAGATACAAGCTACCATCGTAGTTTCACGCTACTGATGGTTTAGGCTTCGAAAGTCATGGAATGTTTTATTCAGCCTCCATGAAATGAAACTTCACAACGTTTAAAACTATTATTGTCAGGTGTATTAGTCACCATAGTGGATATAGTGGCCTTACGTATATATAAGGGGGGTTTCCCCCCCTTAGATATTGGAAGGCCAGGGGCCAATTGACCAACCTTCACCTACCCTATGGCTATTGACCCTCTACCCACCTACTATGTGACTGCTTCAAGGCTCTATTCACTCTGGAACTACTAATTCTGACAATGATTAGGTCTATAGGTAGGTGTGACGTGCTATATATACAACGTTAACTCCTTGGGGGTTAACGGCGTCGTTTTTTCTCCGTCACAGTAGATTAGCACAAGGGAATTAGGTCATTGTATATAGACACTCACTCCTGTACGTCCCACGATGATTGTTATATAATAGATATATGACTATGATAAGCCTGGAGACAAGACTCGAAAGTCTCTGCATGTCAGTTGCATTGAATTAGGCTGCATTGCACTCTTGTTCTGAGAACCAGGCGTCGCGCAGGCTTTCATATCAAAATTAATTTTCAGGGCCGCGATAAGTCGCCACGCGTCTACATCTGGCATTAACAGAAGGCAGAAGCGTCTCCCGCGAGCAGGTTTAGACTCGAGATGGAGTTGTCTACAACTGATACCAAACTCGCGAAACTCTTGCATATTTCCTAGAATGCCGGGAAGAGTCCCGAACTGGGATGTTTGGTCGGGCATGGTTGTTCCCGCACCACCCTTTCGTCGGCCTGTACTTTCAGTAACTATTTGAGCGGCTTGACGGAGACGGCAAATAATTAACATCCCTCTTGTTGGTGATAGGACCTTCATGTAGCCGATATGCTGTCATTGAACCTCTTTCATGAGATGTGCCCGTCAGCCGTCATATACTTGAGGCAAGGATGGGGAGATTGCAATTCTTATCCCTGAACCTGATTTCCAACTGAGAGTTTTCCGGGACCAGGCGCAACGGTTCAAATGCAAGTAAGCTCGTCTTTATGGCTAAGAGTACCCGGGTACCTTGAATATTGCTTCAGATGCATACTCCCTCTCAGCGGAGCTTATACATCTTTTCGATTGTCATAGGGCAGGCGTTCTTGTATCATATATCGGGCAACATAGACTTAGTAATACAGGGGTGACCACAGCTCTCGGTGCTTTTTAGATTTTGCAACGTGCAGCTTAAATCGAAACACTTAACTCGTACAGTCAGAGTAGTTCATTTAAAAAGCACAAAACAGAGAACAATCCTGTCTTAAGGGCGAACTCAGGACGCTGCGAGCGCGAGCGTTTCCCAATTCATTACTTTCTCGCCTTCTATTCACTCTAACCTAAATTACTAAACAGAAATGAACGAGGATGTTATTGGGTGACAATTATAGCAAGAGGTAACGTTTATAAATGTTTGTTAGGTACAGCTCTAATAACAGGATATATAAGTAAGCTGTTAAGCTACCCATTAAAAATCATTGAAGCTGTATTGCTCAGTTGACCCGTAGAGAAATTAGTCTAGTCTGGGCTGTTCCAATCATGACAACGACAAGACATGATGAGCAAGTTAACAAGAGTAAGTTATATTATGTAATAGGAATAGCTCGAAGCTATTTCGGCTGTGTTGTCCATACAAAGGCGCGCAGTTTCAAACTCCCTAAATGAATCCAGATAATCGCCGAAGTAATAGGTACGTCCATGCTTATTCTCATTAAGAGTTCATTGATATTGATTTTGCGCGAAAAAGAAGGTACCGCACTAGGCACTTTGTATCTTGCGAAGATCTGTAATACGCCTTCGTGCATCAGTCTCTACCAATTGCAATCTTTAGGGGTTGCTCTGTCTTCTTGCAACAATCACTGATGTACTTAGTAAGACGGTGAACTCCTCTTCTCCTCTCAAGACAGCGTAGCTTTCTTGGCGAACTAACCCTTATTTGGCATGAACTAGCGCCATAGTCGCTGGCGTTCACCATGAGTTGCGTATCATTGGTATCAGCCAAGCCACCACGTTCACACCCGATCGGCATGAACGGTCTTCACTCATAATGAGCGGCACACATCTCTGGTAACCCATGCTTTGTTGGCCCTATTATCTCCGCAACGATAAACAATGCGCTCAGCTCAAGGTTTGACACCGTTCATTTCATGCCCATTTCATACCTAGACCAGCTAAAGCCATCGAAGTTTGAATTAGGTGCTTAAGACAAAGCTAGCGATCGACCTTTCCCACGAGGGAAGTGGATCCAGCCCATCAACTTGAGTAAAGCAAGCTAAAAGGTGGATTATCTGGGGTAATACAGTAGTCTGACTCGTGTCGATCCCCAACAACGCTAATGGTTTTCGCTGGTTGGCTCATCAAAACAAAAGTCTTCAGAATTGACATCTGCGAGACCAGCGGCCGCGCGGCTCTCAATGGGATGATTATTACTGTACAGCGCATTGTAAACACATCAGAAGCGATAAGTCGGCATGTGTGCGCTTTGTGGCAGCGCTTCTGACATGCTTCTAGGCAGATACTCTGCTCTGGCTGATTTGCTATCATAGAATACCTGATATCAGGCGGGGATATCTTCTCGGCATAGATCATAACGACGTGATCAGCATCTTTGTATTCTCCCCCACGGGGCCTTCGGTCTTCAGCAAATGAATACAGATAGGACGTCGCAATGCATTTCTCCCCCAACTAGCTCTTCAGATAAACATGCTGCGGGGAGACCAGGAGGGTGGCAGAAGGGTGGTAAGGCTGACGAGGGGGCGTCTATCCGGTTGCGTCATAATACAGAATCCTTCGCAGATCTATCTCCTGGAGATAGAGATGCCATACACCAGAGCCTTGCCAGAGCTGCTCCTCGTGAGCAGAATTGTCGCGTAATAGCAGATCGGTGGTCGCCCATCGTTGGTTCACCGACAGGCATGGTCTTCCTTGGCGACTGTTTCGACTGGGAAGGGCAACGTACACGCCGTGATCCATATACTGGCTGGGTGGGGATTCAAGGACTTGGAGTCTTGGGAAAACTTGGGGACTTGGAGGAAGGTTTAGTTCTGTATCTTGTCGGACTCTTATCTGGGGGGGTTGCGGAGGAGGCGGCGGGGGAGGCATTGGTGCAATGTACAGCTGGGACATGCTAACAGCCTAAATTCAATCCATTTTTAGGGTTAGCAGAGGTTAGTTCGCAAATATTCTGGGATTTTCTGGGGATGTTCACTCTCTGGAGGGCTAGTATATAAGCAAGACCCCTGCATCACGACCACCCCCCATCACGACCAGGCCCTTGGCATCACCACACCCACAACTTCTAAAGCTATTTACACCACTAATATGTTGTTTTGAAGCCGTTTTTTGATGTTCTCATTAGATTCTAGCGTTTATAACCTCTATAACCTCTTCTGTTTCCGTATCTTCGCGTTCTGGGACGTCCTCATCGGCGGCTTCGTCTACATATACAATTCTTCGGCGCAATTCGCGCTTTGCCTTTTGTACGTGCGTCATACGAGTAAACAACTCGTGAGGCGCTATTTTAATCGCCTTACGCTTGCCTTTATTGTTTTTCTTAAGCTTAGCTTTTAAAACCGCAACCTTTGCTTTTAAAAATATAATAGTTTAAGCTTTTTAATCTAAAGCTTTACTAGCTTTCGCGGAAAATAGCCTTTGCAATAAATTATTAAATAAAAAATAAGTAGTTGCTAGCTTTTGCGTATTAACTTACAATTGTTAGCTTTTAAAAGGTGTTTTTATAATAATTTTAAAAGTTATTATTAAAAAATTAGGTGTAATAAGTTGTTTTTTTGCTGTAAATATTAGTGCTACTGCTTTTGCAATACTTTTTTTTTCGAGCATTATATATTTTAAGAATAGCAATACTTAACGATTTTTTAAATATATTCTAGCTGTTGCCCAGGCTTTTGTTATAGTTTTTAGCTTTAAAGTGTTTTTGCAAGCTATTTTATATGCTATTACCATGTTTTTTTTAAAAGGCCTTAAGCTAAGGTGCTTTGCAAGCGTTTTTTAAAGCTTATTTTTTAACTTTTTTTTTAATAATTTAAAAATTTCAACATTTAATAGCTGTAGTACATAACTGCAATAAGGTTTATAAAACAAAAGCCAGATTTTGTTTAAAAAGCAAATTTAAAAAAACTTATTGTTTGTGTAAAATTTATAACCATTATATACTAAAACATATTATATTTTACTAAAACAAGTGCAAACATAAAAAATAAACAGGTTTTTTAGCCACTTTAACACGATAATATTACTGGTTTATTTATTAAAAAAGCAGTTAAAACGCCAGTCTTTAAACAAACTGCAATTTTTATTTAAAAACCACTAACTTTAAACTTAAATGCCTTTTTAAATTAACAACAGCGGTAAAGCTTTGCCAGTGGCGTTAATACACTTAAGGGCAGTAATTTATTCGCCTTTTTTAACAGCTTTTTTAAAAGTCTAACGCATAAAGGTATTAATAATTACAAAATAATTACTGCCAACACTTTAGGCTATACCTATTTTGTCGGCGTTAAAAAAATGTTTTAAAAAAATATTTGCTATTTTTAAAGCCTTAAAACAATCAAAAAAAATGTTAATATTAACCGCTGTTGCGCCGTTAACGCGCGCATAATCGACAGATTTAAATCTAGCAAACTTAACCGCTTCATTTTAAGCTAAAAACCAGGCATGCCACTCTTTGCCAAGGCTTTTATCCGTGCCAGAAGCCTTTAGTATACGTTCGGCCATAAGTTTAAAGGTAATATATAATGGCGCAAAGCCTAGCCTAGCTTGCCCTATGGCCCAGTCTGCTAATTGGCGCTCATTATAAGCAGACAAGGCTTGAAGGTTAGCGTAGGCTTTTTTTCGAGTAGGAATACCGCAAAGCCGGCGGCGTAGATACGATTTATTAACACTCCAATTGCGCGCTGCTTTCGCAACTGGAGTTCCAAGCTGAGCTGCGCGAAAGGCAGCCGCCGCGCGGTGTTGATCAGAATAAAAGGGCATGGCGATAAAAAGCAGTCAATTCTGAAGAGAATAAAGGTAGAAGATTATTGTGAGACCTAAATGCGGTCGCGTTATTAATTAGAGTGGCTGGGAGTAATAGCGCATTTGCGGGGGTCCCTGGCCCTGGTCGCGATGGGGGGTGGTCGTGATGCAGGGGTCTTGCTTACCGTAAACGCCGTCAAGAGATTTTGTACTGCGGAGAGCCCCCAACTCTGCCCCAACACGGCGTTTCCAACGGCGGCGCTAAGCTCTCTTCGGTTGCCATTAAGGACCAGTAGGCATATAAACGTTTTTGTTTTTATTTTTTAGCTGAGCTCTACGTCACACCGTCTATCTTCCCTTGTCACCTTCATGCTGTGCGGTTTCTGTGTATCTAGACAGTTGCTTGCCCTCCACCTCTTAATTGGTGGCCTATATGTTTCACGGGAGGGGAACGAGCCTTGTTCCCTTCAGCGCAGACTTCGTCATACCGGTGCTCTACAATGACGTCGCGGGATTCAGTCCTTGGGAGCTTCGTGCAATGTCCACTGTGTCTAACTGTGCACGCTTCCATATGACTGGGTACAGTGCCTCGTGTCTCAGCTGATGATCGACACTTCGGCGCAGGTAGACATGCAAAGACTTAGTAGGCAGATAGGGTGTCCCCATAGTGGTTGGCATTGAATGGGATGCATCGGATTATCTGCCATGAATAGATCGTCCTACATATTTGGTAGCCAAAGCAATACCACGAGGTGACAAAACCCTGCATCTGATTCTACAGCAACAGAGTAAGGCATTGATACATCTGTATCTGACAAGTCCTCCACGTAAAGATGTATTAATACGTTGTCCTCCCGACTTGGTGCTTTCTCCTCTTCTTTCCCCCTATTTCTACTCTAAATAATTAGTGGATCATCGATACCAGCCTAAAGTCTCCATTACAGTCCAGCATAAGTCGTCACATATCTCTTTGGAGATTTAGCAGGCCATATAACATTAGGCCTGGTTGCTGCTCAATGTAGGGATCAAGTGCCTTATCCAAGCATTGAGCCATGTCTACCGAGAAGATCCAACCCCAGCCGGATAGCGCAACAACAGAGAAGCTAGGCCATAGGAAAGACTCAGACCACTCTGGCGTCTCTCGAACAGAGGTCGAAAACAGTCGGCTCACCCAGGATACGGCATTCGACGAATCCCAGAAGAAACGCCTAGAAGCATCAGCAAAGCTTGAGCACCCATTAGCCGGCTTCACTCCGGACCAGCTCGCCCAACGAGGTGAAGATTTCTGCATGAAACATGGCATTACCGACGAGGAAGACGTCCGAGCTTTCCGGCTCGGTGCCATGATTGCCGGTAATCTGAATAAATAGTATGTTTGCATCGTATAGTGTTTGAGTTACCATACCATATACATTTGATTTACGACTCATGACAGCGATACCGTTGACGGCCTCACAGACCGCGAGAAGGATGTCCTTGACAGGGAGATCACCCACAAATGGTCAAACCCCACCATGCTCTACGCCGTCATCGTCATTTGCTCTCTCTGCGCGGCCGTTCAAGGCATGGACGAGACAGTCGTCAACGGAGCGCAGAACTTCTACAAGGTCCAGTTTGGCATCGGCGACCCCAATTCACAGCGAGGTAAGTTTGCCAATCTTACTACCATCGCTGTCTTTCAATGTCTAAACATATGTGGTTAGATTCATGGCTCCTTGGTCTCGTGAACGCCGCGCCCTACATATGCTCTGCTCTCATCGGCTGCTGGCTGACTGAGCCTTTGAACAAGAGATTCGGACGTCGCGGTACTGTTTTCATCTCATGCTTCGTATCGGCTGCAGCTTGTTTCTGGCAGGCTTTCACTAATACTTGGTGGCATATGTTCATTGCTCGCTTTGCCCTTGGCTTCGGTATTGGGCCGAAGTCCGCTACGACCCGTAAGTTCTTGATTCAGGTAGTCCCCGCCCATGCGAAGCTAACTTTCTTGCGCAGCAATCTTGGCTGCGGAGTGTTCTCCTCCCAAGCTTCGAGGGGCTCTTGTGATGCAATGGCAGATGTGGACCGCATTCGGCATTCTGGTTGGTTACGTCGCCGATCTGGCATTCTATGGAGTTCCGGATCGCGGTATTGATGGTTTAAACTGGCGTTTGATGATGGGTTCCGCTCTAATTCCAGCCGTGGTCGTCGTTGCGCTCGTTATGTTCACTCCTGAGGTTTGTTCATTACTGATTCTGAATTGATTGGTAAACCTAACATCGTATACAGTCACCTCGATGGTACCTGACTAAGGATAGATACGGGGATGCATATAATTCGATTCTCAAACTTCGGTACGAAAAAGTTCAAGCTGCTCGTGATCTCTTCTATATGGATGCGCTCATCCAGGTCGAGAAGGAGGCAATGCAAATTAAGCAAAGTAAATTCAAAGAGATCTTTACCATTCGCCGAAACCGCAATGCTGCGATCGCTTCCGAGATCGTGATGTACATGCAACAATTTTGTGGTAAGTTCACTAAAGTCTTCTTTTGGCATGTCTGGGGAATAGAAGTTGCCTAATTGGGATTCTCTACTCCCTCCTATCATTCTACCATGAGTGGTAATAATTAACCCCAATTCTTTCAAAATAGGGGTGAACGCAATCGCCTACTATTCAACACAAATCTTCATCGACAGCGACTTCAGCGTCAAGGCCGCATTAGCCGCATCCCTCGGCTTCGGAGCCGTCAACTTCCTCTTCGCCATTCCAGCCTTCTACACCATCGACACATTTGGCCGGAGAAAGCTCCTATTGACGACCTTTCCCGTGAGTTTTTCGTCTTCTTCCCGGCCTCTCTCGTTTTAAAATTTCTCACTCATCATGAAAAAAAATTCTAGTTGATGTCTCTATTCCTCTTCTACACAGGCTTTAGCTTCTACATTCCAGAAGGGAAAGCTCGTATCGCCAATGTGGCGCTCGGCATCTATCTGTTCGGCGTCGTCTATTCGCCAGGTGAAGGCCCCGTGCCATTCACGTACAGCGCCGAGGCCTACCCACTCTATATTCGGCCCTTCGGCATGTCGTTGGCCACCGCCACAACTTGGTGAGTTCTGGTTCCAAAAGCAGACGCGCTCAGACTGACATTTCGCACTTATGTAGGTTCTTCAATGCCGTTGTCTCGATCACCTGGCCGGCCCTGGTGCAGGCCTGGACTAACGCGGGTGCGTTTTCTTGGTATGCAGCATGGAACCTCGTGGGCTGGGTTTTCGTGCTGCTGTTCCTTCCCGAAACCAAGGAAAAGACGCTCGAAGAGCTGGATGCTGTTTTCGATGTCCCGCTTCGCAGTATCATGCGCTACGGTATTGCCCAGGCCGGCTATTTCTGGGGCCATGTCATCCTGCGTCGAAACATGGCATCTCCAACTGTCCCCACCTCGGCCAACACCATTGAGTATACCAAGGAGCAGTTCGCGAAGGAGAAGCATCATGATCCTACTGCTCGGGTCTAATTCTATGTTCAGAATATTTATGTGAGAAACGTCGTGTGTAATAAACCCTAAAGGAGCTGTGCCGACTTTGAATCGGCTGTTGTTACGGCGCTGGAGGCAAAACGTGGTTTCTTATTTCAATTGTACTAATCAGCTATCGAGTCACTCACTTCATTTACAGCGATACCCCCTCTGGACTAAGACGCTATCCAATGCAATCAAATACATCAGTTACATAATACTTGGTAGCAATGCTAAACAATTCTGAGATGAAACGAAAGGACACTAAGAAAAGAGAAAAAGAAAATGTCGTAATGCTTCGTAACTCGTTACATGATCATTCTCATAAAGCCCATGCCAACGTTCCGCATACTCGAATGTCCTATTAATAATGATCGCCATATTGTTCCCCAGGATCCAGTCCTGGAGAAACTGCGACGTAAATGGCGGATGACGTCATACTGCGCTCAAAGGTACCAATCTGGATATGCGATGGAGAGGAAACAGATTTAAAATAGGGAGAGAGATAGAAGGAATGGGGGGTTGGAGGGAGAGAAATGTGAGGCAATGGATAAATAGGGAAAGGCGGGGAACTGGGAAAAGGAACAGAGAAGGGAAATAAAAGACTCAAGGAAATAAGGTGGTTTTTGTTATCGGGTTCAATCTCCAACATTGTTTTTCCATCTTGACCTGGATTCCCAAGGTAAGCGGACGACAAGAGCCCATGTAACGTAATGTAGCGCGGATCGCAGCCCAACATCAAGAGGCATACGCGCGATCTCTCCCCTCATAAAAAGAGACAGCTTTCTGCCCCTGTGGCTGTCCTTGTGTCTGCTGTGGTTGTGGCTGTGGCCGTGTCTGCGATTGAGATTGAGATTGTGACTGTGATTGTGATTGTGATTGTGATTGCTGCTGTTGGGCGCGGATGACCTCACCCCACGTAGGCCCGCGATCATCCAGCTGCTGCGCGACGACGAGGGCGCCGTTACTCCTATCCCCGGTAGAAACAGCGGCGGCATTGTTACCGTTGCTGCCACCGGCTGTGTGTGTGGACCGCGCATTGGACGGCGTGGCGCTGGACAAGGTGGGGATGATGCCGGTGCTTCGTCGGCGGTCGCTGAAGCGGCGGGGATTTGAGGCCGGGACGGGCGTTGGGGTGGCACGCCTGTCGTAGCCTTTGTCTCGTTCTCGCTCTCGTTCTCGATTGCGTTCTCTGTCTCTATCTCTGTCCTTCTCCCTCTCCCTCTCCCTCTCCCGTTCACGTTCACGTTCACGTTCTCGCTCTCTGTCTCTGTCACGGTCCCGATCTCTCAGGGGCGCCCACCATCTCTCTTTTTCCCTAGGTCTCTCTCTCTCCCTTTCCCTTTCCTTCTCTCTTTCACGCTCACGTTCGCGTTCACGTTCTCGCTCGCGGTCGCGCTCGGGTTCGTGCCCATGGTAACTGGACCGCCTGTCGACCCGCTCAAGCCTCGGCGTCACAGTAGCGGCAGTAGTAACGGTATCGGAGCTAGCGGAATCGCCATCGCAGTCCTCATCGCCGCTCCCGAGTTCGAACTGCGTTGCGCGGGGCCTGGATCGCAAGGCCACGGCCGATGACGACGGTCCTTGCTTTATTTGTTGCTGCTGTTGCTGCGGCTTGTACGATGGTTGGACGACAACTTCAGCAGGCCCGTAGCGTCGATGATCATGGTAAGAGTGGCGGTAGCTGTTATGACGGCCGAGTCCGCGACCCAGGAGTGTCATCGACGAGTCGGAATTGAGACCGTCTCCGCCGTTGTTTCCTGCCGAGGAAGGGGGAACAGGAGTAGTGCGGGACCTAACCAGAGGCCCCGGTGCTGGTAGTGGTTTCGGCGCTGTTGGACCACCGACGACGGCGCCATTCTTGATGCTCATCCCCATTTCTACGCCAGAGCTTTTGCCCAAGTTGCCGCCCACGGTTCGAGGAAGCGGCACAGGAGGAGGCGGCAAATGCGGGACGTTGGCGTTCCAGCCCGAGTTTGGGGTGAAGTTCAAGCTCGCATTCGTCGAGACATTGGCAAAGGACCAGCGTCGATTCTGCTCTGCCAAGTGAAAAGCCGCGGTCGATGCCGTGGGGATCGGTGTGACCGATACGAGGGACCGAGAGGCAGAAGTAGAGACAGAGGAGGCGGGGAGATTTAAATCGCACAAGAGATCTTCTACGGCGGCCGCGAGGAGTTTCCGCGAGTTCGCGTCTGACTTTACGGGAAGTAGACTGCGGACGAATTGTCGCGGTAATTTCTCGCCTCGGCCTGCACTACTTCCAGGGACGATGCTTGTAGGAGAGGACAAGGGGCTGTGCATGAACGATGGAGCGACGAGGGGGCTCATCGGCGTACCAGGCATACCACTACCAGAAGAAGCCCAGCTAAAACTACTGGGCCCCGCATCTGCGACGAGAGCCAGCTCGCTGGCGATCTTGTTCATGCGCTTAGCTTCCTCGTCCGGGTGTGCGAGGAGACATATCGTGAAGAACTGGGCGAAGCCCACCGGCGTCAAGGCAGGAACACATGGCCTGGTGGAGCGCAGACGGGGCCGCACGGGCTTATACGGGTTTGGATTCGGGGCCACATTGGTGATTGGGTGCAAGCTCGAGTACGAGCTCGAACGGGGGAATACAGGCGGCGAAGGGCTCGTCGCCGAGTCTGTGGCCGAGGAGATGGACACTTCCGAGGGCGATTTGGCCAGAAATGCCGTGTCGGTCGTGGACGGGGGTACGAGGAAGTACTCGCAGTCGAGATCCGCAAAGAAATCGCCGATTCGGGAATGGTACGTGGCCAACCTGCTGCTGCTGGCTGCGATGCCCCCATTACTGCTACTACTTTCCTGGCGTGGGAAGATATGAAAGATATCTGTGTCGCGAAGATGAGTGACTCAATCAAGCAGGTGAAGTCGCCACTTCAGCAAGTCCCGTGGAGCAGTGAGACGGTGAAGGGTATGATGCTCACCTTCGAAAGGATGCACCTCGCCCTCTATCTTGAACCGCGAATACAACATGCCCAACTTCTCGGGCGTGACAACCACGGTGCCCCGGGGCGAGAATTCTTCGGCCTAGATGTCACCTACGCATCAGATCCATCTTCTCTTTTGATGTTGAAAGCGACATGTTTTCTGGAATGATGAGGGCGATATGAAAGGTGTAGACCATACCAAACACTTCGCCAACCCCCTGAGTACTTGTCCACACCTTGCCGTGGAGAATCCATTTGCATTAAACAACACTCCCCAGTCTGGCACCGTCTCACTACTTGAGCTCGACATGCGGCGGTACACGGCCCACGGGGCTTTCTTCGCCGGACCCGATGCTGGTGCAGAAACGGGGTTGCGGACGAGCGTCACGTTTTCGCTGAATCTGACCCCAGGCTTCGGAGGGTCAGGCTTCGCAACCGTGGGAGTGACTAAAGAGAGAAGCGGTGCAGACACGGTAGAGGAAGGAGAGGCGGTGGGAGTAGGCGTGGTTGCAGGCGTATGGGCGCGATCTGAGCCGCTACCCGGCCCTGTCGCTGGCGAGCACGATCCGTCATCGCTCTCGTCCAGCGTTGACTTAGTATCAGCTGTGTTGGAATGTGAGAGCCTCTTCTTCTCTTCCGAGTCATCGCTCGAGCCAGTCCTCATGAGGCTGACACCGCCGCTGTCGCTCGCAGGCTTTTGAGAGCGATCCTTTGACGTGTAGGCTCCGAGAACTAAGCTTATCGTGTCAGCTTCTCGTCGGAAGATGATGAAAGTGGCTCTGGGCTGTCGTCTATTCTCTCACTAGCCTAGACAAGTGCTTACATTCCTGCCGGATCACCTTTCTGATCTCGTCCATCAGATCAGTGGACAGGCCTCTGGATCCCAAGGGCGGTCGCGGATCTGATTTCTGCACGGATATCATTGACTTGCTCTGGTCTTGTAGCACACGATTATCGGAGCCCCCCGCCACAGACGAAGCCACCGAGCCAGTTGATGGGCTTTTAGATACAGTAGCATTTTCCATGGGAGCTACAGAGCAGTTAGGCGCTCCGGAGCCTGGATGAACCTGGGCTTGAAGCTTCCCGTTGGTCATATTGCATTCCCGTAAAATGATTTAAAAAAAAAGTTCGCCACCGCGTCACGATGATTTGTTTGTAAAAGAATTGAGTTTGGCAGAGCAGCCCCTTTAAATGGCTCTAAGCAGTGATAGAATCGGCTTCCCTATGTAATAACTGGCCGTGTTGAATCGAGCTCCAGCCAGGGTAGCAGTGTATCGACAGCTGACTGCATGGGAGGATAATACGCCTTCAGGCAGCACCTCGCTCCAAGTGCCACAGACTTGACATTAGCGCAGACCGTCGCAGCCGGAGTTGGGCGAATGGCGAATGGCGCGGCCTTGGGGGCATCGTTGCTACACCTGTCAATGCGTCGTAAGTAGCCGGGCGATGGAGATGCACGTCGTGCTGCAGGTAGCCGTCTTGCAGGAACCTCATCCCTGCTACTCCAACCTGTGTTGTCGGAAAAGGCTGCATCTACCCTGAGAACTTGCGGCCTAAGATTACCTATCCGAGCGCTGACTATAACATGCAATATTACCACCACCCGGCCTATAGGCATTTGGTAACTCGCAATGGAATACCGATGATCGCCCTGCATTACAGCAGACCGTAGACGACTTTAGGCTTCAGTGAAACTCATGGAGTGTATCATCCGCCACAGTTCTGTTTTGGGTATGATCGCGTTTTATTATCAGCAAATCTACGCTATCGCTCCATCCGTCACTCTACCCGGAACTTGTGAGCAACCATCCTTGTACGACCAACCCAGATGCTCGTAAAACTTTCCGAAATCAATAGCCACACAGATGTTATGTGGAATACCTGCGAATGACGGCCGATGTTCCCGCGGGATACTGAGCCACAAACGCATAACCCTTCTTCGTCAAGTCAAAATCATTCCGCCCTCGCCTTACATCTCATCAGGACTATCAGAATCATAAGTAGCCTCCCGTCCATCCTGAACTCTCGCTCCCATATCCATCTTCTTGCCAGGGAATACTTTGCGATTATCCTACGTGGTGTCAGCTTATCGTACCAATAGGATGTCTGTGAAGATGCTTACGCCTTTGTACCACTTATTCTCCTTGGACTGCCGGCCCTTGACAGCAGGTTTCGAACCACTGGGCGGCTCATTCGCGAGAGCAACAGCGCTTCTTTTGATCTCGTCCTGGCTTGTTTGGCTGGAGCGTGGGTGGCCAGCTGAGAATCTGCTAGATGGATTCGGAATGCTCTCTCCTAAGCCCATAAAACGGCTAGTTTGTGAGAGTCTATCATGACGGCTCATCTGAGATTGATGATTCGTGGCAGGTCCCAAGGCCGATCCGGTAGGAGGACGAGCACCTCCAGCTGAAGTCGCCGTTCTGTTACCAGCAGAGGCATAGCCTTGCAAATAAGAAGCATTCCGGTTCTGCATAGCACCAGCTGGCATACTGGTCAGAGTTCTGGCCGGATTGCCATAAGCAGAACCGGTGCTAACATTGACATCATCTCCGCCCCAGCCAGAATATCCCATGTCCGTTGTAGAGGCAGTATCCGCGGTGATACCCTGTGCAATATTGTTAGCTGACGGAGACATGTCATTATTCCAACTACGTACTTCGTCTGTATCCGCAACGCTGTAGCCTTGTAGGCGATCAATCATCTTTGTAACCGCCTCTGCTTCGCCGCCATAAGGGGAGACGCCCTCAGAATCGTCATCAGAACTCTCATCATCATCATCATCCGTACCATATCCATCAAATGACGGCTGGGGGACAGACAGCTGGAATCCATTGTCGTCGTCGTCGCCATTGTTGCCGCGATACTCATCCCGTGTGAGGCGTTCTCCAGGCGGTGCGGTGGGGATCTCGTTGGCGCCATTTGATTCTTTCCATTCAGTACACATGATGCACCACTATTTCAGATAGTCAGCTACCCAACATGCTCCGTGGTGCACAAAGGCGAATGCTTGCTTACTGGCGAGGAATTGTTGCGCTGTGCTTTGCTGAAGCGGTCTACAAGCTTGATGAGACCGCAGGGACCTTCGCATCGGATCTCTCGTTGCTGCGAGCTGTGGACTTTGCAAGTTAACCCAGCGGTATGGGGATTGACCGTATTGTACTGGTCTTGTCGCTTCAATTTGTACCACTTCTGAATCTGGGCCGGGGAGTATTCGGCGTGTGGTTTGTCCTTGCCGCACACTCTGCAGGTAAAGCTGATGGAGATGAGATGTGAGAACTAGCCGGGTCTAGGATAAGATGATACTTACGAGCGCGGTAGAGGGCCTCCGTTGTTGTGACGTGGGGGAGCCATCTTTGGATTGTCGGTGTTGCTTCAGGAAATCCTCAACTAAAGGTGCAAGTTAGACGACGACACAAACTTCACACGTGGGCAATAGACGGGGTAGAGGTAGGAAATGAAGCTTCGTGGCGAGTTCAAGAAATCAATACAGGAAGGGCATATGGAATGATGGCGATGAGAAGCGTCTGGCAGAGTTAGAAGGAGGCAATAGGTTAGACCGAATCTGAGAGCGACGTTCTTATGTCTCTCTCATATCGGTTGACAACGCTGGCTTCTTCTTACGCCTGCACAGAGAGTAGCGAGGAACCGCTTGGCGTGTGGAATATGGGGAGCGGATAACTCACGAGATTATCTGCTGGGACTGTGGTAAGTCAGGAATGTTGATCAACACGATATATGTTGACGATTTGGTGTAGATTACCTGTGGTATTGCTGGCGATACTGGGGCCAGAGAACTCCGACGACTGGTCCTGGGGATGCAGGCGTTGATGTCGGAGGTAGTAGGAAGAGGAGTAGAGGTCGTTGCGTGATTGCGTGCTTGTGTGTTTGTTTGTTGAAGTAAATCAGTAAATCAGTAATCAGACAGGTAAGTGTGGGAAGGAAGGTGAAAGTGGAAGGCACTCAGGTCTTGCCTATTTTTTCAGTCCTCTATTTTGGAAACTACAAGGTACAAAACCCAAACGCACGCCAATGCATAGCAGCACCTTATTCCTTGTGTTGCTTAGGTGACGGGTCGTATTACTAAAATAAGGTAAAAGGTAAGTACCTAGTATGTGTTGGATGTAAGTGTCTTGATACAGAGAATTAGAGGTATGTTGAGCCTCCAATGCAAGAGCGAACTTTGAACCCACCTCTGCACATACTACTATCTGCTGAGATGCCTTTATATCTGAAAGGCTAAACTGCTTAAGTAAGTTCAGCAAGTAGAGACATCTAACTACCTACTTAGTATAAACACTTAATGTATGTAGGTAACCTTATAGTTGCAGATACCTGCACCGTGGACGCAGGTACACAATGTAGGTAGAGACAACTAAAACCGTGCCTGTAAGCAGAACCTGCCCGTCAGTAATCAGACAGTATGGAGGCTGGAGAATAGGTAGGCCGTCTTCTGATGCCTAAGGTACCTACCTACTCAGTGAGGCATCTCAGACAAAGACCTACTTCCCAACATGTTTGCTGTTTGGCTTCTTTCAGTTGCAGTTCGCAGCTTCAATAACACCTGCAGCCACCAAAAATAGAAGGGAAAATGCATGATATTCTATTTAATGCTGTAATGAGTTGGCTCTCCAATACTGTGACAAAACTAAGAAGAATGCGTCAGTCTTTAGGACCTGAATAGTTGCTGTGTTGCTTCTTGCAACATACCTTATAACTAGAGCTGAGTAGCCCTAATATTGCCTACTAATCACCCCCATGTGTAAATAGACTTATCTTTCTCTACCCTAGCACCCTGCTGACCAAAGAGCTTTCTCTTCTAGTTTCAACTTCCTCGCTTATAGTCTCATTCAGCAGGCTTGCTATGATGCATGATGACCCTTTTTAGAAGTAAATCAACATAAACCCGCCCATCATCGCCAGTCACTGTCAATCTAGGCAATGTTAACTTCGTGCCACATGGAGTCGGGTTTGAGCAGTCTACTAAATGGGTTTATTAGTCATCAATGTTTATAGGCAGGGTTCTTATACCAACGAGTGACTGACATATTTGGTCGGAAAAAGTACGCTCCTGGGGAATCTTGAAACCATCGATACAAGCTCGGCGGTAGCCCGCATCCGGTTTAT
Source organism: Xylaria arbuscula (assembly GCA_022385695.1). Lineage (NCBI taxonomy): Eukaryota > Fungi > Ascomycota > Sordariomycetes > Xylariales > Xylariaceae > Xylaria > Xylaria arbuscula. Next base: position 1,065,348 of record MU279345.1, read on the forward strand.
AGTTGTTCGGGGGTAGGATATATCAGGGAGCGACATGCGACATCAACGCGCTGAGAAACGAAGCACTCGGCGACTGTTTGAAGATATGTCATCGCTCCAAGGATCTTGTACGGGCCGACGACTTCCGTGACGGAGAACATGTTGACTGGTCTGAGTCGCCAAGTAAACCGGGCGAGTTGGCCTTAGAATGCCCATCTTCTATATCAAAACATTCGAATCCAAGCTACCCTAGATGCCGACCAAGAGTCAGCAGCAGTTGTAGCAGAACGAAATCCGGTTTTACTGTTATTTGTTTATCTGAGCTTCTTTACTTGATTTAACCTCGGAAACCGGTCTGCTTGGGCCACCTCACACTTGACCCACAAAGGTAACGGGACACTGGTTTTGGGGAGGAGATGTGAAAAACTTAAGCGCTTCATAGTCATATTCTGGTCTTCTAGAAGCTTATATCTGCTGGTAATAATTACAAGGTTGGACACTGGCCTCGTCGAGCAAGTTTGAGCTAGCAGGGTGACAAACAATAAGGAGGAATATTCATGCAAAGAGTATACCGGACTCTATATATATGAATGGCATTTCTTGTCAGGCTGCTATGTAGTTCATCGGGCTGCAAATCACCACAGCTAGAGTCGAGTTACGCGCGCCAATTAACCTCAGGTACAAATGCATAATATGTAATAGGTAGTCTGCCTTTTTTTAATGTTCATTTGTGCTTGAGAGGCTGGCTCTTTGACGGGGACCTGACTGTTTCGCATTTTGGTAAGGGAATCCCTGCTTTGAGCGCTTGTGCGCCGCCACCCTTTTTTTCTTCGAAGATCAATGCTTCACTACTGCTAAGTGGGTAACAAAACAACTCGGGGTCCTGGGGAGACGCTAAAATGTATACTATCTAGCACCGACTGAATCTAAGCAACACCGGTACAGAAACCAGTATACCGCTTGCCTGGGCATACAATACATACCAGCCACGCAATATGTAGGTGAGTAGTGGAGAGAAACGCGAACACAATGTAAACTGGTATCAATATCTAATATATTAAATAGCATATAACTACTCACCGTGTTCGAAACATTAATCATGAATGGAAGATAGCGTATATTAAATTCACTATAGAAGCTAATTGGTATCTGGGAACACGACCCTAATTCTCCCACGTGTTACAGAACTGACTCAGAGAGGGAATTGTATAAGCCTCCAGAACTCGCATGACTAAATTTCGCCTATATTCAGTGCGCCAATTCGAGCCCTTACACTCCAGTGCAGTCTAAATACATACACTAGGCAACAAACTTGTTGATCACAGTTCCCTAAAATCAACACGACTCGACTGGTAGTGTCGAGATATCAGGTGGTGTGGCGGTTTTCATGCAAGGTCCGGGTACACCTGTTTGAGAGGCTTTTAACGTCTTCTGGCATGTATTCTTGGCAGGGCAAACTATTTTAGTATAACCTCTTTCGGACAGCACAGCTTCGCTACACTATCCGCATACAGCACGCTAGAGAATCGTGCCCTGATGATTTAGGGACCACTTTGCAAGTCATCACTCCATTTTTGTTAACAGCCCCCACACCCATGGCGAGATCATGTACAATGTATGCAACCTCAGCCATCTGCTGTGCATACATGAATATGTAATAGCGTATAGTAGGTAATAGTGTCTTACCACGTCACCACTAGCGGTCAAAGATCGAAGGTCAAGCGTTTCCGAGCACACATTAACCGAAGAGTGTAGGTGTCGGCGTGTCGAGGAGACTTGGGGGGATCTGTTGTAGTCACCAGATCATCGCCTGTTTAGTTTCAAAGTTTTGCTTCTTTGAGAGGTACAGAGATACTGACGGCCTTCAGTTCCACATCAAGTAAAACCCACAAATCAACCAAACATGTCACGTTCACGGACGGCCCCCTTTTCTTTGTCGAATGCCCGTTACTCGCCCATTGGGTGCCACATGAGAATAAGAGCTGTTACAAACAATGAAAATGCTGGGTATAGGGTCTCAATATATGGTTATGCATTAAATCACCCAGTTCTGATAGGACGCTTTTTTGAGCGAATTCGTGCCAACTGCACGACGGGCAAAACAGCCACTCATCTTTCCTATCACCCAAAAGACGCTAGATATGCTCGCCCCAAGTCAGCAATTGTCAGATTACGCCCAAAAGAGAGAAAGAAAAAGTCATACAACTAGGCTCTTCTGGAGATCGTCTCGTCGGTGATCGAATTCCCATCGTCATCCGTAGAGGTATACGCTACATCGATTGAGTGCTGATGCTCTTTGTGCCTGCAAAGCTTTGTGAGTGTGCGTGTCAGAAAATAGATACCTACCCTGTTCCCGTTCTTTCAAAAGAGGTCATCAGTCCGCCCACCCGTGATTCGTCGAATCAACAAGTCACGGATACGCGGTACTTCAAATCGCCTGGATTGACGCACTCTGGAGCCATCGCATTGGTAGAAGCATGTGTTGGCATTGACAAAACGGGACGATCCACACCAAGCTTGACACCCCCACAAATAGACGACGCGTATATTTACTTACTTTTTTATGCATGTGTATTTGACTTATGGAATTGATCACGCCCATAGGTAGGAAGGGATACGGCTTTTACACCACATGTACGCCACTTGACGCGGCTTGGCTAGACATGACGTCCGGGGTCAACAATACGAATCGCGAGCATGCCTTATCGTGTTTCCGCGAAGCAGGGAGCCATTGTTTCGTCCATGAAGAATACATCTGAAGGGTTGGCCAGCTGTTGGATGCTGTCGATGTGCGGCGTCACGCTTATGATCCCCGAAATCTATCCCAAAATAGGTTTCTTACAAGACAAATCGGAGTCCGATAGAGTGTAGTGTAGGTGTCTTCTCTTCTTGAAGGGCAGGCGGTCCTGTTAGTGTAACGGCTACTCCGGACAGTAGTGGGTCAAAAAATAAACCACACACATGGCTACGCCCGCCTAAACTCTACCTTTTCAACTGTTGATATTTTAACCAAATAAAATGTGAAAAATAAAAGACAGTAGTTTTATATACAGTAATGCATTTCGAATAAAATGGTATAGCTTTTAAGGTATATAGTTTTGTTATACGTCAGCTAGTACTAATGTTACTTTCAAATATAGAACGCCCTCTGAAAAGAATAGCATGACTAGATTTTACACTTAATAGATTTGCTATAATACACTAAAAAGCTAAGATAATTTACCTAGACATTTATCTTGTTATTCTCTTTGTATATCTAAAAGTTTTATATTTTTCCTATTTTATTTGGCTGAGTTATCAATAGCTGAAAAGGTAGAGTTTTGGTGGTGAAGGGGGTGTGTGTGATTCATTTTTTGACCCACTACTGTCCGGACAATTGGCTCTCCAGCCACTCTCCATCCAACTTTGTAATCAACCCTAGGTTGGTCATTGCCAGGTACCGAGCTGTGGCTAAAACAAGGTTTGGTAATTCTCAATAGTGCGAAAACGCAACTTCTTGAATAGAACCAAGGCTGCAGACTTGACATGTACCAACCTTTTGGCTTTTCGTTTCCATTTTAGAGTTATGTCAACCACGAGGACCACCTGGAGTCTGGGGAAATAATGGCTGGTGTCTTGGATGGTAGCATGAACCATAGAGTATTTATTACCGTGCGAGCTCAAAGTCTGGTTCTACGCTATATTCTTAGCGTGGGAAACGGGAAACGGCAACGAAAACTGGAAGCGTTGTGCACTACATGACGCTGCTAAAGCAATTGTAGGGAGGAAGAAGTAGTGTACCGGAGGGAGCAGGGCCACCAGCCCCCTGACCAACACTTTTAGGAAGGATTAGCTCACTGAGCTAGCGAGATTGGGCACCATTTCTACTGTGTACGCTTTCTTTTCTTACACTGCCTGCACGTAATAGCCCCGTACAATTACTCAAAATGATTATGATTATGCTCTTCATCTACCCGTATAGGTATGGAACCATTTCACCCGCCGCTAAAATTAACTACGTGGAATTATGACCCTACGTACATCCTTACCTACTTTACCTCCATTTAAGCAGCTACCTGCTCAGGTACTTACTCCAAAGCTAGGCTGTACCTGAAGATCTGCGGGCCACACATACGGATCTTGTGTACCTATGCGAGTTGTGAAAATGCTACACTGCTTTGAACAGCCAAGCGCAGGAACGGGCTCGTTTCGACGTACCCGACTTAGTGCAGGTACTAAGAGTGCTGGTAGCTGGACAAGCCTACAAGTATTCTGTAATTGTTTACCAGTCCAATTAATTGTGCTCCTGAAACCCACTAAGGGCAGTTCTTACACTACGGCTCACCCGCGAACAACTAATGCCCGCGTCTCTGAATTCTACCTGCCTCCCATTCGACTTATACCGGTCGTACTACTCTACCTTACACCACGCTACGTACTTATTTGACTGATTAGAGCATACAGCACAGTGCATAGCGCGTCCCGGTAGGTATATCTACCTGGCTGGCTTGCCGTGTAGTGTATCGGGATCCACACAGCGTCCACCTCGCTCCCTCACACATTCTCCCCTTCCCCTTCTTGTCTCGTCTCACCTCATCATCCCCAATCCGAATTTATTCCAATACCATGTACGCGCTTGATCGCAGAGCTGGGACCAACGACGCCATAGTGTAGTGCACCCTCCTCCCCTCGCTGCCCGTCTTCCGACGAGAATTCCTGGTCCACTCTGGCGGTCGTTGCGAGCTTGCATTTTGCCCCTTTCTTCTTTTTGTGCTGAACTTGTTCACTTGAAACTCGACACTACTTTTATCCTGCTTGCGACAAGGGCTGTTTTCCCCTCGCCTACCGCATGGACACCCATCGCCCGCGCGCATGAGCGACGAGATCATAGATAATTTCCCGTCCATAATACTATGTCAAAGCGACGCAACGCAGCCAACCCTCGCGCTCCAGTACAGCATCTCGATACAGGCATTACTGTACCAGCCTTCCGCTCCTTTTTTCCCTCGTCGGCACAATCTCTTTCTGTCCCGCTAGATTAAAATCAGTCATTCCCTTTTCGACCAGCTTCTTATAGGCTAGCGACCAAGGCCTTCATTTCCAAAGGCTCAAGGCAATCTACCAGCTCCCCTTGGACCCGCTCTCCAACTCGGTGGTTCCATCACCTCCCCTGTCCTCTCTCATCATAGTAGTCGAGCTATCAATCCGCTCCTTGATTATCGGTGTCTGTTTCTTCGATCTTTATTCTCGAATCTGCCTTGCATCATCTCTATTTCCCTCTTACTTCGACCTCACTTGTCCGCCGGCCCGTGCCGTCTTTACGAACTCTCACCGACTTCGAATCAAGGACCATCCCTGGCGACGCCCGATCTGCTGCTCGGTTTCTCAACTGAAGTCAATCTAGAACCGATTTGAATGAGCTCGCACACCTCCATGGCTCTGGTATAGAGCATTTGAATCGAATTTGGAACTGCGTCGGAGGAGCTGGCTGAATATATTTCGTTGAAATAAGGTCGACTGTCGCATCTCGAAGCTCGTGCAGTCGTATAACCGTACTTTTGCGTCCGCTTGAAAATGACTGTCGCACACGATTTGGCCCACAGGCGGTCTTCAACCCCTCAGGGCACTGTGCCTTTGGCTTTAGGGGACCGGTTTGAAGTACTGAAGGATATTGGCGATGGAAGCTTCGGTAGTGTTTGTTTGGCGAGGGTTCGAACGGCCGGTGCCAGTGTTGCTCGCCGTGGAACTGTGGTAGGTTCAGGTGGCTGGCTCTTGGATGAGACGTAGCTGACCAGCGTGCACTAGATCGCCATCAAGACGATGAAAAAGACCTTCGAGTCTTTCGCACCTTGTCTCGAGTTACGAGAGGTAGTATTTCTACGAACACTGCCTAATCACTGCCACCTAGTCCCTGCATTGGACATATTTCTCGATCCCTACACCAAAAAGCTTCATATATGCATGGAGTATATGGAAGGGAATCTGTACCAGCTCATGAAAGCCCGTGACCATAAATGCCTCGATAACGCAAGTGTGAAGAGTATACTATTTCAAATCATGCAGGGTCTGGAACACATTCACGCTCACCATTTCTTTCACCGCGATATAAAACCTGAAAACATCCTTGTGACTACATCTGGTCACCAGGACGCGATAAATTCGTTTAGGCGATACTCGGCACTCATGACACCACCCTCTACACCGCCGACGTATACGGTCAAGATTGCCGATTTTGGCCTAGCTCGTGAGACGCATTCGAAGCTCCCGTACACGACATACGTATCAACCCGGTGGTACCGTGCTCCAGAGGTCTTGCTCCGCGCTGGAGAATACTCTGCCCCAGTGGATATCTGGGCTGTAGGTGCCATGGCTGTCGAAATCGCCACGTTAAAACCATTATTCCCAGGTGGTAACGAAGTCGATCAAGTGTGGAGAGTCTGTGAAATCATGGGTAGCCCTGGCAACTGGTATAATAAGGCCGGCAGCCGTGTTGGTGGAGGAGACTGGAAAGAAGGAACTCGACTTGCTAGCAAACTCGGATTTTCCTTCCCGAAAATGGCTCCTCATTCCATGGATACAATTCTTCTCTCTCCACAATGGCCATCTTCATTAAGTCAGTTTGTCACCTGGTGTCTGATGTGGGACCCTAAAAGTCGGCCGACATCAACACAAGCGTTGGCCCATGAATATTTTATTGATGCTGTGGATCCTTTGAGGCCTAAATCCTCGGCATCGAAGATTCTTGGTCGAAAGCATTCAGATATCGCGCGGGCTAAAGAGTCGAGCTCGTCGGCGTCTGCATCTTCAAAACCATCTTGGTTTAGGAAATCCCTGATTAGCCGGTCTGAGATGACAGAGACTGCAACTGAAGTTACGGCAAAGACTGTAGCCGGCCCTCGACCCTTCCCTACTCAAGTCACTGCCTCGCCAGAAACATCAACAAAAACTCGCCCGAACGCAAGCAAGCGTGCTACCTGGAACAATGGCCCTTCAAGTGTAGCCCCTATGCCGATTCTGCCAACTATTCGGCCGATTTCACCGCTTTCCGACGCTGTCACTGCACAGGCATCAAACCGTACGCCAGGATATAGCCATCCGTATGCCAATGTTAGCCAACGCTCGGTGGCAACCGAAAAGACGAGTAAGAAAATCAGTCGTCAACTGTCTGTTGCCTCAAGTACAAATCACTACGCTGAACTGCATCGTCAGCAAGCAGAGCGGGCTCTTAACGGCACGGGACTGGCCTCACCGCCAAGTGCGCAGAAAGAAAGCTTTTTCTCACATCTAAGGAAGCGTGCAAGGAGATTTTCTGGGAGGCATCAGACTCCCGTGTCACCTTCATTCGATGACATGGAAGGGCAAGCAGGATGTGGGCCATGGGCGAGCAACAGATCGTCTTTTATCGTCGATCAAAACCAGACTCCTAAGGCGGAAACATACGATTCGCTTGATAGAACTATCCGTGACGTACAAAACGCCCCAGACAACATGAGTACTCCTACCCCACCGATCCATCCCGTCGGTTCTAATGGGCATTTAAAACGGCATCATTCGCTCCCGCATCAACAGCCTCGATCTGTAGACAATCTTATCGGAGCTGCGCGGACTCCTGGCCCAATTTCCAGTAGGACACGGAGAGCTCAAGGCACCCACGGTGTTCAAGGAGATGCACTAGATGAAGAAGAGGAACTACTTGATGAAGTTTTGCACTCAACCCATCGAGCAATGAAGCGCCTTGAGAAGGACGGTAAACACAATCTCAGGCAATCTGCTAGCAATTTAGGCCTTTCGAATCCGTACCCGACGCCTTCTCCTTCAGCAAGTGGCAACGTGGCCTTATTCGGAGACGCGCACGAGCCAATTACTCCGAAGCCTCTAGATTTGAAGAAACAAGCGGGGAGAGACGCAGAGCAAAAGTGGCCTACGCCGCCATACGACGGTAGTGAATGGGCCTCCTCGGCAGCTGCGAGCATCTGGGCTGCTGGGAATCGGATTTGAATGGTTAGAAATACTGTGACTATATTGGCATTTAATCGTGCTCGAGAACTGGGAGACATGATCTTCCTCGATCTATCATTGGGTGGTGTTCATGGGCTTCTGGCATCATTTTTGGGACATTGGCGTATTTGGCGGGCACTATGGATTCACTCATTCCTTCATTTGCGCGTCAATCTCGAGTTCATTTCAGCGAACTAACCTAATGTCGAATTTCGTCCACGCTACATTTATTCGATTCTTACAGACGATCTGAACACAATACCCAATACTTGCTGAGCTAGTATCAGCTGCAACTATTACCGCTTTGCAATACTCTACTCGATAATACCCACCATAGATTTGTTTTTTGAGAATGAAAAGTGAGCTTGGACTCGCGGGGGCGATTTCCTTTGTCAGAGATGGGGTGAACTGAAGGGTTGGCCTCATCACACCGTTGAAAACTACCGTTATTCATGGCATGTCTGTTGAAGATGGTCTATTTACAACAATGTATAAAAAAAGGCATAACTCATCCCGGGATGTTGAAAGGGGGCGATACTAGCGCCCATAGTTTGAAATCTATACCCATGGGGAAGTTTCAAGTACATACATATATATACCTACATATCTTACATACAACCTCAATTCGACATACCGGATGTATCTGGTATATCATTCACGTTTATCTCATGGAATCCGATTCTCCGGATGGCCGAGAGAGGTGTTGATCGTGGTACATATTGTTCGATGCACTGGTCTCGCGATGATGAGGAAAGAAGATATCAGGTATCAGCATCTGAGGTATGAGTTAAGCATGAATATAGAGTAGATAATCTTAGGTAAGCATGTGTGTAGGTGAGAAGGTTAGCGGACAGTGGGCTTGGTTGCAGGGAACCTTACCTACTTAGTAGTGACCCGCCAATTGCTAGCGGTGACTACAGGCAGGCTCAGCACATACCCAGGTAGGTAGCTACCTACTGCGCCCTGCCAACTTCAGGCAGCAGAATAACAGGCTCACTAAACCGGCGGCCTGGCCCTCCAGGCAACAGGTTCTCATGAGAATTGAGGAGACATTTCATTCGTACTTATTTCAGAATGCCGGCATAGCCCTTCTTAAGAGCAGTGCCGGCTTGTCTACCAATTCCACTTTCGCTCAAGTCGTACGTGTAATTGGCAAATAAGAAAAAAGCACAACGGCAGAAGCGCTCAACTCGAGGCTGTGTGCAGAGAGCTGGAGACATCGAGCTATTGACTGATTCCAGCGCTCCACTAATCCATCACCACTAATTCCCCTCCTCACCATCAACAGCTGCTGTCAGTCAGTCAGTGTCAGATTATTTACCTCACCGACGGCCCTGTTCTCAGACGCGTGAGTGAGGCCATCCTACGGGGACTCGGTGATGAACAGACCCTGAAGAGTCACAGCCGCCCGAGAGAGTGGTAGCTCGGCATCATGAATCTCAATCTGCCCATTCGGTCGTCGCCGAGTCAGAGGAACCAGGCGAGCCGGAACTACTTCACCGGCTACACGCCGCCGCCCTCCACAGAAGCCATCAATGGCCCGCTGCGAGAGCCCGCTCGCGATTTGACCCCCGCCAACGACCGTCTCATCGTGGGCGTCGACTTCGGCACCACTTTTTCAGGGTAGGAACGCATCCCCCGTGCCCGTGGCTGGTCGTAGGAGGAAGCGTGAGCGCTGGTTCGCATGTGCTGACTGTGGGATAGTGTCGCTGCTGTATATACCTCAACTCCTGATGATGTCGAGATCATCAAGACGTGGCCTGGCGGGAACGGCATAACATCTGACAAGGTCCCTACCGAAATCTCATATGCCTCTTCTACCAACGCCACTGCCGGGATAAAGCCCAATACGAAATGGGGCTTCCAATTCAAGCCCGAAGAGTCGCGGCTGCGATGTATCAAGTTGTTTTTGGACCGCTCTCAAAAGCTGCCTTTCTATGTCAGCCCTCAAGAGACGGCCACCCAGCTCAAGACGTTCAATAAGACTGTAATTGACGCGGTAAGCGACTATCTCACTGAAATATACAGGCACACCATGGACACACTCACGAGGAGATATGGCGAATCATTCATGGCATCGACCAAGGTCGAGTTCGTCTTGACTTGCCCGGCTGTTTGGTCCGACGCAGCCAAAAACGCCACTCTACAGGCCGCTGAGCGGGCCGGCATGGGCTCCAAATCGGAAATACAAATGATCAGCGAACCTGAAGCAGCGGCAGTATATACACTCAAAGCCATACAGCCTAATCACCTCAACGTGGGGGACAACTTTATCGTATGTGATGCAGGTGGAGGAACGGTGGAGTGAGTGATAAATTCTTTTCATGATGAGTGCCAGGGGCGTGAACTGATAAGGGAGCAGCTTGATCGCTTACAAGGTCATATCATTAAAGCCATTGAGGGTAGAGGAATCGGCAGTAGGAACCGGCGGTTTGTGCGGCAGCGCGTTCCTAAATTACAGGTTTGAGGAACACGTCCGGAGCCGACTCGGACACACACGCTTCGACGAGATGAAGTTAAAGAAAGCCAAGACATGGCAGATGGGGCTCAAATACTTCGAGGAATTCGTGAAACGTAACTTTAACGAAGATGAACACCAGGAGGTGAACGTTCCGTAAGTAATACGGTCTATGAATAACTACCCTGATTGCCCGGCTCTCTCATCTAACCACATCACATCTTTACAACAGATTCCCGGGGTTACCCGATGACGAGGAAGCCCGTCTTGACTCCGGATTCCTGATACTCACTGCGGCGGAGATTAAGGACATATTCGAGCCCGTCGTCAAAGAGGTCTGCGACCTTGTACAAGGTCAGGTCGACGGGCTGCGCAACAAGGGCGGTATCGTATCGGGCATCGTGCTTGTCGGCGGCTTCGGGCAGAGCGAGTACCTCTACAAGCGTTTAAAGAATCACTTCACGAGCGGAGCCCCACCGCCATACTCTGAGCGCCCGACTCACGCCATGGCTCGCGCCATTGGCGAGAACGGGTCTATTGAGGTGATGCAGCCGCTGTACGCCTGGACGGCCGTCGTTCGCGGTGCGGTGCTGCGTGGGGTCGAGGGAAACATGGTCATTAGCAGAAAGGCTCGCATGCATTATGGCACATCCTATGCTACCGTATATAATGAGGAGAAGCACAGCGTCAGTGAGAGATACTGGAGTCCACTGTGGGAAAGGTGGATGGTGAGTGATCGTATGCAGTGGCATATTACCAAGGTAAGCAAGGCTCTTAAAAGTTTCTGAATCTTCAAGCGTCACATCGCATATTGTGTTCCCTAACTACCCATTTCCTCCTTTCATCATAACTACGAAATCCTTTGGCCGTGTAACTCTGGTTCAACATGGCCAAGACTAAGTACATATGATAACTAATCTGCTATCAACACAACAGGGCGAGGCCATCTCTCCCTTATCACCCATCGCGTTCCACTACACACGCAATTTCCGCCCAGGCCAATCTCTCGTCGTAACGGACGACCTTATCGCATCCGACGCCGACGAGCCGCCCGTAGCCTACAGCCGCGAGCTCGTGCACGTGTGTACGCTGACGACGGACCTCAACGCCGTCCCACGCTCCCTGTTCACCCGCCTCACGACGACACGTGGCGTCGAGTTCGACAACCTCGACTTCACACTCGAGATGATCGTCGACAGCGCCGGACTCGGCTTCGAGCTCAAAGTTGACGGCGTCCGGTATGGGCGCGTGGAAGCCGAGTTTCATTGATCAGACTTTGTGGACGGGTTTGAATTAGGCGTGGAAAAAGCCAAAACAGACCTTGAGCCTTGGATATGGATGTATAATGACGACGAGACAACGAGGACGACGACGTGGAGAAATATTTTTGAGCCCTCAAAATCTTCCCTCGGATAATGCTGGGAGTCTGGCCTTTGGAAATACAGAAATGTACAGCTACAGTGGCTTTTATTTTACTTGCCGTATACTTGCATATGCATAGATAGCCTTACCTGCTTATATAACATGTTAAAGATGTCTACAAGTAAGCACTGCATCGGCGACTCTGTGTTCGGCGTGGAGTTACCACGGAAACGATGATAGTTGGTCCTTTGATCAAGGAACTGAGGTGACGAGTGTCTATATAAGAATTTGAGGATATGTATCCTCTCATGCCTGCAAAACTCCTCGATATGAGGTAATCCTCGAAAGAGAAAAATCTCTCAGTTCATAACCGGAGACGAGTGGAATGTAGTGATCACGAGTCTAGCACAAACGCCGAAGAGATTCTGGCGAGTAGTCAAGGAATTAATAGATGGCATTCATGTTTCTTCCGATTTATTGTCACCGTCGTATAGTGAGTGAATTGGTATGGATACATACGTATGTGCTGGCACTCAGCCAGGCAGAAAATGATACCAACTCCAAATAAACAATAGAAACCTGACTGACCTCCATCCCTCACTTACACTATCTCTTAAGAGGGTGGGTGCACAATATCTTCCCCTATTCGATTCCCCACCTCCTCCAATAGGACGAACCAGGAAACATTTTCGCTGCTGCCTAGAGCACCGAGGTAAGGTAGTGTTGTATAAATACTTAGTGAATCGCCATGTCATCCGCGAAAGTGCAGAAATCCCCCCCCAAACTATGAACCCCATGTCCGATAGGTCTGGTGCGGGGTGCGTGTGCGTGTGCGATGTGGGTGTGCGATGCGCAGTTGTCTCTAAAAAAGAGAAGGACAGAGAGCGAACAACATGCCTCCGAGAAAGAAGGCAACCAAAAAATTGAGGCTGAAAACGATTCCAAGGCGCGGACCATCCACCCATTCGCCCACCCACACCTCAACAAGTACCCTACAGTACAGAAAAAAGAATCCCGGTCCGCCATGCATTCGTTCGACGTAACGTCGGCGTTCCGCAAATTGGCTGACAAGTAACCTTTCCGTATCTATTCACTCACTTTTCATATATTTTTTTTTGTTTTTTTTTAATTCCTTGTAGATTTTTTTTATCTTGATTTTTACTCAAATGAATCTTGATTCTCCACCCACACGGCACAGGCTGTCTCCCTCTAATCTCTGGAACAACCCAGTATGATATGCCCGAAACTAACCAACCTTCCATCAAACTGGCGTAGGACTCAGGACGCCAAGCTAAGGGAGAAGCATGGTGGTACATTACATCGCTCGCAAATGGATATTCTCTCTTCGCCCGGATAAGGAGCGTACATAGGCTATTACTAAGGTACAGTTGACGGAGTGTGGAGCAGAAGCACTGTAAGCAATGCAAAAAGTAAAAAACAGTACCTACTCAGTAGTTAGTTGTACGCCCTTCCGTCGACAAAGAAAAAAAAAAAAGAACAATACGCATAATATACCCCAAATCTATCTCTCCGCAAGGGATTGAATTTTTTTTTCTCGGCACCTGACTTTCGATTTATAGGTAGAATAGTATTGCATTTCCCCAAAAGAGTAAAGAGGCGGTGATGGGGGCTATGGGTGCCTTGCAGTTAGGATATAGTAAAAAAATGTGATAGAGGCGAAGTAAGGATGTATGTAGCAATGTTTGCCTCCCTCCTTCGGACGCACCGGCCGGCAGCCACGTATATTATCGCCTATCGCCTTATTACCTAAGTACATACATACATACATAACAACGAGGCAGTGCCTACTACATAATATACCTCTACCCCCTCAAAACCCAATACTGTGTAAAAGTCCTAGATTTCGAAATTTCCATTTTCTAGAATTCCTATGTTTCAAAATCCTCATTCATGAAAAAAAGCAGCATAGGTCTTTTTCGTTTTCTCCGTCTAGAACAGCTTGGGGATTTTCGCCAAGCCCAAAATCGGTCTATTTGACTTACACGCAATCACCCCCCCGGGGAAAAAACCAAACGGGCTTCGCCACCGAGGCAAACCGGAGGGCGAAACCGAAACGGACATCACGTACTCGCAGCGCATGAGAGGAGAGGGTTTTTGCATTGAACTATTCAATCTGAAGAATGTGGTATCGGGATCGACAATCTTCCCATTCTTGTGTATCCTTTTCAATATCCTCCGCGGGAAAACCCGTTGGTATTATCATGACACGCCAAAACGGGAGAGGAAAGAAGAGTCATATCGTCGTCAACACCAAGTCGGTATAAGAAGAGGAGAATCCCCGCAGCCGAAAGAGAACAACAGCCCCGAACAATGGAGGTGCAACCGCCTGCCCTCCTCCGACAGAGTCCGGATTACCTAGCCAATAAACTCCAAGAGAAATAAGAGCGAGCTCCTCACCAATCTGGACCGGAAGGAGAGAGAGAGTAGCGGGCCGTCCGAAAACGGCTTGCTTGACGATGCGCTCGTGACCCCTTCAACTGCGGCTTACACAGATCTCATGTGTGGGGAGTGGGGCCGGGAAAGGGCATAAGTGTGCGCCCTCGAGCAAAGGGAGAGGGTACCAAAAGTGCACATGTGCTTCCCTCCCAAGAAGTAAGGCAACCAGCCTTTTCCTGCATGCATGCAAGTCCCGTCCGCGACCCAACAGGCGAACTAGCATGAGGCTGAGTTTGCCTTGTCGATTCAGGGGACATCATTGGGTATGTAACGTCTCGAATATATGTACCCCTGTTGCCGGCAACCGAAAAAACAAACAACATCATCACCCATACAATAAAAACGTTATGTGGGGATGGCCAGGCCAACCTCTGACATAATTGCCCAATACGCCCCAAGACCAAAAGGAGCTGTGTGTACCCAAGTACCGACAAGGGGAATGAAGGGAAAGCGATGAAGAATCCGAGCGCAGCCCCAGCACTGGATTAATCGACACTCGACTGGGTATGAGCTTGAGAGAGAAAAAACGTAATGTGTTGTCCGTCGCGTTATTCATTCACTGACCTCCGTCTTTGTTCAGTCCATCTCCATTCTCGCCTGATTGTGTGCTAATGTTGACACAGTATGCCGATCCCATCATCGGTAGAGCGCATCGCTCATCTGTCACTTCTTGCTCTTCCCATGTTTGTGTCTATGCCGACGCTCTCTCTGTGAATTGTGAAACTGGACCGCTACGCCTTCATTTCTCGGCTGCAACTCGGATGGCAGTTGGTCAAGGCGATAGATATCCGGCCCCTGCGGAGCTTCCGCGTATCTTCGCACAGCGTTATACGACTCTTCTGATATCAACTTATGCTTTCGAAGATGTTCATTGAGATCATAGTCGGGGCGCATTTGATTCCCGGTTCTCCTCTCGTAAAAGAAATGATCTCGGATATGATACATCCTGGCTCTGAAGTTCGTAAGACGGTCCCCGACCTCTTCAGAGTTAAACTGATAATCGTCACAGAACCAGCAATCGACTTGTCGGGGCAGTTTTTCATGGAAGTGGTCGAAGATGATATGTTCAATCCAGGCCTCCACATCGTCTGTAGCGAAGACCTCACCACAGCTACTATATCCAACAAACTCACAAAACATACCCCCCGTTGGAGCATAGTAGGCTTCGTGTGGGTCTGGGTAGGTGACCACTGTTGATGAGGACGCGCCGGAGTATCCAGAGAAGACGGAGTCTTGGTAAGAACTCGCAGAAGAGATGCTGGGTTGGCGATGTCTTGGATAATCCATGATGTTGACGTGACAGAGACAGTTCAAGAAAGAGGGGTGTGGAATATCGGTGTGGCGATTACGTTGTCAACAGCCCGCGACGTGCTATTTGTCAACAGCAGCCGATTAAATCCCAGCGGGATTCAAAATGAGAGGGGTATGAGTTAAATCCGATGTGTTAAGTGTCGGCTCCTAACGCGACAACTACCCAGCTATAGGGAGGGTTTGGGGGCCGAAAAATGTGATGAACTGGACCCGGTCCAGTAAGTATCTCGGTGCTATCGCAGTCCGCGAAACACCGATGCGATGTCACCAGAGACAGCCACCACGGATCAACAAGCCGATAGTTGATAAGCTTCAGTTACGAAGCGCCGAGAATATGCGCGCGAGCTTCCGGGCCGGTTGATGAAAAGGAGCTTGAGGGGAGCTTGGTTACACAGCTCTGGGGCTGCAGTCTATCAACTGAATAGCACTTCCGTCCGAGGGGTGATCAGAATGCCAATTCAAACGACACAATTGGGAAATTGCTAAAGATCTTGGGGAATTGCCCGGGTCTTTATCTAAGTGGGAATTCGAGCCCTTTTGTCAAATGACATATACAAGACTTTTCACAAGATTGGGATGCTCATGGACGAGAGAAGTGGGAGGGGTCAAGATGACCAAAGACCAATTCGGTTCCCTATTCCAGTGCAGGGATCCCAGAGCATGGGAGGGACTTGCACTCCGGCGGGTACCAAAAGTCCCTACTAGGACAACCGAGGCCACATGCTCTGCCGATTCCCCTTCGTCTCCAGAGAGCATGTCACCATCACGACTTTTCCAGATGTACATTGGTGGCTACTGAGCTGCATACGACCAACCCGTGAGAACGCCTGTCGATAGGCTGGAATTCTCATGTGTGATTCACATCCACTTCTCAACTTGGGTTCATATCATCCTACGGCTGTTGACGCTGCTGCGTTAGAGCACGACACGCAATCATGCATCTACACTATCAGGGGCTTGGCGCGTTGTGTGGAGAGAGACATCCCGCTCATCCATTTTCACTTATGGCTTTTTTAACCTCTGCTGCCTACCAATAGGTTCCCTAGTGCGGTGTCGGAGTGAACGAGTGACCTTCCCCGAATTCTGGTCATTCCAAATGCAATCATGAGAAGGCCGATACACCTAGCGAAAGAGAGAGGCTCAAACGCGTGAGAAGATATTTTCATCCAACTATAGGGGTGGTCCTTAACAAGTGCAACGCAACAACGCAAGTCAGCAAACATGCTGGGATGGAGTACTTGCCGCATTTACCGGCCACATGTACAACATGGAGGAGTCGACAAAAAAGCAAATACGGGCTTGGATTGAAGATGGTGGTCCCTTGCGATCAGAGGCGTCCTTATCGTCCCGCACCAAAGCCCGTACTATTCTGACTGTGTCGTGGCTCTAGACTTCAGGAGGCTCGTTTGCACGAGCTATCTATGCGTGGGAATTCACAGTCGATAATGACTGGTATCCCAGTTCTCTACCACGTTAATACGAGGAGGGCTGCGAAATATCGATCGCTTGCGAATGAGGTAGGTATTGCTTCCACGAGCAAAAACATTGGGCCATTACTCTCGAACAAGACTTGAATCATCTTGGTCGCGCCACGAGGGCGTCTGAAGAGCTGGCAGGAGGCACAACCTTTACTGTGTAGGTTCCGTATTCTAGTACTATCTAAGTAGCGCTTTTGATGTCCCGCGTCGATAGTCATGTTGCAAGCCACCCACCCTGGTTTTGACTGCGTCGTGACGATTCGAAGCACGGACGAGCACTGTCACATCCGACAAAAGCCGACGATTGCTCGGTTGTACAGCAAGATGAGCAGGGTAAGAAGAGAACTGAGATGACCAGCTACCTATCGGCAAGCCGTTGATCGGTCCGCTTGAGCTTCCCGGCGAGCCGGTCAGACCTGTCTGGGTTCACTGGTGGAAAGTGTTGTCGCAGTAATCCTCTAGATCAGCATACAGCATGTGAGAGTGGTGAGAATAGTAGGCAAGCTGCAGCTCATTGGCCATCCATCCAATCGAACTGCATGAGATCCCACAACACACCCTGGGTTCCTTGTGGAGAGGGTGCGTAGCGCTCGCAGAGCGGGTTAATCGCCGATGCAGAGCCAGAAAAACACAGCAGAGCCGCATTTCCCCAAGACTTTGGACTCCCCGCGTTCTATCTAGGGAACCCACAGCCAGCGTCGCTTTAGCTACTCCGGGTTTGTGGTATGCTCTCAGTCACAACAGGGGCGGATAGGACCTGGAGCTTATCGGCAGCAGCAGCAGCAACACCACACCTAAGCGGCTGGCTCGACTTCTTTGATATCGTGATTCCGGCTTCAATTCGTTTAATGCAACACTGCTTCTGACCACCAAATTAAAGGATGGCTTGATACTTGCTTCATTCGGGACTGCAAAGGACTGTTGCTTTGGCAATCACATTACGATATTGAAGATGTTTACCGTTTTCATCCCCAGTCTTAATAATCCCTGGAAATGTAACGCAGCGTACTTCTCGGGATGTCAGGCTATCCTCATCCTCCTCGCCGATGTGATCCATAGTGTCAGCACCAAATAATACCCTCTGATATGGTAGTATTTTCGGCATCATCACTTTGAACAAAGCTTTCTGGGCAACTAACAACCTAGCTAAGCCAATAGAATTAGTCACTAGTGAGCGCAGGGCCTGATCTCGCACATCTGTTGCTTTTGCATCTGTAATGTTGTTCAGTATGCGATTCACCCTCGCCATGACATTGTGGGTTACAGTGTCAGTCTCTTGCTGCATCTTAGAGACACACTCTCTTCGAAGCAAAGATAAGGTCATTGCCCGCCACTCATTCACAGCCTCGGTTGAACCTGCCATCATGATTAGAAGTTGTGAGAGGAAAGCAAACACGGTGCGTACTGAGATGCACCAGATATTTTTCTGTCTGGCCGAGGCGAGCCGCCTCTTCCTCGGGTAGGCCAACAAAGTATACATCGAATATCATCTCCACTAAGATGCTTGACACGATAGACTGTAAAAACGGTGCTTTGGTCTCGCTGATGGCAAGCTCTTCGTACATAGGTACCAGCTCACTCAGGTCGTCTATGACAGTCTGATGCGCTCTGTCTAGTGCTGTAGTGAGTCAACACAACCTGCCGCACGTTGCGAAAGGTCGGACCACTTACTAAAAGACGACTTCCTAAAATGCGACACAGCCCAGTTTTGAAGGCTATTTCGGAGCCTCGCAATGGTCTCCCCAAACTCCTCGTCGCTCGCCTGGTCGGTCGTTTTGGTGCTTGTGCTTACCCACTGCTTGAGCCCAGCGATCTGGGACCGTAGTGAACGGATCTCGCTGTCCCGCTCACCCAATTCTCTTTGCAGGAGTTCCCACTCTTCACGAAGCTCGGTCTTTTCGGCCTCCCTCACATCGACTTCAGTACGCAGCACACGAAGCTCGGTGTCTACGCGAAGAAATTGCTGGTTCAAGTTGGAATACTTGGCTTGCCAGTAGCTTGCAGTCTCGATTTCATTCTGCGACAATCGATCGAGTGCTCGGGTGAACTCGACCTCATGGGTGGCAAGCTCGCGCTTCAGCTCAGCAATCTTCTCTTGCAGTGTCTTTTCCCTCTCCTTGGCTGCATGTGCGCCTCCGCCATCTTTGCTAGCAGAGCCAGAGCTGGTTTGTTCGTGCGGGCTGTCGTTCTCGACGGGAGGCGACGTTGGCGTCGATGCTGTGCGGTATTGGGCCCGGGGAGGAGCTGCAATGATAACACTGCCTCGGGACGAGGACGATGCACGGTTGGGATGAGTGCCGCTTTTCCGCTTGTCTGGCGTGTTCATGGTGTCGAGGTGCAAAGGTTGCTGCGGAAACGGGGCAGAAAGATAGAAACGTGTGGTAAGGACTGATGCATACTTTCAGCGAGGGCACTTGATGTCAGGTTTCCTCGACGCTGCAACATAAAAGGTGCGAATAGGTAGGCGGCTGGTGCCTGTTTTAAGCGCCTAGTATTCTGAGGCCTTGATGCAGGAGAGCATGGCTGGGGGTATGATGCGGAAGACAGAGAGGACGGCTGATGTCAGAACTATGTCCACTGTGTCGCAGTGGGTGGGCTGCCTGTTAGTCCTTCGTTTTGGGGGTCATACATCAAAGCAGTAAGGCCCACGGGTAGCTGGAGGGGCTTCGAGCCTCTGTAATCCAAGCTCCTTACCTCTACCTAGGTACCTACCAGTTACCAGTTACCAGGTAAGGCAATAGGTAACTCCCCCCTGTAGGTGTCTACTTATAGGCCGCGAATGCCCTTCCAAGTTCAGGTATAAGTGATTCGATAAGTTGCCCAATTGCTCCTCGAGTGCTCAAGTAATTATGGCAAAAATTGGAATGCGTAGGTATGCTCTGATGAATTATATAGACTACCTCTGGGCAGTCGGTCACAACATGATTGCCTCCAACTTGCTCTAACTTGACTCACCAACAACGTCAGGCAACGTCTATCTCCGCTTCAACCTCATAAACCTCATCACCATCGTCTTGCTTCTTCGCACCCATTCTGCATATGGCAATCTTCTCTACAGGGACGTCGTCCATCCACAGATAGTCATCGTATCTGTCAAGTATCTGCCGGGCATCGATCGTGAGCTTTTCGCGACTCCGCCCTTTTCCTCCCCGAGAGGTATTCGGCGTCCCCTTGACATATATCGTGTTCAGAATCGTAGCATGCAAAAGCAAAGGTCGGCCATCCTCCATCATAAGCCCAGCTTCTTGGAAGGCCGATCGTAGCTTCTCGCAGAATTTGGTCAGTACACTACTGTCGGCCGGGGGCGCGTACAACACTGAGACTTTTGCTCCCGATTGCATTGACCGTAAGCCTTTGAGGGTTACTGATAGCGGAGAAGGAAGAGGACCGTCTTGTTCCTCTTTTCCTGCTTCTTGATTTGGAGACGGCTCAGCGATATCTGCCAATATTTGTCGTGGTATTAAAGTTTTAAGCAGTGCTACAGCTTTCTCGAGGCCCTCGTTCTTGGGGAAGCTCATTACACCGAGCGTAAGGTGAAGAGTTCCCAGGGGCCGGACTACAACACTCAAAATCAGTAAGGATCATCCTAAATAAGGCCCGCGAGAAGCTTAAAGCATGTGAAGCGAGAAGGAGCTTGTCGCTTCGGGAAATAACCAGCACGAGGATAAAATGGCTGCAGGGGGCTACTTGCTGGCTTGGTCTGGGACAGCGAAACTCTCTAAGCTAGTGACGTCTGCCCTGAAAGAGGAGAGACTGGAGGAAAGCTGCTGACGGGACGTCGCAGTAACCAATGGTATGCACAAAAAGTGCGTAGGGGATGGTCTTGGTGGCATTTCTCCTAGGAGGTTATGCTCCGCGCTAATGACTACTTGAGCTGCACTTCACAGCCCAGGATCTGGATTGGGGTGTCACGAACAGGCTGGTTGGAATCAAGACAACACGGCAATACGGCAATGCAGAAGAATCAAGTAAATCCGAGTCGTTTCTAAGCGTTCAAAGGAAAGAAGCCTTGTTTTCCAGCTCTTGTTGTAGTCTTAAAGCAAAGCATTTGCCAAGTTGCGATTGAGGTTGTAGAAAGTTAGAATGGCGGTCGAGTGATCAGGCTACCAAAACTAGCCAAGGCTGTTGATTTAACCCAGAGCTTATATCGTGCGGGCGACTTCGGTCAAAAAAATCAAACCTACAAATTTGTTTCCCATTGAAACAAGGTCTGTTTTATTTTCCTATGTCGCCATTAAGATTTATGCGCACCGGTGTTCCAAACAGGGAGAAAGAGAGACAGCAGAGGAAAAGTTGGTGAGTGCATGCTCTAATCAAGAGTCACTTGTGCAGGCGACGTCATAGTTCTGGTTTATGACCCCTCTTCTTCTTGTTCTTTTTCTTCTTTTCTTTTTGGCGACGTATCGCCACGAAGCCGAAACTGTCCACGGGTGCATTTCTTTAGGGCTCCCCAAAGATAGAAGCATCATGGTAGCGGACAAATGGTATTTGTGCAAGAAATTGGTGTCGATCCACGTTGCGTTAAAGAGTGCAATTCACAGCTGTCCATCTTCGATAGTAACTTTTACTTTCCAAATCCAAACAGCTCCCGACGTCCTACTCCAAATACCGCAGTGGAGCGTTCGCAATACTGCCACGTTTTCTTCGCAACACATGGTGTAGAAACTAAACAACTTCTATCTGATCAAAAGCAGCGACAACGAGCCGCCGCTGTCAGGGACATTCATAGGCCGAGTAGAAAGACTGGCAGCCAACTGGCCGCTCGGCACCTCGAAGAGCCTTCCATTTCCGTGATGCTAGAGCGAGCCCTGTAGCTTAGGAAGTATAAGAGAATACGGTTGGGTATAGGTGTCGCAGAGAAACCCGCAAGGCCCGCAGCGATCAATCCCCATTCTTCCCCTCGATGTTCTAAGTAGCATTAAAGAAGTTCTTCAGTGTCTTCTCTGCATCGGCGTACTCGGATTTCACGGTGCTGAGCGTCAATTTGATCCGGGACAGACAAAGCTCCTCATCGGTTTCGGGCGTGCCATCAACATTCTCTCTTTTGCCGTAGCGTTGTATCTTCTCACAGCTGTCTTTAACTTTAGTCAAACCAACTGTGGCCGACGAACCCTTCAGGAAATGCCCTAGACGATACAGCTCATCCAGATCCCTTTTTTCTCTAAAGAAAAAGTTAGCTTTGGTGGAGCTAGGACACGTTGGGCAGATGGCGCTAGTTTTAGAGACAATGAGGGGAAGATCGGGGTTTGAGCCAATTTCGTTGTGTAGTTGAAAATAAGCTTACAGGGCTGAATCCATCTTGCCAAATGTCTCTTCGGCCTGCTCAAAGAAACCGTAGACAATAGATTTGCTGAATTCCCGGTCATCTTCGCTGTCGTCCATTTCTAGGATCTGGCCGAATGTGATGACGTCGATAGCATCGCCCAAGTCAGGCAGTTTGTCGTGGCCATCGTCGTTCTTTGAGCAGGTTAGCGTCAACGAGCAGCACCACGAGCCCTACACAGACGGCCCTCGATCCCACATACCTGATCGTTGCTAGCCATGTTCGTATCGGTCGACGAGAAAGAAGCGCTGGTATATATATTAGACAAGAGAGTATAGAAGGATTGACTAGGGTCAGGTGAAGTAGAATCTCATTTGTAGACGAATATCGAGTTGGAGGGGTGTATATCTAACGTACGAGATTACAGTTATAAAAATAAAAAAAATAGCCGGAGTAGCAGGGAGGAGTTAGGGTGATTTTTAAGACAACTTTGATAATGAGCAGTAGTTGTGTGGGTGGTTGGAAGAGAGCTGATGATTTTAACCAGTTAGGCTTGCTGGAGTGTAAATAGCGACGATCAAGGGTAGCCGGTGATGTAGTGAAGTGGGGTTTTGTTACCTACATCTAGGCGGGCGGGCGTATGTATGGTAGGTCTGCAGGCGGTTATTAGGTAGCAGTAGACAGTAAGAAAGAGGAAACAAGACGGACAACAGAGGGGGGGGAGAAGGCGGAGGAGCAGGAGGCGGCCGAAGGGGGAGAGGTAGCAGCGGTGGTGGAAATCGTCAGTCAGTACCTATGTCGATTCCGTCGATGGCCCAGGCATGCCGATGGGGGCGGGTATGTGGACGAGTGGTGCACACAGTGTTCTTGTCGCTTGTCGGCGCGGGTGCCGGGGCAGCAAGACGGTACCTCGATGGTTATGTAGTTAGTGCCTGAGGGATGGAGGCAAGCGGTGGTGGTGGTGGAGTTTGCTGTGGTGATGTGATGGAAGGGGTCCACGAGAGGTATGTATGTATGGCAAGCCGGCCGTAAGGTCGGACAGCGGACAAATCGAGACTTCTTCTTTTCCTTCACGAGTACCTCTCTATTTACCAGACTAGGAGTGAACGGAATGGTATGCGAGGCAACCGCTTAGACCGGACAGACAACACTGGACAAGTGGCTGCAGCGTACGATATAGCGTGTGGTGTAGCGTGGAAAAGGCTTCTACGCGGTCCCTCGGAGCAAAATAGAAGATCAGGGTCCTGACATAGCACCCGCTACCTGCCTCGTTGGGTGTTGTATGCTTAGACTATAAAGAGTAGAAGAGAAATTAGTCCGGGAGGTACCATTGCTAGTCGTGTTCCTCTTTGTGTAATAGGGCGGCATAACTACGTCACAGTTCTCTATTAGTCAAGAGCTGGGGCTATTTTGGTTGTGCGAACTAAACGTTTTATTAATATCAACCATGCCTATCCATGTAAACCCTATGTACATGGCCTAGCGGCCGAATAGATCCTTTGACCAAACTAGCTGGTCTTTGCCAGATTTATTGTCAATTAATCTTGCTCCGGTGGAACTATAACCAACTGGAGCAGCAGAATCTCGCTTACACTCTGAAATATCGTTTCGTGAGCAGGATTGTAGCATTGGCTTCGCAATGGCTTCGCAAAAGGGGTACGTATTATGTACCTTGCGCAGAGCGTCACGGCTACAGTCTAGGTACATGATATGTACTGTGCCTACATGGAGTGTAGGTATAACATACTATTTAGGTGTAATATAGCGTTATATTCAAGTCGTGTTTACATCTTAGTACATACCTAGTAGATAGCGTAGGCAGTCTAGCAGCTGGGATCGACAATAGCTGTTACCAGGTAGGGAGGCGCTGGGTAGACCGTCACTCCACACTTGCTGGATCTATGCTCAGTCTCTCGCCTGATCTTTCTTCTGTCACCGTCGCATGGTGCGGTAGGACTGAAGGGTCGGTGGGGCATCGGGTATATTAGGTACATAGAACATACTACGCTATCGGTACCTATTGCTTCCCCTCCAGCCCTTGTGCAACAGCTGAACGTGGATTATAAACAATTCATTCACAGTCCTCGAATCTTTCTAGAAATTCCAGCTTCCAGCTCGACCTGTCCTGCCTCGCCAGTATTTGCCTTATCACACACACATTGGCCTTCGCCAGCCCGCTTCTGTGCATGTCATGTCGAGATTCACCCGACGACGTTCTTGTCCTAGACGATTTGCAGCCAGCTCATTTTACAAGTCATGGTTCTTCTCCGCACCAGCCCTCGCCGAACTGCGCAACGTTACGAGGTTGGGAATCGCACGTTATCGAGCCAAATCGGCAAATGTCCCAGAGTTGCCACCGAAATCAAGTTTCTTTGTCTATCACCTACGCTCTGGTGTGATGCCACCGTGTTAAAGAGGCAGTTCCTTTCATCACCCGTGGGCTGTCTTTGCCTAGATCACTCGAGGGGTCAAACACGTACACACCCTGTCCGACACGAGGGACGAATTATGGAGCCTGAACAGTGAGTGAGTCAAAGTCGCCCTGACGAGGCCGAGAGAGCAATGAGACGGCGCTGGCTCCGTTCGCTGCACGTAAACCACATGGACACCCGGCTATCCTTCTTCATTTGGTTTAAGAAGCGATTATCAGGAATTTCTCCTAGTCATGTCAGCGAGTAGGGACCACTGCTGGCCAATCACTTACAATGACGATGTTGGGCCTAGTCTAGCCCATCTGCAGCCTATGCGCCGAATGCAGGGTCCTCGCGCCCTCACTTAAACCCTCATGGCCTATCCCGACACTGAGGATCTCGTCCGCTCTCTTTCGGTCGCTTGTCGCTGGGATCTACAGACGCACTATATTTTCATACAGGCGACATGTGTGCCTTGCTGCTCACTGACGAATATCTCGTACACTTCGCCCGGTCGGAACCCGGAGAAACTGAAGTGATAGGTAATTACTGCAGAGCTGATCGCAATGATATATCACCCCCCCTGTTCGACGTGGGGAGGGGCACTGGCCTGTGTGGCACATACGTCATGTTGGTGAGTGGGATGTTGTTATGCTGCACTTGTCTCAACACGAATTCGGGGCGGGGTTAGATGACTCCGAATCTTGGCAGATCTAGATGAGTGATTCGATTTACAATGGTATGAAAATTCGTAGCCTACAAATTGGTGGCCGTACGCAAGGGCTGCCTGTCAGCCACGGCAAAGCAGTAAGTTTGGATACAGTAAGAAGAAAGCTTACATGCTGCCGCACGTTGTCGAGGCCGACATCTTTACGAGGTTGCCCCCGTCTCCAGACTTGCCGTCCTCTCCAGCCAGATACATCGGCGATTGGCGCTGTAGCCATGATGGGCTCGCAGCACAGCTGAACCCTCTCTCACATCTCATGTCTGGTTCTAGAAAGCTATACATCTCAGCTTCGCCTGATAGGATACTACGGTTGTAGGCTCCAGCCTGCAACCAGCGTCATCTGATGATCCGATAGTCCGGTCAGAAAAACCCGAGCGCCTACCGCCTGACATGGTGGGGAGGACACGGAAATGGGCCGCGACGCGGCCACGAGGAGCCTGTTCCAGCCGCGGACAAATCTGCATGTACGAGATGCAAAACCGGTTTTGGGCCTGCGTTATCTGCCCGTGATGCTCCATTGCTTTTGTGCCAGCTTCTGCCGGAGTGCGCCAGCATCGCAGAAATCGATATCTCCGCCCCACACCATGTCTGCAGAGGGCCTCGAGCTCTCGGGAGGTGGGCCTCGATTCACGGTTCTAGGTTCACGGAACCTCTCTCGCATTGGCCTACGCTACTCTAGCCGCACATCCGCACGGGTTCTGCACGGGCACGAGACAGCTCAATCTAATATTAGAGTTCGGGATATTTTGATGTTTGTCTGCTCGTGCCGAGTTGCCTTTAATTAATGCATCAGATCTAGTGTGAGATACCAGCGCAGTATCCCCCAAACCCACTACAAACGTATGAATGTTACCTAGGCAAAACCTTCTTTCACCAGAAGCCAATATACACATGCTACGGCTTGTTACCCCGTCGTCTATGTATGGCTTGGTCCCCACCATAAGCGCTGTTCCCTCTGTGTGTGCTCTTTTGGGAATCTAGTGTGGTATACCTACTGGAGTAGGTATGTACAGTTACGGGATAAGTCCCACTGTACTAGTGCTTTGATGTTACATCCCGTCCCGAGCCTTACAAAAGCACCTTAGACGCCACGCGTAGGAGCCATGCGGCATCTTGCCAACCAGTGCCTTCTTCTCCCTTTGGGGGTGGGACTCCTGATTCGGGGGGGCTCGAGAAGCCTTCAAAGTCGATAGTACTTGCGCTACGCGGAACTTGGCTCTCAGTCTCACCGTCTGTCATGTCACCATCGGCGGTATCAGAGTCTTCGTCGTTTTCCTCCACAGCGAAGAGGGACCACATCCAGGCTCCCACTCCGTTGCTTCGTCTCATGACTAGTCTTCGAATAGTCGCCTCATCTGCTTTGCTCGTGTCGAGCTCAATTGCCTCCAGCTCCTCGTCCAGTCCCACGAAGTCGGGGCCTGGTATACTGTCTTCGGCGAGTTCTTGGCTAAAGTAACCGTCTTGGGTGCCACGTTCTAGCGGAGTGAGCATTCGACTCCTACTCCCAACCCTGCTGTGCGAACGGCTACCGTAGCGACTCCCAGGTAGAAAAAGGTCTTCATCGAAGCCGGCAGCACTACTTCGTCGACTGTTCCGCCTACTGGCGAGCTCTTTCTCTCGAGCAAGCTCCCGCTCGTATGCCTCCTCATCAGCGTCTCGCATCCCTGACAGACTAGTCGAGCTCGCCTTCGACATCAGCCATGCCTGGCCTTTAGACTCGCGAGTTTCCGAACTAATCAGGGCGCCGGTCCGCAGCATCCAGTCGCTATCTCTTCGTTGATCCTCGCCGTGACGACGCCGTGAGAGAGGCGAGGAGCCGCTCAATGCATGACGGCTCTCCTTGTGCAGGTGAAGTTGGGTTGTCGACTTGCTTTTGGCCAAGGCAATTGCAGCACTGTGGGCGTCGGTAATCGACGCTCGCCGGTGAGGTGAATTGGATCGCGTCTGGGAAGGGGATAGGAAAAGTCGTGGTGTTGTCGGGGCAGACTTGCCCTGGAGGTAGGATGAGTTATAATTGAGCGGAGAGGCGACGAAATCGGGGAGATTTTCGGTGTCGGTCAGAGGCATCTTGGTCGTTAGAGGCGCAAGAGAGAGGTGATTGAGGTTGGTGCTCGACCTGTTTTTCCTCCGCGCGTGACTAGAATGCTGCTTGTACGCGACGTCCATGACTACGCAGACAGAGAGATGCGCAATTATATAGTTAGTAGATGTGTGTTTCGTGCTTTAATCGTGGTATAACAGGAGATTGTCAATGCAATCGTACGGTCGTGGACGCATCGGCTAAGCAGTTAAGAGAGCGTAGGGCGGTTCCGTGAGTTTGATGGAGAAATGGAGTGCGGATCCTAGAACGGGAATGGATCGGCGGAGGCGAAGATGAGCTTTGCCCGCCGGCAGGCCACAAGCGTTGTGCAGCTCCCGAGGCCGAGGTCTACATACACAACAGCAGCGACAGCAGCGTAAAGAGTCTCATGTATTTTTCAGACCGCCTCGCCTGGGTTCTGACCTGGGGGTTTTAAGTATGTATCTGCATACTAATACCAGTAGAAAAGCCCTTCCAGGAAAACTGTATTTCAAAGTTGATTACACTCGCTGGACCCTGTTTGGGACAGTAGCTAGCACTTGCTTCATCATTGATTGCGATGCAGGCACTTAAAGAGATAAGGCAATGGAGACGAAGCACACTTGGTGCAACACTCCATACCTTACCTACAGAAGCTATCCAACATACAGTGCACAATACAGTACAAACGCATCTAAAAATCTATTATAGTACTGTGTTCTAGTTATCAATCTGCCTATCACCTATCACGAGAGCTCCGGCCCTAACGACCTACCCGATCACAGTATCAAAGTAGCCGTAGCACACTGCCAGTGTTTGCAGCGTGTACCATAGAAGCACACACACAAAATACCTATGAAAGATGATGTGCTGGGCACCGACGTAAACCCCGAAGACAGTTAGTTTCCAACCACGAAAATGCGAAACCTTCGGAATATCCGATATAATGTCTGGAACACCAGCACAACGTTCGAGGGTAGCGCCATTACGTCAACTTGCTGGGACCCCGCGAAAGACGAACTTTTATGCACCCTTGGCCCGGACGCCGCAGACGGCCGCATCCGACTTGTGCGCATTTTGGAGCATGTGAGGGCCTCCTCGGTAGATGTGTAAGTGAACGATGATCTCGCCACGTGAAAAAAGAGAGAAAGGCGAACGGAGAGGAATTATACACATGTTTGACGAGTCCAAGGCTTACAAGCTGCCAGCGAGTGCCAAGAAGTTGCTTCATGGGACGCTCCTAGTCCAAACCCGGACCTCGCTGTAGACAGGGTAGTGAGTCTGCATCATTTTGCCGACAGCTTGACAACATGTCTTGTCCTGGAAGGAGGCGATATTGTCGTCGTCGTCGAGCCGGAGAGCCCATCTCCCTCTGATGGCGTGTATATCGAGATTAAAGGCTCTATTGATGAGGGCATCACCGCTGCTAGTTGGTCGCCCGACGAGGAACTTTTGGCAATCACAACCAAGGCCAAAACTGTGGTTTTTATGAGTCGCACATTCGATGGCATCACGGACATGACTATGACAGTCGAAGATCTGAAAGCTTCCAAACACGTATCAGTCGGCTGGGGCAAGAAGGAGACACAGTTTCAGGGAAGGGGTGCGAAAGCACTCAGAGACCCTACAATACCTGAAAAGGTAGATCAAGGCGTCATAAGTCCTATAGATAATGGCGAAACTTCTATCAGCTGGAGAGGAGATGGTGCATACGTCGCCATTAGCGCCATTGAGGATGGTATTCGCAGAGTCATACGAGTGTATTCTCGAGATGGTGTACTCGACAGCGCCAGTGAACCGGTTGATCACATGGACAGTGCGCTAAGCTGGCGTCCGGCCGGTAATCTAATGGCGAGTATTCAACGCCTCGAAGACAGGGTGGACGTCATTTTCTTTGAGAGAAATGGCTTGAGACATGGCCAGTTCTCTTTAAGATCTCCGGAGAGCAGGACATTAACCAAAGATATGATCCACTTATCATGGAATACTGATTCCACTGTCCTGGCAGTTACTCTCGATGACAGAATACAACTCTGGACCATGGGTAACTATCATTGGTACCTGAAGCAGGAGATCTATACTGGGAGTCAGCCAATGAAAGTCGTATGGCACCCTGAAAAGTCGCTGCGTTTTGGTGCTGCTATCACAGGTAAGTTTACTGGACTCTGTTGTAATTCATTCTGCCCTGAAGCGAAAGACGTACTGGCTAGGGAAATACTAATCCTAGCTTTAGATAAGATAATACAAGCCGAATATATCTTTGAGGTAGCCCATGGCTCGCTCACTCCACCGTATGATTATGGCGCCGTTGCTGTCATTGATGGCCAGACACTCAAAGTTACTCCCTTCCGAACAGCCAATATGCCACCTCCTATGGCGATGTTTGAGCTCCCTGTTTCGACATCCGCTGTCGATGTAGCCTTCTCGCCAGCGAACAATTTCATGGCTGTTCTACATCAGACTGGCGTTGATCTGTATGAGTGGATTACCCAGCAACACAGATCTCTGTGTCCACGCCTTATTGGTACTTTAAAGTTTGATAAGGAACCCTCAGGAGACTACCTATTACCACTCCAAATCTCCGTGACTGAAACGAACTATATCCACTGCCTGTGTTCAGGCAGGGAAGGCCCTTTAATATTTTCTCAGAGCTTCGATCGATCAACTGGTGAATTTTCAGCAGCCGGTACCATGTATGCAGGCTCGATATTTGGCTTTTCTCGCTTGACGCAAGCCATTTCCGAAGATGTGGTCGCCCAAGATGCACTCGGTAGACTTCACGGAGTTGCCAGTCAGGCTGATGAGTTATATTCAGTACGCTATAGCTCTCAACTCCCCTGGAGTGAGATTATAGATCTAGCTGGCGATGTCATTGCCATAGGACTCTCCCGTAACGGTCATCTTTATGCCAAT
Source organism: Xylaria arbuscula (assembly GCA_022385695.1). Classification (NCBI taxonomy): domain Eukaryota; kingdom Fungi; phylum Ascomycota; class Sordariomycetes; order Xylariales; family Xylariaceae; genus Xylaria; species Xylaria arbuscula. Next base: position 1,095,743 of record MU279345.1, read on the forward strand.
ACCCGCCTCTTACTCAAAAACTGCACCTCCTTTTTAGTCACAACAGCACATTTGATAATTACTACTACGAATCACCTCCTCAAATTCATTCACTTGAGCGATGTAGACTGTAAGTGTTTGGATACCATTTAAGCTTGGCTGTTCCTAATATGTGCCAGCTTTGGAGGTGCCCCCGGACGACCCGGAGACCGACGAAAGATGCCGCAGTATCGAGAGAGGTGCCAAGCTTGTCACGGCTATGCCCACGAATATGAGTTTAATCTTACAGATGCCCCGAGGTAATCTTGAGACTATATTCCCTCGAGCCATGGTTGTCGCCGGGATCAGGAAACTTATAGAATCACTTGATTACGAAAGAGCCTTCGCTTTCTGCCGGACTCAACGCGTGGATATGAATATTCTCTACGACCATAAGCCCGAGCAATTTTTAGCCAATGTCGGCCTGTTCCTAGAGCAGGTCCGGGACACAGCGAATATTGATCTCTTCCTCTCGTCTTTACGGTAAGTTTTGGATTTCATGAGCCTTCGATAGTCGTGTATTAACAAACAACAAAGCGACGAAGACGTCACCCAAACCATGTATCGAGATACGAAGGCATCTAACAGCATACTCTCAACCGAGGAGCCAGCTGAACCAAATAGCACTAATGGACATTCCTCCAAGGTCAATGTAATCTGTGATGTAATATTAGCTTACCTCCAGAAGCAGAATACCAAAGACCATAGAATATTGCAGAACATTATCACTGCTAATATCTGCAAAACACCACCGGCATTCGAAGACGGATTGCGAGTAGTTGCTACCCTAATGAAAGAGGACGAACAACTTGCCGAGAAAGCCGTCGAACACATCTGTTTCCTGGCGGATGTGAACACATTATATGATGAAGCCCTAGGGATTTATCATCTGGAATTAGCTCTCTTGGTGGCACAACAATCCCAACGAGATCCTCGAGAATATCTCCCATTTATCCAGAACCTGCATCAGCTTCCAAAGCTGCGAATGAAATTTGCCATCGACGATCATCTTAGCAGGCATGAGAAAGCGTTATCCCATCTAAAAGACCTGCATGAGCATCAGGAAGCACAAGACTACACTGTCAAGCACTCGCTCTATTCCGCGGCGTTGAAGCTATACCGATACGACGCCACAAACCTCGCCCTCCTTCGAGGTCTATACGCAACGCATCTAGAATCTAGGTCCAAGTATCGAGACGCAGGCCTGATTTACGAGTCATTGCAAGACTACGTCGCCGCCACGCGTTGCTATCGCGCAGCAGGCGTTTCTTGCTGGCGCGAATGCCTCTTCGCCGCGCACCAGCAGACACCCGCCCTCTCCCCAGACGCGCAAACCGAGCTCGCCACAACACTCGCCGAAGCCGTTTGTGAAGCCAAGAATTACGCGGCCGCGGCGACGATTCATCTCGAGCACTTGGGGTCTCTCGAGGCTGCCATTCCTTTCCTATGCAAGGGCTATCTCTTCGCAGATGCCATGAGACTGTGCATCCAACGGCACCAACCAGACCTCCTCCCCACACTCGTAGACACCGGCATCGCCGACGCACTAGGAAGCACAACCGAGTTCCTCGCAGACTGCAAGGCGCAGCTCCTAGCGCAGGTCCCCAGGATCGCAGAGCTGCGACGCAAGGCAGCCGAGGACCCGCTGGGCTTCTACGAAGGCGAGCGCGCGGGTGGCGCCGACGTGCCCGACGACGTCTCGGTAGCGGCGTCCTCGCGCGTCACGGCTGGCGGCGCCAGCCTGTTCACGCGGTACACGGGCAAGAACAGCGTCGGCACGCTCGGCACGGGCGTGTCGCGCGCCACGAGCAAGAACCGCCGCCGCGAGGAGAAGAAGCGCGCCCGCGGGCGCAAGGGCACCGTCTACGAGGAGGAGTACCTCGTCAACAGCGTGCGCCGCCTCGTCGAGCGCCTCGAGACCACGCGGCCCGACGTCGACCGGCTCATCGCTGCCCTCGTGCGCCGCGCTATGGTCGACCGCGCCCGGGCCATCGAGACGCTTGCCGCCGAGGTCGTCGAGGCCTCGCTGGAGGCTGTGAAGGAGGTCTTCCCGGGCCGTGGTGGTAGTGATCAGAAGGAGAAGAAGGGTGGTGGGGAGGAGGACGGGGAGGAGCAATGGCGGCCTGTCGGCGCCGATGCTGTCCTTGCTGAGACGCTGGAGGCTGCGTGGCGGACGCAGGAACCGCCTGTCATTGCGGCTTTTGAGAGGATGTCATTGCTCGGGTGAATAATTTTTTAGGAATTCCGTTTCCTTCTTCTGTTACTACTGCATTGAGTGAATGATTGCCATGAAAGGGGGGAGTAGGGTCGGAAGGGATGAAAATGAACATAGGGGGATAAAATTGTTTGGGGAAAAGGGGGCAGGGAGGGCTTGATAGATGGCAACACCCAGACAAAATAATAAAAGCAGTGAGAATTCAATTTGACAGTAAAGTTTTTTCTATTTTTGTCTACTTCACCATTCCTTGCTTGCTTGCTTGCTTGTGACTTTATGCCTAGCTGATGAGATGGTATATACATGTATGATACAAAAATTTCGCCAGGTATCACAGGTACAGTATGTGTGAAGTATGGATAATCTACAATTGGCCCAACTCAGTCCAGCCACCAGCTATCTCCACGCCAAATTTTTGCCCTATGTTGACGGTGGTGGAGGTGATGGATCTGTGTTTGTGCTTGTAGGAAGCGATACATCCGCCGCCGAAGAACTCCCCGGCGGCGGCAGCGCATCGGAGACGTTCGCCGCGTTGAGCATCCTCTCGCGGTTCTTGGCAATGACCTCGCCGATCTTCTCGAGCATCTCGGGAGTGAGGCGCGGCTTGCCCTTCTTCTTCTTGTTGGCGCGCTCGGCGCGGTGGAGCTCCTGCAGCGGCGTGCGCATGCTCTCCATGAGCTTGGCGCGGTCCTTCTCGGCCTGCTCCTCGGCCTCGAGGCGCGCGATGTACTCGGGGTCGTGCCGCGTGCGGAACCTGCTGTACTTGCCGCGCAGCTCGTCGATGACGGCCTCGGGCATGGGGGGGCGAAGCAGCGTGGGGACAAAGGTCCGCTCCTCGGCGTCGATGCGCAGCGTGTCGGCTTTGTGGGTTGCGATGTCGGGCTCTTCTTTCGCGGGCCACGGGATCGAGATGTTGAGGCCGGGCACCACGCGGTCCCAGCGCCGCTTGCCGGTTAGTCGGTCTGTTACGAGCCCGCTGTGCACGAGCTGGTTGATGATTACGTCTCGGGTGTTGCCGGTCGAGGGGTCGGTTATGGGGTGGACGAGCCGGACGGCGGAGATGGGCAGCGGGAGCTCGATGTTTGCGGCTGGTGATTGCCCCTCCTCTTGTAGATATTCACTAAGGATGATATTGGACTATTGCAGTACTTAGTCAGCTCGAATTCCACATATTTATATCTGACATTCCCATGATGTGCCAATGCACGAAACGTCTAAGATAGAGAGAGAGATGTACCTTGTTGAAGTCTTTGACGGTGACCTCGGCCGTGTCGTAGTTGATATCCGAGACCTGGCCTATCCTCCCCTTGTCGGGCCCGTCAAGCAGCACGACGCGGTCTCCGATGGCCAGATTCAGGTAATAGGCACCACCGGCCCATTGGCAGCGGGCATTGCGCATGGCGAGGGAGAAGTGGCCGGGACTCGAGAACCGAGACTCGCCAACGGCACCGAGGGCGTTGTGCATGTTCCCGACATCGATGCGCGGCGCCAGAGGCCCCATGGCCCAGTCGTCCCGGATAGACTGCTTGGCACCTTCTATCTCTCGGTGGGCCGTCGACACATGCGCGATGCGGTGCCGCGTCTGCTCCTTCTTCTCCTTCTTGTAGTACTTGAGGTCCTTGGCCTTCTGCCGCTTGACGGCCACCCGCTCGGCAGTGGCCACGCGGCGGAGGATCTTCTGCATCTTCTCTCTGCCGTCTCCGTGCGCCGTATGTATAGGTTTTTAAATGTTCGAAGGGGGCAGTGGCGTAGAGAGATATCACGAAATCATGGCGGGTTGTAAGGCGGCGTCGAGGTTTAAGGTAGATAGTCGAATCTGATCTGGTGGGCTCATACGGCCTTGTCGTTTTCGCGCGGCCCAAAATTTTGGGAGCTCTACAGGCGGTTTAGACAGTACAATTGACACACAGAATACCAGTCTAAATCCAGCCAATCAGCTGCTTCGAATTCCCCCCAGTCCCGGAATATTCACCCGCCGTCTGCCGACAAGCTGACCTACACTAGCCCCTACCTAACCACCCAATGGTGTAAATACCACTGTAGGGATGTTGAATACTGAATACTGTACCTACTGGCAAGGTATCCAGGCGAGCCAGGCTTGCCTCGTAATTATCAAATTACCATTGATTCTGCAGGCTTGATGCTGTGTAACACAACTCTCCTGGGCTAGCTATACCCAGCGAGCTGACAACAAGAATAAACGTGGAGGTAGATCAGGTTTGCTGGTGCCGGTCCTTAGTACAATTTATTAGATCGAATGTGAAACAGCTAACATTTTAATACAATTCCGTATCTAGTCCACCAATGAACATTTATATCCTCCAATCTGTAGCCCGTAACAGTAGGTAGGTAGACATACTGTTGTTGCGAGCAACTTGGGATAATTACATATATGGCTGCCCCTAGAGCTGAAGATAAGTGTCACATGGCTCACCGCAACATAGATATCACAGCTTTGGTTAATAGATAGCTCTGAATGTTTCAAAAGTGTCAATCATGTCTCGAAAGTTGCCAGTAAATGAAACTGGAAATATATTCTGCGTTCTCAAATCTGACTTAAGTTTCGCTTGAACAGATGGATGGTATAAATGGCAAATAGGTATCTTCTGAGATGTATGTTTATATTCCAAGGTGGAAGACAACAGGTGCTGACGTATGCGTGTACTAGAACAGTAAATATTTTAACCGATATCGCCAATCAAGGTATAGAGTCAAAAAGAAGACGTTATCAAACCAATATTGACGACAGCTCATTTACTACAATCTCCACAGCGGTACCAAGCGAAAGAGTGGGCAGGGCTTATGATCAAAGACAGCCTGTCGGAGCGTCGAGGTGAGAGGCTGAGCCGTGGATCATCAGCTGAGATGACGGAAACATTATTTGCCCTGCCTTGAGTCTTTGGAGAGAGGCACAGCCTGCAGAAAAAAAAGGGATAAGACTATATAGGTATAAACAGTTCGACAGGGGAGTTTGCCTCAAAAACAAATAGGAGGTTGTCAATACCAAAGCTGTTTGGTATGTAAATATCCCTACAATGAAGCTGGATATGGTGATTGCCCCCTATGATAACTACAGTGGCTCGAAAAAACTCCCGTCCGCGGTGCCATTTTACACCAAAACTCACCTAATTAAATAATTTATTTCTATATAAATTTATATGTAAATAAATTAATAAAAATTAAAATAAGATAGATTTTAATAAAAAGTTTAAAATGTATAATTAGATTTTATTTTTAGATTTTTTTAAAGTGGGTATTTTTAATGTTTTATAAAAGATACTTAGGAATATATAAAATTTTATTTTTTAAATTTAGCGTTAAAAATCGAAAAAAAATCGGAAAATTGTTTTTTCTTCAAAAGAAAATAGTATTTATATATATATTTTAAATTTAAAAAGCTTTATTTTTTAAGGTTATTATTTAAATTTTTATATTTATTTTAATTTTTAGCTAAAATATTAAAATTTAAAGTTTTTTATAAATTTAAAAAAGAAATATTATTAATAAATTTTTATAATTATTTAACATTAAAATTATTATTTTATTTAATAAAACTAATATAAAACTGATTTTTATTAATTTATTATAATATAAAATTATATAATAAACTTTTATTTAAAATTTGCATTTTTTAAAGAAATTAAAAATAAAAGTTTAAATTTAAAAATAAATAAAATAGCTATAAATATAAAACTTTAAATTTTAAATGTATATAAGTATATATAATCATAATAAAATGAGTTTTTATTTTTCATTATTTTTTGTGGAGCTATAGGTTTTATTTAATTTGCTGGAAGTACTTTTTAGTACTTTCGCGGACGGGAGTTTTTTCGACTGACTGTAAGCTTAGGGGAATGGTTGGAAGGCGTTGCATGTCCTCCGCGTTGTTAGTGGTAGGCAGTGTACGGTACAGTGCCGCGTCACTCCGCCACAGGGGACTTGGCAAGTAGGTGTGGGTGTGTAGTGTATATAATGTGCCTGGGATCACGAACCTACAGCGGCCTAGCGTGGGAAGTAGTGAGCACCTCCGTTCCGGCACAGTGTCTTTGGTTGCCTCAACTTAAACCTCAACGCAAGGGCCGCGCAAAGAGGCGGCCAATGCGATTAGCGTTATTGCCGCTTTTGCTCAAGCTTGGGTCACCCTGCTCTTGGCTGTCAGGTGAGCATTAGGTATGTCCAAACTCTATGCGCCTCGAAACTGTGTTCAAAACGGTGGAGTAAGATGCAAGAAACCGTTTAATTATTATTGTAACTGATGGACCTGAGCCTTGTCGGTCATCAGTCACATGCCCTTGGCCACGGCAATTATACAGATTAATAAAGAAAAAGATTCAGAGATACAGTACGCACAACAGTCAGTCCAATCCAACAGATTCCATGTATTGGAATACTTGGAATATCTGTTGAATATACTTTATCTATGCAGCTTTTCGATTTTGTTCCAACTCTGCTCTTCACCTCTGTCAACCTTGATTGATAGTGTTATAAACCCACTCAAGTCTCTTTAATCCGTTCAAATGACACTCATTACGTTAGATAAATGTCATCTAAAATGCATCTTCAAGTCGGTGGTTATATATACAATGCTGCAAAAGAAGGTTGACAATCAGATTGTCTTCCCAATGGGATGACAGACTAAGTCCTTGCTCACTGCTAGCAATGTCAGAGAGTCTCATTTGCTATTTGAGTCATTTCCCTTCTTGGGTAATAATATATACAGCCCTGGCTGAATAATTATGACTGTAGCAGTGCTAGTAACAGATATGACATGATCAAATAGAGAATACTGACTCCAATATGCTTCCCTACATCCCCGCTATTAGCCAGAACCAATTATCAGGAAATTGTGCTGTCCGGTTTGTTACGGCTTGCATTTATGGGAATAAGCTTGTGTAGAACTGAGAGGTCAATAAGCATCAGCTCAGGCCTACTTTGCACATGTCTGCTCACGGTGTAAATGATGGATATCAATGGGGACTTCCGTCCACAGTGAGCTGCTGGCCAGCCCCGTTACGTACTGACCTGGCAACCGGCGGTAGGACTTTTGGGACCAACGCCTTAACACGCCATTCGAGACAACTCGAAGTCCCCGCTAAAGCCATATCTTGAACATCGATCCCTCCTATTAAAGAGCCCCGTAGCCTGGAAAGCTTACACTGACCTTGGAAGCAACCCTGCACGGTACTGTACGGGCGGCCTGCACCAGCACATGTTAGGTACGTTGTTTACCTACCTTGTACTAAGTAGATGCACCTAGCAACGTACGTACATACCTAGGTATATGTACATAACGCGCCGCCTCCAGCAGATCACAGTACCGGTACACCTAAGCCGATAACACTTGGAAGACCTACCAGCCTACCAGCCTCTCTTGCCTAGACTAGGCCGTTCTGGTTGCCCGTACCAGAACTCGTACCCTTCCCAGGTCATTCATTCAATTGAGCAGCAACCTTCTTCCCTTTCCATCCACCTCTCCAGTTCCCCCATCTCTACTTCTCCCCCATCACCGACCAACAGGAGAGATAAAAGCATCATCTCCTCCCAGGAACCACGCTCCGCCGCTTCTCCCTCGCCTGCGGTTTTTATCATCCATCGCCTCTTGAGTCCGCCCGAGTCCCAGAGCCGCCGCCGCCAGCCTGCCTCTGGTTACCCCTAATCCTCCTCCTCCTACGAACCTCGCACCTCGCATCCAAATCCATCATCCATCATCATGGCTGAGATCCGCCGAAAGCTCGTCATCGTGGGCGATGGTGCCTGCGGCAAAACCTGTTTGTTGATGTTTGTTGCCCGTGCCGGCCCTGCATCCCTCGCTCGCCTCTGCTGACCGTCTCGCCTCGCAGTGTCTTCTCCAAGGGTACTTTCCCTGAGGTAAGAGAGCGCCTCCGTCATCGTTTTCTCGCAACAATGCCAAGCCAAGCACGGCCGCCCGCGTCAAGCCCAACAACGATCTCCTGCCCTGCCCTGTCCCCATCCACCAACCCGCCCTTGAGACTGCTGTCTCGCGTCCGCTGTGTCCCTTGCAGCATGCATGCATCCATCGCGTCCTTTCGTGTCTCGCTTCACACCGGTCGGAGTCGGATGCATCCCCAGATTTACTGACCTCTGGATGTACAGGTCTATGTCCCCACCGTCTTCGAGAACTACGTCGCCGATGTCGAGGTTGATGGCAAGCACGTCGAGTTGGCCCTGTGGGATACGGCTGGCCAAGAAGATTACGATCGTCTCCGACCTCTGTCTTACCCGGACTCTCACGTTATCCTAATCTGCTTTGCTATTGACTCTCCGGATTCCTTGGACAACGTACAGGAGAAGGTAACTAAACACTCAACTGCAGCATATCTCCCTATCAGACAACGCGGTGTACAAAATTGACACGTGCTTAATTTATAGTGGATTTCCGAGGTTCTTCACTTCTGCCAAGGCCTTCCTATCATCCTCGTCGGTTGCAAAAAGGATCTCCGCTACGACGCCAAGACCATTGAGGAGCTTCGCAAGACTAGCCAGAAGCCCGTCTCCCCTGAGGAGGTAAGTTATTGCGACACTTTTTTTGTGGACGATCATTATAATTCTTCACATTACTGTGACAATTCATATTGTCTGGGCCTTTGTCTAAATCATAGACGGCTAATGTGTGGATTATAGGGTGAGGATATCCGCAAGAAGATTGGCGCCTACAAGTACCTGGAATGCTCAGCCAAGACCAACGATGGCGTCAGGGAGGTTTTCGAGCACGCTACCCGCGCCGCTCTTCTCTCCCGCTCCCGCCCCAAGAAGCACTCCAAGTGCAGAATCCTCTAAATCAATCTAAATACCCGTTGATGATACCTTTGATATCCCGGCCTGATTCAGCCTTGTCTTTGAATCTCAGTTGCGGGCAACGTACCCAGATGATCAGGATTTAAGCGGACGGAAGAGTTGAAGCGGTTCTGCATCCATAGTTTTTCGGCTGGAGTTTGATTCAATCCGTCGTCCGCTCTCGCATCTATTCCTCCGGCAGGCGTGCAACTCAGGCTGGCTTTCACACACCTTGTAGTTATAACTACGGGAATAATAGTGACGAGCGGTGGGACTTGGGGCACTCGATATACAGAGAGACCTGAGGATATAAACACGGACTGCTATTAGAGGAAGAGGAGGTTGTCTGAAAGTGGTGGGATTGGCGCTTTGTGCCTATTGTGCGTGCGTGCGTGCGAAGTCTGGCGAGTTCAGCCCAAGAGAATACGGCTATATCATAAACCTTTCTCCTTTTACACTGCTCTCTCGACTGTCACGTGTTAAATCAACCGGAGATGGGTGCTTGTTCCTAGGGTTATCGTTTTCTATTTATTGTTTGTTTTCCAGTATGGTTTGATAATGCACATGGTTTGGTTTCCTGATCCAAAGGTGTTTCACATGGTTCAGCTTTCTTGCCATAGAGCTGATCTGGACAAAGCCTTTTTCAAAATGCATGCATACGTAATGTATCCTTCACTTCTGTTCCAATGAGCACACATCCAAGGCCGTCACTGCCTGGTTCTTCCAAGGCGCCACAAACAGTAGAATCCTAATGAGTCACGGGTTGGTCTGCTGATGAGAGAAGGATTAAGCTAGTAGGTATCTCCCAGTGCCAGGTCCTAGGTTAATGCCATTCGCAGATGCCTCTATTTGCCTTGTAGCTGCTCTTGACTATTTCGTACCTGATTCTGTTCAGATTCTTACCTGTCTACTTCTTTCTAGCCTTTGTTGGTTTCTTGATTAGATTTTTCATCTCTTGAGTTCTATGGTGTCTCTTGGAAATTGATCATTTGCTAGCCCTCACATGATGAGACTAGCATCAATTTAAACTTTCGGGATAGAGAGCATAATTGATTTCTTTGACTGGGTACAATATACGTGAGGTATTTGTAACTTGGGATACTGAATGAATGAAAAGGGGAGCAGGAAAAGGAAAGTAGAACTTTGTGAAACTCAACTCGTTATTACAGACATCACCAATTCGGTGCTCGTCTTCGCTGCTGCTGTTGCTGCCGCTGCCGTTACTACTTCTCTTGTTATTGTTGCTGTTGTTTGATGTTGCTGTTTTATCCCACTTCACTTGTTTCTTCTTCCTATTGTTCTTGGGCCATTCCATTCCATCTACTGTCGATTCTGTTTGATAAAGCAAGAAAGCATGTCACCGACGCCTTCCCCTGGCCCGTACACCTCGTTACATAGCATTGATGTTCACTTGGTTGCACGTGCGTTGGTTATGTGGCGTGTGATGATGACGATTTGACATTTCTCCTCTCTCCTGATTCATGATCTTGAAGGACTTGAGATTGAAGAAGAAAATAAATTGATAGAAACACAGCCGCTTTCCCTCCCATCCCACCTTTCATCTGTGTGATGTCCTCCCATATCACCCTTGTTGATCTGCTCTTCCTATTCCTCCCCGCTTGCTTGCTTCCTTCAGAAGATTTGTGACATTGTCTCTCCCGTCCGTGGTAGCCGTGATCTGATCACAGGGAGGTTTGGGTTGTTTAGTTGGGGCATGTCTTTTGTAAGTCAAGTTGTTAGTTTGTCTTGTTGTCTGACCCCTTCTGCATGAGATGAAACTCGCATCTAGTTGGGGGCTGAAGGGATGCTGCTTGTATTGAAGGAGTGTTGTGGACAGATGAGAATAGTATGGCATAGATGGTTCAGGATAGAACTTACTGCACCGCATGCGCCGCAGGCCTTGGTCTCGCCTGAGAAGGAGGCGCCGCACTTGGGGCAGGATGAGTTGTGCATTTTCGTGGATTGGTTGGTGGTGATTTTTTTATTTGTCTGTTTCTCTGTAGCTTTAGTAGAGTTCCTTGGTCTGATCTGGTTTACTTTGCTTGAGGTCAGGATGTACAGGTGGGCAGGTAGGTGGATGAGCTGTTGTTTGTTTATCTGGCTAGCTTGGTGAGAGGGATTTGGGTCCTTGCTGGGCAAGAGCGAAACAGATGGTAGTAGTCAAAACTATTCTCTCGTCTGGCTAGTTTGGCTCTTGTTTCTTCACCACACTGAGGGTTGTAGATGGAGGTTGCCTGTATTTAGAGCATGCCGATGCAAACAAATACCCAGTGTGTGGTCTCTCTCTATATCTCTAACACCACATCCTTTACTTTCCAACCAAGGGAAGGAGAGAGAGAGAGAGAGAGAGTTGAATGAAAGGAGTAATGATGTACCAAAAGAATAGAGACACCGGGGGATAAATAGAGTAGACTCACCAGCGAAAAGGCGTGTGGTAACGTAGCTTTGCGAAGAGTAACGGGCGATATCAATAAGTTACAGAGTAGAAAGGAGATATATATCGGTATTATACTCGCGGTTTCGCTTCTCACTTATATATATTTACATCTGAACAGCGTTTATTTTCGGTCTTCCGCGCACACACGTGCAAACACCACATCCACACCCACCCACACCATCCCTTAACCCCCTCTCTTGCCCCATTCACGTAGAAGCGGGGTTTTCGGGGTCCTATTGCTTATCCCAAGTATCTACCATATACAACACCATATACAATAACACTGTCAGTACTTTACATCGAATCATCAGCTTTCAGTGGTGATACGACAGCTCTCATGTTTCCTCTGTATTGGATGAGACGAGAATTAGGTACGGGAAAGGCGGACTGGAATACCTACTTGTCTGCCCGCCCGCCTGCCTGCCTGCCCCTCTTCCTACTAGATCAGGTGGGCTAGATGGATGGAGATGCGGGTGACAAAGGTGAAACGTCTGGCCGTCTTGGTGTGGGCGAACTTGGGCGAACTGGTTACACTTAGTCGATCGCCCGGTTGGTCATTTGATGGCTTGGTTTGCGTGTGTGTATCTGTGTGTGGGAGCCTATCAATATTTTAGCTACTCTATCACTGTCTTGTTCGAGCTGCCTGCTTGTCTGCCTGCCTACTACGGATATGCTTACGGTGTGCTGTTTAATCCCTATTACCTATCTTTGTAATATGGACGAATCTCTTGTCTCTATCTACTTAGGTATTTGTCCGTCCGTCTCATGATCCTTCAAGTGGGGATCGGATCCGGCCGTTCTCGTATGTACGTCATGATCATGGTGTCCTACCTACTCACGATTAATTAATTATGCAAAGAAAACAAATACTGTTGAGTGTCTTGCCTGCACAAAGGGACTTCGCTGCTGCGTGTCGATGCTGCATACCTACTCACATGCAGCAGAGCGCATTTATTATTAGGTAAAATGATCGAGTTTCGATCCTGTAAAAGTGTTGACTTGCTATCTACTTAATACAGGCCTTGTATGGATGTAAAAATATCCGAAAAACTGCCAAAGTCTATACTGCCCTACCTACTTACACTTACACTTATATGTACGTACCCATACCATATATACATTCTGAGGTCCATATGATAAATCTAGAACACCATAACTAAGTCCGGCTCGGAAAACAAGAAAACAAATCCATAACACCGCGCTAAGCGACAAAGCCATACCGACAACCCTTTCCAGTCCTCTCATGTGTCTTCCGGTCGTACACCAGGCAAGAAGTAGCGTAGCGCAAGCCTCAACAAGCGACGTAATGTGAGATCTGACAGCATTAGTTTAGTTTGCTTTAGCCTACCTGTATGTAGGCCCTATCTATCTACCTACCCCGTGCGAGTGCTACGTGTTGATAATGCGACTCGATCAATTGGGTACATTCTTAAACCTTAGTGTAGTTCCATGGCTGCTTACATCCCATCCAATCGTGGGGGTGAGAGAGGCATGATTGGCTCCAGATACAAGGACACGTGAATCGGCCGTGCCGTGTACTGCCGTGTACGATGGCGGCGGATCCCGAATGTGAAGAGGGCGATGAACGATCTACAAGTGCCATGATCATATCCTCTCCTCGCATATGATAGGACTGACTCTCATACGCTCTTTCACGTGCGTGCCCTGCGGCTCTTAGAATATACGTCGGATGAGATGAAGAGAAACTATGTAGACATACAAGACATGGCTACGTATATATATATATATATAGGCACAGATAATGTAGGACTAAAGTCCAGCTCTATCAAATATTCCGTTGCTTTTCATTTAGCTTCATGTAAATCCTATTTTCTCCCCCTTTCCCAAGACAGATAGAGAAAGATATAAATACAAAAAGCCAGTCTAGCCTTCCCCTGTGAATCTTATAAACAAACAATAATAATGCCATGACTACCAATATTCAAACTGGCTGGTAGGCTACCAATATACCGGATCCCTTCTCCCTTCTATCGATTGTTTGCTTACACGTCTACCTAGTATAGATGCCGATACACGAAGATGCTGAACTGCTACAAATACATATACAGATTGAATCCAGGAAAAGACGCCTTTACAGACATTTAACAGGCTCGCCTTCGCCTATGAGACAAGAGTTAGTACAGTCCGTGCTATATGAAGATAGAATTGAGAAGTAGCACTTTACCTTTGATCATCTTGGCCCCAGTCTGCAGCACGCTGATGAGCATTATGGTGCAACCAAACGCCACGACGGCCATGGCAACATATGTCCTCCAGGACCTAGAACTCAACTTGATATAACACAATGGTGGTAAAATATACGCCAGCGCAGCCGCGCTCGTGGCGCCGACGAGCTCGAAGACGATGCCCAGGTCGCACGTGAACAGGCTGAGCGCCATGGCCGAGACGACGAGCGCCGAGCTGTAGATGAGGTGCAGGTTCATGTTGAATGGTTCGTCGGGGAACCAGTAGTTCAGCATCACCTCCCGGCAGACGAAGGCCTCGAGGGGCAGGGTAGTGAGCATGTTCAGCCCGAAACAGAGCCTCGCGATAGTCACCATCGTGTTGTCGGCCGGGAAGTTGTTGAGCACGTTCCCCAGCGTCTTGTCGCCGAAAGTTAGGAAACCCGCTAGGGCCATGACTAGACATGCGACCATCGATACACCCGTGGAATAATGCGTTACGGTTGAGAATCGGTCTATTGTGGGGGTCTTCAGCGAGCCGTATATTAGAAGGGAGTTGTGCTGGCAAACAAATGCTAATCATGCTAGTCAGCGCTGCTCGTGTATTTCTGGATTTCTTGATAGAAGAGTCAGAATGTTGTACATACCAAATGAAATGACGCCTATAGCCTGGAATATGCCATCGTTGATGGTAAGTAATGGAGTGGTAAATGAACCCCGTTCTTCTAGGGGAGTAAGGGCACCTTGTATGACAACGGTAGTTATAATGATGACCATGCTAACGAGAGCGAGTGCGCTCGCTTTTGCTAACTATTTCGCCTCATATTAGCACACTTTCGAAGAGCTAGATTGGGCAGACATGGGTTTCGTAGGATAGGGGTGTCGTACTTTGGCAATATCTCTGTATAGTGTTAATGGATAACTAATACCCAATATGAAAATGATAATGACAGCTCTTCTGTTTCCCAATAAATTGAGAACGGGAATCTCGTGCAGGTTCGGCCAGATGGCGCGGAAGACGGGGGGGATAGAGTCGCCGACGATGACACCGAAGGCGACCATGCCGCCAAAGGCAAAAGCCCACTGGGCGACGCTGATGGCGATGAGGCCCGACTTGCCGAAGCAGTGCTCGACGGTGCCCTGGAAGCTGCTGGCGCCGCTGAGCTTGCTGTTGATGACGATGAGGCGGATGGTCCAGTCGATGACGACGGTCAGGCCGATGAGCAGCACGATGCCCGCGGCGAGGCCGGCGTCCTTGAAGGCGTACGGCTGTCCGATGATGCCGGCGCCGATGATGCTGTTGGCCATGTTCATGAAGGCCGAGCGCAGTCCCGATCTGGGCCGGTTCCGCTCGCGTTCGGCCCAATCCTCGACGTCGCCGGCGCCGCCCAGACCATTGGCGACGGTCACAGAAGGCGCCTCGATGTCGGTCAGCAGCGGCCGCCGCGCAGTTCGGTCTCGTCCATCGCGACTCTCGGGCTCCAGGTCGAAGTAGTCGAACGAGTCGATGGGCGGGGCCGAGTCGGTAGAGTCGTGTCTGCCGTTGGCGGCAGGGGGGATGTTGGTCGGCCGTAGATCGAAGCGCACTCGATTAGGTGTTCTCGGGGTCCGGGGTCCCAGAGAGTCGTTGTCAGCGTCATGGCCGACGTGGCCATCGCCGGGATGCACTATAATGCCGTCCTCGTCGTCGTCATCATCACCGTCGTCGCCGTCCGACTCGCGACCGGCCAGCAGGCCATGGTGTTCTTCGTTCTTGGGAGGCGCCGCGTTGGGATGGGAATCGTGGGTGCGGTTTGCGACGTCGTCGGATTGCTCGTTGTCGGAGCTGCGGTGCGTGGCCTTGGCCATTTTGTTTGGTTGTCTTACCGCGGAAGCATCGTGTGCGAGGCTGAGTGATCTATAAAAGTCCAGCCAGCAGATGCAATTGTTGTTTCGCGAGCTGACGTGGTGGGTTTCGTATAACTAAGATAACTATAAGTAAGCTATTGTGCTAAACAATCCCATCCTACGGAAGCGGCATTGTATTGTACTGTACTTACTGTCTTAGGCAAGGGACTCCGTATCTACTCGTAGCTAAACCAGCCCGGTATGTGGATAACGCTACCTCTTATCGCCTGACGATAAACAACCCCTGAATTGAGCCGTCTTAAACCGCTGCCGAAGACGAGGGCTCCCTTCTTTTAGATAGTATT
Source organism: Xylaria arbuscula (assembly GCA_022385695.1). NCBI lineage: Eukaryota > Fungi > Ascomycota > Sordariomycetes > Xylariales > Xylariaceae > Xylaria > Xylaria arbuscula. The sequence goes on from MU279345.1 coordinate 1,111,583, forward strand.
TAGACAAGCTTTCAAGAAACAGGTGGTAACGCAGTGGTAAATATCGTAGAGTATGTTAATAGGTATCCGCACTAAGTAATTATTGAGGTCGTTTAGTATGTATATATAGTTCTACGTTTATGAGACTCTTTATCTGCTCCTGGAGCATGCTATAAATAGGTATGTTTATAATGATCGAATGGTTCTACAACACATAGAGAAACACACAAACTAAACATCGTATCTCTATAATCGTTTCACACGGTCTAAAGTCAACCGATCCCGGGAAGCGAATGGCTGTGTGTGTATTAAATGCTCTCTCTATATAGGTGTATAAACGGCTGGCGAGTAGTTATGTGTATAAATATACAAGCCACTGGCTCTATTTGCTGACTTGAGATTCCCTCCGGCGCAAAATCTGCGTAAACTCACTGCTTGCTCCATTTTGACCAACCGCCTCATGGGTATCATTCGTACTTTGTTTAATTTCGCCGTCTTTATCATCTTTTCAAGCGCGCGGCCTGGCGAGCGTTTCCTGCGTCCATTTCCAGGGACTCATGTTCGATTAGTGTCAAAATTTCGCAGAAATCGGAGTCCCAACGCAGATTCGCCAATATACTAGCGGCAAGACCCCGTACCCAATTCAGGTTGAACGGACCAGAGCAAAACATATAAGGGCTGCATGGCCCAACAGACGCTTAGGCAATCACCGCTACTATTGATAACACCGATACGAGTAATGCCATAGAGCATCCTAGATCAAATGTACTGGCAGATGAATCTGGTGTGGCACTTTCTGTCGCTTCTCCATTGGAAGCGGCCGCCGTTGGTGTTTCGTGTCCGTTCAATCCTGATGACGCATCACCTGTCTGGACAGCACTAGAAGCCGAATCAGATGACACGGTGGCGGCGGATGTTCCCGTAGGAGCTGTAGTGGTTGTGGTACTTGGTTCAGTAGACTTCGAGACTGCTTTAGCAGCGAATCCTGATGTTTTGTTAGTCGAATGCTTGACGAAAGCTGGTTGAGCTGGTACTAGTGGAACCTACCAATTTGTCCGTTGTCTACATCGAAGACGCTGTAGACATTCTTCAAGAACACATCGCCAAGTAACCATCCGCCAGAAACATACTCTATTCCGTAGATATTGCCCGTGCAAGTGCCATCACTATTGGGCCCAGAGATGAAATCTTTGGAAGACACATTCCAGCTTTCACCTGAAAAAGTGAAAGCTACTTCGCTATCGCTATCACAAGGGATAGTGTAAGTTGAGCCGTCACTCGTGGATGAGCCGGGGATCAGCTTATACATAGCCTCGACGTCATCAGGAGGCCCAAACACGAAACTTGTTCCAGTATCAATATATGCTGACCGCCCCGTGACACCAGCCGACTTGCCACTGATCGTGATGTCGTCCATGGGAATAGTCCAGGCGCTGTTGGATTTGACGGGTGTATATGTAATATTCCCTGTATACTTGGCCGGATCCACAGTACCAAAGACAATTTCCCCGTCATTGGTGCCATCTGAACTCCTCGACAAGCTGATACCAAACATGTTAGCATCGACTAACTTGGCTTCCGCAACGGCGCTGAGCCACGTATCTGTGCTAGTGGCGAGACCTAGGATACCATCGAATGGAAATTGGGTGAACTGATCCGATGTGGTATTAGCAACACCAAAAGAAAAAGTCACCGAGAGTCCGGCTAGGGCCAGGCTATCCTCGACAACAGTACCGCGGACAGAACCAGTGCCATACTCGACGGAATAGGCCGTGCCAGTGTCATTATATGTTTTTGAATCGTCAGGTCCGAACGTGTTGTGCGTGACGCATGATTTCGATGTACAGGTTGATCCCATAACCCAGGTTGTGCTTGCACCCGTGTCGAGAAGCATGTAAAGCTGTTTGCCTTCTGATCCAAGCTGTACCTCAGCAAAATATGAGTAGTCAGTTCCATCTTGGTCAATGCCGGCGCTATGTTTAAACGTTGGGTCTTGAGCCTTGACGACTTGGTATCCAGTCGTCCTCTCGGCAATTGCGGCACTGTCCTCAGTATCTTGACTAGCACCCCTAGGAGATCGGGGAGTGATGGTAGTTTTGAATTTACTGGACTGTAATGGATTCCACGGTTAGCAATAGCTTATCAGGCATTTCATGTCTGGGGTGCTCACAGTAGTAGCCTTCTTGACCAGCCTGAACGTAACAAATCCCTCGGAAGTCGGGTCGGCATCTTCACTCCTGGCATCATTGCGACTTTCCGGCACGCCTAGCACCAGCGCATGTATGTTCGTGACCCATAACGAGAGCTGAAGCAAAATCAAGACCCAATGCATCTTGATACACCCTACACCAACAACCGAGTCTTCTACTCAGTCCCACAGCCTTTTTCTCCAGAACACCCGTCCACAAAAGTCGTCGGTAGAGCCAATGCTATTTGACAAGCGAAGCGAGAGAGCCTATCGTCGAAAGCGAGAGTACAGACCAAGGCAATTAACTTCGTAAGCGGCCGGTTGCGTCAGCAATGTTGAGATCCGGATTGTATATATAGTTTTGTAAAGCAGGCGACCGAGTGCCAGACTCCGAGTCCCAAGATTATGCAACGGCGAAGCTGTAGGTCGTCATTGGTAGAAGCAAAACGATAGAATGGCCTGTCGGCGAGGACGTCGACAAGAGGACCACGAGCGAGAGGATGACCGAAGAGAGATGCGCGGGAAAAGTCCGATGATAAGGAATGTACAGCCCTTAATAGGTTCACTAGAGGCGAGGATCGCTATCCAATATATGGCGACTTGAATTCCAAGACAGACATGCGGTATATGAGACAAAGAAATACAGATAGAAGCGCCACCTTTTACCCCCGAGTTTAGTAGTGGCAAAGAGAGAGTACCGAGATAAAAGTATAAGACAAGAAGATGCAAACGACTAATGAATTAGCGGTTAGGTATTAGTCTAGTATGAACGCATTGGATTAGAACAACACCAACAACGACGACAAGACTCAACAACTCTCCAGACTCGAGGGGCGAGGGATAGAGTCGAGAGAGATGGTGGAGAGATGGAGATGGATAATGAATCGTGCCAGTGGAGAGGCGGCGGGCTGGGAACGACTCAAAAGCGCATCTTCGACTCGTGTAGACTCTACCAAGTACTTACATCTACCGTGCACTACCGTACTTACTATCTGTAGGTATTCTGTTGTGTGTGTACTGTACCTCAACCGCGAAGCGATCGGCAACCATCGAGCTTGGCGGTCTGGGTCGCCTGCTATCGACAGATTACGCTCACGTCCCAGAGAGAGCCAAAGAGAGCCAAAGATAGTCGACTTTCCCCTTGTGGCCGCCATGGCTTGCGCCCACCTGCTCTACCGGGATTGCTGGGAGCATTTCGGCCGGCGCTGCGCCGGGTAGGATTGCTTTGCTGCGCTAGGATTGCTTGCAGCTGGGGAAAGCAAAGCTATCGACTCCATTCACCAATTGCTGTTCTGGGCTTGCCATGACCCACCGTCAGGTACGGGAGGCGTCATTATTGGCCACGACCCCGGTCCGTGTAGGGGTGGAGACAGATGTGGGGACTCGAGCCTGCGCGTCGTACTTGTGCGCTTCTCGACAAGTACTGTACTTCGCAATCTGCCAATCTGCCAGACCCCTGCTAAGCCCGCCCATCAAGACCCATGACACGGTAGATCCTGTCATTGGTTTGCCGTTGTCTCCATTTTCCATTTACATTTATACGGCTGGTGGCATGTCGAAGAAACCGGAAAGCCAGGATACAGCACGCATGAATATAAATATACACGAGCATCATGAATACATATGTAAACAAATTGACAACACGACTAAACAACGATCAGATGTTTTTCATCTTTGAACTCTAGGCTGCAGTTGCTTAGCACTCGTTTACGGCACCAGCAACTATCCTGTAAACGCATGACGAATCATATCACCTGCCTGCTCTTTGACCACTTAATCATGGTCAAACTCACCTCTAGCTGTTTTGAAACATGTCAAGTTCTCATGAGTCAAATATTTGAGAGCCGTTACCACGATTGTAGCGTTTTAAGGTTCAGAGCTTACCTGGCAGCTCGCCTAGTACAGGACTATGCGAAGTACTACTAAGCTAAGCATCTACATAGCCGAGACTCTGTCAGCTAGCAACGTCTCTTCAACGCCTCAGCTGCTAACGCCACTAATTATTCAGATTCCACTACATGTTGGGACACAACATACGTAAGCGTCTGTGCCCTGCAGTAAGTATGAATAGAATATGTTTCAACTTTCAACGGCTTTCTCGGAGCCCACAAGCACCCACCGCGCGCTTAACAAACGGAGAATTTTGTTTATCATAGATGCGAGAATTGTTATCGTTTGACCATATTAATAGGTCATAGCAAGTATACTGTACGTTGTACCGGGTTAATTTCATCGCTTACTGGTAGGGAATCCGAGTGGACTATTTTGTGAAGAGCCACACTAGCGGCTGCTGGGTTAAGGGGGCGAAGCAGGGGTGCTCTCCACGGTCGGCATTCTCCTTTTATCGCGATGCAGGGGTAAGTTATACTACCCATGCACAAATTGATTGCAGTTAGGCTATGTATTGATGAATGCATACCGGAGTATCTACAGTAGATAGATACCACGCCGCCATTATATTCGCCTTTGGATAATTTGAAAGTATGCCTAGTTTTGATACTTATTACCTTTATTCTACATGTTACTCTCACAGAAGTCTTGTACATCATCCAGATATGGGAGACCTGAGAACTAGCATCGCGTACGCGTCATGTAGCAGTGGAATCATGTTTATCTAGAGGTAAAGAAGTGTCTAAGAGGCTAGGACTAGCCCTTCGGCTATCAGCATTTGCTTAGACAGTTCAGTGTTTCAAATACAATGGCTAGCGTTCTGTTTCATCAGTTGATCTTTTTGATATGACCAGTAGCAACACATAGCATTGCGGAATGCAACATTACTGGTGATCATTGACGATAATCATCATGATACTCGTACCCATACTGTGCGCTCGAATTGTTGAGTTTCAGCATGATAATCTTGTAATACCCTTCAGGATTTTCCGACCTATTAATACTCAAGCGCGGTATTAGCTGTGTACTTCCGTATGTAGTGGACTATTGCATCTAGTCAGTTGTGTTTGCTGAGTCCGATTTAAAGTTTGCCTGCGCCTCTGCTTGTTGTGTTGTCGCAGAATTAGCTCTTCCCATATCTACCACCAAGGCAATCAACCAATTGCGTTGATCGGAGAAGACACGGCTTTGTAGACGTCATCCCTTCAAGCTAAACAAGTGCCCCTGGACGCTCCGACAAGTTGGCTCCTTTTGTATCAACTACCAGGTACCAAGTGGACTCAATGGCACTTGTTTAAACGTGGCGATATCCGCACATCGTAGATAGCGCGGTGTCGTGATGCCATGTGTATCAGAAGGTAACCTGAATGATGTGTAGCCAGCTTTGTGGTAGAAGACAAAGTTATTCCCTAGTTTAGTGGCAGAGGCCCGGGGCAGTAGTTCTTCGGCCCCTCCTTACAGGGCTGAGTTACTGATTCGTGAACCCAAGTGAACGGGTATACAGAATAGGAGCGGAGAGCGGTGCGTTTTCACTTCAAGTCGCCTTTGGCACACCATACTTATCACACCACCCTCGAGCCCTGTTCATAATCGTCAACTGAGGAGAGCCGTGTGGTACCGTCGCGGAGAGTCGGTCATTTGTAGTGATAAATCGTTTCAAGTCTTGCTCGCTAGCGTCTCTTGCTATTATCGTGCGCAAGAACACCCAAACTGACTCGTTTGTCCAACGAAATGACTCGGTCAGAGACAGGACGTCATCGAGAACAGATGAGCAGATCGATCTGCGACTTTCCTCATCTTGAATCCTAGAGATACAGTCCAATAGAAAAGCCCAACCCGAGATGTCGGAATGGTGCCTCAAACAAAACTCTTTCACATCGAGGGCGACAGTGGCCGCGAGACTCAGGTCGCGATCTAATAACAGCCGAGCGTGTTGCCACGCCACATAATTACGAGGGTGACGTTCTCCAGCGACCATCACCACCTGTTTGATATCGTACCGAATATCCAAGGAAATACCTATTTTTAACCCGGTGGTGATAAGCCAACGCCGGTGTGACCAAAGAGTCGGTGATTTGGTGTGACGATGCAGTCTAGCGGTGAGCAGCGTATCAACAAAACGTTGTTCTCTCTTCAGAGCGGCCGGCGTTAGATTCCCGGAAGTCGAGAGAGCACGTTTCCGTATATTAGCAGCTGTCAGATGTTCTGGGTCCATGAGTAAGGCGATGGTGGTTGCAGCTAAGACGTCGTTGCTGATGACTTCGCTGGCATTTTCCACATGACGCTGGAGGATCTGGCGAGCAAAAAAGAATGCCTGAACGAGTCGCAACTTGGGAATCGCTATGGCGTTTCCCTCCTGGAGGAAATTGACACCAGCCTCAAGCGGATAATGTCCTCCAAGAAAATCAATTTCAAGTAAGCCAGAGTCAGGTAACCTCGCGAATATACTTGATAGATCATTATAAACGGGTTTTGGATCTTCTGATTTCAATTGCGAGAGTAGGTCTTTGTCTAGAGCTCTTGACATATTGGGTTTAATATCTTGTATACGAAGTGAGCAGCATTGAGAGTGACGTCTGGAAGGGCAACCTCAACAATATCCACATACATAGAAAGTAAACGTCGTGGTAGAAGAGCTTAAGGAGGTGGGATGACATGGCGGGGTAAATCCCTATAAATACATATATGGCCTATTGATTCATATCGATTACTGCTCACCTTATCAGCTCCACTATGATGTAGAAGAGGCCACACACCAAAGTCCACGCCTTCATCAGCGAGAGGTCTCACTTTCTTCAAGCCCAACCCGCGTTTGCTGCGGCACTCTTCTCCATACACGAGAACAAGGCCTTTTTGAAAAATGCCGTCCTTGCTTCTTGTCGTGCTCGTGGTTGAGGTGGCTGTTCACCTAGTAAACACCATCGGGGCCGCAACTATCAACAACATGGTATGTCCTATGACAGGACCCAATAGCACCGTATTATCATCTAGCTAACCGCGTGCTCGCCCAGTTATGGAATATCTACCTAGCCTTGCCGACAGAGGTATCGAAACAGGCGGACGAGAAGAATAAGCTTCAGAAAGAATACCTTACGATTCGACGTGACCTCAATGCTACCAGCAGCCAGGACCAGTTCGCGAAGTGGGCGAAGCTCCGGCGCCAACACGACAAACAGCTGGAGCAGCTCGAGCAGATAAGTGAGTGTCTGATCATCTATCACCGTCAGGAGATGAGAATAATACTAATTTCCGTCTCTCCCGCCCAACAGAAGCTTCGAACGATGCCTCGAAAGCCAAATTCGATCGCACCGCCGGAATTATACGCTGGTGTGGTACGTCGGGAATCAAGTTTATACTGCCTTGGATCTACGGGAAGGAGCCTATGTTCTGGCTACCAAGCGGCTGGTTCCCATATTACGTCGAGTGGATATTGTCGTTCCCACGAGCGCCTCTGGGCAGCATCAGCATAGTATCATGGCAAACAGCTTGCGCAGCAGCGGTTCTCCTCCTAAGCGATGCCATCAAGGCGATAGTCCTCTCTGCACTAGGCACGAAAAAGGTGGCACAGCAACAACCTGCGACGTCTACAGCTGGACCTGCATCGGAGGGCAAGAAGAACTCATGATAGGACGACGCGGATCACACATAGAGAGCGGAATAGAGTATAAAAAGCATGTCTCTCATCTATTTTGACGCAGAGTGTATCATTGCGCAAAGGCTAGGACTCTGTAACACGATTGAGATGACTCTTGGCAGAGTACTTTGGGTCGATCTAGGCATGCTTTTTGACTCTAGCGACCACCGAGAAGAAAGATCGCCAAAGCTTCGAAAGTGCCAAAAAAATAATCTCACGTATCTTACCTGCTTCGCTGCCTCGCTGCTACGCCACTAACTCAATGTGAATAGCCATGGAAGAAATTAACACCTCTAAGTAATCCTTCCAGATAGATAGCGTTCTAATCAAGCCGTGCGCAAAGCCTCGGAAAAGCCTATTTAAAAGCATATTCCATGGTCACAAGATAGTGGTTTGTGAGATGTGAAGAAGAAGGTAGAAACGAAAAACACGGTAGGAAAATTTATGAAGGAGAAGAAAAGTACGGTGGGCGCGACTAGTGAGATCAAACCAATCAGATACCGCAAATCTACACTGCAGGTACGTATCTAAGCTAGTCGGTATTAGCGGGCTTTCTGAAGCTGAACTAGGTAAGGAAGGTACAGAAGAAGGTTTAGGTTATCGGATACCTTACAACATAACCTACCGCTTTTGGCTGCAGGGTCGGTCGCCTATGACGAGGCCGAGGACAGGGAGGGACATCTGGCCTCACTTAAACAAAGAAGACATTGCATTCTCTCGACGCAAAAAGATGAATAACTGCATCGACTCTTTACACCCAGCAGAATGAGAAGAAGACAAATATAGCAAGAAACCCGCCATGGCTACCATGTCTGTACCCATATCGTGGGGGACGTAAGTAACGCCGCTCAACTGCAGCCCTCGCATCTCGCATCTATTATCTGCCTATCAAAATGAGACAGTTTGACTGACCTGACTTACACGGGCCGCACAGCATCAAGTCCCTCCTCATCGTTTTCAGCCCTATAATCATCCCCAAGGCATTCGAGTACTACCGCCGCTTTCGCGCCTCCTCACAAGCCACGAAACAACGCACCCAGTCGTCAATACCCACGTCCGCAGTGCGCTCCATCTGGATCCTCGCCGCAGCCTCTCTCATACTCTTCGTCCTCGCACTCCCGTTCTTCGCCCCCGAGAACATCTTCAAAGCCACCAGCTCGCGCATACGCATCCATACAGACGTGATCTTCACCCGTCTGGAGAACATCCGACCAGACAACAGGCTGACCGAGGTTGACGATGCCCTGCGCGCCAAGTTCGTCAGTATCGAGGGCCGATTGCTGTACCTGCAGTATGGCCCTGACGTGCTTGCCTCGTGCCCCTTCTGCTCCTCCAAGGAACCCACGACATACTTATACTACGCTATGCCCTCACTCCTGGCCCCATTCCTCGTCAATCTCGTAGTCGTCAGCCTCGCGACGTCCGGCGCCATAGCCGGTCCAGAGGCCACACAGTGGCGATCGTTCGGCGTAGTTGTTACCGCTGCGCTAGCCATAATCAACCTTTTCGTAGTGGCATCATACCGCCACAACGCCAATGCACACACGAGCCGCGTCGACGACATCGACATGTTCTTCTGGAAGATGCGCACAATACGGTACCTGCTACTAGGCGTCCTGGACGCAGGTCTCGCAGGCGTCGTCTGGTTAACCGCCACGAACAGATTCTTCGACAGTCCGCTGAGCCCCGCAGCCCGCGTCGAGGCTGTGACGCGCCGGCTGCTGGCTACCAAGAGCAAGTTGAGCGGCGTGGGCATCGTCCGGAACACGAACCTGCGGGACGAGGACCTGCGGGCGCGCACGGCGACGTACTGGGCGCACGAGGGCCAGGTCATGCGTGAGGTGATGGAGGAGCGGGAGGTCGTTGAGGGCGTTAACGATGCTCTTGCCAACCGCATCAACATCCAGAATATCTCGCGCGATGCCGAGAACTACGCGCTGAACATGTGGCCCAACACCACGCCGTCTAATGCCCGTCCCGTCAGATGAGTATAGAGAGCATCTGCATATTTGTCAACCTGATGACAAAGGCGTTCATGGCTGCATGGTTTTAGGAATTTGACTTGGGATAAGGTTATCTTTACTGCTAGTGTCACGATTTGCTATTTGAAGTAAATTATATGCTCTGAAAAAAGAGTTGTCTTAGGAGTAGAAAATACTGCTCTAAGACTAGATTGAGCAGTCCTTCAAATCCTTAGAGACGGATAATAATAAACCATTACAGATACTATCCACCACAACTTTAGGCATTGTCCAACTCTGGTATAATTTTCACGGTAGCCTTGCTTAGAGCACTTAGAGCCCTTTGTCTTCCTAGATAAATATGCCCGTTGTTTCTAAATACGTCAGTGTGATGGAAAAATGTCCGCCCATCGATGACGGCTCCAATCAGAATCATCCAGTTCTCTAGCATCGAAGAGGAGTCTGCCGACATGGCCATTTCATAGAAACACGGACAGCGATGATATCTAGCACCTAAGCCTGCGTGGCCGGTAGAAAAGGGGTCGATCCTGTGGGAAGCCCCTTAGGCAACCTGGATCATACCTCCTAGATGGAGTAAGTTCAGCGGCATGAAATAGCCCATTCTTCACTTCTGCGAACACGAATCATGCCTAGCCAAATCGTCACCAACGTGGCTCTTGTCGTTCAAGGTACTTTGGTCCAGGCAGAGTTCGAACGATGTCCTTTGCGAAGTTGCGAAGGTATGTGAATGCCCAAGCTGGATTTCAAAGCAGGGATAAGGACATAAATCGGGTGCCTCCTGATTCGAATCGATATCTCAAGGGCACAATACGGATCTGACCTCACTGGACCTACTCTACAGCGCTCACGACTTATCATTTCCTGGATATACCGAGAGCGAAGAAAAAGCCTCAGGATAATTGGCTGCTAAAACAAACCTACATGGTGATACGCGAGCTATAGTCTAACGGGGCAGTGAGTCTACAGTGAGATGAAGCACTTTAACCCCGGAACTATCTTGCCAGGCAGACAAATGAATAGTGCTACGCGAACTGCACCAGATGGCTACGTGCTGATGAGTTACGAATCCAAGTCAGCTCTACAGCCCGAGCCTATGTCTCTACCTGCGTAGTCTCTACGACGTCTTGACGCCCAATCTATTAGCCGAAGGAGAGCAGCACGGCCAGTACTGTAGCGTTGGAAGAGGCGTGAGACAGAACATCTTACCTATGAGAAATTTGATAGCCTGTGGGATACGGCCATAGGCGGCCGTTGCGTTGCCCCTGTGTTGTACGGAAGTGTCACACGTTCTGAATACGAGGCTGTAGGCCTCGGTGATATCTACGGACGTAACACACGATGGAAGTGGGGATGAGAGATTGTGGTAGGCATATCCAAAGAAAAGGGGCTTCTTACGCCCTCTGGCGGCTCGATGGATTTCAGGGGCCGTGGCTAAAGGGAAGGTTCTTGAATAGCCACCAGTTTATAGAATAATTCGCCTCACGGCAAAGTCGAAGCAACAAACCCTGGCCATAAAAATATTTTAATCAAGTTAATAGTTTTTAAAAGCGAACAAGCTTACATATAAACTATAATTAAACATATTAAAAATAATAAATACTAACTATATTATATTTATTTTTTTGTTATATGCTGAACGTAAGGCTATATGAGATCACCTACTACACACCTCTTTCATTTTGGTGTTTTACCTTTTTTAAGCTTCAGTTTTGTATGAGACCTATTGTATGGAACACACTTTCTATTGTATTTAACCTAGTTATTTTCCCATTTGTGACATTTTAAATTTTTAATTTTTATATAATAATTTAAAAGTTTTTATTAACTAGTTATTAATAATATCCCAAGAACATCAAACATCGAATAGCGAGTGGCAAGGCCTAGCAGGTTCTAATTATCTAATGTCAGGAACTTCACACTTTGGGGTAAGTAAAGACACTTGTTGTGGCACGAAGGTCTCAAAATCTTAGTAGGCAACTATCTAACTATATACAAATATCTCTTTGTACTCTGTAACATCTAATTACGGCAGGTTACAGTAGGATATAATAATCCAGGAGGATCTTATCTCAAACCAGCCATCATCTTCTGTTGTATGATTAAGTCAATTGCCAGGTCATAGCATTGTGAACTTGGCATTCTATTCTTATGGCCGTTGATACGGTCGCTCGAAGCTATTGGCTAGACAGCAGCGACTTGAATGTTGGAATGGGTATAGGTTGGCTGAGCAGTTCGCCTTAATCAAACGATGCCACGAGAGTAGTTACCGCCCCTTGTTACACGTAGCGAATACGAGGCTGCAAGTCTCAGACCCTCTGAAACGCATCTTCCTGTCTATTACTGATATTCTTCCTGATGTCCTACGTGAGGCTATTCTGCCCTCGCTTAGCTGAGACATAGGCGCCGAGATCGAAGGTTTACCCTAGTGCCTAGAGTTGTATATAGATTCGTAGCCTAGCTGTCTGAACGGAAGAGAATCCGAATGGTTAAGGTCTTAGGCAGCTATAAAAGATTATTGTATTCTGAATAGAGTCAATTCCAAGCCCTGAAACCAGCTCTTGTTATAACCCCCCCAAACGATAATACTACACTACTACACTACATCAATATCAATTCGGTGTTCTTGATACAAGCTATGCTAAGAGAGTGTGCCCGAGATTCCCAAGGGAAATAAGTAGAATATCAATGACCACCGTTTCACCCGTGGCTTTGTTTCCCTTCTCTCCATCCCGCTTAGAGTGTAATGGTTTGGGGTTTCTATTTTCTTATCCCTGAAATCCCATTCATTCTACCCTCTACACTCTATCTTGCTCTGATTTCCATCTGTCTCTTCATTGACGCCAGCATTACACTACAAGATCCAGAGGGCATCGAAAGCTGTTTGTAGGCAACTATCGCCTCCCAGTTTGATAATGTACGACAATGAGGAGGTACACATTAATGACCCGCCGCATTCTTTCGATCCGCACGGCTATCCGTCGTCTCACCGCATCCTCCAGTCAGAGCAAGCCTCGAACCAAAGACACGAGAATGATATCCTAGCACCCCACCACAAGGTATTATGGAAGTCTATATGGCTTAGTAAGAGAATCCTAGTTTTATTCATCGGATTGTTCACCGCGCTTTGGATATCAATTCTACTACTTTGGCGTTACGACATAAAACACAATGGCTTTGGTATCACTCTTTCCTCAACTCACCACCCGTGGGCTCTAGTTATATATATAAATCTCTATATATATAGCCCTACGCTACTATTAACGATCATCGTTAGCTTTTGGAGACAAGTTGACTACTATTGCAAGATTTCTCAACCATGGATGTCAATGGGATTCCATATATCTGATGCTAGGAAGAGTCTGCTCCTGGATTATATTTCCCCATTCGAACTAAGAAGTCTTTACAAAGCAACCAAAAACCGTCACTGGGCGGTCGCAGCATCGAATCTTGGTTTTGTGATCTTGAAGTTTATCACAGTAATCTCTACAGTTATCCTTCAACCGTCACCTACTCTACTGTCAAAAACCACTCCGGTTACAATGATGTCTCAATTCAACGAATCCACATTCTGGGATTTTGTCACGCCATATTCCGAAAGACCGGTTTTCGACTTTATTAATCGGGAAAACTACCCATATATCAAATCTAAATTCACCGTTTCCTCGTTTGATCCGTTTGTTTACGCCGATATTGTAAGGGATGGCATTCGATTACCAAATGGAACACTGGCTGGAAACGTCTTCTAAGACATCGACATGCTAGGAATAAGCGGAAACGTCACAAGCTTACGGACAAAAGTGACAGCATTCGTGTCAAATGTTACCTGCGAAACTTCCACTACGACGCCTGAACAACACCTGGCCAAGGATTGGTGGCAATTGCTTTCACCCCACGCGACTGTTGAAACACCATCATGCTCTGCCAATCGCTTCGCAGTTTCAGGATGGTTAACGAATGAAGTTCATAATTACTGAACATCATCCACATTATATTCTGGCACGTACTTTTATCCCCGTGAATTGTTCAAGAAACAGCACATCGTCCCGAAGTTCGGCTATAAAGGGGCTAAACTTATCTAGCAATTACGGCCTACTAGATACTCGATTAACCTTCATCATGCACAACTTCACAATTCCGGACTATCCTTTCCAACCTTACGCAGATCCATTTTTCAATCATACCATACCCGTGGGCTCCACGTTAACCAGGAGCTCCGCCGTGGTGTGCAAGGTGAACTACGACCTTCGACCAGTTTACCTGACGCACTACCCGGCCAATGGAACAATATCTCTAGATATTTCTAAGCTAGAACCCTCAAACACCAGATTCGAGAATCTGACAGAGTCTGATTTGGGCGAAGCCCTCTTCACAATGCTTGGACTCCACGGAGATTTGCCCTTAGCCATAAATGTTTTTGAGTTGATGAAAGACAATACGAAGAACTTTCCACCGGGCTCTGAATTCGCCCCTTTTATGGACCCCGTGACATTGAAATCATCCGCATCAGCTGTACTGGAGGGTCTCATGGTCCAAATGATACAGCAATTCACTCTGGTTCCAGGAGCAACAAATACGAGCGGTACTGTCCTTATCACGGAGGACAGAGTTCATATTCAACCTGCTTTATTGTGGATTATGGTCACTTCATTGATCATATTGAGCGCCTTGCCGCTTGTCGTCCTGGTTTCGATACCAACTGGCACTGTCTCACAAGATCCGACCTCGGTTGCCACTCTCGCTTCGATACTGACAGCAAGTACTAGACTACAACCTTTACTGAAGGACACCGCAACTTTACGAACGAGTGAACTTACAGATTGGCTTGATGGGTATCTGTTTAAAACAACGGTAAATCCACATGGGATTTCATTTTCTATCGAGCCGATTGGAAGTGCACCGCTTTATAAGAAGGCTCCAACTGCTCTTGTTCGGCGTAAGGACCAAGCAAAGGGTATCCATGTATCGCGCTCCATGCAGCCCGAGGATGTGAGATACAAACATGGGTCCTGGATATCAACCACTGTGAAATACCCCTTTATCACTTTGACCTTTGCTCTCCCAGTCATCGTTATTGGAGTTCTGGAACTTCTTTATCAGCTCTCCGAGCGTAATCATGGCCTTGCAGCAACGGATAGAGGGCTGAAAGTCTATGCCGGCTATTCCACTAGCGTTGTCACTGCTGTCATATCCTCAACGCTGAGTAGTGTCGAATTTGCAATTGCATCTTTTGCTCCCTTCCATGTTCTATGCAGACGGAAAGAACAACTTCCAGGCAGTACGCGGTTGAACCTACTCGGAAACATGCCTCCATGGGCAACCTACTATGCATTCCGCCACGGCGAAATTGCAGCGGCCCTCTCAGGCATCACGGGCTTGATAGGCAGTATTTTGACAGTCGTTGCGTCGGGCCTATGGGTAGACAGACCTCTATATTTCACTTCTGCTATCAACACGTCTCTGGCGACTACATGGGATGTCGAAAGGCCGAAAAATCTTGGTGCATACGACAATGCCGCCAGCACATTCGCAAGGCTACACTTTCAAGGAGGCGAGCAACCTTTAGGAATATGGCATGACCTGGTATTCCCCGCGCTGACGTCGTTGGAGGTATCAACCCGTAGCATCGATTCCAGATGCAGTGACCCAGCCACAGCGGCGTCTTGTCAGTTTAATTTGACGTTGCCAGCCCTTCGGCCACGACTTGTCTGCGAGCCAGTTCCATTGGACAGAGTTGAAGTAGGCCAGGAACTAGTCGAACTTGATTTCCCTTTCTCAATCACTCTTCCCAAACAATGTTCAAAGCCTTTACCCACCTACTATATTGAGCCGGATAATACTGGTGCCCCTGACTGGATTGGATATTTTGCCGAAGTGGCCACTGGGTCCAGATTCATCAATGACACGAGCAGTTCAACGTTGCGGAATACCTCGTCTTCCAGTTTGGATCGTGCCGGCTGCCCGTCCATTTCCATCGATTTCGGTGGCCCATTGGGAGATCGGATCTGGAAAAGCAACTTCACCGTCTTGGCCTACCATCAAAAGCTGGAGGAGGTTCCAACGACTGTCAATTTTGTTCATCGTGCTGCGGACGAGGGACTAATTGGAGCTAGCAACCTGCTCCAAAGCCCGGTCACCCAAGAGTCAAAAGCTAGATATCTGATCAACGATATCGACGGTAGCGAATCGTTCTTCTTCTCTGGCCTATCACCTCTCTTAGAAACACTGCCGAATACAGGATTTAGCAGCGTAAATAATACTACACTCGTCCTTGACCCCATTTTTAGTGCGCTCGTCCAAGGAGCAAACTTAACGACACTCCGGGAACTGTCAGGCCCAAACAAGACAGACAAGCTCATAAACGCAGTTACTGATTTCTACACGGCGTACATGGCCATTATTATGAACAGCGAGCCTTTTCGCAAGCCGGCGAAGAATGGGTCTCTTTCAGACACCCAAGCTTTGCTTAAAGGTACTGTAACGCCGGAAATATCTAGGCTCACGGTAGCCTATCCGTCTAAACTGCTACTTTAATTCATGCTTGCTATTATCATCGCGTTCAGCGCCGTGGCTACATGGCTAGCCGAACTCAGAGGAATGCTACCACGGAACCCGTGTTCTATTGCGAGTGTGATGGCACTTTTGGCTGGTAGCTCTCTATGTGATCGGGAAGTTATTCCCTTAGGTAGTGAGTGGAGAAGCCAGCGGGAAATGGGGGAGATAATCGAAGCGCATAATGTGAAGCTAGGGTGGTGGAATGGGGAGCACGGTGGGCAAGAAGGCGAGGAGAGAGGCCGTTTTGGTGTTGATATCGGTAATCCAATTAGTTTGGGGTTTAAATTACGTAGGAGAAAGAAACACGCCAAGGAGGCTTAGTGCATGTATATGCATGCAGTGGTACTCATCATCCTCATCTCATCTCGAAGCAAAGAATCACTAAAAGTTTCAAAGAAAGGGGTATGCGAACAAATACCCAGAATATATCTCTCTCGGGACGTTGCATATTCTTTACGCTGTTATAACAGTATTGCTAACACAGTCGGTCGAAGCCCGACTCGCTTTAAGATGCAAGAAACAGAGAGGCCGCATTCCGATGATAACAATGATCTGTCAGATAAGACTAGCAACGTGGGCCAGCAGCTGCAGTACAGTGCCTGAGCAAGAAAAGGGGGGAAAGAGAACAAGAAGACATAAAAATCCAAAAAATAGAAATGCAACAAACAAGATCATATAAGCCCCCCTCCGATCACTGAATGATACCCTGGTTTCCCCAGTAATGTCCCAGTTTGCCCCGTTGAAACGCCATAATGAATGCTTTGCCGGTTTTGTAATCTGTACATTGTAGCTTTGATATGTTGCGAAGAGACGCACAGGTAGATAGAGATGCTTGAATAAAGGAAGAGAGAAAACATGGCGGTGGATCGAAGCAAGCACACCAAGTGATTCAACCACCTTTGGTATCCGATTTGGGCCCCGCTGCTATACTCGACATGCTCGCCTTCCTTGATGGACCCTGGGAGCCCTCTTCTACGCTTCTTTCTAGAAAACCAGCCCAGAGTTCGCCGAGCGACTCCTTGTTGGCCGAGGTGGGAGTGGGCTCGGAGAAGAACTCCGCATTCAGGGATGGCGTACTAGGTGTCCTGTGGAACGGAGACGTAGGGAGACGGAGAGAGTTGCTGGATGCTCCTGGACGTGCCAGCCCGGCCTGTTCTCTTTGCTCGTCTGTCCAATTAAGTAAACCGGCAATGATTTGGAGAATCTGGAATTTTCTGGCATCCGAACGGTCTAACGCAAGGAATTGGAGAAAGTGATTTGTGACAATTTGCCTGGATAGTGTCAGTGGTGCTTCCATAGCGAACTTGACGGGGTAAATGTACCTATCAATGCTCTCCTCGGGTTTTGTTTTCTTCAAGTACCGCAGCGCTTTCGTTAAGTGATCGTTAAGCACAATAGCTTCATGACGCAGTTTGCCGATAAGAAGATTCTTTTCCTTGACCTCCTTTTCAAAGGGTGACGTCCTTTCGAGTTCCCTCTGTAATGAACCTCTTGCTGTCTCTGCTTCCGATGCCCTCGTGTCGGCTTCTTGTACGAGCTTCTTCAGCGCTTGAAGTTGCTCCTCAGAAGTCTCTACCATTTCTCGTAGCTCTCTTTTGCGAGCTTCCTGGATTTCTTGGAGCGCTCTTTGTAGGCTATCGACGGCTTGTGATTGAGTGTCTCGCTCAGCAGCTGCCCGCTCATAATTCTCTCTGAGACTCTCAAGTTGCTCCTCGAGCGCCAAGGCGTTGGCGACCGCATCTTTTCGGGCCTTGCTTCCTTCCCTAGCGAAAACTTCCCACTGGTCCATAGCTTGTTTGGCTTCTTCGGCTTCCTCTCTGAGTTCCTTGATCTGGCGGGCCATGTCCTCCTTCTCTTTCAGCGAGTTCTGTTGGGAGAGATTGTTCCGACCCCGCACGCTGGCTAACTCCCTAGTGGCATCTTGTAATTCTGTCTGAAGTCCAGCGATCTCTTCCTGGGCAGATTGGTTGCCTTTCTGCAGGTCTTCGTTTTGCGCCTCGAGCTCTTCTATGCGCTGATTCGCCTCCTCCAACTCTTGTTTGCCTCGCGCCAATCTATTACCAACACTCTCTTTAATCTTCTCGACTCTGTCCATAAGGTCTTGGTATTGCTCCTCTACTTGTTCCTTGTCCGCCTCGACTTCTTCCAGCTGTGACTTTAGTTGTGTCGTCTCCTGCGTGTGGGCGGCTTGTATGGTTTCGAGCTGTTTCCTGAGCTCTTCTACCTCGGCTTTGAGCGCTTCTCTGTTTCGCGTCATATCGTCAAGCCGCGCCGTCGTATCGGGGTCGGACGATGTGTGTTCGGGAGAATGTCCGTTTGTTGGCGGCGAAGCGTCATGGCCGCCGTTTGCATGGTTCTCCGAGTTGGCCTGGATTGCACTGTTAGCATTACAAGGGCGTCTAATCGGCTCGTTTGTTTTCTTCTGCCATACTGTCTTCACAGGACCTGCGGCTTGATCGTCGTTATCGGATTGGTCGTCGTCGTTGTCTTGGGGCTCGCCATTCTGGACTGCCTCGGGAGCCTTGGCGTCATCTTCGGCGGGTTTGGGCTTGGCGGCGTTCTTTTTCTTCTTGTTGTTCTTTTTCTTAGAACCTGGGATAGCATCGTCAGTGGGCAAGTCCTCGTTCAAAAGTAAAGGTGTCCTCGAGTACTGACCTGAACTGGCTTGTTGGGTAGGTTCGGTGGGCGACATTGTTACAGTCTAAGCAGTTGTTTTTTTGTCTAGTTAGGCCAGCATTGGACAGCAAAAAAGAAAGAAAACGTGTATCGCGTTACAAAAAGACGTTATACTACAAATATCAGTGCTCTGAGGTTGGATGGGAGTTGCGCATCTCGGTTGCGAACATCACACTAGCCTGTCTCGACCTGCTGCCAGTTAGCAACAGTTCCAGAACACAGTCGCTGCACACAGTATCTGCAGTTGCGATGGTTGGCATTGGTGGATTTAGTGGTACTTACCTACCTACTAAGTATGTTAACAGTAGGGGTTGCCAGGTGCAGACCCTGAACGTAATACGCTATAATCTGCCTAAGACTCTAATAACGGCAGCTGGCAGCTTCAACCCCCAGCATCCCATTTTGTAGGTACCTACTTCCTTGCTTCCATACCTAATGTACTTACCATCAGAATGACGACTACAGTTGAAGAGAGCTCATTGGTAGCTTTGAAAAGCGTAAGACTTTAGAATAAAATTTATTATTTTCTTAAGAAAAGAAAATAAAGTGTTGTCCCTAGATATCAAAACATATGCTACATGCATGGGTACTTACTGTAAGTAAGTATACATGACCACTTGACTACAGAGCCCGCTGGTGTTATGTGATTGGCCCAAATCTGGATGGGAGTTCCATTCTATACTAGATAGATAATAACCCAAATTTCAATTCGCTTCTGACCTTCTTCTCTTTTTCTTCCTCACATATTTCCCCTTCTCTGGAACGCGATATAACGAACTCGCCCAACCCAAACAGTTTTTCTGTGGTTTCCTTGGCGTGTTCACTGAGTTCCGGTGGAAGTAGAACAATCAAATGCCTTTATAATCTCACTTTCGCTTAATACTAGTAGCATCGTGGGTTCGCTATGTGCATACATCTCGTCAACTTCGCTCCACAGTATGTTTATTGTTACCGCTTAAAGTAGTAGGTAGTATGGCGATGCCGGGATGCCGGGATGCCGTGAAAACGTCTCAATGTCCAAATCATTCTATTTGACAGATTCGGTGTATAAAATATGCTTTTCATGGAATGTTTGCATTCAAAGCATAAGCAGTGTACACGATTCAACGATATGGATGACAGTTGTCAAGTCCACAATTCATTATAATATGCCGGTATCATCGTAAATGCGACGCCTAACTACGACCATAACTATGACACTGCCTTCTTCCCCTTCTTCGATTTCTTACCAGCCTTGGCTGCTGGCTTCTTCTCCCCTTTAGCGGTCTTCTTCGTTGCAGATGCTGGCTCACTGTCTGCTTCAATCGGTTGGGGTGCGACTTCTATAGCCTTCGGGGTATCCTCCTCGGCAGCTTCAAGGGCAGCAGTGCTGTCATCTGTGTCATGAACAGTCTTAAGTTTCGGCGCCTCAAATTCGTAACCCAATTCCAACAGCTTCTTCGCTCGCTCATTCCGCTTAGCCTCTTCTTTTGTGATCTTTTCTGTCCAAGTAGACTCAGAAAGAGGTTTCTTGAGTCTGTTTCCGGCCATTTTGTTCCAAGGTATCTTCTTGAAGCGCCTATTTGCGCCGACCCAGAGTTTCTCATGAATTTGGGACTGAGGCACCAGTTTCACTTTCAAGATATGCCCAGCCAGTAGATAGTTATCCTAATATTAGGTTAGTCCAGCGCAGGAGACTGGGTATACTAAGCGTCTTACCATTGTCTTTGCAACAATCTCCGCCACACCAAGCTCAGCAAATTCAATGAACTAAAACGTCAATGTATAAGTAGAGATTCCCGACACGTTTATTATTATGAGAGTAGACCGTGATTTCGGTTCTCGCAAGTTTGTATGACAGCAGGTCAGAAAGATTCACACATACAGCGAAGTGTTTAGACTGGCCAGTGGCTTTGTTCCGGGACATCCTGATCTTGTTGACTTGTCCAAACTGTGTAAAGTATTCGCGCATCTGGTGTTCGTAGAAGCCTCTTGGGATTCGGCCAATCTAGCTGAAAGTCAGCGCCCGAATCTTCACATTCTTTGCACACTACATTACGTACGTAGACGACTCCTGGTTCGCCATTCTCTGACTCGGAGGCTTTTTTGACCTTTTTCGATACCTTCGGTAATTCTAAGTCTTTTATTTCCTCGTCAGGAGTAGCGTCATCTGCATCCTCCTCTTCAACCGCCTCGTCGTCGCTGTCGACTATTTTGGCCAGGGCGAGTGCTTCATCATTTTCGGAAGCTTGATCTTCGTCGTCAACTACTTCGGGACTTGCTTCCTTGCGCTTTTTTATAGAAGCCGATCGTGTGGTCTTCTTGGGTTGCACATCTTCCTTCACTTTCTTGGTCGCAATTGGGGACGCATCGTCATTCGCAGCGGCTAGATAGCGGAGTCAGTTAATGAAATGCAGGATATCGATAAAAAGGCGGACCTTTGCGCTTGCTCGGCGTTTTGTCTTTTGGCTGAGGCTTAACAGCGGATGTCTTTCCTCGTGGTGGCATCTTGAAAGCGGGCTCATGTAGCAACACAATCATCAAGTCTGGATGCCACTGCGAAATGGCTTGAACTATTTGCTATATCAAAAATTCTGCCGCCGAAATTTTGGCGGTGAGAGCGGCGGCTGCCCCACTAAGCTGCCGATAGGCTGATTCTATGCTGGAGTATTCAGGTACTAGTCCCTGCGCCTTGCCCTAAAGAGGAACTGTATCGCCCTTAGCGCCGTATTGGGCGGGTCAATCATTCTAAGTTGTTCGTAGGTACCTATCAGCAGGCATCTAATGCTTCAATCAAGATACAGCAGGCTTTCATTTTACTTCTGTCTCTGAAAAGGGTGTTTTTTGATCGAAAAAAAGGTCGCTGTGGTTGAGAAGCTTGTCATTACATCACATACAGCACCTACTCTACACACTATCGGCACAGCGTTCTAGAGCAAACCTTTCCACAGCTTCAGCCTAGTGCCTACTCTGCGTCTATCCATTCTTGCCTCGCTCCGAGTCACTACTTGTTGCAACAGAACGCTCACGCTTATCTGTATATATATCTATCCGACAGATAGGATGGCTTCTGGGCAACAAGAACTCACACATCACGAGATATGGGATGATTCGGCGTTGATCGACTCCTGGGATCAAGCTTTGCAAGAATACAAGGTAGCATCTACGCAACACCAATCTTCGACACCCGGACGTGTGACTGACCTTCCTGCAGAAATACCATAGCATTCACAGAAATGGCGGCAACGTAAATGATCTGCTCAAGGCTAAAGATGAAGATGAGTAAGACGCCCTTTACACAGAGACTACTTGGCATTAGACCCCCAAAATACTAATTGGACGATTATGAAAGCAGAACTTCAGATGCCAAGCAGAGCTTACATGGGATCAGCGGTGCAACGGAAAGTGCAAAACTCGAAACAGATTCCGAGATGAGAGAGGGCGAACCCGTGAGTGCTTCATCACCTTGCCTCTTAAGAAGATCCCAAGCATATTCGAAGCTTGGCCTTAATTTCGGACCCAGGAAACTGACGGGACCCGGGATGGTGAACAGAAAACCGGAAATGCAGCACCCCAGCATAGCCATCCGCGTATTGCCGATGCCCCTCCGGCACCTGCAGGTCTACTAGGCACAAGTATGTATTATCAGTCTTCAGCCAAACTTGAGCATCCTCCTATCAGGCCTTTCTTAGTTGCGGTCCTCGTATCATTGGTCTCAGGGGCTTACTGACTATTGGTAGTACGAGATGAAGGCTTGAAAAAACTCCTCATGTCGTGGTATTATGCTGGCTACTATACTGGTTATTATGAGGGCCAGCGTGATACAAATCAAAATCAAGGTGTTTCGGAGTAGGATCTATCTCCAGTAGTGCCCGACGGGCTCGGGGTGCGAATTACAGGAGCATTTGGTTATAACTATACGTAAAGTGAGTTATCGATCTGACATGGGTCTGGAACAGCAAGTGTTATATGGCGGATTGACGTTAACGGTAGCCTAAGGAAATCTTTCAAAGCTGCGGCAAGCCATGTATCACCCCAGACCTTCGATAAAGTTGTGGCGCTGGACAGTTCATCCGTCCTAACCTCACAATGATACTCTCCTGCTTAATGCGATAAGAAAACCAAAAGCTACTCCGAGGCATGTTATTGCGCATGCAACTAGTCATTACACAAACTGACAATGTGTATAGTAATTGAACTGTAACTAAACAACCTCCCAGCCATCACATCAATTCCATGTTTCCTGGCTTGTAAAACGTATGAATGTTATGGAATTATATACTACAAAGGCACCGAAACAACGCTCCTGTCTAAATTAGAGAAAGCTTATCAATATTTAGAAACAGAAGCGTTTTCAACATTGAAATCCTTACTGTCTGATGCATGGCTCAGGAATGCATGCATATACAGCTGGCGTATCATCTTATTCAATAAACTCCTTTCAGGAGAGGCCTCCAAATTTACGAAAGTCTTCGGCCTATCTGCACTAGGAATATTAGAAATATTCCACCAGCTGCTCGTGGCAATCCGTAAAACATCTGAAGCCGGAACTGTACCTAGACACAGAGCCGAGATGAAGTGCGTGGCTGCGGGAAGGATGAATGTCCCTTGCTTATCAGGATCTTGTAGCAGAGAGGATACAGGGTCCTTTGATCTTGTTGTGCAGCTTACATACGTATAGGACAAGCTTCGCTGGCATTTGCAATCACGAACAGATGCAGCAAGGTTCTCTCATTCGTCACACATTTCGCTGAAAACAAAGGTGGAACATGAGAGGATTGCCCTTGACAATATAAGCAGCCCAGACGCCTTATTCCGTCCAAAATCTAGATACTGTATATAAGTCAACTGTTAAGGTAGCATTTGAGTGGATATGAAAGAAAGGGGAAACGCTATGGCAACACGGAGACAGCCATAACCGACTTTAGCTGCTCCAAAGTTGCAAGGCGCTAAGCTATATCTTGTACTAGCTGTGCCGAGTTGGTCTAGAATTCCCATGTCAAGCCGTTGGAGCATCCCCATTTCTCCACTGGTCATCTACGGTAGTTCAGTCTACCTAACCTAACCCATGCGAAACCACTCTCCATTCATCCTCTCTGTCCCGTCATTTTCTATACAAACTTGTCATTTTGAATCAATCCGTCTATGAGCTGGACAGAGACATAACAATACGCATACTGTAGTTCTATGAATTAATTTAAAGAAAAAAAAAAAAAAAAGAGTCGCCGTATACTGCCCCTTAAGCTAGCTCAAGCCGCCGTGCCCAGGATTCGGCGTGCAATAGCTGTCCCCCCTCGCTTAAGCGACCATGCAAAACACCACCAAAACGATTCTGTCACGCCCCTGACCCCTGGACAAGGCCCAATACCGGCAATCCTTCACACCCACATATCCACATACCCACTTACACATGGTTAATACACCACACTAGTAGAGAGCCGCAATCCTCGGATCTGGACCATGGAGACGAACGGGGCGTCCTATCTCCATCTGAACCTATCGTAGCCTTCCTCGCTTCAGTGTGTCAGGGTCTAGGATCGGACGCAGACTCCCCCGAAATGCACGCACGCCTTGTCATGATCGCAATGGTCCCCTGGCGTTGTTTCGAGATCACCTCCCCAAGCGCTTTGGGACTGTGACATGGAGGGCAAGATCCCGGCCTCTGACATTGATCCGCCGGAGGTTCATGCTCGATTTAAGCCATGAGGCCCCCGCGGCCAGTAGGTCGTTTGTTTCTTCTTCTTCATCTCTTCTTTAGTCAACGGTACATCTAGTTCCCTCTTTCTTTTCTTCTTGTTCTCCTGTCTTCCATACCATTCATTTCACTTCATCACGAGCAGGGCCTCGCTATTTCCCACGCGTCTTAATTGCCAGTCACGATCTTTTCCACGAAATATACGCGTAGTTGGGTCGCCTCTCGAAGAGGAACTCTCCTGATCTCGTTTCCCTCACGATAACATAACTACTACGTTAATTCCCCCCTATACAATTCACCATGAAGTACTTAACCGCCCTCTCCCTGGCCATGGCCCCTCTTGCCATGGCTAAGGCTGTTCAAAATGTCTACCCGGTGGTGGCACGAAACGAACACCTGCAACGCTTAGGTAACGACAACAAGAAAGGTGGCAACAACAACGGCAACGCTGTGATCGTCGAGGCTCAATCTACTCAAATTATAATTATTTGGGCGAACCCTGGAAACAATGCAGCGACAACGACAATCCAGCAAGCCGTGACGGTCACGCAAACAGTCACAGCCGGTGCCGCCGCCGCCACGACCGTAGGAACCACAACCATCGCCGCTGGGGCCACAGGCACCGTAGCAGGAACCGGGGCTACTCACTCGGTCCAGGTCGGTGGTGCTGCAGGTCTAGTTTATACACCAGCGTCCATCGAGGCCGCTGTGGGTGATATGGTTATCTTCACCTTCGGGAGCCAAAACCACACCGTTACACAGTCCAGTTTCGCTACCCCTTGCGATCCGTTGGCGAGCGGTATGGATTCGGGCTTCCAGGCCAACCCAAATAACACAATCAGTCCTGCTCCCCAAGTCGCCATGCAAGTCATGACCACCGATCCCATTTGTAAGTGTTCCACGCGATGCCTTGATCGGTGCTTTCTATTGCTAACACTTCGACCAAGGGTTCTACTGCAAGCAGACCGGCCACTGCGGCAAGGGCATGGTGTTCTCCATCAACCCAACCGCTGCGAAGACTCAGGACCTCTTCCAGGCAATGGCCATCCAGCAGAAGGGTCAGGGCACGGGCAGTGCCATTACCGGCAACTCCACAACAAGCGCCGTCGCCAGCGATTCTGCCGCTGCCACGACGGTAGCCAGCGCAACGGATGCCGCTGGTGCTACCCAGACCGCCTCCGCCGATGGCTCAATCCAAACCGGCACAGGCCAGCTTGTCGCCGGAGCGTGCGTGTGCGCCGTCACTTGCGCCGCCGGCAGCTTCCCAGCTGTCGACGCCCAAGGCATTGGTAACTTCGGCGGTGTTGCTGGTATGTAACCATTCACACGTCCAGCATTTCAAATCCCAATATTAACAATTGTCACAGGCGCCATACCCGCCAGCATGGCCGAGGTCTTCTAAATCAAGGATACCACGGGAGAGCAGTGCGGAGTAGAGAAAGGGGGCAAACGGCTGATTACTGTATATTCATTGCCTGCATTTTATTAAAAACGGGCTAGACTTCGTGGGTTGATGAATTGGATTTTCCCCCCTCGACCGTATCAATCTGGCAACTAAAGCAGGGGAATTTTTTATGAGAGTTGTATTTGAAGAGGCAGTTAACTGGTGTTTCGAGCATAACCTAGATATGACTGGTTCGTATATCTTTCATAGTTGTTAGTTTTTTTATTGTTGTTTGTTTATGTGGAGGTTTTCGGACCTGCCCGATTAATAGGTTATTGAATGAATGGAAAAAAGATAAATTATACTTCCAAAAACACCTCTCGCCTCCATCGCATCGTACACAAGATCGCCAGCGCTTGGGTTTGTTTCTTGTAGCAGTGCTAGGTGCCTTTCTGTTAGATATGAATCGTTGAAGATTGAAGACAACACTTGAAATGGTGTAAAAAGGTCAGGGCTCTGCCTTGAGAAGACTTTAGATGCAAGAGGGCGGAAATAGCAAAGTGCGGACGTGACATGCCATATATACACCGTTAATCCTCAGAGTCAATGGCGTAGTTTTTTGTCCGTCTACAGCGAAACATATAATAGCCTCAGTCTTTTTGATTCCTGGGCTGACTGGAGTACTGGTTTAGAAGCGCTAGTCGACAGGTTGGGTAGATATGTAGCTAGTATATATATATTTATATATATTGATTCAACGCCCTCTATATTTGCGCCAAGCCACGAATACATATTTGTCCAGATAGATCAAGACAAATATTCACCGCAACTAGCATCGGCAGATAATTCAAAGGGCCCGAGAAATTTGGTAGGACGCTTTACTATATTGCAAAAAGAGAACTAACTCCTATCACGCCTTTGCCTCTATCTTCGCCTAAAATCAATCATCCTACATTGTAACCTTATCGACGGTTCGTGGCTCGTCCAACCCGAATCGCCGCTCTCAAATTCGTCGAAGCTCGCCCTTCCATATTTTGGCAAAGGAGAGGGTTACGTGAAGCGAATCAGAGCGGATCAAATCGGATTCATGTCCCGGAAGGGCGTTCATATCCAACTTTACGACGAGTCGCTCCTCAAATCGGGATCCCGGCAACTCGGTGTGTCTTGAGTCGGGGTATCGTGCTCTCTCATTTCTTCACATCGGCAGCTTTCTTCGCATTGGCTGTAGAGCAGTTGCTCTCCGTTAGCTTCTTGACTCCAGCGTTGTGCGCGGACAGGGCAGTGGCTTACCGGCTTCCTGCTTCTGTCGCATCAAGGTTGCGAGAGCCTCCTTGTCGCGGGCCATCTCCGAGCCGGTCTTGCTGTTCTTTGACTTCTGTACGAATCACAAACAATTGGTCAGTATCTGGAACATTCCTTAAGGGATCTCCTGTCTGTCAAGCATCGATCTGCTGGTAGAAAGCGAAGGTCCACAAGGAGAGCATCCAGCGTATTCCAGCGATAGATGGCGCCTAGGTCGTCAACCGGCTGCAAGGGAGTGGACTGTGAATCCAACCGCGCGGATGACTTGACCCGTCGGGTACATGCACTGTGTCTTTTGGGGGAGCGCGATCCCGTCAAGTTGCCTGCATCGGCAATAAATCTCTTCTTACCTGAGAGGCCTGGGCTTTGAGATTCTTCTCACGCGCCTTGTCACGCTGGTTGCCGCGAGCCATGTTTCGCGAAAGCGGTTAAGCCAAGGGATATTTGAGTGGTAGGGACACAGAAGGGCGCTACGAGGGCGCTTGATCAAACGAGCGATGCGTCGCGGTTGAAGTCAGGATGATAGGTTGGGAAGCGGTTGGTTTCCTTTACAGCAGGGAGAAGAGAATGGAATGGTCGGAAGAGGGAAAGCGGCCTGATGCAGCAGAAATAGGTAACCTAACCTAAACCTTAGGTGCGAGGTTGCTGTGCTAATTTGAGGTCCTACGGGCCTGTAAGTGGCGTCCCCACGCGACCCGGGCGAGGCCGTAACTCCCAGTAGCTGAGCCACTCCAGCGGCTGTAGGCTGGGCATTCCAGCTGCTCTCAGCCAATCAACCTACCCGTAGACGCTGAAGCTGGTGTAGTTAAGCTTCCTGAAACGCTCGCCTTCTCATTGGCCATATTCCACCTTCACATAGAAACTGTGTAGGAACTGAGTTTGTGTCATGATGAATTAACTAATGCTAGCCACATCAGAAACTAACCACAATACCCCCGTGTACACAAGCCTACGTTAGCGCTGTGAAGAAATGTCAGGTACGGTGGAACTTGATTACTTAGTAAGTTGCAGGTATTTACAAGTTGGTAATACATACTGTATGTGTGTGTTATGCAGTGCGAGCAAATAAATTCCCTTGGCGGAATCTTACTTCCTTTCCCATAGTATGTAGTGCAAATCACCAGTCGAGGACTAAAATGCATCTCTTTCGACCTGCCCTGTTTCAAGGGAGTAAGAGTGGCTTGGGAAGATAACAAGCAAGGCATAGCACTCGATCTCCAGGACTGCCTACCTACTTAAAAAGAAAACCAGAACTAGAGACTGCTTGCCGATTGCTGCAATCAAGACAGGGCAAAGAAGTGCCCGAACTGCATACAAAGATGACAGATGATATTTATCGCAGCCTGTTTCGACAATGCAAGGGCCGTGCTGTTCCAGATCTGTTACTGACATGAGAGACCTAGTGGGGTTGGGTTCTTGGGGTGCTTGGTTCAAAGGGAATACTGAAACAAAGCTGGGCTGCTCCGTGCCCAATCAAGTCCAGGGCCAACCGCGCAGAAGCCTTGGGCAGTGTCAGCAGCAGCCATTGGACGACATGCTCCATTCCCTTCTCCCGCTCCCGATAGCTTTGCCAGATGCTACAAACCAGCCGGCACTGGGAATATCCCATCACATCTCCATTGCATCTCCATTCCCTACAGCTCTGCTCCTGGGGGGTGCAACTGCAGGTACCTGTGTGCCACATACACTAGCCTAGGGCATCGCGTGTAGCTCCCTATACGCCCGTGTTTTATTGCAGGTCAATGGCTCCATCCGTCAGGACATGGCAGTACGTGGACCATCGTGAATGGTGATTCGCCGCCAGCATGATTCGGCCCAAACCGGGAATGCTCCAGGCCAACTCACTCGACAAGAAGCCCATGCCATGCCCGAATGAGCCGTTCGGCCACCTCTCCCGGCCCATGGATTCCTCGTGCCCTCGTGGACGCAGCGTCTGCCAAGGGAGAGCGCGCGCGGCGGGACGGGGTTGAATGTATTTTGGTGATGGGGATGGAGATCGAGAGTAAACGCGCCCACGGCCATTCATTGGCTGTCAGGCCACGAAACACATCGTGCATGCAGAACATAATCCGTTCGAGTCGTGGTTCTGTGTCTCCTAGTAGGTCTCTTAGTACGTGCTATTAAACTCGTGCAGCCGCCCTATGGCTCGGTGCTCTTCTGTGACGGACACCTCTCTTTCTTTTGTTTCAAGCCTGTCAAGAACCTCTCGGCGGTAATCTAGAGCGCTGCTGGTGCACCTCAGCCCTTTGTCCTCTCCCTCCTTGCACACCTGAGGCTGTTAAATCTTTTGTCCTTGACGGACAACAGCTGGTTATCCCACTAACAAACAACCCAACAATCAACTACACTTGACTCTTTGACAACCCTGCGAGCCTTTGACGAGTCGCCATTGTTCTTGTGGTTACTTTCTTTTACAACCGCATTCTTCTCGCAGTCATAAATACCGTCTTGGCAAAGGTCACCGCCCACATCGTCGTCTTCCCCCACCGCCTGTTCACTTATACTACATTCATTTCTTACGGCTCTACATCTGCCAGCCAGATTTTCATCCCGGCCATTTTCACCATTGACCATATTTTGGACCATTTGATTCCTTGGTACAGGACTCGACACAACTGCAGGCAGTTTTATACGTTGGTACACCTAATATATCCATGCCTCTGTGCACCGGAAATGACCTCCCAACAACAAACCACTAATCCTAATTACACCCAGAGAGATACAACTTTGAACATCAGCAGATTCTTCGCCATGTTTGGAAAAGGTAGTTCCTCTGGCTTCCAAGGCCATGCCTACATCATCCTCCAGGTCATTCGCTTCTGTAATGTCGCCGTTCTACTTGCCGTCATGGTAGCGTCGGTGCTCATGCTCATCTTCGCCAAACTCCCCAACGGCTTCCAATTCTTCGCCGACATCGTCCATGCCCTCGTCTTCTTCTTCGCCGCCCTTCTCATCTTTACCGAGATCGGCCTCTGGAACAAGGGTCAAAGATTCGTCGCTCGAGCCTGGCCTATGCTCGGCCCCGATCGAGGATTCAGTGGGCTCGGTGCCATCATGGTCCTCATCGGCTGCCATCTTCTCGGTGGTCTCAACAGTGGCATCTACAGCGCGGACGGTGTGCCGTCTCAGATTCCGCAGGTCATCATCGGTGCTGGTATCATCTCCATTGCCTTTGGATTCACCAACATTATCGCCTCGCTGTTGTTCAAGAGCGAGAAAGTGCGTGCGCGCGAGGTTCGACATGCCGGCGCGACCACCCGAGACGTGAACTTCAACGACGGTTTCAGCTCTCGATCCAACAGCACTCGCAAGCCTGAGATCAGCGGTCCCATGCCCGTGCACCACCAATTCCGGTCAGACAATTCAGAGTACTACGGTGAAGACAGCAAGTCGGCCATCTCCATCGACTCACGTCACAGCCCCATAGTGCCGCAGATCAGTCGGCCAGCCACAGCCATGCACCCCGCATTACAAAGAGAATCATCATACTCTGAGGCCAGCCATATCGACCGGTTCGGAACAAGCATGGTATAGACGAACAAGACATTCTCGTTCACCTCGGCGATATCTTCAGATGTTCATTTGCATTGGAAGGGGAGGAAATGGCGTTCGTTAAGGCTGGAGTTTTTTAATATCCTTTGATTCGGGGCATAGCGTTTGGTATTTTCGGATATTATACATCTGTAAAAAGCGATGGTATTTGCGGCATTCCCTCGAGATATAAGAACACGATTATTTCAGCGATGTATGCCTCGTCAAGTTCTTTCACCTTCACCTCAGATTGTCTTGTGTCATATGATACCTCCTACTAGAGGAAAAAGCCACCGTGAACTCGTTACATATTTTTTTGAAAAAAGATAGAATTTGCCGATTTAGAAACAAAATAAATAACGAATTACGCATATGTGAAGTGTTCGGTTACGGCTGTTACTAGGGCTGTTACTAGTAACAATCTCAAACAAACAAAGCGATTTTGATGTAGAGACTTTAATGAACATAGGCGGAGTATTCCATAATGAATGAATCAATCAATGGCAAGAAAGTACATCAACTGGTCGCGTAGATAAAGAATTAGACTAAAGTGGGAGAAGGTTTGAGATGTTGCCTGCCCAGTGCATTGAAGAGGTCTACGGTACGCCACGGTGTACGCTACACTAGGCCTAGATGTAGGGTACTTACCTAGTAATAGTCGCCTATCAGGTAACCCAAAGGCTAAAGGTGCTATCTAAATATGACACGTGATCCAGCCGTGACGCACGGTGCACCTTCTTCCGCTACTCGGCAAGTCCTCCATTCAAGGTCCTTCTTGGCCAAAGCAAAAGTACCCCATCCAGCAAACTCTCAATCTCGTCTACATCTTTCCATTCCACAAGTCACAATAACATTAACACCACCGTCTCAGGAACCTCGACCGGCTTCAACACCCGACGAAACGGCCGTCATCGGCTTCAGCCAGCTCTCTGAATCCCTTTATTTTAAGCTTAGTGGGCTGTATATTGGTCCACGAAGCTACATACATTGAGCTCCTCGTCCTCGCTGTTCCATACAGCCTCCCCGGGATCCCACTCGACAATTGACTGCCCTTCTATAATCAGTAGTGTTTGGCGGGAATAGAAAGAAATACTGCATGCGGAGGGAGAATACAAGTGGTTTAGGGGTTTAATGAGGAACATGCATTGAGCTTTTCCAAAAATCTACAGTCGCTCGCTTGCGGTGGTTGGCAAAGTTTAGCATTTGCGACGACACATCGCAAGATTCGTCGAATCTCAGTGCTTCATTTCTATCCTGGTGAAGACATTGCATGGATGGGATCTTGCCTTTCTTCTGCCTCTGTGACATCGTTCGATCTTAAACAGTCCAGCACAAAAGTCTCCTTTCAGACGCGCAACGTGGTCGTAAAGCCGCGCAACAAAGCCCTCGCTCCGCGTGGCCCTTTTTTCAGGACTTGGTTGTTTGCATTAATAACCTTTTCTCTGCTCTTGACCTGTGTGCTCGCAATAATACAACCATGTCTTCTTACACTGAGTCGGAGGCGGTCGCTAAGGACTTTCGCGACGCTCTGGAGGATATACAGACTATCACACGCCCTGAAATCTCTAACTTGACAATCATTGCACGCGAAAACATCGAGCACGCGCTGGCCATCTCGGGCGCGCTGGTCGACCACATCAGAAGAGTAGGTCCCCGCGACTTCTTTCCGATACTTGTAGCTACGACGAGTTGCCCGTCCCCTGAAATGGCATTGTTTCATTAGGATATTGACTCTCTTGCTAACACGACTTGGTAGGCCGCACCACATAAGAAGCTTCCTCCACTCTATGTTCTCGATTCGATAGCCAAGAATGTCGGCACCCCTTACACGCTGTTCTTCAGCCGGAAGCTGTACCAAACCTTCATGGACGCATATGCCATGGTTGATATGCCCACGCGAAGAAAGCTAGAAGAAATGCTCAAGACCTGGAAAGAACCTGTTCCTGGTTCTATTGATACCAGGCCCGTCTTCGCTCCTGACGTTGTACGTCCGATCGAGAATGCACTCATCAAAGTCAGAACAACAGCATTACAGCAGGATCAGGAGAGGATGAGGAATCAGCAGCTCTACGGTAGGGGTAGGCCGGTGCAAGCGGTGCCGTATCGGGAGACACCTACTCCGCCAGGTGCTCGACCCCTTACTCAGGGTCATCCTTATCACACTCAACAGCCCCCGATATCACAACACGGTAACGGGCTTTACGGCCAACCGACCCAGCCACCACCTGTTGTTTATCAATCACAACCTGTAAGTCTCTTCCAGGTATGCTCTGAACAGAATCAAGGTGGCTGATATGATGCTTAGCCCAATTTAAATGCTCCGTCAAGGTCTACACCACAACCTCCTTCATCGAGTGCTTTCCAGCCTCCTCATCTAGGAGGATATGGCTTGGCGCAACGTGGAATAAGCATAGATGCATTAAATGATGATATTCAGAGACTAACCGCGGCCTTGAAGGCCCAGCTCGCCCAAGCTCCCCATGATCTTATTATACAGACTAAGTTGAAGGCGTTGATGGACTTGCAAACTATTTTACAGACACAGAATCTGCCGCAGGAGCAGTTAGTGCTTGTTAAGAATCAAATTGCTGATCTCGATGTGAACATGAGGGCACCTCCAGCCCAGACCTCTACACCTGTATCACTACCAAATCCCGTAGCAGTAGCTCCTCCGCCGGTGGCGGTGCCCAAGGTATCCTTAGATTCCTTGTTTGGTTCGGGTGCTCTAGCTGCCATAATGGCTCGGAATTCTAGCACACCTCAAAATTCTACACCCCAACCACCACCTGCACCTGTCCCCATTCGATCACCACCCCCGCAGAGAGTTGAGCCTCAAAAAGCTGCACCTGCACCGACTGATCCTATGGCCCTTTTGAATATGCTGAGACAGGCGGGCATGCTGCCAACTACGCCGGCAATTAGTGCAACCCCAGTGCCAAGCATGACCCCTTCCACGACTTTACAATTTCCTCTACCTCTTCCAGGGATGGCCAAAAGCACTCTACCAACACCACCTGGGACGGTTGAAAGTCTTACAAATGACATAGTGCTAAAAGCATCGTCTTTAAAACAGTATGTGCCACTTCTAGGTATATCACATGTGACAAAACTGATCACGTAGTATAGATTTCGTCCACAACTTCTCCCACTCCTTTTTGAAGCTCAGGGGCCCCAATGCACGCAGTGTGGGCGGCGATTCCCGACAAATGAGGAAGGCAAAAGGAAGAAAACGGCGCACATGGATTGGCATTTCCGGGTCAACCAGCGCAGTAACGAGACCGAGAAACGGGGGCTTCATCGCAGCTGGCTTGTCGATGAAATGGTGAGAATCTTGATTGGAAGCGTTTACTTTAGGGCTCTGCTAACAATGATAGGATTGGATCAACACACGTGAGACGATTGATAAGGATCATGTTGTCCTGACAAATGATACCGATACAGCCCCGGGAAGCTCAACTACGAAACTCCCTAAAACGCAATACATTCCCGTCCCCGATGACCCCGTGCTCGCGGCCAGTGTCTGTCCGATTTGCCAGGACAAGTTTGAGACTAGGTGGCTGGACGATGCCCAGGAATTCGTATGGGCCGATGCAATTAAGGTTGGTGATCGGGTGTATCATGCCAGCTGCCATCGGGAAGCATTTAAAGATGGAGGTGGTCCCCCGGTAGGCGGCTCGCCAATGTATGCTCGT
Source organism: Xylaria arbuscula (assembly GCA_022385695.1). Lineage (NCBI taxonomy): Eukaryota > Fungi > Ascomycota > Sordariomycetes > Xylariales > Xylariaceae > Xylaria > Xylaria arbuscula. The sequence continues at coordinate 1,146,067 of MU279345.1, forward strand.
AGTACACCAGAACCGGTATTAGGAAAGCGAAAGGCTGAGGTAAGTCACTACTCCAAAACACTCAGGCTAGCCGCATGCAGCTATCATGATGTTTGACTAACACATCCTAAGCAGGATGACCTCGTCTCTCTAAGAGGAAAGCCAAAGGTGGAAGCAGTATGATCATCAGTGATTTGCCATACTGAGCGAAATAGCACCTAAAAACAGCGTGGGATTGTGGTCGTTAGCTCCAGCATCCCATACTATGACACGCAACTCTAATGCCACGTCACTAAGTCGACCAACCATCCCGCCAATCGATTCACGACGATGAGAAATCGGGGTATTTGCATCATCTGGCGTTACAGCATTCTTTTGCCTTTAAAGGGGAAACATAGCCCTCTCCATTGGATCGGTACTACGGGCAAATGATAGGATAGAGCGTTCAAGGTTCAGATCACCACATTAAGGGAGAAGTTTTTTGGCGACTGCATGGGTTCTCATCAAGCAGCAGGGTATACTTGATGGGCTCGAAGGACATAAAAATTTAATGAACAAAGCGATACATGTTCACGGAATATCCGTGAGCTCTTAGTACTCGAACTATGATATTCCGCTATGACTTTGTTTGTTTAATTACATTTGCCTTGGTGATTGAATCTCTCTCCTGGAACCCTACCTGACCTAAGTAACATGGTCCATGCCAGCCGCGATATACCAGTGCATCCCACGCACAGATATTTCGCTCTATTCCGTACCACGCGAATCAAGTGCGTCTGCATCCCTCGTGACTCATTGACAACCTACATACATGCAACTTACAATTCCAGCATCGTCACCAGATTCCACACATACCAAAGAGAAAGTGATAGACGGCAGCACTACCCACTTTGGCAATCGATATCGGGTATCAGCCGTACAGTAATCTTGCTCTTTGACCATGTGTCGACCCATGCGTGCAGCAACTAGCAACTACATACGTGTAACTAGCGTGGTTTATACGCTGGCTATAATTCCGTCTGTTATAAAGCCAGGTTCCATCGCCAATGTAGTTAGATTGGAGATCATAGCTGTACGTATGTAAATACTTCTCGTCCGGCCTCGCAGCAGCACGCGTGATGTGTTGCAAATCCGGATTTGCTATGGCTCTGGTGGCCGACGTTCATAATACATCCCGAGACTCGCTCGGTGTTTGCTAAACTGGATTCCTCGCGGAGACCCGGGACTAATTAGCTGCTTTTGACCTGCCATGTGCTTGGAATATGCGGGAAAGGCTATTCATTGCCTGCTTTTGAGATGCCGTGTTGTGGTCTAGAATATAGCTAGCTAGCTGATTTAGAGTTGCAGTAATTAGTCGTAGCTGGTAAGATTGACTGGTTAGCTGTATGCCATTTGTCACGGCTGACGGACACGTGTAGTCGGCGACTACACCGCTACATCATTGTTGGAGAGAGTCTGGTTCGGCTAGATACTGGATTGCGTGGCTGTCCGTTTAAGTCCTTGTTCTTGGAACTGTGATCCGATCTCAAGACTGAGATCACGTTGGAAGTTTTGTATATTTTCAAAGATTGGTACGTAGGGGAATCGGAACTTCAATTTCAATAACCAAGGGGAATGTCGTATTATTCGAGACAGATCTTTTTATCCGCGTATATTTTTTGGAGGATACAGGTGTAGTTTAGTTTTTATTTTAAGCTTTAACGACCCGTTCATCGCTGCTATCTGAAGTTGCAAATTTTATATATACTACCTAGTAAGAATAACAAAGTGGCCCAAGATTTGTGCCAACATTTCTGCAAAGTCTTCTATGAAATTGATTATTACATGTGGGCTGAATAGAGAGACCCCCGCGTCGAAGAATGTACGATTTATTTCAAGAGTTTTCTTGGGAATTATGAACTATCTTTCACCTTGTATTAGTTGCCAGGGGCAGAAAATTGTGAGCTTTACCCCCATTGCATTAACTATTACCAATGATCAGCCACTTTCTACTGCCTATATTCCTGGTTATTAAAGAAAAACCATGAACGAAAAGGTTTGATGAAGATAAGTTGATTTAAACTGACGATTTGTTGGAAAACTATCTACAAACTCGTTTACACAACCCAGAAGGGCTGATCACCCTTTTGGAATCAATATCAAAATACTTGTCTACATATGAAGTACTTCTTCGCTCAATATAGTATTACATAAACTTTACTATCTGCCAAGACTAAGTTACTGGGGAAATATTCCAGACCAGAACCCTATGTGTGAGACTGCTAGATGATTTTTCAGTCGAGATCATATTGAACTGGTTAGGGAAATATAGAAGAATTATAATGAGTGATAAAACAATGAGTTTTAATTAAATTTTCCCAGCGGTTACTTTATACGCCACGGTTTGAAGGAACACTGATATCTCTCATATTTACAGCTTTTTCTTGTGTGCCTGTAGTATCTGTCCTTGCTGTACACATTTGGTATTTTGACACTTCATTTCTCCCTTCATTTATATGCGACAATCATTCTATGCTTTCCTTATATACTGTGCACTACGACCACGACTCGGGAAGTACAGCGAAGTATAATGAAAAAGACCACCATGTTTAATTATTGGACGTTACTAATATTTTTACCTTGCAGATACAGGGCAGGCTTCGATTTCTAGACTTTGTGGCTTATGTAGTCTCGTGAGTAACCCTGTTAGGTCGCTATTCCATTCATCGGAGATTCTTCCCAATTACAAGTTGCTGAATTGAATTACCTTTGGTTTGATACTGAATGGTTGCCAGATCCTTGCTATTTATTTATCGCCATAATTCTGGTTATGTACATTACCCCGTTACCAGACTATCATGTACTCAAACTGGCCGTTACATACCTTGGCTCGGTGTTAGTCAGATGCTGCTTACAAACAACATCAAGAAGGTATTTGTGAAGAAAGCATGTCTATACACAGCAAATGCCTCGAGGCCGACCGAAAATCGCGATTGCACCATGCCAATACTGTGGGAAGCAGTTCAGACGCCAAGAACACTTAGTCCGTCACGAGCGCACGCGTGAGACTCCCACGGCTTGAATCCGCTGGTTCGCTCGAAGCTGCTAAGTCCTTCGCAGATACTCACGAGAGACCATTTGCTTGTGAATGTGGGACTCGGTTTACGCGACAGTAAGCTCACATAATTTGCTGTTTAGAGCATGTGTTCTCTAACGTTACCTCCTAGGGACCTTCTGGCGCGCCATGTTAGGACATGCCAACCGCGCGCCTCTCAAGCAGAGGAAGCGTTGGGAGTCGCGCCTTGTGACCCTGATGGCTCGTCTCTGAATGATTTCGACGACTTCTGGGATCAGGTCTTTGCGGTCCAACCGGAAGATTTCGATATTCCCATCTTAGATCTCGAACCCCAACCTCAGCCGCAAGCCACGGCGAAAGCGACTAGCTTTACTCAATTTAGCTCTGGGTTGCCTTCACTCGATCTGGTCGAGGATACGAACGATGGTCACCTAGGAGACCACTCCGAAGATGCCAGCAACCAGTATCGAACTATTCAGGGCCATCAGCGCGTTAACCCTCAGCCATGGTTGGTCTCTAACCAGGTCTTCGAGAGGCTCTGTGAGGAAATCCAGGGCTATGCATCGGTTCTCCCAGATGGGTGCGAAATGCCTACCAATAATAATCTATCTCGTGGTCTAGAAATGTACTTCAAGTGTACTCACAAGTATCTCCCATTCATCCATGTCGCCACATTTTTAATAGAGGAGCGGGATGTTGAGACGTCTCTGGCCATGGCCGCTCTCGGGCTGATGTACAGGTTTGAACATAGCAAAGCCTACAAGCTTTACTTTATGGCGAGAACAATTTGGTGTGAGAAAAGCCGCCGTGAGCAACTTCAACTGGTGTCAGATCTCATGTGCAATATCGACTACACAGGTCAAGGCAAGTCGGACAAACTGAGAAAGATACAGACGCTGATACTGCTTGCTATCTTTGCATCATGGGGAAATAAGAGGGTTCGACATCACGCTTTGTCAATGACAGGCGAATTAGCTAGTGAGTAATCTGCAAGTCTTTTTCCTATCCCAACTATTCTTTAGAACGGGAGTTACTGTCCGAGGCATTTACTGGTATATCTCAGAAACACTCTTCATACCAGCGTCTCGAAATTTTAACCCCGAGAAGTAATTACTAACTCCATATTTCACAGTATTAGTTAGGGAGTCCGGCATAGAGGAAGTAGAGGAAGATCCCTTACTGGGGGAATGGACAACTTGGGTGACTAATGAAGAGCGACGGAGAACTATTTTCGCCGCCTACGTTGTCAGCAACCTACACAATATTACCTTCGGCATTCCCCCCCTGATTCTGAACCAAGAAATAGATCTCCGATTGCCGGACTTTTCACAAGCGGTAGGTAGTGGTCCTAGACCATCGTTTATCATATCGCGAACGACACTTGTTTTGGCTCGTCATCCGTTGACGTATTTTAAAGATGGTCTAGTCCTTAGTTTCGAAGCTGAATTCCGCATATTGTACTTAAATAGAGGCTAACACTCTTATATAGTGGGAGGCAGGGAATGCCCTTCAATGGCATATGGCTCCTCGCCAGACCGCACGCTCCTTCCAAGAGGCGCTCAAATCTCTCTTCGAGGGCGTCGGGCTCACTGAAGATAGACGGGTTTCTTCATTTTCATGCTATCTGCTGATAATCGGGCTACTTCAGCGAATTTACTTCGATCGTCAAAGTGCTGGCAGCGGCCAGCTACCTCCACCTTGTGTAGAGGCTGTCGAAAACGCTCTCCGCGCTTGGCGAACGTCTTGGGAGGGAACTGACGAATCGGCTATGGATCCTCTCTCAAGCGAAGTGTCACGTTTTAGACTCGCTTCCGCCGCTCTGCTGCGGCTAGCCTACATTCGCCTGAACTTTAACCGGGGGACATGCCGCGGAGTAATCCATGGAGATCTTACCATTATGAATAGGATCCCAGCCCTGGATAGATCTTCACATGTTGAGCGAGCTGTACTACACGCAGCACATGCTCTGAGTATATCGGTGCGCCTTGGGGTTGCATATATGGCAATAAAAAAAACATCGATTTGGTCTATCGAGCATTCGGTCTGTAGCCTGGAGTCCGCCTTGTTACTAAAGACCTGGTTGGAATTGATCTCAACGGTTGTCCGATCCTCTGGCACCGGCGCGCTCCGTATGTCAGAGAAAAAGCTTCTAGGGATTGTCACATCAATCATTAGAGAGACAGATTATTCGGAAATATTGTACTTGTCTGAAGACGACCCAAACAGGTATCGACAAATAGCTATAGCTGCCATTAAGCTATGGAGTGGTGTATTTCAAGGGATTCACGTCCTCGAGATGGACGATGATGTGAGAGGCTATCTACGACTTGCCGCAGAGTCTATCCAATCGTGATGACGATTTTACCAATATGGGACCCCGATTCCAGATAGTTGTAAGCAGCAATGATATCCTCGCGCTTATAATCGAAGACTTTGTCGACAGGCACCTCAAGCGCGCGAGCATTCATAAACTTGACAGCCTCCTCGAGTTGTTGTTTCGACCCTCCCGTCACCCCCCGGAGAATGCATGCCTTACCGATCGCCACCAAAGCCACGTCCGGCTGAGTCTCTTGCGAACCAGCGGACAAGAACCCTATGATCGTGACCAATCCTCCTCGTCCCACAGCTGTCAAGCTCTGCTTGAGAGTTCCTGCACCACCAACCTCAATGACGTGGTTTACTCCCCTCCCATTTGTAATACGCAGCACTTCAGCCGCCCAGTCTGGTGTCTTCTTATAGTTGATCCTATAATCAGCTCCAAGTTTATTCTGCGCGAACTCAAGCTTTTCGTCGCTAGAGGACGTGACGATGGTAGTTGCACCCGCGGCCTTGGCTAAAACAAGCGCAGTTGCGGAAACTCCGCCAGTTCCTGTATTTAATATCAGCATTCAGCTATTAAATCATCTACACCCAATATCTTTCGATTCTTGAATGACACAGTATCACATACCGAGGATCAGCACCGTGTCACCGGGCTTCAGCGCCGCATTCCCATAAAACGCATTCCATACCGTCGATACGGTACACGGAGTTGCAGCCCATCGTACGAAGTCCCGCGGCACTTTACAGGGCGGGAGCTTGATGAGCGAATGGGCGGGTATTGCGATGTACTCGCGTAGGACGCCGTCTTGGTTGCCGGCACTCCAGGCGTACTCTACAGCATCGGGGCGCTCATCGGTGCCGTACAAGTACGACGGCGCAATAGGCGCCAAAACGGCATCTCCCACGACGAGTTCGGGTTTAGATATCTCGGTCGTCGGCCCAATAGCGACGACCTCGCCGGCCATGTCGCAACCTGGAATCACATTGTCCTTCACGGGGACGGGATACGTCGATCTCGCGATGGCGACGTCTCGGAAGTTGAGCGCTACGCTGCGGACCTTGACTAGGACTTCGCCTACGCCTGGCTCTGGGACAGGCTCGCGGAATGCCTGCAAGTTTTCAGGCCCATTGTATGCTGTGAGGCGGAAAACGGTCTGCTCGGTTGGGGACATTTTGGGTCTGAGTTGCTTTCAACGGACAATATCAAGAAATATTCAAATAGTAAGAGGCTAGTGATAGTAATAGAACTCAATTAAGCTGGATTTGCATTCGATATGAGTACGGATCTTCGAAGTTCAATGCTAAGTGAAAGAGATACTCATAGTGTCTCTTATATTCAACTTCATCCCTGTTTTCTCCCCCAACTAACCATGCGCAAGAAGCGGTCAACTTCTCTATCACCTCGCACTCTTACAAATCATCAGATACTAGATGATTTAGACAAGGAAAGACAGCAATGACTGTGTTCAAGGTCGTGGGGCGAATATCACCTCGTCGGGGTAGATATTCAATTGGGGTAGAAATTACGAAGTTGGGGTAAAAAAACAACGCAGCCACCCAATAAGCGCTCCGTAGCTGTCAGAAAGGGGTAAATCACATAAGATTCTTCCCACTGACAATTATTAATCACATTGCTATAAACGCATGATTTTCTATCTTTGCTCAAAACTCCATTCTCCGAAGCTGTGATGTCCTGTCCGACGGATCATCTGCTTAAGAGGTGCCGCATCCCGTTCCTTAACGCCGGCGGCCTTAAGGGATGGGTTCACCATGTACTATCATACTCGCCCAAATCAACATCAATGTAATATACTGTATAAAACTTGAGCACCGATTCACATTTCGGATTTCATGTACCACGCTCCTTCTCTCATCTACACCTCGACAACTACTTCCTCGTACACGACGACGGTTTCAACACCCTTGTCGCTCTCCTTCTTTTTGTCCTCCGACTGGTGCTCTTCCTTATTCTTCGAAGGTGCTGGCTCCGGCTTCTTTTTCTTCGGGACTTTGACCCATTCTCTCAGCTGCGGTATCCAGCGATGTCTGTTGATAAAGAGTTTAGTTAGCTCGATGTTGTTATGGTACAAAGATTGAGGGAAGATCGGAAGGATTGAGAATTCAGGTAGGATTTAAAGGGGATGGGGTCAAACAAGGAGAAGGGTGAGAAAAAAAGGGACTGACCCAGCCCACTCCTCCGTAACCAGACTCTTGGGACCATACTCATCAGTCAAGACCTTGTCGAAGGCATACGGGATCCAAGCCTCGACATCTTCGAACTCGGTCCGCCGCAGTGGCCAGAGCTCGGTTGTGCGGTAGCGGTGGTTGTTCTTGCAGCTCCAGACGCCCGGGGAGTGCTCGACGTCGCGCTCACGAAGCCCCGTGATGTCGATGAACATGCCGTTGCTCGTGTCGATCCAGCGGGCGTCGATGACGTTTGCGCCGTTGCCCTTGGTCAGGGCCGCATGGTACGGGTTGATGTCGAGGAGGTATGTCTTCTTTATCGTCGTCGCTGCCGTGTTCGCTGCAGCTTCCTCTCCCTCTCCTTCTTCACTACCACCACTGCTCGCAACATCGGTATCGGTATCATTATCAGTATTCATAAACATGGCATTCGCGTTGAACACGAGACTCTCTCTGTCCTCGTCCTCGTCCATTTCATACTCGTACTCGTGCATGGACCGGTTATACCGCTCCCCCAGAAACGACAGCGTCGCCACGCTGACCTGGACGTCGAGGTCGTAGTCCCACGGCATGATCCGCCCATTCCACCACCAACCCAGCAGCGAGCCGTGCGCCAGCCACGTCTCGATGCCTAGTTCTCTGAACGTCGTCAGGTACGACCTGATAAGGTGCCGTAGAACCGGGCGGTGTTGCTCATACGGCACCTTGCCCTGGAAATACCGCGCATCGTAATGTCCGCTCTCGAGATCCCAGCCCGGCTCGTGGAAGTATTTCTGTTCTTTCGGCTTTTTACTCTTTGGCTTCTCTTTAGATTTATCTTTTGCCTTCTCCTTTTTCTTCTTCTCATCTTTTGATTGGGACGAAGTCGGCTTTTTGAGACTTTCTTGTGCTTTGGCTTCGTTACTTTGGGCTTTGTCGATGACTACCGAGTTCGGGTCTGGTGTTGCGGCTTCATTTTTGGCTGGTGCTACCACTGTCGCTATTTCTATCTCTGTTACTATGAAAGGCGTTGCGCATATGGCTAAAGCGAAAAAAAAGAGGGTGTGGAGGGTACGCATGATCTCAGAATTCGACAGTTGGAGCTAGGAGGCTTTATGAGTGGTATTCTCCTATCATGCCGGTGCGGTGGCTACGGCTTCGGGTTATGTGGGATATAGATATTATATCCTCGACGATGAGGACCGGTTTGTACAGTATTCCCTCTTCATATCTAAATTCCACCGGTATTCGATTACTTGGCCAGTGTATACGGAAACTGGCCCTCGACAAATGATGACACCAACGAAGTCGGATAGTAATCACATACACGTATAGACCAGGCACTCAACAAGCAGAAAGCTTGGTAGAAGGGTGTACATACTAGGCCGTCTCTCCCACTACAATCAAGGCTATCCATGACGATCTACACTTGACACTAATAGCCTTCTTTTCTACATGGCAATGCCTCTTTTCCCGGTGTACTAGATAAAGTTTATATCTACCATGCTAGCAGGGAGAGGTCAGTCAAAAGTGTGCTTAAGCATCATGGCATAAGACAGTCAGCTATGAGAAGTGTTGAAAGGTTAGACTCGATTTAGACAGATTCAAATTCCATAAGTGAAAGGAAGACTGTGTCAGCTACCCCCTTTTCCTAGGATAAGCAGCCGAGAGGGTGAGGAATCTGAGCCAGTTCATGCGCGAGTCTAAGTCGCATAATATACATACATAGTTACGCGTCCAGCCGGAAACAACGTAATCATTTTGCGGAAACTCGCTGTGAGTTTTCGGTAAGTCTGCTGCGTACAGTACCGAGCTGCAAGTCCAGAGTGTAAATATGCCTTGTCTGAGGCAGATATCACTATTGAAAACTCGTCAGTCACATCCCGAGATACTTCATCTGTAAGTATCATGCGGGTTGCAAAGTCTATTGATTTACAAGAAAGAGAGCTTACAGAGAAAGACAACGAGGCACGTGTCGTATTTCCTATTGAGTCTGAATTTCGATGCTTCCACTAATACGAGTGCGAACATCTATGGATATCTTCGCTCATTATGATGATTGCGGATATATTAGCTCCGGCGTTTCTATGATTAAACCTTCGACATCTATTTTTAAATAAGCTCGAATAATGCCATCATAGATCAAACTCAATATAACGGGGAGGTGACAATCAGTCGCGTGACCACGTCTGCCCCAGATCCCAGGACAGAGGTAGTCGTTGGACTAGCGCTACTTATAAAGTCCTCTTAAACCTTATATTGCTAAAGGATAATGTTGAGTTCTTCACCATGCCTTCTGGGCCAGTATCAAATATAGCATAGGCATTGAGCCAGGATGTCCCGTTCGCAGAAAGCTCAGAAGCGCCCACTAGGCGAGCATCCATGTAACACCTAGAATTAAGATACTAAAGTAGGAATGAAATTGCGTATTATATGAGGGACATAAGTTGAATTATTTTGTTACCGAGATATACATACATCTTTGCTGGTTCTGAAAAAGAAGCTATGCCAAACGGAGTGTTGTTGAAGTATTGAGTAAGCTGCTCATATTGCTAGTTTGACAGGTGGATCGGAAGACAAACATCGCTCAATATTCTAAGAGCCGTATTGGATTTCAACAAGGTACTTAATATGACATCACCTTGAGATATCCAACTATTTTTACCTCGGCATAATTTCCAAAGCTAAAATATGTCAAAGGTCTCGATTGACGGTTTGGAGATAGATAGACGCCGTGCAGAGGCTTTTCGGACGCCCCTTGGATTCCTGGGGCTATATATACAACTTATCAGTGTGCCTAACCACCGAGACTTATGTCTAGCGCGCCTCAGCGCACGTGTGAAATCCCCATACGACAATACAAGTAAGAGAGGGGTGAGTTAGAACGGTACTTAGTAATAAGCTAGAGATTTACTGGCACACGGAAAGCCGCAAATCGCGTATTCTGTTCGTGTTAATTCGCGTTGGGTAGCGGATGATAGTTCATATCAATTGATCATACTCATAGATGGATCTATCTGCGATCTGTGATGTGATAAACACTAGCAGTCCATACCTGCTTCCGCATATCAGACCCAGGATATCGCCCCTTCATGTAGTTAAATGAAGAGCAAAGTACAGCAGACCTGAAATAAGGCACTCAAACCTGGCTTAAGGACACGGAAAACCTATCTTCCTATAACGTCCGTCCAAAATATCTTCATACGTCGCAGCAGAGTAGCAACACATCACCAAATTCATAGCACCCGAGTGTAAAGACAAAGAAGGAAGAGATGGGAATGACAAGGGCGCGTACTTCTCGAGTAACTGAGCCCCTAACGCCTCCTAGCTCTCGCTGCCGGCGCCGCTTCGAAAGGATCGTCAGAAATCTCATCATCACTAATCTCCAATGGTTCTTTCTGAGTTGCCTTCTGCGAAAAATTTAATTTCGTCTGTCGAGGCTTTGGCGCGGAAGTGGAAGCGGAGGCGGAGGCTCGTGAGGTAGTTTGTGATCGTGACGCCTGTGATCGTGATGGTTGCGATCGTGTAGCCGCAGCCCGAGTTGCTGTAGTGCGCTTCGGTGCCGGAGGATCGTAGTTGTCATCGTCCATGACAACATCTTCGTCTTCGTCTTCGTCTTCCTCGTCAGCTTGTTTGCGGCCACGACCACGGCCCTTGGGGGCTGCCTTCTTAGCCGGAGCCTTTGGTGCAGGTTTGGCCCGAGTGGCCGCTGCTTTAGGTCGTCCTTTCGCTTTAGGCGCTTGAGCTTCTTCATCCATTGCAACGTCACTCATCTCTTCATCGTCATCAAGGAACCCAGTACGTGTTGGTTTTCGTCCACGTGCTCGGGGTTTCGCGGGTTCCGGTATCGGTTCAGTCACCGGAGTACGATCAATTGCTTCGGGTTGGTCTTCCCAGTGACCACCCTCGAGGTCTGAATCCCAGTCGTCCGGTTTCGGTTTGTATCTGAGCCTTGGGCTACGTTTTAGTTGACCGGTAGCAAATTGATGCTCAAATTTTTGTTTGATTATCTCCATTGCTTGTTCAATGTTTTCATCATCGTTATCCAATGACAACATCTGCTTGACTTGGCCCGATAGGGAGTCATTAACAAATTGCTCCATAGCATGTTTGTCGTCCTTGTCAACGAACTGTGTCACTGCATCACCGAACGGTGCCTGCGGTAAGATCTTTAGTGATTGGGCTTTCAGATATTCCTCTACAAGCTTCGCAACTTTGACACTATCCATCTCTGCAAGACTAGCGACAACCTCGTCCGGTAACGCATCGCTGGTCGCAGCACGTTCTGGTTATATTAGCACGTTGATGAAAGTTGCAGGTGAAGGAGGGAGAAGAGGATAAGGGACTGCTGAGCTACGTACTCTGCACCGTTTTCTTTCGATAAAAGTGAACCACGTCGTTCGTGTTGGCGACTTTGTCCGAGAATCGGTTAGAGAAGCGCTGCGGATTCTCAATATCGTAGTGGCCTCCTTCAGGCGCCGTGTATTCAACTTTTAGGCGGACTAAGGGTCTAGGTCGTTCGCTTTCGTCTACATCAACCTCTTGTAGGGAGTCCCATTCCGCATTGGCTTCTTCGATCATCTCCTCGACGATGGTCATCAATGTTCTCATCAGCTCCTGCCGATTCTCCTTCTTTTTGTCCAGACCCTTGAACCTCTTGTCGTGTGCCAGGACAATCTGGTCAGTAATAAATGGGCGAACGGTTTTTAAGCGATGCTTCTCAACCGAGAACTCCTTTCCGGTAACGCTCACGATGGCGACATGTTTCGCTACAGCCTCGCCCGGTACCAGTGACGTAGCGACGGACGAACCAGGCTGCATAACATGAAACCCTGTTTCGGGGTTATGCCGAGGATCAATGAGACACTCGTGTTCGTGACCCCAGACGACAAGGTTGAGCCACTCGGGCAGCATGTTTTCAGGCAGGTAGCTGGTGGCCGTATGGGCGTGGTGGTTCTGGTGAACGGCCAGTAAATTGAACCAGTCGGTTGACTGCTGATTCGGTCGAAACCATTTCACCTTGTGATCGCGAAAGTTCCGGAACATGCGCTCATCGCGCACGTTACTGATTCCGTAGAGAGCCAGCTTGGTCTGGCCTTTCTGGAGCAAGACAGGCTTCACGTCGATTTCGTCGACCTTGGGGGTGCGGCCGTAGTAGTTGACGAGGCCGGCAACCTGGAGCAGGTCGAGAGAACAATAGTTGCCCTGGCCGCTGGGGTCGTCGTGGTTGCCATGAATGGAGAAGACGGGGATGGAAATGTTAATGTCCGGATCCTCGTAATTGACATGGCCAAAGGCACTCGCAAAGACCTCGTTGGCGTCACTGAGAAACTCAAGCTCACACGGTTTCATGCCGAGGCAGTTCTTCCGGAGCGACCGCATAACATGGTACATGGACAGCCTGGACGGCTTGTTGTCATGGAAGAGGTCGCCAGCAAGTAAAACCATGTCCACCTACGATGGGAGATATTTAGTAAGCGAAAATCTACATGCGCGTGTCCCTTCAGATCACAGATAGATAGACAAAGAACATGGCTGAGGAATAGATGCAGATATTTGGCAAGACAAACAAGACAAACAAGACCAGACACCTACATCTTCCGTCCGAGCCAGGTTCATGATCTCGTCAAACGTTTTCCAGCTGTCGTTTTTGCGGATGGGGTCGCGCTCCTCGTAGCCCACATGATTATCAGTGGCGACGAGGATGCGAATCGAGTCCGCGTCTGATGCACTGTTAGAGACGTCGGGTCCGCCGGTCGCAAGGAGAGAGAACAATAGGACAATACCTGTGAACTGTGATGATGGCATGCTAAAGGTGTTTTATGAGTGCGCCACTCTCACGACTCGGTATGGACGTGGTCGTCGGCGTTGGCATAAAAACAGGACAAACAGGACAAACAGGACAAACAAGGCAAACCAAGTCGATTTATCCTTCGCCTTAACTCATTGATTACCGAGTGGCTGTGGTGATCCGGTTGTTGGTGAGTAATGAAGCTGACATTCTGAAGCCTCGTAAGTTTCGGCTCAGGCTCCCGTCGTCTTATCTACAATTGGGGACCTAAGGAGTACCTAGTGGTACCTGAGGAGGTTACCTGGGGGTTTGGAAGGCAGCTATGTCGCTGTAGGTACCGCATCTCGGACGCGTTTAGTTGAGGTCACTGCTCTAAATCCGCCCCGCGAAGTCACGTGGCTTTTTTAAGTTGACTAGTACCTGTCTGTCTGCTAACATCTACCTAGGTCAGATATGTACTGCACTTTGAATTTACTAGTATGGTAAATGACTTTCTCTACATTATGAGCTAATTTAGTAGTGACGATGAATGAATAGGTCATCACATTTCAGAGACAGGGATCACCCAAATCAGATTCTTTTGTCCAGTATGTGATTTGCTATTGGCCGGAAGCATTGTTCCCACCAAGGCTGCTATATAGGTAGGTAGTATAGTTATTGTTACCATGTGTGTAGATGATACGGGCCAACTAGTTGAACGTAATAATGCAGATGAGAATCCCTCCGAATCCACCCTCCCTCAATAGAATTCGCATTCTGAAGAAATCCAGAGCCTTCCTCAATATCAGCCATGTGTATGTAATATTTCATGCCCGTCCGTTAACGCCCGTTACAGTCCCTTTACCCAAGCCAGAGCCAGATGTGTAAATACAAATCCATGCAAAAGTCACACCCCTGAAATGTACAACCGCTAAGCCATCATTCTGTTGACCCCATTGCTGATATAATATCAAGTCGTCGCCGCTTTGGCGGCTGACTCTTGCTGCTCTATCTTTGTAGCAATGCTTTCCCACCAAACCCCGTGAGTGTCTCGGTCAACGTTCCCGACTCTGCTGATCTCATCAACCATCTCTCGTAGTCTCTCCACAAATTCAGGCAATCCCAAGCCCGCCAGCTTTTCCCCGGCTGTGCTTGTGGCCTTAATCTTCTCACTCGCCGAGCTAGCTTGCAGTCGGGTGAAAATATGTCCCTTAAGACGGGTGAGCAAGAGTCTCATCACTGGCTCCCTAGGCTCCGCGTTGTTACGCTTGGCGTCCATGCAGGCTTCGAGGACCCTTGTTACAAGAGCCTGCAGATGCTTCTTCGTGGCTGTAGGCATGGACCGTCCGGCTTCGAGGGCTGCCATGATGCCATGCACGGCCGTCGATTGGTTTAAAGCCTTGGTATCATCGTCCATCGACTCTAGAAGGGTGAAAACCCGACCGGCCTCTGTTTTCCAAGGGGCCCGAACGTCGCGTTTCAGCATATTCTTACACTGTAGTAGAATAGCGCCTGCTGTGACGATGCGAAGCGTCTGACGGCCGAGACGCACTCGACGCTTCTCGTCAAGTGCAAGAGGTTCTGGTAAGCTATCAACTGATGGCGAGGGCTGTGTAAATTGGTCTACAAGCATTTGCCAGTAAACCTTGTCGGGTGTTGGCCGTAGTCTTGGATGGTTGACGCCCTCCGGATCACGCCGGTTTGCTTCTGCATGCATCTTGTTTCGCGCTTCTCGCCACGCAGCTTCGGCGCGGGCCAAGGTAACTACACCGCTATCCATATCCTCAGCAAACTTCTTTGCTTCATACGGAGAAGCGTGCTCGGCGAGATTGGGCGCCGCCACTTGAAGCAGATAGTTGGCATAGTCATAAAGCATCACATCAATAAAAGAGATGAGCGCCTCGAAGCGATCGACGATAGGCCCATGGCTAAGTTTGTTGTTCACCAGGTCTTTGACCTCGTCATCCCGCACCGGGGCACAAAGGTTAGGAAGAAGAGAGCCCATCGAAGAGAAGAATTTCTCGTAAGAGAAGCTGCCAGCCTGGAATTGGCGCCCAGCCACTTCTGTATCAAGCATTTCGCCGATAAAAGTGTGCATTGTCGAGCCGGGCTTGACAAGACGTTGTAGCCTATCTTTTATATAACTGGCCATGATAACAAAATAATGAAATTCTTTCTCTTCATTTTTTGGCCCTAAGCGGAGATCCTTGAAGAGGGGTTCCATGCGAGACCTGTGTTGCTCTTGGAAGTGTTCAAACTCGATGCGATACTCTCGATTGATTGCTAGCTCGTGAACAATAACTCTGTTGTCTGGTATAATAGGAGGGTAGTTGGAATGCGTTAGTGGTTGCCTCGATTGTTGCTTGTTAGGAGTCGGGGGAGGAGTG
This sequence comes from Xylaria arbuscula, assembly GCA_022385695.1. Classification (NCBI taxonomy): domain Eukaryota; kingdom Fungi; phylum Ascomycota; class Sordariomycetes; order Xylariales; family Xylariaceae; genus Xylaria; species Xylaria arbuscula. The sequence goes on from MU279345.1 coordinate 1,161,743, forward strand.
AGAGTTTGTAACTGGGACGTAATCACATGATCCGCTGTAGCATGATCGATCATCGAAGAGCCTTCGGTGTCGAGAGAGTGTTCAGCGACCCGTGGCTTCGTGTCTCCTGTAGGTTTCTTTGCCGCTCTAGCCTTTCTCGCTTGCGCCACTGCCTCAAAGATTCTCCGCTTTCCCTCCTGAGCACCCGTGAGCTTCTTGATTCGAACTATGAGCATCAACTGGTTGTCTCTGATACTCTGCAGGTAAGATTCAGTAACCGCCCCCTCTGTACGATTTTTGACAGTTTGAAGAATAGCATCAAGTTCTACAAATTGCAAGATCATGACATCAACCAGAGCATCTGAGTCCCGTGCCTTCCAGGCAATGAATGCGTTATGAAAGGTGGCATAAACCTCTGGTAGGGCGCCCTGTAAAGCTGGCGGCGGCGTATAGTTGTTCAACGAGGTTAATCGAGATAAAATGGTCTCGAAAGAGATTAATAAGTCTCGTGCCTTTGCGACAAGATCCTGTAGTTGCGGATTAGCCAGATCGTCACGAGGGATAGGTTGCCCCTGAGAAGATCCAACCTGTTCCTGTTCTCCTTTATGGTCCTTATTGCTGAGGACCTGTGTTGGGTGTCCGAGAATGAGAAAAGCGCTCAGGAAGGTTCGGACGGCAGTCATCTCAGTGACAGATCCCGCATCACCTTCACTTAAACCACATATGCGAAGTACTCGTGCTGTAACCAGAAGCACCTGCTCTTGGCCAAGAAGCTCAACCACTTTATCAAAAGAAGTCTCTCGAACTCCGTCGATATTCAACCCAATTTTAGAGAATTGGTGAACCGCTTTTCTCCTCGATAAGCCTCTCCACCACCATTGCAGCCTGGGTACTGCAACCTCCTCACTCATTGTAGTTTCCTCGTTCAAGCTTGCTGACTCTTGTTCGTCGCCTTCTGACGCGGTAGAATCGCTGCCCGATTTCCTAGTCATGGTGCTGTGAGCTCGTGAGCGTCGCGTAGCTTGGCGATTCCTCAGCTCTTCCCTTCTCTTGTCAGCTTCGGCTAGGCGCTCTTCCATCTGCAACTTGAGTTTGCGTATCTCCTGTTCCCTTTTCTCTTTCATGCTTTCCGCGATCGCCTTGGCGCGTTTGACCTCTTCGGCACAAGCTGCCACGATCTCAGCCAGATTCTTTTCCCGTGCCTGGGCGGCAGCCAAGGCGCGGGCCTCCGAGTTTGACGATTTCTGCTGGGCTGCTTTCGCCACGGCAGCTCTAAGGCGCACCTTCTCGGCATGGGCGGCTCGGTCGGCGAGGCGTGCTTTGCGGTCCTCGAGGATAGAGGCACGTCGCATCTGCTGGGCGATGAATCTGCTCTGGGGGCCGCCATGGTGGACGAAGCCATGCGAGGAACGAGACGAGGCGATGGAGTTCCTGCGCGATGAGGCGGCAGAGTCCTTTCGGCGACTTTGCGTTGGGCGGTAGAAGCGCGCTGCGATGTGGGGAGGCGGAGTGTAAATCCGCTGCTCGTCTTCCTCTGCGGACAGAGTCATGTCTAGATCGAGATCGGGCCCTGGGGCAGTGGGATCGGGTGAGTCGAGGGGCTCTTCCATGTCGCGGGCCGGGTCGGCCAGATCTGCGGATGCGTTGCGCATGGTGATGGCGGTTGTTTGGGGATTGACGCTGGCGGGGACAGTGCGCGGCTGGCGTTTTGCATTTCAGATTCCAGGCTTACCGGAGACGGAAGCGAAGCTAGTCTTCCACAGCCGACACAATGACACGAGGAACCGAGAGCGTCCAGTCTAGCGCGAGTCCTCGGGGAGGAAATAGTGTTGGTACCGTATGCTGCACACGTTCACTTTTTGACTGCCGCTGAGAAAAAACAACGAGACTCGGAGCGAATCTATCGATGCTGTAACTTGTGGTGCAGGAGGTGTTGCCGATGTTATAAGGGCGATGATCAGTCCAGTAGCAAACGGGCGCTACTTGAACAAAAAAGAAAACAGCAGAGCCACACCAGACGCGGGCAAAGGTACTTTCGCACACGCGAAATAAAAGAAAGAATGAGAAGAGACTAAGTTGATGATATGAAGAAAGTGAGAGAGAACTGCAATTGATCTGGCTGGTGTTGGAGACGAAGGAAGGGTATAGAAGGGTGCGGAGGATAAGCAGTAATGGAGATTAGAAATGCTGGCCAAACAGCAGCGTCAGCTTCAATGCTCATTTACCAAGGGACTTCGAACAGGAAGTTAAGGTAAGGTTATCAGCACGACGCTAGGCAACTAACCTAAGGGGTAGGTAGGTAGGTATGTACGGAGTAGGTAGTGTAAATCAAATCACAGGATAACAGGATCGAGAATGACGGCAAGACCGCAGCGCATGAGAGAGAGAGAGGCCTAAAGGCCCGAGGGCCACTGACACCAGATGGTTGGGACGCCTGTTAGAGAGGTCCACTCAGGTGAAACAGCTTACATCACGGTTGTTGCTTCAGTCCAGCCCCTAGCCAAACAGTAATGCTAATAACATGCGTAAAAGGGCAATAGGCAGTCATATTCCTTACCTACAATCTATTTTAACTACGCTACCTGGCTAACCTACAAGTAGGTAGGTAATATTCAAATTCAAGCCCCCTTCCTTATCTTGTTGTCGCTATTGCTCACTGTTTTCTTCTTCCAGGATTCTTTCAGACATCTGAACTTTTGCTTGCACCAGTCTGTGACTAACATCAGCCCGTGTCAAGCACTCATCTTGTTCTATTCCCGTCTTCCCGCTTCCGCCTTCTGTCCTGGGGTTGCATTGGTAAGCCCTGCCTGCGTTCAGAGTGGAAGGTAGTGCGAGGTAGTTGGGTTCTGGTTGGGTACCGAAGCCGGGTTTCTAGTGCAGTAGGTATGCGCTAAACCACATCAGCTCCATCTCCTACCTTAGCCCATCTCTGGCGAGGCCAGTCATTTTAGCGCCAACCCGGGGCAAGTACCGTGGCCTGCGTTCTGCCTGCAGTGGGCGCTGTGGTGCCAGTCAGCTGCTGCCCGTCAGCATCATTGCCGAATAATGGCGAAAGTGTCATCATCATGTCGCCAAAAGCTCACGCTCTGACCTTATCTAATTCTCAACCCATCCTATACCTGACTAATCATAGCAGGCGGCAGACAAACTTCTTGCCTCGCCCTATCTCATTGGTCACGCCGCTACGTGCAATGCCAGATGCTATCTGGGAGGCAAGGTATGTAAGCTTGCCAGAGGTTCCTGCAGTGGTACGGAAGATCGCCCACTTGCCCGATCCGCATCCCTGGTCTATCTATGCAGCTCCCTGGCTGGCGGATGCGGGGATAAAACGTGCCCTTCTCAGTCGTGTGTCCGACCACCAGCAATACCCGCCGGCTTACCCGGCGTGAGGTTCGAACTCACAATTCCGAGGTAACAACATCGATTGCGTTTGCGAGGATTACACACTCTGGTCTGCTATACTGGGCATCGTCGATGAATTGGATTATACGGTGCTTTTAAGGTAGTATTGAATACACCTGTGTTAATCAAGAGTTGCTGGGGCAGATCATCATTCACGCAAATCGGCTGAATTGCCGTGCATTGTCGAAGAGCTCGAGTCAGTGCAACCGTATTCGTAGCACGTGGGGTATCTGAATGTGAGATGGCGTATTCGACGTACAGTAGATGCCTCTCTAAACGAAATTGAGAGCTTGCAACCCACTCCCGAAAGCCTTCGTTCTGTATGGTGCCCTTTCAGGCGGAAGCCAGTAACGACTCAATAATCGCAAGCGGTTCGATTATCGTACTATTGTCTAGCTAGTTGCGTCCCGAGGTGAGATGCAGTAGGGAACTTGTTCGAATTATTCTTTCAACCTGTCCTCGAGTATATTGAAGTAAAGCTTAGTCATTGTAAGCTACATATTACCCTGTGAGTTGGTTGAAAGGGACCACGTACCTAGGAAACCCCTTATGATGGGTTGGTCGAATAAATGGGCCAGAATCTGCTGAAACCGGTGTGGCTGACAAGCGATTTCCGGTACGCCGACGTGAGAGCCGGAAGCGAGGCTGGTCTTACTCAGTAGTTTCAGTTTTGTCATTCCGGGCAACTTGAAGCTATTCGAAGACGGAAGTCTCAGATTGGATATCTATCCCAGGGCCAAGAATTAGGAAGTTATACATATCAGCCACGTTCATTCTGGTCTCTCATAACCCCAATATACGTCGAATATGGTAGGGTTTTTCTATATTCAAAATAATGAGACATCTTGCTCATGGGACAGCTTGTAGCTATATCTATAGCAAACCATGACAACTGTTTCATGTTCCCCATACTTCGTGGCAATTTGCTTGGTTCGACTAAATCATGTCTTTGTCTAACAACTGATCAGTGCCATACGCGAAATGACTATTGCGTGATATGTAAGGCAAGTAAATCGAAGAAACATCACGTTGTTAAATGATTGGCTGAGAGGCAATCTTGGGGTCTTGTAGTATTCTTAACCGAGAATCTAACCTATTCAATCTACCTGCTGCGTACTACGATATCATTGCCCGTTTGCAGGTCATATCTGTCTACTTTCGTTAACGATAGTCCTTGATCGACACATGTTGGCTGGGTGACTCAGTGGATAGAAGAGACGTCCCGTTCCGTGGACTATTCCGTGAGGCTAAACGGGTCTGATGGTTGCAGTAATGATGGCGTGGCGCATGTAGCGGTTAATATTAATTCACTGAGTACACTACCCGTTTATCTGCTTTGCCGCAAGACACTATGCAGCATTCTTATCAGAAAGAACATGAGGAATGACTATTTGGGAAGAAAGATGCCGATAGAGCGGTGAGTGGCGCCGTGGGATTTCGGGTACCTGTCTGGGTACCTGACGATGACAACGACGGGATTAGGGCCTCGCTGCGTTCCCCCCTAACAGCATCGTGAAATAGTTGTGCAAATCTTCGAATGGTAATACATACGTAACACCACCTCTCTTAATTAGTTATAGGTTCATAGGCAAGAAGAATGAGTGGTCTTACTGTGACCCAACGCCGGATTTACCTTCGATACGGTACTGAGAAGGCATTGTACTTGTTAAAATACCGCAAGCCCATGTGCCACCCCTGAACAAAAGACTTCTCGGTGGTAAGAGTCAATAGATGGCCTATGAGAAGTGAAAGACCGAAACGTGGACTGTAGCTGAGCGCACTCGAAATTGGAAGCGGTCAAGAGAACGATTCATCTCGAACACGCGGAACCATAGCGGGCAATTATTCGATGAGAGGATACTGACTGTACCTGGTCTCAGCTTACTGTGTAGTGAACCGCCGCATGTCTACTTTGTGTTGGATATCACGACAGGGCAAACAGGACCTGACAGAGACGTTGAGGAATTAATGGATTGGGTAGCATTCATTTTAGTGTAGTTGATATGAAGTGGTGAAAAATAAGAAACCGCCGAGACCCTCCATAAGCACCTTAGTGCAGATTGAGTGCAAGATTGCTCGTCCAAGTACCTGGCTTACGCTGTGTACACAATAGATTATTTTAGGTACCCAGATAGCAGCCTTGGCAAGCGACGAAGTATGCCCAAACACCAGACACGTGGGAGCGGCAATTCAGTTTGGTCCCATCTGGATTGACGTTGCATCGGGTGGCCGTTGTGCCTACTAAGTATGGTACACGAGTTGCACCGGTCAAGCCAGTGCCACGGAAAGCATAGATGAGGGAGTGCTACATGTACTGTTACACGGGACACATGTACGCTACGGCAGGCCTCCCATGATAGGTACAGTACTAAGACTCGATAAGCTTGGGTAACAGGGAGTGGAATTCAAGGCCGATGGCAGGGGTTGTGCCGTGGCACAGAAGATTCTTGGGGGACGTCTCCACCTAGAATCGCACCTACCTGGCCATGAACGCCACCCTTAGATACTTACCCATTACACCACTCCGTGACCTCTACCATACTTTTCCCACCCTCGTCTTCGACACATCTCCCACCAATCTCACCCAACCCGAGAACGCCATTCCTCCCCCCCCAGATGTATACCTCATGTCCAGGTCATCTACTGAACCCGAAAATGCCGCATATGCTGCACGAGTGAGCGAGCCCCTGTCAGTTACGCCAATTCCTCGTCCTACTGCCGCTGCTACTGATGCTGCGACTGCAACTGACGAACGGCCCTCCTCGCTCGCAGCTCTGACTGGCTCCCTGTCAACTCACGACCACCATGCACACCCGTCTGGCATCGTCTCTCCCCCTTTGCCGGACGCTCTTGGCGTTCCTGTCTCATCTTCCACCCCTCCTCCACCTTCGGCTGCTGCTGCCGGCCAAGGCGACCATGGCAATAAAAGGGCGAGGCCGCCGCTGGCTGCCCCCAGATCCCATGGCCCTTCTTTGCTAACCCAAGCTCTGGCTTCGGCACGTGGAATCCCCTCTTCCTTGTCCTCCTCTCCCCCGGCTCAGACAGACCAGCGCCATCCCGACCATAACCACACGCAGCCCAATGACCAATCCTCCCGGTCGAACCAGTCCAAATATGTGTCCAGCAACCTCCAAAAGTTGACGCTTCTCGAGTCGCGCCCTGAGAATTCAGCACACTTCTCAGGCGCTCGCTTACCATCATCTATTCCTCAAAGACCAATTGACCCCACGCGAACCCTATCGCTGCCTTCTTTGCGCTCTTCAACGCTGTTTTCAGTTCCGACTGTGGTACCCAAGTCTGTTGCGATGCCTGGGATTACGGAGACGGCTTCGGTCATTAGAGGCCATCCAGGTTCCTTTTTAATGACCCGGGCGAGAGGCAGGTCTCTAGAGCGTACAGAGAAAGAAGCCCGTATCAATTGGAACCATGCCACCAAAATACCCCTGGACGGGATCGGGCATGCTACGTACAACTGCGGCGACAGTGCTTTTCCTCGCTTCCGTTATTCGGAGAGCGACTCTAGTTCCCGCGCTGAATACCGGGCATGGAGATCCGAGAGAACACTCTCAATGGGTCCAGAGAAAGCATGGTCGATTGGCACTGAGGATATTGTCGGGCACCAAGACGGTCAAGTCGAAAAGTCCATTGCCGAGGTTCTGGCTGGAATGGAACCCACAAGGAGTCGAAAGGCAAGCCACAGCCTCCGTTTCTTCAAGGAAGGTCTTCCTGCCGACAAGATAAAACGGAAAGATTCAAAATTCAACTCGGAGCAGGAAAAGACATCGCTATCAAAAGGGCCACGAATAGAAGGGCAACAGAACATACGCGCCTCAACCAACCGGAGCCCAACGACTTTGACGCCGTTGTATAAGTCTATTGGGCTCGAGGAGTCGCAGTCTTCATCACATGCCGAATATATGCCACATAGTACCCATCTCATTGAGACCCCTTATGACCGACCCACTGAAGGCGACTACTTTAGTCTGCAGAGGGATCAGTCTATAACCACCGCACTTAGTGAATCAGCAGATCAAACAGGAAATTTTTATCCATTATCAGGACTTATACACAGGTCTCGTAATGGAAGTAAGGATATGGGGTTATCTGGGGAATCTGAGACGCACAATCCCACAGAGTCAGCAAGCCTTGTTGAGGAGCCTGCTGAAGAAGATGAGGAATCTTCTGAGGAGAAGATATCATCTGCTGTATTCCTGCCGCATCAGAGTCTGGAGGATTCTACGGGGGAGGCATCTTGTGTTATTGAGAAAGTTGAACCACAACATCCTAGTACTTCTTCTGCTGCCAAGGATTTTCACCCGTGGCTTGTGAAGGCAGATGACCCAGAACCTGAAGGCGAGAATTTGACTGGCCTACATCACAAAGGCGTACCTAAAGGTAGGGAAGACAGCGTACTGCGTGAACGGGACTTGCCCAAGAAAGAAGATCGTCAAGATATTGTTTCAAATGAGAACGAACTTATAAAAAAACCCTGTGACATATCCCCAATAACCTCGCGGCCAGTCTCTCAATTCTACGAAGATATAGTGCACGAGCATCAGTTGGGGCCTAAGGTCCCTCTTGAAGCTATCGAGCTAATACCATACAAACATCAAGTTGGGGGTCATACAACCATCTGGAGATTCTCCAAGAGAGCCGTCTGCAAGCAGCTTAATAACCGAGAAAATGAGTTTTATGAGAAAATAGAGCGATACCATCGCGATCTTTTGCCTTTCTTGCCAAGGTTTGTAAAACACAAATTCCCCTCGACAGAAGAGTATTTGGCTAATTTGATTTGTAGATATATTGGTGTTCTGAACGTAACATATCAGAAGCAATTACGGCGGAGGTCTACGGCGAGGAAAGACGAGAACTCCGAAATGGAAAAATTATCAAGTGAAACTGATGCTCAATTAAATGGTACCGAGGGGAACACCAAGACTAGGGTTCGACCATCGTCCAATGGCTATGATGACGAAAACCATCGAAGAATAGTTAGCCAGTCCCTTCAATCAGGGCACATCCCAGTTCCTACCGTAACTTTCGCTGATAATCAACACATTCTACCAAGAAGCTTACTCCAGCCTTCTATGGTTTCAGGGGTCAAGGAACGTCCAAAAAGCGCATCTGCAGCTATGCTGCAACACCGCACAAGCGACATGCCATTATCCACGCCCGACTATGAGACTTCTCGAGTCACTAGGCCCACATTGGATCAGCGACACGCGAATAGCTGGGGGGCAACAATGGTCAACAAGAAACTGAGAAACGAAGTGTTTAATGACGCATTCCTACAGCCTATTACTGTACAAAAACACCAGAAACCCGCATCGTATCACCGCACAGTTCCCCGTCGATCAATACAACCTACTCAGTCAAACTCTGCGGTAACGTCGTCAGCAATGAAGAGTGAGCACAACCCTGCGTTGTCTCCCGAAGTGAACAAGTTAAGGAGGCAGGCAACTCTTTTACACAGTCAGAGTGACCTAGGACCGAGAGATGACGGCTTGGACGTGGATGGCGTGGACTTTGTGCCAGACGTGACTGGCACCAGTGCGCCAGAGGCAGATGTATTAGGAGAAAAACTCTCCCCACGGGTACAGAAACGGCGCTATTCTGGAAGCAAGTTGCGGCGTAAGCCCCAAGACGTTGGAGATTCACGTGGCGACTTGAAATATTTTGAGGATGCAGATGATGTCAGGCATCGGGGTGATGGTGAGGCAGTAGCACTCACTCTGCGTCTCAAAGACCCCACCAATGGCCTGAAATCAGCCCTAAACGGTAGAAATGATGATTCAGCTGAACTCAGTAGTTTCCCTATACCCAGATTATCTTCTGCACTGCCTTCCGCCGCGCCCAGCCCAGGAAGGGAGATAAAGAAGATTCCGCGGCCCGTAAATCCCAAGGAAGCTCAAACTCAACGCCACTCGAGAGTTGAGTATTTCCTACTGCTTGAAGATCTCACTGCTGGTATGAGACGGCCTTGCATAATGGATTTGAAAATGGGAACTCGGCAGTACGGTGTCGATGCTAGTACAAAGAAACGCGAATCTCAACGTCGAAAATGTGCGGAGACGACATCCAGAGAATTGGGGGTTCGAGTTTGTGGTCTCCAAACTTGGGACGCCAAATCACAGACATACGTTTTCCGGGATAAATACTACGGGCGAGATTTGAAAGCCGGGAAAGAGTTTCAAGACACCTTGGCCATGTTTCTTTACGATGGTGTGGATCATAGTAGTGTCCTAAGACACATTCCCACTATACTCCAGAAACTCAACCAGCTAGAAGTAACGGTTCGTCGTCTGCGTGGATATCGGTTCTATGCTGCGAGTCTTCTCATGTTTTATGATGCTGGAGCACGAGACGATGACAATGACACAGCCGCCGAGGATTCCACCACGGATTTCGCAACTGACACGGAGGATGCATGGGACATAAAGAAGCGGAAAAAGAACAAAGCCGAAATCGATTTCAAGATGGCGGACTTCGCGAATAGCGTGACGGCTGGTGACCTGGCTTCGGACAAGCCATGTCCACCCAAACATCTGGACGAGCCAGACCGGGGATTCCTGCGGGGCCTCGCAACCCTTCGAATGTATTTTCTGCGGATACAGAAAGATGTTCGAAATGAGATGGGGTTGAACCCTCTGCGTAAACACGCCGAGGATATCGAAGCGACCGAAGACGATTATGACGAGCAGAGTGTCAGTGAGTGAGATCAGACGCAGTCGCATATTACCCAAGGAGATGGTGCACCGGGATGGTGGTGTATAAGCACCACCGGAGAGCGAGAAAAATTCCAATCAATTCTCCTTGCTTATTTGGGATGATACCCTAGAACGGCGCAGAGGGAAAATAGTTCTTTCTTCTATTCGTTGTTTGTTCTCATATCCTTTCGGTGTCGGGGTCAGGAGCTCGGACTTATTTCGAAAACATACCCTGCATATCTTAGGCGTTTATTAGCGATAGGAACTGATAGGGAGGCTAGAGGAATTGAGAATCGCAATAACCATAGCTCGCGGTAATTGATGTAAAAGTACGTTATAGGCCATGAGAAACTCTGATATTAAAAGTGATTTGCTTTAAGAAAGAGAGCTGTTCCGATTTTGATCGGTTCTCAGACAATCTGAAGTACTGGTAGTCTGTCCTGAGGCGCTTGTTGCAGTATTCTTTGCTTCACCTTTCCTATGACATACCGGTATGTATGGAACATTACCTACTTACCTAGGTAAGTAACTTGGAGTTAAGGGTATATTTACAATGTGCCGTACTTGCAGTAAGTGGCTTAAATGGCTTACTAGTAAGAGGTAGGTAGAGCAGGGTTATAAGCAAGGATTCTACATAAGCAAGGGCCCCGAATGGGGAAAGTGGGGTAAAGCATACTAGTGTACGTAGGGCTGAAAGTGACAGATATTATCTAGCTGAGCATTAGCTGAGTGCCGTCCATAGCTCGAGTCGCATCTCCTCCCTCTTGACTTATACCTTGTCCCCGCCAGGCGATGGCACTTCCACTACTTCTACTATGACGAAACAACCGGCAAACGATGGCAAGACGATAGCCTTTTTCCACCCAGACTTGGGTATCGGCGGTGCCGAAAGACTGGTTGTTGACGCCGCCGTTGGCCTGCAGAAGCGTGGCCACAAGATTGTCATCTTCACGAGTCACTGCGATCCAGGCCACTGTTTTGACGAGGCTCGGGATGGTGAATTCGTCCTTTTTCTTTTTTTCTGGAAATTGTCTCCGGCCCATACTTACTGAGACTGATAGGGACTCTCGATGTCTGTGTTTGCGGCAATACGATCATCCCTCCCTCCATCTTCGGCCGCTTCAGCATCCTGTGCGCCATCCTCCGCCAGATTCACCTGATCCTCCATATCTATTTCACGTCCAAGCTCCACGATATACACCCAGATGCATTCTTTGTCGACCAGCTCAGTGCCGGCCTGCCGCTGTTGCAGTATCTACATCCACAGGCCCGCATCTTTTTCTACTGCCATTTCCCAGACCTCCTGCTGGCTCAGGGCAGGCAGAAGTGGTGGAAACGTGTATACCGGATTCCCTTCGACTTCTTGGAGCAGTGGAGCATGAGCTTTTCAGATGCCATTGCCGTCAACTCCAACTTTACCAAAGGCGTAGTTAGCCGGACATGGCCTGCACTCGCACGCCAAAGAGAGCTGTGGACCGTGTACCCGTGCGTGGACACTAAGACCAAGGAGGGAAACCCCGACGACAAACCACTGTGGAACGGCATGAAATTTGTATTGAGCATCAACCGATTCGAGCGCAAGAAGGACATCGCGCTTGCTATCAAAGCCTTCGCGGGTCTAAGCAAGCAGAAACGTGCCGGCGTGAGACTCGCCGTTGCTGGAGGCTACGATCCGCGTGTCGCTGAGAATGTTGGTTGTCACAGCGAATTAGTCGCACTGGCCGAGTCTCTCAGCCTGAAGAACATGACGGTCAGAACCCCACAGACAGCCCAAGCTGTGCCGCAAGACGTCGAAGTCCTGTTTCTCCAGAATGTGACCAACATCTTGAAGGAGATGCTCCTGTCGTCGGCTCGTCTGCTAGTCTACACCCCCGCAAACGAGCATTTCGGCATTGTGCCCCTTGAGGCTATGCTCAATGGGGTCCCCGTTCTTGCTGCCGACACGGGAGGGCCCGTAGAGACTGTCGTGGAAGGCCAGACTGGCTGGCTGCGCTCTCCCGATAAGCTTGACGAGTGGACTTCAATTATAGACAAGGCCCTTCATGAGCTAAGTCCACAGGATCTAGCGAAAATGTCGCAAGCAGGGATCGAGAGGGTCAAGAACGGGTTTGGAGAGGCAGAGATGGCTCAACGCTTAGACTCTATCTTTGACGAAATGCTTCGCGCGAAAAGACGTAACCGTAGTAGTATGACAACCATCATGCTCTTAGCAGGGGCGTTTGGCATGTTTACTGCGGCGGCGACTGTATTTGGCAAAGTATGGTTATAGGTAACCGAGAAAGATGGTAGATTAGCCTTGACGCGCTTAGCGGCGGCAAGTAGAGGCTATGTTTTGTACAATACCCAGATGAGTCAATATATCATTGCGTTGCATTCTTTCACTTAGTGGAATGTTCCTTAGCAGTGAACTAATACAGGTGTGCGATTCTATAATACCTTCGCCAAAACCGGGTTGAGAGTGGTAATGGCAGTCATACGGATATATGTGGTATTGAAAGGGCAAAGCGCACGCTTAATCATTATCCATTGAATAACGAAGTCGTTCGATACTCAGGACCATGTACATACCATTTCAGCCTTCACCCCAAGTATGAGGACACAGAAAGTACATCAATCACAAGATAGCTAGCTAGGTCAGTGACGTAACTTACAGCTCGGACAACGGCATATCTTCTATCCCCGAGAAGAGGTATGTAGACAAGCCGCCCATTGTAAATGCTCTTTATACGTAATCATCTTCTCGAAACTAGTCTGCATACCAGAGAGAGACAAAGGGTTGTCTCATACAGAAGTCCCTTGCTTCTCTATTTAGCTGTCTTTTAATGCATAGCTTCGCTTTGAATAGCGACCGATGTCTTTATATATAACCATCTATACATAGTACACATGAATCGTATCGTAGTTTGCAAGGATGCAGGCGCATTTCCTTGCCAATGGATAATTCTCAATTCGGACGGGAATCAAATCATCACCGCCTCGACGGATACTGTCGTCGAAAAAAAAAAAGACAGCACTTATCTGGACTTTATTCTCGTATTAGAGACAAAAAGACAATGAATACGGCGGTCGACGCGATGGCGTTCAGGACCTGCCCCGACTGTCGCAGGACCCTTCGTCTGGGCATGTTCCTCGACAGGCGGACCGAGCAGATCAATGAGATCTGCCGCTGCTGCAGGTACCAGGCCGCGCTGGCTGAGAATGCGGGCCCGAAGAGTCCGATATCGAGTTGGTGGCGATCTGCGCGTCGAGCGTATTTCAAGGAGGTGTAAACAACATAATTCCTCGACTCTGGTGCTGGCTCGCGAATTATTGAGCTGCGATGCTGGGATTGGCTATGATGGGGAAGACGGTTTAATGATAATGTGTTAGGACATGGCGTGGGGACATGGTTGTACATGGGTCGTGGTGGTGAAGTTGGATATGATAATGAGAGATAAGCCGCGAGATGTTTGCTGTGGCTTGCTGCTTGGTTCTGTTGATCTCGGTATACCTGTCACACTTTGGGAGGTTGGTCTTCAGTACCTGTCACGGCATTCAGCAGGTTGAATTCCGCTTGGGTTTAAAGAGATATAAAAAGAGAGCTTAAATTTAATCACAAGACAAATCTTAGACATACTACAAGAAGGGGACCTCCAAAATTATGATTAAGACACATATTACCTTATTTCCAATCCCGAACGTACTTATATTATTTCCATAAAACATGCTGGGTTTTTTAGTAACCCGCATCGTGATCCACGTATCAAACTGCATTCAATGCTACAAGAAGTGTAATTCACAAGCCAAGGTCATATACATCAAAAGACCATAGATCAGCAAGCTGCATCAAATCATTATTCGTAGGTGTCGGTGTAGGCGTGGGTGATGCGGTTGTCGGAATAGCCAAAGATCGCTCGAGCGTCTTCGGATGTAAAGGAGTTTTAAACCTGCTCAAAAGGTGGTCGACCTCGGTACATGTTAACCGCGTATCCTTGTATCGGACTTGTGCTTTTTTGAATTGACCTGCAAGGAGTACATGTCAGGTACTGTGATCGAATCCCATGAGACAATGCCGGTACATACGTATTAAGTATCTAGGTACTGCCCACATGCTCGAAAATTGCTCTAGAAAGAGCAATAGCAAGTTTTGACCTTGGTCAAGGCTTGTTATGAAGGCAGGTGTCGGGTCAACTGTACTCCAACGATGTATCTCGAGGAAGCAAAGCGCTGAATGCACGATAAAGCACTGTAATTTCTAGTGTAAGCTACAATCATTTCGCAAGGCGATTTTGATATGTTAGGGGCCAATAAAGCATGTTCAAGACGTGGCAAGTAGGGCGAGCGCGGGCTACTATGTCCACAGAGAAGGAACTGAGGGATCCTGAAATAACTCACTATTGCGGGATCAATATGAGGCGAATGTTGGTTATCCCATTGCTCTATTACTGAAACGATATTCTGACAAGGCTCAAGAGACTCCATCCAATTCTGCAGGAACTCTACTTCATCTCCTTCAAGCCTAGGAGGTATGGCCATGATTAAATTAGCCATATGAAGATGAAGAATATTTGTCAGTCTGATAGATTGATCTACACACGACTCGCCACTTAGAACGTTTCTCGTCGGGTTAAGGTAACGATGAGGAAGTGATAGTCGCAAAGCAGCGATGGCGCTTTTAAGAGCCTTAGTTTTCGTAGGCAGCCGTTTCCCCTCAGCTCGCATCCTCATAACTGTCAGGAATCATAAGTCAGTGATCACCGTAACTTAGTGAACTTTTGTGTGGTCTTGGACTGTCTAGTAGGAGAAGGCTAAGGCTCTAGTCAAGAGCTCAAATGGAAGACTTCTGAATACATACTATACCCAGCTTGCCGTAAAGTGGTTGTTGTGACCATATGAAGGTTGTAGTTAATCATGATTCCGTTCGAGACAACCTGCTTGGCCGTTTTCCATATTTCCTCAACGTCGTCGGGCAAAAATACCTTAGGTACAGAGGCCGGGGACCCATGAGCTTGATTATGCGAGTACCTTGCGAGTGACGTATTGATGCTCTCGAGCTCTACAACAAAAGGTGTCCCAACAGAAAT
Organism: Xylaria arbuscula; assembly: GCA_022385695.1. Taxonomy (NCBI): domain Eukaryota; kingdom Fungi; phylum Ascomycota; class Sordariomycetes; order Xylariales; family Xylariaceae; genus Xylaria; species Xylaria arbuscula. The sequence continues at coordinate 1,176,894 of MU279345.1, forward strand.
ATTCGAGTAGGAATCCAGGCAGTATATGCACCAGAAAACATAACGCCAATCCTCAATCTCATCTTCAGTCGCTGTAGTGCAGTCGAAAGCTGAACACAGTTCCGGGTTATCGATTTGATTTAGACCGACTGTGTACGCTCTTCGGGCGAGGCTGCTTATGCGCATCCAAGAGCTGGACCCTGGAAACTGGTGAAACTCATAGTAAGCGAGCAAACACTCTAGTCTAAATGACTCCAAACTGCCATGGGTATTAGGAAGGTTTGTTTCAGGCGACAAATTATCGAGAAGGAATTTCATGCATAGCTCCACGTCTTCAGACTTCCAGAAGCTGATAGGACTTAGAACTTTTGCGGCTACTGTGACTATAGTGACTAACAGGTTTCTTTCTACCTGACCGTCATCGTATTTCTTGAGGAAGTTACCGATGCGAAATAATGGTATTGCAGGGTGAACTTCATCGAAGAAGTGTAGAAGACTACGAGATGTTAGTAAACATTGTGTCTATTGTACCGACTTATCGACCTACAGTTCTCTTTCGTGCTCATGACTTAACGAGTATCCGGGGTATATATTCGGACCACCATGAGGGCATAATGAGACGATTGGGTCATATATAGATCCATGCAAACTGAAATCCCCAAATTGGTCCCCTCCTTGAGGTAGGCGAAGACCTTCAATCGTGCCTTGGGATACAATACTTGGTCCGCTTACAAGAGAGGCTGAATCCAGTGCCAGGAAGTCTTGATGATCTGGTGTAAATTGAGCCTCCATTGAAGTCGAGCTTACTGGAGTATGTCTACGACGTGAACCTCGTGGCGGACCGGGCTTCTTTCGCTCTGCTGAGTAGGTACATGGTAAACCTGCCTCTGAACAACGGGAGCAGTATGGTCGCTGTAAGTCACCTATACACAGTGAGAAATCATCTCACAAACGCATAGCCACTGCTTACATTTCACTTTTTTCCTTTTAGAAACACGTTAGTTAGCTGGTTACCGCTCGGGGCCGTTTTGGTAATGACAAGAGTCCAACTTTAAATGACCACGAACCGGATACATCGGTCACAAACACGGTTTTTCACGCTCAGTGACATTGCTCATAGGATTTTCTAGCATAACCCGCAACCAGCGTGTATAGATAGATGTAGGGGGGGAGAAGCCATTGGTCTTGTGGCTATGCAACAGGATAAAGTTTAGAGTCCGCCGGTGCTACATTGATAGAATTATGAAGGAGATGAGGAGGTTGACCCTGTTCTTGTTTTGGAGCTGGCCCCGTACTAGGCATGTATACGCTGGCGGGACTACAGAAAATACACGGTTATACACATATCTCCGTCTAATGCGATATTGTTCACTCAAGTTGCGAATCATTACCTCTCTAAGACGGGATCCTCTTTACATCTCAATCTGCTGAATTTACATCTTAACCCCTGATTGCGTCTGCATCTTATTCTTACAAGCCACCGATTACCTAATATCTCGACAACAGACCAAAGTGCCTGATTGATATGGCACTATTCCTAAGTTAATACGGTTCTGCGAAAGAAAAATAAACGCCCCCTAAGAAGAGTTGTACTTCGTCGTGTCATCGCCAAAGTCCTTTGGCAGCTCTGGTCCCCAAACCGATAGAGGGCCGACGACCTCACGTGTTGTCGGAGTGTCCTCATTCACCAAATCCCCGTCAGCGTAATGCTCAATCTTGAAGCCACTGGGATCCTTCCAATAGTCGAAGATTTGGCTGCCGAGAATATGTCGTCCAACGCCCCAGATGCTTTCGTACCCCATCTTGGCTAAGTACTCGTGCCCAATCAATTGTTCATCGAAATCGGCGACTTCGTATGACGTGTGGTGCATGTAGCTCTTCTTGACCTCTGGCGGTGCTCGCTGCATGAACATGACATGATGGTCGGAAAAGTCCTTGCCCAGATCGAGGTGCAAGAACGTGAGGACGTCGATGTTGGAGAAGTCCCAATGGTGCAAAACATTGGATGGCACAAAATTGAAGTTGCCCGTATACCAGTTGATTTCCGTGTCGAAGTCTCGATATACTATCCCATAGTGACCGAGCTTATGTACCAATGCCGCCCCCTCGCGATATCGTTGGAAAGTTCCTATAGAGAAATTAGCAATACTCACCTTACGCGGACGTCACAAGGACACCTGGGATGGACAGCCATTTACCTTTCCTAAGCTTCTGGAAAGGACCGTTGTATGGTCCTTGTATTTCGTGAGTGGCTGAGGGCACTTCGCTCTCGACTTCTCTCTCAGCTTGGCCATACACAACGTGAAACTGGGTATCGTCGGATCGAGTGAATGTCATCATCTTTCCACCTCCAGGTGCGTCATCAAGATTTGAAGGTGTTGCTCCTGGCAAAAGCGCCGCCTTCTCGAATTCTTCCTCGGATTTCGCTACGAAGGCAGCACCCCCAAATCTTGGGTTGCCGTCTTTACTCTTAGAGGCGACATACTACAGATTCGGAACTCAGTTTTTGCAGTTTAAAACACAATCTTTCAAAATTTCGGAGCCGTGACACTTACCACGTATGGATCAACGCCATAGCCTCTGAACCAAATCTTGTCCTCATTCCGTTTCACTTCTATGAAACCCCAATCCTTGGCAAACTTGGCAAATACTTCTAAATCTGGATGTTCGAAGTAGACATGTGAAATGCGTGCTAGCTGAACCTTCGACGGGTTGTTAGAGATCTCAGGGATGCGCATTTCGGGCATATCGCGAATGAATTTGGGGAGCCAAGAAATGACTGATAACAATAGAGACATTATCGAAACTGACCTGAGAAGAACATCCCGTCGATGCGATAGCTTTTCAACGACTTTGATGCTGCCTTCATTGACACAGTGCCGGTAAAGCACCCTGGTTTGTTGAGTTCCTCCGCGGAACAATTAGAGACCAACCCGGGGTAACAGCACGCGCCTATACCCGATAACCAGAAACTTGTTATAGTAATGCATAATGTAGCATCGGTGAAACAATCTCAGGTAGGATTGCTGGTAAACTTCAGTGACATTGACGCTATGAAATCGGTGGTACCATAAAATCCAGGTCGCTCACGTTGCCCTGGTAGGATTCTACCTGTCAGTTTCTAGTCATGCCAGCAACTTATACAATCTTATCATCATTACCAACAACGTTATTCCCGAGATTTTCCCTATGGATACTACGGACGTCATTATTGTCGGCGCTGGTCCGGCTGGTCTAGCATTGGCAATCAGCTTGTCGAAGCTCAAAGTGAAGGTTAGTAAGCCGCGCCGTGTCATGCACGCATACCAATGTTCATATTCTTGCCAGTCTATTATCCTAGAAAAGGAACTCGAAATAGTGGAAGATCCCAGAGGTATCGCTTTAACGCACGATGCAGTTAGGATTTGCTGGGATCTTGGGCTTGGTGATGACATGGATAAAATCAGTCAAGGTACAACTTCGCTGTTGCGCTATCAAACCGCGAAGACTACTAACAGAAATATGTGTAGAATCACCCAATTTCAATTTTCATAAAACTTCCTTTGTGAACCCACCATTCTTCACGCACGAATCGTATCCAGATAGACTCGCTCAAGCGCTCCCAGGCACCGTCTTTCACATTCAACCAAAGCTAGGTGAGTTTTTAGTGATAGCGCATCAGTGCTTATTATCATGCTGATAGAAGTAGAGTTGGCGTTGCGCGAGAAACTTAATAGCTCACAGTATTGCGAGCTCCGATGTGGTTGCAGTGTTACCGGACGAAAACAAGACGGCACTACAATCCTCGCGGAGTACACAGATACCAAAGGACAGGTCAAAAACATACGCGGCTCCTGGCTTATTGGGGCAGACGGGAAGCGTGGTATAGTCAGGAAACATTTCCTTGAGCCATCAGCGGGTATACGACAAATTGACGGCGTCTACAAATACGACGGAACCTGGGTGGCAGCAAACCTGGAAATATCACTGCCAACCCCAACCACGCATCCTGATTTCCCACTTTGGAACTTAGAATACACTCCGGACAGAGTATACGATCTTTTCTGGCCCATTGGCTTTCATTTTGGGAGTCCTCCTGGGAAGCCCCTAGCCGCCGGCCGCTTTGGGCCAGACGAAGCACGCCTTTGGCGTCACGAGTTCGCTCAGAACGATTGGAACGACAGTATGGATTCAGAAGAACTTCTGTGGGAGCATCTTACCCCCATGATCACACGGAAGTGTGGTGACGACGGCAAGCCTTTTCCGTCGGGAGACGTGACGTATCCTCGCGACTGTATTGATATTCGACGTTGCCGGCCGTTTCACTTTACACACAAAGTTGTCAACAAATGGTTCGATGACAGGACGATCCTGATTGGAGATGCTGCACGTGAGTGATTCTTATACTTCGAATTATCCAAATTGCGGGCGTTGCTCATTGGGCAAACCCGCACTGACGTACCAGATCTATATCAACAGAGAGTATACTGATTCGAGCCTCCAAGACGTCTTTCCACCCTTCGGCGGTCAGGGAATAGCAAGTGGTCTACGAGATGCGCAGCAATTGGCTTGGCGCCTGATGCTTCTGCAGCGATTACCCGACGCCAACCGGTCGGTTTGCGATGAAGTTCTCCAAGGTTGGGCTCAAGAGCGCACCTATAGCGTGGATGTGGCAGCGGGCTTCACGAAATTCAACGGTCAGTTGTGCAATTACGGAGACTCGTGGAAGTTCTGGCTGCTGCGTAACATCGAATGGGCTCTACGGCAGATCCCTTTTTTCAGCAAGATGCCTGATCCCATGTCCAAAATCGAAGCGAGCGGTTTCACGACTGTTAAGGGAGGTTTCTTCTCACCTCGACATGGCGGCGGAGGACGGCTCCCCCAAGTCTACTTGTCGTCTCGGCGTACTGGCCCAGAGCTGTCTGATTTGATCCTGCAGCCCAGGAATACAGCCATGACGCTCTCAGTGTTAGCCGGAGATGATCCCGTAAGCGCTGCAGCCGAGGCAAGAAAGGCTCTGGATGAAGTCGAAGTCGACAAAGTGATTCTCAGTTACGATTCAATTCGGGTTATCTGCGCAGAACCCTACACCAACGCCGTCGATAACCTAGAAGTCTACTACCCTACTCCGATAGAGGAACTGTCTAAGGCCGGCGTTCGAATACGGCCCTTGTATGCACCCTCCAACCTGTTTAGCCGCTTTAGCCCTTCCATGAAGTTCGTCGTTCTGCGTGCGGATTTCTTCATCTTTGGCCTTGCGAAAAACGGTTTAGAGTTAGTGGAATGCGTTACTCATCTAAAACATCGTCTTCAAAGCCCCAACAAAATCTTGTAACTACTATAAATGTATGGAGGATCGGGTAACTCCAATAGAAACGATATATTCTTCTACCGTTTATTTCCCCTTAGCTGTATTCAAATATTTATCCATACTCTTAATCACGGAACAACGTCAGTAAAGAGAGACCTAACTTATTTCAATCCAAAGTCCGGAGGTAGCATTCGAGATCTCTATTCTGAAGGCTAAAAGGTAAAGATGTACACTTGCACGGCACTCACCTCAAGATGGTGCCCATGTATTCTGGGGAAAATGTCCAGATACTAAGATACGAGTTTTAAAGGACATCCCCTCTAAACCAAGCTAAAGAAAGCTAAGTGATCACAGTATCACATAGCAGCAAGTGGTAAAAGAGTTCTTGGATTTGAAGGTGCCGTGCAAATTAAATAACGGTGTATAAGAGCGGCGTGCACAGTGAGTTCCATATCCATTTCTTTATTTTCTCTGTAATTTTTACAGTTTCATCAATTCAGGAAACTCGTTTATTCATCATCCCTCAATCCACCTTAGGAATACATGGTGCAAGTGGTTCAACAATTGGAATCTGATAGCCGAAGAAGAAACCCCTTTATTCGAAGACGATCTTGTTCTTCAGCTCACCAATACCAGTAATCGATATCTCGACTAGATCATCATGTTTCAAGAACTGCTTGGGATTCATGAACGCGCCGACACCGACTGGTGTCCCGGTCATAACGGCCGTGTATGCCGGTATAGTGGTACCTACCCATAAAATAACATCAGTCGGAAGCTAGTAGAAGGGGAAAAAGGTCCGGAATTGCACTTACCTTGGCTCATAAAACTCAGTATCTTAGCCGGCGTAAACACCATATCTTCCTCAACATTCGTCTGCTGCCGCTGCTCTCCGTTGACCTTGAGAGTCATGCGCGCCGATGACATGGGGAAGGCGTCCTTGCTGACCAGGGTTGGGCCAATGGGCGCGAAGTTGTCGAACGCCTTAGCATAAAAGTACTGGCCGCCATGCTGTGGCATCTGGAAGAGGCGACAGGACAGGTCATTGCCGCCCGTGTAGCCGAGGATGGCATCAGCAGCTTCACTTTCCGTCAGGTCTTTGCATGTTCTCGACGTCACGAAGACGAGCTCGGCCTTATCGTATTGTCAGTCATTGTTAACTTTCCAGGGCTACATATGGTTTTAGATTTTTATTTCGGGGTTTGAATTTCATACCTCATAGTCCGGAAAGCTTGAGGCGCAGTACTTATTCATGACTATGTCCTGTCCGGGATCCGCGAGCGCCGCTGCTGGTTTCGTCCATAGTGGTGGCGACTCGCTTAATTGGATCTGAGATATCGTGAGCGGCCGAGGGTTGATTTCTCCCTAGTACAGATCAACTTACATTTGCTTCGTTCGCGTGACTCTTGTAGTTCAAGCCCACGCAGTAAATTGGCAGGTCATCGAGCGGTAAAGGAGCAAGGAGCTGGAAACCGATATGAGCTGTCTTCTCCGTGATATACATAACTGGTGATGATTTCCATCCTACTCACCTCTTTTACTATGGTGGTCTCAGTATTACCTTTTGACAGCAAGTCTTCAAAAGACTTGTAAGCCAGGACCTGTGAACCGGGAGCCGGCACCTCTGAGGCAAGGTCCCCGAGGTCTGCGAAGTAGACCGCGCCGTTTTCTGACTTGAACCGCACCAACTTTGTGAAGGAACCCATGATGGGAGATACTGATAACAGAGGAGAGGCAAAAGATGACACGTTTGTCCAGCAATCGTGTGACGAATACTGACCGATATTTTAATGTTAATGTTTTGTCAGCGAAACTACAGAACGTAGATCAATCAAGCGGAAACACGACAACAGTTGAGTCGAGTCCGAGATAACTAGCTCGGACTATAGAACCTTCCGCGGACTCTTTGCCTCGCGAGGGACATTTCATTAACTAGCTCTGTGTCTCGTGTAGCGAAAGGGAGTTAATCCATTGGTATGCCGCATGCACATGATGCATTAGTGAAATGTAATACCGGTAGGACGCCAATATGCACGAAGCCCCGATGCGCGCCGGAGGATCCTACTAAGCCCTGCGGAGAGATTCCAAGACCCATCCGGAGGATCTCCACAAAGGTCCGAGTCGAATCTACCGCGCGTATGAAAGTGTCATTGGCGATCGGGAAAGCCTTTCGCGCATATTTACGTCAGGATTTCTATTGTCGCAGAAATCGATCGTGATGAGAGAGGGCAGCACGGTATGAAGGGAATAGCCCACCGGAATGAACTTACGCCAGGATTATAGCGGGACAACCGCTTTACACATGTTCCAGCGAACACAGAAGCTCCAGTGTACTTACTCCCTCTTCCACTCAGCTGGTTTTACGATTTCCGTTAACCGTACTGCGGGAAACGTCGCTAATACAAATGAGATTCTAGACAGTGAGTTGAAGTGAAAATAAACCACCGAATTCCACCCATTTTTAAACCTATTGTATAGACCGCACGGATAGCGTAGACGGACCCCAGATTCCTTCCTAGCTTGACTGGCTTAGATGATAGGAATTCTTCCCTCGTAACCACCGCAGTACATATATATAATAGGTAATTCAATAGGGGCAAGGGAGAATACCAACTTACCACCCTCCTACTGGCTTTGAATACATCAATGATCTTACTCGCTAGACAACTGACCTACAGCGCCTATTTTGGGTGTTACTTGGCCCATAATCAATACAGTGCTCTAATAACATACCGCTAAATAGCGAAGACTTCGCCATGAAATGAATCAAAGCCTGAAATGTATAACACACTCGAGAATTTTGTTGTTCAAACACAGAGAGCACCGCATGAAATGAATATTTTGAACTGTTTAACTGTTTTGATGTTATTGCTATCATAATGGTATATAAGTCGTCACAGATAAGACTACCATTTTCTCAATCCTCGAGGATGTCCTTTGTACAAGCCATTCATTCCGTAAAATCCATACAGCCATGATATCATTGCCATTTAAACACCTAATTTACCCGTAAATGCAATCTAGAACAGGGCTCCCGCCAGGCGAATAGAAACCGACTTGTTCTGTGTGTAGTTGGAAAGAGCTGCCTCTCCAAGCTCGCGGCCGATACCGCTTTCCTTGAAACCACCGAAGGGAAGCTGGTGGTGCAACATGTTGTAGCCTTCTTTAGTGTTAGCTCAATCCTGCATGTAGGAAGAGTTGGGGAATACGTACAGTTGACCCAGACGGTACCGGCGTGGATGTTGTTGCTTACGCGCAGGGCCGTGTTGAGATCTTGGGTGTGAACAGCAGCGGCAAGACCGTATGCGCTGTCGTTGCCCAGCTTAATGACCTCCTCTTCGGTCGTGAACTTGGCGATGGCGCAAACGGGTCCGAAAATCTCCTCTTGCATGATCTTCATGTCAGCGGTGACGTCGGTGAAGATGGTAGGCTTGATGAAGTAGCCCTTGTCACCATGGCGTTCGCCACCAGTGGCGAGGTTGGCACCACCCTTCTTTCCCTCCTCGATGTAACCCATAATGCGGTCAAACTGAAGTTTGCTGACTTGAGGACCTTGGAAGGTCTTGTCGTCGAATGGGTCGCCGACATGGTTCTGCTCAGCCCGCTTCTTGAAGGCGGCAACGAACTTGTCGTAGATACCCTCCTGGACGTAGACACGAGAGCCGGCACAGCAGCACTGGCCGTGGTTGTAGTAGATACCAAAGTTGACCCATGAGACGGCCTGCTCAATATCGGCATCGTTGAAGATGATGTTGGGGGACTTGCCACCGAGTTCCAGGGTGACCTTCTTCAGGTTGGAGGCGGCGGCAGCCTTCATGATGGTGCGACCGACAATGGTAGAGCCAGTGAAGGCAATCTTGTCAACATCCATGTGGGAAGAGAGAGCGGCACCGGCGACCCTGCCGAAGCCAGAGAGAATGTTGAGAACTCCGGGAGGGAAACCAGCCTCCTTGACTAGGTTAGCGAAAACCAAGGCGGACAAAGGAGTCTGCTCGGCCGTCTTGAGGACGATTGTGTTGCCGGTGGCCAATGCAGGGCCAATCTTCCAGGCCAACATCAGCAGAGGGAAGTTCCAGGGGATGATCTGGCCGCAGACACCGATCTGTGCAGTTGTGTTAGCTTATCGGCTACAGCAGTGAGGTCCTACACCTCCGAGGTCAAACACAAACTCACCGGCTCATGCTTTGTGTAGTGGAAAGAGTCTGTGTTGATGTCGATGGTCTTGCCGTGGATCTTGTCGGCCCAGCCACCGTAGTATCGGATGCATCCGGCCACGGCGCCGACGTCGCCACGGGCCAATGTGATGGACTTGCCGTTGTCCAGAGACTCGACGGCAGCCAGAAGGTCGAGGTTCTTCTCGACGAGATCAGCGAGCTTCGTCAGGGCGATACCACGCTGCTGGGGGGTGGTGTGGCGCCATGTGGTGTTGAAAGCCTTGCGGGCGGCGACTACGGCGATATCGATATCCTTCTCGGTGGCTTCGTGGACCGAGGTGATGACCTCCTCGGTGGTCGGGTTGACGACCTCGAAAGTCTTCTTGTCGACACCTTCTACCCACTCGTTGTTGATGAACCTATGCGGCGCAAGCAGCAGGGGTTAGCGGCATGATTGAGTTTTGACAGGCTGCACGAGCGAGGCGAACCGTTCCGCTGGGATGGTCGGAGCAATAGGAGTGCGTCGATATATGAGACAGATGAGATGTGTTGCTACTCACAATCCAGTGGGCTGGGTATAAGCGCCAGTGAGCGGCGTCTTCAATTGTACGGTCAGAGGCATGTTGTGTGGTAGTCGATGGAGGAGGATGGGTGGTGGTGGATGAGGAGATGAATTGAGTGAGGAGAGAGTGCTTCTTTATATCACCTCGGACCGGGTATTGTAGATGGAATTGGAGAGTTAGGTAGGAAGCTCGGCCACAGAAAAGCGGAAGCGAAGCTGCTCTCTTTATCTTGCGTCTGGTACAGTGTCTGTCTGTACTACCTTCAGAGCAGTGCATGTAAGTGAGGGGGAGCCAGCGGGGTATCATCCAGCCGGGTTCGTGTGAGCGCGACCACTAGCGCGGCTAGGAGCGACGGACGCTGGGTCGGATTTCCTGCTTTAGGAGGCGGCCCTCGCCCTGATTGGCCCGCTCACCTGTAGCCAGTGTATGGGGCAGCTATTCGGGCTAGCAAAGAGATCGTCACCAAGCCCGCTCACTCAAAGCCCGCTCTCATAGCCCGCTTCAATGCTAGTACAGTGCTAGTACCCACCACCACACCATATGCCTGTTCTAGCCACAAGGTGCTACCCCTCACTGTTCCCCTCAGTATTGGTTTTTCGTCGAAGCTTCCACGGAATTACGGAGTTATGATGACAAACTCGTACCAATCAGCACCACGCCACACGAAACCTCTGCGTGAGAACGATGCACAGTGGCAGCACTAGATAAGAACTAGACAAGGGAGGCTTACGCAGTATGTCCCCTACAACTTACAGGGCACAGTAGCCTACATAATACCTAGGCGTTGATGCTGGAGGCCGACCCCAAACGTGCTGTATCGCATGAACGGCTGTGATATGTCGAGATGGGGCCAGTAGGGCAGTTTGTAGCCAATGGGGCCCACGGGGTAGCCTCACTCCACTACACACTTACGTTTTTAGCTTCATTCCAACGGGACAATGGAACTTTGAGCACTGGTGCTAGCACAAATTTCAGAAAACGGGTGGGCATCGCGCTGTCACTAGTCGAAAGGGGGGATGAGGGGCGCAGAGTAATACGTACGACAAGGCACTTGTCACGATAGCTAGCTTGTCTTACTATGTATCGCGCTACCTATCGCGCTACCCCATACCACCATGATACTGTGTACAAGGTGCGATGACGGCGCAATCGGGGGTGGCGCTGGTCCTGAGCAGTGGCAAAGGACCATGGTTAGGTAATTGATCGATGAATGAATTCTGAAGCGACTAACTAACTTGGATTTGCAACTTCAACTCTCGCTGCATCCAAGACTCGGCGTGTCTCAATCGACTAATCATAAAAACCTACAGTAAACTTGAGGCTAAAGGGTCGCTATGGGCACGGCGATACCCGCAGATACGTGTACAGCGTGTACTGTAGGCAGTCGAGGCAGTGTAGCTTGGGCTTGCTTGGCCATGTGAGAACCCCATGTTAGAACCCCATGTCAGTTAGTGCTTCCCCACATTGTTGAGATCATCTGCTCACGGCGCTATCCCGAGGGGCAACGCCTAAACTGCGCTTGTTCCAGGCACTCGAGGACGGACAAAGGGAAGTAGGCTGTCATCAAGCACGTTCATTGGCCAGTCTATACCCGAAGGCGCTCGGGGGCGCTATCAGATATCGTGAATTGGAATGACAGGTATTCCATTATGCTAGGAGCTATTACTAAACGCTATCGGCAACTGAAACAATTGGCCCTTGAACTGACCATCTGTGTCGATGTCTGCTGTTAAGTCGGCGTCCGTACCCCGTGGGGTAGTTGATGGTACGGAAAGGGTAGACGGCGTTGTCTTAGCTTGGGTCACTATTGGTTGTAGAATACAACACTGAATCGAGGGGCATTGGAGGGGCACTGGAGGGGCAATAGTCGCCCGAGTCGCATTACAAATGCGCCCGCCACTATCACTCAGCCATTTTTTGTCTGCCCGAAACGAACCATACCTTGGCCAATGATCCGGATTATTCCCATATTGCGGCTTCATCGTCCACCTATCGCCGTTGCTCCGGCTACGCGTGGGCATGATTAGAAATATGCTTAGAGTAAGGCACCGCCTAGCCCCTATCTATAAAGTCTAGCCATGAGCGATCTCCCATAAGCCAGATCTTCCTCTGTCTACTATTTAGGTCAAGTATTGCTCTGAACAGAGCCTCACCAGCCAATCTAGCTAAAGAATTACTGAACGGGAAAACGGAATGTTCCAAAGAGTCTAGGTTGATGCAAAATGACATAGGTGTGTATATAATTGGATTAATTGGGTTTGGTATAGCAGGTATCTATATGTAAATGGAAAGGGGAGCATAAAGGGACCAGGGGAAGCGGGGTTAAGCCTACTAAGTATAGGTATTTTTTTAGGGGTGCAGCAGATCCTACCGTGAGTACCGATTGCTATATTTGTTATCTTTGCGAAATGAAAATATAGCTGCCCATGCAACCCGTAATTGTAATGTTTTATTTCGTATTGTATCCTTACAGCTTCAAACTTGATTTTTCGACCTGTGCAGTGTCAAGTTATCTACGTATGTACAGAAGTGGACTATATTTTTACGGCCTTACCTAGTAAGATATTTCTGGGACTAGTTGTGAACGTGACTTGCAAGTATTTATGAGAATGGAACCATGCTCATACGTCTATTTGTCTTCGTCCTTGTTGTCGACCCTATATCCTAGCTAAACGCCGATCACGAATGGTCAACTACTGCCCATAGAATAATTTTTAACGCCGAAGGAGCTGTCGGTGTTCACCCCATGCCAGTAGCTAGTCCGAAAGAAAACTTCACGCCTTTTATCACTAACATACACCTATGATACTTAAGACTCTATACAAACTATATACAATGCCCAAAAAATAATGCGAATATATAGAATTATTCTTCTTCTTTTACTCTATGTTGCTATGTATTTTTCTATTTTGTTATTCAAATTCTCGGTGAAAGAATAACTGTTGAGATGAAGGCTTGTAGTGTAGGGTAAACAGGTGTGACATTTTCATTCGGACCCCTTTCTGCCCGTGCTATCTCGGGAGAGCAAGGACCGAAGTCATCAAAAACTATCGCTTCCAGTTGACATACGTCACTAATGAAGAGAATTCAAATCGACTAGAGCTCATTAAATTCTTTTGGAAATGAGAAGAGAACACTGATACCAAGACCAATTACCAGAACTCGAAGATAGTCTCTCTCAAGGCGACGTAATTACATAATATTATGATAAGATGCTGAATTAGCCAAAGATTAGTATCCGATTGAAATATGCCGTGAGCCTACTCAGACAGACAATGGCGACGCTGCTCTGCTTACGTAGCGCCAATATTGCACTATAGTTCTAAACAGTTTCTGCCTTGAAGCTGTTGAACTCAATGATGCACATGCGAGACTTGAGAGGAATGAGGCTCTTTATTGATCGGTAGAAAAGCGATAGGAGGATACTAGACGATAAAGTGTGTCTCCATCAAATAAACTGATGACTTATCTAGCCCATACCAGATTCGACAATAAATTATAGGTATGCAGCGCTGAATATGTAAGGTAGGCAGTTCTGAGCTTGCGATAAGGAATTTCTACGGGTTGTGTATCATATCGATAAGGCCACTTGGGGCAAGAATTGAGGGCAAGCTGGTCGGCGCCCCATCTAATTTTTCTCCGACCTCAGCATCATCACCAGCAGCACGGCCAATGCGCAGCGAATTAGAGACACCAATTATACCAATTTGCAAAAAATAACGTTTGATATGAGCTGCAGGAAACCGTAACCCAAACCATGGCCGATGTCGAAGCGGCCATCGCTGCTGCCATGAGCGCAGCTGCGCCTAGTGCCCCGCCCATGAGTGAGTGTCGCAACTTCATCTCCATCTTAACCCCCTCGAAGATGGCCCAGAGCAGCGACGTCAAGATACCTTTACAAGCTCATGCTTTATTGCGCCAATTCAGCGTGGCTTTGCCTTTCTGCTCCTAAACAGTCCGTATTTCTGATGCCACAGCGTAGGCCCTATCATCAAAATGGAGCCCTTCTCGAGTGACGCCATGGTCATCGACGACGATGCCACCCAATCGACGCAGCTGCCGCAGTCACCGCAATCTCCTCTAAAGCGATCTCGTTCACCCAACGACGACATTCCCGTCAACGACGATGAGCATCGAGACGAGAAGCGTATGAAAACAGAACCCGCCGTAGACGGGGATCTGGACGAGATAGCGCGAATGGTCCAGGCCGTACAGGCGTCTGTCATGAAGGAGTTCCTTTCAGCCCCGAGCCCAAATATTGAACACCAACCCGAGCCCGAGCCCCTGCCCGAGCCGACACCTGCCCCTGCCCCCGAACCTGAGCGAGAGTCCAACCCCCAGATGGAGCAGGTGGACGAAGTTTTCGAGACGACAGAGCACGAGCAAGTCGGCATTGAGTCGGCTTTGGAGGCTGTCTTAGACCAGCAACGATCATCATCTAGGGATTCCGAGCCGAGGTCAGATACTTTGTGGAGCAATCCGCGAAACTTCACTCGTAGGAAACATATCATCCCGGCACTGGGTGCCCTGGTCAGTGCCGGTAGCCAAAAAGAAAATTGAGTGCGACGACTGACGTGGCAGCAAGGCTGTTGACATATTGATAGCTCTATCAGAGCAAACGCTGGAGGATACCGTAGCCACCTTGACAAGCGATTCCGACTCTGATATTACCAAAGAATATAACGTCTTGCGAGGTGCGTTCGATCAGCAACGGAGTTTATTATTGCATCCTCAAGAGGCACGGCCGTTTCTCGACGCCGATCGGCTCGGTCTCAGAGATCAGACCAGGGAAGTGGTCCGGATCGCCAACCTGGCTTCAGCATGTGCCAGTATTTTTGGAACGAATGAAATAATCTTGGAAGAAGTCAACAACCACTTCTTACGCATATTTGTCCCGGAAGGCCGAGCATTAACCCATGACGCCGCAGAGCTTTATTTGGGGTTGAAAACTCAAATCTTTTTAGCTGGTCTGGAAGGCGACCTGGATAAAACCAAAGACCAGCTTCTGCAGGAGCTTTTTGTAACAGAGGTTGAACACTCCTTGCGAGCTCACCATCCTAGCCTCCCTCTAACAACCACGGAACTTGACTTTATCGCCAATTGTAAAACGCGTAAAGGGATGCTTTCGAACGCTTCCGTGCCCACAGATAGTATATGTAAGTTTCATGCATCTTGTTGTAAATCTATAGCAACTAATTGTATGCCAGACGCTCTTAGTAAACAGTTCACATATGAGGCTTTCTTGGATAATCTCAGCACATATCTGAACGACAATATCATCAGAATCCAGGCTCAAGTATCAGGAAAAATGGAAGCGAAGGCTCCTTCTGAGAGCCCTGCCCCTGTCGATAGTGATACCCATGATCTGCCAAGCGAGTTTGACTTGAACGCCGCAATAGCGGAGGCATCAAGGGCCGCAGCACAAGGCGCGTTGCAACCCAATGCAGATGAAGGAACGACATTCGATGATCTATCCGCCTTTCTCACTGAAAATGTGTCTAGAGCCGTTGAACAGTCGAGACAGGCAGCTGCTAACATAGAGCTACCCTCATCTATTGCTTCAGCTGCGGAGAGCGCATCGAGAGCTACAGCCTTGGCTTTAGAAAGTATTGCGAGGAACCAATATCACCCGACGGCATTGCCTCATTCGTCCAGTACGTCAACCATATAACTGCACTGTTGAAGGCTTATCATTAATGGATTTTAGGTCAAACCCAATCTTCATCCAACCATCACAGCTACCAGCAACAACCAACACAAACCTCATCACAATATTTCCCTTACCAGCAACAGCAAGCAGCACCTAGCATACAGACAAATTATCAGAAACCAGGCGAGCACTTACCTCCAAATCAGAGTGACTCGACGCCCGCCCTCTATGAACGGGCTCGACAAGCTGCTGCAGCGCGATCCTCGACTCACGCTCGACGCGAAGGCTCTCATTCCACGCGGCGGCCATGGAGCCCAGAAGAAGAGAAAGCATTAATGATGGGACTCGATATGGTAAAAGGGCCTCACTGGTCCCAGATTTTGTCTTTGTTCGGCCCCAATGGATCAATCAGTCAGATACTCGCAGATCGGACCCAGGTTCAGTTAAAAGACAAGGCCAGAAACCTGAAGCTTTTCTTTTTGAAGACTGGATCAGAGATGCCGTACTACTTACAGTGCGTGACAGGGGAGCTGAAGACCAGAGCTCCCACTCAAGCTGCCAGGAAGGAAGCAGAAGAAAAGGCAAGAATGAATTCTGAAGAGCATCAGGCACATATGAACGGAATTCTTGCACTAGCTGGAGGCCTTCACAACAACCCAGCTCCAAGATCCGGCCCTTCCAGAGCTGTTCCTGGCAGTATCGCATCGCAGCAAGAACTGAATCATAGTCATCTACATCAAAATACGCCAGGCGTACTACGGCAACCGACTCAACCAATGGTTGCTGCCCAGCCACCTCGCCCAGCTATACCGGCGCCTCAGCCAGTCAGTCTACCTACGCTGACACCAACTAGCCAGCTACAGCATGCACAACCACTTATAACACAGCCAACATCGTTGCCTGAAAGTTCACCGGCAGTGCAAGCACAAGTCAAGTCAGAAGGACCGGCCGAACAGCCAGAAACCTCAACGGCACAAGGCACTGCAATTCTTCCAGAACACAGTGGCTTGAGCATTGAAGATCAGGCTCTCCTTAGCCTCAAGGCCGCTATGGAAGGCGAGTCGGCTGCTGCTGCTGCCGCTGCGGCGGCAGTGGCGGCGGCGCAATCGGCCACATCTATCAAACAAGAAGGAGATACTGGACATAATGACTCACGGATAACATAAGCCGAAGTTCATTTTCCGATCATTTCCATATATTTTCATGACATACCTTGGTTTTCCTTTTGGTTGGCATACTCTGCCAGTGATGTCTCTAGTTTTTCATGTTCGATACCCACTGGTGCAACGGTTCGCGGGCTGGTTAGGGGTGGGAAGACTTGACGGGTATGGGCTTGGTAACGTTTATGAAGAATAAGTGCTTCTGAACTGAGGATGAATTCATGTTCACTCACTGTATCTCAGCCGAATCACGTGGAGCGTGTAGATATAGGTGTACATGTAGCAGATAACAATTCTCACTATGAAAATCATACTCTTAATGCTAAAGCAAGGTGTGTTTAACTAAGCCCATATTCTCACGCAGGTAAATTTACGCCTCAAATACTACACTCGAGTCTTCAGAGAAACCACTTTCGGCCGCTCTAGAAGTGAGTTTGACAGACTATGATCCCTGTTCTAAGACTCCAGCCCCCTGAAACGGCCAAGCGACAAGTGGTCATCCAAGCACGACTCAACTGGAAAATCATGAGCAGTCCCGACGATATTAAGACACGACAAGGCACACACTTCAAATAACTCATCCTCATAGAGAACCCAGGCGAAATAACCCGTGACCTTTCGCGCAACGAGGTGTTTGGAATAAGTTTTAAAACTCAGTAACCGTAATAGGTTAACCCTTCGAGAACTAAACAGAATGTCTTTATTCATTTACTCTCAGGTAGATAGATCATTCGGCACGACGAGGGTCTATCTAACACATCACAAATCATCTCGGAAATATTAGACAGAAGTATGATCATATCTGATGATGTAAAATATTCGTTGAGGAGAAAAAAAGAAGAAAATGCTTCTGAGAATTGTATAAAGCCCATATCTTGTGCTTGCCAGTTCCTAGGTATACTATATATTGCCCGTAGCCCGACCCACCAAACCCGAACCCAAACCCAAAGAAGAGCCTGTGCCATGAACGCCGAATGAGTTCCATATCAAAACCTGCTTGAATGCTCGCTTTCTCTATGAACTTAAAATTATAGATCGATGTCTATCACATCACACGACAGTCCCGATCTTTCCCAGCTCCTCCGGAACTACCGCCGGCGGCGACAGATGATGAGGCTTGCCGCGATCGAGTTGGCGTACTCGACCCGGCACTGCCTTGGCTTCTCAGAGCGGAGCTCCTCCTCGGATTTGGAATCCCTGGATTTGGGACCCCTGGAGTCCCTGGAGTCCCTGGGTTGCTCTCTGGATGACTAGGATGGCCGGCTGGGGGGAGATACGGCGTCGACTTCGCAGCCTGTTCGTAGCTTGGGGGCGCTTCATCCAAGTCATCTTCCACGGGTCGATGAGTTCGGGGAGGAATCAGAGACCGGACTTGTTGTTGTACGGGTCTTCCACCTCTTGCTTGTGCTGCCGCCCTGGCCGGCTGATTCGTGGAACTACCCCTAGGCGGTGGTAAACTGTGAGCACTTCCTCTGCTGGTGCTACTAATAGAGCCGCCACGGATTTGGGGTGCATCCCTTCCTTGTTGTTCAATGTACTGTTCGGATAGGCGGCTCTCTCGGCGCCTAGCAGCTTGCTCTGTACGATGCCGCTCTTCCTCCTCTTCCTGAAGTTGCAGGGCTAGTGCTAAATCTCTGTCTTCTTGCTCGTGTTGCGGCGAAAGTGGCGTGGTGGATGGCACTGGTTCGCTTTGTCGATTATTATGCCCGCGTCTATTCCGCACCGTTTGCCAGCCGCCATCGCTAGACGTACCGGCAGCAGAAGAGCCGTGCCAACCGCCACTATTATTCTCTGCCCTTTGGGCTTGGTTGCCGCCAACAACACGGAAGTCTCCAGAAAAGAATTCTGCTCGTTCGCCTCTAACGTCAATGAGCGATTCCCACACCACCTCGTCGTGAGTGAAATAACCGGCATCCGTAACAAGTGTGAATAATTGAAGTGTTTCTGGGTGGCGATATAGAGTAGAAAAATGATCGTTGCGGAAGAGGATTGATACCTCTCCAGGTTTGATAGACTGGGTGATGACATTGAGACCCGATGGCGTCAGTTGTGTCGCTGTCATGTAAAGGAATGATCTAATCGTAACAATGTCTTGATATAATTGCTGCTCTTCTTCTGTGAGGCCCACCTGGGAGTTACTCAACTTATCTTCAAGCTCCTCTTCATGAAAAAGAAGGTTCTGAGCATCGTCGTATGAGGAAGCTCGCCTATCTAATGCATCATACGCTGGATCATCTTTCGGAGGGAGCCAGCCATGAATAAGAGGAATTTTAAATGTAGAATAGAGTTCCATATCTCTAGTATTTTCGAATGTTCCGGGAATGTCGTCACGATTGTGAGATGGCGAGGTCCGTCCATGGGCAGCTACAGACTCTGCAGCAGGTATAAAACGTGGGTTGACGTTCATTCCAGTATGCAGTCCTTGTAGAAAACCATAGAGTTCCGACATGTCCGGTAAGGGGCTGTCTGAACCTGTATGCCGGGAGGACATAAGCTCATCAACAACTACCTCTAGAAGGAAACTGAGACTAATTTGCTCCCGAGCTCCAAGTGTCTCCACCAAGTTTGTATTGGTCTGACCAGCCGGTGTCGTCAATGTTAAGGCGTTTACTAAGGCCACCAAAGGGCAGGGGCCATTGGCATTCTGAACCAGAATAGGCGACCTTCGGGGGTTCTTAGCCGCCTTTGAGTCGTACCAGTTGATGTTCTTTATCTGATAGGTCTCCGACATATTCACATTGCTTGGCGATTGGCGACGTGGAGGCTGAGGAGGTGGGGCTTCTATCGATGTCCTAGGTGGTAAAGGGGGCACCTCATCAGTCTCATGAGTCGCAACCTCTTTCGCTGTATCACCCTCTGCGTCCGCGAAGTTTTCCCAGGTGCTCTGTCTGGAGAGATTACCTGGGGCAGGCTCTGGCGGGGATTCATGATCGATTAAGTTCCAGCCATCAATGGTTTCAGGCGGTATTTTCGACTGGGACTCGGCAGGCGCCTTGCCTTTTTTGTCCTTATTGTTGGATTCCTCCCCTTCCCAAGCATGTTCATCGCCTAGAAGATCACTGGCAGCCGTGGTATTCACCGGCGCGGGACTAGAAGATGCAGTTGGCTGAGTGCTTCTTGGAGATTGCGCAGGCATTAGGTCATCGCGTGCCGAGTTCAAATGAGATCCAGAACCCCAAACATTTCTCTCAGGGTCGTGGTCGAGCAGCGACGGGGGTATTGGTGCAGACCCAGAACTCTTCGTCCCATCCAAGACGGGCTGCCATGGATTGGTATTCTGATCCGACGATTCTTGGAGCTGGAGAAGAGAGAATGCCTCAGCCCCGGGTTCTGGGGCATTGGCAGGCTCTTGGGGAGGCTTCCTTGCGCTGTTAGGTGCTCCTGGGGAGCCTTGTACCGGCTTCCGCTTGAACGGGTTCGTCTCGGAGCGTGCAACGCCGGGGCGCAAGACGGATGGCACCTCGTCGGGCTTAGCGGGCCGGGGTTCGTCCCCAACAGGCGCCGCTACTCCCTTATCAATGTCGTCCCACGGATTCCGCTCTTCTTGCTCATACGGAGGGCTGACCGTGGTAGCGCCGGGCCGCAATGGAGATGGCACTTGTCGAGATATGTCGGCGCTGCCCGTCTCGTTCGCCTCTCCATGCCGTGCGGAAGCCTGCTCTTGTGTGCCCCATATCCGTTCTGTGTCGACTTCAGAGTCTGTAGCTGACCATATCTCTATATGGGGAGCTTCGGAAGCATTATTGTCGTTGGCAGAGGAGTTTTTGGAGGTGGACTTTCGCTTCACCATTGTGGGAGACGGCGTGGAGGCGGAGGCAGATGCGGATGCGGATGCGAGAAAGGTTCAGTAGCAGGGGAGTAGGTATGTAGCAATGCGCGCTGTATGTAGGCGTAGGTATATGAGACGTCTAGTAACCAGAACAGTACTTGCGGCCGAAAAGCAGCATAAATCGCGTAGACCAAGGAAAAGTACGGGTGTCCTGCAATTGGAACCTGTTGACGCGGAAGCCTAAGTTCATCGAGCTGGAGAGTATCTGATTTGGATATGGGAGGGGACCTAGGGGCGTTGCGTCATCACGGCGCGCAAGGCACCCAGATAACTAGGTATGGAGCTGGGGTCTAAGGCAAGCTAACTCCAACGTTGAAAAAGTAAGAATGACAACGAAAGCTTTATTTGAGGACAACTAAGACTAAGAAGGTTTGGAACGACAGTGAGCTATGCGATACGTTCTAAAAGGTGGAGATAGGATAGTCTCAAGCTTGGGTTGATGCTGGAGTGTAGGTAGGCAGTAGGTTTGCTTTTGCACTGGTCTGCACTGGGTCGCGTAGGCTCCATGCTTGGAATTGACCCTCTTTGGTGGTGTTTTCACTGTCGCTGTACGCCGCTATTTTGGTACCTGCAGGTGCTGTGGCGGTGCACCGTCATACACAAGTACCTACCTCAGCATCCTCCAGGCAGCAAGATTTCAGCACTGTTCGAAAACAAGCCTGAAATAAGGTAGGTACATGTATCAAGCCCACTGTAGGTACACTAAAATTACCCCAGGTTATTGCCTAGCCTTTATAATCGGAAATCGTCTATGCCCTGCAAGTACTAGTCGCGAAGCTTACAGTAAGAGGTGTACTTTGCCGTTGAAGAAGTAACAAAATAGAAGTTATTTTCATCATCTGCAAGCATTTGCGTGACTTAAAATACCCATATAACCTGGAACTCTATGAACACAGATATGCCAAGGTTAAACGACATCCAAGATCTTGCATCAATCACGGCGCCTGGTTAAAATCATAAGCATTACCAAAAGCCCGATTCAGATACCCATCCACGACGCTCTGCTTCGCTACCCAATCAACAGGGACCTGCAGGCCAAGTTCGCCCCGAGACTCCAGCCCCTCGAGGATAGGCTTGACATCGTCTGCGAATTCGAGCCTCATGGGATTCCGGTACCAGCTCGCGAAGTGAATTTGTGCTAGCATGACCCGCACTTCCTCGCTCATGTTCGGCATTCCTGCGTGCCATAGTCGCAGGTCGCGAATTACGATGCTCCCCTTCTTGATGTTTGGTTGCACTGGGGGGCCGTGAGTTGCAGTTCGCTTCGTCAAGAGCTCTTGTTTTATGCGGCCACTGGCTCGCTCTCCGTGTGCACCTTCTTGAGCTTCAATGCCACCTGTGCCCGTGTGCGTCCCTAGCCATACCTCGGTCGAACCGTTGTGTGGTTTCATGTCTGTAAATATCAGGGGTTAGCATGGCATGTGGCTGTGAACAGCAGCAGGATATCATTCGCTATGCCAATCCGATTGTATAATCCACCAACAATTGATACAACGGTAGGGGGAGATCACATACCGACCAATCCAACATTAACAACAAGAGCAAATGGGTGATCCGAGTGGGTGAAGTCGGCATCAGCATGGACAGGTTGACGTTGTGGTGAGCCTCCAGGGAGCGGCGGCATAGCCGTGTTCCCAGAGCAAAAGGTCCACTTGGGTCGAGGTCCAAGTACGGCAGATGTGATCTGGGTGGCGACAGGATCTGTTCCGGACCAGGAATCAGCTACCAAAGTATGTTAAAGCTTCTAGCAGGGACAACGCAACTTGTGAAGATGGACGGGTGAAAATATTCGGCGTAGGGAGGCGCGTCCTGCTGAAGATTTCCCACATTGTAGTTGAACGGGCCGTCTTTGCCGCGAGCTTGAAGAGCACGAGCATCTTCTATCATCTTGGCATTGAGGTGGTCTAGATGTTGGTGAGGAATCACATCTTCGACTACCACGAGGCCGTCCAGATGAACGCCACGGACCGCTTTTTCAAGATTCCTCTCGTTGAGTCTGTTGTTTTTGATCTCTTCCGCGGACGGGCGAACAACTTGTGGTAGACGTTGTGATGAGAGTAACCTTCGCTGGACAAGGGGTCTTTGCCTTACAGCCAGACGTGCGCCAACCAGAACTTGACTTCTACAAAGTGTAATAGACATCCTGCTAGACTCGATATAGAATGACAAAAAGAATAAATCTCTCGGACAATTGATTTAAATTGAATTCCATAGTTTAGAGGTAATGAGCACTTACTTTATAGATGCCATTGATGGCAACTGCATCATGCTCGACCAATGAGAGCGAAACCCGAGCTCGGGTTTGGTCGCCCGTCTGCTCATTTTAGCGCTGCAAGTTGTTCACGAGATGACCACGGTTCCCCCACCTCCACCGCAGGCCGCGGTCCAAATTCTTCCCTTGTAATAACGGATCGCTTTGTATTTAAACAATATTTCCAGAAGACTTTTCTAGGCCCATCATCGCGTATATGCAGTCATAGCTCACATTCAAGTTCATCAGAGCAAGATCCACTTCAAATTGCCGAGGAATTGGCTGCCCAGTGTTGCTGCAAGCTGGAAACAATTTGTTGGACTGGCCAACCAGTCGCTTTCCTAGAGGCCATGAGATGCCTCACTACTTCCTGTTGAGCCGCTTCAGCACGAATATATTTTGCGCCTAGAAGTAGAATGCCAGTAAGCACGGAGCTGTGTTACTGGACTACTCGAGACAAAACTCGCTTTGGAGACTTACAGTAAGATATAGGGCCAAACGCATTCACGAGAACTGAAGGCTCATTGGATGTAAAGGCGATACCACAGATCTCAAGGCCAATCTGCTCCATCATATCGCCCTGTGTCGTAATTGTAGCTACAATGAGACCCGTGTCCGCAGCCAGGGAGATCAAGTCATCTACTTGCATGGCTGTGTGTGCGTGTATCACAAGTATTGCTAACGACACTAGACAGTAGTGTCGCGATGCGGCTAGTCAACATTAGATCCTGATTCTACTCAATTCACGAAAATGCAAGCGAAAGTGAGTGATGATTTACCATGGCATGCTTTGAGCATGTGTACAGTTGGCAGCCTAGATAACGAAGGAAGTGTTGCTCGTGAAAAGGGTTGAAAATGTGTCGGTAGCTCTGATACCCAATTCTTTACATAGGATATCATGACTTCCCAGTTATCACTGGCCTTTTCAGTTGTAGATCCAATCATAGAATTGATTATGCGCCCGAGAACCAGGGAGATGGCATTGAGTTGATCTTGATCAGATGAAAGATCGCCAAGTTGTGGGGTGTGACTCAAGTCTATCTTTAGAGGACAGTCTCCGAAGAGACTGAAAGTGATATCTTCGCGTAGATAGTTCCAGAATCCAGAGTGAAGTAGGCTTCCGGAGGGATGACCAACAAAGTCCTGAAGTTGCGACGCCAGAGAAAACGCTCCCTTCAGATGCCTATTGGGGTCATGGTCCTCTATAGAAGACGGACTATCAGCAATTCACTGTTTGCATTGATTGAGACTGCAGCAGTTCCTCTCACCGGCTAGAATCTCATATGACCGCAAGAGACAGGTCGTCGCAAGAGCTACGCCCTTCTTGATTAACATGTCCTCCGGATCAAGGTCAATGAGGCGCCGTATACACTGCGCATGGTACGTCTCGGCCACGGTTCGTGCAGATGGCGCGGTTGTCTGGCTCGTATGCATTGCGGAGAGAGCGATCACAGCATAGAATAGAAGGGACTCGTCCAAGGCATAGATTGGGACTTCACTAGAGAATGAACATCGTGAATCGCTAAGATCATACCATGGTGCAACGTTGCTGATGTAACCACGGAAGTAGCCTGCCAGTTCTGAGGATTGTAAGAGTTGCCGGGGAGAGTCACTCAACGACGAGTTTTTCTCTATACATAAAGATGTAAATTAATATGGTTTGAATTTACTGGTGATGTGAAGAGATGGCTGACTTAAGGTGAGGCTTTCAGGGCCTGTGTGGCTAGATAGCCTCTCAGACCGATCACAATATCGCTGAGCTTTTGAGCATCGTTGGCAAACAGGGAAAGCTTCGTCACCTATAGAGAGAATAAGAAAAGATGTAAGCTTTTCTATACATCACGAGCTCAATGAAAGTCAAGCATGCATACACTTCAGCTTGCGTTGCCGGCAGGTATTGCTGGTAGCATCGCGAATTAGAGACAGCTCGTTTTCACCATCAAGACTGGTGAGCCCCCGTCTTCTACTTACCAGGCTATAGTCCAAATTGTTAAGGAAAGTCAGTAATAAACTAACCATAGCGTATCGTAGCTTACCTGCATGCCTATACTGTCGCGGCATGATGTGAGGCAGATTCATGTGACCTTGACAATGTTTCATTCTATGTTGAGGCTACGTTATTCTTTGGAATAAGGACAATAAGGACGCTAAACAGCACCGCTTTCGTATTCGTTTAATGCGCCTGTACTACTCCGGGTACCTTTTCTAAGTAAGCGCCCATGCTTATGTCTCAGGCACGTAATCATATACCGATGCATCATTGCCGATGACTACCACGTTATTATAGTTGAAAGAGTCATTCTAAGTATTTACCGCAATCTCTTTCCTATCTTTTATAGAAGTGCTTTGTTGAAGTAGTGACGACATCAGGACTTAAGAGCTCTCTGTTTGCTTGATAGTGCTGCGACCCATTATTAGAGTCGCATTTAGAAGGTACCGGTACCTAAATACTTAGCGGGTGGGTACCTACCTTAATCTGCCCAAGTCCCGACGTGTGACAGCTCAAATCTGTGGGGTTGGCGGGAAAGTTACTGTTAGCATCATCCATACCGGTAGCATAAAACGTGCAGCAGGACGGCTAAATTCTGGTCCATCGGGCAACATCGTGGTAATACAACATACAGAATTGTTCTTTTTCCTATTCTTCCATTTTTGTACAACATCGGTAAACAGAACTCTACGTCATCACGCTACCGAAATAGTCATCTCTAAGCATGGCCATCGTAGAGGGATGGCTCCCCGCGAGCCGCGAGAATTGGGAGGTGCTGACGTGGTGGTGGCAGTTCTATCCAGCTGTGAGATCGCATATCGCGCGCAACGACGCTAGTTTGCTAAACCTCTCTGCAGCTCGCCTCTCTGCAATGGCTCGTCTCGTGGTACGGCATGGGCAAGACGTCCGTTAACAGCAAGCTCAACCTGCCCGGGCGCTTCGCTTGGTTTACCATGGAGGTGCCCGGCTTCATAACGCTGCTCTACACCATGACCACCTTGCCCGCCCAGCACGGCATCTCCGATCTGCCGTGGCAGAACAAGGTGCTGGCTTCGCTGTTCGTCATGCACTACATCTACCGTGCTGTCTTCTTCCCTTTTCTGCAGCCGTCCATGTCCCCGATCCACGTCGTGGTCTGGGGCAATGCTCTCGTCTTCCAGCTCTTCAATGCCACCGCCATCGGCGGCTGGTTGGCTGCCTATGGCCCCACCACACAGGCGCAGTGGGACGCTCAGGGTTTCTCCGTCGCCCGCTTCGCTATCGGTCTCGTCACCTTTTACGTCGGGCTGGCCGGCAATTATTTCTCAGACGAGGAACTCCGGGAGATCCGACGAGGGGAGCTGAGGCGGCAGGAGAAGTTGAGGAAGCAGGGGAAAACCATCGAGAAACACTACGAGGTGCCCCAGAACGGTCTTTTCAAGTACATGCTCTTCCCGCACTACTTCATGGAGTGGATTGAGTGGGCTGGTTATTGGATCGCCGGTGGCTTGGCTTTCCACCCTGGCAGGAGCTTCTTGTTAAATGAGGTTTTCTCTATGCTTCCTCGCGCTGTCTCCGGAGGTAAATGGTATAAGGAGAAGTTTGGAGAGGATAAAGTCAAGGGCAAATATGTCATTATTCCCGGAGTTTACTAGTTTTGCTCCCTTGATCCAGCCAACTGCTCTGCTCGATTTTCGGATTTGCGAAGCTTAAATACACGCCATAGGCTAGACTTGACTACGCCTCTGATAAACCCTCAAAAAATTAGAAACCTCATTTGTGACTAACGCCTATGAGAAAACCTAGCTAAAATCGAAACATTTCCACCAGCTCCGGCCCTTTTGAAAACAAAGTTCTCGACTGTTTTACCCTCGATGAGGGTTGCCATTTCAACATCGTCATTGGACGCCAGACCAAGTTGACCTTGAAAACCAAAGCCTGATGAGTAGGCTAATCCAAATTTGTCAACAAAAATGGTGTGGTCTGTGCCGCAGGCAACGTGAACCGCTATTTTAATGTTTGGGACAGCAGTGGGCCGTAGGCAAATACGGGGTTTACCCCTATCATCGCATCTTGTGTGTGTTTCATCCTGAATTTGCTCGGGAGTAAATGCTACCCCAAGCTGGCCGGCATCTATTCGTCCCCATACAAAACATTGACCTCCAGCTGTGACAGCAGCGGAATGGTGGGCGCCGCCAGCCAGAGTTGTGACCTCTTTCTGACAAAGATGTCGTATTTTTATAGGAGCTTGAAGAACTGCTGAGTCGCTGCCAGCGGTCTTTGGATCTCCTGCTTCACCATAACTGTTTGCCCCCCAGGCCCAAACGTTATCCTGCCGGTCGATGGCGAAAGAATGGTATTCCCCGGATGCTATATACTTGACATTACCGCGGCAGACTCGAACCTGGCTTGGCACAAAGGAGTCCTGTTGACGCCCAAACAGATGGCGGCCGAATTGATTCTGCTCATTATATCCCCAGGCCCAGATATTGCCTTTGATGTCCAGGGCCAGTGCATGATTGGCTCCGCACACGATCTGGGTAATTGTCGGAATGCCTCGGATCTGAATAGGTGTTTCTTGTGCCGTGATAACTTTACCACCTGTATCGTAACCGAAGCAGTTTTTGCCTTGGGAGTTCTAGAGTCATGATATCAGTACTAGAGTTCCCACGCCGGGTAATCGACTTACGCGAAATGTCCCCCATCCATAGACTAGCCCAGTGTCGGTAAGTGCAAAGCTGCAGCTATCCCCAGCAGCAACCTGTGCAAATCGAGTGCCGGGTGGGAAATTCTTCGCTGGGATATCAGTAGGGGTCGATTCGAGAGGATTCAAACTTTCGTCGTCCTCATCAGCCGACTCGGCGTCAACGTCGCGCAGACCACCATCCCAGTCCGTGTTCCTCCCAAGAGCCTTATTATCATTAACTCCCCAGGTGATGATTTGATTGTCTGCGCTTAATGCAACGGTATGCATCCCACCACAGGCAAAGTCAACGAGCTGATACGCAGATGAAGTGATGGGATCGAGAAATGTATTCAACCTAGGCTGCAAAGCCTCGGTTTGCTTTGGACCCAGGCCGAGCTCGCCATTCTCACCACCGCCAAAAACCAAGATTGTCCAGATGTCTTCGGGAACTTTGTTGATTACAGGATGCTCTAACCCTTGAGGCTTGGCAGAGCGGCTTTTGGCTTGATCCTTGTGGGCCCGGCTGGTCCTTGGTCTTTTGTTGGAGGATGTGGTATCGTCAGCAGTTGGCTCTTCTGACCGTGAGCGTTTGCGCTTATCAACGCGGCCTGAAGTGGTGTGAGGACTCGTAGCGGTCGTGTTGTTACGTGCCTTTCTGGCGGCACGGGTTTTCTTGGGGTTCAAAACGACGTCCTTGGAGTCAGCGGTCGGGACGCGCTCTAGACCTTTTTTTACGCGCTTGCTTGCGCCTGTTGCGGAAGATTTTGGTCTTGCCATTGCGACGAGTTGAGCTTGGATTGAAAGTTGATCTCAGTCAACAGGACTCGCCCGAACGCGACTTGTCAGGCGTGCCAGGGTCCCAGTGGATCCGTCATCCCCGATCGGGACCTAACAGTCACTGTTATGTTTATGTAAAGTAAGTCTAAATCTGCAGGGCGCCCAACATTAATTCTGTATAGGTCATAGAACTTTGTAAATGGCGCGAGAACGCAAACTAGATGGCAAAAGGGGTAAGGCTAAACTAGGGAGCTGAGATATTGTGCTTCTTACTACAATGAGGTATCTAAGATGTCCTAGGTCGTTTACGCCTAACTTGGCAACCCTGTCGCTATAGACAGCGGCTGAATTGCTGAACTAGCTACCCACCAACTTTCCTCTCTAACGCCATTTTCGTTCAAATTGAGGCTTGTCAGAATGCATGTTAATACCCCCCAAATTGATGATTTCCGTGGCCCTTATCCCATTGATCTCTATCTTCTGCTGTTTGAGGCATTGGGTAGACAACATAGCCTGCGACAACTGTCTCAATATATAAAGCTTGTACAAAATCCTGGATAACACCCAGTCTCACACGGTAACCAGCTTAGTACTATAGAAATGGAGTTGAAGGTCCTGCAGATTTAAACCGGCTCGTTACTAAACCATCTACTATCCTATGATTTATCCTTTTTAATTGTTTATACAGCATAGAGAGTAAAAAAACGGCTTTTTTAAAAATAGTTTTCCCCTTAAACTTTATTTAATGTATTCATGTTTATTTTTATTAAAATCTAACTCTTTAGTTGAGTAGTTAAATGTGTGCAGCTCTTTCAACTGGTTAATCTCAATAGTGTGCACACACAACTTAACTTTGGATTAAGCCTTGTGGTTTATGCATCACGAGACTTTATAGGTGTTTTGAAGCCCTGTAAGCCTTATAAGCTTTCCAGGGGGTCGTCTCTCGAAATGTTTTTTCCCTTCTAATCCCAACGCATCTAAAATGGACAAAAAAGCTTTTCATCTCAGGGACGACTTACTCGGCGTTATACTATATTCTATCTGGAGCTGTGGCAAAGGAAATAAGTAATTTTTTGGCTTCTATCAAAATGCTTTGGTGCTTTCCATCCAGTGTGCCAGAGTCTTAAGGTACAGTATAGGGTGCTCATGCATTCTTGTTGTCGCATGTCGTGATCTAGGATGCAATTATATACATAGAAGTCATTTGTCTCTAAGGATCGTGATACGATGCTGTGTGGTACACTGCGCACCTGGTTACCTATACCTTAATATACTTACAGCTCCCCTTACACTGCTCAGTATTAACTCCATATACAACATTGGTAGGGTATATCTAGCCACGCACAGTGTATTCTGCCTATACCATCAATGACACCTGCATTTACTACTACAGGTCCTTTGCACTCCGACTCCAATACTTGATTAGCTTGATCAGCGTTTCGTTCTAATGTTAGTGATTCAGTGAGGTTTGATCATGGCACCGTGCCTTTGTTGTCTCAATTCGCTATAGGTTCTGCTATAGGCGGTTGAATAGACCTTGCATACCTATCTCTCGTTTTCTCACTCTCTCCAGAATATCTTTGACCATGGCATAGTACACACCGTTTATAGAGGTATTCTCGAGTTTTCAAGCTCCTTAGCGATATTTGCAAATTAGCTATTCAAAAATGTAGAACTTGTCGTGTCCAATTTCCCCGTTGGGCTCGTGTCCTCGTCTACTTGGCCATTGCAATATGAACAGTAATGGACCAACCATGCGCTAAAGATCAGAGTCACTTCACTCGTAGTAAGAATTCCAACTCAATTTGTTACAAGGATGCCTAGTAGAAGGAATATTTGCATCGTGGGCAATGGGCTTGTGGTAGTACCGTGAAACAATACATGTTGCATAGCCGCAATCAGCAGTCCTCGTCTTGCGAACGTAGACACTAGAGTTTAGAAGCTGGTACTTTGGTTCCGGGTCATCCGCAAACAACGCAAGCAACCGGCAAGAGAACTAAACCACCAAATCCGAGGAAGAGTTCCAGTATCCTCGACATACTATAAGAATCGGTAAACAGCGGTCAGAATCAGCTTACAAATACCAACTTAGTTTAATCCTTCTTTAGATGCATAGGCCATAGAGTATTATATGCGTTATATGGTTGTGCCATAGATAATACGCCAATGCTGTTGGTTAATAAACTTTTTTTCAGTTTTATAACAATCTACTGAGGTAGATGCGAAAGGCTTCCAGTATATTCACCCAGTTAGAGTTTTGGCAGCACTGCGCGCAATTACCTGCTCTGTGACTTAAACCATTTGTAACAAAGGCGTGGAATGCAATACAACAAGCCGTTCATTAAACCACAAATTGATTGATTAACTTACTTTCTTCATCCGAATGAATCCCTAGAGTCTGCTCTACGCTTTTAAACAGCAGTGATGTAGGATATCCATATGGTGTCCATCAGGGTCCCCTCTTACTTCACTACTTGGCAGAACGCGACGCCCCTATACACTTGTCGCACATTAAGCCACTGGCCTCTGACAGAATAGCTAGAAATTAAGGATAGTTGCACGTGATTGATTAGAAATAAGCAGCTTCAGGGTTTGGAGACTAGTAGAATGGGGGCAAGCTCTCCGATCAGCCAGCATTTAGTGAACATGAGTTATTTGTCGATCTTGTATCTTATCACCACCACCACAGAGTAAAACATCCATCAACTGAACTCTTTTCCGACCCGGAAGATTTGTAGCGTTGAACTATCTAAAAAATCAATATGATTGAACACATACATCTGCAGCTCATTTCAAATCCCTCAAGAGAACCTTGATGGTCCATGTTAGTAATAGCTGAATGGGAACCTTGATGGCCAATTTGTGAGAACCCGGATGTCAAAATGAATGCAGTTGTTGAGTACCAGTTTGTTCTGCCAGTTGTCTATAAGTAATGGACTAGTATCCTACTTAAGTATTCCTCTCCGAAGTAGCATAATATCCCTCTTTCTGCCCTTCAGAACTCGGCTTGACATCACAACTATGTCTGGATATTCTTGATATTTCCTTTCTATCTTCCCATGTTGTGTCTGCCCACGAGGGAACCGAGAAAGAGGAGGAGAGAGGAGAGCCTGGGTCTCTTCACTCTCTTAGCCTCACTTGCAGTCCACTAGAACGGAAAATAATGTCAAGTCATTCCAAGAAAGAAAGGCAACATTATCTATTGTAGGTCACCCTGGTTGGTTCAAATAACCAAACCATGTGAGACATTAAAAGTCACGGCCTCGCCACCCCCACGAAACTATTGAGAGATAAACCTTTTAGTCAACCAGCTATTCCTCGTCGATGTAGCTACTCCAATACCGCGGCGTAACGCATGAGCGTGAACATGGAAGATGCCCAGGCTTGGGAAAGGTCTAGACATGCGGTGAGCCCAATCGAGCCAACATACCGAAACCAACATCAGCTGTTATAACGCGTGTCCCCTAAATAAGCTGATCCTTCGATCCCCCCTAACACTAGAAAAGCGTCTGCTGATCACGGACTGAGACTAGTCTGAAGAGTTGACCTTCATCTCATTGGCTTTCATCGTCGAAAACTAAGCACCTGATGTCAGTGGCCGAGGCTCTCGCTGCCTGGCTGGAAGCTTCTCCACTGTTAAACTAATGAATGTGTCACAGCGTAGTATCTTATTGGAGCATCACGAGGATAATCCAGGTCGGATGAGCCCCCACGGGTGAACGGCGTGGGTCAGCGAGGCATAAATTTTCTGATAAGACAGTAACGCGACGTGAATGTGTATGTGACCAGAATGGTGGCCAGAGCTTTTGCTCGTTTATAAATATCAGACTTGTTCTCTGTGTATTCGTGCAGTTCAGATCAATATCCCACACACAAAAGAGTTCGAAGCCTCTATTCCTGATCCTATTATCAAATATTTTCGTTGATCTTCAACTTTACCATCAAAATCATTCAAAATGAACGGCTGTGGCTGCAAAACCTGTTCATGCGCAAGCTGGTAAGCTCTCTCTAAACGCCACTCACCTTTGTTGTCATGATTACCGTTGAATTAAGGAAGTCGATCGCTAACTTGAGGACGTAGCGATTCTTGCTCCTGCTGCGTATGTATTTAGAAACGCACAATAGCCTTTACCCGAGTACTGACATATAAAACAGAGCAACTAGGTTTCGCCACTTTTGACCAACGGCCATGATCATCCCCGACAAGAAATCGTATACGTACACCAAATGGACTCATGAGCCTACAGTTTACAAAGGCCGGTTTGGCACGTACAATGCCTAGCGGAGGGGTTGAGTATTGGAGGATATTAGGGCGATAACACAATTCAATGCTCGTTTGAGATTACCTCTAGCCATCTCGAACACAATATATCAATATATCCTCCTTTGACCTTTAAAATTTTAATAGCTTGCACTGCTACATGAATAGTGATACTGGTAGGCCCTGGTTCAAGTATATGGACTACCACTTATAGTTGCTAGAATGATAATCACTTAGGGAATACGCTGATGGAGGAGATTGCAACTGAGTTGGAATAACTAAATATATACTAATTTAAATGTAATGTGGTCCTATACTCCTTAGCCATCGAGACTAATTATCGTGAAAACCGGTGAAAACTCCTCCCCGCTTCCATCAGGTCAGCCACCTTGTGGCTAATACTGCCACTGACCACTGGCCACCCCCTATCACTGCAATTCAGTACACAGCAAACACACTCGGCGAACATTTGACGCGCTTCTTACAAGGCCACATTTTCATACGGGAGACTTTTCTCACTCGCCGATCGTCAGAGACTTCGGGAACTCAACTTGCGATGATTACGGTGAATTGAGCGAAGAAGTCACCCCACGTACTGTATTAAACTAAGAGGTATGCATGGTAAGGACGTCTTGTTCACGCATCCTGGTGAGGTGGATATAACGTTTCTACACTTATATCTGCCCCTTCACTAACATCATGCCTAAGATTTCGCCAGTTTTTACGTTCTGTATACGGAGTGGTTGGGCTTTTTCTTCAGCAACTAGAAATAATGTGTCAGAATTATGACTTTGCCAACACTAACGACAATCACCACTTCTGCCGGTAAGTAGGGAACGCAGAAGACTGGCTGCCTGGAGTTAGATTGTATACATACATCAAGTTCGTTTCTATAGCTAAAACGTAGAGTTTGACTTTCATATGCAGATTTAAGTTAAACCTACATTACCTCTGCTCACAATACCTAGCGACCAGCTCTTGAAGCACGGCTAAACGGACCAGGCTAGTTGAATCGTCTAAAACCCCCATAATTTATTTCAGGATTTGTAACAGGATAGTCCAATAAGAGTCAAGGTACCCCGCTAGATCTAACAACTGAATTGTCGATTTAGTAAGCTTGATCTATGCATCGTCGTTGTTGATACGCGTTCTTCTCTATCACAAGAGTTCGTTACAGCGCGCCTTACTCCGTGCTCACAATGTCACTTC
Organism: Xylaria arbuscula; assembly: GCA_022385695.1. NCBI lineage: Eukaryota > Fungi > Ascomycota > Sordariomycetes > Xylariales > Xylariaceae > Xylaria > Xylaria arbuscula. The sequence continues at coordinate 1,210,672 of MU279345.1, forward strand.
TAAGACTACCTCCGGAGATCTTAGCCCAGATCTTTGATCACATTGATCCATATTTTTTTCATGAGGACTTACGCCGCCTTACAATCTGCAAACAGTGGCTTCAATTCGTTCTTCCTGTGTGCTTCAAGTGTATCACACTTTCTCAAGAGACCCTGGGGAGCCTAATGGCCTCTGGAGCAATAAAAAGGTCGTCTATGCTCAAACGCAGCTTGGAGACTCTAGACCTTGAGCTGAGGGGATATCCTTCCTACATCTCCAGCTTCTATCTCCAAGAAAGCACCGAAGAGTCGGATGCTTCGGATGCTTTTAATGCTGCTGTTTCGAACGAGACTTCCAATGATATCCCTGTCAAAATCTGGGCAGATTCTCTGGGAAATGACCTTGCCAGACTTGCCGTTATAGTCCAACAGTCTCGTAGATTACATACCTTACGTATACGAGCCCGAAACTCTCCCTCTCCTGAGATCCTCGAGAGCCCTGTTGATTATCTATCGCTGCCTACGATGCGAAGTTTCCTTCGACTGGATAACCTGAGCAATTTAGTGCTAGATCTCAATACCAACCTTCTGAATTCACCAAGTGATAGCAGGAAAGACCTTCACATTTGCCCCGCTATCGGCGCTCTTCTTGGTGCTCTTCGAACTCTTCGGCTACGCATGCGCAGCATCTGCCCGGATGTTTTGATACCTGGAGACCCTAATGATAATCTGAACTTGCAAGTGGTGGTAATTAACCTGAGTTTGATTACGAACCTACCGGGGATAACGGCTGCGGCTCACTCTGATCGATGTGGTTCCGGGACGGGAGGACTGCTTCAACTGAAAAACGATATACAGGGAAGAGCAGAAGCCCTCGCAACTCGAATGGCGTCCCCTAAAACCATTAGGATCCTGACTCATTCACTTCCATATTTCGAAATACAGTCATTTGACGTTTTGACTGGCAAAAATATGACGCTGAAAGACGACTCAGCTTGGGATTAAGATGGGAAGACGGTTGTGGAGGGCTCGGAGCCGGAATCTGACTTTTCTGGTTGCGAGGGCGATTGAGATTCTCAAACTGTGTATATCTAGCTTTGAGATCTTTTGCAGTCCAATTATAATATGGGAACCAATATCTGGGGATAATGATTATTATAACGAATGTTATAGCCGACCTCCCAATAGTCGAAAATCGTCTTGGGCCGGGGAGCGTTCCGTCCCGCCTCTAAGTATCTAATCACTCTCCAGACATGACGCCGAAATCGCCATCTACCCACACAACCTTCAACTTCCAGTTGCTAATTTTCCACAGCTCGCCCACCTTGACCAAATCGCACAGATACGTACTCCCGGCCGTCCACTTTTTGGAGTCGGCCTCAAGGCCCTTGCCAGGACGGACGTGTTGAGATAATGCTGCACACGTGGCCTGAGCCGTTGCGGCACTCTGGATGTTGATGCGAATGTTGCTCAAATAATGTGTGGTGTCCAGCTTTGATATGCGGTCCCAATTTGCGGCTTTGAGTTCTGCGAAGCCTTTGGTAGATGATCCGCCGATGTCAGCCGAAATATTTGGAGTGACAGCCGAGAGTAGCAGCGATTCGTCGGCAAGGTCAAATGCGAGGACCACACGATAAAGTGCATCAGCAATAGCTTCGCGATCAGTAAGACCGCCACCAAGGGTTGCTGGAAGTGCAGTGGCCATGGTGACTGACGATGATGATTTGCAGTGCGGATAAGCAGGCGATTGAACTGTAAGACGAAAGGATGCTGGATAGCATGATGGCGGCACCGAGCATTGATATACCATCCACGTCAGCTTCAATCTTAGACGCATGGACAAGACTCGACGCGGATACGGACACGGACGCGGACACGGGCAAGACACGAGTGCGTCCAAAACCCGATACCCACGTCGCTTACAGCGAGGAATGAATGTGGCTGGCTAGTAATCATATGTTTAGGTCCTATAATTATGCAGGAAACTTACGGTAACCCCAAAATCCGTCGACCCTATCGCAGAAAGGCTTATATGCATTACTGTTAGTCGACTCACATACCCCCCGGCCGCATCGAACATCATGTATTTGTATTTGACTGGTAGCAAGGTTGGTTGGCTGTATAGTTGCGATCAATGACAGGATTGGGGTTAATTGGGAAATGAACCTGGCATATTCAATTCTCGTTATCAACTCACCCGTACTGGTGTGTAAATGCCCATTATTATGGATGTCACGACAGCGCAGTATACAATTAATATATATGATTTATTATAGGTCCTTTTTTATTACGCTGATGGTGCTGACTTCTTGCTGTACACCTCGAGGCTTCTTGAAGAAGTATAGACACAACTTAAAAACAATAACTAATATGTTTTGATACGGTTAGGCAGAGACGCAGTTCCAAAAAGAATGTACCTGACTATCTCAATGTATTCCATGCTGCTGGCGCAAACAGTACACCTACCTTAGAAGTTGTAAATGGGCATGGAAGGAACCTGGCCTACCAGCTTTTCGCCAGTACTGGGCATAAACTTCTTCTCTTTATACCAATCCTGTGCCGTTTCGGCAAGCTTCTCAACCTCGTTTATATCAAATTTTGGGCTCTTTAGAAGCGCGTAGATACCGCGCGCAAGGTTTGGAGATATGTTGTATTGCTGTGCGAGGTATTTTTTCTGTTCAGATATTAGTCTCAGGAATCTCACACATCTGCGTTTTAATCATAGCGAGTGATGTTTCATACCTGGATCTCTGGGAAAGCGCAGATATTCAAATACTTGGCGATGATGTGTATTGTGTTTGACCTTTCGCCATCCGTCATGACTCTCTCAAAAAGCTCGCGTGCCTGATCATATTCGCTCTTCTTCCCTTCGTGCCAATAGTGACTCTTTCGGCTGACGATATTATCATTCACAACATATGGTGCCTCAGCCGTATCAGGTCTGAACTTGTTCGCGAAGCTGTTAGGCGCGTATTGCTTATTGCCAGCGTGGTTAGCGTCAACTCGCATTTGACCGTCAAAGTTGAGAGAAGCGAAAGACTGAGCCATGAATGGACAGTTAACCGGAATTTGGTGTAAGTTGATTCCAATGCGATGGTATTGCGCGTCTCGGTAGAAGAACATGCGAAACTGCAGGAGCGGATCAGGCGAGTTCTCAATTCCCGGTACCATACTGCCGGGCGAGAAAGCTGCCTGTTCCACGTCACGGTGAAAATCGGACAAATACTGGCATCTTCTCGCCTTTTGTCGAAAGAAAATAGATCAGTCACGTCATTGGTGCATTCGAAATAACCGAATGCGCCAGAGCCACATGGGTGAACCATGCGCTCGAAGTTCTTAGATCGATTGAAGTGCTGTTGCTTTCTGTATAGCCGTTAATGAGAAATACCTTGCATACAGTCCTTGCGCACACTTATACTTACTGTAGCTTTGCTGGAAGTATACTGACGGATCTGGAAAAGGATTTGCCTCGTTGTTTGTGAAGTATGGCCCATCATCTTCCCGCTTCCCGCAGTGAACGACCCCTGTCACTTTCGCACTTATATCGGCTGGGCCTTCATTCGCGCTCTGCAGACCTCGCCGTTCACCTTGGACTTGAGAACTGATGGCGGCCACAGTTGCTTTGAGCGGGTGTTGACGTGCATCCATGGCGTTCGAATTGCTGCTTATCGTGGATACTTGGTCTCTACCTACCAAAAAGTCCCGCTTGGATGCAGTTGTTCAAATTGGAAAGTCACAACTTGCACGACTGGATAGTCAACGTGAGGTCTGGCTGAGCAGACAAGCTACTTTATGCTGAACTTCTATGAGACGTCTATTTGGTCGACTCCCTATACCTCAATGAAATGATGATGCGGACACGATAAGGATTAGTTCATTACATTGTGCTTAGTATGCACTTTTGAGACCCTTGATAGTTTCGACCACACCGCCGAAGCCGAGCTATCAATAGTCTCATCGTCATTATCAAGCCAAGAGTAACGATGTACCAACATATCCCGTAATTGACACAGGCTTCAGCTGTTGTTCAGTCAAGCCCTGGTAGAAGTAACTTAATCATAACTTAGCGCCTTCAGATATAAGTCGAAGCAAGATCTTCTCTTAAAAACGTGAAGCTAGAAGCCCCACGACTTTTATGACTTCGTAAATCAAGTGTAGTTATGACTAACAGGCGTTAGACGCTTCATCTTCTAGCTTTATGAGTATATGTCTGTTCGGAGAATGATAGTACAAAAATGCCCAAGCCTTATCAAGATAGAGTTTGAGGGACCCGTGGGTTCTAAATAAAGACGCCGCTGCAAAGCTAGTCGTCAACGTCACGAAAGTGTCAATTTTGGGAGGACCAATTCTATGGGGCTCTGGATTAAATGTTCCAACCCCACACCTAACATGCAAAGCCATTCATGCAACGTTGATTGCAAAGTCGGAGCCGCAGCATTTTCTGGGGCCGAGGAGATCGACCGGATACTGCCGCGATACTTACTACGGTAGGTTATCAAACATCACCACTTGGCTGACAGATTATCAGGTTTTCGAGGAATTTTCAAGCATACATAGCACATATTCTTGCTTCCGAGACCAACCCTCAGTGCACTACTTTCGGAAGACAACCTAAACGACAGCAAGGAATACTGTTGCGCGCATGAATAGGAATCCGACAAGAGGTAGCCTACTAGTATAATCTAAATCATACGGTACATAATTAACCTTCAATGAAGCTAATAACACTATTGCCAGCTTGTGAGACAGTTCCGGCAGGTCGGTACTAATTTATCCATCTACTGTCCGGGGTTTGGGTCGGGAACTGCGACTTCAGATAGGTACACGTATAATGTTGCAGCAGTTTACCCGACACCATACAATTAATGAGCCTGGCGAATGATAGAGCATATATCATTCGGCCTTTCCTCCGAGATTTAGAGCTGTGAACTTTGTGGCGTTTCTAGGGGCAGGGCATTCCCCGATCTGGCCTATAGCGTGTACAGAAATTTCTCGGCGGGAACGCCGAAGGCGACCACGACGTTTATCGAATCAAAGAACGCTCATACCTAGTACCCGCCAACGAAAACGAATTCGCCGTCATCACGCGTTCGAAGCCAGTGAACGCCATCGAAGGTAGGCCGCAGTCGTTGTGGTTTCCGCGAGCTTGGAGAGCCGTTGCTAACCAGCCGAATCTATACGACCAATTGGGTACGCCGGGCGATTGACTATACTGGTAGCTGATGCTACATCATTCAGCAAGTTTCTTATCTTCCTGAATCTATACAGAAAGGTATTTGTTCTATGGCTTTGCACTTGGAATATAGCTTATAAATTTGAGTTTGATAACAGTAACACATGTTCCAGATGTATCTTACGCCTTCGTTGAGTCAACACTGCCATTCAACTATACTTATTCTATCTGTAGTAATTAAAGCATGTCCATTATGGCTGGCGCTTGCTGCTTATCAAGCCATGTGTTGGTAGTTGGTAGTGGTATGAAGTCAGGTAAATGCGTGGCCTTCGGTCAGGTGTGTCAATGCTCAACCAGGTAGTGAATACTAGTTATATTATGATGACGTGAATTGACTCCTAAAACCCCCAAAGGATACTTATTTACACGTCTATTGGATAATGCTTACATGAAGTTAGAAGTACATAGAACCTACAACATTCTCGCCATGGACGAATACCCTATCTCTCCCCAACGCTGGGCACTACCTAATTCTCACCTAAGCTCTGCTCCCCGTCGAGGTGCTTTCCACCAGGTTCATAATACACACATCGAGCCATTTGTCCAAAGATTGCTTCTTGTCCACCGTAACCGCTACTATAACTGACACGGGCGAAGTTATCATGAAAGATCCCCATTAAGTTGAAGGACGTTGCGGGAACATCCTTGATGCGAAGTTTAACGACAGTAATGGATAGCGCAGCCTGATTTTGGGCTGTTTTGGTGACTGTCTATTCTCAATTTTGAGTCGCTTCTGATGGCGGGTGGGAATCGACAATGACTTTCAGAGGTAACTGACAGTCAGATTATCCGATTGAGCACTAGCTGTGGATGAGAGTCTTGTCGCTAAGATCTCATTGGAGACCAGCGGGTAAGTAGCATATTCGCCTAAATGCGTGGAACTTCGGCGAGCTTTATTTTATCTTGCTGTTTTGCACCTGCGCAATCCGCCGCGTTGTCTCTGCTCTGAATCCATTTTCCATATTGCGTAGTTGTGAAACAGCAGTTGCAGCATTGCACCCCCCCTGGTCGTAGAGGGGTACACGGTCTGGGCTGTGCTTCCTCGGTTGACTATCAGAGACTTGGTTTCTGGGCATTCTCCCACGCGGCCGCTCGGCATCCTCGGGTGGCTCGTGTTTTGCCATTTTTGGCCGAACAGTCGACGACTCAGCTAGTCCATTGATTTCGGTCATATTACTAGAGCGACGCTTCATGGGGATAGACGAGCGACTCCGCTCTGAAAAGCCTGATGCGCTTGAAGGTGACTGATCGTGAGTTGTGTTATCGATAATGAGTGGTGCTCCAAGGGGTAAAGTTGCCTTAGCCACCTCTCCATACCGTGTTTGGAATTCTGGGTTATGCAGTGTCTGGGACAAAGCAAGTTGACCTTCGAAATAGCTGGCTTGGAGCTTATAAAATTCGATCAGCCAGTCGTCCTGACACTCAAAACTCGCCTGGCTGGGGGCTGGCGAGGCGCTGAAGATGTGATCAAATTCCTGCATGCATACCTAGTCAGCGATATTATGGTGTTCAAGTCTATCATATTCAAGAGCTTACACGTAAGGGTTCAGCATACGTAAGAGAAGTTTGACCCATAGTCAAAGGTATTTGATCTTGCAAATAGCCCAGGAGTTGATATTATCGTGCCATCGTTCGTGGGGCCTTCGTAGCTGTCCAAGAAGGCGCTCTCATCATAGGACATCTCAACAGATGAAAATTGGGTTTCGTAAAAACAAGTAAGATTTGATCTTGTGGACTGCGACACACTATACATAGGGCGGGGCAGGATACCATATGCGCATCTATTTAAGAAACAACCGTATTTCAGAGATATCGTATCCACGTAGAATTTACATGTAGCTGCGTCATGATCTGCACGCATCACCATTACTACGGAGTGCGGGGGTCACCCAAACTATTTATAAGAACTTGGGACCGCATATGGTTGTGTGACAGCTTACAACGTTGGAATATAGCGAGCCAAAACGATTCCTGGAGAAATCAGTCCTTCGTTCTCCGGGAACCGATAGCAACTCCGCTGGGAAAATAATCTGAACTAATCCTATAAGTCACTTGACTAGTCATGCGCATCGAAGTTAGATCTGGGGACAACTTGTATTGGGTATGCAAGAGCCGTTTGTAGCCCTCGTTCTATATGAAGGTTAATAATGCCGATCTCAGCCAAAAGCTCTCTACTGAACAACTGTAATTGTAACGCTACTGCATATCGTAATAGACTAGGGTGGCCGAACCTCGCCTCAATTGACAGCGCTCGGTATTACCGTAGACACCAAGAATCAAACCTGTCAGAGGGCCGCTGACGTAACGGAGATTCCCCCCATTTTCCCCGCAGGTTACTGGCTACCGAAAAACAGTACTAGATAAGCAGGTAATGAAGAAACATTAAACAAACGCCTAGTGCCAGTTAACGCTTCCCCGCCAGTTTCTATCCCGCTTAGAGTCTCGACGGCTAAACTCTATTGCTACCGCACCCTTCCATTCTTGACTTGTAATTCTACGACGTCCTCTGTCTTCAAAACTAAGGGCGGTATTGTCGATTTATACAATCGTCGGGGAACCCGATCATCTCCTTCCTCTGCAATCGTCTCGCTATCGCCGAAGGCCCACCACGTCCCTCGAGGCTTCATACGCACGCAATAGATGCCGTCAGGCAGCCCGTTGAGTAACCTGCTAATATCCACGCGTCTAACCAGCCTATGCCCGGGCGTGAGAGTCACTAGAGTATCCAGCTTCGGTCGAAGGTCTGCGCCCGCGGCTGTCAAACCGCGACATCCTCCTGGCCTCCTTGCTTCGCGCACTACTTCATTCGTGGCTGCATCCACGATCTCAAGGCTAGAAACCGGCGCTGGCGAGGTGTTGGCAATGATGCGGGGCTGCCAGTCATCCGCCCACTCCTCAGGCTGGAACGGACCCCATGGCATTAGAAATCGCTGTGTGCCGCGTGTTTGGACGGCGATAGGCCGCGACTCAGTATTCAAGAGTGATATCTCTAGAGCATTTTCGTCCTTCGGCCATAAGCGCATGTGGATGTCTATCTTTGGGGGAAATGTGAGGCTTGGCACTACCTTGAAGCTCGCTTTCCCGGCTGAGCTTTTACTATTAACTAGCTTGGCCGTCTCTGAAACCTGTAAACGGTGTGTCTCGTCATTTGATAGATGGTCGCTCTCGCTGTAAGTCCACCATTTTACCCCGAGGTCTTTGCATGCTTGTCGGATTGTATATGTCTTACCCGGCCGTAGAGTCGAACCCAGCTGGCTTTTGGGATCGATGTGATACTGGAATATAGTCATATCATTCCGCCAGTGCTTGGTTCTGCTAATTGGTGATGTGAGGGTTAGGTATGTTTGATGTTCGCCCTTAGACGCTCCACATTGGCTCGCAAGTTCAATTCGTGTATCGTGTTCACCCGCCTCGCCCACCTCATGGAGCGTGAGCAGCCCGTTGAGGATCGCGTAAGGAACATCCAGGGCTGAATTTGCAGTCTGCAAGATTACGTTTCGTGGATCGATATCATTTGATGAACGTCGACAGAGACCAAAAACAATGCTGAAGGGGAGTTGTCCCGTCGCGTCCAAAACGTGGTATTTGTTATGAATTACAGTGTGTATGCGTAAGTCCTCCATGACTAGTGGTGATTTAAATCAGAAAAGTATGAATCTGCAGTGACTTGCCCAGGCGGATGAGATTCATCCCACACGCTACCTAGTGGAGAGCTTAGGGGGTGGCTGAATTGGGGATGGATTAGCCACTTAGTGGCTGTGACTAGTGAAAAGAAAAAGGGGGGCTACTACAGAAAATATTTGGGAGATATCATTCCGTTACCTAAGTAATGGTACTGCGTCGAGGTTTCTCAATTTGCCTCGCACCTTTCGTTAGCTACGACAAAGAGACTACTTGTATATAGCTGTAGTCTCGGTACGAAGACTTCTAGTCTTTCGTACGATAACGGATGTCATACAGTAGGTACCCCATACTGGCTGTCAGGGTTAGGTGTCCTGGAGTGAACAGAAGCCTTGGAATCGATAAACTCAAAAATAAATTTCGCATAGCACTTTTACTCGCTCTCCAGTATCGTATTTCATCTCTACGTTTCCAAATAATTCCATTCTCTTCTAAGACGTTTTGTAGCTGCGAGAGAGTTCTCGTTCGTCGATGGGAGGGTTATACGTCAACTGAAACAGTGCGTCAGATCGGCTCAGGATCCTATTCATTAGTTACAGCGCTCCCTTAGGCGTTTTCTGAGCGTAGAGTTCGACCTAAGACATATGTCCTTCATCCTGCAATCCAGAAGTAACAACGCAGTAATAAGCAGATGAGACGACTACTGCTGTACTCCGAGAAAAATACCCATTTTATGACACTGGGAAGCAACTATTCGTTCTCCTCTAGCCTTCTGCTTTATATGTCATAAGAGAATAAAAGAAGACGCAGTAGACCTGACCACACTAGCCTTGATCTCGTCGAAGACTACAAGGGCATTATATCCCCTACTACCTTCAAGCCCTATCCTGTTTCTCTTCTAGAAAAGTGTCTTTCAATCGGCGGAAATACTATATGCCTCACTCTTACGAGCGGTCGTCTTGTCTCCGTGCTGATGCAGATAAACTAAAGAAACAAAGGCAACAACCATAATACTCTAGGAGCGGCAAGGAGTTTACTGGAGCGATTGATCAAGACGCCGCAGCAAGGAATCAGCTATTTCCTACAAGCATCTGGATCACGCCTCGGATTTTCAAGACCGTGTCTGTTCATGCGGTGGTAAAAACAAGCCATTACCTCAAGAAGTGAGTAACAGGTATGATACCAATGACGTGTTTCAACAGGGTATCCCTGGAGGATTCATGTTATATACTTCAACCATACTGTTCGCACTGAAAAATGCACAGTTGGTGAAGTTACACCTTTCAACTATTATGGAATATAAGAGACGGATAATACAGATTCAACTATAACAGCTAGGGGGAATTTTTTGATCTCTATTCTTGTGAATGGAAGTTGTGACAGCATTAACCAAGCGTCCAGGAGTGTAGTGGACATACTTGAGATTATATGAATATAGTTGTCATAAGTAGTGTATACTCAAATAGATCTTCAACCGTCCAAAGTCAGATTTACTAGAGGTGGGCAAAGATGTATTCATCATAATATAAGCAGGAAAATGGATCTCTGTGTCCGATACATGCATGATTACATTTAGGTACAATGATCCCGAGTTCTCACAAGGACTCAGGCAATCCTATGGCCACTTTGCGATTACGGCATTTCTGAACAACAATTCGAATCAAGACCAAGTCCGAAATTTCACATTATGACAGGAATTCATTGGAGATGGTAGCAAATCTTTTTCTATAAAGCAAATATATGGTATATGCGAAAATATTGAGTAGTAGCCCAGGGTCTCAATATGCCAGAAGAGCGAGATATGCGTCTGAGTACCGAGCATAATGAGAACTCAAGTTGAAGGGGAGGGAAAAGGAACGGTGTATTGGGGTATCACGACAAGTACAAGTCTACAAACACCAAACCATAAAAAGACGCCAGTTTTTGAAGAAGCGCCCATCACCATCTCGTCTCTTGCAAGTGTCCCATGTCATCCAAGTCCAAACTGCACCTCCTGTTCGATTGGCATGGGGGTCACGGCATTCTCGACTGTGTCCACGTCCTCACCATCGCCCATGACGCTTAGACTGGCAATGCTCCCACTTTCGGCATCCTTCTGCGTTGCACTAGGTGTCGGGCTAGATATCGCAGAAGCACTGGTTTCGGTAACGAGAGCTGGTGCAGATGTGGACTTTTGTGTGCGGTATTCCGCTGCATGTTCTTCGCGCTCTTTCATGAGCTGTCTCTCGGCCGCCATCGCTTTATTCCTCCTATCCTCAACTTCTGCTCTCCTGACCACCTTCCGTAGGCCTTCGGAAGCCTGGATCAAGCCGTCAATACTAATTGCATGATTTGTCATCTGGTGATTGATGTACGTGTAGATTGCGGCAGGGGTGTCGCATTGCAGCAGCCGCTGTTCATTGAGTTTCAAGAGAGCTAAAGCAACTTGAAAAAGAAAGGTAGATCCGTCACTGATGCATAGTACGACATCCCAGACGCGGAAGAGGGCCTCGGCTGAGAGGCAGTCTGTAAAAACACTCAGGAACCACTGGAACGTCAATGCTTCGAGTTCGATACTGAGGTTTTCTAGATGCTGGGAGAGTTTCGGAAGCACTGCTGTAACGTATTGTCGCAAGACGTTCTGGTCAGCACGCGATGCTATTAAGCTATGGTCATAGTAGCCGCGAGGTAAGATCAGCTCGACAATGGAAACGAGAACCCAAAACGTGTCCTCCGTAGACGGCATGATAAGTAGTAGGTTGGCCGTGATGAGATTCATGCCCTGGCAATACCCTACTTCGGGATTTCGCCGGGCATATGCGCGCAAGACTTCGCTGAGTTTGGCAACTCCCGGGCCGCGGCGGAAGAAAATATTGTCTGTCAGTGTTCTGTGGACATCCATGTCAATCTGAGAAATCACTGTTGGGTCGTCCTCTACACTAGATTTCGAAACCAGACTTTCATAGTATCCTGGTATGCGTTTTGAGAGAGCACCTGAGCATTCAGCCCATACTTTGGGACGATTCGCCACCGGTATGCCACCGAGCACAAGGGATCGGAACTCACTCCATTTGGCTCGGCCAACTTTGCCTTTCATTCCTAAATCAGCGATGCCAATTGTTTCTCCATCTGTGAGTTTCGCCTCTGGAATCATGACAGGCGCCTTTTGAAAGCGAGCCTCTGCAGCGGCGGCGGCTGCGGCAGCAGCAGCCTCTCCCTCTCTTTTACGTTCTGCTCTCACTTTACGTAGAAATTCGTTCCATCGAATAGATTTCTCTCTTTGCAATGCATCGTGAACGTCACTCAGCTGCTTAAGCAAAAGCTTTACAGGCTCGACATCTTCATAAACAAGTGTTGCGGATGCCTCCTCGGATTCTGGCGTAGGGTGGTCGCTATTCAAAGCCGCTGTAGTACTTGCTGGCGGAACAAAACCACGGTCGTTGGTATGAATTAAAGAGGGAGACTTCGGGGGCTCGCTGCCCTCGAGTACTTCCATGCTAGAAGTAGCCACAGGTGTATGTGAAAGAAGCTCAGTCTGAACAGTTGCAATCTTAAGATAGTCCTGCCATCTCTTTGGCCGCCCTTGCTCCACTACATCTTCGAGGGAATTCGGGGTGTCAGGGCGACCATCACTGCCACTTTCGCGAATAGAGCTTGCGCCGTCATCTAGTGAATTTGGAGAAATACCAGATCTTCCACCTGTCAACATCTCTGCTCGGTTACCACGTTTCACCTGGGCCGCTACTTGAGCAGCTTCCCGTTGTCTCATTTTTCGACGTTGGTCATAAATAAAGCCAAATTTATCAGTAAGATACTCAGCGTTGTTGAAATTGTTGTAAATATGGGTCAAGGTGGGTGGTTGCCCCTCGGGAGAGAAGATAGTGTCCATCTCCACCGGAACATGGTTATCTGATCTTACACCTGCTGGATTTTCAGGAGATGTCCCTAGGCTTTCTCTCCTTCCATGCTGTTGAGATCGTTTGGCTAAATTGATGGAGGTAGGTGTAGAGCGGCGCATCGACATCAACGCCTTGGGCCCAGGCTGCGATGAGTTGGCCCAGGCTGATCCACCAGTCTTGGTACTCGCGGCTGAAGGCGTCCGCAAAGACCCCTCTTGCCGCACCGAGTCCGAACGCCCTCTCAAGGAGTCAGACTCGGCGCGGTTCGCAGTTTTGCCAGCGACAAGTTGTAAAGCCTTGCTTGCAAGCGAACCTGAAGGTTTCCTCGTACCATGCCCAGAGTAGATACTCGAAGCTCGACTGGAGTTTTGTGTAGACCCAGCGTCCGGTGGTGTAAAAAGATCCTCCTGGATGGGTAGCCTTCGATCTCCTAGCAGGGGCGCTCGTATAGCCGTCCTGACTCCTTCGCCGTTTATGTACGTGGACCGGCCTGTCCTCTTACTAGTGCCAGTACCCCAAAAATAGTCCTTCCAGCCTTTTAAGGTCCCCTTGCTATTTTCTCTGGGCGTATTAGGTCCACTAGCCCTTATGGTGGTATCGTTTCCACTGTCAATACCCAAACCAGTATGCGCTGACGGCGATAGTGAATCGTGCATGGCATCGCTCATCATATCCGACAGGCCCTCATCTTGACCTCGTTTTGCCTGATCTTGGGCCTTCAGCTCCTCCTCTACCGAGCGCAATTTCTTCTCTAGCTCTAGATTAGACAGCCCGCACTCCAGTATTATCTTTCGCAGTGCTCTCTCGCGGGCATCGGCCTTTCTCCGTAGATTCGATATCTGCAGATCGCGCTGGGCCAGGTCTTCGGCTATCTGGCGGACGAAGTTGACGGCACCATGTTTAGCCAGCAGCCTTTCGATGTGTTCATTCTCAGCAAGATGAAGCACACCGGGGATCTGTTGCTTAGCAACAGGGGTGTCTTCGAAGAGAGCATCACGTGGGGTCTTGGGCGCGTCGGTGGTAGTCAAGCTCTCTACTATGGACGTAGCATGTGCCCGGGCCGGAGTACGGGAGGCTGCTGGTTCGGCGCATGTGTTTGGAGTGGGCGTCTGGTCGTTGTGGTGGGTCTGCTGGGGCGAGAAGGAGGGGAACGAGGTCAGCGACTTGTCCGAGGCGGCGATGGAGGATGCAGAGCTCGACGGTTGCGAGGCTAGCCTGCGCGACCGCGACTTTGCACGGGCTGCAGTGCTTCTGTTGCTGTTGCTCCGCGCAGAGACAGACGACACCTGTGACGTGCTCCTTCGCAAAGGCGCAGTTTGGTCGGGCTCCATGTCGCATCACAGGTCAGCATCTCGGCGCATGCTTCGTGTCGCAAGGTCGTGTAATTCTGTTCGCGTGGCTGGCTGACCGACTAGCTGTTGAAGAGAGGGGATAGGACAAAATGGCAGTGAGGTGGTGAGGGTGCCGAGGACCGACAGGTTCAAAAAATGAGAGAGATGATCCAGATGATGAACTACAAACGGACAGGCATGAAGGGGGAAAGGGTTAGGGGGAAAGACAGAGGCAGAGGCAGAGGGGGGAAAGGAAAACAACTATCACGACTTGTAGTGCGCGAAGAGGCAAAAGAAAAGACACACAAGATGGGGAGTGTGAAAAGAAATCAAGACTGCCGCCTCCTAGCATGACAGACAGCATGTGCGTCAACAAAGTATGATGATGGAGTCACCATGCAGATGCAGGTCTTGGTTGCACATCACCTCAATTAAGACACCTGCCTCCCCTAGCAGACCCTAGCATACCCAGAACAGCTGTTAATGCAGTGAGCTGGAGTCTGGACCAGCGGTTTGGGTCATCAGGCGCGAACCGTTAGATCCAAACCCCCGCAAATTTGCCTGGCCAGGGCATGCATGAATGGGCATCGGCGTTAAGGTTTAAACCGTGCAGTGACCGTGCACTAGCATACACGTAAGCATATATGTGAGGCAATCTAGACGTAACCGTGCAAGCCCCGCACTAACACCAGCCGAGCCAGCCTCCTCTTTCTTGCCATCACGGGATATAACAAGGAAAATAAAACCCTTGGTGGGACAAACACACAAGTCATTATTGATTTTGTCCCCAAATAATAGCCACTGCCTGTGGACTCGGTATTATCGGTATTATCGTGGAAATACCTAGGTAGAGACCCATCGGACATTGAAGTGGAGTTCCACCAATGTATTGTTGGTATAATAGGCATCCATCATCCTGCCTGGCATTGACGGAAGTTCTGTAAGCTACAGTACGTATAAGATCACTAAATATTTGTTCGGTGTGTGTGATATTCCCACTCCCTGGTTTATTAATTGAATATCCCCTGGTGTTAATCTCTAGATAAATTTGTAATCTACTATATTTGGTACGAACTCCAGACCACAATTCATTTTGCCACAAGTTGAATAGCTGAAAACCCATATTACAAAACCCAAGGCTTGTAGCTATGCTCTCGCATATGAATACGAGGAAAGTCCGAAATATGGAGCTGTATTTGAAATCTGTATGGTAGTAAAACATACCTACCAACAGAACACAGGCGTCATTCTTCCACACCATGACCCAAGGAAAGAGAAGAACAGTGGCCGCATTATTCAACAACAGGGGTGGTTCGTGATGATTGAAATGTGGCGGATTTTTCAAGCTTTTCTCCCTCTATCGTGATATAGAGCCCATTTTAATATCCAGGAAAATATTAACCTCAGTCACACAGGGGAATCAAGTGGACCGTTGTGAAGTCTGCCACTGACTTGATACTAAGTTTAAATTATAATATTACAGGGTATTCGCATCCAACTTCCCACCAAGAGATCACATTCGCCTGGCACTGAAATGCATCGTGGCACGTGCAACAACACCGACGACTCCTCCCCGACCATACCAGTCCATCTAGAATATTTTCGTTGTAACGTATAAGAGTCAATTATCATGGTCCACAAAAACTCATTCGTGTCGTCAAGGGCCTTCTGTTCGCTCGGAGGAAAAAAAAAAAAAAGAACCAGATAGTATTTCTCCCGGCCGACCGATATGCTACATTACACAATAAAGGCGTTGAAACCCACATTACATCAGATATGTCGATTAGTGAAAAAAGAACAGAGTAAGTAAAACAACAGATAACATAGAAGACAAGCAAAAGCAATGCTATGATAGAAGCGAAGAAGATTTGTAAGGGAAGAAAAGCGAGAAAGTGTTTGAATCTCAAGGAAAATGGTATCGTTGGCGTCTTAGGATGTTAAAGTCGCAAGGAAACGGTCCAAGGAAAAGGGTACACAGACGTGTCGAGCGTAATAGAGTTAGCGGTTAGAAAAGGTAGGGTTCTTGTTTGAGAAACCTGAAAAAGGGTGAAAAAAAAGCAACAGAAATCGTTGGTCTATGCCATCAGATATGCTCAGCCGATTTTTGTACTCTCGCAATGCAACGAAGGGGTATCGTAATCACAAGTCGTATCAAATGCCTCGCCATTTGCCACCCTCATCAACATGTACCGTCCATGTCGTCGGGTCGAGAAGTTTTAGAAAACTAACGTTTCGCGTTCGATCGTTAGGCGTTTCGTAGTGAAGAAAAAGAAAGAAGGAAATAGTTTCGTTCCGTAGTCGGAGTCGGTCTATGTGTATGTAGAATCCAAATATAGAAACTTAGATAATGTTTGCAATGCTGATCCTCTCGGTATTTCGGCTGCTCGAGCTGGCACCGCCCGGTGCTGGGCTGTTTTTGGCACTATCTGGACCAGTGCCGCTACTCCGAGGGATGGTTGTTGACGGCTCCATGACGATAGGGGGTAACGTAGGCGCGGGGTGTGGTGCTGCCACTAGCCCGTAATTTGGAATCGTACTCGATGCTGTTGCAGGTCCTAGCCCCCTGACAAGCTCAAGCAGGTTGTCCCAGCCTCCCCAATCTTGCCGCTCATCAGCGGTTAAACCTGTCCGTTTTTCGACTGCCGCGATCCCTCTGGCTGTCGCAGGAGGCGGAACAGGCGCGTCTCTCTCAACTCCTACCCAGATCCACGCAGTCTCGGCACTGGCTTGCATGTCTGCGCTGACATAAAGCAAAAGTTCCTCATCCCTCAACAGAGTGTCCTGGATCGATCTAGGATCCATCGAGGCATGCTGTGGAGTATAGCCGGGGACTGGAGGGCGAGACAGACGTTCCGCGGCTTCGTGCTGCTTGGACCGCAGCGCATGGACAAAATATGACAAATAACGCCCGCAGGCCACCGATATTTCTCTCCTGTCATGGACAGATTTAAGGACCCTGAGGCACGTTATTGCCTGATCTCTGTACCCAGTCAAAAGCAGAAACAGTGTGGAGCGGAAAACGTGTGTAACAAGAAGAGTGGTCGCCGAATCCGCAAGACTTGCATTAGACCGCTCCATCAAACGGGCCGTCTCGTAGGCCGTGGAAGTGCATTCCTGGATCGCTTCGATACGGACCTCCACCGGGCATGCTGGCGTTAGATTGTGTCGATGCAGATGAAGTCGTGCGCTCAGAAGATAAGCAAGTGGCATCAGGACATGAGGTGAAATGGTGTCCAAGCTGTTTGGATCAAAGACAGGGGGAAACAGGCCCTGGCACGCAGTGAAGTGATTGTCAAAGGTGGCAAGGCGAGGTCGCTCGATAACGGGGGTGGAAAATGCCTTTTTCAAAGCAGTAAACGATCGGACGACGTTGATAATCGCATGGAGGAACTGGGTGAGAGGAGGCGTCGCATTATGCGCCAGTACCGGCCCTTCAGATTCCAACAGATGGTCGTCGCAAGGCTCGGGCAGCGCAACATCGCAATCATTGTCGTCGATCATAAAGGGGCGACCTATGTCCAACGCCAACGTCCGGTCAAAGATATATACCGCCCACCAAACTCTGCGGCGCATGTCTGCCTCCACTCTGTTACGCGCTCCGAGTTCCAAATGCAGTTCCAAGTCCTGACCACACCGTATCGCCTGTCCCAACCACTTCCAGGCAGCGGATTTTAGATTCATCTCGTACAAAGCAACTCCTATCAGGAATAAGCCCCTTACATCGTCCAACACGTAATCGTTAGCCCATGGATCCATCAAGTTCTTCGATGCGTCCAGGAATTCGCCAGCCTTTAACGTTCGTTCGGGGGCTGGGTCCGTACTGAAGAGGCACCCTACTGCAAGAACAGCAAAGAACATCGCCAGCCAAGGAGTCGGAACTTGGCGTAGGTCGTTGCTCTGGTACAGTCTGTCCACATCGCGCTGAAAAGAAGGCCAGTGAATTATGGGTGTCATGACGTGAACAGCTGAATAATACGAGTGGAGCAGTTTGTCGGTAGTGGCCTTGGCTGGAAGTGACGGCTGAGCCTGATCGAAGATTGCAGATTCTGGCCACGGACGATACGGTGCTGGTGCCTTCAAGATGCCCTTGGACATGTTGCGAAAATTCACTCTCGCCCGTGCATAATCCTGCATCGTCGAAGCTCGTTTCCTCTTCCGCGGTTCCGAGTTCAGATCGGGTAAACGGGGCGCAAGCTGCTCTGCGACTTCGGCGTCTACGTCCATGTGCTCTCCACCCGTTCGTTCGGCCAGACTGCGTTTGAGGTGGTTGTTCTCTCTCCGGACTCGTTCCATTTGCTTCTCTAGATCTTGTACTTGCTTGATGGACGACATTCGGCGGTTTGTCTCCTTGGTGAACTGGCATTTGACATTACGGCTAGAGCATTCTGAGCAACTGTTCGTCTCCGTAGCATCACATTTGACCTTCCTTTCTCGACAAGCATCGCAGCTAAACCAGCACATCATGCAGTTAGTGGATAGTGGAGCCGGAAACTAGTAAGGTGATGATACAAATCAAACGAGGATTTCTGAGAGGAAATACAGCGTGTGATGAGTGCAATACATACCTGGGGTCTTTCCTGCGCTGTCGATATGCTCGCTTCTGCGCCTGAGCGTTCGCCGACAGTTGCGCACTTGAAAGCCCTGGCGTGCTTACCACCGATTCGCCCGAGGCGAGAGACTCTCGTCCCATCATTGAGGTGGCCGTTACTGGCGTGAACGACTGAAACGAGGACTGGCTGACTGATGGGAGGGGCGGTATCCCTATGGGTTGAGGCGTGTGTGCAGGGTTTGACCTAACGCTTGGCCCCATTAGATTATTGAGGTAATGAACTTGAGGTCGAGGTGAAGTAGCAGAAGAGACTGAAGAAGAGTCGTACGATCGTGTGGGAGAGCGAGGATACAAGTTGTGAGACGAAGCCGCCATCGTCGAGTGTTCAACGTCCCAACCCTCGGTTGGCTGCTGTGGCTCTGCCTCCAATGACTTCCCAGCGAAGTGAAAGGCTGAGGGTCCTGGGCGAATTAGAGCAAGCATACAGGCTGGCAAAACTGGCGACTTGACGAAAGCGGTAGAGTTCAGGAAAGGTTCGTTTAGGCTTGTTCGCCCGTATTCAACCTAGTAACGCTGGGCGAAGCATGAATGGGGTAGACCTGCCACGAGGGGTTGAGACTACCTCGCACCAGATGCCACAGAAGCAGAGTCGATTTTCGGACAAACAACGCTCAGATCTTGCCACAAGCAGCCTCGATGTTCAGCACTGTGCGACTGTAAAACCGCTATACCTAGTCTCTTCTCTTTCTGCGCCGGGTCGTCTCAACTGAACCAGTTATAATCTTCCCAGAATTTTCTGAAATATCGATGCCCAGCTAAAACCAGAAACCGTGGCCGCGAAGTTAATTCGGTTGATATTCAAGTGCTGAGTAGTCTATTTTGGTAATAACTCTCCGAAGACGAGAGGCACATGCCGAATATGCAGTGGGCAAGAGGCCGTTTGCCTAAACAGAAAGGGCGGCAAAGCGCAGAGTATTAGAGTCACGCAGGACGAGAAATGGGTCATGAAGGTTGAAATGCGTCGTTTCCAGCTGCAGTAGAACGAGTTGGCGATTGGGAGAGGGAGCAGTGAACATGGAAAAGACTACAATTTGAGGGAGGAGAGTGGGTGACGTGACCTGTGTAGTCGAGATGGTCCACAACAGAGCCGAGAAAGGTACCTAACATTAAGCTAAGAATTATCTAGTATGGGATCTCCCTTGTCGGAGCGTAGCCAGAACAGAAATCGGGAAATATAACAATCTGAGGGGTGAAATCCTTCAACAGCTAACGCTTGTAAACGACCCCTGTAACTGGACACAAGACAGCATGGGCTCCGAGCAGGGCTGGGGACTGAAGTTCCTTGATACCAAGCCGCTAACCAACGTGCGTTTCGAGCAAAGGTGGGCCACTCCGGTCCTTACCTCGAACTCGTTGATCCCTGAACCCATGGGCCATGCTGGCTGCTATCGGCCAAGCAAGCACGCCGTGATGGCGGATCGGGTGATGGTGGTGGTGGTAGTTGCTTCTGCTTGGTGCGCGAGCGCACCATTCAACAGCCAGGGAAGCCGGCGCGGTCGGTCACTACACTAGTAGCAGCCAGCCAGCTAGGTTCTCCACCGCTCTCATCATGTCCCCGTTCATGGAAGTCATGGGAACAAACCTCGAGCAGCTATAGATAGATAGGGGCGAGGGACTACGAAGCACAAGCGTGTAAGAGGAGTTTCGTCGTCGTCGGCACCGGCCTTTGCTGCGACTCACGTCCACCATACTTGTCGAGATGCCATGCAAAACATGAGGCCCGTTGCATACGATTGATCTACTATACGGACTGTACTGCACTGGTACGTCACTCCGCTATCCCTTCCGGGGGGAGGACTGGGTTCTGGATGAAGCTTGCTTCATGAAGGGGTGTATGCCCCGAACTCCAGATCGCAGACATCATCGCAGTATGCGGCAATTGGCTCGGCCAAGCCAATGGTCGGTAGAGTATGTGTTAGGAATGTATGTAGTGTACGTAACAATGAGTCCTTGACGCTGGATACGTTCTCGAAATGTGACCTCCGCATTGGGGAACTGTCGCGTCTGCACATACACTAGCGCAAAAGTGTGCGGGAGGAGGCTTTTTTTTTTCTCCTGGGCTGTGCCATTGGAACGCAAACCCCCTTTCGGAGAATGAGGCGCAATGATGGGCCGTGTCTGGCGCATAGACTTATCCCCCAGCGCAACTCTTTATCATACGGCCTCATGATGTTTTGTTTCCGCATATCACCAAGCATCTAAGATAGACATCTTCCGTATACTGCACCTCGCTTTTTATTCTCTATTCCTCTCCTTTTCCGTGGTCGCTCGGGCCCGCCTAGTTCCATTCGGAGACTTCTCGACTGTTTCCTGTCTGCAATGGTGACCGCATCGGCTTACATCGCACAGATTAACAACCGTATGATGAGCATCGTCCAGAGAAAAGCCGGATAACCTACCTCAACATAGCCACGGATAGGTAACGCGCTTCTACTACGGTACAGGGGAACGGCGCGCCATGCCGGGGTGCGAGTTCGGTCGCTTCAGGTTCGCAGACGTCTGTACCGGAATGGGAAACTTGAAACGTACCGGAACCCACAGTGCTATGGATAGATGACCGAAGTCAATGGGTTTGTTCAATGCGCTTATGTACAACATTGTGCAACATCACGGCTCCTGAAGTTAAGTATCAAATGTTCTTGATCAACGACCCTCCGACTGATCTATTATTAATTACGCGGGAAAATCCTACCTATTTCTTCTAGCGTTTAGTCAGGAGCTGAAAACTACTGTTTCTCCTATACTGGTCTACTTCACTTTATTTGGGAGGTTGTTACATTTTGTACTGTTCCCAGTAACAGCTGAGGGTGCTCAACTCGGTGGCGTTGCTTGAGCCCGTCACAACCCTAAAGGAATCTATTGCAATGATGCTTCTTACTAAGTAGTGTAGCTTGCCCCTCATGGGGGTCCAGTTGACTCCCTGTCATCAACTCCCAGGGGTAGATTAGGGGAGCCCCAAGGACGATAGGTGATTGTTCGACAGAGGGTAATTGGTATTCACATAAAGTATGATGCAACTGATTCACAGGCTTTCTTATTGATTCCTTGAGGGAAAGTGTCCTGCTATCCGCCAGATTTCGATTGTATAATGCAAAGACAAACCGGGTCTGAAAGAGGATATCGGTATACGATTATCCTGTAATGTGCCGCAATCGTTTACAGGTCCACAACCCACGTAACGGAGTGATCCTAGTCACGCCGCACGGGAAACTTGCGTTGCAGTTACTAACCCTATCAAAATATAATACCGAGACTAATATACAGAGTTAATATACAGCTGTAAGGACCTGAGTGTATTGTGATATTCCTTATCCACTGTAGAGTGTAAGAAGTAATCAAACTCAGCACCTCTGAGCTTCGATTGAACCCATATGCAGCCTCTACGCGCACCAGATCAAGTCTCATTCAACGGCACCAGTGTGTGCTAGCGGCTGGCCACACCATTTTACTTAAGTAAAGCGATGCTCTAAAAAGAGCGAGCTTGCCGCGATAAACAGACGTAGTGCAAACGGTTTACAGTAGTAGAATACACAGAGGCAGTAGTGGGATTTGCCGCGCTAGAGTGGAAATCAATGTCAAGTGCTTATCGAGTCACCTGTAGGTCTCGTCTGCACTCTAGCGGGTACAGCAGAAATGATGGACCCGGGGGATTGGAGCCATAAGAATTGTGAGGATACCGCTGGGTCGAGTATGTAGCTCAGTATGTGTTATTGACTAGGATAGGGATATTCCAGACCACACTAAGTCCGTGAATGAATCGTTCCGCAGTGCGCGCGCCGGCAGGAAACCATGCCTTTTTAAGAGGATACCCGAATACTACTCGAAGTATTGGATTGATAACCTGGTGTTGGTAATGTCTTGCTTCCTTGATACATTACGCATGCTTTGTCATTATTTCACTTTAAACACTTCGTGTACTATAGACGTAACGTAACCATCAGTCATAGGTCACAGGAGGGGGACAGGAGTCAGCGTGACCAATATTTTCAATGTTGATGTAAGAGTATGCTCAGAGTCGATATGTGCCTTAAGTAAGACAAGGCTTTTGGCAAGGCTATGCGAACAGCATTGTAAGAGATATGTCATTGCTGCTTGGTGCAAATTACTATCAGTGGCTCCCGTGTGGGGTTACAGGCTGCCCAAATGAAAAGGCAACGGCAACGGCCGACATGGATAATGAAATCGAACAGTGAGCCACAGGTCATGGTACAGCATAATGTCTAAGACATATGTGTATGGTGAAGATGGGGTAACTTGCTCTGCGCCGATATACCTATTGTGCGCATATACTATGTATATGTAAGTATTGTACAGCGCCACGCAGCCCGGTCTTCAAATCGGATGTGCACGCTAGTCTAAACTACACAAGATAGACCATAGAATGACAATGACAATGACACAAGTAATTACCCAAGTCCAGAGCTCATTCTCTTACACAGTTGGCTGTGAGCTGGATATGCTTTAGTACGCAGTACGTACAAGATCGCCAGGGGAATAGAGCTTTTTTGACTTCTTTGGGCCACAGCGCTATTAATCCTTGCCGTAGTGTATACACTTCATCTATCCTAGTGTCGTAGTCTATAAGTATAATACAAGTATAAGAGATAGTGCTCGTTTTGCCGACGCCCGGGCTGCTACCAGATCAACCTAGGTTAGTACTACACTACAGCGGAATCTCCAGGCTAGGCCCAGATGCTGGACTATCTAAAATACAACTTGATCTCTCGCAGCACTATGAGCAGGAGGTCGTCTTTCTCCTGTGGTGTATATCACACTTCAAACACGCATGTATATCTATAGGCAGGTATAATTAGCACTCGTGCTGTTACATGGCATGATGCGCTCTTCCAGCCAGTAGGACTTGACGAGAAGGGAACTCTTCTCCGAGCAAACGTGCGTTTCTAGCCACCTTTGGTAGGTAGTCTTCCCCCGGCATGCTGTATTTGTAGTGATGGCCTGGCTGATCAACGCCTACTTGTGTGCGCTACTACAGCTACAGAAATTGATGTGATAATACTGGCATTAGGAAGTTATAGCAGCGTGTCCTCGATTGCCAAGGGACTACACTAATAAGATGCGTCTAGCGAAGCGGAGACTTGGTGGACACATCCTTGCACGATTCACCAGCCGGTTGTTTCATCGTTGCGCCGCACCAAGCCTCTGGTTTCGGTGGGCTTATTAGAGGCATATTAATATCCTGTATCATGTACATATTTTCTGCAAAATTACTAATTTACCCCAGATGACTAACATGACTGGGTAAAGAATCCTACAGCATCTACTGACTGTAGCGTAATGTACCTATATTAGGTGTACAAAGACTGCATATTGTAGTAGACACTAGTGTATTGTACACGTAATTCTGTCTACTTGAATATCCATAGATACATATACTACTGTGTGCTGCTATTCCTTGCGGGTCTATGTGGCCAGGGAATAGTGTACTGACTGTATACTACTAAGCAGTGAAGATAAATTACCGTACATTAGATACCATACGCGGCGATGTGAGCTAGGGTTCGGCGGTAGAAGCTCTTACGATGGTGGACATGGACAGATTTCGTGCTGTAGTAAAGGTGTCAGTACTTGGTTGGGTTCGATGTTTCGCTACCATACGATGCCGAAGGCAGACCACGTTGCAGCCCTTAAAAACAATGTACGGTACCGGAAGCTTCCCGACGGGTAGCTTCTAACCCTTGGACTCCGCATTGTGTTATCAGCGGCTTATATTGACTACAGGCATGTTTCTTTCAAACATCTATCCTACGGGATTGGTCCGATTATCGTCTATATCGAACTCCTGATCGCATCACAGCACTATATGTAGTACCGGTGCCTCTACCAGTAAAGCCTCATCTTGATCGGGTAGCAATGCGGCCACTTGCAGAACTCGCCCTACTTTTTGCCTCTACTCTAACACTCAGTTGCGTTCGGTATGAGTTTTCCCATGCCTCTCTCGGAGCCGACCGGTAGGATACATAACTGCCGAACACTTGCATGTATATGTGTAAATCTTTTATCCGAGCATCCTCGTACCATGTAGAAAAGACTCTCAAATTGTTCACTAGCTTACCGTTGACTGCATATTATTTTATCCTGCGATCGGCGGAAACTAGCCTTAGCAGCACCTCATGTAGTGTAGTATATAAATCTCGGCCGGGTGGCAACCTGTTTCCAACCCTAAAACGGTTTATTAAGGGACACTAGTTTCTCCGAACTAAATAAGCCGACCTTCCTTCGACCATTTATTACCTCAAACAGTTTGTCATGCGCCCGAGGAATACATGTAGTTGCGTAAGGCTACCTTAGTCTGCCTACTGGGCTAGCTACCAGGCGTTCGGCATCCTCCGGATTAACCGAGGCCCAGCATCTTGAACCTCCAACTGTCGGCACGGTACACTAGCAACTAATACTATTCGCTTAGGTACCGGACATAGACCCCGAGTTGAGACTCAGGGCAGGGTTCGCCTACCACGACATACAAGTATATACTACCAGTTATGTCCATGATGCGAACGTTTTGACCACGTCAACCCAAAAGAAACGGCAAGACGGGTGACCAAATTCAATGTTAAGGCAGATGTCATGCATTAAGCACGGTAGGAATTCGACTTAATGGCACGTGCTCAGACACGAAACTATGGTTAGTTTAGTGTATGCTCATCATACTTTTGTGCACAAGAAGCTTCCATATGCTCTGCCAGTTCGCGTTATTGACGGCTCGTAGCATCCCTCGATGCAATTTTCCATGCATGCAGTATACTGTTAGTAAGGTTTCTCCCACATCCCGGCTAACCACAGCAGATCTGCAGAATTCACCAAATGGCCACTCACCGAGACCAAGGAGAAGTGGTCAATCCTGCATATAGTCAAGGGTCCAACTCTCAGCTGTCTACTACCGCCGCTCGCAAAATCAGAGGGATCTGTTTTGTTAGGAGGTGAGTGGTCATGGTACGGTCCACTGCTGGTCCTTTGCCCTCCCGAATCGTGCATGCCGAGTAGTATGTTGAAGAACATGCCACCAATTGCTACGCTACCTGCTGTAACGGCTATAGTCTCTTTTGAACCCCTGAATGCTTAGCCAATCTTCCAGCTTTGGGGGCCTGTCCAACCTGCAGAAGCCGGCATATCTTATTCCTCCTCTTCGCTAAGCATGCGGAGCTACGTGCCTACTAAGTATGGAGTACGTCCCGAAGTCGCCCATCACGTTCAACCGCCCTTGTCGCACCCGGTCTTGACACTCCGTTGTGCACTATTTTCCACGCCAGCTTCCTGTGTCCCGCCACGTTGCATACATAATTGTTTGCAAGTTGTCAAGGACCAATATCAACCCCAGACGCTCATATGCTTGTATTGGGTCACGCCAGGTGGCCAGTCTGAGATGCGTGGCGACGACGCCTGTGACGAAAATAGACTGCACAGCGGGATATGAATGACGAGCCACAGAACTGTTTCAGGTGCACGGGCCATGTTTCTTGACTATAGGTAGTAAAGACGTTTAAAGGGCCACCAGTCGGGTAGCCGCAGGCTACCTTGATACGCATCTGTAATCTGTACTGAGCTGCAGGAGTCCATCTTACAGCATAGTCGCATCAAGTGATAAAGGGTTACACTGGGGCGCCAGGTCATCTCGGGAACGGTAGACAAAGAAGGGACGTAAAACAAACGTATCCCACCACGGGACGAGGAGCCTCATAACCGAGTAACCCAACTAGGCAGCTCTCTCGGAGCCGATTGATGTCTGAGTGCGCGCGGCTTCGTTGAAGACGGATGAATACTATGCACAACATCCCACCAGCCGTATCTACGGGCGATCTGCCTGATACCGGCAAGATCTTTGTGTCACGAGTAATCTCGAGAATGCAATTTTTTTTCACTATTGAATGCTTTGTCGGGTCGAGTCGTGGGCAAATGCACCCACTGTCAGGTGTCATCCATGATGCATGAAGGCCATCAGCGGCAAAACAACCTTCAAGGAGGCTCACAAGCCAATGGGTCTCGAGCAACCTGTTGGGTTACGCAACACCAAGATTCAGGATGAAAATGAGAGGTAAGGATTGCTGTGCCATTGTAGTACGCTGTTGCGCTCTGCATCTACTCAGACTCTGCAATGTTGTACTCCAGCATCAATCAGCTCAGCAGCTGAGCCATCCGCGCGCACAAGCAGCACAACTCAATTTAACCCGGGCCCCTGGATAGGGAGTCAGCCGGGTAGCGCCCGGGACACAGCAGTTGTAACCAACATGGTCTGCCGGCCGTTTGCTTGTGATGTCTACCACCTCAGCGCAACGCGAATACTCAACTTCCACCAATTGGCTGTAGACACAACCGAGATTCAATGTTTGCTACGTGCATCCTGTGCCGACGTAATACGTCGTACATGTGCGTCGTCGCGACCGTTCTACCATGCGTCCCAGGGAACTGCGAAACAAGATATAGCCTTCGCACAATGTGGCACAGGCATGTTTACCTCACGTAGTGCAACGAACGACCATGCACCACCATCGCGAACATTGGTCCAACGGCAGTGCTTCTAGTCCATGGAGGAGACCACCCGATTCGCAGTATTGAAGATCCCTGCGGACCAGCCATCCTTGAGTAGTACAGCCAAATAGCGCGTGAATAGTGAGTGACCTGCCTGAAAAGCCACGGTGAAAAAAGAGACATTTACCTTACAGTAGACATTTCGAGCTGGTTTAGTGACATGGCAGAGAGTCGCAGGTTCCAACCGGTCGAACGCCCCTGCATTAACCACAGTAACTGTAATCCAGGATCCAGGAACTTTTCCAAAGCGTCCCTGCGTGCGGCGGCTAATGCGGCTAGGGTTGCAAGCACTCAGGGGTCCCGGCCGAATAGAGAACGCTGCGATCTCGCCAGCAGCGACCCCGGAAATACGAAACAAGACCTTGCGTATAGTCCGGCCGTCCCCCTAGAGTTACCGGTAACCAGACCAGCAGTGGAGCAAGGAGTTGACTCGAAGAAACAGATCACGATGAAGACATTCCCCTTTTTGTTGGTCCCAAACCATCCCAGCCGCACGTCAAACCTAGGACGCAGCACTAACAGTTCTATTTTTGAACAACTACGTACCAAGTATACCAGAGTATGTATCTAGGGCTGGCCCGGGCTAGGCCAGTCTTCGCAATGTTGCTGCGAACCTGACCCGCATCTGCGCCGATTCTGTGCAAGGTCTGGATGCGCTTCGTTTTCGCGACGATGCACGTAACAAACCGCAAACGAAACGGCACCTGTTCACTCGTGTGGTATCATCCCGTCGAATGGGCTTATTTCCTTTGCGCTCGGTGGTCATCCACTGCTCAAAATAGCAACGCCATCTTGCATCGCTTACTCCCGCCCCTAGCAGCAGAGCGTCTGCCAATGTAGAAGCCTGCGAGAAGATTTCTACATGTAACCGTCGACGACAGGGGCTGACAGGCGGAGATCACGGGTGGAGAGAATGTCGTTAGACGACAAGCCAACCGGAGAACAACTGTCGCGAGACAGTCTGCACGCGCATGCGGCCTTCGGGCGCCCCATCTATCTATCATTTGTCCCCTTACAGCGTGCCCATGCATCCATCATACATGACCCTCCCTCAGATACACACAGTCAATTAGATTGATAGATATTGGGGGAGGACGATCTCTACATCGGACATCAAAAGAAAAGCAATCCGAGCGCGAATCTGAAGAAATGCCACCACGCGCTCTTGATTCGCGAAACGAACGACGATTGACCTGCTGTGTCACTCAACTACTGCAAGGCGACGATGAGTCGCTCCAATCCTGCTGATCATTGATGTTTGCTCTTGACCACCCGTAGTAGGTACCCATGAGCCCTGCTTTGTGTCGTCCTGAAACAGCGCATCATGTTATTTTTATCTCGTTTCTCCTATACTAGGTAACTGGTAACATGTTCTCGCCCCTCTCAACCCGATCGGAACGGAGCCGAGCGTCAACGTTCGGTCCCCTGTGGAGAGGAGAGCCATTCCGATTCGTTGCAGAATCCCATGTCGCCTCCGAGTACCAAGTGGTATTCTCTCGCCCATTTCTTTTTTTGGAGGCGTCCCCTTTCGTGATCGACGTTTCTTCATCCTTCTCTTTGACACAAACTCGCGCTCACCGTTTGATGCATACAAGACAAGGTGGAACTACTCAGATCAAATCTACACTACGAGCCACCATTGTCACCGGACGTAGCGTGGGCTTGAAGGCGAGGCGAAGGTCTTACCCAGGAAAAAGCCGCGAAAACAGCCGGCGCGGTTCGCCAGCTGCGCCGACGATGACGATCAGGTCTGTGCGAAGTGCATGACAAGAAACGTTCAAGTGGGAACGCCGCTCGAATCACAAGACAATGGCGGCCCGAGGTAGCTCCTGATCGTAGACTTTCTGTCAACTAAACCCCGAGCTAGTGTAGAAACGGACGAATGGATGGGGAAGAAATCGCATCATCTATGTTCGTAGCCCATCCCTCCCTCAGGGAAACTTGCGTCAATGCGGACTCTGCCCCAGTCTCGTGGCGCTGCCATAATGCGAAGTTGATATGCATCAATCTACCAATTTCGTTTGAGTCCGAACGCCACTAATCGCTAAGCTTGAAATCCCGCTCCCCGCATCGTGGGATTCACGGCTAGCCCAATCAAGACGTGTGCGCAATGCGAGAGGCGAGGAACTAGACCCAATGTCCGCATCACGTCGATCGCCAGCTTCCCAGACTATCCTTCGAGGCGCCTTTCAACAAAGCCACGGCGCGGGATATCACGCCTCGAGGCTGAAAGCCATTTTGGCCGGTAAGCTTCGCAATCTTATTATCTTACTTCCGCGATACACGCCCCCTTTCCCCCAGCCCCAAACGCCAATGGGAATAAATCTTGCGCAAGCACAGGAGGCGGTGTGCCTACTTTGACACGCGCCAGCTGGCGCTGGCATAAGATTTGACTCCAGATCGATCCCTCACTATCAGCGGGAACTCCCATTTGACGAGACTGCGGAAACAGATAGCGCCAGCATTCGGAGTACGTCAGTAATATGCTGCGATCTCTCTCCCATGCCCTTGCTTGACGCGTCTCCGGGTGCTGGAATTGCCCAATCACGGGGATTGGACTTATGCTGACCCTGTGAGCTCCCTCCTAAGCACGTCGATTTGTTTAATAATCGGCAACTGCAGATACTATGGTAATTCACAAGCATGCTTATGGAAGAGCAACCGCCGTTGGACGTTTCTCTAGCTGAAGCGCAACGCATAAGCCACAATCTGCGTGTCGCTGTAAAGGTAGATTAGCAATCATAGACAGGAAAGGTACGTATATGATATGATCCTGAAAGATCGAAAAGGCATTACCGAAGGAGCTATATGTATAACGGGCGATCGTCGATGCTCTTATTAGATAAAACCCGAGAACCAATCAGCTGTAATAGATTTGGTTACAAGTCGCCAATGACAAATAGCTTCGTCAATTCACCGACATCTCTGATATACCTACTCGTCTTGTAAAAGCTTATCGCCACTATCATAGTAGTCGCTCTCAAAGTACAATCCATCGGGACAGAAACTCCTGCTATTTAAGAATTGGTGTGCTGGGGCAGTTCCTAAGCTCGAGAAAATTTAGATTCAATATCCTCACTACCTGTTCTTGTCCTCCTCCTTATTACCCTCACTTCAAATATCCCGGTTGTCTCTACAAATCCTAACTGGCGCCACACACGTATACTGAAGCAAGCATGAAAAGGCAATAGGTATAGGCTGGGCGGCACTTTGTACGTGTCTTGATTCTAGACGGCATAAGTAAAGTTTACTTAGAATACCTTTCTTTTTACTTAGAATACCTTTCTTCGACTCCTTAAGAATTTATGTTATCTATCGTTCCAAGGATGAATCTTCGTTTTCACCTCGCCTACTCCGGGGAAAGCAGCCATATGTTCTACCACGACCGTGTTGCCGTGTTGCCTCCTCTTTTTTACCCTACAGTAAGAAAGGTGCATGCTATACTATAGACGGAGAGGGAAACCCTACACTTGCACACTGGATCACCCCTCCACCTCTGAACGGTATCTACGACATATATCAGTATTGTATCGCAGAGTAGTCAGGTTCACTAACACACGAATAACAAAGCGTAGACTACTCAAACACTCTGAGAAGAAAAGGCGATGGCGAGCACATGAAAGCAAAGCCGAGTCTAGATTTCTTAAGCAAACTGTACCATCTAATAATGAGATAAGAATAAGTCGTGAATCATCCCAAACAAAAACCTGCAAAAAGCCCCCCTAAGACATCTACGGCCGATGTCGAGCTAGCAACTCATAAGCCCGACCAGAAAGACAATCTGAATAGATA
The DNA here is from genome assembly GCA_022385695.1 of Xylaria arbuscula. Classification (NCBI taxonomy): domain Eukaryota; kingdom Fungi; phylum Ascomycota; class Sordariomycetes; order Xylariales; family Xylariaceae; genus Xylaria; species Xylaria arbuscula. The sequence goes on from MU279345.1 coordinate 1,241,658, forward strand.
TGCCCTTCCTTCCTCTCCATTCATCGTCCTTTCAGCAGATAGCATGCGTCTTGCCATGTATACCCTGAATGGAATGTCTCTCTTTCTATAGAAAGTATTAGCACGGTACTCAGACAATCCACTCCTATATCTCCACGAAGCAGTGACAGAAGGTGGTAACTTACCCTGAACCTGGGGTGGTTGTGTTTCGCCTCGGAGCTGTTCAAATTGTGCTTGTGGATGAACTCCTCTTGTAGCTTGATAGCGTCCCTGTCCATCTCCTCTAGCAAGCCCTGGCAGAGCTTGATGTCGCTAAGGAGACTGTCACAGCGGTTCTTGGTGAAGTCCTCTCGGACGACGACGCGCAGCATCTTGAGGTTTTTGGTGTGCGGCGCCATGGTATACGCGGGTACGACCCATCCACGAGCGCGCTGTAGCGTCTGAGTGTTAGTAATTTCATTCACCTCTGGGAGGACCAGGCGAGACATCTGAACTCATAACATGGGCGATACCAGGGGGGAAATTATAGAATCAACTGAATACTTACCAGCTTATGTGCGAGAGCAAACTCATCATACTGTCTGTTCTCACGCTCGGGCAAGCGGAAAGCGACCAGTGGTAGACCCTCTCCCGATGTCTTGCTCATGACTATAGGATCTCGAGTCAGCAATCTTTACTTTAACCGAAGCCTTAATGAGTGCGCAAGGTAGAACACATAGTCCTCGCCGGAATTAGACCAGCTTTTACAATCTGAAGATCGATTCCCACAGAAAAACATGAGCTACTTACTAACAAAGCCCAGCGCCTCGAGAGCTTGGCTCAAGTAATCAGCCGTGCGCGTCAAGTTCGACATGATAGCGCGGTAACCCTTCTTGCCGAGCCGGATCAGCTGATAGTACTGTCCGATGACCTGACTAGCACCTTTCGAAAAGTTCAACCTGCATCCAAAGTAAGCTACCATCCTTAACAAAAGAAACTCCTCAAATCTCATTACTTGGAAACAAGACCGGGCAAAATATAGCTCATTCTTTGAGAATGCCGCAATATTTGGAGTCGAAGAAGAAAGCACTCACGTAAAAGATGACTGGTCAGCGCCAAGGTAGTTGATGTTGAACACGAGTTCCTGGGGTAGAAATTCCGCAGCTATTATTAGAAACTCTCAGTCAGTAGCGAGAACTTATAGCACATCAATAATGGGGTGAAGGCTTTCAGGCGTGAAAGGAAGAGATAAAGCCAGAGCAGTAACTTTAGCTCTCAAGGCACCTCAAGAAGGGGATATAAATAATCTTAGAACACTGACCTCTCCAGACAACCCAACCGACACCGGGATATACAAGGCCATACTATAGAGATTTAGCTTCGCGTCGCTCGAGTGTGAGATAACCAGTATTAACATACCTTGTGACCAGAGACATTGATAGACACGACCTTCTCGCACCGGAAGTCCCACTCAAGAGAAGGCACAACAAAAGGTGTGACAAAGCCTCCCGACGCAGCATCGACATGGATCGGACAGTCCAAGTCCTTCTGAACCAAGAGGTCGTTGACGCCCTTGACATCCTCGTACTCGCCAGTATACGTGGTGCCGAGGATGACGCAGATGCCTATCGTGTTCTCGTCGACAAGGTCGACCGTTTCGACGGGGTCGATGACGAAGCGTTCCGGCGTGCAGTACACGAGCTTCTCCTCGACCTCGAAGTACCGCGTCGCCTTCTCCCAGCAGACCTGCACGGCCGAGGACATGACGATGTTGGGCCGGTCCGTCGACAGTCCGGCGGCCGCCCGCTTGTTCTTCCAGCGCTTCTTCATAGCCAGGACCGCGAGCATGATGGCTTCTGAGGACCCGACGCACGAGGTGCCCACGGCAACGGTGTTCTCGCCGTCCGGCTCCGGCGCGTTGAACAGGCGCCCGATCATGGATACGCAGCGGTTCTGGATGTCTGCCGATTGGGGGTATTCTTCGTAGTCGATGAAATTCTTCGAAAATGACTCCGCCATTAGCTTTTCTGCCTCCTCTTCCTGAGGTCAATTGTTAGCTGATATTGTTGTATTTCCAAGCTTCGGAAAATGAGGGGGTCTTACCATGTAGGTCGTGACAAATGAGGCCAAGCTGTTATCATTTCGTTAGCATATCCATAGCCAATTTGCTCGTAAAAGGCGTTCACTGCACTTACTTGAGCATTGGGTTTCCGTCCAAGCTAAGCTCGTCCTTGATCATCCGATAAGCCACCTCCTTAGGCATCTCGCCCTCGGGCATCTCATGCCTCGGGAGGTCCTCGGCGGCGAACCTAGAGCCATAGACACTCGTGGTGAAAGTGTCATCGTGATTACTGAGCTGCAAGCGAATTTTCTTGACAGCCTCCGGGAGCTCTCCGAGATCCATATCCTGCGAAACTTTCGATAAGTGAACCATGATGGCGAATCTATTGACGCACTGGAAGAAGAGCGCAGTATTGAACTATTATATGAATGAAATGGTTCGGGGAACGCGAAACGCTGTCTAGGATCTGGAATCGAAAGTTCGTATAACTAAGCAAAGGACAGATAGGATGTTGGAAGTTCGACGGAGCGGTCACTGGGAATTGGAACAAAGGGAGAAATAGGACTCTAACATCCAAACCCCACGTCACGGCGGGAGCAGGGCCTGATAATAGCAAAAAAGAAGGCTAGATCCCAGCAGCGTACTGTATGCCAGATACATGCTCGATACATTAGGTGCGGGGTAGCTGTTGCTTGAGCTGAGCAGTATACATGAGGTTGCCGCACAGAGGATTAATGCCAACGACAAGGTGTCACATCCATGATCGTGGTACCCACGCATATCCGCTTATGGACGACACGGCCAAATGCTCGGAACGGCGGTGAGATGGGGCCTAAATTGCCATCGTTCGATTCTGCTCATCAGCTTTTTTCCGAAACAAAACAGAACCACCATCTCATGTTAGTGATCTCATTCATAAGAAGACTCAGCATAGCCAAGTTGACCGGTCAATGCCCAACACATAGTGTTGGTGTCAGAGTACCTCGTAATCCCCGGCGAGCTAGAGAAGACTACGGGAAAGCTTGGTATGCAATGTTATGCATGTTGTAGGATCCCCCGGGCTGGCTCCAGCGGTGCTGACTGGGATCCTTGCATATGGCCACGTCCGTGGCGGATTGACCCGCTGAAAAAGTAACCAGTCGCAAGCCGGCGCTCCAGCGAGCGAGGGATATGTGATCTCACGATGCGTAAGTAGGCAGTGTTTTGCTTGGATAGGATGAGCATTCCGCCAGATGCTCAGGGGTTACTAGTGTGTATTAAACACGGACCGAACTTTACCGACATAAGTGCAGCTTCTAGAAACTCAAGTCACTGGAGCTTCTTTGAGTACTCTGGTCAGAAGTCGGGTCAAATGAAAATTTCACACCCCCTACTCACCACCATATCTCGCCTTCTTTCAACCGCTGTATCTCAGCTATAATTTAATTTTTATCAATTAAAAATGCACAGGTATATAAATTAAAGCTGAGCGATTATGTTGGTACAGTTTTTCATTTTACGATTTTTTCTAATATATATAAAGCTGGTGTAAAGCTTAGTAGTATTGTATACGGAGGGGCATTTGTACGTATATTGATGCACCTAAACATACAAGCTTATATTTCAGGCGGAAAAAATAATAAAATTACAAAAAAAATATCAAAAGAATCGCTAAGCTTTAATCTACATAATTATATATACATTACACTTATAAAATCTATTGTGCTTTTAGTATAGCTGCTGAAAGACGGGGAGTTATGGTGGTAAACAGGGGGTGTGAAATTTTCATTTGACCCGACTTCTGCTCTGGTGACGGGTATGTCCACCGAAAGTCGTCGGGAACAACCCCAGAAAGAGGAGCGCAGATAAACACGCATACGCAGAGGAGCTCTTACATACTGAGTATGAGCTTCAGCTTATTGCAGACAGGCATCAGATTGACAGCTGGGGGTTCCTCTTAGCTAATACTGCAACCCCCTTGTGCGTTATTACGCAGTGCCTCAGGTCGGTGAACAGAACACACAAACTTGTGCCGCAGATGTTGCCCACCTCCATAATGGTTTGTGCCGATTCCCGACACTCAGGGTCTGGCTGTTGTGAACCCTATACGCCACCAATGCGAATGATCACCATGATTGCTTGCGCATGTTGAGCGATACGAAGTTTCTATTTCTTAATCATAATGTCACATCTGGGACATTGGCTCCAAAACTCAGCTCATCGCCACTCACCGCAGAGACAACCAATTGCAACGCCGGCTTGTGCGCTTATTAATTTATGCCGCACAACGTGAAGGGAGTGCGAAGTTTTGCTGGAAGCCTATGGATTCTTGATGGCGTTCAATGCATCGCTAAGCCTTAGAGTAATACGCTCTCGATGCCCGAAGAGACAATGTGCCTCATATGTACCTAACCCTGATCAGCGTCAGGTTGGGTGACACATCCAAGGGCAATCGTCCCAGGCGCCATATAATGTTTTCCACTTCGTCATGTCCATGCCCAGATGAACAAGGATACCGGTCAACAAGACATCAAGGGACTGCTCAAATTATATCCTGCATCCAAGTATAACGCGCCGGGTTGAAGCTCTGTGAAAACTGCATCCGAGCTTGACGAATCTATTGATACCAGGGTCGATCTGTGGCAGACGTCCAGTAACCTATCATATTATGAATGAAGAGACCTAGAGACGATTACAGTACATCTAGGGATAGCTGGCGCTCGATAGGTGATGAGAAGATAACAACGATGAGATGCTTTGAGGCAATATATTGTAGATCTAAATCATTCAGAAAACCCCCGTTTTATTTTGTAGCCACTTACATCTGTTTGCATGGCTTCCAGTGTTGTTTCATTGAGTCGCCTTAATCGCATCTGACAAGATATCCAGCCCACTTTGAATCTCGTCATTCGTTATAGTCAGAGGTGGAACAAACCTGAGGGTGTTTGTGCCACAGGTGATGACCAACAATCCTCTTTCCCTCGCTGCCTTGATGATTGGAGATGGATCCTGCGTCAACTGGACGCCCAACATCAAACCACGACCCCGAACCTCGCCAATTAGATCGGGGAACTGCTGTCGAAGACGGTCAAATCCCTCTTTCAAAAGTGCTCCCTTGGCGAGGACCTCTTCCTGTAGAGTGGGATTCGCCAATCGTTCCACGACATGGTGCGCGATGCGACACGCCAAAGGATTGCCTCCGTATGTTGTGCCATGGTCGCCAACCTTGATCTTTTCACTAACGTGGCTATTAGTGATAACGGCGCCAATTGGAAATCCGTTACCGAGAGCCTTTGCGCTTGTTATTATGTCTGGATGAGCCTCCTTTGGTAAATGACTGTGAGCCCAGAGCGTTCCAGTCCTGGATAGACCACATTGTATCTCATCGTAGATTAGAACGGCCCCCACCTCTCGGCATCGCTTGGCTAGTGCAATAAGAAATTCGTCGGTAGCAACATTGACGCCTCCTTCACCTTGGATAGGCTCAACAATAACACCGCATGTTTTCTCGTTGACAAGCTCACTAGTAGCGCCAACGTCGTTGTACGTGCCGTACTTGAAGCCGGGAACCATGGGCGAGAAGGGCTCTTGATATTTAGGATTCGGAGTTGCAGATAGACTCCCCATGGTCCGGCCATGGAAAGAGCCCTTGAACGAGACAAATTCGTATTTAGAACCAGTAGGGTCTTCGACCTTGCCCACCTTGCGAGCAAATTTGATAGCGGCCTCGTTTGCTTCGGAGCCCGAATTGCAGACGAACACAGACGAGGCATCGTGCATGGCGCCCGACTGCACCGTCTTCTCGACTAAAAGCTCAGAAAGGGTGCCTGTCCAAGGGTTGAAGTACAGGTTCGATGTGTGCAGCAGTGTTGATGCCTGATCCGCAATGAGTCTGGCGAGCGCTGGGTCGGCGTGTCCGAGGCCATTGACGGCAATGCCCGCAGTGAAGTCCAGGTACTTCCGGTTCTCCAAGTCCCACAAGTACGATCCCTCTCCTTTTACAAACACGACCGAGGGCCGAGAATATGTGGCGACCATGTGCTTTAGGTGTTGGGCCGTCAGGGTTGTGCTAGGAGAATCCTCCGACGGGTCGGGATTGCTGAGGGACGCATCTCGGTTGACAGACTGTTGGAACTGCGAGGGGAGGTTCGACGTAGAAGCGGCCGTCGCCATTGCTCTCGAAGAGAGCCGTCTAACGCTGCCAGCGAAGGCAGTTCGTGTGCATAGTCGGAGAGCCATGATATGCTAATCTCGACAGGACAGAGGGACTACTGAGGGGGAACTGCTTAGCTATTTACACAACCATCTTCTGTGATAATACAGTGTGCGCTGATAGAAGGAAGACGGCGGAGAAAAAGGCGACGATGAAAGTATTTATGCCGAACAAGTAAATTGCTAAATCGCATTATACATACCCAAGCTGGTGGTGAGTCAAAGACCGTGAGTGACTCCTTGAGGAGAGCAACTTGGCCCTCGAGTGGAGCACTGGTTCAACAATAAGGCTTCAATTGCGGACGAGTGGCCGATTGGAAGGGGGAAATGACAGCTCTTTTCACAGACCAGCTCACCCTCGCAACTTGTACGTTGGAGAGAAATTGGAGCATCGGGCTTCGAGGAGCTGGATAGGGCGCACCTCTACATCATCTTGTTTTAGCGGCCACTACAGCACTCGCTACATCGCGAGAGTATAAAGTAGTGTTGCATGGGCATCCGGTTTGTTATCGATAATTAACTTTTTTAGTCCGATGTCGCTGCAATACCACCCACCGACGTGCCGCTATAGGGCCATCGGTAGTGGCTATACTGCCTAAGGCATAGCACCTACCGACCTTCTTTTAGTAGGTAGCAGTTAGTGGGCCTGTCTGTCAGCCACAACGTACTTACCTACCGAGTATGGTGGCCAAACTAAAATTCGGACGGGATCAACTCGTGCTCTATACAGTAGTATCTCCTCTAGACTCTAGAGGCTCGCGCTCGATGCCTCGTTCATCCGTAGTTAGCCGGAGCCAACGCTAATAGACGTTCCAAACCGCTCGATGATCAATGATGTTAAAGTTTGTAGAAGTGTAGGTATCTCTATACGATTTTACCCATTTTTAATCAGGACTCTGAGGCCTTGGCTGCCGCCATCCAGCCGCTCACATCCCCTCCCACTACTACTTGGTGAGTTTTTAGCGACATAGACGGCGATGCATCGTCATCATTTCTTGGGGGTGGGACAAACACGCCCCCCAAACATTCCATCCTGCCTACTAACACCCACAACCCATCGCGGCTCTCATGCAAACCAGCGTGGTTCTGAGGATCCCCGCCTTCAGGAATCCAATACGGTTCTAGGATCCATACCCGATGGGCCGCCCAAGGTATGCCTAGCATATCTCGAGCTATAGCAAGACGCCGTCGCTCGGAAGAGAACGGGAATCCTCGCGTAAGACTTTGTTGCTGCACTATTGCAACGCCTGCCTCGTTGTTGCACTTGATCCGGTTCACCCAGGGCGACAGTACTCGAGTCGAGCGTGGGTCCTTGATAAAGCTGATGAATTTCACAAGGATATCTAGGTGCTCCGGGGTGTGCGCATCGACTGGCGATAAGTGTTCCAGGAGTCGTTTGGCCGTGTCTCGATTGGACTCGTCTGCTACGAAGGGCTCTGCCAAATTGTCGAAAAACGATGTTTGCACGAGCTGCTTGTCCAGTCCCTCCCACAGATGACATATATAGTCTAGCCCGTTCTTGCACGAGCTCACGAAAAAAAAAAACGTCGTGCTTTATCCCATAATCCACTTTTACCAGGCGACGTCCACCACCTGCGTTTTTGTGTTCAACCTCTATATTTTTCCTTATAAACAACCTCGGCACAACAAATCGGATTTTCGGGGAAGAATTTGACACTCCATTCAAGGTATTCTTCGGCTGTGTTGACCATAGGGAACTCGAAGAATACTAGGTCGAGCTTGATGTTGCTTGGATATATCTCATGGATGAATCTAACGCCACCAAGAAAGAACTTGGCGATATTCGCGTCAGGTTTCCCGATTTGACTTGACATCCATGAGGTTTTGTCACCTTTTTCACTATATTGGATCATGTCTCTGCTCGATGATACTGAGGTGAGCGAGGTGGTTTCCCCAGCTGCCAGGGAAAGAGCAGATTTGAAGAACGCGGCGTCCTTGGAATCGGCACCTCCAAGATCTTTCTCCTTTATCTTCGCTTTTATGGCTGAAGGGATTGAGTAGAAGAGTGCAATCTTACTGACATTCAGCGCGATCGAGACCAAGTCGTCGGGATAAAGACATTGGCTGGCTGATGCAACATTGAATCGAGCCAGTATAGAGAATCTTTCGGCTCCTTCTCCCCGAGAATTCGGGTCGAAATAAGATGAGTTCAAATTGGACATTAGTACCCATCGAAAATCTCTTTGAAAATCATTCTCACTGTAGACATCTGGGAATTCTACACCGCCCCTGACGAGGAAATATGCACCGAATTTCAGTGTGTATGTGCCTCCTGCAGTGTCCCCGACGATCATCAACGCCCCGTGAGTACTAATTCATTTCGAATTAGTGAACTGTATTCTGAATGTTTGCAATTCAGTGACCCTTGAAGCCGTTGAAGCCCTATATTCACTAACTGCGACAAGAAATGAAGTGTCTTTGCTCTTTAAGGAGCTCGGGGAAAGAGGCTGTGGCATTGCCGAATATTACTTACTAGATATTATTTGCGCGGTGATCGCTCCACGGCTCATTTATCTCGAATTCACGCGTCCTCTTCGCTTTTCGAAGAGGTCATTGTAGTTGTAATGCCAAATTTCGACGAGGGAATAATGCACAACTCGAGCGAAGCTCAGCTGGATTTTAATAGCAACGTAGTAGCTTGCCAAGGTGTAACATACATAAACGTAAAGTACGGTACGCTTGCTTACCAATTCCTTATATAATGAACACATTAGTTCAATAAAGCTATCGTTGTTTATCATCGTATGTTTGAAGACTCCTCGAGAATCGTTTAAGATGCTTGATTAAGTGCAATTACTAAACAAGGGTCGTTTTCATTCGTTAGCGTGCTGTCTTGAGATAGCTTCAAGTGTAAGCTAACTGTTCCCTGTCCTCTCGCACCTGCGAGATATCAAACGAGATAATTGGGGTTCGATAGCATTGGAAGAAGACAGAGGTGCGTGCTCTATTAGCTGCCAGAAGTTAAAGGTGGTGATACTACGATTCATAATCATCCGTGCATATAAAATTATTTATCCCACTTGTACCTAGATACCTGGATCGCTGGGCTAGCTCTCTAGACTCAACGACTGGACATGACAATGCCAGTTTCTTCCATCGCATTATGTGTACCGTATATTGCGAACACTACATACGTGAATTGTGAATCGACAGTTCTTCTCCTTGGCAGATCAAGTTGAAACTGGATGCTAAGAAACACTTCTATCGGTATGACGGCGAGCTAAAAGTTGGCTGTCCGCACGAGTCCATGTTATAGAGATGTCGGGAAGCGAAATAGAAACAGAAGCCAAAGCGGCGAGAAGTCCGAGCTCGCTGTCGCTTAGATCATTCAGCCTATTCACATACTCGCCAAGTCGACCCCAACGGAATATGACGGCTGTATACTCTGGCTCTTGGTCTCTTCGCCCTTATTCATCCAAAGCTACGTTCGGTTTCTCATTGATATTACACTGGTATTAGTTGTCTCTTCGCCGGTCTCCGGCATACCAGCAGCCTCGTCATCATGTCTCAGACACGAGCATGGCATAAGCTTGCGGGTGTTGCCCTGCTCTTATATGGCCCACCCTGGCAAGGCTGTCGACACGCAATAGGGAGACTCAGAGCTACTCGCTCAGCATAAAATAGCCAAGACAGTCTCTCTCTGACATTTTAATGATCTGATTTCGTATAATTGGTACTTGCACACAAGTCCTAGGTCAGCCAGCTGGCCGGCCACTTGCAGTAAGTGAATCTCGCCGCTTATTATCGGCACCACTCAGGTAGTGAGATAGGTATGTGGCTTGCTCTGTTTTTGCGCCTCTGGCTTTTTCTTCTTTCTTTTTATGGTGAATCACAATATCCGCCGCTCACTATTAGCAAGCCCAAAGCACAGACGGGATTTTGCTGCGAATGACTGCAGTAGGAAGCAGAATTGCGTGGCTCAATCCATTCCAATCCTTCGACTGCTATTACTGGAGCAGCACTGGAGAAGGCGGGACAAAGAGACCACTAGTACCTAGTATTTCCAGTTACACGTGTAGGGGTCCATGGGCAGCACATGGGCCCTCTCAGCGGGGTTGCCGGGAGGCATGCTAACTGGGCAACCCCGAGGCTTGGCACTCTGGGGCTCTGTGGATCGCTTTCACATGTCAAGAGCCTGAAGAAGCCTGCCGCCATGGCTGCTGACCACGCAAACGTCACAGGCTCGCAAGCTCGGTTCCCGGATCTCGCCAGCCTAACACCGCTACTCGCAGGGCTTCGTGCGATCCTGCCAGGCCAACTCAAATGTTTAATTCTTACGGCATTACGATCATGTTCTATTTATTCTTACGGTAGCAAATTGAGCTTGCTTGGTGCAACGGCGGCTTTGTCGGGTCCCTTCAAGAGTGCCACTGCCGTCTTCTTTCTCTGCATTGTTGTTCCTCTACCCTCGACTCGTCGCAACTTGGCAATTTGTGGATTCTGCCTGACTCGGCAATCTCCAGCATCTACCCTTCATCTCTTCTGTATTATTCCCCCGCCAGGTGTCATGTTTCGGCTCGCTCTCCCGGTTTCTGTGTGAACTAGTTTTGCTTTTTCATAAAGCCTTGTCATTACCATACTAGGTCTGCGACGCCACGCTTCTGAGATCCTAGCGTCACGATCTAGATCGTTTAACTCTTCCTCGACGCTGTCCACTGCATTAGAAGACTGGCATGTCTCACTTACATCTGCACTGCATATTTGTCACCTGCTCCCTCTCCTATGCAAAATGATAGACCATGTCCTTGGCAAACCTTCGGTCAAGTCGCGCCGACTCCAGGTTCTAACGGTGCTGACTTTCTGGTCAGTTTACCTCTATAGGTATGTCTGATTACCATTACCCCCATCGTGCAAATCGCGATACTGATACTCGCGTAGAGGCAACCGTCACGGCCCCCCTTTCGTACGGCTCTTGTCCAAGCTGTCGTCAAAGAAATTGACAGGATGGCAAGTTGTTGTCTTCACCATGATGTACCTCTATGCCGCCCGAAACTTTAGTACGCTGGTAGGCTTAGCGAGCCCAGAGCCCATGGCCAATATGTACGACGCCGCCTTCTTCCGTGCTACCTGGGTACTTACCGCTCTGGACGCCGGCTTCTGGACAGCCATGAAGATCAAGAGAAAGTGGCTGAGGGATATTGCTAGCATGGCCTTCACCGTGTTCTATATGGTGGCTGCCGAACGAGCCGACGAGAAGGTCCGTAAAGTCCGTGGCATGTTAACCGTCGATCACCTGCGTGTCAGTTGGGATAAGGGCAAGTCGCCGTACCTTGGCGCTCTCCAGAACCTGATGCGACCCCGTTTCACACGTTGGCCACCACGAGCGATCCGTATACCACGCCCCAATACCAGCGACTACAAAGAGCCTGTTTCTGGTTGGATATACTATGATGGTCCTATTTCGGACCTTGAACACATCAATAAGGTGATTCTCGACGTTCCGGGAGGCGGGTTCGTCGCTATGGATCCAAGATGTCACGACGACAAGCTATTTGCCTGGGCCGGGAAAACCGGGCTACCCGTGCTTAGCCTGGATTATAAAAAAGCACCAGAGTACCCATATCCGTACGCACTGAACGAGTGTTTCGATGTGTATACGACTCTTGTCAAGAGTAAAGGCCGTTGTATAGGGATGTCTGGGCGAGAGACTCCCAAAATAGTGGTGATGGGAGACAGTGCGGGCGGAAATCTCGCAACAGCTATGACTTTGATGATTATAGAGACTGCTACCAGCAAACGCCGATCAGGTCTTGTTCAAGAAGACTTACCCCTGCCAGCTGGGCTGGTACTTCTGTATCCTTGCCTGGACGTGAATATTGGGAACTGGATGTCTGATGAGCAAATGGGCTTGATCAAGGATCGGAGGATGCGGGTTACGAATAAGAATTATCTCAAACGTAAGACCATGCAGTACAATGACCTGGTCGGTACACCACACCAATCCGACGATGAGGATGAGTATCCTTTCCCTCACGGACCTGCGTCGAAGGCACCAAATGGCGAGGTCAAAACCCCAACTCTCCAGACTGCCCATCCCGAGTATTCACATGCAGACCCACAGACTTGGTCCAAGTCTCCGCCATCGACTCCTGCGCCGCGGCGGGAGAGTCACTCTCTGTCTCACTACTCTGAGCCGATGCGCACACGCTTAGCTACGGCATCGATGATCTCGTATTTTAACGACCGTATTCTCACGCCGGAAATGATGCGCGCCATGATCATCTTGTACATTGGTCCACATAATAGGCCAGATTTCTCACAGGACTACCTTCTATCTCCGATTCTAGCACCCGATGCTCTCCTAGAGAAATTTCCTAAAACATACTTCCTAACGGGCGAACGAGACCCCTTGGTCGATGACACGGTTATATTTGCCGGTCGTTTACGTCGCATCAAACATGCTTATCACTCACATCGTAAATCGCAAGGGTTAAATGGACTAGAAGATGTGGCTGATTTTGACGACAAGGACGTCGCCGAAGTGGTGCTGATTCCAGGGATTAGTCATGGTTTCACGCAATTTCCTACAGTGTATCCTCCAGCATGGAAACTCATCGACCGTTGCGCACAATGGGCGGAGGATCTTCTGAACACCGCAGATTCGCGAGAGAGACGCGAACAGAGACGCTTGAAATCTCGGCATCATATCAACACGGAGTCCAGCGGGGATGAAGATCGCCCTCTGGAGATCAACATGACCAGACTCAGGGGGAGAACTTTGAGTGACAATGCCAAGGGACGCGACGAAGAAACTTCAGATAATTCTGGGGACGACCATGATGGCGTACAGGTGAATGGCGTCTCGGGTAGGAAGAAAAGGATGAATGGAAGGGCTAGAGGCGGTCGAGGCTCAAGGAGTATCGTCAAGCTTGACAGTTCGGACGATCTGCTCAGTCGACGCATGCAGGGCTTGGCTGGTCCGCTGACTGGTTTGCAGGATGAGGAGTAGCCTTGGCTTGTAAATACCCCCTTTTCTTGTATATATGATATATTTGTCTATATGACATTTGGATGACACTCAGAGGAACGTGTATTGTATGTGACTTGATCGTTATAAAACTAACCTAAGTGGCCATCCCTTTATCTTCGAATGTCAGGTATCATCTGTTCTAAAGCAGATATGTGCAGTTTATCAAGCGTCTCTCACAGCGAAGTTTATCTTCCATATCCTTCTGATCTTCTTTTTTCCTACGGCTCGTTTGCATGGCATTGTGAACATCATATGACTATCCGGATGGCTGAGGCTCGATTTCTCTGCGCTAGGTCTGATGATTTGATTTACATCTAACAGTGTTTAGATGAGAACTAATTATCAGAACATGTAGTACAAGATGCTCTTTTCTATATAGATATGTTCAGTGCTTCTAATGGCAAAACCTGGCGCTGCTAACCTGAGACTGGCTTATAAACTGATGAGTTGGTTATTTCAAAAGGAAAGCCAGTACTTTATTGCAGCCGACAAATTAGGCTTAGCCGCATGCGACAACTCTGTGGCTGAATCTACCTACTGGTTTAATTGGACTGGTCCAAAGAACGACTTCCTAGGAAGTCGGTCTAAACTTAGTCCAAGAGGTTATTTGCGCAGCAAACATTCACAGCACCCCTCTCCTTTCACGTGTGGCTTATGTACTGTTAGGTAATATTGCTGCACCTGTTTTCTCCTTAGTGAATGACTATAAGGACGGATCTATTCTTCTGCTTTCTTTGGCCGATTGCCGCCATCATTCACACTGATTTGATGAGGATTCAGTCCTGGAAATACCTTTCTCTGTTAATCCTACGAATTCAAATTTTGTAGTGGCCATGTTGTTTACAGGTGACAAGAGTCTCTCGTCCCAGTTTTTGCATAAGCTTTGCCGCTAACATTTACTACTGTTCTGTGTAGTTGTGTAACATGGAGCGCCTAGCAGTGCGAAGATGGAGTCTAAGTGATAAATCAGGAGGGTCCATATTTGCTCTGTTAATTCACTCAACTTCTAAAGATAATTGACTCCTTTCAACTGAACGAAGAGTCTTTTGAGGTTGTCCTACAGAGGTGAACGCATCAAATGTGTAAACTATATCAATGAGAAGATAATCTGATATAGCAGCCAGCATTCTACAAATATGTACAAACAATGTCAACGTGCATGCTGTTTATCTTTTAGAGAACGCGCTAGAAGTCCTTGGAGAGTTGAGTGAATGTTTTCTCTTGGGATGTTAGTTCTTGCTCTGCACTGTTTTCCTATCTTCCGATAAGAATCAGACTCAAAACAACAATTATTATCAGAGATTGCAGCTGAGATAGGTTGCTTGAGGACCATCAAGATAATATTCTCACACCAATTTCCTGAACAATCTCTCGGTGTTCGCTCTTTTTTCTTTTTTCGACTCTTCAGAGACCTACTGGCACCTTGAAGCTTCTCACCTGTCTAATTCCAGCCGCAAATGTTCGGAATTGAACACAATACCGTCTTTTCTCGATGCCGGGTCAAGAGCTGGATGCCAACGGTCCTAGAAATGTTGGTTCCAGTCTAACCTGTATTGAGTTCGATATTCTGTATCACGCGGCGTTCTGCATAAAGGATGTCAATGACAGAGATGAAGATAGGGTAAGTAGTGTTGTCTCCATTTCTTCTCCCTTGATATGCGAGCTGATTGCCGTGTTATCCATACCATACCCGGAATCTTTAGCAACTGGTTTTATCATTGCCAAACACGTTATGATATCTACTACATGTATCACATTGAAAGGTATTGTCATGCTTGCAACACAATCTCCACCACCCGCCATTACACATAATGTCAATGCCCTAGGTAGTTCAGATTACCTGTCAGGAACCAGCTACGGGGTTACAACAAGACTTTTGTTGTAACGCAATGGCCTACAAAGGCTCTGGATGCCCTTACGCTACATAACATCGGAGCTTCCTTCGTCTATATCGTAATATTACCTGCATTACTTTACTATTCTGCTTGAAGTATACGATATTCCAACTCCAATCACTCGAGATATTTCCTGTCAATGCCCCATTCTCCCATTCAAATCCCGACGTTCTCTGATTACTCCATTTCAGAGTACTGGCATCCTCTCACTTCGCGAACATAGCTTCTTTACCTCAGGAGACTAACCTATAACCGCTTTCGTCGACATTAGATAGACTTTGATAAACTCGCCAACCTCATCGGATACCTTAGCGCCGGTTCAATCAGAGCGCAGTGGCGTATCATGCAGCAGATAGTGGCCGAAATCACAGGGGAGGCTATTGTTCCTCCTGCTTTTGATATTGCTGCTATCATCCGTAACTACAACATCCAAATAAGAAACGAGAGCAACGAGAACAACAAGAACAACAAGAACGAGAGTAACAAGGGGAAGCAAAGGAAGGAACTTAAACAGCAGGTCAACAACCCCACGACACATGTTAACGAACCCAGAACGCGAGTCCAAGAAACCCAAAGCGAGCCGAACCCAACCAGAACAAACAGTCCAACTCCAGACCAGTTCAATGAGAGGATGCAAAGGATGTGGGACGAAGGACTGATCTCCGGTGGCTTTGGCCCTGGTGAGATGTTCGGTAGCGGACTAGTTCCACCTCCTCCACCTGCTGGCTATGGCTTCGGTATGGGTACCTACGACGATTTTGACGATGATGAGAATAGCTCCTTCAAGGGATGGAATTGAATACAGCCAGACTACTCATGTCCTTTTCCCACGACTATCTGATCTCAGCTGCTCGTGGTTGACCACTTGAGCACGGCAAAGTCCAACAATATCCATAGCAACAACAAGTGTCTTTACTTACCCCAGAGTACGGGGTTCTTGGTAGAAGGAGATGGAAACGGAAAATCGGTGTCAAAGTGGACATAAAATGATAAGAAATCATAAGTATGCCGGAAGGGCTGATTTGCGCATTGGTAATACCTGCTACCAATGATGCGACGGAATACACCTGGTATGACTTAAAATCTAGTCCAAAGTTTCGTAGATAGAGAAATATGAAACGCTCTCGACTTGCATACAATGAAGAATTGTATTGGTCCTTTGAATACTCTTTTAATTAAGCAGTAACTATTGTAACTTCTGATGCGTAAGCAACCTATCTCGTGTGAGCTTTGTATCCCCTCTATACCCTTCCAAAATCAAAACAATAAACAGAACAATTCCACCATGATGCATATGAGTATGAGGGGGTATATATATATGTACAAAACAACAACAACAACAATAAAACATCATTACAAGTAATGTATCGCTTTCCCAACCCCTAGAACGCCGTCTATATGGCCATGATACCCCGTTCTAAAAGCGCCGCGAAGACTTCCTCGAGATGGAGATGCTCCAGGACCGGTCGCCGTCTTTACTCGGCCTCGGCTCGGTGCTGACCCGTATCTCGTCCAGCTTGTCCTGAGACGGCGCATGGCCAAAGTGCTCTCTGTAATTCCTCTCGAAGCCGCGTTGGCCATCCGACACGACTCGAGCCTCAGAGGCTATTGACGCACCTTCTAGCGGGTACACCCTGCCACGGATATACGGGTCGTTCCTATCGTAGCCGCAGTGTCTCGCCGGCGGCGGCGGCGTTGGGGCTTGACTGCTCGCTGCGCTGCTGTTCCGCCGGTGGCTCTGGCCCTCAGTGTCCATGATGACGAGTTTCAGGCTGCCATCGCTGTCGCCGCGGGAGCGGCTAGTCCCTCGAGATGGCGAGAAGTGCGGTAGCTCGAAGTCGCCTGAGAGCCGCCGGTGGTGGCGCGTGACATGGACCTCCTGTGTGACGAAGATCTTGCCCCAGCTGTGCGTCAGTATCGGCCAGAAGACGGGGATCGATGCCACGATGGACGCCAGATCGACTTCGAGTGCTGCAAGCACGATACTCTGCGGCGCATAGAATGTCGGGTCAGGGACGGGATATGTGCCTGCTCGCGTCTTGATGATGGTGTACAGACGCCAGATGCTGACTAGGTTGACGCTGTCGCAACGTCAGCTTTCTGAATCTTATCTAGTTCTTAAAATAACTACCACAACAAGACTAAGAAATTGTCTCTGCTTATGAAGCAAACTTACCCAATTCCTAAAAGAAGGATGACAGAGAACCCGAGCCGTTGCTTCTTCTGCCTGAAAGTCTGGAAATACAACGGGATAGGGATGGCGAGTACGCTGAGGTCGAGGATGACATTCGTGCTGACGTGCACGGCGTACGTGGCCCCGATCTCCGTGGAGATCTTGGACCCGAAGCCGTAGCAGTACGAATGCTCTTCCCAGTTCCAGAAGCCCGAGAGCGGGACGCAGGGCGCGAGGGCGATGACGGAGAAGGCGATGCCCCAGAGCGCTGACACGACAATGAAGAACCAGCAGACCCTGCGCATGCGCAGATCGTCCTCGAATAGGCGCAGGTACTGTGACAGGAGGCCGAGTTTCGTGAGCGTCGTCGAAATAACGTAGGAAAGTAGCGCGACGTAGAATCTCTATCGCTGGGTGTTAGTCAAACAGGGTTGTTTGTATCATAATCGGAGGTATCAAGATGTTAAAGCTTCTAACCTTCAGAAATCCAAGTCGATCCACCGCGCTGATTTCATAGAAATGCTTCCCGAAGCCATTATCAAATACTGTAGCGCATGTTAGTTCATCGTACTATGTCTTCATGTGTGAAAAGGAAAGGCCATACATAATAAGAGAAAAACGGTGCCCACCGTCCCCGAAAGCTATAGCAACGGTATTAGTCGAGTGAAATAATCACAGCCGGCTCGATATTGCTGTATCACATACCCGACAAAGCACAACGAATAAATCGTCCCATCCTAAACATTCAAGTCGATACCGAGTCTGTATTCTGAGGCCGACGCATATCCAAGATATAATCTGATAGAAGACGAGAGTACAACGTTAGCATAACAGACACATTCATTAGTTCGCATTATCACAAACTTACAAAAAATGGAAGGATAATGGCTTCGACGGTCGACCGATAATTGAAGGCGCTTGGCGTGTCCTGAGAGTTATCGTACCGCTTGAAGAGTTCCCATGCGTCCCCAGGCATCGCTTATTACTAGTCGCACGTTGACAGCAGTCGTCCTCCAACGAACCGTTGGCGCGAACAGGTCAAGATACCATATTCTTTCTGTCTTTTCCCCCGTTTGACGATTTTCGATAGAATAGGAGTAGGTCGAGTTGGTCCATACAAAGCGTCTTCGATGTGATTTTCCTTTCTCTCTTGCACACTCTCTTCCAAACTCGACTAAGCTCAACGCCTCTTCTATATGTATCTCGCCCAAAATTTGGTTGGTTGGTTGGTAGGTAGTCGTCTCGAGTGTCGTCCGGGTCGCTTAATTACAGCAGATTGGATGTAAATCAATACTGCAGCCTTTCAATGTCACCAAAGAGATCTAAAGAGTTCAACGGGTTCTTGGTGTGGGGGTGGAGTAACGGTTAATAAGGATGCCAATATCTGGTTCCCTTCACACCATGCGCCCCCCCTGTTCCCTCGCTGATCCTGGCTGTCCAAAATAAGACTCTGTGTTAGTGTACTACGTAAGATTATGCAAGAGAGGAAGCGTGTTGGACGGCTTGGTCTGTTAACTGCAGATGGCAGAATCCTTTGGGAATCCATCGGACGCATATCTGACATAAGACCTTGCTGATCCCTGATCTACTGCAACGCGAGTCTTCTTGCCATGGAATGGCTTACCAACATTGTATTGTATTGTATTGGCATCAAGATTGACCGTTAAGACTACTGCACCACCGTTAACAGAAAGCGAACAAGCGAAGTGTACAAATGCCGCGATAGAGAACAGCCGGGAGCTTGGTATCTGGAGTGGAGTGTACTAATCTCACGATACCTGAGTTAATTACACTAAAGTAGTATACATAATTATGTCTTATTATCCCTCCACCACTCCTCGACAAGGTGGTGTACTATGTAGTCACTCGCCCAGTTTCAACTGGTCCCGCAGTGCCAGGGGTCTCGTAAAGGATGCGAAGATACGAGCATGCGGTGATCAAGATCAAGGTTAGGTAACACCTACAGTAGTGTAACGCTCCGTTCAATGCCTTTTTGCCGTACTTAAACCCTTTCGCAAGCCATCCTCTTCTAGGGTAACTAAATTTCACAACTAACAATAAATGGCAAAGCTTGACTTTCGGAAGCCGCTTTGCCCGTTTGTAGTGCATACGCTACCGGTAGGTAGAGAGTAGCGCAGTGTTCGGTCTACACTACGTGAAATGGACTGCCCTCCCCCCACATAGCAAAGTTCCAAGAACTGTTGACACGATTGGGTGAACCGGCGCACGTGGCATCCTTAAAGCAGACTTCCAACGGCTGTTGGCACTATTATTACTACACCCGTGGACCACAGTAGTGTAGCGTGCCGTAAGGACATGAGATCCTGACAGTAGTTCAGGGATCAGGATTCGCTCCCATGCCTAGATGCCATTGAAGCTTGCTGTGTTGGGGAAAGATCTGGCAGTTGAAAACCCACACTACGCCCGAAGGGACGATCGTGAAACAAGGATTACGGTCGCCGAAATAGAGAATTGGCATCGTAGGATACCGACTGATCAAGCACCACCTACTTAAAGAAATTACTTACATGTAGACTAGATACATAGAAGGTTGAAGTTCGGTTTGAGTTTCCACTCATGTATGTTGGGTAAGGTATGCAACCCTGGGTATTTGTGTTGCAACGACAATATGTAACTGCAACACTCAAAGAATGGTTGGGCATCGGCATTGCCGGCAGCCCGGATTCCTCGCCTCTGCACTTCGAATGCGACGCAGGCAAATTAGCCCCGGATATTTTCGTAGGATCCAGTGGAGTTCCGGCTAGGAACGGGACCCGGGCACTACCGCGAACTCTACGCGAGATTTGACATGAGCGAGACGAGCCGTTCGGCGACGATTTTACCTTTTCTTTTCGGCATGCGATGAACGTACGATAATATTGCCCCCTTCGCTAGATGTTCAGTTAATTTACATCGCTTTCCGGCCACCTGATCTATTAAATACATGTTAATTGACTTCATTTCCCACTAAGTTTTTCATTTTACACATACATACCCGTACCCCTAATTTGCCCGTTTACTTGTTAGAGATGTGAGACTTAAGCGCCGAACAACTTCAAAGGATTCCGTATGATGCCTGGTTACTGCCTGATCTAGGAATAGCGCAAGGATACTCATCAGTTCATGTCAAAAATCGCTCCTCCGTTCGAAAGGAAGCGGCAAAAACCTTCCAGAACCCAACATGCATAACACACCACAAAAGCGACTACCGTAAGCCGCTCCGCTCCTTAAGGCAACTACTAAGTAAGTCGGTACACTACACTGCACTAGGTACAGATGTGGTTGGATTCCATAAAGATTTGGTACACTATATTCCCCAAATGTTGGTTAGTGTAACTTATATTTAGCAGCTTACTGGTTTCCAATCGAAAAGGCAACGCGCGTCTTGATAGCAATATAATTGTAGCGTTAATTTTTTTTTATCTCTGGTGCTGCCACATTTCCACAAGCGGGCAGCTAATTACTAAGTCATTACATCTCAGTAGCTAGTGCAAGTGTTAATGTTAACTTCAGCCTGTTTTTCATTTCACGTAGTGGTATTATTGAGTCTACTATACTCCATCTCCAACTTAGAAACCAGACTTATCGATTGTGTGATTCCGTATACGAGAGCCGAACATGCGTCGGGTAAGACATGACATCGGTGCTCATTCCGAGTGTAGTATAGTGATATACCAAGTATGTGAAGCTACCTGGTCATAATGACGGTGACTGTGCCTCGAAATAAGAAGTGCTCTGGCGCGCAACATCATTTGGGCCTATTGCTCGCTGATATGCGGAACATGCCGGTACCTTGCAGGTTATACGTTGCAGAACAGAATGTGCTCTAACGAATGCGGCGATTCAGCGTTCAACTCTTTGAGTTTTAATTGTTTTATTTCTTGAATTAGTATGCTCTGGTGTGGGTTTGGCTCGCCTTATAGGGCGATCCGGTACAGGATAACCTGTTTTCAGACTCTGAAGCCAGGATATCCTGTATAGGGGCTGCTTATCACTGATAAGTGTCAATATAGACAAGGGTAACGGTATCGTCGTCCCAGTGGTCGTCTAAAGAATGACACCCAACTTCAGAACCTGTGCCCTGACGTTGCTCCCGGCATCAACCTTGTTCCATATATGCTTCATTATAGGTCATCCTCCTGTTCCAGCGCATTAACGCGTCGCTCACCTGCTTCCCTGATTTTCTCCCCGAGAATGGTCCTGCCATACCGTTCTGCGACTTTACCCGCCGCTTCTATCATTCGCCCAGTACGATCGCGCATAAGCTCTACCATCTCTAGGGCTCGCATTCCTCGATCCTCTCCCTCGCGACACTCGATGGCCAGCAGCTGAAGCAGAGCCTTGTCGATTTCGAGCTCGAGCCTTGCAAGGTTCGAAAGCTGCGTGTGGCTACCCCTTGTCGACTCTGCGAGGTCTTGCAGCTGTGCCGCCGCGATTCCCTTGAGTAGGTATTGTTGCTCCAGCTTGCGACCTTCGGAATCACCGTCTTCAGCGTCTTCCGAATTATCATCCTCCATGGCATCCGGATTTGGCTTCTTCTTGCTAGGCGGTTCTGAGGTAAGTGGTATGGAGAAGTCGAATTCGGAAAGCAGGGGCCGGGGAAAGTATGGATACTGATCCCCTCCCTTGAGGATGATACAATGAAATTTGTTGTCGGCAACAGCAATCGGAAAGTAACTCTCACTTTTACGTCCTGATGCTAGACGAGGGAGTAGTTTGGTGTCAAGTAGCGGTATCCATGACGCTCTTGACGGTTGTCGCCAGTGTACGAGAGTAAGTAATGTCCCCGTGGAGTCATAAATGCATGGATCCTACGTAATTGTCAGATGAAAATAATGATCGGATGAAAACGTGGGGAAATTTCGGATGACACTTACACCAGAATCCGAGAAAAACACACTTTTTAAAGTCGCTCCTGGGGGAAGTGCAACAGTGTCTTCGTTCTGGCAAATCTCATCTCTCTTAACATTTTCAATCGTATATAGTAGCCTCGTCTGACCATCTCCCCCAGCTGGTCCATTACCTATCGTCATCACGTAATCTCTCCAGCTAGCGCACGTAACCATAGGGGAACTCTTTGGCCGGTATACTTTATAGGGTATGCCAAATAGTGTATAGACACGGACATAGTTGGCAGTCGTAGTCACGGTTATAAAAGAGTCACTGAGTGACATTGCGAGGACGGCTTCTCCCTTGGGTAGTTGCGTCTTCCAATCAGTGCGATGTGTCCAGGTCTCATGGGGTCGGTAGAAGATTGTAGCTGGTGAATCCTCTGTCGGTGGGCAGGAGAAGGCTACACCGCTCTCTGTTAAGCAGGCCTTGTCGTACAGGAATGTGTCGGTGAAGTGGAAATCTCTGTGAAACTCATGGTCGTAGAACTCAACGGTGACGGTGTTGTGTCCATCTTGATCTACGGTCCATACAAACCCGATCAGATTCAGACAGAGATATTTCCTGTTGCCACGCCATGGCGTCGAGCCAGGCTGAAAGGCCTCGTGGTATTCAATCTCGACGTTGCGGCGCTTACTTACAGGCTCGCCAAAGACGTCGACACCGTCATGCAGCCGCTTTCCATTGTCGTTAATCACATAGCCGGCCCCGTCGTCATCAACCACAAAATCGTCATCCTCCGGTAGTGGACCGTCCATGAGGGAATCATAACTGCCGGCCGAATCCCTGCGGGGGCGAGAGACCATAGGTTTGAGGCCATTGGCTTCCGGTCGTCTAACATTGGTGGAGATCTCGGACAAGGGGTCGTGAATAAAAGGGGCTGGTTGTTTTGATAACTTCAAAAGCGCGGTGTGTTGTTCAGGAACAAAGTCGGGATGGATATAGACCTCGCCATCTGAGTTCGTGAAAGATACTATGTTCTTAGTTGGGTGCCATGCGATGTCCATAACATTTGCAAAGTCATGGCGGGAGATGACGGCCTGCGTCTTGGTGTCCCATAGCAATATCTTCTTGTCCTTGGCGGCTGATGCCAGCATAGCTCCGTTTGGAGACCATGCCAGAGCCGTGATTTCACCGGTATGCCCGTTCGTAAAGGCGCGTTGTTTCTCCCAGTCATTCTTGGAAATAACTTGTATATCCCTTGTCGGGGTCGGGACGGCGAAGGCGCGGCCGTCAGGGTGCCAGGCGATCTCGGTGCTGATTTCCGAGTCGGTTTCCAAGGCACCGATGACGCCGTCTACTCTCCTGATCAACTCGGGATCATCAGTGTCCTCACCCCCCAGGTCGTAGACATAGACTATGCCATCGGTGCAGGCCAATGACACAGTCTCTCCTTTGGTATCGAATGCCAGATGCTTGGTGGGCTTGTTGTGGGTTCGGAGGTGGCGCAGCTTGGAGTTGTCATCGGTTCGCACAAGTTTGACGGTGAGTTCGTCGCTGGCCACGGCGCACCATTTGGAGTCTGGAGACAGAGCGACATCTCTGATCGGGAGCGAGGTTCGTAGCAGGTACTTGTCAAAGGCAGCGATGGAGATCGAGTACAAGCTGAGGGTGCCGTCCTCGGCGCCGACGACGAAGAAGTCGTCGGATGCGGCGACGCTGACATTCTGCTCCTGGCAATCGTCGATATTGATGGGTTCGCCGTCGAAGCCTGTCTTGTATAATCGGATCGTGTTGTTGGAGCCGACCGTGACCAGCTTCGAGCCATCTGGCGTGTAAGCGCAGCGTGTCGGGCCCTGAGTATGTGCTGGCCGTGCCCGTGGGCGAGGGGGCGCTGTAGACGCCATATCGCCAGTGGTATCCGGTATACGGGAGACTTCGTATGGTAGACAAGATTCTCTTGGAGTGAGGGGACAAGTGAGTTGCTATGTCTTCAATTCATTTGTTCGGACTCGTTATCATTCTTAGCTGCTATCTGCGAATTGGTATGGGGGGAGACGCGACTCTGGGCGCGCAGAGACGCGTTTAATCAATTAAAGTGCTAAGCTTAGTTAGATTCTGCCCCTCTGTTGCTGCCATGCATGGACCGACAGCTCATTGGATACAGGTACCTACCCACTAACCACCAACTGTTCGGTGGAGCTTCGATTTCGTACAGCGCTCCATGTTATGAGTTACCTACCTAGGCAATCGTCAAGAGAGAAGTTTAGGCAGACGAATAGTGAAAATTCCGCTGATCAAGTCATGTTGTGCGCAGAGTATTAAAAGAACCAATTTCGTGGCCTATTTCTCATAAATCGAAACATTCTCGCCTCTCTATAGGGTCCTTCTACACCATCAAACTTGCTTGTGACCCCGGGCTAGGTATCTATCTACATATTCAAGCACCAAGCCCTTCCGACACCATGCGCCAAGGAAGCTCAACAGGTCATTATTTTCAAACCGAGTAGGTCTTCAAAATCATAAGTTGACTGTGAGATCGTGCTAACGTGAACTTACTAGTGCTGAGCAAGCTCAGACGGAGAGGCGCGCCGCGAAAGCCAGCAATAAGAATGGCGATCCCGTTGTACTCAAGTCGAAACTGCTAGCTGCCGTACGAGACCCGTCGGCTCCTAGTTCCCTGCTGATTGCAGAGTCTACTGGTTCCGTCCGAAGAGTCGATTTAGATGTAAGTATTCTATATCACTAAAGGCTGTGAAAGTGCATATACTCAATCGGCTCTAGTCAGGGGAAGCGAAACAGGTATTCAAGGGCCCGTCCGCACCCGTCACCTGTGTCGCAGTTGGCGGCCCAGGCAATCGAACTGTATTCGCTGGATCATGGGACAAAGACATATGGTCCTGGGATCTAGAGACTAGGGCACCGGGTCACAAGTATAGTGGCCATACAGATTTTGTGAAGGCTATTACATGCGTAAAAATCGGGTCGAAGGACTTTCTTATCAGCGGAGGCGCGGACAAGAAGATAATGGTCTGGGATGTCGAGACGGGCTCTCGTATCCATGTGATCCAAGACCAAACTGTCTCCATGATGGCTCTTCAAGATCTTGCCATTGACCCCTTAGAGTCTACACCGGAAGCCGTCATCCTAGTCAGCGCCAGTAGTGACCCCCATATCCGGCGCTGGCGCATAACAGCGAGTACGGTTGAGCAGATCAAAGAAACATCACCCAAAGAGCCGAATTCCGTACGCCATAGTATCCTGGAGCACGATACTACGGTCTATAAATTATTCTTCAATACAGAAGACGAAGAGGTGGATCTCTGGACAGCAAGTGGTGATGGGACCGCTAAATCCCTATCGCGACGAAAGGGTTTTGCAACAGAAGACACTATCAAGCATGGCAACCATGTGCGAGCCGTTTCTGTGACAGATCAATGGATAATCACAGCTGGGCGGGACGAAGATGTCAAAATATGGGATCGCACATCTGGCAAGCTCTATTGCACACTCGAGGGCCACTACGACGAAGTGACAGACATCGTGATTTTGTCCGGAGGGGATCTAGTGGCATCCGTGTCCATCGATGGGACCGTCCGAAAATGGCCACTTCATAAGAGCGCGCTAGACGAAGTCAACAAGGAGAGAGAAGAGAAGGCTAATAGCACTCAACAGGAGGACGCCGCAGAACCAGGTGATAACTTGATGACATTGGAAGAAGAAGCCGAACTTGCAGCATTGATGGACGAAGATTAGCATGAAGGGCGAATATATTGTTCTTCAAAATAAGCACTTTATCTTTCAAGTATTTCTGTGAATACTTCTTGAGTTCAGTCATACTGGGCCAGAATGCCAGATGCTACTACGAGGCTGTTCTACATTGATGTAGCTATGCTCAGGCGTGGTGTTGTGTGCTCAAGTGCTTCAGTATCATCACTATTGCTGAACTGATCATTGTGAGTCTTGTTATTGAGCGTACCATCTGCCTGGCACGTTTATAGAACAGGGCTTAGAGAACACGTTCGAAGTCTGGATAATCGTTCAAGGCGCCGGAAATGTTTCGGTCTCCTATGAGTGAGTCTACGGGTATTTTAGGAGTTGTCAATACGCCTAGGTCGACGTAAAGTCCCAATAGATAGCCAGTCAAGGTCGAGGCTTAGTTTAGTAATATGCATGGCTCAATAGAGAGTTTGATTTTTACGAATTTGATGGCAGGAACGTACGGAATACGTATAGTTGGAATATCCGCTTCATTCCACGTCAGCGATATAACACTTCCCATGGATACGTCACTTGAACGCCACTTGATATCCGACCATCGTAAATCAAATTACTGATGTACCTATAAGCTATGAGCTAAACAGGCCGGACCCAGGCGAATCCCTAGTAGGTATCCGAAAAGGTTGTGGGCTGATTTTAGCAATGCGCCGAACTCCATAATGCGTTTTCCGGTCTCGTACCGTGACAGTCTGGCGTCAGCAACTCGCAGGAACAATAAGTCGAGTTGGCACCTTGTTTTCTTTTATTACTCCCCCTCCTTGTGCATCTTGCTGACCACCTTAGGATCTTTAGAGCAAATTAAGCTATGTTTTGGCTGTACCGAGTGACTAAAGCGATTAATCCGCAATCCGGTGCAGTCTCCCTAGACCGTACTTAGGTAACTAGAAGAATGAAAAGAATAGAATTACTTTCACATCATGATAATGAGTAGATCTCAAGAGCCAACAGGAGCGCAGAAAACCAATATACCTAAATTATTACATATAAACAGAAAACACGACGCTCACCAGACCAAGGCTACAATGCTATATGCCTAAGTAAACCCTCAAACCAATATCCAAACGCATCCCTCTCAACGCCAAGCAGCCAACGCAGTATCACCCTCCTTAACCTGTGCATACCCAAGCGATTCCTCCCAGAGCTTCAGACACTTCGCCTCATCCCTCGCCTCGGGCCCACACTCCGAGACTTCAGAGCCGTTCAGATAGATACCATTCGGCCGCTCGCCGAGCTTGGCCGTGTCGAAGGCGGCGTTGATGACGTCGCTGGCCGACTGCGCCGTCGTGCGATATTTGCCGTTGGGGGGCTGGAAATGCGCCATGATGGACATCAGGGGTCCGGCGACGACGCTCACGGCCCGGAGGAGCTTGTGCGGGGTGCGCCGCGTCAGGTCCGTGGGCATGGCGCCCGGGTCGATGGAGAGGGCTGCTACAGCGGATAGTTCGGGGTCTGTATTCAGACGCTTGGAGAGCTCACGCCTGTGTGAATGAAACGTTAGAGACCGAGAAAGAGGTATGAAGGGGTCTTGGGGACGGAGGAGAGTGGCGAACGGATTGAATGATTGGGTGAGTCCCTACTTACATGAACATAATCTCGCACAGCTTCGACGCGCCATACCGGCGGTATCCCGTGTCGCCGCTACCGGGCTCATCATCAGGCGTGCTCCATTTCCCGCGCGCAAGCGGCTCCATGGTGACAGGCTCCTTGAAGATGAGGTTCCACTTCTCGTCCTCGTACGCGCGGATGACGCCCGGCACGGTGTTCCGCTTATCAGATGTGCTAGACAGCGCAGATATCATCAGTATATCTCATAACCAAGCACCAAACACAGCACTGGATTACAAAGAGGAGAGCAGACGACTTACTCGTGCGACCAGCTGCCCAAGATGACGACCCTACCATGCTCCTTATCCAAGCTCTTCAGCAAGAGCAGCGTGAGGAGGAAATGCGAGAGATGGTTCGCCTGGAACGTCATGTCGAATCCGTCGTCAGTCAGCGTATGCGTCGTATACTCCTGCCACGCAGCGTTGAGGATGAGCGCTCGGATGGGCGGTATCTGGCCGTCGGCGACGCGCTTATTGATGCCCTCGGCCGCCTTGCGCGTACTAGCGAGGCTGGAGAGGTCCAGCGGCACGAGGTCGTACGCATGGCCTACCGAGCCGGCCTTGCGCAGCACGCTCTGGACGGCAGTAGCCCGCTCTGCGTTGCGGACTGTGTAGAGGCCGCGGTAGGTCTTCGCGAGCGAGGGGGTGTTAACGATGTGCTGGACGATAGCTGAGCCCAGACCGCCGTTGGCACCCGTGACGAAGATGGATCCCTTTGCTGCAGAAGCCATTATGAATTATTTATTTGACGATGCTATCCTTTCTATACTTTCGGGGCTCTTATGGTGTCTCTCAGAGCAGATATATACAACAAGAGAGAGAAACATGGCGTTTCTGCTCATCATGCACCCTCGGCTTTATACCATGAGCCCCCTTATCAGTACAGGCTGCGAAATGTCGACGCAATGCCATGATCCCGTAAGGAACGGACATTCTCGAATCGTTGTTGATGGATAGATAATTGCTCCGAGCAGCCATTTGCGCCGCTTGCGTAGCTTCACTCGGTGACATTTCTACACCTTGTCACCCATTACTCTAACCGAATCTAGTAAACACTTTAAATAATACCTGGGGTATCTTTTCCAAATGAGGAATAAAGCTATTGTTAGGTGCGGTACTGTAAAGTCACCATAAGCAAGTTGCATTGCCTGATAAAGCATGGGCGGCATGTGATAGTGGGATGCTCATATTGATCCTCATCGGTTCTATCATTAACTAGACAGGACACACTAGACAGTAACTAGACTTCTCGGACATGGAAACTATCCGCTAGACTCATGAAATCTAGGCTCCAGGCCCGCTATTTATATTCTTACTCTGGACAGCACCAGATCAGGCAAATTCCGGGATAATACACCTCAACAAAGCAATATGCATGTACAGTATGACATGGACGTCGTCTGCTACCGGTATGACCTCCAACTGTATCCAGGTACTGATCACTCCCACTAGAATATTTGTTAATAACGACCACAGCCTCTTCGGCTTGGGCAAGCTTCGTTAGAGATCAATACTTCCGCGTAATAGGTCTCGAATATCCCTCATAAGCGATTGTAACGACATCGGCGGCATGCCATTAGGCTACAATCGCGGCACTCATAGATGAAATACGGCATCCTCCACCGACATTCCTCACAATAACGTGGTCCTTTGCGACCACGCCAGCGCTCGTGATCGCATTCGTGATTTTGTACTAGGTGTTCCATGACTCTACGAACTTCAGCGGTAGGATAGCGTTCAGCTGCAGGCTGAGGATTCGCAGGCCTCGCGGTCCTCGCAGGCCTCGCATGCTCACGCTGGCCGCCTGGGTTACGGTTCCGATTCACGATTTCCTGGGCTCTATTATAAAGCAGCTGCTCGTCCCAATGGGTGCATGTGCAATTTTTCCAAGTCGCTGCGCACAAGTAGCAGAATTCGGCTCGACATTTGCAGCTGGTGACAATATCATCAGCAACAGCGCTAGTTCTACACCTGAGAGAGCACTTGCGTTATATGATAACAGCCCGTGTTGAGCTCGATCATGGTAGAGCATTTTGGACAACGCTTCCAGCCTTTTTTGCCAGCGATTTCAAGCACTTGCTGGAGTCCAGTATCGGATGGGCAATCCCCTCCGTGTATGGCCCCTTTGCAGCTCTCGCACGTCTGAGTCCCGCATTCGGGGCACCGAGCAACGCCGTCCTTGATTTTGGATGGAGGGATGAATGTTGAACACTTGGGTTGGTGACAGTATGTCCTATTTGGCGTGGCTAACTCAATAGACTTCTGCGTAAACTGCTCAATCAGGTCATCGCTCAAGAACGGCAGATTGGTATTGATGGGAATGTCTTGGCGACAGCAACGCGGCGGAAACAGGCTCTCGTCAACCATGGCGTTTCGGAAGAGATGCTCCAGACATTCGCTACAGTAGTCATGCTCGCATGGCGCTCGGGCTAAGTCGTCAGAGGTCTTGATATCCTGACAAGCAATGCATGGCCGGCCAGGCGATTTGCTTCGTTTGCGGGATGCTGCCCAGGACGAACTCTCAGGCTGAAATTCTGGCCAACTATCTGGCCCGTCCCATGATGTGGGGATGCTGTGGTAGGATGAGCCATCGCCCTCAACGCCATCAGTGCCAGGGACATACTTTGACATCAGCTTCTCCCACGCCTCCAACTGAGTTACTGAAAGCCAAGTGTTTGCATGCGCTTGGGTTTTTACCGGCTGTCCCGTAGCCTGAGCTGTGGCTATCTCTCGGTTATGTTGGGTCACATTTTCTAGCTGCTCAGATTCAAGGAGCACATTTGTGTCCGTCTGCACTGCATTCTGTAAGCTTTTTGTCATTCTTCGATCCGAGGCGTACACGGCGGCTCGCTCTAGCTCCTCGGAATAAAGCTGCAGGGCGAATTCCGCGTCTGACAAGGACCCCTCGACTTGCTTTCCCTTGGAAAGAGATCTCATCTGACTCGCGTTTTCGTTCTGAAGAGAAAGAATGAGATTCAAGCTCTCGTCATCAATGGACAACCAAGCTGGTCGTTCGCGGTCCGCCATGGCTCAAGGATTGTAAATGCAGAGTGACTTCGAGTTTTTGTATGTACGAGGAAATGGTAGAGATGGTGATAGGGGTCATGGGTAGAGGTGTTGAAAGTAGAGGTGTTGAGGGTTACGCAAGTCGAGGTCGAGGGTGGCGGCTCAAGTTGGATTGTTTTGATTACATTGGTGTTGGAAAGCACGGTGTGTCGCGGCTTCCTCTGGAAGTTCTTTGCGTACCTAAATATCCGGGACAGATTGCAACTTGGAACTGAATGAACGAGACTGTTCCAGTCATGCCTTCCTATATTGATGGGAAGGTGCAAGAGCTCCCCAAATCCCTCAAAGTTCTTAGCGCTCCGGAGTTTAGGTACATGGTAAATGTTTCTACGAGTTGCCGCTCGTCCATCAATTCGAAGATCTAATGGCAATCTGTGCGGATCTCACTATTTGCCCAGTCTAGTAGGTCTAGGCACTAAAATCTACCCAACGCCTATGTCTAGACATCACCACTGTATGGTTGAAAGCGAAGACTACGTAGATAGAAAACCTCGCCGATATAGGCGCGAGTCTGGAGATATCGAGTACATCATGTGTGCTTGCTCAATTCTGGCGCAATTCACAGCTCACACTAATGTTAAGTGTAGCAAATCTTTTCAATTCGATTGAACCTTTTTAACTAGACTACTGATCGTTTGTACATATGGATTGAGCAGTGAATGCAATTCAGGTATCTATATGCTTTACATAGTAATGCCAAATAGCATCGCATTATTAGGTAAACCAAAAGCAAGCCAAGAAGAAAAGAAAATTATTTCCAATGCGAGACTATAAACAACGTCATTGCATCAAGAAATTCGGAGAAGTTGTTTGCTAGCGCGCTGCTGCGGACAGCGACAACGACAATGGCGATGTCGAGTGTAAATAAGCGCTTAACTGGCGAAACAGCTTGGGAAAGCCAAGCCACGTATAGATGCCTAATGCCGCCGGGAAGTGCTTGCTTTTCGCCTCTCGCTCGCATGCGGCAGGCAATGCAGTTGAGGCTATCGTATACGAATCCCAGATAAGTAAAGAAGACGTTTGTAGAGCGAATAACAGTTAGTGTAGGGCGTAGTTCCGGCTAGCGATAGCGCCGTGTCAAAATTCAGACGGACCGCCCAAGATGGTACATCTAGCTTGAGGCTGACGAGACAGAGCAGGGAGAGAGCCAGTTAGTATAGACACGCCTCACCGTTTTGCGTTCCGGTTTCGCATCACATAAGACAAAAGACCTAGGACCTAGGACCTACCGGTACTGTAACAATGATCCCTTGCATCCGAGCCGTCACCCTCATGGCAGTCTGGGGATGCACGTGCTCGTTTCCATTGCGTGTTACATCAACCAACCTAGCTCCAAGCCGAATACTTACTCAGTAAACTCTAGTATAGACCGAGGCTGAGTGAGACACGGTAACTATCTCGCCGGCGCAAGGCGGTTCGCGCCTCTTGCGCCATGGAGCATCGGCTCGTCTGCACGTAAAAAAGCCATGGCTGGTCTCCAAAGACCCGTGGGATTAAGCCATACAGGGGAGAACAATAAACGGAGGCAAGGTAGACATCTATTGTCTTCGACGATCTATACTACACCGCCACGCGAAAAGATAAAGACCGCAAGGGGGCAATAATAACATGACACCACATGCTTTGACAATCTATTTCGCAGCGTTTCTTTTCTTTTGCGGCCGATGCATGGTGAGCAATGTACCTTTTCATTTTCCCACGCAGCTGTGCTTATGATGGCTGACTCTATACGCCCGATTGGCTGATGACGACACCGAGAACTGCGGGGGTGGATGGCATGTTCTGCAGGACCTTTTCGTTCGCAGTTGGACGCCCAGAAGATCCGAACAGGCGCCCCTGGCTTGCTGTCGGCGTTTTCCTGCCACACTATGCGTGCCTGTGAGATTATGGCGTGTCTGATATCGGGGGCTCGCGTGTGAGGACGACCGTCGTCGGATGATGGTGTTGATCCGGATAGAGAAGAAAGAAAACAAAGTTCTAGCTTCTAGCCAGGACGCTAGCTACCTACCCACGTAGTGTACATGGTAGGTTGAGTCCACTCCCGCTACCAGCACCGTGGTTCGAGCGCCCTGGGTTGTTAGTGATGACAATGTGATTGCTGCAACGAAAAAAAGATCCTGTGTTGATCTTAGGCTTGTGGAGCACGTCCCTGGATTCTGCCTGGACACTAGCCAGGTACGACTTACAGATTTTGATTAATCAATGAACCAGGGGACGACGAGGAGTTCGCACACGATCCGCAACCAGTGTCCGAGATGGTGCAGTGGATTGATTACCTGTCTCTGCTGATCGGCGACCTGGGGGGCTAGTCATTTCACCTTATTGCTCGAGTGCGCCGTACCTTATGCGGAGATTTCCGAATAGGTACAGAGGAGTAGGTATTATGAAATTTGCATCGTCTACTGCACAGACAGTACATGTAGGTAGGTAGTAGTTTGTTAGACACGCAGCTTAAGTAGATGCTACGGTACTAGTAGGCGGGAAATACAGCTGTGTTATCTACTCCTAGAGTATAACGCCCAAAAGACTGAAGAGGCATAGTACTATGCCATCCTTGCTGATCGCCATGTTTCCCTTGAGCTCTCTTGTCTGGTACGTACGAAGGTCAACCGGTCTTTGACCGGTGCACCGAGTCTCTTTGCGGCCATGTTTGGTGTGGTGAAAACTAAGAGATGCGTGAGGACAACGCGCCCGATAATACCACCTAATGGGGAATGCATGGTGTACCTACATACTCTCAAAGAAAACATGAAGAAATCGTTGGAATTTGCCTTACGGGTGCGGCTCGAGCTGCCTCACTTATACATGCCTCAATTATACATGCTTCACTTATACTAGATGACACGATGGCACGACATACACGTGTCCGTGGGTAGCAATGTATGCGACTTCTTCTTCTTCTTTTCTGAAGAGCAATCATCATGCACCTCACCACGTTTCTTGTCCAGCGAGCCGGGTCGTCGCATGGGTGCCCAGCCGTGTGTGGACGAACCCTCACTCTTCTAAGCTACTGTGAGGGTTGCACCGAGAAACGGATATTCAATGCGGCTTGTCAGCCGTAGTACGCAGTATATCAAGGCGAAACAAGGATCTCTCACACCATATCTATGGTAAGCTGGGTTCCATTGTTATTGTCTAGCTTGCGCAACACGGCACCCGCCGTGGGTGTCTGACTCGGCTAGCCTGTCTGAGGTTCTCGGTGCTATCTAGCTAGCCTCGTCGATTTACTTAACTCGCTCGATGCGATCTAACAAAATTTTCCGACGTTAGCAATATGTATTATTAGCATGTCTGTCGAGTGTAGTCCTATCGGCCATTTTCTTGGGCCTGAGGTATGATGCCAAGAAATTCCATTTATTTGGAACCCGAAGGGTATGAGGTGCAAGTCTAATAGGGCCTATGAGTACATTTCTCCCACCACAGGGCCATGAGAGAGATGCTTGGAGTAGACTTGATATATAGTATTAGTACACCCTTCGGTATACCCTAGCTTCTGCCTTATTTTGGTAGGCTATTCTGTTCCCGTTGATATTGCTGTTTCCGATGCGAAGTGGGGGAACCCATGTTGTTGATGCTGGGTCTGACGCAATAAACCACCCGACCAGGCCCAGGGCAATACCATGCTAGATAACTCCCAACAGGTACTGTCAGATCGTGACAATAGAGAATTTATTACTCGGGCGTTCAACATATTCTTTCGCCATGACAGCACCATCAAGTTTCAAGCTGCCTTTTAATTTATACTAGAAGATGTCATTGCCAAGCTACCCAAGTACTAAACTACTAAACTACCTGCTACCTAGTAAGAAAGATCCTATATATAGCGGTGTACCTCGCATGAGGTACTTTACATACGCAGATAAATATCTCCGTATACTTCAGCGGCGATATAGGCAGTATCAGATGACAGGATGCGCATGCCATGGATATGCGTTATGATGAGCAACAAGAAAACATGGCTCTTCAGCCACCATAAAAGCAATGCTACCGCGTCATCTCTTCATTTCAATTAAAATTCGACGGCCCTTAGCCCAGCCAGACTTATACTTTGATATGGTCTCAATACTGTAACTACCTAGTCTAGGTAAATAATCAGGGACCTCAAATTACACACTCCGTGAGATATCTGCCATCTTGTTAGTGCCCCAACGTTCTGTATGTAGGTATGCGTGTATGACTACCTACCGGCGGAAGCTAGATTAGGCGCCAAGAGACCAATGACAAAAAGGATATGCCCTTCTAAAGTGTCTAGCAAAACAACCTCATGCAGGTATCCAAATTGACATTGTACCAAATAGGCCTCAGACATGACGTTGAAACAGGTACCCGAGGCACCGTAGTCGAACGGTATTAGGTAAGACTGGTTGAGGGCTAGCATGGAGGATGGTGCTGTAATCGGCCACTAAGACCGGGCCAAGCCAGCGTTTCACGCCTCGCATCCAACCCAACTCGGGATGTGAGGTTCTTCGCGCTAATCCTCCCTACACTACTGCATGTTTCGTCGGCAAGAACGACAGACATTGGATGCCATACCTTACATGCCTTACATACATACCTTACACTATACTCTATCTACACTGCACTGCACACTAGTATGTCTGTTTATGCTTTAGCAGCGGCTTCCCACTCCCCACCCTTCCCCTCCCTCCCATCACAATCCTAGCTTCACATCCTTCTCCGGCGCCGGCCAATCACGCAGTCAGCCCACAACCCCGACGCTTGGGTCTGACTTTGGGCACGTCAACCTGGTTCGTCGTCAGCATCCCAGCGGTAAGGAGGGCAGTCTTGTTGCTGTGCCGGCACCTCGCATTGGACGCCTTCAGAGCCCACATGATGTTCACCTGCGGTAAAGCTGAGGTGGTGCAAGATAGCTTCTATACTCAGTCGTGCCGTTGGGCGCCAAAGCTGAAGAAGCACTTATACTAATGGAACCAATTCCAATTTCCGGCCAACCTACCAGGTTGCTGGGCTCCTGCACTCCCGTTCATCTCTGCTGTGGGCTGTCGAGCAGCGACCTATTGCCACTCAAGTCTTAGGTAGTCAGTCGGCACGGCTCACTTCAGCCGGTTTCCCTCGTCCCCACTGGCGACGCCGGCGCCATCGTCAGTCGCTACAAGGCAATGATCCACACATCATACAGTATTGTCTATTGTGCCAGGTATCCTAGCTATGTAGGTACTCTCACATGCTCCTACCCGTCCCGCCAACAGTGCACGGCGTGATGCCAGAGAAATCAAGAGTAACCAAGATTAGACTCGCTGCTTCTGCTGCTACTTATACACACCGTGCCCTGAAGTATCGGGTTCCCAGTATCAATTTAGTGCACGGGAAGCTTGCATGGGCCCTGCTAATACACGAGCCTACGCTAGACAGATGACACCCATTCTCTTCGTCCTTGTTTCTCTTTTCATACCCATCATCTATGGTGCATGGGGCATGATATGAAGGTACCTTTTTTTTATTCTTATTTTTCTTCATTCTTTTCTCCCCGTCCTATCGTGGCGTCACTGAAGTCCTCGTGCCATGTTCCTTGTATTGTTTCACTCTATTCGTACTCTTCCCGGAAATATTCTGGATGCCAAACCCTGGACTGCCATACTCACGTGGCTATTCTTTTAACCCTGCCATTCTCCGGTTATGGCTCGACGTCACAGCCTGAATTATATTTCCGTCCCATTCTAAACTCTCATATCCATTTGTTTTCTCAGTTATTCTCTCTCTTTGCTGTCAGCCGAACTTTCCCTTCAATACTATCTCCGTGTGCCAGCTACTACCTCTTAATCATCAACTTCAAAGACTGATAATAACAGAATATCATCCAAACCAACTGTCATTGTGCGGCTAGCTCGAGTGGTACGAGACATCGTGGCCCTAACGGCTTTGTTTTCTCAAGAGATATATGCCAAGTCAAATAACATTTCCATATTTCATCACAACGGGCATAATGGCTCAGACGCCTCAGTATCACGGGAGCTTGATAGCTTTCGAAGGCCCCCAAGACATCATATCGACACAACTTCATCTACTTCCGAACTCACCGAAACTTTTAATACTACCATCATTTCATTATTTTGCCAAGGAAAGCGATGCAAGTTCACACTTCGACGCCCGATCGCTAATCCTTAAGGCGCACGAGGCATGTCATGCACGAGCGGAAGTGGCCCGTACGTTTTTGCGAGAATCTACACCGGATAACAAGAGATTAGTGTTTGTGAATGGATGTACGATCTCTGCACGGATGAGCTGTATATCGGCCATCAGCAAGCACAAGACCAACGGGGATATCATCAAAGCGGAAGATGTATTTAATAATCTCATTCAAGATGGGATTGCGGGTCTCAAGCGACAGATCGAATGTGAACAAGAATTTAGAGTCGTTTCAAAGACGGAGGCTGCGACGAATGTGGACGGGGAGGAAGACAACGTCGCAGAAGACCCGAGCACAAGAGCGATGAGAGCTGCCGACGCTCTATATCTCGAAACGTCATTCTTACAAGACACCGATGAATTTGACCTCGTGAGCGCAATCCGACCGCGCAGTATCAGCGTACCTGCTCTTCCCGTTGTAGATAGTCTACAAGATCCAACGTCCTTCATTATCTCTGGTCCACCTGAAAGCACCGACCAGACTCACCCACATGGAGGTAAGGAAAAAGACCAGACCCCTGAAGGTGAAAATAGGCGAGTCATGACAGCGAGCGGAGATCGTTTAATGGACGCCAACACTTCAACAAGGCCACCAGGCTTTCTTTCATACAACCCTCTAAGACCAACAAGTGCTGTCGGTCCACCGCATGCCACAGTCGAGTCGGTTCCCAGCAGTCCAGTCTTGCTAGGTGAGGCTCGAATTGTCGACATACGATCTCATATGCCATCGAATCATAAGCGCATCAAGTCAGTAGATCGAATATATGCTGCTGCCATTCGGAATCAAGACATTTCGCTCTGCAATTTCCCGCAGTCTAATTTGGCTAAGCTTGAGGAAGGTGTACAGAACACGACGGACAAAAAAGAAGAAAGCGACGAGCCAAACAAGCCAACTCTTCGATCGAACTTTTATAGCGAGACATCACATCCAACTTTCGCCAAACCCAATAGGGCCATAACAAGGAAAGGATTACCTCCTCCGCTAACCCTAGACATCGAGAGTGCTAGGCGGTCGGTGTCTTATGCCAGTCCGAGGATAGAGGAGAGGAGCTGCGCACACGATGGCCCACTAGCCGAGCCCATGCCGAAGCCAGACATAAAGACAGAGGATAGTGGTTCATTTCTCAATTTGGCCGATGACTTGGAGCCTGATGCTGAAGAGCCGTTTCAAACAGTGCTTCCAATGATTGAGGATTTAGTCATACATTTCAAAGACAATGAAACTGCTCCGGAGCTCGAAGCCATGATCCGGGCTTTTCAGAACGGGACATCCCAAATTTCTATGTCAGCCCTTCTTTCATATTATAAGGGGACCCTAAACCAACCCATGACTCCTACTTCGAGAACCTCAACCGGAAACATAGCGGAGGATGATGTTTTCTATAGCCGACAAGTCACTCGGGGGTCAACCACGATACACACTCGTAATGAAGATGACACTCTTGAATCTCACGAGAACCATCCAGGGCGATCTGCCAGCGGCGCTTTCCCAACGCACGATACCAATCTATTTCGAGAGACAATTGTCATTTCAACACCGCCAACTCCTGCCCAGACACCGCCACCAAGATCTGATAGCTTGCCTAATAAGCTTTTCCATGACTTCGATATTAAAGAGTACAAAACGGCTATATGCATTCAAAATGCACTAAGGTCCATACTCAACGTCTACTTTCCACCTAAGAATATTGGATACCACCAATTCAACTTCCCACTATTACCCGAGCTTAGTAGCTTCTGGCGGCCAGTATTTCGGGAAACGCCGTCCAGAGATTCGAACGCAACACGGAAGATTGACCTAATACTAGCTATTGGATCACAGAAAGGCGCGAGCAGGGGACTTCTTGGTACTATTAGCGGTTCATTGGAGAAGCTAGGGAGAGAGGCTGATGGTACATCCCGGAGCGGAAGACTTGATTTAAGGTGAGCTAATGATGTTACTATCTAAACTGATTATGTATGCTGACATTAACCAGATATCTCATCGCAAATGCCATGCAAGCCTTCACATCGCAGCCTCTGGCCAACCAAACCCAAGCTAATCCTTTCTCTGACCCTTTACTCCTTGCAACACTTATTATACCGCATCTTGAGACATATATAGCAGCTCACTCAACCACCAGATTCCTGCTACTTGAATATCCCACAGAATATCTATCAACTGTCTTGTCATTGCAGCACCTGATGGGTGTGGATTTACTGAAGGTAGCTGGAATCATCGATGCGGAAACTAGTGAAACGAAATCACATCGGGCGTACAGGAAACAGTCATCACACATCATCGAAGGCTCACCCATCTCTCCAGTTGGCAGGGTTACTAGCCCAACAAGTCTGTCTCCAAAGGCGCCCAGGCCGGAATTAGAAACTCATGAAAAGGAAAGCACACCACTTCCCTCCTTCTCCAAGGCAAATTTCGTCCTCAGCTCTGCAGCAGAGGATTCCGATATCACGATATTCATATCCACCATTTGGAGGATATTGATCGGCATTTCAGACTTTTACATTCCTGAATCTGTAACAGTCGCTAGCTGGAAGACCGACCGCAACGACCACCCGCTCTCGTCGTCGTCCTTCATACATCCAAAGGAACAGTACGCACACTTATTCAGGGCAGCGGAAATAATTGGGTTTGCACCGCCCCAGCTAGATCAACAACAACAGCGGGCTCATCAACAAGATGCACGATCCAATTATGTTTCAAGTGGAACATACGCAGATTTACCAATGTCAAGGCAACGACCCATAACGCCAAGCCAGTCATCTAAGGCATCTATTGTGGACGCTTTCCGCAGCAGGTCGGCCACAAGGCCCCCCAGAACACCAACATCGCACAGCCAAGGCAACAAATTGAAACGTCTCCTGGGTCACGAAGCCGCTGCATTCGCAGCAGCGGGAGATGTCGAGACCGTGGATGCGGTGCCCTATTATGAATTCGACGGTGAAGAGGAGGATGGTGGCTTCTGGGCTGAAGAACGGAAGTACATGCCGCTCTGGAGCCATCAGAATAGCCCACGCAAGGCCAACAGCCGCAAAGCTCTTAAGTGGTTAGGGCTCGCCAATTAAGCATTTTTACATCGATCTCAAGTTTTTTCAACTATTTAACGGAGTTTTCATGTGTCACCTCTCCGGCACCGGACTAAGGGATTAATCATACGGTGTCTGTGCTGGCATTGATATCCAGTATCTGGTCAAGGTTTCTGTTAAAGACAATTGACGCACCTTGGACATGACACGTTCCAGTCACTTGCGTCCAAATTGGCATTACGCTTCATTTACTTTTCTGGGATTGATTTCGGGAGTTATGATGGAAGAGAGAGGTTTGGCAAATGGATTATACACAACCGGATGGCGTCTTCAGTCTCATTATAATTCCCCTTTACTTCTTCTCTAGGTCACCTATCAACTTATCAACACGGCTCGTCATATTCTCTTTGTTACTGAACCGGTATTATGTGGACAGGAGGGATAATTGGTTTCTAAATACAGCTAGGCGTCTAAATATACTGGAAGCTGTTCTGGTACCGGCCCGACTTTGCCGAGAATTATCGGCGTCACACAATTTGATTTTTATACATCTCTGCTTAATCGTGGTTTAATAACTACTTTCTTGATAGCTATTTAATACAAATCTGGTATTTGGCTAGTCTATGATAACTTACCCCGATTTCCTCATCGAGACCGTAATTATTACCGTGTTGTAATATATTCTTCACGTTCTTCTGACTTTCTACTCACATGACCTTGATCGGTTGACGACGAGCAGACTACAATGCTGAGAATAACGGTTCGACCTTATCACATCATGTCCTCCAGTCACTGTAAGGACTGCTAGTGTCAGGGACTATGTTATATATAAACCCTGGAGCGAATGTAGTAGGTTATGAGTATTCAAAGGGGAGTTTCCCTCCTTTAGATACTAGAAGCCTAGGGCCCTTGTGTCACTCCGACGATCAATTGACCTCATCCGGCTCAATATCTACGATTATTAGTGAGACATATACACAGGGCTTTATGTCGCGGAGGCTGCGACGACTTTCTCGACAATTAATTAATGCATTACACCGTGTTATAAACCCTTTTTTAAAAAAATATATAAATAATATATGGTATTTTTAAGCGCGGATAAATGTTAAGCTAACATGATTATAAGCTGATTTTCTTTTTAATTTAAAATAAATAATTTAATTCGATTTAGCTAATAAAGGCGCGTTATCGGCCAAACTTTTAACTTCTCTCCCTTGTTTCGTTTTACTTGGCGTTGTATATTTGCCGGACAACGTCGGCGCTTGGGTAAGGTATATTAAGTTTTTTATGTGCATTGATGTATGTCTCGTATGCATGGTTGCATGCATCACGCATATGCGAGAATAACACTGTCCGGGCTTTGGTTTTTCACCTCTTTTACAAATCAACTACCTACTACTTGATCGTCACACTAGATAACTAACTACCTAGTATATCTTGGTGGAGCAATAGTCTAAAATATAGCAACGAGCTATTTTACTCTTCTCAGTTCTCACTTGCTAATACGTGACGGAGCGTATGTAGTAATGGCAGTTCCTAGCTATTTTCTCAACAAGCAACTCCCGTACGATCTAGAAAGTTACGTATCTTTCTTTACTCGAAAAGGAACGAATCATAATATTAATCTCATTAGACGCTACCTCACAGCGCTCATAATTTATCATACTTGTACAGCATATTTATTAGCTATTATTTGCGGGCATAAATACCGGTGTTTCAGCGGGGGAATAAGAGCTTTCGCACGTTTGTTGAATCGACAGCCTAAGCAATATTTCTTCTCGAGTGTACCGTGTAATTAATGTTTCCATGGGTCTTTTCGGGTCTTCCGTGTCAGCTAAGCCAGAGCTGAGTATTTATAAGCCTCGTCCAGTCATTTATTTTCTAAGGCCACGTCTCCTTTCGACCATGAAGCGTTGCCTTAATATTTCTAAGTTAATCTGGCGCCTATCGCGACCATTTGTTTACTTAGGATGATTCTCAGGTCGGGGGGTTCGATAGCTTCACTGACGTTAGGATAGGATATGTTTGCAGGCCACAGATAATGGTTAAATGTCAGGAGTACCTCGCCGACCGGCACTGTACTATCAAAATCCATCAGCCACTGGATAACACCATCTTTCGAACTAAGCGACATCATGGCATCATTGGTGTCAATAGGGGAAGGCTAGGCGATGGAAAAGGGTGAGTCTTGAGCATGCTGAGATCCGTCATGTGGTCGAGAATATGCCCCTTTACAAGATTCTGCTATTTTGTCGTTGGTTGCCCAATCCTTAGCGAGAATCTGGAGTGATTCAATGGCTCTTAGACTCCGAGTCAAAGTTTCAGCCATTTTATTTAGACACATGATGTTGAAACGAAGGGAGCGAATTGCGGCACTGGAGATTAGAACGTTAGGCGATGTGGTTCCTAGGAGTTGGATCACCGAGGACGTTCCTACGACGTGAACGGTCGATATAGGTATTCGCCTCCGAATCAAAGAATGTGAGAACTATCGTCAGAACTATTAAAACAGTATAGAATAATACCAGTGAATAGTGCGTTCTATACGCGTTTATTAAATGATGTTCTTTGTTCCGCTGTACCTGTACATATGTTATTGTGATATAGTGTTCCCTTAGGGTACCAGATGAGTTATCACGGCTAAGAAACGGCCGATGAAGTAGAATAACAACCACGTAGTATTGCAGACTATAGGGGATATCCTCAATGGCCTTAAACAATCATCCGTGTTTGTCTCAACCTAGCGAGATCCTGCCATAGCAAATAGTTATCGTCTAAACCCTCCAGTAACCGTACCGCAGAAACGCCCACTCTAACATAAGTGCGATCTCGCATGTCTCTCAGTAAAAGCCCGTGCCAAGTCTCACTCATCGGCAGATCAGCACTGCAGCGGCCGAGAATTGCGAAGCTGGTGTCATCGAAAGTCGTGAACCGGTCTGCATCCCTTTCAAGAACATCAACCACGATTCGTTTACATATCAAGCTCTCGCCAAACAGCTTATCAATGCTTGCGTACGGCACATAGAAAGTCTTCAGGTGTATAGTGCCTATCGCAACTTCACCAAACCGGTTGCTACCTGCATAGTAGGTTCTTGCATTGACGACCTCTGCCATTGGTATGAAGTTTGTTTCGACGGT
This sequence comes from Xylaria arbuscula, assembly GCA_022385695.1. Taxonomy (NCBI): domain Eukaryota; kingdom Fungi; phylum Ascomycota; class Sordariomycetes; order Xylariales; family Xylariaceae; genus Xylaria; species Xylaria arbuscula. The sequence continues at coordinate 1,284,517 of MU279345.1, forward strand.
ATCCAGTAATGATACTTTCCCGCTTTTACTCGTCTCCCAACCCTCTCCGTCGGATCGTTGTGTGGAGGAATGACTGCTAGATTTCGAGTCTGTGTTCAATAATTGGAATGTAATCGCTCCGCCGTAGGAGGCCCAAGTCCATGAGGGGCAACGGATGTCCAGATTTCGCAATGTTTGACTCTCTCTACGCCACAGAAGATCGCGAACCAGGTTATTACGCCAGAGTCCAGCCAGATAGATATCGGCCTCCAGCTTTGAAGCCGCCGTGCTAGCCAGGGCTGATAACGCTGGCAACCGATCGCGCTTCATCGTTGTTTTGAGACGAGAGGCATACGATACTAGATTATGCCACATTTCATATATAGCTGACGTTGGTGTAATAGTCCCGCTCTTCCAGAGGTAGTCAAGCTTCAAATGCTCACTTCACATTGGTAACTTGTCCGTATCAGAATCGTCGGCGCGTGTCATTGTACCACAGCTCCACACCAAACGCGAGGAGCCGAAATGTACCACCCTCGGTGAGAGAGTCACTTTCTGAAGACACCACAGCCGTTTCATGAGCGGATCTCCCTGCAGAGATTCCCACGCCGAAGGCAGCGATGGCCGTAGGAGAACCTCGAGATGCGAGATAGTCTCTGGGTTGTTCAATGGGAAAACGAAATCTCGACTAATCGCTCTCGGGAAAAGAAAGCCATCAGCAAGCGAAGCAGACGAAGTCGCGGCAAGCGTAATGGCACTGTTAGATAGGTAGCTTGGCATCACAGACACCTCATTTTCCCAATCTTCTATGCTATCCTGTAAAATGCATAGAGAATCAACCCATAAGTATCGTAGTCCCAGAGCTCGCGTGAGATAGACTGCATCTCTTATCGTCCTCGCGATTCGTTCGAGGATAATCCCTTGTTTAGCTTCAGCGTAGCTTTGTTGCGTCAACCTAAACGCTGGTGACGAGCCCCAACTAGCAGATAGGAAGGCAAACTCAATGGGCCGGCCGCCGCTCTGTTTGGGGTTGACAACTCTTATGGTTTCGATGAACTCATTGTCACCCAGGTCCAGGAGGCGAGCTGGTGGGGACGCCCCGTACACACTGCAATCGTAATGCGATTGGCGGCATACGGAGAAACATTTCTTCATGAATTCGATAGCGCTCGGTGACCCGAAATCCTGAAACGTCGATCGAAAATCAGTCCACTGCAGCAGTTTGGCAGGTGCAGCTAGATACCATGGTTAGTCGTGGGTGAAAGTATTTTGATTGTTTTACCATTGAACTTACATCTATCACAGTAGAGCTCAAACTTATAAATCGGGCTCGAGGGATCATAGACATCTCTCAGCTCGAGTGTCCTGTCCTGCTGCATACTTGTAAAGAAGACTGTGAAGCTTGTATTTGCCGATTGGTCCCTCTCGGGCCCAAGGCTGCTCAAGTCTAGGATCTCCTCGCTTCCCTCAATAATGGATTTCATGAATTCTGTGCAAAGTGGACACCCTAATCGAGCCGATGTGTATATATCGCGTCGCGTGCGGTGGAAGGGGAACTCCTTGGCAGCCAAGTCGAAGTCGAGGTTATAGAAGAAGTCCGCGATTGCTTCGCAAAAGTGGCACAGGATCGACCTCGTCGGCATTTGGGCTTGATTTCGGGATGTGTTTGGAGACTCCAGCTCTTGTATGACTAGGTCGGGAGCAGATCGGCTCGAGTCCTTCATGATAAGCTTTAGCGGTGGTTCATTCACCACGAGCTGCCTGTTACTGATATATGACCAGTCCTCTTCGACACCCAAATGCTCGTCGTCATTGCGGGCTTTACTTGAACCCTCCGAGAATTCAGAGTCGTTGTTGGAGAAAGAATAGCACGAACTGTTCAGGGATGAGTCACCTGCGACGGCGCTTTCCTTGCTAAGCACTGATGACTGGTCGACTTCGGGTTCTGGCAAAGAACGGAAAGAGAAGGCGTGAAGGTGGTTGGCAATGTGATCTTGGATGGTCGTTAGCTGAAACGAATAGGGCTCTGCGGATTCAGACCAGCGACAGAGCGGACAGTTAGTGAAGTTCAAGGGAACCGGTATCATAGTGAGTTCTACTAGTTGGCGGAGCTGTGATTCGTTCTCTTGGCCTTCATGCTGTCTGGTCACACTGAAATGATGTAGATAGGCCTGGCGATTGACGAAGATCCGCGGCTCGGAGGGACTGCATGCATAACAAATCCATTGTGTACCGGAATGATGTTGCTCCATATGGGCAATCCATGCCTTCGCTGAAGCATACATACTTGTCGGCCGCGAACACTCCTCGAAAATACAGCTGTAGGGAGTGACATGGTCATCAACATGTTTTCTACCAAAACCTTTAGCTTCAATGATCTAGAGTAACCAGTGGGAAGAAGATTATCTATCTCCAATGTTTAGGCCCTGGCAAAGTATTCGCCTCAAGGTGATGGTCGCAAATGGGACAGGTTTCGTTACAAGGCATGCTAGGGTAGTCGACTGTGCAGCGTTGACCAACATAGTGAGTATACGCTGGGGCCGCAAGAATGGTACTCGTATAGCCAATGTCATCTTCTATAACATTGCGAGGAATGCCCTTAGTATTTTGTAGACCCGTTGACTTGTTTGTCAATCTCTCTTGGAAGTTGGAGTTTGAGTCCACTGCCGACAGATTTAGCTTTGCAATATCCCATACTTTCATTTCAATTTATTTACCTTCTGGGAATGGAGCTACAGTCTCATTCGTCTTCATCCGAAGGAGCCTTTCCCTCCGCATCACGTTCATCTCAATCAAACGTTGTTGGATAGTTGTAAGTCTCTTGGGGTCCAGCAGATAGCGTCGGATTACTATCGGTACTGTCCAGGGTAGTTCTTGTTCCCTTACTTTGGCCATCAATGCCTGATACAAAGATTGTTCGTAGCTAGTCCATAGGGTCAAGATTGTGAGGTGATCACGGAGCTCCTGGTGTTTACTTCGATCATATGAGAATTCTGCTATCGTCTGGGATAATCTTTTGCTTGCATCGGAGAGATTGTCAAAGAGAGAGTCGATTGCAACGCCAAGTGACGCCCAGTCTCCCAGTCGGGTACGTGCCTCAGTTGCCTGCGAGCTCGTGTCAACTTCGCTGTTGACTTGCTCATTCTGAGCTCCGATTTTCCCGTGCAGCAATATAGCTTAGATATTTTAGCTCATTCAGTCGGACATTGGCCATCCTCACAACGTACATCGTGTGATCAGATCCTGAAGATCCGACAATATATTTTCCACTTCATGATAATATTCGGAGAGCATATGGGGCGTCACGTCTCCTCTTAGCTCAAGATTAGTCAAAAAGACTTCAGACTGGGCAAGTTTAGCCGTCCAGGCCACTGCTTTGGGTGCCCCATGCGAATCTCCAGAGAAGATATCTTCTTGTTCAATATGCTGTCTACAGCGACGCACGACGTGACGAATCGCCGCGGTGGGGGTCATCTCTGAGCTAGGTATATTGTTAAAAAGCGACGAACAAGTCTTGCGCGTGAGGGGGTTTCAGAGTTCGGGGAGGTAAGAACGGTTAGGGTCAGCCGTAATCAGCCCCCATGCTGGACTTGTGACACCAAGGCAGTCGGTTCCGGCTACGTAAGCCCTTTTCAGCTTGCTCGACTCTCCCTCTTTGCCTATCCCTTGAGGGTTCGCTTGAAACAACTCGATGGCGACGCTTCATCCAGTGCATGTGCCACGCACGTCAAGGGGCTCTCACCCTCAGACAGAGTTGGCAATCAGGGCGTCCAAGAGGATTGCAAGAATTGCTGCGCGATCGGCAAAAAACGAACAGCCCCGCGGCACGCTCCAAAATTCTATCGTGCTGTCGAGACAAGACTTGAGAAAGTCTGCAATTGGTTACGAAGTCCACAGTCAGCGTCTCAGGTGGCCAATATTCTTGTTTGTCTTGAATATCTATGTATTGTAGGTTTTGCGAACAGTCAACGGATGAGCAGAAGGGGACAAATTTCTAACATGTATTATTTGTAGTTCCCAAACAAGCCCATCAGACTTTACTAAAACACAAAATATGCCTCGATGAGAAGTCCAATGTTAGTGAACGCCTGGTGACTCGAACAGCGCTCCTATTCCCAGAAGACAACGAACAACACTAATCTCTTCAGATCAACATATTATTTCGTGCACATGTACATTCACGTCTAGACACAATATTTGAGGAACGAATATGGCAAGACGCCACGGTGAAAGTATTGCCTCGGAGGTGAGATGTTCCCAACGTCGATAATAACGACTGCGCTAATGTAAATATATGTAGCGCAACGATTATTTCAGGGGCAATAACTCCTATGAGTTCAGGTATCCGGATCGGAAGAATTAAAGGTTTAAAAGGGAGTGATTTCTGTGGATATATTAGCCGGGGTGTGATGGAAGAGCTACTTTTACTTGAAGTTCGTAACGAGATATTGCTCTATCAAAAGACATCTCCACGCGAAACGAGATGGATCTTGAATAATCCTGGCGTGCCTCTAGCCGCGCTTGTGGAAACCCCGGTTTTGGCCCAATCTGAATTGAACAAACTGTTTCTCTCATCTACTTTGGCGAAAGCCGCTTGGCAGTTCTATGGTTCAAGTTGGATGGGAAATCACTGGACCAAGGACAACATCTGCTTCGTTCCGACATCTAACCATGGAACTCCCGATCTACAACTGGATATGGATGGACTGTTTTTGCTGAGCGAAATCGAGGAGCCCGGTAATGACGATCGGAGCTTGCATCACAGTCATCCTCAAATTCTGGCTTTGGGAATTGTCTTGATGGAAATCTTGTTGGGACTACGCATCGAGGATAATCAACTTCCTCAGGACATGTCCAATAACAGTCCCGTGGCTAATACGAACTTTTTTGTGGCTAATCGACTTTGTTGCTGGAAGCCACACGACAGGTGGGCCAACCGGGAACCTCTGCGTCGGATAGTAAGTCATTGTGTGGATGTACAGGAATCTGCAGGGCTTGAGGATGACAATCAAGCAAGAGAATTCCTATTGCACAAAGTTGTTATTCCTCTCAACGATATATTCCACGAGAAAGCTGGTGTGACTCAACAAGTCGTTTTGACCGGATCTGGTTTAAATTTGGCGTTGGCTGCCATATCTTCGAGCAGGTCATCAGACATACAACCAGAACCTCCATTGGCTGGTAGAAAACAAACATTGATCGCTTCAAATCCAACTCATTCGCGTTTGATTACATCTCCGACCAATTCAGGGGTCATACAGCTCAGCAGCAGTTATTGTAGTGACCTTTGACACGGGTTAAATTAATATGGGAACAGAGGTATCAGAATTTTAGCTAATTTAATTGGCTCATGACCCCTGCATGTAGGTACTGGTGCGGAAACACTAATTAAAGGGAAACATACCTTTGGCAATATGTTGGCGTCCATAATACAATAAACTTGCAACCCCACCGAGTATGTACTACCTAAGCGGGTGGGGGGGGTTCCTAGAAAGCGTTGCTGGAGGATTACCCCCCTGGTTATCTAAAACAGGTATACAAGCCTTGCCTAAGAATTACTAGCATTTTAAATAACCACATAAGTTACTTTGTTCTAATAGCTGTAATTCTAAATACAACTAGGTATTGTAGCTAGAATTGCCGGTAAATATTGTAGCGTAGCCTTACTGGTAGAGAATTCAGCCATATTGCAACTGCCTAGCCACACAGCTCTAACCTAGCCACACAGGCCTTACCAGCCACATAACAATTTCAAGAGTGCAACTATTGCCAAGCTAATTACTATAGCACGCCAAACGGGCTAGCTATTTTCAGCCAATTACGTAGTGCGCCTAAAAGAGATATTTAGCTAAAGCAGCAAAACGTTCCGCTAAAGTGCTGAATTGCAATGCAATTACGCTAGTTTTCCAGCCTTCAAAGTAGTGCTGGTGGTAGTGGCAGCTAACAAGTGGTAGGCCATAAGTGGTAGGCTATTAGGTAGTAGGTAGTTACCTAAGTAAGCAGGAGACCTTCCCCCTTTATATACCCTTACCAAATTAGCTTGCGCCACACTAGCCACAAAAGTATTGCCAGCCACAAAATGATTGCCAGCGCGTGCAATGCTTTCAAGCCAGCAATAATTTCAATTTTTGAACTATTACTATATAAACAAACTTTTGGCGACTCGAATGCTTAACTTTAATATGTAAATTTGTCGTATAGCATTTATTTCAATGGTGCAAGCCAAGAAAGTCGATTTTGTAGATAAACCATTTCCAGCCCTCGCAACCCTTAGGCAACCTTTGCGCAAGGCTTGCTAGGAACCCCCCCCACCCGCGTAGGTAGGTAGTAGAGTGCACCTAGTCTAACACTAGCCCCCATTTAGGCAAGTATCTATCAGTGTACTCCAATCGATCTACGATCTGGCCCAATCCCGTATGCAACAACCGGAAGTATGCAACAACCATGCAACGCTACCCCACGCTCTATCCCATCTTCATACAAGACCACCCCACCAAGGGCCACTTCAATGCGACAAACCACCAACACGCTTCCGTGTTGGCTCTCGACCGCGCATAACACGCTATTTGTTTGCCCCAGACAACATCACCACATCACCATGGCATCTCTCCCAATACACTCCTCACCCTTCCACCTCATAAAACCATGACTGCGTCACCAACAGACCGATGTCAGCCTCGGCGCCCAGCGCATCCCCCGATATAACGTACATAACACCAGAGCCGTTCGAACCAAAGCCGCTAATCGCCGATATCTTGCGCACGCGCTTCTGCGTGCCCGACTCGATCTTCCTTGTCGAGGGCATCGATATCGTACATACGTCGAAATCGAAGCGATGGCGCGCCATCCGCCTGCTCCTCGGCGACAGCGATCTATGCATTCAGGCGCTGCTGGCGCCCGAGACGCACCGCTTCGTGGACCGCGACGAGCTCGCCTTTGGGTCATACATCAAGCTGCAGGAATTTCGCGTTGAGTGGAGGGACATCCCGGGTGGAGCTGGTGAATCTACTTTAGATGCGCCGGATTCTATTGCGGCAAAGAAGGCGCAGATGGTCTACTTGATTGTGGATAGTCTGGTTGTTGTAGGATGGCACAACGCGTTGGTCGATGATCCTTCTATGGCTGGGGAGGTAGCGATAGAGAAAGATTCTGTAGACGCAAACTACATCGAGGCTGCAATTGTAGCAAATGAAGCGCCTGAGGAATCACAAGACCAGCCGCCTTCACCCGAGTCAGAGAAGGCTACCAGCCCCATCCAAACCGAAGGCGCGAAATCTGAACCCACGGGGCATGATGGTGAATCAGTGGATATCGACGATGATTTCGAAGTCATGGATATACCCACAAACACAATAACTCATAACCGCGATGTTGTAAGAACCAACACGACAACCGCAGCTACCACAAGCTCCGAGCGTGATACTACCACTCCGCCATTCCAAAGCAACGGTCCCATACGACCCGTGAAACTAACCACACTACGCTCCATCCCAAACCTACCATACAAACAAAACTGGAGCGTAAACGTGCTCTGTGTGATCTCAGCCATATCCGAGATCGAACCAGCAGGGATCCCGCCATACACGCAGCGACAAGCACGGCTAGCAGATCCATCAACGGACAAACACGTGCTGCTGACCGTCTTCCTCGATCCGCATCTTTTCACCCCTCAAGTCGGAAACGTAGTCTTGCTTCTCGGAGTCAAGAACCATCGCTTCGACGGCGGCAGTCTGAAGAAGTACGCGAGCAATAGGCCGAAGGATGGTGGCAGCTGGTGGTGCGAGGACCCTGCGCAATCTGCCTGGTGCGATGCTGATGGGTTGCGGCGATGGTGGGCGCGGAGCCAAGCGACAGGCTAGTGTCATAGAAGCAGATTTATAAACTTGTATACCCGAACCTTTTTACTATAACAGACAGTTTTTGATCTCAAGCTTCTTAGTGTCATAATTAGTGAAGCTCTACTCGTTTCCGCTTGTAAGTGAAAGCACAAGCGGTCACCTGCCACCAATTGTTTCCTATGACCGCCACAAGACTTGCCCCTCACTGATCAACCGCAAGCTAAGCGAACAACACAAATAAGGCATGCGGTACGGCCCGGGGAGGAAAACCTAATGAGCACTGTGCCGCAATAAGCCCCATAGCAATTAATATCTACGAAGGACCAGAATTCCTTCTGCCGAACTCTTAATCTTGCTCCGTAGTCCCCGAATATTCCCGACCCCAAATCAAGCAAGCTGAGTAATAAGGGGTAAACGATCTCACCAGCGAAAAAGTAGAAGCAGGATCAAGTCTTTTCGTCTCGTCAAGAAATCATGCACTAGTATATGCAAGACACCACTTATCCTCCGAACAGCAAGTCCAAGGTGATCCCTCAAATGGCTCTGTGTCGCCGAGGTGTCCTTGACTACAGTACAATCAAGCGTTTTCTCCTTGATACACATGCCGGCATTCCCCTCCTGGTTCTAGCTCTCGCTACAATTTACTTTAGCAGTCCGGCGGATCTTGGCGCATAGTAGAGTTCCTGATTGCTGTGACCCTCATGAACATATAGTGAGATGGAGTTCGATTCCCATTAGCTATTCAATTTTAGCTCTTTTAGCGACGCTATCTAGGCAAAAACAAGCATCAATCCTACGACAAGGAAGTTCGGGAGACCTTGACACCACGGGTCTTGCCTGAGTAGCTAGAGTAAGTCCGAGCCATCAGTGCAAGATACGAGGGCCTACTCAACCAGTCGACAGCGACTATTTCTCGTGAAGGGGGGGAGATCATGCGACGAGGACACAGGGACCAAAGAGCATTCATGGAATATGAGAAGCCTATCATAAACACTAAATTATATGTTTAAATCGACTCTGAATCAGTTTTAAAGAAAGAATTCGAATAATCAATCAGCTATTAAATAACCGTCAAATAACCTTCGTTTCCATAATCAATAGTGTTTAAAGAAATGTTAGAAAGGAGCCTATCCCGGAGCAACGGTTAGTCCAGTCTTGAGGGATCACCCGGGATTGAATTCTACCCAGGTCCATGTAATGAATGAAAGGAAAGTGTTCAGAGTCCCACCATTATTTAGATTCGTCTTCGACTTTCACCGGTGCCATCACAAAAGCCCAATGCGGCGGCGGACGTGTAAAGAACATCGCAGAGGTCAGACCCCGAAGCCCAACCCGAATTTCACGAGGTGGCTCAGGCGCGACAGGCACGCGATAGTCAGGGCAGTTCTCAGCAATCCAAGCCCGCCCTTTGTCGGTGCTGAACTACTTCTTCTTCGGCAATCTTCCCCTCGTCTCTTCCTGGTGGTGTCTTTGCGATTCAGTGTGTCCGTCATGATCGATGCCCGCCCACGCGAGGGCCATGGGCAAGCTCAGAAACGCAGCGCCAGCGTCGGAGTCCAGCCATTCCAGACCATTTGGCGTTTCTAACCAGGGACTCCCTCGAACAGAAGCAAGCCACCAGTGTCCTGATTCGGTCTGCTGCCATGCTTTCCCTTCGTCCGTTTTCTCGCGCCAGATCCTTCCATCGATGGTAGCGAGCCACTTGCTGAGCTTGTGGCCCGGCCTATGCATGACGAAGGCCAGGTGGTCTTGGGCATGTGGGCTCCGAAGAAAAAGGTTCCGCCATTCACGCTGGAGATTAACGAAGTTTTCTAGCTCCTGGTGGACGAAGCTGATCATAGCCCGGTCGTTGGATGACACGTTGTGAGATATAATAACCTCACGCTGAGTATCCGTCGAGAATGAGTTTTCGAAGCACTCCGCTTTAACTGAAATCTCCTGCAGATCTAAGGGTTGCACGCTAGGCCGAAGTTCACTAATAAGGATCATACATTTCTCGAGAGATGTGTTGTGGTCTGACAGTGGTCCAAAGATTGTGGACATCTTCGAGAGATAAACCTCAACGTCGACGCCATTGAAGTGATTGACGCTATTGACGCGATCGACACGCCAGGATTCCTGAACCACCCCGTTTATACTAGAGTTGAGTGCTCGGCACAAGCTTGTATAGATGTCCTCTAGTTTCAATACAACGGTCGAGATCCTGTGTAGATCATGCACATAACCATGCGGCATCTCATCCATTCTGGCTCTGATTTCGAAATCGTCAGACGAGAGCGCAGTCATGTAATTCTCCAAGAAGAACCAGTCGACGGTTGGCCGGACGATAGGAGACCTGGGCACGCCTTCAAGGCGGATCGTGAACGGCCTATAGCCAGTATTGATATTGCTCCATTTTAACATAGACGACGCGGCGCCGACCATAGCGCCCGCACGGGGATCAACAGGATGTGGGGGGTTAGCGTCAAGAATTCTTTTTGCATAGTGATACATGAAATACTGTATCGGGTGGTGGGTTAGTGACGCGCGGAATTCAGCAGCGAAATACCATGTCCTATTAACCCAGTGCTCACGGTGCAGGTTGACGGTGATCGGATGGGCATGTTCAGGCCCATGTTTGACGTGAAACCAACTGGGGGTCTCGGCGACGTATTTCCAAATCTGAACCATGATCTCCAGTGGTAAATCGTCGAGACTGCGGGTCTTGTTTTTTGGAGTCATATTTGGGAAAGGAAATGGTGTGTTGGCCTGAGGTGGAGTTCTCTTCCGCGCGTAAAATGGCCTATTCTGCTCGGTAGAGATGGAATAATCTATGGGGTTCTCCTCTGGCGAAAATATGGCTGTTCCAAATGTAACACGGGTCTTAGGTTTTCTGGTAGGAGTGTGTATATGCACGTAGCTGGCCTTGTCTGCCACGAGGTGTAAGTCGATATTTTGTTCGCTGCACACGTGGGCGGGATGGTATCTCTCGGACTTCTCAAAACCCTTTTCAAAACAGCAACAGGTCTGGAGACCTGCGTTGGCGTATACGGGTCGGCAGGCTACACGCGATTGATCGCAGGGCTATTGAGACTCTGCTACGGAGTACACTTCAAGATGAACCAATACAAAGCAGTCAAGTTGAGATAATCGTGGTGATATACTTCGTAACGTCGTAGGCAATGGACGTTATATGCAAACTTTTGAGGAAGACAAAGTAATTGTATTTGCAAATTCTCTGAACATGATCGTGTGCCTTGGTCGTTGCTAAAGTGATCTTAGTTTGTTGATTAGAATGGGGTGAACGTGTGGGATTAAGTACGAAGCTTGGAGCTTGAGAATCGATACATTGTACAAGAAACAATAATTCGCTCGGCAGATACATAACCTGGAATGCTAATGATTGCGAACTGTACACAATGTAACAACAGATGATAATCTTTGTCGATCACGTAAATGCCGTCTTCCTCTTCCCTGTTCACTCGTTTGACAAGTGCTGGTACGGTTGGTTACACTTGTGTATCTTCCTCGGTTGGTTGGTAGAGATGGGCCGATTTCACAGCTCTTGGGGAGGACAAACGGGAATATGGGCCCATGTAGATGCAGGCCGGTTTGTACTCCCCCGGAAAATGAGCCCATACACTGCGCATCGCGAGGAAGTGACTGAGACAATCGAGTTGAATACACAGAAAGGACCATCACACACGACTGTCATAGTCATCAGAAAGGCTCTGGTGGTCAAAACTCACGCCTTGACTTGAATCGCAACCACTACAGCCCAACCACTGGTACTCTCCATTAACCCAAACTCATTCTGGCTCCGAAAAGCCACCTCTTCTGCAGTAACTGACATCGTCGCGCTGCTTTTCGTCTCACTGCTCTTTTTCGTAGGAGTTTGTGTTGCGTTTCCTCCCCCTCGCAATGTTTCGACGTCCGCTTGCACAGTCTTGGCCGCGAAGGTTGAGGTACTACCAGAGGTATTGCCCTTCTTTCCCCAGAACCATCCCTTCTTTTCTTTCTGTGCTGGCAACCGGGCTTCCACAGCTACCTGCACAGGGGTCTGAGAAGGAGCAGGTTCGTTTCTGCTTACAGGCTGTAGATGACGCGCTACCCGATGTGCCATATTTTCGTCTTTCCACCACAACGTGTTTCGTGTTTGTGACGGCCCTGTGACTGCAGAATCTTCAAACCGGCCCCAGTCGCTGAATTCCCGCCCGATAGACCAACCTTGACCATCAGCTGTGGCCGGGTTTGAATTGCCCGTACTTGTTGATTTTTTCTCATCATTGCTTATGCCCAGGCTCACGCGGGCGACCCGACATGGCTCACCCCGCTGATGCATCTCTTCCATGCCGCTGAGGATGGCGTTCGCAGGTACAGCATCCTCGGGAACGAGCAACAAATGGGCAAGTCCAGGGGTAGTGTGTAGGCTACCTAGGTATGATAAAAAGTCATCAATCTCAGGCAGTAGCAGGTCTAGCAGGGAAGCGTCATCCAGCGACTGTCGGATCGAATGGGCTTCTTGTGTCATTCGAATGCGATTCGGTAGCGATGCAAGATGGTGCTGCAGATGAGAGGTCAAGGAGCCTTCTTGTGTGCTTCTGGTGTGCGAGACCGAGGCATCATCGCTGCTATGAACACTATAGGGAGGAGGCAGTTCCTCTTCGGGAATGTGTTTAGAGTCTTTCATCGTAGCGATTAATCTCTGAAGGTAAGAATATGGAATATTCAGACAGCGATTGTATACCGACTAAAAGGATCCTAGTTGACAAGAGATGTGTTTAGACCAAGATAAGGCGTCCCAGTCAAATAAGATAGACGAAGAGTTCCCAAGGGAGTAAGAAGATGGCTAAGGGAAACGAAAAGCAACGGTATTACTCAGTGAATGTTAAAGCCCAAGGGCACGAGTTGCCATTCGACCGAATCTCAGGTGATAAATTCACGAGGTATTATCGAGTGCTGATAGGTAATTTCGACGGAGTGCGGAGATGATCAGGTACCAGGCAGAATTGTTCCAGAAAGCTGCCTTGAGAGGATCTAGACATGACTTGCATAAAGTAGTAGGTAGGTGGATAAAGTGCCAGGGGCCAAGTACCTAAGTTCTACACTACCTTGTATGTAGCCATGGATATGCAAGGAGTTCATGTGCCTGGCTTACCTGGTGGGAGAGTTTGCACGAAGTTCGTTGAGATTCACAGCCACGGAGATATGATGAGGGGGAATTGCGGGCGAGGGGTCAATACCTAATGTTGTAAAGAAGGAATTCCCTCGCATCTGTGCCTGCCCGTATTCTTGCCGTATTCTTGCCGTATTCAGTCCACGTGCAGATCTGCTTTTGGTCGGCCAAGCAAAGAAGATGTCAGAAAACTTGACGATTAATTACTAGTGTGTTAATATTGTACTTACTTGCATACCTAAGTACCAATACCAACTGACGTTAATCAGCCTCGCATTCAGCCGTTGACGCTACTTAACCCAGCCAGGTGCTCCTTGTTTAACTTAACACGCTAGATGCCACCTCCACAACCAGCACAGCCGACCAGACCATCGGATTAGGCTGGAAACATCACACTACCTACACGACACTGTAGCTAGTATAACTAGGTGGGCGGGCTCGGTATTGTTTTCGTCTTGGCCCATTTATGTTAAGGATGAGAACTCCCAAATGACGAGACATGCGGCGCTTTCTTATTACATTTAGGTGCATTGAATCCTGCCAGAGAAGTTCTGAGAGGGCGTTGCTCCATGTTGAGTCATATGCCCACGTCTGGGTGAGCGACATAAGAATGCTGCAGGACGGGAGGCTTACAGTTCTCAAAATTGCCTCACAAGTCTGTGCTGATGTTGTAGTGTGACATCGTGGTGTGACATTGTTCATTTGGTGCTACGCCAATGGAATTAAGATTGCCTAATAGTTGCAAACCGAAAAAATGACAAGACTAAATAAGTTACAAGCAGAGTGAGTCCATTCATGGAGGTAAGGGATGAGAGTTCGAGTGCCGTTTTACTGGGCTGTGTGTGGCTTTTAACGCCACTGATTCAGTGGACATCTATTAGAACTTACAGGTGGTACCTACAGGTATACCTAGTACGGCAGGCTCCGGGCAGACCTACGGGTGCTTCCTTGAGTGCCACCTCAGGCAGTACTAATATGCCTTACTGTAGCCCACCGGCGTTAGCTCTGTTCTGTCCTGTACCTAGGTAGCGTTCCCCACTGCAATTGACAGCAAGGTCCGGGTGGTCTCAGAGGTCCCGGTTTCCGTACCTAACTCGCTAACCTACCTAGTATTAGGCCCACTCACTTCCAAGCGATGCATGTACAGCGCCCCATCATCCCGCGCATGTGTGTACCCTGCCAGTATACTGCATGACACTTGCGCATGAAATCCTGGGGATAGCTACAGGAGGAAGACAGGATAACTGCAATCCGACGGTAGGAGGGATTAACAGACCTTCAAAGCAACCCAGGGTTTCAGGGAGAAGAACTGAAAGAGGGGTATTGCGTAGTACCACTGATCACCCCCAGATACTTACAGTACAAGGAAAGCAGCAGCAGCAGTCATACCTACACTTTAGGAGCATTGTAAATCCCCGGGAAGCGGAGTTGGAGCTTGACTGAAACTTTGAGTCGGTGTCCAGCTTGGTATTAGTTGGCCACGGAGCTGAACGGGTGACTGTGCGTCGATCCTGGTCATGCCGCTGGAATGGAAGTATCTTGATTTCTACCTACCTGCTCGCTAAGCTCTTCCGCCGTGCTGCGTCCCCCTTCTAAGACCGCCGCAGTCATGCCTTAGGTTAGGTGGAAACCTACTTCCTGCTCATGAACAGCGCACTACTCGATCTTAAGGGAAGTAGCTGAGACGATGTAGGTACTAGGTACCTATAAGCATTCCCAAAGTTGTGCCGCTTCCTATTGTCAACCGGAGAGGCGATGTACGGTTTGTCCGTCCAATGACTTAGCACAGCCACGCGGATCATATTGACAAAGCAACAAACGGCTTTTCACACTTCAAGGTTAAGTTAAGGCTCAATATAAATACATCACTAGGTAGCCCCCCCTTTCGACTGGAAGCTTGACGGCAACTCTGCATCTCTCGTAACCTATCGTATCTGCTAGGACAATACTTACCATTGTTCTGGCCATATTTGTGCCAAATCTTGGTCATCGTATCGCATTCAACTTAATCTGTTGGGCGTTCATCAACTACTTGACTATCAATCTATCTCCCCTTACCACGTCGCCAAAATGTCGTACAAGATCGCCGGGCCGGATGAGGTAAGTCTTTCTGTTTCCCTTCCGGAGTCACCTAGACGCGCGTTTTTTGCGCGCTGTCGCTTTCCCAGAGACATTGGGCACCCAGTGGAAACAACAGATGCGGCTCGACATTCTTCTTAGCAAAGCACAAGTTCAATCGCTGACTCTTGAAACTCAAAGTATCTTGCCATTACTGGCATGAACATCAAGAATGTACTCATCACCAAAAGTGCCTGGGTATTGCCTTTCCAAAGATGCACCCGCTTCTCGGTGCAGCCGCATGACTATGCTATGAATTTACAAGGTACATCACTCCCTCATGCCAACCTCACATTTGCGTGTCACTAGCTAACAGCTTGCTAGCTATGACCAAGGAGAAGCTTCAGTTCTTGCTTCCAGTTGTTTTTACTATTGGCCCGTAAGTCCCATGTACTCCCCATTCTCGGTATCCATTCTAAGTGATTATCAATTCAAGTGATGTGAACGCACGCGGTGCCAATTCCAAATTTGCACCCGACGCACACACTGGGGACCATGCCCACGAAGAAGACCGCGGCGATGCTCTCATGAAGTATGCCATGCTCCTGGCAGACTCGTCCGAAAAGGAAAAGGGCACCCAATACCTTGAGAACATCGTCAAGGGCATCATAGAAGGCGAGACCAGAGTGCTGGTGTCAAGTATGACTATGGAAGAGATATTCACCGAACGAGAGGAGTTTAAGCGTCGCATCTTCCGCAACATCCAGGGAGAACTGGACCAGTTTGGCCTGAAGATCTACAACGCCAATGTAAAGGAGCTCAAAGATGCTGTCGGATCCACGTACTTCCAGTCGTTGTCGCAGAAGGCGCATGAGGGCGCAACGAACCAAGCTCGTATCGACGTTGCAGACGCCCAGCTCCGAGGAAATGTCGGCGAGGCCGACAGACGCGGTCAGCAGGAGCGGCAAATCGCCAAGATCAACGCAGAGACGGCCGTGCAGAAGACGGACCGAGACATCGAGCGAGCCACAGCCGAAGCCAACTTGTCTACGCAAAAGACCAACCTCAGCCGCGATGTCGAGATTGCTCGCATCCAGGCCAATCGTGCCACGGAATCCCGGGACGAAGATTTGAAGAAAGACGTCGAGATCAAGCGTGCCGCCGCAGAACTAGAGCGTCTGCGTGCCTCAGATGTCGTAAAAGCCACAGTCAACCGCGAAGCCAAACAGCAGGCCGCAGACGCAAAAGCGTACGAGATCGAGGCTGAGGCAAAGGCACAGTTCGAGCAAGCCAACATGGTCGCCGACGCCAACCTCCAGAAGCAGCTCAAGGAGGCCGAGGGTATAACCGCCATGGCCGATGCCTACTCAAAGCTCGGCCAAGCCTTCGGTGGTCCCGACAACCTCCTTCGATACATGATGATCGAGAAGGGAACGTACATCGCGCTCGCCAAGGCCAACGCCACAGCCGTGCAGGGCATGCAGCCGAAGATCAGCGTTTGGAACACGGGCGCAGAGGGCTCCGGGTCCGGTGGCAATGGCGGCCACCAAGACAGCGCTGCGACGATGCGCAACAGTACGTATTAACTCCGCCCCATTATATCTATTACATTCAACCCCTGGAACCTAACTAACACGATGGGCTATTAGTTTACCAACTCCTACCGCCACTCATGTCAACAATCCACGACCAGACGGGCATCACCCTGCCGGAATGGCAATTCGGTAAATTGCCAGGCAATGAAGTGGCACGGCGAGATGAAACCCAGCCCAACGGCAAGGAGCACAGGACCAGATAAGGTGTCTTACTCATGAGTGATGGGCCTAGAAACTACACAAGAGATTACTTCGTATTGAGCTTCTTCTTTCTTTTGTCGTTTGAGCAAGGAGGGATTTCATTCATACTCTTAGCGAATATCCCCTCTTCTTGTATGGAGACCGCGTTAGATAGGTCGAGCAAACTTTGAGGGCGGCGTTTGACCGGGTCGATATCCATACCCTGTATTATACCATTGATGTTGAATCTTTCTATTTGAGTGAATTGACGGGGTTCATCATACTGATTATTTCACTGCATCGAAACCAAGTGACAAAACCAACAAACACATTTATTTCTCAGTTGGAAATTACATAATCCGCATCGTTAACACGTGCCCATCTCCGTACTCTAAGGCGTGATATAAATCAGACTTCCCGGCCCAGCCTTCTCAACAGACTTATCAATCGCAGCCTGGAAATCCTCCAGCGCATAAACCCCCTGGACTTCATGTCCGGCGCTCTTACCCAATTTCATCAATCCCGTCTCAGCAAGACGGATGACCCTTTGCATGTCCTCGCGAGTATACATGTAGGACCCTTTGATTGTCCAGTCGTTCAGCATAGCCTGGGCGTACGGAATCGGCAACGTAGCGTCTCCGCGCCCGCCGACGAGGACCACGCGCCCCGTGGGCCTCAGGACGGATATCGCGGCCGCCAAGTTGGTTGCGCCAGTCGCTGCAGGCGGGGCGACTTCGACGACGGCATCGACGGGACCGAAGGCCGCGAGCGCGGCGCCGTCTGCTTCGATGTCACCGGTCAATTGCACCGTTTCCACCGCGTCTGGGTATACTTTCTTCAGCTTGGCGAGACTGACTGCATTACGGCTCGCGGCGACGACGCGCGCGCCTAGTGCAACAGCAACTTCCACGGCAGCCGTGCTGTAGTGTCCCGTGGCTGGTGTGATGATGACGCGCTCCCCAGGCTGCACGTCAATGCGGCGTATGGCGGAGTAGACTATAGCATTCGCAGCGAGGACGATAAGTTCACCAGGCGAGTAGCCAAGGCCACCAACCGCAGGACTCCCGAAAAGGCGGGCCTCGTCAAGACGGTATACGTTCTCCAGCGGGGCGGGGATGTACTCGGCGAAGAAGCCGTTGCGCGCAAGCGTTTTGTAAAGGTGCTCCGACGGCGGCTTGGCGCCAATGGTCACTCCGGCAGTTACGCCTGTGATGATGCTGACGGAGGGATCGTCGCGGGCTCGGATGAAGGCCGAGACGAGGACGAGCTGGCCTTCCTGCAGTGTTGTGGCGTCCGGGCCGAGGGCTGCGACGCGGCCGATGCCGAACGCGCCTGGGATGATGGGGTAGGGCAGCTGGAACCAGGGGTTCGCGACTTTGAAGATGTTTGCCACGTTTGCGTGGACCAAAGCCACCTCGATCTTTACGATGGCAGAGCCGTACTCTGGTTTGGGGACAGGCACGGATTCTACGGTTGCTGTGCTTGGGGCGGTCTGCACGACAGCGCGCATGGTGGATGGGAGGGAAGAGGCCATTTTGGTTGTATATGGAATTCGGCAGTAGAATAGAAACTATACCATGGGGTTTTCGTCTTCATCTTGTCTGAGAAGCGACTGCTTCGTTCTTTTATAGACAAACCTCCGTATGTTTACCAGCTTGTTAGATGACTTGCAATTCGCAAGGCTCGTCGCAAATACCGGTGAGGGATACGAAACCAAGTTAGCGCCGTGTTTTCACTTATAAATCGCGGCGGTATTATGAAATCCGTGCTCCGTGAATAAATGTGTTCATTGCTATAATACCGATGATGAAGGGGGATAGCAGGCTGTCCCTCTAGATCTATTATCACGTAATATCGATGCTCATCGTCTGGCAACATGAACAGAATACGAAACAAGGTTAGCGTGATCTGGAATACGAAACGAGGTTAGTCATTGTGGATAAGATCGAACGTTCTTTGGTAGCTCGATTTCACCGAAGTCATTTATTATCTCCGATTTGTCAGACTCCAAGCAAGCTGCCCCTGTGAAGCAGGGCTGATGTCGTCTCGGTCGTTCGTCATCATTCTGAGGGCATGCCGGTTGTCTCTAATGCCGAGGAAGATTATGCAACTGTTCTCAGCCCAGCGGCCAAGCTGAAGGTACTCGCGGCCTAAGGATGACCGAATGTGCCGACACGCCGTAATCGCATCACAAGACAACCACGGAGACTTGTATATCTTGCCTATTCCCGTAGCCAGCACTATCACTCTGTAGTTCCCACTGGAACAAGATGCCGGCGACTAGAGATGTAAGCCCTATTCGGAAACGCAAAGCTCACAAGAAATCTCGCCGCGGGTGTGCGAATTGTAAGTTAAGGGGTATCAAGGTAAGATCATTTTCGTCGATTATGTCTTAACTTGTTTTGGCTGTGCATATATGGCCTGTTAGTACCTCGAGAATCCAATAGCGGATATCTCTTACACCTACCCCATTTGCATTCGACGCTGCGAGTAACACAACTGAGAATTGATAGTGTGATGAAACAAAACCGTGTTGCAAGAGATGTGAATCCTTCAATGTCGTCTGCTGCTACGGCTCCAAATTCGGGCCAGAGAGCCTTTCGGTGAAACCGAGCTTCCAGGTGCACCTGAATACCACTTCTCAACCTGTAGTGCGGTCTCCACCGGCTCCCCTACCTATCTCAGGGTCTAGGCATGACTTAGATGCATACCAGCTCGTCGCGGAAGATATTCTCCTCATTGAGAAGTTCCAAAGACGAACAGTCTGGACGCTGGGAACAGGGGCAACACGACATATTTACGCCGCAAAAATCCTGCCTTTGGCATTCACGGTACGACAGTTGCTTGCCTCGTTGTCCAGCCCCTCTCCGTAACGGCAACCGCGAATCCTAAAGCATTAACTGATTTCTATGTAGAGCCCACTGCTGATGCACACTGTACTTGCCATGGCCGAACTTCATGACCTAGCCATGGTTCCCTTCAAAAGGGACCAGTCAGCCTCACTCACGTACCACTGGTATCACGCAGTCTCTTCCATGCGACGATATCTCAGCAAGCCGATCTTACCATCGGAACGTGATATGCTTTGGGCATCCTCAAACTTAATAAGTCTTAGTTATCTGGCAAATGTACAGGCGCGATCGCCGGAGGAAGCCTGGCCTGTTCGCTCACCGTCTCCTGCCGACCTTTCGTGGTTCACGTTGTGCGACGGGCAGAAATTCGTTGCAGAACTGACAGATCCTATGAGAATAGACTCTGCGTTCCACCTCCCGGCGAAGGAGTTATGTGATTTGGGCTCCTGGGTCCAGGGGCTTGGTACGACTACCGAGTTGAAAGAATGTTCGGGTAGCTGGCTGCCCAGAGAGTTTAGGGAATTCTTCGGCGTCTCATCTCCACGCTCTACCATCCTCTCTTCTATAACACATGACAGAAATACCGATACGAGTGGCCTTAACAACGATCGAGAGAACAAAGTCTATCAAGGCGGGAATGTTGAGATGGAAAGTGGTATTAACAACCCCTACTATGCCAGCGCCAAATCAGCTGCCGAGTTATTCCAGCTCGATCTGGACCAGGAAAACTTTCTGATGCACGTCTGCTTTGCCAGAGCGCTCGGCCCGCCAATCCGCGACCTGCTGATTCAGAAAGACGAGAAGGCGATGCTGCTGCTTCTGTACTGGTATGCCAAGATCTGCGATCGGAGGGTCTGGTGGTTGTGGAAGCACTCCTACACTGAGGGTATTGCCATATACAGGTATCTGGAGAGAGCGTGGCGTGCGTCTGGGTATGAGGATGGATTGGCACTGCTTGAGCTCCCGAAGGTGCGGTTGATGACTGCTTCGGGGACGACGGTATAGTCGCGATTGGGCGTTCTTCTACTTTGAGCAAGCTACCTTAGGTACATACCTAGACCCCTGCTATGATGTGAGCAGGTATAATGGAATAAAGCGCAGGTAATTACAAGAGCCGTGGCAGTTGCTGTCGAGAGACGCTGCGAGGAAGCGATAAGCCTCCAAAAAGCACTTGTAAGGGCCCGTCTCCATTTCCTGAAGGGGCAACTTGCCGAATCTGACCTAGTCGATTTATTTCACCTTGAATTCATCAGCCGGCCTTGATCTCACTAACTAGAATCTATCAGTTTCGCTGTAACTTCCAAGTGGAAGCAGAAATATCACTTCAAAAAAGACTTTCAACCTACCTGATAGTTTAGAGACTCCCATATCGCAATACCCAAATACTACGTGTAATTCCGCAGCTTACTCGAGCTTCCCTTCCATGTGCGCTAGGCTATCATAGGCTAGAAAAGTACGAGCTAGGGAGACTAGTGGGTCTAGCGATCGTAGTTTGGCGGGGTGCAAAGCAACAACATGCTAAAGCTCTAATCTATTTTTTTCTTGGGTCTCTCGCAAGACGTCCAGCATTTCAGTTGCTTCTATCCAAAACACACATTTGCCAGCATGCACTCACTAGTGCAGCCCAATTCTTGGGTTTCTCTTAGACTCCCATCTGGCAATCTGCGAGTGCTTCAAGTTGCGCCAAATACGTATGATTTCTCTGTCTTATTATATCTTCTTATAATTCCTTGCTAATGTTGCTTCTCTTCCAGCACAATTTCTTTAGGCAAATACGGATCCTTCCCCACGAATCTTATAATCCAGCGCCCATATAATCTTACGTATGAACTGCTCGACAGGCAGCCTGGCGAGAATTTCAACCGACTTCGAATTGTTCCCGCAGCCGAGCTCTATGCAGACATCCTCTCTTCCGATGCGAACACGTCCACCTCTGAGGATGCGACACCAGCCCCCGAGGTTGAAGGCGGCGACAATACCCCTGCCACGGGGGTTGAGTACGCACTGGTTGACTCTGAATCCGGCGCCGTAGTTGTCACCACAGACAGTGCTGAGATCAACGCCTCTGCGCGCCAGACACTTACACTGAAAGAGATCGAGGCTATGAAAAAGGACGGCACCGACGCCGGAAGGGACCTTATCGCGAAGCTCATGCTGTCACACACCGCTATTGATCAGAAAACAGAGTATTCTCTGGCAAAATACAAGCTGCTGAAAACGCGCAAGTATATAAGGCGGTTCTCTATCCTGCCCCTGGATATACCGATGCTCAATCACTGGACCCTGGAAGACAAGGACTCCTCCAAGATCATGGAGATGAGAGACGAAATGGTGGCGCTACTAGGTTGTTGGGCGAATGTTCATTTTGGCGGGGTGGATCCAAGCGAGGGGCAACCAGTAGCCAAAATAAAACAAGAAGGAGAGGATACGAATATGGAAGAAACAGAATCGATACAAACATCGGCTCCTGGCCGCTGGCTCGTCGTGGATGATACGGGCGGCTTTCTCGTGGCTGCTATGGCTGAACGAATGGGCATTCTTTACCTATCGGAGACGGACAAGTTAAATAGAGAACAGCAGAAAGCTAAACATTCTGGTCCCAGGCAAAAAGACTCGAACAGCGGAAACCCGCTGGTATTGGCACCAAAAGATGAAGAGAGTCCTAATCAGGCTCAGGCTCAGGCTCCGGTGCCGGAGAAGGGCGACGCTGAAGTAAAGCGTGAACCAGAAGAGCCAACGCAACCAACTTCTCCTCAAGCAGCCCGCAAGCCACCCACCGACCACCGCAAAGACGATGCCGTGCCATATGCGCACGCAAATACAATAACAAACATACATGCGAATTCTCAACCCAACCTTAGTCTTCTGAGATATTATGACTTCGACATAACAAATCCGACGCATACACCTCATCACCCTCTCACCAAGCAACTCATGACCCTATCCTGGCTTCAGTTGTTGGAGCCAGAACTAGATGCTACGTATAGTACGCCAGCTCCTAGTGTTACGCCAGAAGAGCTCTACTCATGGAAAACCAATCGCCGGAGCACCTATCATCGCAAACGGAAGAGGTGGGCCAAGGCTCGGCACACCATCGACACCACCCGGAAGGGTGAGTTCTCAGGTCTCGTCGTAGCCAGTACAATGGATCCGATTTCCATCATGCGCCACGCCGTCCCTTTGCTGGCTGGCGGTGCTCCAATTGCCATTTACTCACCAACCATAGAACCGCTGGTAGAGCTAGTGGACTGTTACAGCTTGGCACGCCGTGCTGCATGGGCCCAAAACGTACCCGAGGAATTAGAGGGCAAGACCCTCGAGGAGCAAGAGCAGTGGCCCGGGAACGAAGAGTTCCCTTTGAATCCATCTCTAGTGCTCGGTGCTTCGCTCCAGACTAGTCGCGTGAGGAAGTTCCAGGTGCTACCCGGACGGACTCATCCTCTTATGTCCGGCAGGGGTGGTGCCGAGGGCTTTGTTTTCACCGCTTGGAGAGTCAAACCTGCCGAGGGTAAGGTTGAAGCCAGAGGCAAGTTGAGGTCCAAGAAACAACGCAAGACCGAAGATCAAAGCGCGGTTTGAGAATTATAAGAGAGATATATATATATACAAACATCGTCATGGTATTAGGCTTTAGACGACACCCACCCGTCAGTGACGCTAGAGGCGAGTTTGGACTAGGCATATATAGGCAAACAAACGATACCCCGTTAGATATAAGGAAGCTCCCCTTCCTTGTGTTTGATGTAGTCATTTAACTTGGTGGCTCGTGACGCGAATTGACAACTACCCATAATCGACCTGGTATTATTGTCTTAGTCTTATCTGATATCGAGCGAGCCCCGAGTTCCTGGCACTCTCCCGGCACCTCTTCCCCTAACTCAATTACAAGGATTTGCCCATGAACTTTCTCTTCGTAAAACTTAACCACCACTTGCTCGGCTTTCCGTCCCCGCCCTCCTCGTATACCCGTGCTAGTAACCGCGTCGCAAGCTCTTGTCGTACTTGGGATAGGTACTGTCGTAGCTTCTCGGCGTCTTGGCGGTCCTGAGGGGGTTCGTACATCTGTAGCGTGAACACTCCAGTCAGCCCATCCATTCATCCATACATAACTCATGTTATTACGGTCGGTGATGAAAGAAGAAAAGAAAGAAGGTGTACCTGGTTCAGGGGAAAGCCCGGGTCTCCGGGTATGGCGAAGTTGAGGTCGAGCGCGGTGTTCAGGACCTCCTTGGTGGCGTCGCGGACGCCGTAGGTGGGGCGGATCTTGCCGAGACACTCGCTGACGAAGAGGATGCCGTAGATGAGCAGGCGGTCTGCGGCGCCCTGGATCTCGAAGTTGCGGAAGAAGGTGTTGGCGCGGAACAGCGAGAGCACCTCGTCCAGGATGTCGTACGACGGCGAGTCCGGGTCGGGAGACTCGTGGGGAGGCAGGGGCGTGTCGAGCGGCGGCAGGATGTATGCTGGCCCGCGCGTCTTGGTGCGCAGCGGCAGAAGGGGGACGTTGCCTACTAGAGGCGGGACCGTCGGGTCGTCGTTGAACATGGAGTTGTAGGACTGCGGGTTGCGGCGGTGGGTTAGCGGGGTGGTCTTGTGAGCTGACGTTGGTTTCATGCCGTGGGTTACGAGCAGTATTGAGTAGTATTATCTGTCCTCGTGACTTTCCGAGGGAATTGTTGGTGTCTCTGTTGGTGTTCGATGTTGCGAATCGGTGTGAGTTGTTGGTTGTTCATATTGTAGGTCCGGGTCGTGTTTCGTAACACATCGTAGGCTTGAGCTCCTGAAGCGCAATCATTGAGAAAGTTGTACATACCGGCATTTTGTCAATAGTCCACGGTAGGGAGCCGCCGTCGCTTCTGGATTTGACGTTGGGTTTCTTTTAAGAGTGCCCCTATGGCCGACCACTGAGATAGGAGCTCCAAGGCCTTCAATGTACGGTACAGGTATAGATGGTGGAGGGGCTCGGTATCTCTAAGGCTACCGACGGGAAGTCAACTGTTAGGTAGGGAAATGCTAACAAGATGGGGACGTCACTGGGCGGATAAATCCCGGCTAGCAGCTAAGTTAGGTAAGCAGCTCAAAGGCGGGTCGACCTCATTTACAGTAGATGCACTGTATCACGGACTGTGTCTTGGCAAGCCAAGGGATCGCTGCTGCCTTGCGTCATCCTGCGCTAAACCTATCTTGCTATAAACCAGGCGAGCCAGGGAGCGTGTCAGATAGGTCGGTGCTGCCCCTTGGCCAGTGAGTGCATCAAGGGCGCAGTAAAAATGTGGCACGGCACCTGTGGCACACAAACATGCCGGGACCGACAGGAATGGGTCTCGTACATTGGCTGGCCTGTGCACTACCGTCGCTAGCTCCGGCGGTAGCAAGGCAAGGAGTTGGCCACTCCGAGCCTAGGCGGGAGATGGAGCTCCCCTACCTCTGTGTCCCACTGCAAGTCACCTGCTCACGCGTAGCAGCAGTGACATTGCACACCAATTTAGGTACAAGATAAAAAGCGCCCCGCCCCCCCCAAGTCGCGTCTTCCTGATCACCCCCATGCTTCTCCGTGTCTGTCCCCCAGTCACCCCAAACCGCCTCCCACCCTTCTGGCCAAGGCCACCACCACGCATTTTGCCGCCGACTTCAGTCAGGCGTCTCAACTCGCGTCGCATCTTTCTCTCACACTCATTACTCAATTTAGGCGGCTGCACGTGTGGACGATAGTTCTTCGCCTCCGCACAAAACTGTGGTGAAATCTCAAATTTCTGCGTGTTGTGGGCGTTGTGGGTGCTGTGGGTGTCTCATCGCCAAAGTTCCTTTGCCTTGGGCTTTGACCTTGATTTCTTGGTTTCCTCGTTTCCTGGTTCCTGGTTTCCCGGTTTTTGCGCAGCGCGCACTTGATCGTACCCAGCCGCCATCCATACCCACTACCAAACTAGGCAGACTGGCCCTGCACATAGCCCTCGATTAGGTTTAACATTCGGACACGCGCATCTGATTTACGATACAGTGAGTTGCATGCCACATCCTTCATTGATTTCCTGCCCTTTCTTGCACATGTTTTTTTTACTAATAATAGACGTAGCCACGCGGTGCTGAACAACAAATTCGTCAATACCTTCTTCACCTTGACGAATGCGACAATGGAATCATCTAGTGCGCCCATCGCCCAAGGCGAGACGCTCCCGGTTGCAGTGGAGCCGAGACGCCGGAGGCGACGTCACATGCTCATATCCCCGCAGCCTGGGTCCCTCTACGATATAATGCACGACCACGCTGGTCTTCAGCTTCATGTGCGCCCGCTCGGATGGACGGACCTTCATGCGAAGCTGCTCGGTTGCCGCTTCGTACAGCTCCCTCCTCATGATACCCCAACACCTCCTTCATCTTTATCTTCATCTTCACCCTCCTTCTCTTCATCACCTTCTTTGTCCCCTCCTCAAACGCCGCCGGCTGTAAGCTCGATCGGCAAGACACTCGATCTACTCATGTCCCCTGACAAGGCCGAGCCGCCTAAGACCCGCGCTCTGCGCCACTTACTCGCCGAGTTCTATCCGAAGACCCTGTTGTACCCTCTAGAACAAATGAGCATGGTCCTTCGCGTTGGTTCCCGCTGCTATGCTCAAGCTGTCCGTTGTCAGCTGCTGTTCAGTCCCATATATCCAAACAACAACTTGGCGTCCTTTGATTCAACTACTACTACCTGGGCCTCAGCTTCGAACACTGCAAGCACCATCATCGAACCGTCAATGATGGCGTATGTGAGCCGCAGTCGTCTGGATCACAACAGAAGAACATGCTTTAACGTTCTGGGCGGGCCAAAGGGAACTTTCAACGAGCCGGTTCATCGGCTGCAGGTTCTCCGTATCAAACATATATTACCAAAAGACCCAAATGAGGATTCCTACTTCCTCGCTGTCATGCTAGCCATGGCGCAACAATCAGTCTATCCTGATGTCAGGAGTAATGCTGGATTTGTACCTCGAGATGTCAAGGTCCACCTGTTGACGATTGCTGAAGACGAAAATGTCTTCATCGTTTATACCGCAACAGTACCTTCAGCGGTCCTGTCGATGTTTCATGATCCCAGCAAGTCGCCAAAGGGCAATTCCGAGATCAAAGTCGAGTATACTCAAGTTCCGGCTTGGCCAGTCCTCGGACTGAAAGAGCGCTTAGCTAAGGCTCTTAGCTCAGAGATTGTGGGTGATTCTGATCCCACCATCATGGACACCTCCGAGGATGACGCGGTCGAGACCAAGCAGCCAACCACAATATCCGACCCCCCATCACCCTGTAAATCCAACTCAAATAAGCGGAAAAGAGGGGTTTTCTCCGAAGTCTTGAACACGAGCTTCTCTGAAGATCGCGAGCCCGATCGCCCCAAAGGCACAACTGACAAAAAGCGGCGGATACAGAAAAGAGACCAGCGTTGATAAGTCAATGTTCAGTTTCGATTAGCATGCAGTAAAGATTCGTTAATAGCCAGGCGTTTATGATGGGGGTGCGTGGGGTACTGGTTGCATTGGTGCATGAGGGATGGTTCCATACCGCGTGGTGCAGAAAACGGTTGGTTGTGTCTTGGGCGTTTACGAATTTGCAAAACTTTGCGCTAGAGGGCTGGGGGATATGATTGCCGATTTGGCGGCACACGGCTTATGACATGCGGTTATACGACTTCTTTGGTGGCATTAAAATGAGATAAGACAAACTAGAGGGTGGGTTGTTTCCGGTTTGCACAGAGTATATATGGGCACGTTCGTGGGCGTTTTTAGGGAGAGTCCCTCCGACTCGCAAGGGTCATTGCATTCTATTTCGCTTCTACCTTGCGTTTAATGGATCTCACGGGGACATTCAAACAGACCTAATTGTAATTTCACCTTTGATGCTAGTATGTCATAATGGATCTGGAGATCTATCTCATCGAGATGCAAAACAGATCTGATTCCTTGTTGACTTCCAAACTTGGTAATTGGTGATGAAAGGCGGGCATCCGATTGGGCCAGTGTATTTAATCTCCGAGCCTTCTTATTCCGAACCGAGTCGCTCTAGAAGAAGAGTGGACGGCTAAGGATTGCACTATTGTCCCCAGAGAGGGATGGAGAGCAAGAAGAGGAAGCATGAGAGCACGTCTGAGATTGTATAATTAGAGGTATATTAATAACCATATTTATTCTAAAGATTAGACGCCTCATGATGGCTCCCGAGTACGAATACGATTCGGTGGATTTACGTGATAACTGCTATGACCCCGCGTGCACCTGTGGTTATCGATCGCTTCACCGCTCTAGCATATATCATACTCTTTGCTGTAGTTTTCTGAAGATTAATCATGGGTTGGTCAATTGTGAATGTCTTCGTTGGTGACCAGTGTTCTGTCGCTAACCTAACTTCATAAGAGAGTCAACTTTTCAAACTCTCACCTGCCACTTTCTTCGAGGCCTACACTGCTTTATGTTGGAACGGCTGACCTTATAGTCATAATCAGGCAGAGAAGCTCTTTTCAGTATATTTAACCTCATAATTACCATTAGTGCACACTCATTCCACTACCAAAATGGCTCTTAATACCATCGTTGAGGCGGCAAGAACCGCTTTGCTGCTGCTTGGGTTATACGTACGGTTCACATCCAACTCACGAGACAACTACCTACTAACACATGAAAGTATTTTATGGTAATCATCTACCGCATATTGTTTCATCCCCTGAGGAGTTACCCGGGCCCATTCGGTGCGAAGATAACTAATGGGTATGGCGGCTTCTATGCGCTCTCGAAGCGTCTTCACCTGGCTACATTTCGAGATCACGAAAAATACGGGAATGTTATGAGATACGGCCCCAATCGGCTGGTTTTCAACTCAGCTCAAGCTTTGCAAGGTGAGCACCACAAGTTATCATCGCCGGTTTAGGACCCATCACCAACGTCGTAGATATATACAACAACGAGAGAACCACCAAGTCCCACGTCTACTCGCTCACGGTTAAGGGAGACGGAGGCGATACTATCTTCAATGCGGTGGACAGGCGGAGACATGCCTTAAAGCGGAGAATAGTTGGCCGAGCCGTAACGGATCGAGCTATGCGTAACTTTGAGCCTGTTATGAATCATCAAATCGACGTGTTTCTTAAGACACTGTACAAGTCATCTCAAGCCTCAGCGGCCGTCAACATGACGCAAAGCTGCAGGCGGCTAGGCTTCGACATCGTCGGTCACCTTGCCTTTGGCTTTGCTCTCAACACGCAAACGAGCCCGAAGTATCGCTTCATGATCGATGGCGTAACTGTGGGTAACTACCGGGCCAACTGCTTCATGCAGCTCCCGTTTCTAAAGAATCGGGTGCTTGACTCTGTGGTACATGCCCTATTTAGTTCCCGCCGATCGGGGTATCATGGGGCGTTGGAACAGTGGATTAGCACCCGTCTGAGCCTGGATAAGCATTCGAAACCCGATCCGTATTCCTTCGTTGTGGATCATATCAAGTCAGACAGTCCCGAAGGCATGACGCTCAATGAGCTATTGTCAGAGGCTCTAGTTTTCTTTCCAGCAGGTCAGCACTCATACCGTCTATCTATGGCAGCTCTCGGTGTATATACTGATAATGAGAACAGGGGGCGACACTATATCAACCGCTCTGAGTGCGCTCTTTTTCTACCTATCGCAGAATCCAGAAGCCTACCGAAAACTCTCTGACGAAGTCCGCAAAACATTCACGGACGGCATAGATATCAAAGGAGGACCGGGACTTGCATTCTGCCGGTACTTACGTGCATGTATTGACGAAAGCCTACGGATGTCCCCGCCCGTATCAGGGACACTATGGCGTGAGCTGGCGGAAGGCGAAGACAGAAAGGGGGCCTTAGTAGTCGACGGCCACCTCATCTCACATGGAACCCAAGTTGGCGTGAACATATACTCACTTCACCACAACGAAGACTATTTCCCGGAGCCCTTCACATTCCGTCCCGAACGCTGGCTCGTTGAAAACAACGACGAGCTGCGGACAATGCACAGCGCGTTTACGGCTTTTTCAATCGGCTCGAGGGGCTGTGCTGGGAAGCCCATGGCGTATTTGGAAGCCAGCTTGGTAGTGGCCAAGACAATATGGTACTTTGATTTTGATGTCGCACCAGGGGAAGTGACAGGCGGTGGCATACCCGGCAGAAAAGACGGGAGAGAGCGCCCTGGGGAATTCCAGCTGCGCGATGTCTTCAGTGCAGCTCATGACGGGCCTCACTTGGTGTTTCGGCCGCGGGGCGATAGTTGCAAGATTTTTGAAATAGAGAAATAGAACGGAAGCATATATAGTCAGACGATATTATAGAAAGCCTTGATGACTCTGATGCTGCCAGAGCCGAGTGAAATTCACATATAGTCCCTTGCTGCTCATAGAGCCCTAGACAACTTCGGATGGTCATTAGAAACAAGGAGAAGGAGATTACACATAAACCGATGTATGACTGCTAGACCAATGACCGAAGAAACCAAAGTGGCACAATATAGATTAATGAACTGCGACTATATAAAACGATCAGTAATTCTGGACTAATAATGTAGGTACCCGGAAACTCTATTCCCATATTCAAAAGTTTACAATTTTCCGATAGACAAACCAGCGAAGCGACAGCTCTAATACAATAAGTCATAGTACGAAGTATATATAACAGAGATAGTAAGTCACAACATTCATTTTTATCCACACGATAAAAAAGATGACCATCCCATCTCACCTTTCGGTAAACACTAAGATACCGACAGTCAGTAATATGAGCTTTGAGAACTGTTGGGATGACTTATGATGCCGCACCCCTCCTTTCCTTGGCATTTAAGAAAATACCAACATGTGAGTCTACTGAAAACAAGCGCAATGTTATAAGCAGAAGAATATAGATCGGTATGGAGGTATATGTAGAGTCCACGCTGTGACATCACTAGAACATAGATGAGTCTCTATTGGTGGTTCAATGTCTGGTACGTAACACAATCACATCTATGTGGCGTAGAAAATCTATGATATACCAATCTAACATAGCCGTATAAATTCGGACGCTGCGTTCTGGACCTGGTATTCTTTACGACTACGATCACCATACCTACCTGAGTGAATTCTCATTGGATACGCTACCTCTACTACTGAGAATAAGGCTGTCGATACCCGTGGTGTCGGAAGCGAATCAGAGATCAGAGAATGCACCAAGACCCAAACTGAATCTTACCAACCAATTCGGATATCCTCGGAGTTGCACATGTAGTGTAGTCCTCCTAATGAAATCTTTCCACAAAGAGTTAAAAGCTGAGACCGGAAGTTTTGCACTGAACTACTGTATGTCACCGATATCTTGCGCGAAATTAATGATTTCATCAGGAGTGTAGAGCGGTCTCCGGAAGGATAGAAATACATCCCACCATCTCTTGAATAAGGAACGCCACAGTAAGCGACGAGTTACACATGAGTTTGGTTTTGACATAAACGATTTTGTAATCTCCAAGGTGACACCCCGCCTCTGTGTGGGATGGATGCTTCAAAAAAGAAACGACTGAGAACCCAAGCACCCTTGCGCTGTGTCGTCATACGTTGACACATCAATGCCTTCTTCCTCTGTGCACACGCAGGTATTATATGAAGTGAGTTAGATTAGTATAGCGCACTTTTAGTACTATATGCAGTGCAATTTCCGTGGCTGTCCTTTGGCCCAGATTTCATTACTTTTATCACCGTATAAGACTATTCTACCCTATTGGTAGTTGTCTTTACTATCTCTGATCATAATACAACTACATCTAGCTCCTTAAGTTATAGTATTTAGTTCTTGAAAACCTGTTGCTCCTGTTTGAGAGCCACCAAAGTGCAAAATGTCCTCGTTTGGGCAGTTCTGGCATCAATTCGAGAGCATCGTTGGCGTGTTGAGAGGCAACCCAACATCAGCTCTATCTGCAGCCCTCATCATTGGAGCTATTTTCCTTCTACTGCTTCTGACCCCTGATCAGCCCACGATTCCAGGGGCACCTGTTCACGGTCGTCGTTGGAGTTGGGAGCCAACGTTTTGGCTCCAATCTCGCTTCACTTTCGGTGCTTCTGAGATCATCAGAAGCGGATACGCAAAGGTAAGAGTAAATCAGTTCGTGTAGTCAGAAAACTTGTGTTGTCACCCGCTGATTGCAAATAGTATAAAGACCGTCCTTTCGTGGTAAAACGTTTCGATGCCAGCTTCAACGTGTTGCCGATGAGGCATCTTGACGAGTTGAGGCTCGTTCCGGAGACTAAGCTTACCCAGGCACAAGTCCTAGTATGTATCACAAGTCCTTGAAATCTCGCCGGCTCACATGCCTGCAATCTGCAGAATATCGGCCATAAATGGACAGATGTAACTGTCGTGAATGAATCGCGCCTCCACATTCGGACCGTCC
This sequence comes from Xylaria arbuscula, assembly GCA_022385695.1. Taxonomy (NCBI): domain Eukaryota; kingdom Fungi; phylum Ascomycota; class Sordariomycetes; order Xylariales; family Xylariaceae; genus Xylaria; species Xylaria arbuscula. Next base: position 1,316,563 of record MU279345.1, read on the forward strand.
AAGGCACGTTCATTGCAGACCTTCCGAAGTATCTAGATTTGGCCAAGGGTGAATTGGACTATGCTTGGGGGTTACATATGCCCAACACGAGAGGTACGTGAAACAGCGACATAAACTAACTACGCGAACCGAAGAGGTCTAACTAGGGACCCTAGTGTGGGGTGAAATCTGTATTACCGAAGCGATCCAAATGCTAGTGGCTAGGATGTCGGGCAAAGTTCTCGTGGGACATCCCGCATGCCGAGATGAACAGTGGTTGAAATTATCAGTCAACTATACTATGGATATTTTCAAGACTGCATTGACGGTTCGTCTCTTTCCTGCCTGGACCCATCCAATCGTTGCGCAATTCATACCCGCTCGCTACCGCATTACACAACATCTGAAGACTGCACGCCATGTCCTCGAACCCCTAATAGACAAGTATGCCGATGCTACCAGAAGGAGAAAAGTAGGAGACAATGTGGATGAAGAAGAAACCCTGTTGACTTGGATGCTGGACCACGGAACCGAGGAAGAGAACAGGATCGACAAGTTGGTCAAGCGTGAAGCCATCCTCACATTGGCCAGCACCCATACAACTACGTTGGCACTTGTGTGTCCCATAATTGATCTGTGCACTCATCCTGAATGGATTCCGATCCTACGAGAAGAGGTTGAAGAAGTTACCAGAGAGCTGGGTCCTATTGGCTCAAACCCAGATATCAATTTGAAACAGTGGCTTCAGAGACTGGAGAAGATGGATAGTTTGTTCATCGAGAGCCACAGACTCAATCCAACCATCCTGCGTACGTACACCCCAGAAATTATATGGTCTTTATAATTGACAGTGATCCTCATGATGGTAAAAGTTGTGCCCCAGAGAGTCGCATTAGAGCCTCTAACGCTGAAAGACGGGACTCATATACCTAAGGGGTCAATAATTTGCTGGGCAGGCGCTGACCACATGAATGACCCATCAATCATGCCGAATCCAGAGGTATTCGATCCCTTGAGGAGCTACAACAAGCGTCATTCATCACCAGATCAGATGAAGAAGCACATGGCCGGACAACCTAGTCCCGATAGTTTGCTCTTCGGATACGGGAGATTGGCTTGTCCGGGACGTCACTATGGTGTGAACGTGGTCAAGATGATACTGGCGAGACTGATCATCGAGTACGACTTTAAGTTCCCAGATGGTATTACTTCTTCTCCGAAGAAGTTGTTTGCTGACGAGATTCTGTTCGCGGACCCAAACATGAAGATTTCGATAAGGCTACGTCAGAAGGGGGGTGAATAGCAGGGGAACTCTGTCTAAGGATGGTTTTCTGATCGAGTACCTGGGAGTGTGATCATTTCAAGCTAATTTCTGTCGCAGAGCAGGATTTCGCGAAGGAATAGAGGGCGGGATGCACCGCCTTGATGACGATGATGAGGAGTTCGGTGTTGAGTTTAGTACGTAGGACGTGGATTTTAATGGCGGGTAAATGGTTAATAGCAGTAAATATTAGAGATATATTTACTTGAAATCTTGGCTTATAAGTGACAATGTCCTGGTATAATTCCTGTCGAATTGATGGGTGTGATTACCTCGCGATGAAAAGCGAATACTCTAGGTATGCTGAGGAGCATTTGGAAACTCGAGCCGAGAGATCATCATGTGGTCCACGACTGGGCACAGTTCGTAAAACACCTTGTGAGTGCATCACCGGCGATACTATACAGATGAAGCTGGGATTGTGATGCATCATTTAGTGGAATGAACTGAAGACATACGGTATAGGTAAAAACAGTTATATTCTATACTACTCTCAAGTTTGCAAATGTGCGCATGTAATCTGACATACCCGTGAAGCTTACGTGTGCGAGAGGGCGGGGTGTTAGTAAATGGTGAAGTTACATAAGCTGACTCATGTATTAAAGGTCCTAATGTAGGCATTTAAGGAGGACATGGTAACTTATAGGAAACTTCGCCCATATCACAAAAGTTCTGGAGTGTCAGAGTATGTTGCGATAACTTATACGTTGTTTATTGTGAAGCCATCTTCAAGTGGACGAGCAATGACTCAATCCACGCGACTCGACCGGTCGCACGACCTAGACTAGGCCGATCAATGATGCAGCGAAGGGCATGTCCCTTCCATTGATGGTTTTCTCAGGTATCCCATGCCGTAAATATTCCAACTCCAACTCCATGGTCATTGTCATCATAAGTGTATAAGTCTTTGTCTAAGACCATTCGGTTTATTCATGCTTGGCCATACGGTCAATACCCCTCTTGATGCGTCGGTCGACGTTCTGTGCCATCTTCTCAAGCGGCACCCTGCTCTCAATCCTCTTGACAGTGCGCGCGACGCGGGGCTCGGCTCGCAGTGCTAAGCGCTCAGCAGGGGCGGCGACACGGGAGATATTTCGTTCCCAGCGAGGGGCCCAGCGAGCTGTCTGTGAGGCGATGCGTTCCTCGGCGCCCGGGAGCATCATGTAGAATGGGGCAAAAGTTACAACTCCGGCCATGCCAAAGATGGCGGTCTCGCTGCCTCGTGCGGCGGGGATTCGGATAGGCATGTTGATGATTGTGGTTTGTTGTGGTTTGTTGTGGTTTGTTAGAGTGGAGATTTGTCTGAGGGGATCGGTGTTAGTGGAATTGATCTGGGGTACTAAAGAGATGAGGAGCTGTCTTACCTGACTCACTAAAGAGCCTTGGGGGTTATTGTTATAACAAAGAAGATTCCTTCATCCGACAACTTCGACGTGAAGTAGTTGGTGTGATATGAATTGGGTGTTGGTTAGATGCTTGCGAAACAAAGAAGGGAAGAATGCAGGATATGGGAGAGACTCGGGCTTTAAACCAGGTGAGACGAATGGAGGCCTGCCCGCAACACCGCTACCACCACTCCAATGTGACGAGGACATCGCCCCCTTCTTGTCTACCTGTTTACATGTACTGTGTATACCTAACAGGTATGTACTCTTTACACAATCACGGCTATATGTCACAGCGAACTCGTCGAATTGGGTACTAAGTACTGAATAGGGCATGAGGTTACAGCCATCCGAGCCAGGGTTAGCAAAGCAAAGCGGCGGGGTAACCCAATCACAGCGAATTATCATGTTACATGACAAGGACCGGTGGCCAATCATACGACCCCAAGTCGAGCGACTGTCAGCTCATTGCTGCGCCCATCGACCGCTTGACCAGGATACTGCAGAGGCCATTGCGAGTGTTCAGTCGGGATGCTGGTCGACTATGACGATTCCGTGCGGTCTGGCGCGAATGTTATTGAGTCGCTACGACGCAACCCTGTCCATCAGCGTTTGCACTACTGTATGGCATGATGGGATTCATACCACTTCACACACCACCATCGCTCCCCCCCTAAAGTAAGTCGGAGAAATGGCACACACTGGGTATTTCTGACCAATCGTTCATCATCTATGCCTGCACACTCGAATGCGGCTCTGCGAAAATGCAGTCCAAGCGTTATTTCAGGGGTTTCTCAATTATATGTTTACTTGTATGATCCAACATCATCGACGTTGTCGTCTTTATAACTGTTGTTGTTGTTCTTAAAAAGGAGTCGAACTGCACTAAGGCATCCCATGTGGGCGACGTGCTGATCCAGACTCGGGGCGCTGCGCTAACCCCCTAACTTCCCCGCTTCCCCAGACAAAGCCCGACAGCAATAGCGGCAAGAGTGGGCTTTCCGTCGACGCACTGTGAGAGCCTAAACTCTACTGAGGCCGCTATTCTGTGCTAGCTTAGTGTCCTCCCGTTTAGTGATCCACCTCCCCCGGATTTAACTCTTGTGGGGCTCTTTCAGCGACCTTACTAGGTATGTACCTACTGCGTAGGTATGCTCCATCCCCTAAGTTCTGACGGGTAACTGTTGATCACTGCCAGCATAGAGGGTTCGTATCACCTGCACTGACATGGCTTGCTATTCCTACAATCCACAGCCATACACTCCATTACACAAGAAGTATGTGTACACAAGCGAGTTCACCCCAACCTGGTGGCCACAATTTGGAATACAGTTTGGCACCCTGACTCCCATAGCTGTATTGACTCTGGGAGAGACATGATCCAATGGACATCCCAGAAAAGAAAGACGTTGGGCTAGTTGACGCTATGAGGAAGGTTTTGTAACTAATTTCCAGTTGAACTTAAATTATTGAAAACTAGGAGATACGATTCCATCGTGTGGTTGAACAACATGGTCAGATGATTCTTCTCCATGACGCCGAGTCAACAGGAGACAAGGGCCGTGGGATCCGACCGTAAAACCCTGGCAGCGTACGAACCATATAAGTAAGCGAAAGCATGTGAGAGGGCGGGCACGCGACCAGAACTCCAGCCATTTCCCTTTCTAACACAATCCAGCTCAATGATGCCAGAGACATCGACCTTCAATAAAAAGAGAAAGTGGTCACGATTTATTTACACAGCTAGTTCAAGACTCTATTTAATCGATCTTTCCTTTGGACGTTATTGTATTTCTATAATACCAAAATGTTGGTGGATGGTGTATGATGCTGGCTCGGTAGGATTACGAGTTGTTGTGCCGTTAAGCGGTGAGGTAGGCAGTGGAGGTTAAGTGTGAATCCAATATAGCGCTTTATCCTGTCGCAGGCTGACGGATTCTTCACTAAACAGGAATAGGACAGGGGGCGTCTCAATCCCAATCTTATCATTGCATCACTGTCTTCGGTACATTACCTATCAGGTAAGCACCTATTCGCTGTGGGCTTGTTAATATTTGATGCAATATTATTTTATTTTAAAGGGATCGGAAATTGCTCTCTTATAAAACCTAAATAGCTTTCTTTGAGATTTAAAAGAGCGATGATGCCCGACATTGTTAGTAACACTTGCGTGCAGCTCTTAGGGCTTCGTGGCAACGAATCGGTTAGATACCCCTCACCTATTCCCCTGTACACATGACAGGATTAATAGGATAAATGGTCTTACCCGTTTGAGTCAACCGAGTCTCGACCATAAACATTTCCTTGTTAGGGAATTCGCCACCGTAGGTCATGGCGGGGAATAGACCTTGTACTCGCCTGGAGACGGGCATATCCATATTGGTAGAGGGATAAATATTCACGTATTTGTACATATACGCCTTTACGTGAATGCACGCATCTCATATGGTGCCCAACTACCTCTCGTGATAAAATACATTTAAACCAGGGCCACGTTATTTGAAACAATGGTGTTTAATTGAACAAGTATAATATGGATATGTGCAATCAACGTGGGAACTTCTCCAAGAGTATTTGCAGCCATTAAGTGCCTAAGTAGACTCTTAGCCACGACTTCCCCCTGATCACATGTCTTTGCGTCCGCGCAGATGAGGAGCCCAGCAATTTTTGATGATGTGTTATATGAAATAGATGTCCGTGAGCCAAATATACAACAAGAAACCCGATCCCCCTCATGGTAGGTTTCATATCAATTGTAAGATTATTGATATTGCATACAAATGTTGAAGAGTTAGTATGTGAGCCTCCAGGAGTAGAGGTTTCGGGATCTAAAAGTGGAGTCCATTACACTACCTGTGACCCACAGGACCGGTTTCCCCATGTGACCCTCACCGTATAATATCTGGACAAGATCATTGATATAAGTCGTTGTAGGCTTTATCTGATATTAAGCTAGTAAAGAAGGAAATAACATCTGATAATGTAAAAAACTACCTATATCTCCATTCGAGGTCTTCATAACATGGACCGAGGGAGACAGAGGGCAGCTTATTCGCTACCGGCAGAAGAGAATGGCTGTGGCGCTAGGTGTAGCGGCAAAACGGAGCAAAACGGTCTAATGCAACCTAAAACTAGAAGTTACGGTTGCACTACAGTAATTTAATACGGGCCAAAGCTTGTGACAAGGGCTCTTATAGTGTCAGGATTGGTAGTTCCAGAGTGAATAGAGCCTTGAAGCAGTCACATAGCAGGTGGGTGGTAGAGGGTCAATAGTCATAGGGTAGGTGAAGTTGGTTAATTGGCCCCTGGCCTTCCAATATCTAAGGGGGGGAAACCCCCCTTATATATACGTAAGGCCACTATATCTACTATGGTGACTAATACACCTGACAGAATACCCCCTTTTGCTGTGCTTCGTCCCCGAAGTACTAAAGCTACGGCTAAAATGAAGCTATCGCCAACCTCGCTGTCGCTATTGGTACGCTGCTGGGTAGCCGGTACTTCGAAATAGCTTTAAAATAACCTTACAAACCGGTTTTTTTAGGTGTGTTTGTTTTGTTTGGTGTTTGGGCTGTTGGTTTTTGTCTTTAGTGTTTGTTTTGTTGTTGTTTTTGGCTTGTTCGGCCTTTCAGTCCTCCTTCGGCTACCAAGCCACTACGTGACTTGCCAGCTTTAGTCGTCTTTTCGGCCTCCAAGCCTTACGCTTCTCTTTAAATAGCTGCGTCCTTGCAGCTTAAACGTTACGCTAGCCTTATTCGTACGTATTAGCAGCCCTGCTGCTTTTCTCAATGCCTTTTAAGCCTAGCTTACACTGTTAACCGCCACACAAGCAATTTAAAAAGGTTGCAGTTGGCTACCTGCTTGCCCAATAAAACGCTATATCGTACATATTTCCAAGGCAAGCAGGTAGGCAAAAAATATTGTCACTACCTCTTTTACTTAGTAAGCCAGCATTACTCTTCTTAACAAGGTGCTGCTACATTACCTCTTTAGGTAACAGGCATTCCCCCGTATCTTGTTCGCAGCTAAATAGCTGCATTCTAGCTTAAACGCTAATTTAAACAACCTCACTTATATAAAATAAGTCAACACTTATAAAACAGCTTTGCAGCTTAGTTACTAAAGCCTAGGCGCCACTTTCACTCACAAGTGCTACCGTAAGGCTTTTAGCTACCTAGGTGCAAAACTTCTGTTAAGCAGGCATTTTATTTCGTAGGCTATTAGCACTTTACTAGCTAAACTTTCTTATATAGCGCTTACACAACTCTCATATAAATAAAGCAGCTAAGCTGCTAAGTTGCTGCCTTTTTGCCGCTAATAGCTAGCGCAATCCTTTAATTTTCCAAAAATTGCGTATTGTATAGTTAAAAGGTTGAAGTCTAAAAGTTAAAGGTCGTAAAAGGTGCTTTGCAACTTGCAGGTAGAGTTCAGAATATAGCTTTGGAAAAAGCTTCAAACTAAAGAAACGCTGTTAACGTAGGTTACCTGGCTATATAACTGTAACAAGGTTCTAAACGGTCTAGAACTGGTTGAGGGGCTGGTATGTTAGGATTGGTAGTTCCAGAGTGAATAAAGCTTTAAAGCAGTTACATTGCAGGTGGGTGGTAGAGGGTCAATAGCTATAGGGTAGGTGAAGTTGGTCAATTGGCCCCTGGCCTTCCAATATCTAAGGGGGGGAAACCCCCCCTATATATACGTAAGGCCACTATATCCACTATGGTGACTAATACACCTGACATATAGAGGGCTTGGAACTTAGTCATATTAATATATTCAACATATAATAATCTACTAGGGGTCTCAAGGGCCATGGTTCTTTCCCTTCCTTCGTCGGGGGAGTTGCCCTCTAGTTATACACGAATGATGCCCCAATATTCTGTTGGTTTGCTGTAGTTCCGTCTGTTGGTTGTAGACCTGCATATGCCTGTTGGCCTTCTGACTGCGTTATCTCCAATCATTCTGTTGTTGGCTGTGTTGTTCTGTAATTGGTTAGCGTGGCGGCTGAGTTATCCGTATGACAAAGCTGCTCACCTCAAGGCGTACGCTTAACAGTACCATAGTCAAAGATCCATATACGACTAGATCGCAATACCTAGATCCAACATCTGCTGCCTCTACATACAAAACCTCGAAATAATAGCTAGCTCGGATCTAGCGGATGACTTGGTCTAGGGATAGGTTGTCACCCTCATGTGAGTGCCCAAGTCGGCAGTACATGGTCACAAGTTTCCGATTACCTGCCAAGGATTTGGATCAGGCGTTCGGGGCCAGTTATTGCGGCAAGAGTGTCCTTATGCAGCAACAGCGGACTTGGTCTGTTGCACTGCATATATAAAGCCCTTCTAGGCCTTAGTGAAGATCTTGGCTAGTAATAGTTTGCTGTTAGGTATAATGCTATACGGCTTTGTGCGGATCCAGCCGTTAGAAGTCCTGATATTTTGGCCTTTCCTTCTGGTTCTTGGATAGCCGTGACAAACATTGGTTCAAAGGAGGCGCGACAGCGGTTATATACGGTATCGAGAGGCGCGAAGGCTAGCTAGTGTGGTCTGACAACTGCTTCGTTAGGGGAGCATTATAACAAGACCACCACCGAAAGCAGCGCACTCACCCGGTGTAGGCATGTGGACGCCTTATACAAACCCTCTGGCTCTCTTGCAGCTAGACGTATTGTAGCCCATAGGCCATATTTGTATTCTGACGTCCTGATCGGTTTTATAACCTTAACCCATACTTGCGGCAAAATAATCTTACCGTTCGGTCTTATCAAATCGTAATGGCCATGTTGTACATAAGGCCTAATAGTGTCCACGTGCAGAAAAACACCTTCAGCCATTAACATATTGGCTTGCTTATTTCAAATATGTGGTATTATATTAGGAAGGTAAATGGTAGAAAACTACGATAGTTGTAGTTACTGGTCTAGGTAGTATCCGTATCGAATACGTAACGCACATTGGTGGATCCGTAGGACTCAGTTAGCACATCGATAACCGGATATGGGAAAGGTCACATGTAACTAGCACGCAACACGCTCGCCTGTAGAAATCTCTACATATTGTGTTAGACAACTCAGTATTGCAGACGTAAAGATAAGCATGCACCTGGTGGAGTCTTAAGCGGTGAGCAGGCTGTGCCGCAGGAAGTAAGTGTTCGAACCAAAAAAACACTTCATCTCCCCCCTTGTGTGGGTCTCCCGGAGGAGAGGGGTTGATCACAAGGGTAAACGGGAATTGCTAAACATATCGGAGTGATGCACCCGTATATTCGGATGATCTACAAGTCTAAGTTTCAAACAAGCATTCTAGGTGTCGTAAGCTCCATATATAAACGAGCAGCCCTATACGGTTGCATCTTATGTTTCTTTTATCCGTGACAGTAGGATTCTTTGCTTTCCTGGAACAGTATTTATCTGCCAACTTTTCCACGCTCCGGAATAGAAGACAGCCATATTAGATTCTCCTGGTTTGTTTTTATTCATTCGACCCTGGAGTTAACAGCTTCGACTCGTCCGAGCCGGGCCGAGAAAGGCCGAGCGTAGGTGGGCCCGACGTTCATGCACATATGCGTAGAACCAACAGTTAAAGTGCAGTAAATGTAATACAATACAGATCTCCATTATTGGCTGAAGATAAGCCTTCCAAGCCAGGGACAAAAATACTCGAACCACCCACCAAAACACCAGTGCCTACCTGAGTTCGTGTATTTTTGTCGCTCGCCTCGAGCTTTCATCTGCCCAACGGAAGTGTCACGGCGGCAATAAAGGCAGTATGGGTTGTGGCCAACTATACCTAGTATTATGGTGAAATAAGCTACTGGAGGAGAAAATGGGATGCGCGGTAGGGCTACAGACCACTATTCCTGTACGTACCTCCATTGATGGCCTGACAGCCTACCTACTGTAGCCATTCAGGCCGTCACAGGTCGCAACATTTCACCTAACCGGTAGTCATGCTTGGTAGCGGGTCCTTCCGTGCGGAGCGCATCGGGACTCCTGCTCTTGGGGAAGTGGTCCGTCAGATTCAAACGAGGAGGATGGTGTATTGAGGGTGGATAGGCTTGTGGGCCTCCCGGGGGGGAACCGTAAATAAAACTAATACATAGCTTGATGATGAATGAGATGGGGAAATCCGTCGTGCACGTTTCAAGCCCACACTACAATGAATAGCAACGAGACTGACGATGATTACCGGCAACAGATTACTCGCCGTCGCGGCGCCTGCATTTTATGTCGCGAAAAGAAAGTCCGCTGTAAGTTGAACCTCTGGAGAAGATGGCGTACTCAAAGTCTTACTGACAATTCTGCTTTGAAAGGTAATGGTCGAAGGCCGTGTTCATATTGTGAGGTTCGCTCAAGTCATTCTGTGTATAGTCCTTGATGATGTCCTGGACACTTAATTATCAAAAATGACAGAAACATGAAGCTAGCTGCTCGTATCAGCCTGCCCCTCGTAAAACACCCAACCGGGGGGGCGAGGATGCAAACCGGCAGAAAACCACCTTCACCTTAAACCCCGAGTTGAGCACGGGATGGGGGAAGCGGCTTCGTCATGAAGATCTTGAATCCACGCATGAACCTGGTAAAATTTGGGAGGGAAGCTGGCCCACCGATCCCGGAGCTTCGGAATTTCAAAATGATTTGAACATGATGGACTTGGTCTTTGAATGGTCCCCAAGACACGCCTTACTGACTTCTCCTGTACAAGACCCTTCAAGGCCAACAACCTCGTGTGACAACAATGATCTGGAGTGGTTGACACAACATCCAACAACAGGTAATACATATTTGCCTTGGACGCGATTTTGGGACGCCCAAAAAGGCCAGCTGACCAGAATTCTGTTTCAGGTGACCTCTCTGAAAAGCCTACATTAGACGAAGGATTCACCGAGTTAAATAATAACTCGACAGTTGTTTCACCCAGTTATTTGTTCGACCTACCAACACAGGAAGGCTCCGTATCGGGAGAACATCTGGCTCCGGAATCAGGATATCCGAGGAAAACGACCAGGCGAAAATTAGCCACCGGTCAATCTCCCACCGGGGCGAGACATCAAAGAAGTCGTAGCTCCTTGCTCTCAACGGCAAAACTCGATATCTTGTCATCATACAATCCATACGTGTCGACGCTAATCCCGGGCTCGCGAAAGGTGGAGGGCCACGTTGGCAACTTGAAGTCGAGCATCGTGCAACGCATCGTCACCAGACTCCTCTCCAGGGACTATCTGGTTGGATTACCCCTATCATGGACTGATGGCCCTGCCAACGAATCGGGCCAAGAAATACCCAATACTATTGGTGATATGTCGGCAGCTCTTATGACGCAAATGATTGGCCGTATGTTTAAGACTCCCGTCACTCCCAACCCATTCAAAACTATCATTGCTCACGTCACTCTCCACTAGTATGCTTTGATGACCCTTGGGGGTTAGTTGAGTTCCATATCATCATCCCATCCTGGTCTGCTCTGCAGCAGCTAAAGCTAATACGATTCATGGGGGTGTCTCAAGTGTCACCCTCTTTTTGCACAAGTCTGACACTTATAAGCTTGTACAAAAGCACAAATCCGATCTCACTGCGAGCGAAGAGGACGAGTTTGACGTGATCGACACATTTCTTCTTGGCATTCTGGTTGCTTGGGGAGCTGCCGTGAACGCAAACGAGAACCCCGCCTTGGCATATGCCTTGAGCATGCGAGTGATTGACATATATCATACTGTTCTATCCGTGCCCCACTCAATAAGCAAGTTTCTGGTAGGTCTCGTTGATAATTCAAGTGACAAGTTGAGAAAGGGTGGCTTCTGACAATCTTTTGCTAGGCTCTCGTCTGCATGGTATATTTTTCATTCTTCCTCTGTTCCCCTGAAAGTCTGAAAGTCTGAAAGTTTAGTTGCTCGAAACTCACGTCTAGACAGTCGCAATATGCCTTCAAGATCGGGCTTGCGCAATGTCCGGCCATCCTAGCCCAGGCGGTCTCACTGGTCCAGTCCTTGAACCTGCACCTCGAAGCCGGTCTTGCCTGTCTTTCGTTGGCGGGGGGGAACATGAACCAGGTGAAACGGGCCTGCTGGGTACTCTTTTGTGTGGATAAAAGCTACGCCATGCGGTGGCGGACCTTCTCAGTAAGCAAGTAGATGGATTGCCCACACCGAGATTTTGAACGAACAACTCCAGCTAATTACTGACGATCCCAAAGCTGCTACCTGGTATCGAGTATAATCATCCCCCTTTCGACTCCGATAGACATATGAATCAGGCACTGGACGACTACGACAACGATTGGCTATCGATATGGTGTAGCTATGCCAAGATTTGCAACCGCATCAGCTCTGTCTATCTTTCGACGACGGGCAGAGAACCCCTAGACGATCTTCAAGGAACCGCAATAACAACAACATCAACGACAGAGAACCATGAACAGACGATCCAGAGGTTACTAATGGATCTCAAAACCTTTTATGCCTCCATCCCCAGCGAGGCCCAAGTCCCGTCCCTCGCCAAGCCTCCCACCGGCCGATTGTCGCAGCGCCACTGGACCATCAGTCTCGCGTACGGATACCACGAAGCCGTGTTGGCCGTCCTCGGCCTCCTCGACAAACGACCGTTCTCGCCATCGCTGCGCCTCCCCTGTTTGGCCACGTCGTCGGACACGGGCACCCAGCCACCGGCCATGATCGTGCACGAATCCAGCAGGAGGGTCCTGCAATTGACTCATCACATCATGGATATCAAGGATAATCGGTGGGTTTTGGTTTTTACGTTTTTGTACTATATGAACAAACCCGCATTCATTCAAAGCTTAGTTACTTACTTTACACCTACCTATCAATGTAATTAATGTGATGGCCTTGCTAACCGTGTAGGACACAAAAAACAGTACCTTATTACACGTTCCCACACTAGCTCTCTGCATGCTTACCGTCGAACATGCCAAGAACCACACGACGACGACGATTTCCACCACCTCGCCTACCACGAGGGAGATCCAGACGTTGTTTGCCATGGCATATGGCCTGTTTGGAAGACTGGCGGCGATGCTTCCACACGAGGACTTCTTTGACAGTGTCACGGAGCTGTTCGCCGCTGTGGCCGATCGCTAAATCCCCAAATCCACTAAGCTAACCTACGGTCTCACGGCCCACCCTATCACGGACCACCCAAATGACGCGTTTTCTCTCAGCCACCTATTTCTTCGTCTATATAATAACTCAACAACCATTTAACTTTAGAAGCTTTTTTTCCCTTTAATTTATTTGTTTTTAATTGCTTTTTTTATAATGCCTTTAATTAATTAAAAACACTGCGCGCTTACGGCAATATATAATATTAAACTTAAAATGTTATAATAATTAATTATTAAAAAATAAACTATATTTTATAGCTATTTATATTGCTATATTAAAGGTATTTTAATTTAAAAAAAATATTAATTATTTTAAATTTTATTTATTAAATTTAAAGCTTAATTAATTTATTAAATAATTAGCTAAATTAAATTAAGCTTTATATTTATTATAATTATTTTTAAATAACGCATTTCCCACTTAAGCTGGCCACCTAATTAAACTGGCCACCTGAATTCCCATATAAAAATATACCAAAAAAGTCCGTGCATCTCGACGAAAAGTAGGGCTACAAACTAATAATTAGTATTTTTAAAATCCTTATTTAAAAAGGAATCCAATAGTATTTTTTATAAACTTGCTACTATTTTATTTAGTGCTATATTAAAAACCACGCTAAAATTTTAGCGTGGTTTTAAGTACGCTTATAAATAAAATAATAGCAAATTTATAAAAAATACCATTGGATTTATTTTTAAATAAAGATTTTAAATATATTATTTATTAATTTATAGTTTTAATATTTGTTAAAATGCATAGGCTTTTTCAATATATATTTATATAAAAAATTAAATAGCCGGTTTAATTAAATGTCCGGTTAAAGTAAAAAATACATTAATTAATTTTTTATTAAAGCTTTTTTTTTATTATATTTTTTTTTTAAGTTTTTATAATTAACCGCTTTTTTTATAATTATTATTAAAAAACTTAATTTATAAAATTAAAATATTATAAAAAATTTTATTAAGTTTAAAGTTAAATTATAAACTTTAAAAAAAATTAAGCTATTTAAAATAAACTTTAAAAATTTAATAAATATATTTAATATTTAATTTTATATTAATATTAAATTTTATAAAAATAATTAAAAAGCTATATTTTTAAGCAAATGTTTATATATTTTAAAAATAAAAACTAATATAGCAATAAATAAAACTAAAATAATTTTATAATTATTTTAATAATTATAAAATAAATTAAAAAGTAATAATTTTATAGCTTTTATATATAAATAAAAATATTTTTATTAAACAAATTAAAAAAAGCTATAAATTATATAAACAAAACTTTTTTTTTTTTTTTTAAATTTTATAAAAAATTTAAAAAGCATACTTTTAAAAGCATTAAAAAATAAATTTTAAAATTAAAATTAATATAAATATTATATATAAAAAATTAACATTTAATTATATATAAATATATATATATAAATTTCATAAATATAATTATTATTTTAAATATAAAGTAAAATTAATAGTTTAAAAAAACTAATAATTTTATAATATTATTAAAAATATATATGCTTTAATTTTTGCAAGCAAATTATTTAAAACTTTTATAATTATTCCTATTAAATTTAATTTTAAATTAAAATAGTATAATATTATTAATATAACGCATCCCCCACTTGAGCTGGACACCCAATTGAGCTGGCCACCCACGTGACATGTATAACACCGGTAATTTTATATAAGGTGCTACTTGCCCCCCTTTTGAATAACTTGACAGAAAGTGGGTCTACAAACTAATAATTTATATATTTGAAATCTTTATTTAAAGAGGAATCCAATGGTACTTTTTATAAATTCATAGCTATTTTATTTAAGGCTATATAAAAAATACGCTAAAATAATCCCTGTAAAATAAAGTTTTATAAGTGCACGCTTAGATAAAATAGCTATGAATTTATAAAAAATACGATTGGATTTCTTTTTAAATATGGATTTCAAATATACTAATTATTAGTTTGTAGACCCACTTTCCGTTAAGTTATTTAAAAAGGGGGCAAGTAGCACCCTATATAAAATTACCGGTGCTATACATGTCACGTAGGTGGCCAGCTCAATTGGGTGTCCAGCTCAAGTGGGGGATGCGTTATTTATAAACGTTAAATTAAATAAAAAAATATATATAAAAATATTACCTAGTTATAAAAAAGCATAAATAATATTATAGCTTAATAAAGCTTTATATAATTTATAAAAATTACTTTTATTTTAACAAAAAAAACTTATTTTAATATTAATAAAAATAAAATATATAATAATATTATATAAATTTTATTATTATTTATATAAAAAAATATTTATTTTTATTTATATTAATAATATTATATTAGCTTATAAAAAAAACTATAAATTAATAGCTTAAAAAGCTATAAAGTAACTTTAATAAATATATTAAATAATTAGCAAAAATAATTTATAATAATTTTTAAATATTAAAGTTATATAAAATTGTTAAAAATAATTAATATAATTATTTTAAGCTTTATATTTAAAAAAAATCTTTAAGCTAAAAATTATACTTTTTTTTTTGCTATTTATTTTTATAAATATAATTAAACTGCTTTTATATATAAAAATAACTATTAAATAAAAAATTTATTTATATTAAAAAAAAAAATTTAATTATATATATAATAGTAATTATTTAATTTAATATTATTTTTAATGCTTTAAAGCTTTTTTAATTTTTTTTAAATTTAAGCTTAAAATATTATAAAAATGCAAATTGTTTATTAAGCTATTTTAAACGCATTTAATACTATGCTTTTTAATTTTAAAATAGCAACAATTTTAAAATAATTAGCAATGCTTTTTTTGCAAACAATATATTTAATTAAAAAAGTTTACAAGCTTATATAATACAGCTATTTAACAACATAATAAAATAATAAATAAACAAATAAAATATAATAATTATATTTATTATAAAAGCTAAATTATTAATATTAATATAAATAGCTAAAAAGGTTATATTTATAAGTTATTTTATTAAAAAATTAAAAATAATTTTAATAAATTAATATATTTTTATTTAATGTAATAATTAGCAAATTATTAAGCTAATTACAAAAAAAAAACTATGTTATATATAAAATTAAAATATATTAATATATATAACTATTAGCTATAATAAAAGGTTAAAAATAAAACTTTATATATTATTTATATATTAATTAATAATATAATTGCAAATAGCTTTATAAAACCATTAAACATAGCAAAATAAAATAAATTTTTATAATAATTAAAACTTATTAAAATTTATAAATATTATAATATAAAAAAGTTAATAAAATATATAATAAAGCTTTAAAAGCTTTTAAAAATATTGTTATAAAAGGTAAATTAAGCTATTTAAAATTTATAAATTAAAATATAAAAGATTTGCAAAAAAGTTGATTTATATAAAGTTTTTTTAAAAAAATATATTAAATTTAAAAGGTTATATAATTAGCTTTATTAAAAATATAACTTATATATACATAGTTTATATAGCGCATTTAAATTTTCTTTATATATTATAATATAATATATATAAAATTAATTAATTAAAACATATTAATTAAACTTGTTTAATTTTAACAAATAGTTAGCTTAATTAAATGTTTAGCTTAAATGGAAAATATGTTATACGCTAATAAAATAATTAATTAATAAATAAAATTAAATAAAGTTATAAAAGTTAAAAATGTTATTAAAGTTATAATAACTTAATTATTAAAAAAAAAACCTAAAAAAAGCAAATATAATAAATAATTATTAAAAAAAACAAGTTTAAAATAAAAAAATAATAATTAAATAAGTGGTTTATAATAAAATAAGCCGTAAAACCTTAGGTTAGCTTAATATTTAACCTTAAGCAAACTAAAAACATAATTATATATAAAGTTTATTTAAAAAAATTAATTTATTTTATAACTATGGATTATAAATTAACCTAAGGTTATAAAAGGCTAATTTTATTATTTTCGTTAAAACATGTAAAAAAAACACTTAAGTGATAAAATTTAAAATATTAACTTAGCTATTTTATTATATTTATAATAAAACACATTATTATAATATAAAAGCAATTATAAAAGCTATTATAAATAATTTATTATAATAAAAGTTTAATATAAATTTTTTTAAAAAAATAAAAATTATATATAATTAAATTTAGTATAATTATTTAATTTAATGTTATTTTTTTATTAAAAAATATTTTTTAAAAAAGTTAACAAGGCTTTTAATAAACAAGCTATAATAATAACATATTTAAAAACAAAATCTTTAACCTTAACGCTAAACTATAAAAGTTAGTTAAACAACGCTACGTGTATGTTAAAAAAGGTTTAAATTAACGTTTTATCCGTATGGCTAACATACGGAAGGTCAAACAAAGGCTTAGGCGTTGATTTGTATACGCTAACGAGGCAGCTAACTAACAGGTGGAAATAGGCGAAGTTACAAAAGTTAAAGATGTTATTAAAGTTGCAATAGCCTAATTATCGAAGGAAACAACAGAAAACGCTGATACAATAAGTGGTTGTTGAGAAAAAACAGCTTCAAAGTGGAAAGGTAGTAAATTTGGTGGCTGGTCCGTGATAGGGCGGGCCGTGAGACCCTAGGTTACCTTTACGTAGGGCCCAATACTACACTACAGTATTATTAGTCAAGGGCCAAATAGTCTCCTAAACCAGCTATTCTCCCTCGCCTCCAGCTCCGCCGGTCTGCCCTCCTCGACGACCGCGCCCGCGTCCAGCACGAAAACACGGTCACAGCTCACGGCGATCTCGCGATGGTGGGTCACCATGACCACCGTGTATGCGGCGAACTCGTCCTTGAGCAGTTTCTCCACCCATCGCGTCGTGTCGGCGTCCGTGCTCGACGTGATCTCGTCCAGCAGGAGCAGACCCCCGTCCGAGCCGTCCGTCTCCCGCCGTTTCACGCGACGCCGCAGTACCACGCGGGCGAGACTGAAGAGCTGCTTCTGGCCCGCGCTCAGGTTCGCCTCGTTGACGGGCACGTCCAATCCACCCTTGGCTGTGACGATGGCGGCTAGGTCCAGGTCGGCCAGGACCGCCATACACTCTGCCTCGGACGCTTTCCCCCATGGGTCGAGATTCGTGCGGAAGGAAGAGCCGCTGGGCAGGAACACGGGGTCTTGGGAAGCAGAAATGATGCGCTCCCGGAGTACGGCGTGGTCGATTGTATTGAGAGGTACGTCGTCGACAAGTATTGGAGACGTCCCTGCCTCACTTCCAGGCATGGGATCGATGAGCCGTGTGAGTAGGGCGAGAACGGATGACTTGCCGCTTTACTCGGTACCACGTTAGCGAGGAGTATAGTGAAAGCTGGGGCATAAAATAATGAACTACATACCTCCCTGTCCTTCCGCAGAGGGCGATCTTTTCACCAGCCTCAATGATCAAGTCCAACCCCTTCAGGATTTGATTGGTCCCATCGTAGCTCGCCTTGACGCCTCGGAATTCCAGACGGCCCCGTGCTGGCCAGCCTCTAGCTGGAATGTCACTTAGCTCGACGTTACCCTCAAGTTCCGTTTCTTCTCCGAAACTCTTCAGTCGGCTGATTGCTCCGAGTGAAGTCTCGAGCCCCGTATAGGCGACGACGATGGTCGTGAGCGTTGTACCCAGGGTAACGAGTGTGACAAGACCAGCGCCGACACTGCCGGCGTTGGAGCGCAGCTGTGTCGCCAGCGTGACAAGTATGACAGCCACTAGAGCTACAATCACATTCATCGTGAGCATTAGCCACTGCTGTGCCATAGCTAGTAGGTACGAGGGTCGCTGCGAGTCATCTAGGAGAGCATCGTTCTTGGTCTGATAATTGCAAATCCAGCCAAAGGCACGAATCGTTGGTAAGCCCGCTACCGTATCAAGGAAATTCGTACTAGTGTGGGGGGTTACAAGTCAGCTATAGCCGGCAATGAATCGTTCAAGAACTGGGTATGGACATACTACAGTGGTGCCTTTGCCTCTAAATCCAGGAGACGCAATCGTTTCGAGGTCGGTAAGTAGACCCGCTGCACACACCAAAGAAGCGCGAAGAAGAACGGATAGCTCAGAGCTAGCCACGCGGAAGCCAGGGCAATCACAACGGCTTGACCGACAGCGTTGCTTATGGAGAAGCACATGTTGTTCATCATTCGTGGTAGCTGCGTGTCCAACATGTTCATGTCCTGACTAAAGAGGTTCAAGACCCTACCTATGTCTGTGGAGCTAAGGAAGCGCAGGCTGCTGCCCGTGATGGTATTGACGGCAGCGTGGTGTAGCTCTGTCCCCGACAGGCGCACACCATTGCGTAGGAGAAGGAGGCCAGCTGGAAATACGCAAAGAACTACTCCCGCTCCTAGAAGCGCGTAGATACCGATCCAGTAGCCGAATGAGTGCTGAGGTGAGATGTTAGTCGAGTCTTCAGACCATAGTTTTACCCAGATGGTGGGGAAGTTGTTGAAGAATCCGTTGCCGATAATTAAAAGGAAGTAAACAACAGGCAGGAGAATACCGATTGTCGAGAGCCAATGCCGGTATACATCAAGATCAACTCCTGCTTGTGCGACAACTGGTCCTTGCGGAGCCTGTTGGGACGATACCTTTTCCTGGTCATTGGTTGCGACCAGTGACGACTCCGAAATATCACCCTCAAAGTCCAGATCATCCGCTTCGATGAGGAGATCTAGAGCAGCCTCGGTGCGAATGTGTGTGTCAAACCCCTTACTCTTCTCCACCGTGGCGAAGTCGGCATGTTCTACAATGGTGCCGTCCGGGGATATGACGGCGACACTACTAGCCATGGCTAAGAAGCGCGTCGAATGCGTGCAGAGGACAACTGTCGTTCCACGTTTCCGGAGAAGTCCACTCGGGCCAAAAACATACTTGCAAACTTGTTCTTGTGTAAGGCCATCAAGTCCACTGAATACATCATCGATAATCAAAATGTCGGCGTCGAGATAGAGTGCACGTGCCAACGAGATGCGTTGTCGCTGGCCGCCACTGAGTGATATTCCCTTGGTACCGATAAGTGTGTCCTCCTTGTCAGGGAGGCTACTTAAATCCTTGACCAGCATTGTAGCTCGAATAACTTCTAAGTAGCGAAGCGGGTTGAAAGGTGAGAGTCCGACTATGTTATCCTTGATAGAAGTATTGAGCAAAAATGGCGCCTGGTCACAATAACCTATCTTGTCCGATTTCAACGCCACGCGACCTTGCATGTAAGGCACTTCTCCAAGGAGCGCCCGGCAGAGCGTCGACTTGCCCACGCCAACAGGCCCAACAACGAACGTGATTGATGACCTGGGTAAGCTCAGATTGATCTGCTGGAGGATGGTGCGATCGGTTGTCCACGAGAAAGCACCATTTTGGACTGATACAAAGTCATTGTCATTGTCATCCACATCAAGCTTTTCCATATCCGTGCTCGTTTCTGTTGCTCGTTCGAATATCCGTGGGTCTGCTCTAGGGTCTCTGATGAGAAATAGCTTGATCCTCCTAAGGCATGCGACAGCAGCGGCAAGGATGGGGACGCTCTGCAGTACCATCATCAGCGGTGCCGTAAGCAGTGCCAGGAGCGACAAGGACGTAAAAGCATGCGTCTCATCAAGGACTCGCGGCCCAAAGGCGAACGCCAAAGCGGGTGCTACAGCCGCTGGGAGCAGACTGAGGCTCGCGCTCGTGGCGGTCACTATCCGCGCTCGCTCACCAACACGAATCTCGTCTTCACGCTCGCGTTGTACAAGAGCGGCGGCCGGACGAGCCATGCCTGAGAATCGCAGATCCTTGAGAGTAGACAGAAAGGACGATGTGACACTGATGCGACTTTGCACGCTTGCCATCCAGGCGGCCTGGTAAGTGACAGCACGTCTGGACAAGTAGAACGAGTTTCCGAACCCGAGCAATACAATAATAAGCGGCGCGAGGAACGCAAGGCCTAATTGTTGATATAGCAACCATGATGCAATGGCAATCTGGATGATGCCGGCCCATACTTCATGAATCAGACGTGTCCCTGTGTATATCCGTTCGACGTCGGTACCCATCAGGGTGACCGCTGCGTTGTCTCCATCACCGACATGAGGAGCGGTGGTTACTTTGGTGTAGATGGCATTGATTAGCAACGCGCGCAAGCCCGACTGGAAGCGCTCCTGGTAGTACCAATAGAAGGCGGTGGAGACAGCAATGCCAGAATAGATGAATACTGCCGCAGCTACCATTGCAGATGAGGTATCTGAGTCCGTCTCATCCGAAGCTAAGAAACCTAACAGGCGCTGCACAAAAAAAGGCTGGGAGAGAGTGAAGGCCAGAAGGAGCAACCTGGGGAAGATAGGGAGCATCAGTGTTAAGGAACACATTTTGCCCACCCATGCTATGAGCTGCCAGGTTGAAGTTCCTGCTGGCTCATGCAACGAAGAGGATATAGTTGTGTGTTGTTGCTGTTGGGTCAGCGCTGAGATAGAAAGCGTACGATCCAACGGATAGAGATCTTTCATGACCAAGGGTGCATGATATCCCTTCCATAGCATAGGGATTAACCATGAGTACAGCCCGAGACTGAAGACGCTGTTTGCCTCCTCGGGGCTATGATCTGCGGCATTCCAGGCGATCCATGACTGGCGCGACCAGCTCTCCAGAACCAGAAAAATGAACTCAAGGACAACGACTGCAGTAAAAAGAGGAGTGAAGAGTCCATAACCTGTAACAGCATTCAAGCCAGCGTCGGAGGCGAAAGACGAGGCCCAGAGGCCAGGAAGGCGGGTGAGGTCGTATACGAAGGCGAGGAAAAGGTACGAACAGAGGGTGAGAGAAGCGCGGGCTGCCCTAAAGTGCTCAAGAGGCGACAAGACGATGAGGAGGATAGATATGCTGAAGTTGATGACGGTCGAGGCTAGCGATCGCGCGGTGCCCAGGTCCGGGTGACGAACCACGACGACGAGAAGAGCAAGACGGAGAGCGACGAAAGATACCACGCCAAGTAACTTAGCGACTACCAAGACGACCGGGCCGTATGATGTTGACTTGGGAACAACCGGACGACGGGAGAGGTGGAGTATCCGAAACACACATAGAGGTACACACACAGCTGTAGTGACGAGCGACAGCCAGTATATGAACTGGTAGAATGACGATAGGAACTCGGACGTGCTGCTGCCAGCCGCACAGTCTACAGAAAACCCAAAGGCGAGGTTTGCCATACAAGTACCACCAACATTGTTGACAGCAGCGGCCATGTTATGCGACCCTTGCTATTCGGTTGGCCACTTATATAGCAGATGTTGAATGCTGATATGATGCAATTAGTGAAAGGTAGGATGGTGGGACAACAGAAAACTATTAATAAAGCAAGCTTTATTCCGAGACTTCGGCGCAACAGTTGTCGGAGTTTGGAGTTCGGAGCTGAATAGCTAATACATTGGAACAGGTCAACAGGGGTTCTGATTGCTCATTGGAACTGTTGCAGTCCTACTTACATGGACCTAGCCCCACGTATATAAATATACACTAAGACATGTAACCTTGGTACAATGTACCAATCAATATACCTCTTGTAGGATCGGACCTGTCACTTGATTTCTTCTTTCTTCCACAACCATACGTCCCATAGCGGTGCACTCGGGATCAGTCGATGTAGCGAAGAATTACGCATCGAATAGTGCAGGTTATATAGTGGTAAATTATATAGCCGTTACGTTATTGAAGTTCCAATCCAGAGGGCTGCCGGATGTTATAGAGAAAACATCGCGAGTGTCTACTTAGGTACATATAGGCTTTTCTCCCTCTGTCTTGTCTTTGACCTGTCTATTATCAGGTACTGAGCTATCATGCCAAGGAATCTGATATTATTTATACCCCGAAGGGCGTGAGGTGCAATTCTAATGGGGCCTATGAGTACAATTCTCCTACCACAGGTACCTGGGCGTAAGAACTGAAGCAGAGCGGTGGAGACAGCCTAGTGAAAGGAACAAAATGCAATCAATGAAAACATACCTGCATCCCTGCTGCATACCTTCATTCGACTTATACCGTTCGATAGTATATATAATCATAATAGCGTTCGGAATCCTCTGATCTTCTAATTGGTAATGAGGTCAAGGTAAAAAGAGTAGTCATTTCACTGCACTGTCTAGAATAATAAAACTAGAATAATAACAGCAAAGGCAGGTAACGTTGACTATACACTAAATACAAACGGTTCAAAGCAACGCAGATCAAAACAAACCCCGGTGCCCCGTATGCTCTCTGCAAGAAATATCTATTCCCTGTACCAATTGGCTTACTATCGGGCCAAGCTCTTGTCGGGCGCTGTGCAGACCGGTAGCTGTCCCAACACCACGTCCTTGTCGTACTCCTCTTGCCAAATAGGCAAAGCTGACAGATTGAGCCGTCCTGATACCACAGTACCCAGCTCTGGATGGCGCAGTTGACCCGGTAGGTAAGGAGCATTCTCCCAGGCCCAGTCCCGAATCGCGTCGAAATTCCGACACATGTGCTTATTCGTCCAGACTGCCCACGGCTCCAGCCAGCCGTCCGCCCAGCGCTGCGGCACGAGTGTCGCGTCGGCGTGGCACTGCAGCGACAAGCGGATTGAGTCAATGCAGTGCGCTTCGTTTGCTTCAAGTATTAGCAGTCATGTCCTCCTGGGAGTGGAAACGGCAGCACTGTCGTGTAAGAGAGAGCACTTACGGATGTGAAACTCTGGGGGGATTTGTTGGTCCTCTCCCTCGCCCTCCGACGGATACAAGTGATTGTACAGGACGGTCTTCTTGCGCAGATAATTCAGACAATGCAGCTGGTGAAAGACGTCCATGCCGAAGAAGTAGCCTGAGCCGTCACGGAACGGGACAGATGACTGGTCCATCGCGTCGACCTTCTCTTGTGGTATCTTGAGCCATCCGACTGTATATTTCCACGCAGTCAATTAGCTACCACATCATGAAAAAGTAGGTGCATAGATTGGCAACTGACGACCGGCTCTCATCGTGATGTTCATCCATGCGTCATCAGCCACCTTGCGGTCAAATGTCGTGTACTCCGACTTTTGTCCGATTGGCAACTGAAACACCGTAAATTCCTCATCATACGGCGCGCCAGATGGTTCTGTTATTCCCTTAGCGTAGTGCCCTTTAAATTGCAGTTCGTGGATACATGTTTGGGGGGCTCACCATAGAGATCCCCTCCCCCGCTAGTGCAAGCTGCGCACTTATACCGTACGTTCGCAGTGGACCAAGTGACATTGATCAAAAGAAGGACAATGTGCACCAAGTATACAAGCGCGCGCCCATATCGAGACAGGACACGTCGCGCTCCCTTCGTCTTCAGCCTCTGTATCTCTTTGACATGGTCTTTCTCATGTGGGAGGAAAAGATCCTGCTCGCTCGACTGCGAGACTGAGTTTCGACTCGGTGTGGACATGGCTACCAGCTTCCTTACTCAAGTCATATTGCTCCAAGTACTTAATGTACTCTACACTTTTCGATTTTAATCAGCTCGAATACTGTCGGAGGCCTTGTCCGGCATCAACGGTTGCTTCAGTCCAGTCTGCAGTCCGGTCCGCAGTTCGGTGCGGATATGCACACCGGACCGGCTAGGATGAACCACAACTGGGCACATTCTACGCGACACGTGCTCGGCCCCTTGACTGGTCAGTCCATAATAGCTGTACCGGAGTATGTGATCCAGCATCCCAAACGAGTAAAATATGACCGTTGAATGTTTATACGCCCAGGAGTGTCAAAAGGGCTATGGCTCCGTATTACCACAGATAGAATACATTTATGACCTCATCTCGCTATTTTCATGCTCTTATTAAATACTAGAGTTACTTGTCTCGTCTGATCAATATTGAAGTGCGAGCCTTCTTTCTGTAATCACGCCAAAAGTCCGATTTCTCATATACACATCCATTTCGCTCTCAGGAATTATGCATTGAAGAGAGACAGGGCAACCTGTGCACCTACTCCCACCTACAGAGGATTACTTTTCCGTCAAACGCATCTGTAAGGTTTTGAACGTAGTGAAATAAAAGTAGTACAATGGGCAATTACTTGATCAAGTAGTTCAGTAGGCTTCAAACGAAACGGTAGTATAAACTACCCCTGTACGAGCCTAATTACTACTTCAGCATAGGGATAGGGATGACCGAGGCCTTACTAAAAGAGTGATATGAACAACAACTTGAATTGTCTCGACGCAAAATCACGCCGCCCCAGTGCCACTTGTTACATTCCCGGATTTTTCATGTACTACATCTCGTCCATATCTGGCAGGTCCATTATATCCAGTAAGATGCGCCAATCTTTGCACTGATGCTCAATCCCTTGTCCGTCAGTCTCCATGTAGTCCTCTGTCAATGGCTCAAGAGTCATGTCTGCGGCGCAAAGGATATCCTTATTGCAACCCATCAGCATAGTGTAAGATGACATGGGATTTCGATGGTGCCTAGATAGGGAAACGTACCTGGCGCAAGAAATCGAAGCAGTGCTCCAAGTGATCTTGATTCTCGATCAAATCAATCTTCCTAGGCACGACCCGTCTCTCCTCGTCACGTCTATCGTCTGTTGCCAGCGCGGCAAACTCTTCCCGGATAGCGACTAGGCAATGCATTTTGTGGAATACATCGATACCGCGCAGAAACCTTCGTCCCGCGTCATCCCTCCACTCTGCCTCCCACCAAGCGTGTCGCACCATGCGATCCCAGGCGTCTGCAGCATCGGGATCGTCCAGATCACGAAAGGAAGGGTGGTCGACAAATGTGTATGCGCGTGTCGGAAGGTTGAAGGGCCATTGAGAGACGTCACGACTCCATCGACTACTGAACACAATAGCGAGGGTGAAGAAGACCACCGTGAGGAGGCTAGTCCACAAAGGTAATTTTGACAGGTGAGTCTTGATGGTCATTGTATTGCTTGAATAAGCGTTGTCTTGTGAAGTTGACCGAGAAATTGCAGCTTGCTATTTTCATGTATTGGGGTTCAGTCAGAAACCTTCGTGATATGCACACTACAGTAGACAAATTAGATCCCGAATGTCCAATCCAATAGTATCGTTGGGAATTCCTTGGTTTCCACCATTGGTCAACACCCTTTGCCGGCATATGTGGAACCGGAATCGGGCCCGAACGACTAACATAGCCCGGTCCGAAGGCTTGGCATGATTCCGCGGCATGCCCTTTCGAAATTATGTACTGGGCTCACATCTCCTCTGTCAAGAACCCTAACTCTACTAACGCTACAATTGATGTTTTACCTACGGAGAGTTCATTACGTGAGGCGTCATTATGCTGAAGTTTCTCTACATACTGTGCGCCACTGGTGCGTCGGTGCTTTTGTTATGGCTTTCTTACACGGGGCCACCGCCGCCAATTGCACGTCAGCCCGATCTTCCAGAGCTCGCACCCGCACCGACATTTCTCCTGGGAAACATCTCGTTTCGTAAGTTCGACGATCATGCCGATGCCCTGTGGGATACCCTCATGCCAGCCAACAAGGGCGCCGTGCTTGCAACCAACATTGCGAGTGGCTTCCACGTGTGGGCGATTCCAGCCATGTTCCATCAGCTTCAATGCCTGCGAACCATCCGCAAGGAGTTCGTCGCACTTATGAGGTCTGGGGCCGAAGCACGGAGATTCATGAGCTCTCGAGGTCCCGATTCGTCATATGACAATGCCACTTACTGCTTCGATTATATTCGTCAGGTACATATCACACACACCATAAGTCCTGCACGCCTTTAGGACGATAAAACCCCCTACCTAGTATGTAGACTGCTAATGAGAGGGGTAGAGCATTCTCTGCCACGCTGATACGACTCTCCACCCTATCGCTCAGCTCACGACCGATCAGCAACTCGTTGATGGAAATGCGCTTTGGCACATGTGCAGGGATAGCAGTGTCCTGTACAATTGGGCAGAGACGTCTGGTACGCCACATAAGGTAAGATGGACTCGAGACCAGAAATATCTACCTGGAGGGTTTCTGACGCGCGATCTTGATAGGACCATCTTGTCCGGGAACGGCCGATCACCGCTTGAGAGTTAAATCAAGTCTGAATAAGGTGCCATATACTTAAGCAGAAGGGCGGTGGGGATAGTTTCGAAATTGGTATCAACAGGATGTACCGAAATCTAGGTCTGCGAGTCTTGGATACGGGCCTTGATCTCCGTAGATCAATGATGCTCGCCTTGGACACCGACATTCAAAAGGCTCATGTAACAGAGGAATGTAGCTGGAAGCTTGTTCTAGCACGTATAGTTATAGTATTGTCCAAGATGGTGCGAAATAAGAATCAATATGAATTCGAAGCATGTTGTTGTCATGGGGCGATGGCGGCGTGATATGGCCCATGGGTGATGACGATGAGAGGGCGTTGACCGTACCTACTACTCCTCATGGGTGATGCAACTTTGTCGCCGAAATACTCTGACAGTACGTTAATGAAAGAACTAAACCTGTCCAGTGTCGCACCTCGCGATGTTCGACCACTATAAGACTGTCCAATTAGAGATATGTCATTTCCACCTATTCCGAGCTTTCATTTACGAGCCATAAAGTTTACTCGGCTTTGAAGTACATGTCCAAGCGAATAGCAAAAGAAAAACTAACATTTACCGCTGTTGGTCGACCGATCTTCTGGGCGCAGGCTCTTATCTATCTCACTTCATTTCATGGGGCATTGCGTCATTGCGACCGTAACGGCGTCATTGCGACCGTAACGGCGTCATTGCGACCGTAACGGCGTCATTGCGACCGTAACGGCGTCATTGCGACCGTAACGGCGTCATTGCGACCGT